>JAIXND010000699.1:1276620-2553240 GCA_023646645.1 Varanus salvator macromaculatus
TTTCTGAAACGCAATGTAGAAATGACAATTATTATCATTATCATCCTGACTTTTTTTTTCTGGCAAGCCATCCCAGGTGGTTTATAAAATCTTAATCTCTATCTTGTCCTAACTACAACCCTGTGAGGCAGGTTCAGCCGAGATTCAGTGGCTGGCCTGAAGTCGCTCCCTGGGCTTCATTGCCAAGTGGAGATTAGTACCCAGACTTTCCTAGTCTCCGTTCAATCCTGCAGCTGTGGGGCCACCATAAGAATGCAATGCACACACAATGCCACTGCGAACGGGAGCATCATGTTCACTGGGGCATTTTATAGGAATAAATTATGCCAGTGGGTTGCTCACAGTATCTTCTGCGAAAACAGGTCCTGCCAGACAAACCTGGTGGAATTCTATGACAAGGTTTCGAGATGGCTAGATGGAGGGGATGCAGTGGATGTGGTATACCTGGATTTCAGCAAGGCCTTTGACAAAGTGCCCCATGATATCCTGGTGGAGAAACTGAGGGGTTTTGGGATACACCAAAGCACTGTCCGGTGGATTAGGGCATGGCTGACTGACCGAAAGCAGAAGGTAACCATTAGCGGGGAATCGTCGGGATGGCAGCCAGTGACAAGCGGGGTCCCCCAGGGCTCTGTCCTGGGGCCGATCCTGTTTAATCTTTTCATTAACGACATGGAAGAAGGGGTGAACAGTCTGCTGATCAAATTCGCAGACGACACTAAAACTGGAGCAGTGGCCACAACTGAGGAGCAGGTACTCCAGATCCAAAAGGATCTAGACAGACTATAGACGTGGGCAGGGGACAACAGGATGGCGTTCAATGTGGATAAGTGCAAGGTCTTGCACTTGGGGCATAGGAATAGCTGTCGTAAGTGCAGGTTAGGGGACAAGTGGCTGGAGAGCAGCACTTGTGAAAGGGACCTCGGGGTACTGGTTGACCGCAGGCTAAACATGAGTCAGCAGTGTGATGCGGTGGCCAAGAGGGCGAATGCCACCCTTGGTTGCATAGCCAGAAGTGTGGCTTCTAGATCAAGAGAGGTATTACTACCACTCTACATGACTCTGGTGCGCCCGCAACTGGAGTATTGTGTTCAGTTTTGGGCCCCTCATTACAGAAAGGATATAGCCAGGTTGGAGTCAGTGCAGCGTAGGGCCACAAGGATGGTGGCTGGTTTGCAGGGGATGCTGTATGAGGCAAGACTGAGGGAACTGGGTCTCTTCAGCCTGGAGAAGAGGAGACTCAGAGGGGATCTGTTGGCGACATGCAGGTATGCGAGGAGATGTCACATGGAGATGGGTAGAGACCTGTTCTCCCCTGCAGAGGAAGGCAGAATGCGTTCCAATGCAGCTAAGCTCAGGGAGCCAAGGTTCCATTTGGATGCCAGGAAGCCTTTCCTGACGGTTAGGATCCCGAGGGCATGGAATGGGCTTCCATGGGAGGTTGTTGAGGCCCCATCGGTGAGGGTGTTCAAAGATGGGCAGGACATGCACATGGTGGGCATGTTGTGAGTGGAGCCAGCTGGTGCCAGGGGTCAGACTAGATGGCCTGGGAGGCCCCTTCTCTGTTTCTGTGTTCTATGTTTCTTCACTCCCCCCTTAAGCAGTGGCAAAGCATTGGTTAAAAAGGGAGTGAGAGAGGAGAGGAGGTCATTCCCTTTTGCTGCCTTCTTTTAATAGGGAGAACCCCGTGCCCCCGGTCCCCTTCCCAGTGCTACACATTCATCTCTCGCCAAAACTAAGGCATGGGTTTGTGTTTTGCACCCTAATCCTGTGGTTTAGAAGAGAGGGCAAGTCAGTTATGCTTTCCCAACATGTTTTGCTTTGTTCGGCAACAGACAAAGCTGGTGCCGCACTATCATTCCATGTGCAAAGCTGACCAGACTGGCAGCTGGATTTCCCTTCGGCATGGAGAGTATCCTGCTCTGCACCTGAGCACACCGGACCGGCTGAGGAGGCGCAAGGGAGGCCCCGCAGGGCGTCTGGCCCTGGCCTCCAGCACTTGGCCCTCCCCTTCTGGAATCTCCTGCCTGGGACGGTCCCCACATCCAGCTTAATGCCTTTCGTTTAAAGCAACATCCAGGAGGATTCTGAGGATGCTCCACACGGGCTCCACAGGATCAGGAGAAGAGTGTGGCAGTGAAAGCTGTGGGGTGGGATGTGGACAACGTGGAACCAGGCAGACGGGGGGCCGCCCGGCCCAGACTGGCCTGCTCCGAAGGGCCAGCGCGTTTCCCTGCTGGCATCCACCCGAGGACCACACTCGCCCCCTCGCCGGCTCCTTTTAGCCGCTGTCCCTCAAAGCTGTCCCCAGGCTGAGGTGGAGCGAGGTGGCCCCCTGGAGCTGTGGGCACAGGGCGGCGGATGGCAGCCGCCCCTGGCCCCCACCCCGGCTGCTCCTCTTCTTCTGAGGGGCACCCATGCGGCAGCAACCCCCCGATAGAGGGTGGCCACGGAGGAAGGGCCAAAAAGAGAAAATTCCTCAGCCACAAAAGAGGACAGCAATCTACACGCTCTGATTTATATTTATAGAGGCAAAAGTATGTTATTAGTTACATTTGTGTCCCAATTGTAGTCCTTTTGTGAGGAATCTTAGAGAGTTTACCTAGTCTTTCTCGCCATTAATCCTCACGACAACCTTGTGAGGCAAGTTTGGCTAAGAGTTAGTGGCTGGCTCAAAGTCACCCAGTGAGTTCCATGGCTGAATGGCAACTAGAACCTGAGGATCTCCCGAGTCCCAGTCCAACACCCTAACCACTATGCAACACTGCCTCTTTCAATTTGGAAATAATTCTTAGAATTTAAATGGAAGCACAGTACATCCTAGCAGAGTGGGTTGTCTAGGGGTTGCATGTGGACGACTTCGGAGCCTGGGGGATGGCTTTTTCTCTTCTACTGGAGAGACCTACAAACATAGGGCATCTTCAAAGTACAGGACAATCCTTCAAACAGAGAACTACCCTCTGTATAAGAGAATATGTGACCACCCTACTCCCCTGTTGGGCTGCCTGTCTCATCCAGTCGCTTGCTTGGAATATGCCCCACAACATCACTGGGAGAAGTCCTTCTTTACAGAAGAGAGTCCTCTGTTTCGGGGCAATGGTAAAGAACAACGATTTGCTTGAAGACAGCAATGTGTGCGGAATCCAGTCTGAATGTGGGAATCTCTGGACCCCAGACCGCCTTTTTCTCTGCCTGAAGCCCACCTCATGCCAAGCATTCACCTGAGCACCTGGCAGGACGTGAGGCCAAGTGGGTTTGGAAAGCTGGCTCATGGCCTCCTCCACACGGGACTTGTGGGTTTTGTGTACTTTGCACGAAAAGCCACTGGTGCGCCTGCACCATTGCGGACTTGATCCTGGCTTGGCCTGCTTCCTGGCCAGGGCTATGCATGGGGAAGATGTCCAGCAGGCACAAGAAAGCCAGATTCTGCCCCGGTCTTCACAACCCTGTGTGGGGACAGACCCACTGTGGTCTAGTTTAAAGTCAGCAAACTGGAAGGCGGGAGAAAGGGGGCCTTGAAGTTGTCCATCAGCAGTTGGCTGTTGGCAAGCAGAAACATGTCACCTGGTATTCTTCTCCACTATGGTGAGACGTATTCTAATTCTATTTCTCTTATAGCTATTATTTCTGCATTTGCACCTACACATATACATTTGTATGCGTAAATGTGATCCAAATTGCAGGCTTCTTTTGTCCTGTTTTTTGATGATGCAATTCCCCTTTTTTTGTAAAGCATATGTGGCCACCCAAGTGGTGAGGCCAGGTGTTGTATGTGGCACAGCTGGCTGGCAGTTCTGCTAGTGGCATCTTAGCACTTCTGCACAGCAACATGTTGGGAAGTTGGCACTGAGAGCTCTGCTGTGTCCTTCCATGATTCAAGAACAGTTTGGGACGCTCAACTGCTGGAACATAACACTGTCCTCCGCTCCCTTTCCAGTCCCGGCTTTGCTGGCACAGAAGTCACATCAGGCTCACTCTAGCAACCTCTGCCGGAGGAGGGCAGCCCTGCCTCGCTCTGCAGACGTGTGCAGACACAAGCTGTGCACTGTGTTTGGGGCAAAGCACCCCCCCCCACACACACACACCACCGCAAGGGACATATGAGAAATTCATTGATGTCTGTTTCTGACCCAGTTAACACCTTCTAGACCACATACAGACTCAGATGCAGTCAAAGTTCATACATTTCCAAGCTTGCAATATGATTGATGGAGTGAAACCAAAAGTGGTTGACCGCACACATGCATTTCAGAAATGTGTACATCTGAAAATGAGTGCATTTCAAAAACGTGGACAAACGCACTTTAATCATAGGAAAAGAAGCCCTATTCTTCAAAAATGCTTACCTTTCAAAATGTGCACAAATATGCTTTAACCATTAGAAGAATGTGTACTTTAACATGTGTATCTTTAAAAATACACACAGCTGATGCAAACCTTTGGGGGAAAGAAAGAGATAAGTATAGATTTTTGTTCCATCAAAGAAACAAAGGTCACAATCTCAAGTCAGAATGAACTTTGTGAGAGGCATGTCAGCCAACACATTTGGAGGAGCGGCCAGCTCAATATTCAGAGTACAAGGGTTAGATTTCTAAAGCATGTTCAAAGCCCACTGTCAACATGGGGAAAAAACTCCATAAAGGCTGGGGAAACCTCAAATACTCAGTGGCCAGGGGAAACCGTGTGGAGAAAGAGCATGCCTATGTAGGGGCAGATGGGGACTTTAGGTGAGCCAGTTCTGACCCTCTGGTTTGAGCTTCCACACCGCTGGGTTAAGCTGTCTGCCTTTACCACTGCAGTCCCCCATAGCTTATTTTAATACATGGAGAGAGACAGCGGAACAATCTCCACAATCTGGTCTGGCCCTGCTGTACTAAACACTGCTGGAGTGGGGGCGAAATCCTTCCTCCTGCTATTGGTGACCTCAACCATTAATTCAAGCAGCTTGAATTCGGCCAGGGTAGCATGACAGAACGTTGCCTTCTCTATATCAAAGACATGCAGCACAGTGTGCTCAGCCTGTCTCCTTGCCCTCGACACCCTCCTTGGACCCCAGTGTTTATCTGTGCTGTACAGGGTCTAGAGGACTGTTGGTTTAAGGAGGCTTCACACTGAGTGGCTTTGTGTAACGGCTTGTCAGAGGATGGATGTTCCCTTCCTCTGAAGTTAACCATTGGCAAAGACCACATTTCCCTCCTGTGTAGAAGGTCTGATGCCAAAAGCCACAAACCAGGGGGGAAGCTGTTATTTATACTAACTGCCTTCCCTGGCTTTCTCCCTCCCCCTCCCAGAGACCTGTGTCCACTCCTGGGTTTTGCAAGGTATTGTTGTAATCTAAAATATGGCAGCATAAAAAGTCTGGCATTGTCTGGACTTCAGAGGCAGTGGATGCTGAGAGCAAAGTCAAAGCGCTCCATGGATCCGGGACACACTCCACTCCACCTCGTAATGCATTGATGGTTGGTCCTCAGAGGGCAGAATGCCTCTTTAAAGAAGCTCTCAGAGGTTGTATCTGTTGCCCTGGCTGGGGGCAGAAGGTTTTTTTGGGACAGCATCCTAGGACTGAAATGGGCCAATGCCCTAACTCACTATATGGTCATTTCCCATGTTCACTGGCTCACGTTGTCCAAAGTTGTCTGCTTGGACTTGGGCAGTTTTCCCACCACCTACTCCCTGTGCTTCGGATCATCTCTGTGTAAAGTGGGTGCTCTCCCTGTAAGCTACACTCCTGAGAGACTGTAAACCAGTTCTGATTACAGCACTGTGGGTTCACATGATTCTTAAAGTCATTTCTTTTTGACTTTTCTAGGCCAGTCCTAGCCCAACAGGCAGACACTCCACCAGTCTGTTCTGTTCAGAAATCCAACCCTTGGCCTTTGGACACACCATCAAGTTGGCCTTTCCTCTAAATGTGTTGGGACTGTAATTCCCAGCATCCACAGGGGACGTTAGCAGTTGCAGTCCAACACATTCAAAAGGCACTTGGTTAGGCAAAGGCTGCACGAATGCTAACTACTACTCCACCCTAGCAACCCTGAAGTTTGTTTGGAACATGCTTTAGAAATCTAACCCTTGTGCTCTGAATATTGAGATGGCCACTCCTCCAAATGTGTTGGACTACAAATCCTGGATGCTGGGAGCTGTGGTCCTATATATTCAAAAGATGCCCGGTCAGGACTAATTCTACCCCTAGCACCTTTCTTGCTCTTTTGGAAAATCCAGCGCATAGGCTTTGGGCACAGTATGACCTACTCTGGCCTGTACCTAACCAGGTACCCTTCCACTGCACTGCACCCCGGATGCTGGGAGTTCGGTCCAGCACGTTCAGAGGAAAGGCACCTCGAGGGAGCACCCACGTCCAAGGGTCAGCTTTCCAGAGAGCGCGGTGCGGCGAGGCAGCTACCCGGTGGGCTAGCACTAGTCCGGGGCGCAGGAAAGCACCTTGAGGTGAGTCTCTCGCGAGCAGCACCCACCCCTAAAGGACGGGCGGGTGGGCAGCTTGGGCGAAGGCTGGACGAGCCCGAGCCCGAGCCCGACATACGACCATTACACCGCACTGCCCTCTGTGGAACGCCAGCCGTAAGGCTTGGGCATGCGCACGCCGTCCAGGAGGCGGGTTTTCTCCCCCGCGGAACGGAGCGTGCCGAGCGCCGTTTCCGCTCGGAGCCCCGGAGGGACGGACCTTTTGCGGGGGCGGGGCGGGCTTCCGGGAGGGTAACCGGGAGCGGCGGAGCCTAAGAAGTGGGGTGGCCCTTCGCTCTCGAAAGCAAAAAGAGGCGCCCGCCTGCGTGTAGCAGGTCAGCCTCGGCGCTCCGGCCTCCGTGTCTCTGGCCTTGCAACCGGCTTGTCCCTTGAGCCCAGGCACTCCGGGATGGGGGGTGGTGTGGCGGTTCGTGCTCTGCCCATGCTCAGAGGCACATTCGCCGCCCTTTATGGCTTCATTTTTACCCTGTCCACGTTGCTCAGGAGAGCAACCATGAAATTCGCTGCAGCAATATGTTGTGACTGCCACCAATTTGGGTGGTTTTAAAAGAGTGTTAGGAAAGCTCATGGAGGATAAGGCCATCGGTGGTTCTTAACATGCCCCCCCCCTCATTTTATCCTCACAACAGCTTTGTGAGGTAGGTTAGGCTAAGAAAGACGAGAATGAGTGGCCAGCCCCGGTCTCTTCCAGGTTCTAACTTGGCATTCTTACCACTGCTCCACAGTGTCTTTCAGAAATTGTATGTTCATGCATTTCTGCATGACTGTGTTCGGGTTACACTGAAAAGTTAAAAGTGTTCTTATTGTTTAAGTGTAAAGGGTTGTAACAATGTGTGTGTGTGTGAAGTGTAAAGAACAATGGTCTAATATGTAATATCCTGTAAAAAGCATAATGATGAGATTAAATGTGTTGGAAAATTTGGCAAAGTTACAAAGTACATTAGTACACTATATAGTTGTAATTAATCACTGTTTTACACTTTCATAGAATCACAGAATAGTTGGAAGGGGCCATGAAGGGCATTGGGTCCAACCCCCTGCTGTTCCAGGACACCAGTGTACACCATCCCACTCAGAGGGATGTCCAATTTTTTCATGTATCTAGTGTGGGAGAGCCTATGATCTCTCTAGGCAACCGGTTTCATTGTCCTATTGCTCTGACAGTAAACTTTTACTGATATCTAGCCTGAATCTGATTTGCTGCAGCTTGAATTGATTATTTTGTGTCCTACACTCTGGTATGAGTGAGAAAAGATCTTGTCCTTCCTCTTTGTGCCTTTGTTCCTTCCCTCATCTATTTTTGGTACAACTTGGGCCAATGAAGGGTTCTGGGAAACTCAAAAGCTTGCATAGTTTTCTGGAACTTGGAATCACAACTATGAATTTTGGATCATTTGCTCATCAGTCAACTCAGCACCTTTATTGTTGACATGGACCATCATGGTTCTCTCCTTATTTTTTAATTATTAATTTCATTTCTATACCACCCCATAACCAAAGCTCTCTGGCATTTTTAATTACCTTAATGAATTGCTTGAATCTTGCATAAGTGTGCCTATATATAGAAAGGCGCATAAAGCACAGTCCTGAGAGATTTAATTGGAGTGCTGAGTCCCTGTGGATAGCTTTAGAAATGGAGGCTTCTATGAGACGCATTTGAGGAAAGGGGGAGTCACAGGAGGGAATGATTTGCCACACCTCCATCTCTGTACAACCTCTTTTGGTTTCCTACTCAAAATCAGTAATTAATTTCACTCACACGGAAGTGGCATGTTAAGGCATGACAGATTTGTTACGGTGTTTTGGTATGTCTTGTGACAAGCTTCTTCTGAAGCTGATGCTTGCTCTGTGGTGAGACTGGGATGGATAATTGCACTGGGAGGAAATCCCCCATTGAACTGCTCTCCATACTGCTTACTTTCCTCAGATTTGGGCCTTTGCAAGATATGGATCCTGAGGATGCAGGAGAGATGGCAGCTGAGTTGCATGGACAGACTGTGGGTGGCTGGGGCCTTTTTCAGATTGCAGCAGGTGCTGGTTTGACTGCCTATGTTGTGTGGGCAGGAATTCTCATGCCAGGATTCCGCAAAGTTCCTTTACGATTACAGGTATGCAGCAGGGCTTCCAAAGGGAGAGAGGCACCATGGCATGGTTCATTGATATGCAAATTGTAGAACTGGGTGGGAACCTCTGAAAGCAGAACTGTATATTATGAGACAAAAGTAACTGCAGGTTGTTGGATTCAGAGGAGACAACAAGTTGTTGTTAATCTAAACCAGAAGAGACAGGTTCTTAACTCTACAGAGCCTGAATGGGGGAAGGGAGGGAGTGGGGAGCACATGAGCTCAGGGACATGCACACTTCACAGTAAATCAAGAGGTTGGTAAACCTGCCCATAGACACAGATATACCCTGGACACGTTTCTTGGCACCCACTATGGTGCCCTTCCATCCCCACTACTTTTTAAAATTAACAAATTCTTACTAACAGCTGGGATTACTGAGAAATATTGGTGTTGGGAACTGTAACGTCAAAGGAATTGTTTAGCATGTTGGGATTCTAACCCCATCTCTGCCATTTGGACAGGTGACTTTACCTATGCCACTTTTCCCATGGCAGCCCATTTTGTAGCAGTGGCTAGGACAGCTGTTCAAATTGCCAGATGTGGTCAGGCCTTAAAAGGGTTGCCCACCCTGTAATGATCCAATATGTATCATGACACCCAGATGCAGCCAGCAAACAGGCTCTTTGCCTGGGAGCTTTGGGGCTTTTCGCAACGTTGGAGGGTTGTTTTTCTTTCTCTTCTCATGCAGGTGCCATACGTCCCAGCAAGTGCTAAGCAAGTGGAGAATGTGATGTCTTTGCTGAAAGGACGCTCTGGGAAGATGGTGGATTTGGGGTCCGGAGATGGCAGAATAGTAAGATCAATGAGCCAGGGTCAGCCCTGACCTGAAAGAAGTAGCAGCATGATAGAGTGGGATCCAAAATGTGTACTTCTGTCCACAGCAATACTTTTTTGTATAAAGGGCACTTCTGGATCCAATCCATTCTCTCTCATCTTTTCTCAAATGCTTACACTGGCGAGGCATTATACATAGATCAAAATAAGGACAATTCTATTGAAGTTACTAAAAGGAAACTTGGAAGCCATTTACAGACTGAAGTGGTCCCCTAAAATGTTACAGTTAAGACCTAAAACCTTATACCTTTCAATTACTATGTGTTCCTTTAAACTGAACTTGGGCCATCTTGTGTACAAAGCACGGGGATTCCCAACTTGTTGCCAACTCAGATGCAGATGTCCAGTTTTCCCAACCAATAATCCTGCCAGGATATGAGACTGCAGCATCACTGGTAGCCACATTGAGTGGGAGTGATGGAAAGTATTGTCCTTTGACACATCCAGGGGATACCAGGTTGAAGAAGACTGCTGTGGCTTTACCTAGCAAGGTACCCATTTGCAAGGACCTGTTCCCAAGGAAATTACGTCTTATTAGGGAATGATCCATCAAATGTGGGCTATTCATCCTGCATACTTTCCTGAAGTGTCTTTAAAAGGAATGGCTGTTCAATTTTTTTTAGATAGCAGGCTGGTTTGCACCTTTGCTGCAGCTCACCATGTTTTATTTATCTGATAAATGGAGTGAAGTGATGGGAAACATCTTGCCAAACAATGGCTGGTCAGAGTAAATCATAGTAAATAAACTGCCTGACCTGCTGTGAGGCAGTTTCCTTTGCTTCTGAAGAACAATGAAAAGCCTTGGCTATTGGGTAGTACAGGAATGTAATAAAGAAATTAACGCACACACAATCAATAAATTATGATCTGGCGGTGCTTCCAGGTATTAGAGGCCTACAATCAAGGACTCAGTCCAGCTGTTGGCTATGAACTCAATCCATGGCTGTTGCGACTGTCCAGCTACCGTGCCTGGAAGGCTGGGTTTTACGGGAAGGTTTCTTACCATCAGGAAGATCTTTGGAAGGTGAGACAGAGACTCTCACAACTTGGCATTGAGGTTCCTGCTGTAGTGAAGGGCACAGGAACACAGTGGCTTTAGGTGTTTGCCATGGAGAGGGAAAGAGTGCATGCAGTATAGACCAGCCAATCTCCATTTGTGTCCTACGTGGGCGAATTTGAGAGGTCCAGGGGCCACCCCTCCTTCCCGCCATGAACCTGTACTGTGTAAGCCACACATCCTTTCTGAAGTGTTTAAAAACAGGTGGAGGGGATTTAAAAACAAAATGGCATTAAGAGCTGCTACAGACTGCCCAAAACGTCAAAGTTATTGTGCACACAAGCTAGTGGTTGATCCTTTTGTGTCCTGTACCAGTTTTAGATGCCATTTTCTTTCATCCACTTCCCCAAAAATATGCTTTTCTTTATTTTTGCTGTGGCCCAAATTTTGGTGGGGGTGGGAGCGGGAGCTGCATGTTTTCCATTCGTGAAATACATTGCAGGTTAATCATGTTTCCAGGTAGTTGGAACTCAGGGTCAAGTTCTATGGTCAGCAGAATTGAGCAGCATAATTCCTTTAAGACTATCCGGCAGTTATAGTCTTATACATTTTATAAAACATTGTGCTTGCATTAAACCCCTACTTCCAGGATAAGCTCAGCATTCCAAAGAGGTTCTTGGGCTCAGGTGTAACTCTGAGAAACTGATGAGATGTTACAAGGAGCCAGAGATCCCAGGAAGGTTTGGCAGGAGGGCTGCTGTCACTTGTAGCTGTCCTCTTGCCTTTCTACAGGGCCATAAACCTGCACACATGAAGCTGTCTCCTAGGGATTCCAGCCCCAGGTCCACCTAAACCAGTGCTCTGTGTTCCTGACTGGCAGCAACTCGAGCAGCAGAAGCTTTCCTGGCCCCTCGGTTAGAGATCGAGCCTGTACCTGGAGATGCCAAGGATGCAGGGATCCGTTGCATACAAAGCTATCCCGTGGCACTGAGCCATGGACTCTCCCAAAACATTTGAGAAATCTCAGGAGGCTGCAGTCTTGTGAAGCCGCTGTGCAATAAATCAGACCACTGCTCCATCTCGCCCAGCAGTGTCTGCGGCAGCAGGCCTGCCCAGGGCTCAGGCAGAGAAAGTTCTTCCAAACCTTTTTACTTAAGTTTGCATTCATTAATGATGCGCAGGAGTGAGCTGGAGGGCTTAGGAGTTAGGCTAGGTCAGGGCGCTGAACCAGTTTCAGCCCGAGGGCCAAATCCCATTGTAGGCAAGTTCTCTGGGGCCACATTCCACTGGTGGGCAGAGCTGAAGGCAAGTGGGGCAAGGCCAACATACCTGAAATATCACCACGTTCTAACTTGCACCTCTTCCTGCCCAGTAATGCAGCTTTAGGAGAGGCATTTCCACTTCTTAGAACTGGGGAAACCCCACAGGAAGCTGGGAAGCCATCAAATGGTCAGCAGTTGGGGGAAAGGAAAGCAGGCAGGAGATGGGCTGTGGTCATCTGAGCCATCATGGCAGGTAGAATTTGGACCACAGACTAGGGCTCTACACCCTGCACCAGGTTAAATAATTTTCCTCTTTGTGTCTCTCTCTCAAAATAAAGGTGAATCTGTCAGACTGTAAGAATGTAACTGTGTTTCTTGCACCTAGCGTGGTAAGTAAAATGTTCGTCCAGGCGAAAGTGCGTGAGGGGGGCATTTTCCCACTGAAAATAAATGAACACTGATGGGTGGGGTATTCAGCGCTGTGGGAAGTGTTTGAATTTCCCCCAGATTAAACCAGGCTTGCCAGTAGCTACTTCACTTGGCCGCTCCTGGTGCCGGGGGGCAGTGATGAGGATGATTTGCTGTGCATGGACGAGGCAGACTAGTGATTTTAGAAACAGGATAAATTTTGAAATGAATCTCCCATGTAGCAAAGAGGAGCATTTTGCAGTTTTCCGAATTCTTTTGAGTTTTGACTGGGCTCATAAATAAGGTTGGGCTGTCACTCCTGTCTACTTTTCTAGTAGTAGCAGTTCTACTACTTAGCAGAACTGACAGGATGTGTGGGCGACTCTGGAGGTGGAGGGCCAATTCTCAGGCCTGGAAGAGGAAGTTCCTTACTAGGATTACTGGAAATTACCGCTTGCCAGGGCATCTGGGCCTCTAAAGCATCTTTCTCCAGCTTGGGTCCTATTCTGTTTTGGGCTACAACTCCAAACATTCTGGCCATTGGCCATGCTGGCTAGGGCTTATGGGAACTGAAGTCGAGAACATCTGGAGAGCTTTGGGTTAGGGAAGGATGCCTCGGATGGACCCAGAAGCTTGGCTAAATTGCAGTTCCCAGAATGTTCCTGTGGGCGGGGGAAGGTTTGGAAAGAAAGAAAAGTGATCTCAGATCAAAATGAGTGGGTTGAACAAACTCATCTCTAAACAAGAACACTCCATTCAAAAAGAATTTCGGTATTGAGTAGGTCCATTCTTTAAAAAAAAAAAAAAATCTTAAACAGATTGCTTTATTAAATAAATCCCTGCAAATAGTAATAGTACTAGTCTAAAATGTCTTAGAAACAATAAAAACATTGAGACCCATTCAAATAGAATAACAATAAGCTTTATAAGCTTATAGCAATAAGCTCAGCATTAAGGACTGTTGAACAAAGAAGCAATTAAGAAAATAGATTATCAGTCCTCATACCTTGCTCATTGTTCTAGGATCACCTAAATGACTCCCATTCCTGTTCACATTGACTTGTTTCCTATCTGCTCTGCTTCTCTCCTATCTTTCAGAAAATCCATGTAATTTTGCTTAATTATTTTAGAAAATCTGACCAGATATTGGTGGGGTAGTCTGCTTATATGACCCTGATATTACACCTGCAGCGTTGGTCACCACTGCATTCCTGAGCTTAAATGAAAGTCCCATTTTTAATCTGGAAAACCCAACCCACGTTTCCTGAAAGGCTACCTTCACGTGTCCCAACCTGCCCATCTGCTGTGGCCATCAGCCAGAGCCCCTCTCGCTTATCCCTGGGGGCAGTCAGGCTGGTGAGTCCAAGGGAGAGAACCTTCTCATGGGCACCCCCACCCATCTATAGACAACCGCTCTCAGGGCTTACCAGGGCCCTTCTTTGTAGGTCTTCAGGAAGGCTCTGACGATCCACCTGTTTTTATAGGCCCTCCCGTCATCTGTGGGCTGCAGCTTTTATTGTTGTACTGAATTGTATAGTATTTGCTTGATCATTCATTCATTCATTCATTGCTCTTCTATCTGTTTTTGCATTTTTTTATTTCTTGCATGCCTGCCTCCTTGAAAGGATATTACCCTTAGAGGATGCCTAAAAGTCATTTCCAGTAAATGCAGAAAGAGAAGCAGGAATCTAGGGCATGAAGGCAACCCCAGTTAAAAGCCACGACTTCTTTCTGAGCTTCAGCTGACTGGGGATGGAAGAGGATCAGTGGCTGGTCTTCATCCCCGAGCAATGCAGCCAGGCCTTAAAATACAGAATGCTGTCCTAACATCGCCTCTGTCACTCCCTTCCCAGATGCTGCCCCTGGAAAGCAAGCTGCTCATGGAGCTTCCAGATGAGGCCCGTGTGGTCACTGGGCGCTTCCCCCTCCCCACCTGGACACCCTCCAGCGTGGCAGGGGAAGGTGTGAACCAAGCCTGGGCTTATGATATCTGGACTGTACGTCAGACCCAGAAGGACAAGACAGAGGGAAGCCCAGTATAATGGCCAGTGGGCTCTGAACATTCTTTGTAAGGCAGCCAAGCATTCTTTCGGGCTCCCGTTAAGGCTGGATGTGCCTTTTTCCGTTGCTGACCTCAGTAGCCCTTAGTGCTCCAAGGTATGATAATATGATCTGTCTAGAGAAATCACATGGACTGGGCTTCCTTCCATCCCAATTAAAACATCCTGGAGATTCTCAAGGACTTTGCTCTGAAGATTGCACAGATAAATCCACTTGTTTCAATCTAGTGTACATTTCCTTCTTTGGTTGTAACAGGATCTTGCTATATGTGCTGTATGATTCATTGCCTTTGTGGCAGAGGGGGGAGGCTCAACTAGGATCTAGTTCTTGTGGATTGAGGCGGGTTGAGGAAGGAGGATGGAAGGTGAGATCTGAGGACTGCACTGGCGGCCACGCACTGATTCACTGCAGTAAGCTGCAGGGTCCACAGAGGGCTTTCTTGCAGGATCCGTTTTAAAAGACACTTCATGACCACCAGAACTTATCCTGGAGTTTGTTATAAGTGTTTGCATTCCGCAAAGGCAAGCAGTATTTAAATGAAAATCAAGCTACTTGCATTTGGAGCTCAAGAGCCCTTGTGGACTGAGTGTCTGTGACCGGGGCTCAAATTCTTCCTCCACTGTTGCTGTTCAGAGCTCAGACGTGGTCTGTCATTCTAACGTATCTCACATGGTTCTTTAGAGGATAGAATCTCACCGGACCGGTGGAGAATAAGCTTGTGCCCTGCTCTGAATGAGCTCCTTGGCGAAGAAGGGCAGAATAGAATAAAAGTAAAAATAACTTCTGAAAGACTTCTTTCAGATAGCTGATTTCTCACATCCTCTCTAGAGGGACAGAAGTACACCAGATGTTGCAGTCCAGTTGCTGTTCAGGCCAAGATGCCAGTCCACTCGAGGATGTGACAAATTCCTTCTAAAGCTTTTGATACAGAGATTATGTTTCATTGCTGAAATTCCTCTTGGGTTTGGCGATCACTGGGCCATCGGAAGTTCCAGCACTAAATGCGCGAGGGCCATCTGTTCCATGGAGTTTCCTCAGCCTCAGGATCTCCTGCTTGTACCTGCAGTGCAAGGAGGACAAAAACAGCATTCAGCTGGTGCTGCTGCACTCACAGCTGGGCAGAATCCAGTGTCACATGTCCAGGGGCTGAGGTGGCAAGTACTTAGAGCCGAGAAAAAGGGAAGCAGGGCAAGCAAACAGCAGGATATTAATCTGAGGAATGTGTGTGGTTTTCCTCCACAGGAACGAACGGAGGGAGTAGAATGGACTTCGGCTTATATAGTGAGGAGAAAAGGGCATTGGTTCTCCAAGGTTAGCTGGTTCCCAGGACCGGGAGGATCCTAGGCCATGGTGTTTGTGCTTTCTTTTAGTTCTGCCTGCCAGCCGATGCTCCCATAGTGTAAGGCGGCAAAGGTGGCAAACTGAAGACTAGGGTGGCAGGGTCAGGGAGCCTGACATCCGAATTCTTAAGCTGGTCTTAGGCAGAGAGGGCCCTTGCAGTAGCACCCATGTAATGGCCAGAGAGAGCAGAGCATGGCCGCTTTCAGGCCAGCTGGACCAGGTGACTTGAGGAGCCAGTAGGGCCCTGCCTAGTCATTTATGGGTCGCATCAGGATGTCTTTCTCAGTCTGAGAAACTCAACCCTGAGGAATGCTGTTGAGCAGCCTTGCCTCCTCGTCTGCCTCTTCTGCAGCCAGGCCTCCAGCCACCCCTGGGTCCCAGGGCGCTCTCCTGAGGTTAGCCAAAGCCTTACGCAGAGTCACTGAGAATTGGTGTCTAGTCTCCTCTTGAGTCTGCTTTCCCAGAGGAAGTGGGAGGGAGCTGTGAATAGTTCCAGAGAGTCCCACAGCTCCTGGCATTTCCCAGCTGGAGCATGCAACATCCATGGGCCATTTTTATGCACCTTAGGAGTGCACCTTAGGAGTGAAAGGAGAGTCCGATGCTGCAAAGATCTATACTCCATAGGAACCTGGAATGTAAGATCCATGAATCAAGGCAAGCTGGATGTGGTCAAACAAGAGATGACAAGACTGAACATCGACATCTTAGGAATCAGTGAACTAAAATGGACAGGCATGGGTGAATTTAGTTCAGATGACCATCAGGTATACTACTGCGGGCAAGAATCCCTCAGAAGAAATGGAGTAGCCTTCATAGTCAATAAAAGAGTAGGAAAAGCAGTACTGGGATACAATCTCCAAAATGACAGAATGATCTCAGTTCGAATCCAAGGCAAACCATTCAACATCACAATAGTCCAAGTCTATGCCCCAACCACTGGTGCTGAAGAGGCTGAAGTTGACCAGTTCTATGAAGGCCTACAACACCTTCTAGAATTAACACCAAAAAATGATGTCCTTATCATGGGGGATTGGAATGCTAAGGTAGGAAGCCAAAAGATAACTGGAATAACAGGTAAGTTTGGCCTTGGAGTACAAAATGAAGCAGGGCACAAGCTGGTGGAATTTTGTCAAGAGAATACGATGGTCATAGCAAACACTCTTTTCCAACAACCCAAGAGACGACTCTGCACATGGACATCACCAGACGGTCAACACAGAAATCAGATTGACTATGTGCTCTGCAGCCAAAGATGGAGAAGTTCTATACAGTCAGTAAAAACTAGACCAGGAGCTGACTGTGGCTCAGATCATGAGCTTCTGGTGGCAAAATTTAGGCTTAAGTTGAAGAAAGTAGGGAAAAGTACTAGGCCACTCAGGTATGACCTAAATCATATCCCTGATGAATATACAGTAGAGGTGACAAATAGATTCAAGGAATTAGATCTGATCGACAGAGTGCCTGAAGAACTATGGACGGAGGTTCGCAACATTGTACAAGAGGCAGCAACTAAAACCATCCCAAAGAAAAAGAAATGCAAGAAAGCAAAATGGCTGTCTGAGGAAGCTTTACAAATAGCTGAGGAAAGAAGGGAAGTAAAAGGCAAGGGAGAAAGAGAAAGATACAAACAATTGAATGCAGAATTCCAGAGAACAGCTAGAAGAGATAAGAATGCCTTCCTAAATGAACAGTGCAAAGAAATAGAAGAAAACAATAGAATAGGGAGGACCAGAGATCTCTTCAAGAAAATTGGAGATATGAAGGGAACGTTTCATGCAAAGATGGGCATAATAAAGGACCCAAATGGCAGGGACCTAACAGAGGCAGAAGAGATTAAGAAGAGGTGGCAAGATTACACAGAAGAACTATACAAGAAAGAGCTTAACGTCCCTGAGAACCACGATGGGGTGGTCACTGACCTCGAGCCAGACATCCTGGAATGTGAAGTCAAATGGGCCTTAGGAAGTCTGAGCAACAACAAAGCTAGTGGAGGTGACATCATTCCAGCTGAGCTATTCAAAATCTTAAAAGACGATGCAGTAAAAGTGCTACACTCAATATGCCAGCAAATTTGGAAAACTCAACAGTGGCCACAGGATTGGAAAAGGTCAGTTTACATTCCGATCCCAAAGAAGGGCAATGCTAAAGAATGTTCAAACTACCACACCATTGCACTCATTTCACATGCTAGCAAAGTGCTGCTCAAAATCCTACAAGCTAGGCTCCAGCAGTATGTGGACTGAGAACTACCAGAAGTACAGGCAGGATTTCGAAGAGGGAAAGGAACTAGAGATCAAATTGCCAACATACGCTGGATCATGGAGAAAGCTAGGGAGTTCCAGAAAAACATCTGCTTCATTGACTACGCTAAAGCCTTTGATTGTGTGGATCACAACAAATTGTGGCAAGTTCTTACAGAGATGGGAGTACCAGACCATCTTATTTGTCTCTTGAGAAACCTATATGCGGGTCAAGAAGCAACAGTGAGAACTGGACACGGAACCACTGATTGGTTCAAAATTGAGAAAGGAGTTCGGCAAGGCTGTATACTGTCGCCCTGCCTATTTAACTTATATGCAGAGCACATCATGAGAAAGGTGGGACTAGATGAATCACCAGTTGGAATCAAGATTGCTGGGAGAAATATCAGCAACCTCAGATATGCAGATGATACCACTCTCATGGCAGACAGTGAAGAGGAACTAAAGAGCCTCTTGATGCAGGTGAAGGAGGAGAGTGCAAAAGTTGGCTTGAAACTCAACATTAGGAAAACTAAGATCATGGCATCCAGTCCTCTCACTTCCTGGCAAATAGATGGGGAAGAAATGGAGGTAGTGACAGATTTTATTTTCCTGGGCTCCAAGATCACCGCAGATGGGGACTGCAGCCAAGAAATTAAAAGACGCTTGCTCCTGGGGAGGAAAGCTATGGCAAATCTAGACAGCATACTAAAAAGCAGAAACATCACCCTGCCAACAAAAGTGCGTATAGTTAAGGCTATGGTTTTCCCAGTTGCAATGTATGGCTGTGAAAGCTGGACCATAAGGAAGGCCGAGCGCAAAAGGATTGAGGCCTTTGAGTTGTGGTGCTGGAGGAGACTCCTGCGAGTCCCTTGGACTGCAAGGCGATCAAACTGGTCAGTCCTAGAGGAGATCAACCCTGACTGCTCTTTAGAAGGCCAGATAGTGAAGATGAAACTCAAATACTTTGGCCACCTAATGAGAAGGAAGGACTCCCTGGAGAAGAGTCTAATGCTGGGAACAATAGAAGGCAAAAGAAGAAGGGGACGGCAGAGGATGAGGTGGCTGGATGGAGTCACAGAGGCGGTTGGTGTGAGCTTGAGTGGACTCCGGGGGATGGTGGAGGACAGGAAGGCCTGGAGGAATGTTGTCCATGGGGTCGAGATGGGTTGGACACGACTTCGCGACTAACAAGAACAACAAGGAGTGCACAGTTGAGCAGAAAAGAGGTTCCAGCATTCCCAGCCAACTGTCCTGGTTGGGGCATGCCAGGAATCGTAGGGCTTCTGCATCAGGTTGCATCCCAAGAGGCAGCTGTAGACCTGGAAGTCTCTGGTTTTGCTGTGAATTCACTAGGTGGCCTCAAGTAAGCCAACCCCTCTCAGCCACTCGCCACATCTGCAATACAGAGGATAGTAATTCTGACCTACCTTACAGAGTTGTTTTAAGGATTATAGATAGATAATGCAAGTAAAGCACTTTGAACTCTGAAAAGGTACTTTATAAATAGCCGTTGCTGTAATGGCAACACATGAAGTTGCCAGAGCACAAGAAGGAGTTTGGTAGTCAAACTGGAGCATCAGCCTCACCTCACAAGATGCTTATCTACATACTCCTGCAGCTCGACCACCTGCTCCTCTGCCACCATCGCCCGCGTCAGCAGCTGGCTCCGCTCCCGTTCCAGCTCCTCCTGAAGTTGTGGGAAGGCAACAAGAGAGGCAAGAAGAAGGGAACGTGGCCAGGATGGGTGGGTGCGTTGGTAGGTGGGTACTTTTATAAACTGCTTTTCCATTAGGATGACTTCAAACGGTCTCAATTTTTTAACAAATAAATACTAGAATCTAATTGTAAAGAAAAGGGTGGGGAATTTGTGGCCTCTAATGTTGGATTCAAATGCCCATCAAGCCCAGCCAAAATGGGCAGGGGCCAAGGATGATGGAATGCTTAGACAGCAAGACGTCTTCTGAGCTTTCCGGAAAATTACGAATGAGTGCAGCATGAAAGGCACTTCAAGATGTGAACAGCCTTCGCAAGGCAGTGCCCCCCATGTGTGTGGGGAGCAGCATCACTGCCCAGATAACTGAGTTAACTTTAAATGTGATGCCCAGCATTTGAACGTTTTGGATCTTGGTCTATTTGAGGAAATGGATTTGCGTGAAAATTGCCTGCATCAAGGCCATCAGCACTGCTGCCTTGGCAGATGAACTTACCTGAGTGGTATGAGTGAACTCCCGGAGCTGCTTCCGAAGTTCGGCCCAACCTGCCTCATCCAGCACGCTAAGGGATGATTAAAATAAAGAAGGTTTTTTTCAATGTTCAGGGGAAAAGCAGACGTGGACAGCAAAGGGCACGGTGGCATGCTTCCAGTTCGTGTGCTTGGCCAACCTCTTCCTCCTGCCTGGCTCCCACGCTGCCAATGCAGGGAAGCCAGTTCTGGAGACGTTCAGGGGGCTGCATTCCAGTGACAGGCAGAGCCGGTGAAAAAGGGATGAGGCCAAAAGAATACAAAATGCCAGCATACTGCTGCTTCAAGATCCTGCTTCCAGTCGCCAAGCTTTAGGAGAGGCATCTTAACCTTTCACAGTGGAAGGGAAGCTGCCAGAGCTGGGAAGCTGCCCAGGGGAGCGGGGCAGCCACCTGGGGAATCCCAAGAGGGCTGGGTTTGGGCTCCAGATCTGAGATCCCCACCCTGCCTTGGCATGAAGCGGGAGCCGTTCCTGAGCTGTATGGCGGGTCTGTTCGCCCGCCCCTGGCCTGCAGGGCCTGCCTTTCAGGGCAGCAGCATCTTGTTCTTGCACAGGGCCTGCTGCAGCTGCTCGCTGTCCTTGCTTTATCGCTGGCCCTGTGGAGTGAGCAAGCTCCCCTTGGCAGCCCTGCCAGCTGGGCCTGGAGGAAGAGGGCAAGTACGGGGCAGAGACGCGGGGGAGAACAGAACCACTTCCTTCTGAGTTGTCAACGTCAAACTCAACACCCAAACAAAACAAAAAAGGAGGGGAAATGAAATGAAGCATTTTATTTTCTGAAATACTTAAATGTTCTTATATGAGGTTTCAGTAAATCTATTCCATTCATATATACTCTGTAGCCCTATATATCTTATTTATGTAGCAAGATATATTTCTGTTACTGAAGATACTCCTGCAAAGGCACCAAAAGAGCAACCCAAGAATGCACGTACATTTTGCCTAGGAGCCACCCACTTGAAAGGGAGTTTTGCCAAGTTCTCTTTCCATTGTGCCACTGCAGTCAGCTTTGTATCCTTCCAGGGGTATAAGCATCAGTCTTCGCGCTGTCAAAGGGCATCTGGAGGGCATGTAGTGGAACAGCAAAAGGGGGTTTGGCTCAGTGGGAGAGCACTGCTTGGCCTGCACTGGGTCCCAGTTTCAGTCTCCAGTTAGCACTGGGAAGGCTCCCTGTCATAGCCCTGGAGGGTCAATGCTGTGCTGGCTGCAGAAGAGGATGGCTTTAGCGCAACAGCTGTGGAGGGCACCCGATTGCGGGAGGTGCTGCAGACAATGCTGAGCCTGGCTGGGTGGCTGAAACGAGCCTTTCGTCTTCCTCGGAGATGATCGAATGAACCACTGCAAACTCCATTGGTCATTCCAGCTACTGCAGGAGCAAACTGTTCTATACAAATGTGGGCTTCGTCGGGTGAGAAACGCTGGGGTGGGGGCCCTAGGATGTCAATTCACGCTTTTAGTTTTAATTCTCATTTTGTCCTTACAGTTAAATCCACTTATTTCAGCACAGTGGCTTACGTTGTGAGGATAGGTGATCTAATTGTGAGGGAATATGCAAGCAAGCCGTGGGAAAGTTCTTTCTGGCCTGTGCAGGGACTGCATGAGCAAAATATAGGTCACATTTGATGTTTGGGGGAATTCTTCTGACTGTATAGAAAGGGTGGTATGAACTGTGGAATGCCTTGTGCTCAACTCTGCATACATATCAGCTTCTTGGGATGGCAAGAGCTCCCTCTAGAGAGGGCCAGCGAGCCCGGAGAAATTCAGGAGAGAGGAAGCCGGCCTTTCCTGCATTTCAGCATTTTTTCTGCTTGTCTACATTTTCCCTGAGGTGGGAGGGAGAGGAAGGGCACCCAAGGGACCCAGGGTCTCCAGCTGTTGATAACCAGCAAAAAAAAAACAAAAGACATTGGTGTCCCAGTGTCATTTGTCCAATAGGAGTAAGACCCAAGCTTCACCTGCTGAAATCCTTTCCTATACACTGTCCATACACTGTGTAGGGTATGTGAACAGGATATATAAGGCAAGGACAGCTTTGTAGGACCGGGTCTAGCAACAGATGGTACTCACTGGGGAGGAGATGTTCCGGAGCCCTTGTTTTCACTTAGCTTTACCTGCAAGGCAAATAAAAAGAAAGAAGGGAATCTGATCAAAACATGCACTTGAAAGTCCTTGCTAGTTTGCTAGACTGGACTGTCTAGAAAGGTCTGCATGGCACTGTCTACTTTCATTTTGGTGCAGGCAAACACTGTCCTCTCACAGGTATTATGAGACCTGATTTTTCCAACTGCTTGTAAGAGCTCACTCTACTGCCTACTAGCAGTTTTTCCCCACTTTCTTCTCCCCCCACCCCTGTTAACTTGGAAATGTAATTTTGGCCTGTATGTTACTGTTGTTCGCCACTTAGACAGCCCTGTCAGGTTAGCCAATAAATAAATAAGGGCCCCTGAACACCACTCAACATCGTGTTGAGCAATGTGACTGAAGTGGTATAACAGTCAAGAGAATTGCTTCTCGGCCTTTCATTCATTCATTCTCTTTTCCTTCCTTGGATCATTTTAAAGCTTTGTGGTTAAATTCAGGATTATTCCATTTAGGACTAACAGTGGAATTTATTTATTTATTTATTTATTTAGCACACTTCTATGCCGCCCCATCACCGAAGCCTCGGGGCGGCTCACATACATAAAAATAATTCACAATTCACAATTCAATATTAATAAATAAATCAATATTAATAAATATAACAATAATTTGAGTCGCCCTGGCCAGAAATTAAAACTAATAGATAATATTAACAATTAAAATAGCGTTTGAATAAAAAGGTCTTCGCCTGGCGCCAGAAAACTAATAATGACGGCGCCAGGTGGACCTCTCTGGGGAGCGCGTTCCATAAGTTGGGCGCCACCGCAGAGAAAGCCCTCCTCCGGGTACTCACCCTCTTAATATCTTTCATGGAGGGTTCCCGGAGAAGGGCCTCTCCCGTCGATCTCAAGGGGCGGGCGGGCAAGTACGGACATAAGCGCTCCTTCATGTAAACAGGGCCCAAGCCATTCAGGGCTTTATAGGTCATAACCAACACCTTGAATTGGGCCCGGACTTCAATGGGGAGCCAGTGTAGCTGACGGAGAACTGGGGTCATAGTATAGTCTTTGCAGGTAGCCAAATGAAGTTGCTGCCCCTCGTCTTGCCTTTAACAGGAAAAAAAATCTACACATGAACTGATCCCAGGTGGGGATGTGATGGCTGCTTACAGCTTCACCTCCTGCATTCCTGAAGTTTAGGGGCTTATGAACTCATCATTGGCTACTCAGCGTTGTATATGGGTTCTTTAGACAAATTGACCCTCCAGTTTTGCTCCTGTGTCTAACCACTCCTATTTGGAAAGTTTCCGTAGGGCAGGGAAGGGATGGTATTTAATTAGGAAAGCAAAAGAATGTGCGATTTCCTCTTGTGTTTGTGCTATGCTGCTATAGCACAGCGCCACCTAGAGATTATGTAGAGGAAAAGTAAGCAAGGAAATGTTCTTTGCGTCACGTTCAAGTTCTTCTTGTTACACAATAGAAATGGAACTGTAGGGTCACTAAGTCCTCTAAGGAACCTGTAAGCAACCATAAGTAGCAGATGACAAATGCATGATAAATGCCCGAATCGAACAGCCCGAATCCTGGAACAGCTGTTGGCCATGAGCAGACTCTCTAATGCGACTTGAAAGCCGGTAGATAAATAATGCAACTGAAACATTTGTCCTCAAAGGAGGAATGTCTGTGGGTAACAGGAGCCTGGGAGCAGCGCTGGGGGGAACCAATAGCTTCTGTGCCTATGTGCACAGGCTTCACTGAGAATTTGGGCTGACCGCCTTTGGAAACAGGCTACTGGACTGGCTGGACTTGCGGTCTGACCCAGCAGGGCTCCTGTGCTGGATTTATGCCTGTGAACACACTTAAAAAGATGCAGCATCTTGCTGTAAGGGACCAGCGGGGGGGGAGGGGGTTGAGTCTCTCAGATGGATGGGTTGGGGCTGCAGGAGGTCAGACCAAGTACAGGCTGGGTGCCTTCGCTGTGTGGGGCTGCTGAGGCCACTGTGGGAGACCCAACAAGGTGGCCCAGTCGGGTAACCACTGCCAAATTGCCGAACAGAGGAACTGACCAAATTATACATATTTTGCATGTAGTGATGTTTATGCACAGGTGCAAATTTAGAAATGGCTGCTCTAATTAGAGAAACAGTCCACTGTGCCATAGTGTGGAGGGTGCTGCCCAGATGACCTGCATATTTATTTAAAACATTTTGGCCCAGTCTTTACCCAAACGGGTCTCAAGACGGTTCACAAATTGAGGAACCCAAGGTGGCTTAAGTAATCCCCTTTCTCTCCATTTTATCCTTACAGCAGGATAAGCTTTGGCTGAGATCAGGCTGAGAATCGGTGAGCGGCCCAAACTCACCCAGTGAGCTCCATGGCCAGGTGGGGACCAGAGCCCAGGTCTCCGGAGTCCAAGGCCAACTGTCGAACTGCTACGCCATACCTGCTGTCATACCGACTGTTGGTAGGTATCGTTAGACTGGGCTTAGCCCAGGTAGCCATTGAAACCCAGGATGGCCCTCTAGAAGGGCACCAGGCCTAGGCTGGGGCTGCAGTCTACCTAACCGGAAGCTTGAGCTCTCCTCTCCTGTCCAGCACAGACTTTGCACGCCCCGTGTTTGCGGGGGTTCATTGCATCCTCTTGGCCACTCCAACCTCACTCCACATCCTCTACCAGAAGGGCCCACCATGCAGGTCACGAAAAGGAAACCAATCCAGCCGGGCTCACCTTCATCTGCAGCTCGTGAAGCTGCCCTTCCAGGCTGGCTTTGTCTTCCCGCAGGCGGTTCAGCTCCTGAGAGGTGCTTGTCAGCAGCTCGGCGTCTGTGATGCTGAAAAAGTGCTCTGCCGGGCCTGGGTCCATGTCGCTACCACCCAGTGACCGGATCTGTTCACGCTGCATCCTGTCAAGCGACTGGGGAGGTTACTGAGCAGCCCCAAGTCTTGGTGGGGATGTGGGTTCACCAGTCAGCCCGTTCACAGCAGCCACTGCCACTGCCCGTGGGGGCATTCACCTCGGAAGCTTTCCCCAGCCTGGTGCCTTCCAAATGTTTTGGGGTAACACTTTTATTCTTGGCCACTGGCTGTTCTGGTTGGGGTGATGGAAGCTGTACTTAAACATTCTGTAAGGTGCCAGGATAGAGGAGGCAGATCTAGGGGGAGCTGTGCTAGTCCCAAACTGGAATAGCATTCCACAGTCCTGCACAAGGGGTGAGCAACATTAAAATGTGGCTTGGGGTGCAGAACCGGAAAATCCCAGTTTCCATTTCTTTAAAAGACTACTTCTAGCCTAGTCATTTGCGAAGACTACTAAGTATTCACAGGTGGTCCAGTGAGCTTTCCAAAACCAGAGAGAAGTCCCAGGTGTTAGGCAAAAAGAGACCAGCCAGGATCAGCCGTGCAAACTGAAGGGAATATAAACAAATTTGCTCTATGTGCAAAATCTATATGTGCTTGTGTTCATAGTTTTGCCTTCTCTGACGTGGCTATTCCATTTTTTCCAGTGTAATTGTGTTATTACAGCAAAAATAGGGCAGAACCTTGCCAGCTTAAACATCTGTAAAGATGCATATAGAGGCTTTCAACTTCCAGTTATAGGCCTTTTGTCTGTCTAATTTCCATAGGGTTGGACCCTGAGATATTTCTTATGGAACGGGGCCTAATATGAGCCACATGAGCCTAATAAGATCTGCTGGGGACCCCATTTCTTCAGGTCCTCAGCTCTTGCCTGGAGCTCTCATCACTTCTGTAGGGTACAGCAAGCTGTTGACCCCTGGTAAAGAGCTCGTCAATTTAGTGGCCTCTTCAACACATCTGGTGATGTGGACTGCGGACCATAAAAGCGTAAGGCCTAATGGATCTGTTAGCTTTCAAAGTGCCAGGTGTTGTTTCATGGCCTATCCTCTCTTGAGATCCATGCATGATGTAGCCCTTATAGCAGGGGTGGCCAACTAGCAGCTCTCCAGATGTTTAGCTTGCAGCTCCATCAGCCCCACCAGCGTGGCCACTGGTGAGGGACCATGGAAGGCCACAAGTGGCCAGCATGCAATCTCTTCTTGTGGGCTCTCCTTTGGACATCTGGTTGGCCAATGTGGGGACAAGAGCACAGGGCCAGAGAGGCCTGTGGCCTGATCCAGCAGGCCTCTGCGTATCTTTGCTTCCAAAATGGCTTGCACCTCCACCCAAGCCCTCTAGGACATAACTGCTGGTGGTACGTGGATTGCCGCTTTCCAAGGCAGTCCCTTCCCTACCTGTACGCGATCAGCAGGCCCTCGTGCTTCTTGACCAGCTTCTGCATGCGTTTCTTGTAGCCACGAGCAGCTCCGGCCAGCTGCTCCTCCCGAGCCTTGTAGGAAGCCCGGATGTCCTTCAGCATGCTGTCCACGAAGTGCTTCATAGGGGCAGGCTCCGGTGGTGCTTTGCTGGTCCCCTTTCTGTTAGCAGCTGACTTGCCATCAGTGTATTCCTGGGGACACAGCCACGCTGCTTCACTCACTCGCCCTGCTTTGTCCTGGATTGCAGACGGGACACCCTAGCCTGCCACGGGGGATTCCTCAACTAAAGGTTCCTGTGCTCTTTAAGTACCAAAGCTGCCCACTGTGTCTCTGTCCATGGTCTATGCACACTATTTTCCAACTTCTGTTCAGGCCGTTTTTCCACGCTCTGCATCTGATATCTTTGGAACACAGAAAGCTGCCTTGCAGCAAGTCAAAAACCTCACACACAGGGGCCACTCCCGGCCCATTTGGGATCTGAATTAGGCCATCCAGGCCTCCGACTACCTTTTATTTGGTAGATTCTCAACTCTTGGGCAGCTTTTTTGCAATGCTAAAAGTCTGAGGCTACGGGAGGGCATATGCTGCAGCACTGGGGGTTTTAAGGATGCAGCAAGAGGCGTTAGGTGGGAATGTTCTGGATAGCTTTGAAAGCTACTTTGAAAAGGTGAGGAAGATGACTTCAGAGGAGGAGGGGGAGGAGGGACCAGAAATTATGGACCCCAGAATTAGCATCAGCTAAGGAAGGAGGAGCAGCATAAACTAAGACACCAGTCAAAGAGGTTCACTGGCCAAGTGGCTTCCCCAGAAAAGGACCCATCCTAATCGCAGGATGGGTTTTGCACAGCTCGCCGGAGAAGGAAGGCTGTAAGCATCCTCCTTTTCCCTGGTATATAAATTTTCTTTCCGTAGGCCACTTTGTCATGGCCCAGTGACAATGCATCTTGAGTATTTTATGGCTTCTCTTTGTAACTTGACCTGCTGCAGAGCCAGAAAGAAGGCTAAATCTTTTGCATAAATAAAATTAGCTACTTTGAATCCTAGTCAGTTACAGCAAAGCTCTGACCCTTGAAATTTAAATCGTTTCTTACCTTTGTAGCACTTGTATATATCACTATTAGTGCCATAACTTTAAGCTCCCAAGCCTTTCATGCCATGGGCCACATTGGGTAGGCTTGAATTCAGGAAGAAGGAGCTTGTATCCCGGACTAGCCAGTGTAAAATAAGAATGAATGCCGGAATTCTTATGAATTCTTTCCCTCTTAAAGAGATTAGTCAAAACAACCCTTCAAGGAGGATGACCAAGAAATAAACTTTCCTTTCTAAGTGTTACGTGTCTTTGTGTAAATACAAAATTGGGGTTCCTTCTCTCTGACTGCACATATTAAGGACCGTAAGCTGTCCTGAGATGCTATAAGGGACCGCATACAAAATCCCCAGCTGACGTGGCCAGACCCAGTATCCCGCATATTTTAAATAACTAAAATAAATATTAAACTCCCGCAAAAGATCCGAGCAAAAGACTTTGAGGCAACCCAGAGTGCAAGCTCCTGCTTTGAGATGTGCTGCTGCCCCCTCCCCCCGAGATTACCTGGCATAACACTTCATCCCAAGACTGAGCGGGCCAAAAGGCCAAGCATTTCACATGGCCATGCATGATGTTAGTGAGCATAATGCCATTGGCACAGGTGTGCTTTTTTAAAATTTAAAGCAAACTGCATAGATGGATACAGATTTATATAGATTTGTACAAATTCCGTCCTCTTTGGGCCGGGTTTGGGGTTATTTTTGCTGAAACTGCCTTTTGTTTGGTTAGGTGGGAGAACCAGTGGAAAAGATCACTTATCAATGCTCACCGCCAGGTCCGTAATGTACTGAACGAGCCGAGAGCGGTACTCCTCGTTTAGCTCCTTGAGCTGTAGCTGCAGCCGGGAATTCTCTGCTTCCACCTCTTGGAGCTGATTCTCAGAGGAAAGCAACGCCTGTGGTCCAAGCAGACGAAAAGGCAAGCGGACGATTAGCAGGCTGTGTCTAATGGCACACCTGCCGTTCAAGCAAAAGGCTGCGCACAGTGGTGCAGTGGGACCATGGCTTGCAGGGATGCCGTGTCTGCACTCTTTTTAGGGGCATGGCTGAAGCCGGCCTCCCCTCTCGGGAGTCTTTGTTCCCTCTGGGCTTATCTGCCGGCTTCACCGTGGCTGGAGGGAAATGACTGTTTCCAGCAATGCATTGTTCGTTCTTGTGCCACACGGTATGTTGGTGTGGCCACGTTCTGCATGTTCAGTTAAGACCCATCAGCTTGGCTAAAGACCTGCTCTTGGTGGAGAGGAAAACCAAGATCGAATCAGCGGCCTTCCTTTTAGGACCCTCCGTGGCAGCAAGGCTCTGGGGATGGTCTCTGGCATGAGAACAGCAAAGCTGCTTCTAGTCCGGCGCGTCGCTTTTCGTGGCAGCTTGGCAAATACCTCTGGGAAATGTGCCATCACCCTCCTGTCCTGTTGCTTCGGAGGGCCCAAATGGACGCCACACATGCTGCCCATGTTTCCGGCTTGGAGGTTGTGAGTGCTGCTGATCCTGCGGCAGAAGCAGAGCCCCCCGCCTACAAGTGGCTTGGCCAGCAGCCCCAGCATTGGCAGACGGAAAAAGGCTGAGAAGCCCCCAAGAGACTAGGGTGCGCTGAGCAGTTGCGCCTCTGCGCATACACAGAGATGCGTGTGTGCATGCATGCACGCGTGAAAGGAAAGAATGGGTTTCTCCCCTTTTGGGGTGGCGGGATGCCCACTGCTGGCATCCAGACCCTGCAGTACTGGCCATAAGGCAGTTCAGGCCAACAAACGGTCCCAAAGCTGTTGTAAAAGGTGGCTAAAAACTCTTCTGCCAGACCATCCTTCCTTCTTTTCTGTCTTCTAATTTCTTTCTTTCATTAATCAGGATGCTAGTCCTCATCATAATGTCCTATGTACTGATTCGATCTGCTGCCGCTTCAATGTTTATAATCTCATCTGGTTTATTTCACAGGAAGCTGCTTCTTTCTGGGCCTTGAGCCTCAGAACAAATTCTAAATAAATCTGTTGCATTTACACTTCTGCCTCCCTTTGCCAGACATCTGCCCTTCATCTTCTCTCCCGCAACCCCACTTTCCCCATTTTTTTAACTGAGGCATAGCCGAGTTCTCCGTACCGCCGACTGTTCCGCCAACTTGTGCTGCGTGTTCCGAATCGCCTTTTTCGCCTCTTGCAGCTCCTTCCCCATGGTCACCCTGAGAACACAAGGAAGATGGTGATCACGCTAACCCTGCAGGGGACGATCGGGTGGCCTGAGCCTATAGGGGCCTCCCGAGTGGTGCAATCAGTGTCCGGCCACGTCAGCTGATGGGAGCAAGTAGATGAGCCCCGAGAAGCCGAGACAGCTTCCTCGGAAGCTGCCTGCTCCTGCTGAGTGCAAGGAAAGGACAAGCTCCGTTGCTGACCCAGGTGGGGTTGGCTGCCGGAAGGGGGTACAGAGGGGCTCATGGGTGGAGCACCTTCTGGGCCAAATGTGAGTAGGACAGACTAGGTAGATCCCCATTCAGCTACAGAACTTACTCAGCCCTATTCTTAGCTCCCCCCGCCCACCTCACTGGGTGGTTGTGGGGAAGGACTAGAGTGACTGTCCTATCAATTCGCACACCAGGGAAGGACAAGGCAAAGGGATGTGTGTTTGCTGAGATGAATTAGTTATTGGCTGCAGGTGAGGCACAGTGACTCAGAGGTTTGTAGTCCTTAAGTTGTCTGGCGAAAACTTTGAAATCAGAAGGGTGCTCTGTAGGAATTTTACTCTTTAGGATTTGGGGCGTCATGTCTCTTTGTCCTGTCCTCAAGGCTGACTGTCAAGACCCGAGGCAGCTTGAGGGCTTCCTCTGCTGGCCAAGAGCTGGCGGAGCAGCTCTGGTGGTTGCAGGATTCTGACCTCGGCCCACTGCAGCTGCCGGGGCGCTCATGAGTTCCACCTGGGGAGCCCTGGGGAAGAGCCATGCAAGAACCAGCTCTTCCCTCAGAAGCTGCCTCGGCAATAATGCTCTCCTCTTATTGTTGAAGCCCTTCCTGGTCTGTCAGACCTGGAACTCCACTCCTGCCTGCGCTCCTGCCTCTATGGCTCCGGACCCCGCCTGCACCTCTTCCCTCCATGGCCGGTCTGCCTTCCCCGGTTCTCCGACCCTTGGCTCGCTCTGGACTACGCTACCCGTCTCTACGGGCTTGGCTAGTATATCGACCTCCGGCTTGACCTTGGCCTGTGTGCTGGACTTGCTCTTGCCACGCTCTGCCTGCCTGGGTCCCGGTGCCTTGACCCTGCTGGTCAGCCGCCCTCGCCCCGGACACTGACAGATGCTGAGTAAGGGAAGGAATCTGTTGATGGGCTTGAGGCACTCCAGGAGCAGCTCATGGGTGGTCTTGTGAATGCTGTTGCTTTGGGTGGTCTTGTGAATCTCAGAATGCTGGCCACAAGGATCCATGTAGTTCATCTGCATGTATGTATGGCACAGTGCAATGTCTGGCTTCTCTTGATACAGAGGGCCTTCTAAGAAAGGCTGTTTTCATTTTTTGGAAACCCACAAATTCCAAGACATCACAGCTGAGATGGAAAATGTAGAAATACAGTGGCAATGCCAAACCCCAGGGAAATGCGGGCAAGCATGCTTTGCCCTGTTTCTCTCTAGCAGCCATTTAGAAAGGGCTACACACATTTTCTGTACTGTGGGTTGCAATTACAATCCTTGTTCCTTCTTGCATCTAGCAAGCATGTCAAGTCATCTTTGCTAAGCCTGCAGCTGGATGAGTGACCACATGTGGAAGTGGAGCAGGGGTTTGAGCCAGTGTCTCCGTAAGCCCTTCCAGCTGTTCCATTCCATTCCATTCCATTCCATTCCCCAGGAATGCTTTACATCGGTGGTTCCAGTATCAGTGAGGTGATGTAGCCACCTTGGGTCTGAATGTTAAAGGAGCTGTCCATGGTGAAGAGCCATCCCCAGGTTCAGAACCATGACCAGCGCCTCGAAAATTCAGGCTACTGTGCTTAGTGGATACACATTCCCACTGACACCAGAACCACCCACCTCACCTGCATGGGCACTGTAGTTCTGTGAATGAGAATTTGTAGCATCCTCACAGCACTATTGACTCCTGAGATTCTTCTGGCACAGCTGTTACCATTTGGGTGCCAAAGTACCAGCAAAACCCCCACAGCCTTCCCCAACCTGGGCCGTCAAGAGCAAAACCCCCACAGCCTTCCCCAACCTGGGCCGTCAAGAGCAAACCCTCCACAGCCTTCCCCAACCTGGGCCGTCAAGAGCAAACCCTCCACAGCCTGCCCCAACCTGGGCCGTCAAGAGCAAAACCCACACAGCCTGCCCCAACCTGGGCCGTCAAGAGCAAAACCCCACACAGCCTGCCCCAACCTGGGCCGTCAGGAGCAAAACCCACACAGCCTGCCCCAACCTGGGCCGTCAGGAGCAAAACCCACACAGCCTGCCCCAACCTGGGCCGTCAGGAGCAAAACCCACACAGCCTGCCCCAACCTGGGCCGTCAGGAGCAAAACCCACACAGCCTGCCCCAACCTGGGCCGTCAGGAGCAAAACCCACACAGCCTGCCCCAACCTGGGCCGTCAGGAGCAAAACCCACACAGCCTGCCCCAACCTGGGCCGTCAGGAGCAAAACCCACACAGCCTGCCCCAACCTGGGCCGTCAGGAGCAAAACCCACACAGCCTGCCCCAACCTGGGCCGTCAGGAGCAAAACCCACACAGCCTGCCCCAACCTGGGCCGTCAAGAGCAAACCCCCACAGCCTGCCCCAACCTGGGCCGTCAGGAGCAAAACCCACACAGCCTGCCCCAACCTGGGCCGTCAGGAGCAAAACCCACACAGCCTGCCCCAACCTGGGCCGTCAGGAGCAAAACCCACACAGCCTGCCCCAACCTGGGCCGTCAGGAGCAAAACCCACACAGCCTGCCCCAACCTGGGCCGTCAGGAGCAAAACCCACACAGCCTGCCCCAACCTGGGCCGTCAGGAGCAAAACCCCCACAGCCTGCCCCAACCTGGGCCGTCAAGAGCAAACCCTCCACAGCCTGCCCCAACCTGGGCCGTCAGGAGCAAAACCCCCACAGCCTGCCCCAACCTGGGCCGTCAGGAGCAAAACCCCCACAGCCTGCCCCAACCTGGGCCGTCAAGAGCAAACCCTCCACAGCCTGCCCCAACCTGGGCCGTCAGGAGCAAAACCCCCACAGCCTGCCCCAACCTGGGCCGTCAGGAGCAAAACCCCCACAGCCTGCCCCAACCTGGGCCGTCAAGAGCAAACCCCCACAGCCTGCCCCAACCTGGGCCGTCAGGAGCAAAACCCACACAGCCTGCCCCAACCTGGGCCGTCAAGAGCAAACCCTCCACAGCCTGCCCCAACCTGGGCCGTCAAGAGCAAAACCCACACAGCCTGCCCCAACCTGGGCCGTCAAGAGCAAAACCCCACACAGCCTGCCCCAACCTGGGCCGTCAGGAGCAAAACCCACACAGCCTGCCCCAACCTGGGCCGTCAGGAGCAAAACCCACACAGCCTGCCCCAACCTGGGCCGTCAGGAGCAAAACCCACACAGCCTGCCCCAACCTGGGCCGTCAGGAGCAAAACCCACACAGCCTGCCCCAACCTGGGCCGTCAGGAGCAAAACCCACACAGCCTGCCCCAACCTGGGCCGTCAGGAGCAAAACCCACACAGCCTGCCCCAACCTGGGCCGTCAGGAGCAAAACCCACACAGCCTGCCCCAACCTGGGCCGTCAGGAGCAAAACCCACACAGCCTGCCCCAACCTGGGCCGTCAAGAGCAAACCCCCACAGCCTGCCCCAACCTGGGCCGTCAGGAGCAAAACCCACACAGCCTGCCCCAACCTGGGCCGTCAGGAGCAAAACCCACACAGCCTGCCCCAACCTGGGCCGTCAGGAGCAAAACCCACACAGCCTGCCCCAACCTGGGCCGTCAGGAGCAAAACCCACACAGCCTGCCCCAACCTGGGCCGTCAGGAGCAAAACCCACACAGCCTGCCCCAACCTGGGCCGTCAGGAGCAAAACCCCCACAGCCTGCCCCAACCTGGGCCGTCAAGAGCAAACCCTCCACAGCCTGCCCCAACCTGGGCCGTCAGGAGCAAAACCCCCACAGCCTGCCCCAACCTGGGCCGTCAGGAGCAAAACCCCCACAGCCTGCCCCAACCTGGGCCGTCAAGAGCAAACCCTCCACAGCCTTCCCCAACCTGGGCCGTCAGGAGCAAAACCCCCACAGCCTGCCCCAACCTGGGCCGTCAGGAGCAAAACCCCCACAGCCTGCCCCAACCTGGGCCGTCAGGAGCAAAACCCCCACAGCCTGCCCCAACCTGGGCCGTCAGGAGCAAACCCTCCACAGCCTGCCCCAACCTGGGCCGTCAGGAGCAAACCCTCCACAGCCTGCCCCAACCTGGGCCGTCAAGAGCAAAACCCCCACAGCCTGCCCCAACCTGGGCCGTCAAGAGCAAACCCCCACAGCCTGCCCCAACCTGGGCCGTCAGGAGCAAAACCCCCACAGCCTGCCCCAACCTGGGCCGTCAAGAGCAAACCCCCACAGCCTGCCCCAACCTGGGCCGTCAGGAGCAAAACCCACACAGCCTGCCCCAACCTGGGCCGTCAAGAGCAAACCCTCCACAGCCTGCCCCAACCTGGGCCGTCAAGAGCAAAACCCACACAGCCTGCCCCAACCTGGGCCGTCAAGAGCAAAACCCCACACAGCCTGCCCCAACCTGGGCCGTCAGGAGCAAAACCCACACAGCCTGCCCCAACCTGGGCCGTCAGGAGCAAAACCCACACAGCCTGCCCCAACCTGGGCCGTCAGGAGCAAAACCCCCACAGCCTGCCCCAACCTGGGCCGTCAGGAGCAAAACCCCCACAGCCTGCCCCAACCTGGGCCGTCAGGAGCAAACCCTCCACAGCCTGCCCCAACCTGGGCCGTCAGGAGCAAACCCTCCACAGCCTGCCCCAACCTGGGCCGTCAAGAGCAAAACCCCCACAGCCTGCCCCAACCTGGGCCGTCAAGAGCAAACCCCCACAGCCTGCCCCAACCTGGGCCGTCAGGAGCAAAACCCCCACAGCCTGCCCCAACCTGGGCCGTCAGGAGCAAACCCTCCACAGCCTTCCCCAACCTGGGCCGTCAAGAGCAAACCCTCCACAGCCTGCCCCAACCTGGGCCGTCAAGAGCAAAACCCCCACAGCCTGCCCCAACCTGGGCCGTCAAGAGCAAACCCCCACAGCCTGCCCCAACCTGGGCCGTCAGGAGCAAAACCCCCACAGCCTGCCCCAACCTGGGCCGTCAGGAGCAAAACCCCCACAGCCTGCCCCAACCTGGGCCGTCAAGAGCAAACCCTCCACAGCCTTCCCCAACCTGGGCCGTCAGGAGCAAAACCCCCACAGCCTGCCCCAACCTGGGCCGTCAAGAGCAAACCCTCCACAGCCTTCCCCAACCTGGGCCGTCAAGAAGGACTGGACTGCAGCATCCAGAATCCCCAGCTGACGTGGCCAGACCCAGTACCCCGTGCCATTTTATGTTTTTATTGATTAGATTTCTCTCCTACTTTCCCCCTACAATGAACTCCAAGCGGCATACATAATTCTCCTGCTCTCAATCTTATTCCCACAATTCCTTTCATTACCCCGGGTCTTACATTCTCTCCTCTAGTTTCCGTTGCTGGGAGCTGTACATGTCTTTCATCTTTTCGATCTCCATGGTGATGTGATCTTGGTTTCCAAATAGCTGGTAGGGAGGGGGAAAAAACCCCAGAAGTCGTTGTCAGCTTGTATGGATATAGTAAGCTGCTTTCATGGAGTCAGATGAGCCCATGTGGCACAGTTCTTCAAGTGTCCAGCTGGGACTCCGGAGATCCGGATTCTAGGGCTCCACTTGAGCCTGAAACTCATTGGGAGACTTTGGACCAAACACTGACTCAGCCTAGCCTACCTCACTGGGCGATTGTGTAGATAGAAAGGGAAGGAAGTTGAGGGTTATGCTCAATTGGTTGAGCATAACAGTGGTTGTTATGCCGGACAACCACTTCCACCAGTCCCAGCCAGCATGTCTGTTGGTCATGGATGATGGGAGTTGTCATCCTCAGCAACTGGAAGCCCTTATTCCTGGTCTACATGGATTGGCAGTGTCTCCCGAGGATTTTATTCATCTATTTTATTTATAACGTTTGTATGCCACCCAATTGTGCTACTGCACCTCTGGGTGGCTCACAATTACAAGATAAAAACACAAAAACCAATAACGCATTAAAATGAAATAACAATAAAATGCAAGCAAAATTATAATGTCTTATGGCATTAGTTATTAAAATATTTTTTTAAAAGGAAGGTCTTCACCCGGCGCTGAAAAGAAAGGGAGGCGCCAGGCGAATCTCCTTGGGGGGAGCGTTCCAAACATGGGGACCAGCTGCAGAAAAGGCCCTGTTCCTAGCGGCCATCCCTCTCACCTCCTTCAGGGATGGCTCACACGGGAGGGGCCCCCTGCGTGGATCTCAAAAGCTGGTAGGCACATACGGGTGCAGGCGCTCCCTAAGATTTTAGCCAGGACCTTACACAGGCCTACTAAGAAATGCTAGCAAATGGAGCTGAAGCTTAGCTTTTGAGAGCTAAACACCCAGAGCCGTGGCCCGAGATGGATGGAATGTCAGACAAATGCTCTGAACCTCAGGTTCTTTCTTTCCTGGACCTGGAAAGGAGAGCATCGCTGATGTGAGACTTCGGAGGGCCTTTGGGCAAGACCCCCTCAGTGGTCCCTTCCCCAGCCTTCCCACCAGCCCTGTCCCCAGCTGCTCTTGCCCCGCACCCTCTTTCTCCACATGGCGCCCACTTGCTTGCTAGACAGGCAGGGAGCCAAAGAGCAGGCAGGCAGCGGCAGCTCCTCCCGTCCTTTCCACCAGAACCGTTGTCTGGACCGGAGCAGGAGGCAAATGTGCAAGGAGGGTGCGGTGGGGAAGAGGAACAGCAGAACCAGGGGGCTCTTGTCAGCTGCCCCCTCTGGAGTGAGAGACCCCCGCAGTGGCTAAATAATGCCTACCTTTGATGCCCAGCCGGACGGAGAGTTTTGTGAACCTGGGGAGATTCTTCGCGAAACCAGACGGAAAAGAAACGAGATACTTTGGGTGCTATTAAAAGCAGCACAAGTGATCTGCTGCATGGCGAACAACCCACTGAGAAATTTCCTGCAAAAGCAGAACTGGGAAGTACGCAAGAGCACTGCTTTAAGAGGGGCTTGTGCAGGAGAACTTCCCCACATTCATGAACGGGGAGGGGAGGCCATTTCTAAATCCTCCCATGCTTTTCAGAACTAAGAAATGTCTTAGTTCAGCCCCTCTACTCACAGTTCTCTCCAGCTTTCGCCGTTCGTGTTCTGATGCTATCACATCTTCTGGCTATGGACAAGAAGACAAGAAGACGTGTGCCTTAGATGAGAGGGCCACATGAGAGGGCCACCCCTGTATTAAGGAATCCTTTTCTATGTAATCCATTTTATTTATAAAATTTCGACAGAACAAAATAACAAAGGAAAAGAAATAATTTGAATTTAATCAGATCTACTACACTGTTATGAAATCTATGTGTGGATACATATATTTATCCATATGAAAATGGGTACATAGCGATAGACATATATCAATGTGTGTAAATATATGTATATGTATTGAAAATGTATAATAAAAATAATATGCTATTATTGTAAGAAGAGCTACATAAGTGAAATAGAATTTTGAAAATAGTGTTGCAGATTAACTCAGGCACTGATGCTTCACTGTTATAGAAAGTTGATTTGAGTTGAATAGAACTTATGTACACGATTTGAGTTTGAAATGCTTTAAAATGGAAGCAGAAGACATTTAATTGTTGAAGACTGGAATAATAAGTCAGTTGATTATGCAGTAATGGTAAGACTATGTAGAAAGACAACCTGCCAATGAAAATGGAAAGTGAAAATTGTATTATACATGAGCCCTTTTTAATGGAGATAATAACAATGGAAAATATAGGTAAACATGGATTAGATGTTTTGAGAAAACTATGAAATTAGAAAAATCTACAGTTAAATTTAATTAAGTGCAAAAAATATGATTGTATAGAAAGGATAGTAATTGCTGACTTACAGTGATTTTCCCTAAATATTTTATAAATAGTTATAATATCTATATCTATATATAAATAAATATAAAATACATTTTATATTTAGGGAAAAATTGTTTAGGAATCATTGGTGGGATTTTTTGGTAACCTTTATGTATATTATTTTTTCTTTTTTTTCCTCTTCTTTTTAAAATTTTACTGTTATTAAAATACAAATACTTTTTAAAAAAAATGATGCATAACCTTCAGCAAAAGCAAGCCAAATATCCACATCAGTATTCATCTGCAATTTTTGCCTTGCTAATAATCATTTGCCAGATCCCGGACTGTGATCAGACTTTGTGTAAAGGCAAAGCCATAGTGAAGGTCCCATTTAGCCAGCCGTCTCACTGTGGTGCTGCAGCGTATTCCAGACTCCTAGAAAGATCATTTGCTGTAAGCAATGGGGCTAGATTATTCATTTATTAAAAGCTTTTCTAGGCCATCCACTACAAGCATCTCAGGGCAGCTTACAAGAAAAAGAAAAAAAAGCCCCAAAATATAAAACAAAACGAAGCACTGCATCCAACCAGAATAAAACCAATTAAACATTAAAATACAAAGGGTTAGGGCTCACACAAGTGTATGCAATAAAGGAGAGGGAAAGCAGAGAATTCTGGCTCTGGGGGTGCAGTGGTGCAGTGCTGGCCGATCACTGGCGAGGCCCAGAGATGTGTGCGCATACCTTCACTTTGCGGGCAGAGAGGCGGTGGACCAAGGCGCGCACCCGCTCCAGCTCAGCCAGGGGCTCATCGGCTCCGGCTCCGGACGGGGGGCCGTTGTCTCTGGCACGGGGGAGAGAACTCACGGCCTTGGCCAGGTTGAGCAGCTCTATGCTCAGTTCTTCATTCTTAGCAACCTGCAGAGCAGAGCAGGGAGGGGGATCAAGAAAGGGAGGGGTCTTTCCCCCCTGCACCCCTACTTGAGACTGGATGCAGGAGGTCAGAACCCCAACAGAAATCGAGAAACCTGTTTGGTTTACTCTGGGTTGCATAATCTATACCAGCCCTCCCCAACCTGGACCCTCCAGAGGTATTGGACTAGAATTCTTGGAAAAGCTGGTCGTTCTAGTCCAGCACGTCTGGAGGGGCCCAGACTGGGAAAGGCTGATAGACACTGACTGGCCGCAGTGAACCTGGGGCACGTGCAGGGGCCTTTCCCAGCCCTTGCTGGACAGATACAAGTAAATTCCACTTCACAAAATGCCAGTTGCTGGAAACTGCGGCAACACAGCATTTTGTATGCTCTTCTGCTTGTTGGCGACCCAGAGATGTTGGGTTGGTCACGATGTAAACAGAATGCAGGCATCGATGCTCCAGCAAAATGCCCCCTCTTTTTTCCCTAATATTTTTATTCAAATCAGTGTAACATCTAAACCCGGTACTCCTACAGAGATACTTCAAGAAAATAGCTTTTCCATACATGTGTTTGTGTCTCTGTTTTGTTTATATGTACATAGTCTTTCTAAGATGTTTTGAAAGAGTTTAAGCTTTGTAAATCCCCTGGAGAGCTGCAGCTATTGGGCAGAATGGAAGCATAATGCATGGGGGAATAAAGAGGGAGGAGTTAATTCTAACTCGGACAAGGTGGGGAAGAGGATGGCTGAGCCCACATGGCCACCACTGCTGTAGGTCGGTGGGAATAGCCCTGGTCATCCAAGCCAGGTTCTTCTGAATCTGTGCAAACACCAGACCTGGAGGAGGAGGAGAGGAGACATTAAAGAGCCCAGGATTAGGCATCCAGTGAGAAGCAGGGCATGGTGTGGAATAAGGTGTCATGCCAAGTAATCCATTTCAAGAGAAGTTCTTCAAGAAAAGAATCCACTTGCAGGCAGGGCTTCGGCATCACGCCTAGCCTGAGCAAGAGGGATGTAACCATTTCCCAATAGTTTGGTTTCTGTCCTCTGACCTGCCAGATTTGCTTGATAGGATGCTAAAACTCCTTGGCTCTTTTGCAGCAGCTTTGTGAAGCTCAGTCCCCTGTGTAGCCTGAAGCAAGATGGGTTCACTTCTGACTTCTTTCAGAAGAAAAGCAAATTGATTCGAACTAGCCATCTGCACTGTGTCCCTAGCAAGAGACAGGGTGGCCTCCAGCAATCACCAACCAATACTGAATGTGCATCACATGGAGAAATGCAGCATTATCCGACCTGTTGGCATAATTCCACATTCCTAGTGGCTTCCCACTCGGACAGAAAGCAACACACCTACATGTCCAGCCTATAACGCTTCTCCAGAGAATACCCAGCTTAACTCACCGCCTCTATTCAGCATAAAACATCGGAAGCAAATACACCTGTTAATGATGATCAGTAGAAATACAATTATGAAAAGTCATTCATGCACTGCCATGAAACAGTGATAAACGGCTCTGTTAACTGTCACTAAGAATTATGAAGGGTCATAAGTCAATGAAGCAATAGGCAAAAACCTATTTAAACAGTCATAAAGGCATCTAACATTGGATGGGCAGCACTTGGCTCAGGGGGGTGTACAGCCTGGACTCAAGGGCACTTCCCATTCGCTTTTCAATTACAAAATTTGGTGGTGGCAGCAAGTACTCCACTCCAAAATTCCAGCTTTGCTCATAAAATCCAGGGTACGCATCTAGCTCCTGAGCTTGGCTAGAAGTCAAAAACTACCCACGACTTCCTTTTGGGCCTGGCTGCCCAGCTTCTGGGGCAAATGACAGGGCACCAAACGTTAGCAGCCCATACTTCTTGTTCATGCTCCTTGGCCAGTGCAAGATAATTGCTCTTCAAAATGAGGTATTCATCTGCTAGCTCCTTGCGGTTGGCCTCGAGGGCACGCAGGCGCTCCTGCAAGGCATCCCTTTCTCCAGCGATCTTCTCCTCATGAAGCTCAACCTCCAGAATACGGTTTTCCAGGGCAAGATTCTGAGAAAGCCAAAAATCAGAGAGAGGAATGTATTGAGCAAGCGGTATAGTAGTGTGGGGAGGGTGCAAGACACTATTTTTAAATCATGTGGTCTAGCTGCTTAAATTTCATTTACTTATGCTATTTTACAGCTCAGTATCCTCAAGATGCCATGCGTAGGGGATGGCATATAAAAGCTTTAAATAAAATCAATCAAACAATCAAGCAATCTCTACAAAACCAGAAACCACTGAAAACATAACAAAGGCAATAAAAACACAGTGTTGCCATCTGTGATGAGCCTGGAAAACACTACATAAACAAATATATCTTTGGGAGGTGTTTCAGGCTCACTGTAATTTCTGCCTCTCAACCAGCCTGTGGGAAGGGGGTCCAGCGGGTGGGTATCCCTCCCCAAAAGCCCTTCTTACATGTTGCTGCCCAGTGACAAGCATTTTGGTCACAAAAAGACCAGTGGAGCTGAGCTTTGGTGTGATTCTATTTAAAAATAAACAAAATAGTCACAAGAATGGGTTGTGTGGTCTTTAAACTCTATGTGGAGAATTCCTTGACTTCTTCACTGCTAGGGCTGGCTTTGCCCCACGGCCCGGCTTTGTCCAGGTATTCTTCTCCCTGCTTTTGCCTGCCTGCCCACCAGAAGGCGCCTTGGCCAGAGGCCACGAATCCTTCCGCCTCGGGCAGATGCAGCCCACTGGATCCAGCCCTATCCAGCTGCCTCCTTATCCCTGATTCCATAAAGCAGATGTGGGCAACTTCCAGGGCTCTGCAGATCAGCCCCCCACTCTGGACCCCCCGGGAGCTGCACAGAATTTCTGCCGCCACTGCCACCACAACACCAAATCTGCCACCTCCGGGGAGCGTGCTGTCACTCTGACGCCAGGTGTGGGCTCCCTGCATGCCTCGATGCCTCGTTTTTGTCTCTGTTTTTTCCCACAACAAAACTTGGACAGCAATGTTGGTGGCACAGCCGGCGGAGGCCGGGGGCTCCAGCATCCGTGGGGGTGTCTAGCCATGCCTGGCTTTAGTCTGAACTTCAAAGGAGTTGTCCGTGGTGCTGAACTGCCATTCCCAAAATAGGCTTGGCACCATGAGTGGCACCACAAAAGTTCCAACTGCAGCCTGGAGTGGATATACTGCAGATAAGCAGAAGGGGCAGATCCCAGCCAGTGTGAGGGGTTGTCAGGGATTATGGGAGTTGTAGTCCAAAACTGTGGTTGCTCACCTTGGTATAAGCATGCCAGCAACATGGAATCCCCAAAAGTGGACTTACCAGATTCTTCAGTTCAAAGGTTTCTGCTTCATGCCGTTCTCTCATTTTATTGCTTTCAATTTGGAAATCAACGAAGTCCTTGGAAATCTACGAGGAAGCAGCATTTAAGTTTGCCTTGTACTCCTGGACACAGGAAACCAGCGGAAAGCAATCTTGCATGAAACCAGGACACAAAACTTGATCCTGGTATACTCGCTGCCTTGTTGTGTATCTCCAGAAAACGGCTCTATGCGCTTTCCACGAGTCGCTTATTTGCAGAGAAGGCCCGGCCTGCCGCGCAGGGCTGTCGCAGGAGTCTCTGAGCTGTTGCATGGGAAGGGCCTCCCTCCGTCCCTTACCTTGAGCTTCTCCTCCTCACTGTGGATCAGTCTGGATGACAAGTCAGCCTTCGAGCCAGCCAGCTGCCCCAGCTTCTCCTGCAGTTCTCCAAGGTTCCCATACAGCCTCTCATTTCTGTCTTGGAGCTGAACCTGCCCCAGAGGAAAACAACCCCAGCACACCGGATGCTAGCAGAGGATAGCCGTGGTGACTTAGGCAGCTCTCAAAAAGGGGACAAAAGGAGACACAATGCAGCATAGCACATGCCCAGACTCATTTAGCGGCTTAGCTGTAATTTAGAGACACTTGCTATAAAGAAAATAGCAAAATTTAAAATTGGAAGGCGTCCTCAATTTAAAAGGTTGTTGAGCCCAAGTCCCATTTGAAGAGAGAGATTCATAAGAAACTATGAAAGACCTTCAAGTTGCTAGTCCACAGTTTTAGTAGCTGGACAGCAGCTGCAGCTGCAGGCACCCAGGGAGCCAGTGACAGTATTGCCTACCAGGGTGAGATGTACTATATTTCTATTTCAGTAATGGCTCTTATTTCTAGGTTTGCATCTATGCATACAACATCAGCTTATTTGTGTTTTGTTAATCGTTTTTTGTTAAACTTCTTCAGGAACTGGGCCACCCAAATTGCAGGCAGCATAGCAACTTCCCCACGGACAAAAAGTAGGACATACATCTGTAATTCATGTGGATAAATGCCAGTCTGGAAAAAAAAGGGGGGGATGCCATTTATGGAGGTTGCCGCTTGGAAGGGACCGATTCCTGTCCCAAGGAAATTACAGCCTTGAATTTGATGTATGAGAACTGGCACGGGGATGGGAGGGGGTTTGCAGAGAAAGGGGGGCGGCACTTCCACGTGGGATGTGTGCGCTTCGGTTCCACAGCAGGGGATGGGCATGAGGAAGCGTTGCCCAGAATGCCACGAAAGAGAGGAGCCAATGCTCGGGAAAAGACGGATAGCAAGGTGGGCAGCGGCCATCCCTTAAATGCACTGACTTGGAGGAATGCTGCTTTTCTTGATAACCCGAGTCCTTTTGGTAGTCTTGCTGTTATTAGCTACAGCAGAAGGCAGCAACCTGTGGCACTCCAATGTGTTGGCCTTCGATTCTCGGCAGTCCTCGCCATTGTCTAGGGCTGATGGGAATTGTAGGCCAAATCGCCTGCTGGGCCTCCCATAACAAGGGTGTTTCTTAACAAGGCCGGCCACCTCATTTTGTCCCAGTGCGAGAGGGCTCTGGGGAAGATCCCCCACAGCCCCTTCCCGCAGAGTGTCTTCCTCCTCGCCCTGTGGTCCCTGGCTGCTCATGCTCTTTCCTCTTGCGCCCACCCCTTGCTGGCTTGACCCAAAGAGTCCTGGGCCCAAGTTACCAGCAGCACTTCCGGCTCTTCCTTCTCAAGCCTGTTGCGTTTTGTGCCACCCAAGGCAAGAGGAAGGGGACCAGTTGGTTGCTAGGGTGGAGATGAGGGGCGTCTCCATGGGGCAGTGGGCAGGGGCCCCTGCTGGGCTGTGGCCCCTCGGTGGGGTCCCAAACATGCTAGGGAAATGTCTCAGCATCTGGAGGCATGTTGAGCAGCTTGGCACTTACATTTTCATTGGTGAGGTGTTGCACCTGCTCTCTCAACGCTGGCAGGTGGCCACTCTCAGGGCCACCTCTGAAGTCCATGGGGCCCAAGGGATGGCAAGCCACGGCGCCTAGCTGCACCGAGGTGCGCAGAGAGAAGTGGAAGAGACGTGCCCGGAAGACTACGCTTCCACGAGTAGCTCTGGCTGGCAGAGTTGCTATCAACTCCGGTTGCTACGGGGAGCGGCTTCTGCTTGTCAGTGAGGAGACCCAGGAAAGGCACTGTTTTGCTGCTTCCTCAGGAGCTATGGTGACGCAGGCTCTTCCCTACGACTAGGGAGTCCTAAACCAGATGCAGACTTCACTCGATGTTGCCGACATTAAGGAGGGACACTGACCCACCCGAAGCAGGAATGAAAGGGCACACTGCAAAATTTCACCAAAATGGAAACGGGGGGAAAATTGTGATCTTGAAGGTGTTTTAATTGATTCAAAGGGTGGATTTTAGTTTTTTTCAGGACTGAAGTACCAATTTTGAAACACCCCAATCTACATTTCAACCATACATTCTGCAGCAAAACCAGTTTGTGGCTTGATGTGCACATTTGAAAATTCCTCATTTATTGATTGGATTTTTATCCTGCCACATTAGCCAATAAGTTTTCAATAGTTTTTGGATGCACTGAATTGGCCAAGTGTAGCACTTATGCAGCCTTTTCACTCCGGCACCAGCAAATGTCTCCCTGATGCAAGGACCTCCTCTGGGAGGTCTCCCCCCTCCCCATTTACCCACTCCGTGGTATCAAACAGCCCCATTGCTTCCAGATGGTGCGCTGCGAAGCGACATTGTGTTGAGGGCTCAGTTTGTGTGGCAAGGCAAGCCCTCGCAGGCAGTGCCATGATGCACAGTTGGGCCGCGCGATTTCCACAGGATGGCTCACTTTTTGCGATGAGGTTTGTTCTGGGGGTCCCGTTGTCCAAACCCCGGAGAGCAATTTCATCAGGGGTCGCTGGGATCCGCTGCAGAGGGACTTGGTACACACAGAGGAAACCCTGCTGCTCTTTGCGACCTCGCCCATGCGGCCGCCGGACCACTCCCTGTCCCTGCCCAAGCAGAGCAATCACGACCTGTCTGCCACCTCTTCCTGAATTATCTTCTCAGTCCCCCAAAATTGGGTTTCTCTCATTCTCCCTTCTCCTCCATCCCGTTGAAGGTGCACAAATTGCCTGATGGGCTTGTCAGTTCCCTTGCCTGCCTATACGCCACTTGGCAGCTCATGGTGCCCGTTCTGGGAACGTTCTAGATTTCATGTTTCTTGTTTTGTTCTTAAGTGCCTTTAGCGCTGACAGAGGAGGGGGCGCAGTGCTCTGTGGGACATGATCCCCTGGGGAATGGTTATTGTTGGTGAGCCAGACTCACGGCGTTGGCAGGAAGGTGCCTTCTCCCGGACATGCTTCCCTGCAAGTGTGACGGGTGGTGGCAGAAGCCCCCAGAACTGAATCTATGGGCAGAAGCTCCAGCAAGGGGGCGCTTGCCAGGAGGGCCTCGTCTGGGTGTGACCGGGGGCTCTTAGAGCAGCAGCAAGCCTTGCCTGGCGAAGCTCGGCTTGGCGGAGGAGGTGGTGGTCAACTGGGAGGACTGATCTACTCGCAAGTAGGCAGAGCGAGGCCACGGGGGCTGCATTGACACCTCGCCTCATTTCCTTATGCTCTCAGCATGGTGTTGCCGCAGGTGCTCAGCCAAACCTGCCATGGGCTATGCGGAGCTTTCGTGCTTTTTCCCCACGTGCTTTTCCCCCGCACTGTGTGCGTGGTGCTCGCTGCACGACATTCGCCATTATCTGGGGACCAGTCCGGAGGAACGGCAACGGAGAAGCGTGCAGGGGCCCTTGCACGTGTGCGCGCGTTCCAGCTCGCTCAGCCGTGCAGAGGTGCAAAGCGGTGTGCATGGAAAACACGTTTACGGCTTCTTATGCCACTCTCCCCGCCCGCCATCCTGGAGGAGGAGGAGGGATGCCTTTGCTTGCACCTGCAGGACACATGCCCCTCTCTCCGACAGCAAGCAAGGGCAGCCCCCCATGCAGACACCCCCCTCCCCAGACCAGCAGGCGGATGGAGCAAAAGAGCGGAGGCGGCGGTTTTTTGAAAGGGGAGCCGATTTGACAGCCCTTCCTGCCCTCCCTCCACAAATCTTGGAAAACAAGAACAGTCCTCCCAAGCCAGGCCCCACCCCTTTCCTTCCTCCCACATGCATGCAGGAACAGCTCCCTCCCCACAGATTTCCCCAGGAGCTGCCCCCCCGCCCGCCCGTGTAGGCAGCCGCATTTAGATGTGGCATTGAGGAATACGCGATTTATTTCTGAGAAGATGCGCATTTTTAGCCAGCTGTTTCGTAAACAAGAGGGCCAGGAAGGCACAAAGGGACGCCACTGATGTTATAGTTGGTGTGGGGAGGGGGCTTTTGCAAGCCAGAGGGAGAACTGGGGAGGGAGAGAGGGAGGCAGCGAAGCAGCTGAAGGATGGCTAAGTTGCTGCCTGTTCCACAAAGCCCGAGCCCGGATGGGACCTTTCTTTGGAAAGCAAGGACAGCGCCAGGTGAGCATGCCCTTGATGGTGTGCACCACGCCCGAAGCGCAGGGAGGTGTGATGTCAGAATGATGCGAAATTCAGTCCTGAAATTCTGCAGCCCACACAGGGGGCAACGTGACCCAGAGAGAAAATGCAGCTTCGTGCAGTGGCAAGAGGGACTCAGGAGACACGGTCCTGCGAGGAAAGCTTGGCACAGAACCGGCACAGAACTTAGCCGGGGTCACCAGAGGAACTGGATTGACCGTAGTTTAGGATTTGCAAGGAGGGTTTTGTTTTTTGCTTGTGCGATGCATCCTTAGCTTACAGAACTGGCTGCCCAAAATTAGGTTGGAATGATTGGCTCATTTCTGGTCCGTATCAGTTGCACACCAGTTTATTCATAAACTCATTTCATCCTGTCTCCACATAACATCAACTCGCAGTTGTTCATTCTGACATGAGCAAAAAGTTGGTTTTCTAAGGGGATGCCCCGCACGTGCTGTGAATTTGGGAGGCATGCCAAGGCGAGAGTTTCCACCCCAGCCTCAGAACACCACCTGTCCAGTGGCATAGGACTGCACCCTTAACAAGTAAAATTGGAATTTTCATAACATTTGATCCTATAAAACATATTTTGTATGCACTATAACCTACGATCCACATTTTGGTACACTTTTTGAACTGATTACTTCAGTTCAAAATTCAAAGCAGTGCAAAACTGGTGTGGTGTTCTGGTCTACTAGTCTGAGCTATGTGGATCAGGGTGGTGTTCTTAAAATACAGATCAAATGAAACCTCAGGTACCCCTCGCCACAGGTTGAGGACCTCTAGTTCAGAAATCTGGAAAGCATCTGAGATGGATCCAAAAAGAGCGAACTGCTCTCAAGATGCTGGGAAAATAGTTTCTTCTTTAGGTTTCTTCTTGGGCCATTAGCTGAATCAATTTCTAAAGGGGATTAAACAAATGCATCACAGAGTGGATTTATTACTGGGTAGTGGAACCTCCACCTCCAAAGGCAATCTATCTCTGAATATCACATGCTGGGGAAGTGCGCATGAGATGCTGGCCCTGCCAGAGGCATTTGGAATTGAGATGATGGATTTAGAAGCGTCCTTACTCTCACCCACAGAGGCAAGTTCATTGCTGACAACTGCAGATCCGCCCTTCTAGTTCTGACGGGCAGGTGTGAGCCCCACGCCTTGTGCGGCCAAAACACCACTACGCACTCACAGCAGGGAGCTCTCAGAAGGCTCAGGGTAACCCTTGGGTTTGCAGAAATGGAAAAGCATAGGCGGACAAAGACTGGGGGACCAAACGTTCCCCTGTGAGGACTGTGTGTGTTCAGTGGTTATGGGATGCTTGTTGTCTGTTGGGATGGATGGGACGGAGAAACAAGCTGCTGGCAGCAAGAATGGAACGCGCCGCTGAAAGACTGAAGAGCATTATCCATGCTGCAAGATTTTATCCCAGCTCCTGCTCCTCCGGTTCTACTTTGCGTGTGCCAAGAAACACAGCAACCTGCTTAAGCAGCTCCCCAGTGTTGTGTGTCTAGGCTCGGGCTGTATCCATTCCCAGCATGCTGCCTTGCTGCTTGTGTGGAGAGGGAGGCCAGGAAAAGAGGGGCGGCCATGTGGGGTGAGGGAGCTCACCCGGGTCTGTCCATGCAGCTTTTCAAACCTCAGGAAAGAACCCAAGAACTCAGGAGGACCCAGGGACAATGTGGCTTAAGGACTGGATATCAACCAGCTCTCCTCCTTCCCTAATCCTTCTCGTCTGCCCAGGTTTGTTGACTCTTGGCCTTCCAAGGGGGTGGGGGAGAAGAGCACGGAGCCGCCTGCCTGCCTGAGATAAGGGTCTTTTTGTGCAAAGAGGAGAGGTTTGCTTAGCCGGAGACAAACGGCTATGCCAATTGCACTGCGCTGAGGGCTTGCTTCCAGACATTCCAGGCATTGCAACGTTTGCCACCCGCCCTCAAAGGCAAGCCGGCCATTGCTCGCATTCGGAAGCTGCTGCCTCACGGCCCTTGCCCTTGCCCTTGCCCACAGCAACATTCCTGTCCTCTGGGATTATCATTTTACAAATGCAGCATCTATTCCGTGCATTGGCCTCTGCGGAGCGCTTCTGATGGCCCATTTCAAGGCTGCTCCTACTCACTGGCTGCACAGAAACAGCTGGGTGGGTGGGTGCCCTGCTTTGCAGAGAAGAGTCCTCAGTTTGAAGGGCTGTCAGAGGCTGGTCCTCCCACTGAAGCTGTCCTTTGTTTGAAGGCTTTCTGGGTCCAAAGGCTGTGGAAAGATAAAGAGCCATCGCAAGGAAGGGCAAGGGGGGCCCTGTGGCAGCCCATCAGCAGCCAGTCCTGGGACAACTGAGGACCAGGCAAGAGATGCGGGCCACTAGCAGTCTCCCCCATGATGGGCAGGTATACTGAATTTCTATGTAATTTACCTTAACACCAGCATGGGTTGATCAGGGGACTCCCGACCTCCTTCAGCTGTGAAGCTGGCTGGGTGACTTTGGGCCAGTCCCTGACTCACCTCACCTACTGGCGGAGTTGTTCTGCGGGTAAAAGGAAAGAAGGATCACAGGGCTCCGCTTTGGAGACGGAGGCCATCTTTTCTGGGTACACCTGCCTGGCCACTGGGTCTGCCTGTGCTACGCTCTGTCACCTCACTCCCAAAGGCCCAGCAAGGATTGCTCTGTGGTCTCTGCTGGCCAAGAAGTCTGTTCAGGGCCAGTTTTCCTGCTTAACTGGGAAAGGCGGGAGGCCCTGTCCCTATGCTGTCTATTTCCTGATACACAAGTGGAGCGGTGGGGAGAAGGGAGTCTCCCAGCTCGGCACCCACCAGGCAGGGCCCGAGTGTGAGCACGGCAGGAGTGTTTCAGCGCCCGCAAACCTCACAGGCTGCCCAAATGCTCGCCGTCCACGGCCCTCCCACTCGCCTCGCCCGCAAGCTCTCTGCTGGCGTGAAGCTCCTCCTGGCTGGTTTCAGAAGTCCAGTTGGCCAGCAGGTCACTAAAATCTGGAGGATTGCCGCTGAGGACGCACAGCGGGCTGAGCGACGGCTCCTTCCAGAACGACGGGGGCAGCTTCCTGCCGCGCATGGGGGCCACGTGGCCGTACTTGTGCTGCAGCCGCAGCTTCTTGTGGTCGGAGGAGGCTGGTTGTCTGGCGTATCTGCACAGGCCATACTCAAAGAGCTCTGCCAGCGGCCCCAGCTTCTGGGCCTCATCCGTGCCGCACAGGGAGCCCCATAGCTGCTGGTCCGGCTGCAGCGGAGGCCTCTTGGAGCCAAACGGGAGCTCGTCTCGTCCAGACTCCCCATGCTGCGAAATCCTGAGTAGGTCAGTGTAGTACTGCGCCCGCGCGGACCAGGGAGGGGAGCGACAGTCCTCGTAGATGTTGCAAGAGTCTGCATCTTGCTCTTTGCTCTTCCTCCCAAAATACCGCTGGATATCCTTGCTGATGTGCTCGGCAAAGCGAAGGAGCTGCAGCGTCATTTCCATGTCAACCGCGCTGCCGCCAGCAACAGCGGCCTCATTCCCTCTGCCGGCACTGCAGCTGGTGAGCTTGTCTGCTGGTTTCATTTCCCCCCTTTCTTCTTCTTCTTCCTCTTCTTCTTCCTCCTCTTCCTCCTCCTCTTCCTCCTCCTCTTCCATTTCTTCCTCCTCGGAGAAGTCTTGGAAAATTATCTCCTGGCAGGCAGTGGTCGATAAAGAAAGATGGAACACTGCAGGTAGCTTAAACTTGCTTAAGTTTTGCATGACCCCTGCGGCCATCTTCTCCCCTGCGTTGGACCTCTAGCTGAAATAGCAAGCAGGAGAAGAAAGCGTCAGCTGCCAGAGATGAGATGCGTAACAGGGCAAGAGTCCATCATTGTTCACTGAGTTCAGACAGCACAGCAGTCTAGGGTTGAATATGGGTTGTCAAGGAGCCTTGGGTTGCTGTAGAAACATGGGCGATTATGTTGTCTGAACCCAGCTGAGATGACAAGCCATGGTGAACAGCCTACGTGGGTTGTTCATGGTTAACCAGCTGTGGCTTGTTAGTGCCACTGGATTCAGACCATGTGGCAACCCACGTTTCAGCAACAGCCCTCGGTTCGGTGACATCCCACGCTCAAGCCACCCTTGGGGTGGGTTCTCATGCTGCTTGACCCCAGGCGTGACCATGACTGCCCCTAACAGCAGACTCAGATGCTGGATGCCAATCAGCCTGAAGCCAAAGTGGGGCTACCCATAGACAGGAAACCAAAGGTGTCCTTACTAAAGAAACATTTGGCTTGTTTTCAGGATGTGATTTTTATTCTTATTCCTTTGCCCTCGGGAGAGTGGAGGCAGGTTGGGGAAGGGTCCCTAGACCACCCTGCTTCCAGCAACGCCCCAAACGGTTGTGAAGAATGCCATGCATGTTCCCCGGGGAAGGCGACCCACATTGCCTTCTGGGAGGGCCGGCCCTGCTGAGGAACGATTTGGAGCAGTAATAAAGAGTGCGCTTGGCCCCCACCCCTCCTTTGCTCTTTCTGCACTCTAAGTCACCCCTCCCCACACACAAATACATTTTCTTCTTGCAAAAATGAGCCACACAAATTTTGACACACCTATTTAAGGCTCTTGCAATGGGGCTCTTCGAATTCGCAGCTCTTTAAATTGGGGTGCCTTATCCCTGGTCAGGACCCTGCTGTTGGCTGTTCTCATTTTAAACAGGAATGCTTTCCCCATGGACGGCCAATCTCTCTCGGAAGAACAGTCATTAGCGTGACCTCTAACGAGGGCCTCTGTCTGCGTTGGAAATGATATACTGAGGTGGCAGAGAGCCAGTGTGGTGCTGTGGTTAAGAGCAGGACGTGTGGTTAAGAGGAGCTCTGGGTTCTAATCTCCACTCAGGAGCTCGATGGGTGACTCTCGGCCAGTGACAGACTCTCAGCCCAGCCTACCTCACAGGGTTGTTGTTGTGAAGCTATATTTGAGAGGAGGAGGAAAATTATGCAAGCCACCTTGAGTTCCTTGGAAGGAAAAAAGGCAGGATGAGGTGCAGATCCCAGCGCTCTTCAACAGCTTCATTAATGATTTAGATGAGGAAGTACAAGGAAAGATAATCACATTTGCAGGTGATACAAAACCGGGTGGAATAGTGAACACCCTGGAAGACAGAAGGAAGGTCCAGGGTGACCTCGATAAACTCGAATGCTGGGCTGAAGGCAACAGAATGAGATCCAACAGGGACAAGTGCCAAGCCCTCCAGCTAGGAAAAAGGAACCAGAGGCATCGATACAAGATGGGAGTACATGGGGCTCAACAGAAATGAGAAAGAAAACGACCCCGAAGTAATTGTGGACAACAGGCTAGCTATGAGCCAACAATGTGAAGCAGCCACCAAAAGGGCAAATGCTATTTTGGGATGCATTATTGGAAGTGTTACTTCCAAATCATGAGAAGTAGCAGTTCTCTTATACGCCTCACTAGTCAGACTTCATCTGGAATATTGTGTCTACTTCTGGGCACCAAGATTTAAGAAAGATGCAGAAAAATGAGAACGGGTCTAAAAGAGAGCAACAAAAATGATCCAGGGTTTGAAGGCACTGCCCTGTGAGGAGAGACTGAAGGACCTGGGCATGGTCAGCCTTGAGAAGAGAAGATGGAGGGGGGACATGATAGCACTCTTTAAGTACCTCAAAAGCTGTCACAAAGAGGAAGTTCAAGATCGCTTCTTGCTGATCCCAGAGTGTAGGACACAAAATAGTCTAGTCAAGTTGGACCAACCCGGATTCAGGCTAAATATCAGGAAACGCTTCCTCACGGTCAGAGCAACACGGCAGTGGAACCATCCAGATGGAGAGGTGGGGGCTCTCCTATACTAGAGACATTCAGAAAGAAATTGGACAGCCCTCTGAGTGGGATGGTGTAAATGGGTGTCCTGCAGCAGCAGGGAGTGGACCTGATGGCCTTCATGGCCCCTCCCAACTCTACTGTTCTATGATTCTGTGATCTATTTTGATCAAAAGATCCCTGCATATATTCACATACAAGGGAAAGGCCAACGTTTTCTCCCTGGTATGCTAGTTTTCTACATTCGGGGAGCTTCTGAATAAGGGGGTTCATTCAGCAATCAAACACCCCACAAACACCTGTCATTTGAGGTGCCCCTGCACTACCCCGTTGTGCAATGCTCCCTCACACTAGAAAAAAGAGAACGAAGAAGGCGCCTCTCTCTACAAGTAGGAAAACCAGCACAGCTGACAGTAATCTGTGCAAAACATCCCCCTTTAATCTTTGAGAGATTTCCCCTCTTTTCAGAGAGGAGATTTTTTTTGGGGGGGGGGGAGCATGGCCTCCCCCTCCCTGTGTCACCTACAACCTGACCACCCTGTGTGTTGTAGTCACAAGAGTATCAGGAGAGGTGGGTTCCAATCACCACTCAGCTATGAAGCCTGTGCAGCAGCGAACGTCATGAAGGGTGGCCCCCGCCTTTGAGTGGGGGCAGAACTGGCAGCTCCTAGCTAGAGATTGTGGCTTGAAATTTGCTCCGCTTGTCCCCAGCCTCCCCTGCGCTTACCTGACTGCTGTGGCTGGAGCCCCTACTTCACCTCTGCCAACTCTCAGCCCTTCCACCTGGGGCTGAAGTATTTATAGTGGAGCTGCAAAACTGGGGACTAGCAAATATTTGGTGGCTGTATTGTAATCGTAGACTCGGTAAACAAAACTCTAGTTTGCTTTAGTGCCCAGCAACGGGAGAACACGGTAGACAAGGAGTCGGCGAGGATGGGAGATAGGGCTCACCTTAATGGCCAACTTCCTGGGGGATTTTCAAGTGTTATTCTGCCGATTCCCCTATTATTTCTGCAGCCACAGCTGCCAAACCACCCGGATACACGTTGGCAGAGGACTCTTATCTCCGATGTTGATTTGGAGACTAAATCAAGCCTTGTCAAATAGGCGTAAAATTAAATTTCATGGTATTTTGACTCCAGGAGTAGGGACCATCTCCAGAAGAAAGTAACGCTTATCCAACAACTCGTGTGCAAATAAAGGGTGCCGAGCCTGAGCAGAGAAGTGGCTGGCTGGCTACCCAGGCGGAGGTGCCTGACTGGCTGTGCCCCAGGCCTGCCCTTCAGCTATTTTTGTTTTGTGTGCCCCTCTCTTTATGCATGACAGTAGCTTTACTCTCCCGATAGCTTCAGCAGTAAGCAAAAAAGACCAATCTGAACAGAGATCGGGGTGTGGAGCGGGGGACACAGGAAAATATAGCAGAAAACAAGGAGTGGGGGAATCGGTCCATGTTGTTTTCTGCTGTTTTCAAATGTGTTCAGTCACAAAATCTTTCCATCCTGTTTCTGCTTCAGTTTGCAAACTTCTGAAAAGGAGTTTTGGCAAGCTTTATTTATTTATTTAAAACATTTGTATGCCTCTCAGTTGTGCCACAGCCCAATTAGGGGACTGCATTATGATGCACTGTCTCTCCTCATGCACAAAAGCAATTTCCCACAATATATGCATTTTGGAGTGCTCTTTCTCCTAATCAAGACATACTTGTTTGCATTATTTAAACTGAAAAGTGTGTTGTGCGAACGCCGAGGGATACGGTGTTGCAGCTGGTTCAGAGGAAGCTGGCCTGGAAGGGCAGCCTGTAGTCCAGCACATCCCAGCCGTGGCTATGCAGCCCCCTCTGGACTGGCCCTCAGCTATTAGAGGGTGTGGAGCCTTCTCATCCCTTCCACTTTCTTGATACCTTTTCAAGTGTTGGTTTAGAATGATTCAGTGAGTACATCTCTTTATTTCTGGGTCAGTGAGTGTTACAAAGCTTTAAAAATTCATGTATTTAAAGCAGTATTTAAAAAAAACAGGATCACATTAAATCCATGGCCGGCCAGCAAGAAAGGCTTCCGGGAACAAGAAGTTCTTCAGCAAGTGCTGAAAACAACACACTGTTGGTGCTTACCTGATCTGCAGGGGCAGGAAATTCCTCCAAATGGGGCCACCACATTGAAGGCTCTTCCCCAGTAGGGGCAGGGGGTTCACATGGAACCACCAATAGCACTGACTAAGTTAATAAGTCAATTTGACCAAGTTTTCTCAAGTATCTTGATCCCATGTTGCTCAAGGCTTTGTACAGTAGTACTAGTATCTTAAACCTGGCCTGGTAATCAGTATACAAATATAAGGGTGTCGATTTTTATGTTTTACCGAACCAACTTGCTCCTGTCAGGGCCGTCTTACCAGCATTATGGGCCCCGGGCAAGCAGTGTACTGGGGCCCCTATGACAACTACTGTTAATTTTGGACGTTTTCCCATTTTCCAAGGGTTACATGCACAGCTTAGAATGGGGCCCACGGGCAAGTGCCCATCAGGCCCCTGCATTAAGATGGCCCGGGCTCCTGTACCTTTTGCAACAGCTTGATCTGCAAACATTAGCAAGCAACCTGGCTTAGCGCCCTGCCTTCTCCGCTTTGTGGACCAAGCATGGAGTCAGCCCATCAGCTCACGGAGGGCTGCTAAGGCAGTGGCTCTCCAGAGCTTTGGAAGAGCCTTTCCAGTCCTGCACAGAGACGCTGGGAGCTGCACTGGGACCTCCTGCACGCAAGCCTGTGCTCCACCACTGAGCTGTGGCCAACCTTTGGACATTCTTGGCAGCTAATTATCTGCATCAATAAGCAAATGATTACGGAAGGCCACTACCTTTCTAGGGGCCGGCTCAGGGTTTACAAACAGGTGACCAACCTTTAGCGTTCGTCTAAATTCTTTGTCAGGCTGGATGTTGAGCAAGCTTCCCCAGCCCAGCCGCACCCCAGTACACGGCAATCAGCTTTCAGATCAGTGGCTCCCCCCTCTCTTATCAGTATTGTGGTTCCTGCTTTCTTACCTTAATCATTTTTCTCTCCCTGCCTAAGCCCATTTCTAATAGGCTGGTCATAATGATCTTCATGGCTTGCTTCCCCTCCGATTCCTAATTGATTTATTGGTATCATTTTGTATCATAAATCACTGGTAGCAACCTAATATGTTAAACCGTTAAGAGATGTCCGTTGTCTACAGGGGAGCCTTGCAGCCATCCCATGTGTGTGCATGTGCGTGTGCGTGCCTGCCTGCCTGCCTGTCTGTCTGTGTGGGAGACACACAGAATTGGAGGGGTGTGCACTGTGTGAGCGCTTGCCCATCATTTCCACTGCCAGTTCACAGAGCCAGGGATGCCCGCTTCCTGGTCTGCTGGGCCGTGTGCAACAGCTGCACCCTCTACCACGGAGGATGAAGGACCTTCTCTGCACATGCCTTTTGCAAGAGATTTTAAGAAATCAACTCAGAGGGATGAGAACAGGACAGATCAGACGGGAGCGCCCACTCAGGTGGCTCCGGTCATCCAATCCCATTCCGCCTTCTTCCCGGGAGATTTTGGCAGCTGTCGAGGAGCTGCAGTCCTGGCCGAGAAAAGCAGCGGTGAAAAGGTGGCGGCCTTAAGTTCTTCTGGACTTGCTGGAGGCACAGGAAAGTGTCAAGAAGGTGGAGGGCACTGTGGAGTCAGCAGAATACTGGGAATCAAGGGGGTTACATTCATAAGAGGAAGAGTTTAAGCCCACGTGCATTTGGTGCACCGACTCTGCTCTCTCCTCTCCAGTGGCTGGATGGGCAGCTGGCTGCTGTCAACTGTGCACAGTTCAGCCCATACGCAGTCATGCGCTGTCCCTCTGTTGACTTTTGGCAGCTGCAACTGGCCAGGGGCTGTTCATCTCTATAAAAGCGCATTTGTGCAGCTTCTGAATCCCAACAAGGACCAAAGGAGAAGGGTGGAAGAAGACAACTCGGGGCAAAACCCTGATCATCCATCAGGCACACTGGGCCTTGCTCCAAAACCAATCCAAACAGTGTGGCTTCCCTGCAGGGAGAGCCGCCCTTGCTGTGTCACATAAACTCGCCCTGTAGGTGATATTCAGCCATGTTGGTGGTGTTCACTTAGGGTGTTCACCCTTCTTTCCTCGTCTTAAATGGCCCTGTATGGTAGGCAACTCCGTCACCACCACCTGCATATTGAAAATAGCTGTACCTGTCGCATTTGGCTGCTGCAGGTGGCTGAAGTTTTCAGCTTTTCATTCATTCATTCATTCATTCATTCATTTTCCGATTTATATCCTGCCTTTTTCCTACAAAGGGCTCAAGGCAGCTTACATCTCCTCCTCCATCTTATCCCCACAACAACATCCCTGTGGATGTTGGGCTGAGAGTCTGTGACTGGCCCAGAGTCACCCAGTGGGCTCCATGGCCGAGCGGGGACTCGAACCCGGATCCTCTGAGTCCCAGTCCCACGCTCTTAACCACTATGCCACACTGGCTCTCATATCATTTTTGATGAGATTTGCAAAGTTCTTCAGAAGAATAGTAAAATGTGGCCAAGATCACAAGCCAGAGAGCAAGTCAGATCAACTGAGATAACCTGCATGTAGTAATTGCGATGCTGGGTTTCTGCCTGAATAATTTTTCATAGGGGTAACTTGCTGAATGCTTTTCTTTTCTCCAGGGAGGGTTTTTCTATGGACCTGCAATTCTATGGCCCCCCCAACATTGTCTGGGTTTATTCACAGTTCCAGCTCCAAGGTCCTATGACCTTGGAACCGGGGGCCTTGCAACCAACTGGTGACCTGCAGCCTTGGAACTGGTGCTCCGAAGACCAAGCCCTTCACAGCTGGTCTGGCAGAAACTGAGAGGCTGTGTCCCCAAGGTCACAACTAGGCTCAAAAGGGGAAAAGAGGGTTGCCAGCGGGTGGGGAGGGGGGCAATGGACTTAAGCCAACTCGAATGAGAGTCACAGCCCTTCTTCCCTCCCCTTCTCCAATGCTGGATCTACCCAGGTGAAAACGGCCACCTGGAGAAAAGAACCTGCCATGAAGCGTGGCGAGGCGTCGACCGAAGCAGCTTTGCCTCATCCCAGGCACAGGTGCGCACATGATCCTGAGTTCATTGGCTCAGGTGTATTGAGGGCATAAGACAGAGGACTGCGGGTTCGGTGGTACGATTTCAGAAGCTGCTGGCCAAGACATCTTGTCACGATTTCACATGTCACATGTCTCCTCATTCTGCATATTTAGGCATTAATCCTAAAGCTGAACCTTTCCTTTGGCTCAGCTTATCTTTGTTCCTAAAACAAAGAGCATAGCCATTAAAATTCAAAACTTTAGTGCACTATAATTGCGGTTTGTGTGTGTCCTGGATTTTTAAGAAATAGCTGCTTTTGCTTTACTGAACTTGCAGGGAAGACTATTGAGAAAATGCTAATCATCTTCTCATTAAAAAAGAAAGAAAGATGTCTCATTATGGAATGCAAATACCAAATGTTAGTAATTCCAATGTTGGATGAATTTTAAAATGTGAGGGCAAAGTCAGATGGCCATGAGATGCTATTTGGAAAAGGGTGGAGAAGAGGCTGTGGCCTTCTTCTGTGTTACCACCTTTGAGGTGCTTGACAAGTGCCATCATGTGCCCCCTCACCTTCTTTTCTCAAGGCTAGAAATGCTCCTCCTGTCCAATCTTTCCTCGTAGGACTTCTAGTCCCCCGATCAGCTTTGCTGCTCTCCTCTGACCTTGAGCAGAACCCTTCTGAAGGTCCAGAACAGGCCAACATATTCAAGGTGAGGCCTGCTTAGGACAGAGGAGAGTAGAACTGCTGCCTTCTGTAATTCTGAAGCTGCATTTCTACGGGGGCAACCTAAACGTGTTTGCCCTTTTGTCAGGAGTTCCCTGCAAGGCCCGATAACGCCTGAGAGGTCCACAGGTGAGTTCCTCCCCGGAGAGAGAGAGATGCAGGGAAACTGATCCTTGCACTGCTGCTTCAGTTTACAGGAAAACGCCATCGGGGACGAAGGCACTGCGGCCCTGGCTTCTGCCCTGAGGGTGAACGCCACGCTCACTGACCTCTAGTAAGTTTCCCCCCTGCACGCAAGGGCAGCGTGCCTGTTCGTGGGAAGGGCGAGGCTGGGGAGGTGGGCCAGCGCTGCCCGGCCCTGGACTAAACCTGGGCGGGACAGGAGTGCCGTGGCTTTGGGCCCACAGGTGGGGCATGTGTGGGTCTTGGAACTGCACAGGGGGCAGAGGAGCCGTCTGGATCCATGCGCAGCTGCTGATGTCCCCATAGAAGAGCAGGGGGCACTCAGAGGGGAAGGGTGGGTGGGTGACGAGCAGGCTGCAAGCAAGCCGCATGGCTCGCCTCACTCTGCCCCGTTGTCCCCGGCACAACCAAGGTGGCGCTCGCATGGCCCGAATCATCCCCGATGTGTCTCGTTTTGTCTCAGCCTCCAGGCAGCGCTGGTCGGCGAGAGTGGGGCCAGTGGGGAAGGAGCCCAGCCATGGCGGAGTGGGGACATGATATCACTCCACATCAGTTGCAAAAAGGAAGGTCAAGATCTCCTCTCGCTGATAACAGAGTGCGGGACGTGGAATAATCACGTCAAGCTGCGGCAACCCAGGTTCAGGCTGGACATCAGGAAGAGCTTCCTCACTGTCGGAACAACAAGGCAGTGGGACCAGCTGCCTGGAGAGGTGGGGGCTCTCCCACACTGGAGGCATTCAAGGTGCAACTGGGCAGCCATCTGAGTGGCATGGTAAAAACTGGTGTCCTTCAACAGCAGGAAATTGGACCCGATGGCCTTCATGGCCCCTTCCAACTCTGCTATTCTATGATTTGCTACAGACAAATCAGCACCAGCGGTGGCTCCGGGGTCACAAGACCGACCTCAGGGCCAGCCTTGGGTAGACCTGTTAGGGGCCTAGGAAGGATGAAGCGGTATTCCAAGACAGTCTAAGGGCTTCAGCCTTTCCTTCTCACAAGCAAGGAAAAACGGCTTAGAGGAATGAAAGTGGCAGTCTGAGTCTTATGCGAGGCAGGCGGGTGCAAGAGACCGTCATCATGGCCATTAGTGTGAAGCGAAGCCGGGTCCGGCCTGGGAGAAATCTGGATGGGTGGCCCGAGTCCTCCACTGAGCAGGCGGTTGGTCCCAATGGCCTGCTGGGCTCCTTCCAGCTGTATGATTCTAAGATTAATTGGCTAATTCTAAGATTAATCAGCTTAATTAATTGGCAGCCAAAGATTTCCTAAATACTGGAATGGTGGTTTAAAAACGCTCAGCAAAGGCCACATCCATCAGCGGAGCAGCCCTTCCACGGCTCTGCAGGGTCCTCTGAGGTGGTTACAAAAGCGAGTTCCAGATGAGGAAATCCTTCGCTTGAGCCTCACTCCTGAATTCGCGAGGCAGCCCTTAAGCAAGGCCTCTCGCTCCATCGGCCTCTGTCCGGCGTCGGCAACAAGAGGGTCAAAATATTGACCTCCCTCATCTGGTTGTGGTACAAATTACAGAGAAAGCTGCCTGACATCAGGGTCAGATTATTCGCCTGCCAGCAGCTCCGGGGGGGCTCGGATATATACGTTCCACTCGCCGGACATCTATAGCTAATGTGCTCCTAGCTGCGGGGGTGCCCCGGCTACTGATGTGGGCACATCTGGGAGGAATAGGCAAGAGTCCTTCCACTGCCCACTTGAGGGAAATCCCAGCTGACTCCATGATGAAGGTCACAGGCCTGGGACCAGAGGCCTCCTTCAAGCAAAGCCACAGCCTCCCCTTGCTGAAAGCCCACCAAGGGTAGCTCTGCAGATGTTTTAGACTATACGGACCCTACAGAGACCCCAACCAATGGCCATGCTGGCTGGGGCTGGTGGGAACTGCCAGAACAGGAGGGTGGTGGCAGTTGCTGCCCTCTTTGGGTGCAGGGGATCTGTGCTGCTCCTTTGGGATTCCATTGCTCCAGAGAGGAGGGAGCAGCCGTCTCTCCCCCTCTGCCCAGAGACGGCGGCCTTGTGCCCACACCCCCCTCGCGCTGGTGACGCGCGACCCGCCCCCCCACGGGAGCACTTAGCCTTCTCCAAACATTCGCGCTGGCCGCCCTCCTGCCTCAATAGCCTCTATCTGGCCCATTTGCCGCCTCGACAAACATGTTTAGATACACAGACAGATCCGAGCAGTGACTGATAAGCGGAGGCGGCCATCACCCCTTCAATATGCTCCCTGACGTCACCGATGCCGCCGCCGCCTTCTTTCAGGACAAGCAGGGAAGAACGAGATGCTGTGCGGAGGCGGCAGGGCCGGGGAGCCTGAGGCGAGGCTGCTTGTGCCAGTGAAGTCCTAACGGGAGCAGACGTGGCTCTGGAGAGGTTGCCCAGGGCTGGCAGGACGGGGTGGTCTTGAAGGGCATCTGCTAAGGCCCACAGCTCGGCAGGGGGGCCACTGCCCATCCCCGGGCCACCCGGCCCCGCTGCTCCACCCCCTTGCCGCTTCGTCACCTGGGTGGCCCCTCAGCAAAGGCCCAGGAAGGAGGAGAGGGGCTCCCTCTGCAGAGCTGGGTCCAGGCAGAGGGAGGGAAGCAACAAGGTTCCAGCAATCGCCCACTCTGGGGGCAGGGTGGCCGCGGGCCACATCTTGCTGAGAACAGTCCTTTGTTGCAGGCAGCCTCTGCTTGGGGTGCAGACCCGCTGCTGCTTCAGATGTGGGTGGATTGCAGCTACCAGCCTCCCTGGCCCTGGGCCACGCTGGCTGGGCCTGATGGGGCTGGGCACCCCACAACATCTGGAGGGCTGCAGGTCCCTCGCCTGTGACCTGCTTGAAGGACGGCCCGCCCCAGGCGCAGCTCCAGGAAAAGACAATCCCTGGCTGGCCCCGGGCAGGTAGGTGCACAGGTGAGCTGGCTCGCGTTTTCTCCATTACAGCCAGATGGCATTAACTTGTACGAGTGCATTAGTCCAGATTTGTACTTACAATTTCTGAAAGTGCATCCTTATGTGAAAACTGTATGCATATCAGGGCCCTCTTTTTCTGCAATGTATTTCCTTGCTTTGGTGATGCCTAAGTCAGTGGCAGGCTGCTGCCCAGGGTCTCTCAATCCAGGAGGGCCCCCAGAGAGCCGCAAGCGAGGGGCACCTGGTGTCGGACAGAGAACCGCACGTCTTTAGAGCATACATTAAGTGAGCAGCTGTGTTGCCATCTAACATTTAAGGAACACAGAAGGCCTTCTGAAGCATGGGGTTGTGGGGTTGGGAGCAAAGGCAGAGAGAAACCGCTGCGTTGTGCCTACACAACTGAAATCACACACAGGGCCACCTAACGGGGAGCTTGCAAGAGCATTAAGTCCAAGATTTAAAATTATTCTGTTGCACCATCTGTGCAAGTAGCCACCATTAGATGCAATCCTGTGCTTATATGGAATTGTAGGCATTTCTGTAAATAATAATAATAATGATAATAATAATAAATCCCACCTCTTTCCTTTTGCAAGGAACCCAAGACACCCTACTGATCCTCCCTCTGCATTTTGTCCTTACAACAACCCTGTGAGGGGGTCGGGGTGCGAGTCAGTGACTAATGCAAGTCTCCCAGTGAGCTTCATGGCCTGTCGGGGTCTAGAACCCAGGACTCCGGAGCCCCAGACCGGCACTCCAACCGGGGTGGCACGAGGGCTCTGGCTGGATCACCTGGGATTGCTCCCCTCAGGTGCTCCCGCTTCCTTCTCGCTTTAGCTCCCCCATCTGAGCAGAAACACACTAAAGTGGGGATCACATCCGCTGCCCAGGTGGGCGGAAGCGGGAGCACATCCTGCTGGCCGGTCTCTTGGTCATTTACATTGGTTCAGATCTTTGGCAGAGCTTCATCTCTATGGTTTCACAACAGTTGCAGCAAAATGACTTTTCTCACATAATTCAACATTAAAGAAGTACCAAGAGCAGAATTTGCATAAGCCCCAGTTTGGGTACTGAAAAATCCCCACATTGCCACCCACTATAATAAACTGCCTGCCCATATCCATATCCATATGTATGTAGCTGGCCAATTTTTAAGGTCTCTGGCAGGGCCTGTTGGTCATTCTGCAGCCCAAGGGTTGGCCTTCTTATTAATGTTGTCCACATGCCGGAACACCTTCTTCACGTGCCGTTGTGATTTTGATGTTGTTCTGTGTAAACTGTTTCAGGATTTCATGATCTGAAGCAATCATACTCAAATGGGTTCAACACAGCTTATGGGCTCCCTAAATCGTCTGGGGTCACAAGGATTTCAAGGCATTTATTCAGCTGTGTTCCCACTCCCAGCTCCCAGCTGCCTCTCTGCAAGGGATCTGAAGGACAAGGCTCCCCTTGCGAGCTGTAACAAAAAGTCTGTTCCGCCCAGGACGCGGGCGGTAGGCATCCACCATGGGAGCGCCGGACCAGGGAGGGAGGGTGGTGGTGGGCACAGGTCTCGGCATGATGCAGGAGCGCCAGAGGCAAAGGCAAAGGCAGGAAAAGCGAGGCCAGGTGCTAGCAAGGCCAGGCCAGTCCTGGAAGCAACGGCAGACCCTGGAGCTGACCCTGCCAAGACTTGAATCCTCTTGACAGTGGAGCCAGCTGCCTGGAGAGGTGGGGGGCTCCCCCACACTGGAGACATTCAGAGGGAACCTGGACAGCCCTCTGAGTGGGATGGTGTGACCTGGTGTCCTGCAGCAGCAGGGGGCTGGCCCTGATGGCCTCCATGGCCCCTTCTAACTCTACTCTCCTAAGAGTCTGTGTATATGCATGCTTACTTCATGGCGCCCCAGTAGGTTCTGGGTGGCTCAAATGTCTCCTGAGCTTCCCGAAGTTCCTATTCTATGATTCACTGAAATGGCTAAGAAAATATAATACCCTTCAAGGGCAGACAATATCTTTATTTATTTGATTTCTATACCCCAACGGCTGAAATGTTCACATAGTGCCTGTGAATATCTATGTGTTTCATATATACTTTCTTGGCGTCTATACCTCATATATATATTTATTAGTCTTTTTAACTAACTTTTTTTTTTTTTTTTGGCAACAGTAGGTTTTCTAAGAAGAGGGGCTGCTCATGATGAAAATTGTGGCTCCAAAGGAATCACGGAGTGTGTTGGGACTCAGACCCCACCTCTGCTTCGTACTCGGCCTCATGGCAGCCATTTTGTGCTGCTGCTCAGGACAATTTCTCAGACTGCCAAATGGGCCCACGGGCCCTGAAAGGCCTCCTGCCCTTCAAGGCTAAAAGGAAGAGTGCCAAGCAGCCATGTCTGGGAAGGCTGAAGGCAAGCCATCTTCCAAAGGCATGGAGCCACCTTTAAAAATGTCTTTCCATCTGCCTATAAGGCCAGTAGTGCAGCTGCCGTAGACTCTGGAATTCGTGGGGCTGCATAGACCTGAACGCTTTATTTCTTCGCTTGCTGTCATCCCGTCCTAGCGCCTTCCTGCACATTCCACTTGCCCCACACAGGAACACTGCAAAGAGCCGAATCCTGAGTCAGATCATTGGGCCTTCTCACCCAACACGGTCCCCAGGATCCTGCGCAGATGTCACCAGAATGGCAGGGACTGAACACAGCAGTGCCTGCATGCATTGGGCTTGCAGGTCTCATCGTTCGATGTGGTAGCATGTTAAGGATATGTGAACAAGGGAAGCAATTTCAATAACCCTTGATAAGAACTCCTGGGATCTCGTGACATCCCTGTCCTGTGCCTGGGAGTAGAGGAAGCTCTTGACCAGGTGCCCAGGAGATGACGATGTTGCCCTCTGCAGCCCTCGCTGGGGGCAGCATTCAGGACACAGGAGGCTGCCATGAAGGAGCCTGCCCCCTTGTTGCCACCCCCCAGAACAACCTCCGAGGAGGCATTTAGGGAAGGGTCTCAGGTGGCCATCTTGGTTATGGGGGGGTTTGCACTGGCATCCGATGGGCTTGATTGGGTGACCCTGTCTCAGAATTCTTGTGTGATGAGAAAGGAGAAAATTAACTGTGGCTTTCCTGCCGTCGGGGGGCACTCCTCATAAGCAGTGGACACAACTGTCCAGAGGCCACGTCCAGGCGCCTGTTGTCCCAAGGCGAGAATGGATTACCAGGACGCATGGATTCCCCCACCTTGGTCTGTTTCCTGCCCCTTGGAGCTGTGTGTCCATCGCAGTTTGACGTTGACTATGACGTTAGTGGGAGAGGGAAGAGAGGTTGCTTCAGGGAGTGGATTTAGGGAGCCCATAAGGGTCGGATCCATACACACGGGTCTCATGTGCTGAACCCCTGAATGAAAGCCCCCTCAGGCCCTGAGCTGACTCTGCCCAGCCAAGCTGGCCCCTGGGTCTCACGGGCAGGAAGGGGTTCTTGTTCCATGCGGACACAAGTGTCCAGAAGCCATGTCCAGACACCTGTTGTTCCAAGGTGAGAATGAATTACCAGGACCCACAGGGAAGACTGGATCTCCTTGAACCCCGGCATTTTCACAGGTGAGATCACCCAGGGCCCCTGCAGTTACTTGCGACAGCATGCGGCTCCACCGCCAACTACAACATCACGTCCATGTACAGACACTTTTAGAACCTGCCAGTCACGTACACCAACACAGAGTGCTAAGTTTCCAGATAATCTTAGTACAAGAGCATCCTGATGTCTTTAGGCATGACATAAGCTTCTCAACCAATCAGAAACACTGGTAACAATCGTATGGAAAGCATTCCTGATTGCCGCATTGATCGGTCAGTCTAGAAAATTCTGGACAGTTCAGGACAGCCGGGTCTGTCAGTTTAAACATGCAAAAGTGTCTGACGGAGGAACCATTCAGGAAATCTGGTTTGACGCTCCACAGGGGCTTGCCTCTGTGGGACTAGATGCTTAGGTGGGTCCCTTCAGAAGCAAATGGGCGCCATTGCTTCAGTTTTTCTGCAGCTGAAACTAGTGTGAGCCTCCAGCTAAGGATGCCACCTGCTTACGGCAGCAGCAACGCTACACAGTGACCAGGCTTGGAAAGCCGGTGCCTTCTGAGAAAGGGCTGCAGGCTGGATTCTGTAACCCACAGGCACACATAAGCGACATTTTTCTACCAGGATTTGTCTGAAATTTCCCACAAGGGCAAGGGGGTTGTGACCCTTCTGCGGGGGTCTCCGAATGAGCACGGAGCTCTCCCAAGAGTGCCGCCCCAGATGGTTGCTCTGGACTCCGACGCTGCTCTCAGAGGGAAGCGGATGGAGGCGGCTGCGCCGGCACTGATCTGGCAACCTGCTTGCTCAGCTGTTTGGTTAAGCAACCGCCTCTCGCAGTTTCGCTAACTCATAGATTCCTGACAGGGCACCTCGGAGGCGACAGGCATATGTTGGGACATATGCTGCTGTTGGGCAGCCTCTTCTCCCGGCGAGGGTTTTCTCATGAAAGAGGCCGCTGGCCTTTCTGCCCAGGCGACCAGGGCTTATCACCCACTGGCTTGGAGGCAGCGGACAGGTTGCCTCTGGCAAGGTCCCTCCGGGAGGATTCTGGCCCCTCTTCTTGGTCTCCATGCAGGAAAAATCAATACCTCCAATACGCTAGCACTCCAAACAAGCTGCGGCAGCCATTAGCCCCGCCAGCACTCGGCTGGCGCCTGCCCATTAGAAGGAGCGCTAGGCTGCAGCGCCCACGTGCTTGTATTCACCGGGATCGGAGAGAGAGGAGTCACCGCACCCAGGGATCAGGCTCGTGGGCCAAGGGGGGGGGGTTGCTTGGAGGAAAGGTTCCCCCTCCCCCTCCCCCTCCCCCTCCCCCTCCCCCTCCCTCAATTCATTTCAAGGCCATTGTTTTACTCTGGAAATGGCACATTTAAAATATCTGTTCCTTTATACAAGTGCAGGATATGCAGACCCAGACAGACTGCGTGAGGCTATAAAGTAGATATCCTTGGAAATCCAGCTGCCCCTTCTTTATTTCTAGATCTCTAAACCACAGCAATCGCCCTCCCAAGGCAGGGTATTACTGAGGACTATGACCACGCCGAGTGCAAGGGCGGGGCCTTGTCCGTGGCATCCCCATCTGTGGGACACCTCCTGCAAGGAGGCTATGCAGAGCCCCTCTTTGCCTTCTTTTAGAAGAGCCCTAAACGTGCTTCTGTTCCAGAACGCTTTGGAGTGATTTTCTTGCAGTGGCTGCATTTGCAAACGAGAGCAACGCAGCGGCCCTAAGAGCAGCCTCCTCGTTGTTGTTTCGCCAGTCTATTCGCAAGCCACTTTAGGAAGGAACACACCCTGACAGGGAAACAGACATTTTGTTTAAGTGAGATACCATTTACACGAGTAGGCACCTTTCCAGAGCCAACCAGTCTGAACGCAGCTTCTTCAATAGGAGCTTTGCTGCCACCTCCATGTGGTGGCAGGAACAGTACCATTCCTGAACAAAACATGACCTTTGAAGTCCATATTTCAAACTTGGCCTTGGCAGACTTTATTTACCAGAAGGAAGGAAACCCAGGAGCAAGCAGGAAGTCTCTGCTCTCCAAGCAACTGGTCAACGTCTTCTGTATAAAGTGAAGTTTCACCAATTGCAGTAAGTCTACTCTAAGCAAGACTCAATGTCAATCCAAGCCATAAATCATGAGATCATAATCAAGATTTAAAAACACATCAATTTAAAAAACCCACCAATGAAATATATAAGATGGACAGACCACCCACCAGATTAGAACATACACTGCCAATTGGGGGTGTTTCTGAATGTGACCATCCTGCCTCCTTCACAGGCGGGTCCAGCTGTGGTCTTTTCTTGCACTCCTCGTGAAAGACCCTGCTCCTCAGAATTTGGGGGTGCTACTTGACTTGGCCCTTCAGATGTCAGGTCAGACAGAAGCCGTGTCAAGAGTGTCAGCTGTCAGCTTCGGCCGCTTCGGCAACTGCGTCCCTTCCTGGAGGAGACTGACCTGAAAACAGTCGCAGATGCACCGGTAACTTGCAGGCCTGATTCTACGGTGCGCTCCATGCAGGGCTAACCTGGTGCCTGTTCCGGAAACTGCAGCCAGTACGAAGCATGGCAGCCAGGCTGCTCTCCGGGACTTCACGTGCAGGCCATGTGCCTCCTATTTTAGTCTGGTTGCCAATGCATTTCCGGATACAGTTCCAGATGCTGACAATTACCTTTGAATCCCGCAAGATTAAGGTCAGCTACCCAGAGAACTTTCCCAGTGGTTGCCCCTAAGCTGTGGGATGGTCTGCCAGGAGAGTTGGTCTTTCCCCTTTAGGAGGGAGGCAAATAGGTGTCTCTTCTGCCAGACCTTAATCTTTCACTCTTCTGAAAGACTGACTCCTCCCATATGCGCTTGCTGGGGTTCCAGGATCTCTGGAGGAGGCCCCTCTCCTGGTATGACCCCCGTCAGAGGCACCTGCAGTGAGGACACAACAGAGGCCCTTCTTGGTGGCCTCTCCTTGGCTCTGGAACGCCCTGCCGAAGGAAGGAAGCCAGGTGGGCCCCCGCTGTGCTAGCAAAGACGTTGTATTCAGGTAGGCTTTTGCTATGCAAGTTGGTCTTTGCCGAAGGGAGTTTTTTACCAGTGCTCTTCATTTGTTTTTAGTATTGTGTTTAATGTCTAATGTCTTTGTTTTTATGTTGTGGTTTGATAGACACCTGAAGAGCCATTCAGTGGCATAAGGTGGACTAGAATAAAATAAATATGCAGAAATTAGTGAGAAAAATGTCAGAGTCCAGAGTCTTTGCTACTAAACTTCAGATTTCAAAGGAGATCATTGATTGATTGATTGATAGATAGGTATCAACTGGAGATAAAAGTCTAATGAACTGCATAATAGACAGTTCATTAAAGTTAACATCATAATGAACTTGTTAGTCTTATCGCCATAAAACTTCTTTTAAAGTTATCAAATTGTCTTTAAAAGTTTTAAGAATTGTACAGATTTTGAAATTGCTTTATGATTAATTGTGAGTCAGTCTGGGGACTCTGTGGGCTGAAAGGTGAGTCGTACATTTATCAAGGGCCCCCGCTGCAGCAAAGTCGCTGCTTTTGCAGAAAGGGGCTAGCAGGTTGCGCAGGTTCCGGGCCTCGGCGCCCCCTGCTGTCTGGAAGCGGAGCTGCACCGCCCTGGGTTTTCATCACCAGCTTGCCAGTATGAGTTGCCGCACCTGCGCACAGGGAGCTACCCTTCCTGAAGGGTCCCACCATCTCCCATGATCCCTAGCAATCCTTTCTGCCAGCAGCCGTTTCCCCTGACTCAGAAAGCAGAACTTAAGGATGCAGGATAAGGCCCGGAGATCATCTCGTCTAGCATTCTGTTCACACAGTGGCCATCCTGCTGGCCAGAGCAGGGCAAGAGGTCAACAGCACCCTCCTGCCCATGTTCCCCAGCAAGAAGTATCCACACAGAGGCATGGCATACGGCCAGAAAATTGTCAGCCTACTGGCAGCCCTGTCCTCCAGGAATTGCCCAGTCGCCTTTTAGAGCCATCCAAATTGGTGGCCACTGTGACATCTTGAGGAAGCGAAAGCTGTAGCTTAGCAGTGCCCTGTGGGGCAAAGCCCTTCCTGTTATCATCCCTGCATCTCCCATCATCAGCTTCGTGGGACGACCGTCATTGTGTTCTAGTATTATGAGCAAAGGAGGAAGAAGCCTTCCCTATTTTCCTTGCCATGCATTATCCTCAGAGTAGCAGATGTATGTGCACATGGTGGGGGGGGGGGGGACTCAAGTAGTTCTTGATTATTACCTTAACAGGTACCATTCACCAGGGACAGTGATAAGGACAACCCCAGAGCTTTTATCTGTAGATTCAGTCTCCGGGAAGCCGTCTGTCCTACCACACAGCTGTCCAAGGGAACTTGCAGAAGTTAAGGCCTTCTGGAGTCCTCGCATGTGTTTCTTTATTTTGCTTTACATAGTTCTCCTCCTCCTTGCAAACCTATCCACACAACAACCCTGTGAGGTAGGCTGGGCTGAGAGTGTGCGACTGGCCCACTCAGTGAGCTCCATGGCTGCGTGGGGACTAGAACCGCTATATATTGCCAGAGTCCAGTCCCACACTCTTGACCACTACACCACACTGGCTCTCTGGATAAAGTGTTCCCCTGGAATATGTACTGTATTTTTCGCTCTATAAGACGCGCCTGACCATAAGACACACCTAGTTTTTAGAGGAGAAAAACAAAAAAAAATTCTGAATCAAATGGGCACATCATCACAGGCACATTCCCCATCACTTCCCCATGGGCTGCACATCTGACAGACTGACTGCCCACACATATTCGCTCTATAAGACGCACAGACATTTCCCCTTACTTTTGAGGGGGGAAAAAGTGAGTCTTATAGAGCAAAAAATATGGTATTTATTTTTACCTTTGTGTGCTGCCCCAGACTCCACATGGCTTTTTGCCCACAGGTGTGGCACTTCCTGCTGCTCCACCATCTATGCATCTTCCTGTCTGGGTTTTTTTTCCTGAAATCAAATGCCCACCTCTTCCTGTCCACCAATCCCTCTTTCACAAATAAGGGTTCCATTAGGAGACAAGGTCCCTTGAAGACACAGGCAGGCAGTTTTTATCTTCACAGCTCAGAGGTAAGTCAGACTGAGAGTCAGGGACTGGCCCAAAGTCACCTAAGGAGCCTCACAACTGAGCAGGGACTAGAACCCGGATCTCCTGAATCCCAGGCCAAACCCTCTAAACACTACACCTTACTGTGCAATTGATCATATATGAGCCCTTCTGGAAGACTTTAAAACAAGCGTTTTATTTGAGAAATACAAGGCAACAACGATATAGCAATAAAAGCATCAACACAGACAGCTGACCCGACATTACTGAGGGAACTGGGTTTTTTCAGCCTGGAGAAGAAGAGACTCCAAGGGGATCTGTTGGCGACATATAGGCATGCTGGGGTGTGTCACACGGAGGTGTTCTCCCCTGCAGAGAAGGGCAGGATGTGTTCCAGTGGAGCAAAGCTCAGAAAACCAAGGTTCAATTTGGATGCCAGGAAGCACTTCCTGACAGTTAGGACCCCGAGGGTATGGAACGGCCTTCCACGAGGTGGCTGAGGCCCCATCGGTGAGGGTGTTCAAAGATAGGCTGGACGTGCACATGGTGGGCATGTCGTGAGCAGAGCCGGCTGGAGCCAGGGGTCAGACTAGATGGCCCGGGAGGCCCCTTCTGACTTGCTCTGTCTCTATGTTTCTACATTTCAGGTATATGGCACATAGAAGTATTCTGAAAAAGAAATAGATATCTTCCATCATCCCCAGGCAGCGTAGCTGATGGCAAGAAGGATCGTGGGAGTCATAGGCTAAACCACCTGGAAAGCCAGAAGTTCTCCACCTCAGGCCTGAAGGCGAAAGCTGCGTTCTCGGGTTTAGAAAAGAAAAGAAAAGAAAAGAAAAGACTTCAACTCCCAGAAGCCCCTGCCAGCCGGCTCAACGGTCAGGAATGCTGGGGTTGAAGTCCAAATCCGACCGGAGAGCGGCTTTCTTTAGAGGCACGTGGCAAGGCTAGCCTCCAATCGGAATTGGACCACAACTCCCGGAGCGCACCGCGCGCCTGGGCCGCCCCGAGGAGGAAGCGGAAGTAGTGAGCGGAGTGACGTCAGCGGCGCTGGCCGCCTGGCCCTTCCCATCGTGCCTTGCGACGGCCGGGGAGCTAGAGGAGGCCGCTCGAGGGGCGCGCTGCTGCTCGTGGCCCGGGTTCCCGTCGCCCGCGCCGCCCTTCCTGGTTCCCAAGGAGACGCGGGCCTCTCCGCCGCCTCGCCTTTGCCGCCATGTCGGCCCAGGCCCAGATGCGGGCGCTGCTCGACCAGCTGATGGGCACGGCCCGGGACGGTGAGTTGGGGCGGCCGAGTCGGGGGCCTGCAGGAAGGACAGAAGGAGGAAGGAAGCGGCTCCGGCCCGGCGTGGCGGGAGCGCCGCCGTGGCTGAGGCACCTCCCGCTTTCGCTTCGCGCCGGTGCCTCGCCGCAGACCCACCCCAAGCAGGGTCTCGCTGCCTCTGCCGGCTCCTCTCGCTTCCCTCTTGGCGCTTCGAGCTTTTGCCACCCCCTGACAGAGATAGCGCTGATACTCGCCCTCTCAGTCGCCCCGCCCCGCCAAAAAAACCATTTCTAGACCTCAGGTTTGCCTCGAATCTTACATCCTTAAGGAAGTTCTGGGAGGTTGAAATCTGTGAAGGATAAGTACTCAAGATATGCTCAGAGGCACTCTCCTTTTAATCTTTGCTTTGTTGTTTCGCAGTTTCCTGCCTTAAGCCTTTGACATTGGTTCTGCTGCGGGAAGCCCCTGCCCAGATTAAGAATCGGGCATCGGGATCGTTCTGGAACTCTGGGATGGGATTTAGCGTCTGTTAATTTGATTTAAACCTGGAGTATCATTAAGCAGCTTCTGTTAGTGGTTTTCATTAATTCCTCCATCGAGCAGCTGTTCACCCCTAGAAGGCGTTGTGCTGCTAAATTTCAGGTGCATGAAACATTCAGGCAAGGGTATTACCTTCATGCCCTCCCTGTGGACTTCCCAAGTAGCCATTGGGTGGCCACTCTAGCATGTTGGGGCTAGAGGGCTATTTAGTTTGAGCCAAAGTTATTGCTTAGGAATACAGATAATTTTTAGCCAAAGAAAAGTGGTGAGCATAATATAACAAGCTGAAGGTCAAACCGGTCCACCCAGTTTAAAGCTTGGCCATGTGTCAGGTTGGCCAGTGTGGCATTGGTCATGATCATGTGGGTGGTAAAATTCTTCAGGCACACGTGCCTAAACAGGATGACCAAGTCCCCCTGCACCTTCACCAATGCATCTTCTAGGTGTGTCAACCCAAGACCTGCCAAAGCAGGTGGTGGTGTTCTACATGTAACATCCAGTCCCTCAGTATCATTAAACACGGGTGCAGTGTTAAGGGGAACCATCAGTCATTCAGAGTAACATAAAATCTCCAGTGTATTCAGTACATTGTTAGGGCTCTTTGGAAAACATCTGCAAGGAATACATATTACATTAATTTATATAGCTTAAGGCCGTTGAAACTGCTTAAAACATAAGGCTTTAAATGCCAGATTGGTCAGTTATAGCTCTGTGTGATGAGCTAAAAGCTTGACTCCTCTGGTTTTACATGGTGAGGCTTTTCTTTTGTAGACTCGCCTGTAGAGGTAATGCTTCGTGTGTAAAAACACGGAAGTAGGCCTGTTCTGCATAGAAACAGGACTTTAGCATGTGCCGCAGGAAAATATTATTGCCCTTGAAAAGCTGTGCATTCCTGAAAAGGTTTGTATCTGCTTCCTCACTTGAATCGGCAACTAAAAGCCTGGCACATTTGCAGAACTCTGCAGATAACTTTTTGCACTTTGTTTCGTAAGTGAATAAGTGCTCGTTCTTTCTTTGTGTATTTGAGTTGCTTTTGAATTGCTTCCCATATTTTTATTTCATACAAACTGAACAATTGTGGCCCCTCTATTTTATTTATAAAGGTTCAGTGTATCTTTGCCTGCCTACATCAATCTGCAAGGGAGTTGCAGAAAAGCCTCATGTTCATCGAGCCGTGAGTCACAACCAATTTTTAAAGCTGTTATAACAAAAAAAAGTGTTTGCTGCTTTTTTCACAAGTAACTTTAAAAGTGTAGCTTAGAAAAGAAGGAAAAAGAAAAAAAAACATTTTCAGTAGACACAACATTAGTCCTGGATGCTTGCAAATCCTGATCTATAGTCATACACAGACTAGCTTTTTAAAAACAATTGTCACATACATTACCACTTTGCCTTTACTTTTTATGTATCATTCCCCTGACTTCCTTACTGCAGGTATGGGCAAGAAAACTTTTCCTTTAAAACTTTTCAACAGCGGGCATAAAATTCTGCAGCTGAGGTCTTGAAGAATGCAGATGGGTATAGTATGTGTTGGAGCTCGCAGTGTGTATTAACTAACTTTTTTTTTTCTTTTGGTTTTTGCTTGTTTTAAGTGGCTCCCAATTGTACGATGTTTTCTGTGGGTGGAGAAAGGGGAGGGATAAGACAGATTCTACTTTTCAGACCAATGCCAAACATTCTGGTGGCCTTTAGAAAGTCTTTGTGTGTTAATATAATTCAGCAGTACTTAACTCAAAAAATATTGGATTAATACATGGCTACCTGTTAAAATTTCTGGTTCTGGGTCTGTCTTGTGATTCACGGCCTTCAGATAGTATGGGTTTTAGTTTCTCTGGACTTTTGTTTTCTGTCCAGAGGAAAAAAGCCTTCTTCAGTCTGGATCCAGACTGCCCTTTTTTGGTCTTTAAAAAAATATTTTTATATAGATGTTTGGCTGTGGACATAATTATGGTCAGCAGCATACATAGTAATTTGTGCCTGTGGCATTAAGTACTGTGCTTAATTTGATCCTCAGCTGTGAAAATAAAAATAATATTCTACAATTTATGCTTTCGTAGCTTTCCAGGCAGTTCTGGGGTTCGTGAAGTATTTTAATCTGCATATTGAGGCAAAATAAAACATACCACGGCTTACCTTTCTTAGTCAGCATTCTTAATGTTTTTCATATTTACAACCAAACATGAATTTCAGGCGATGAAACCAGACAAAGGGTGAAGTTCACAGATGAACGGGTCTGCAAGAGCCATCTCCTGGACTGTTGCCCTCATGATATTCTTGCAGGGACGGTAAGTGCTCTGACTTGCGTTGACAGTGTGATATGAAGCAGCATTGTCACGGGGCCCCGCCTGATAATGTAGCTTGGTTAGCGGCTTAAAACATGCATGGGGGACAGTCAGTATAACTGCATCATAACAGACAGTATGGTGTGGTGGTTGGAGTGATGAACTAAGGACCCAGCAGATCTGGCTTCTAGTCCACCACTCACCCATGAGGATCCCTGTGTGACTCACTCTTAGCCCAACCTGCCTCCCAGGATTGTTTATATAAGGGTAAAATGCAGTGGCAGAGGACTGTGCAAGCCACCTTGGGTTTCTTGCAAGAGGAAGAAAGGTGGGATAGAAGTGCAATGTAATAACCTTAAGAGCCCTGCTCAATCAGACCAGGAGCCTGTGCACTCCAGCATTCTGTTCCCACATTAACCATCCAGCTGCTCTCTGGAAGCTGGTAAGCAGCACACCTTCCAGTGTTCAAAGCAGATCACTTGCATCATGTCATTGAGATCCTTAAAGCAGCCCTAATTAGCCCCATATTTCAGTGGGAGGGTTGAGCCTGAGAGGAGTTTGATAAAGCCTCTTAGCGAATTCATGGGTCATGAATTCATCACATCAAATATGAATTAGAAACTTTGGTTTGCATCTCATTCTCTTTTTGTGTGGCCCTAGTGAATACAATATGGGATTAGAGGCAGACAGCTACGTAGGTGATTAAATATTGTGCTTGCAATGCTGTAAGGATCTTGCTTGGATTCATTGCTTGCTTGCTTTTTTTCTTCACCTTTTCAACAGCGGATGGACCTGGGGGAATGTACGAAAATTCATGACTTGGCACTAAGAGCAGATTATGAGATTGCAAGTAAAGAGAGGGACCTGTTCTTTGAGCTGGACGTAAGTGCTTTGTGTTGCTGGTATTGTTACATTGAGAACAGATTGGGCAACAGTAAGTTTGACATTCTTGCTAGTCTTGTGACTACTTATTTATCTAAGCATCTCGCTGCTATTTGCAAAACATTCCGTGATTTATTGAATATGTGAAGCAAGGGGCGGCATATAAATATTTAAATAAATAAATAAATAAAAATAGATGGTAGTCATCAAATAAGGACTTAACATTGTACACTTGATTTTAATGAGTAAATCTGTAACTGGTGACTGAACAGCTTTAAGAAGGTCCTAGAGCCCCCCCCCCCCCCAGCAGTATCATCTATTCATTTGTACTGGCTGTTGCTTCCAGTATTTCTTTATTACATTTATATCCCACCTTCCTCCCATTGTGGCACTCAAGGTGGCTACATGTGGTTCCCAGGTCATGTCTCCTTCCATCTTAGACCAGTCCCAGAGCTGCTTGGTTTCAACATGATGGGTGCCTACTGTGCCTTCAGACCATATCAGTTTTGTGGCTTTGCATGCCTGAATTAATTGCAGTTGCGCTATCCGAGAGAAGTTAGGGCGAAACCTGCTAGACATGCAGTCAATGTTTAGCTTTAAATTTAGCCTCTCAGTTCCAAGTGCAGGAAACCTGAGACAATTGCCTACATAGGAGAGTGGCTGTGCCCTCTTATTCTGAGGATCCCATCTCAATAGCTTTGTTTGCAGGAAACAATAAACTAGAATCCCGGAGAAACCCAGTTTATTGTTTATGAGCTAAATGGTCATGTATGTAGGCCATTTGTGCCTCCCAGCAACAGAAGCCACTAAACTAACCAGGCATCCCAAGCTACTGCATCATCTGTAATTTAGCTCTTGGAATTTTCACTTTAGAAGCCATAATCCCAAAACAGTTGTACTTGGTTGATGATTTGTGTTTGAATTTGGGCACAAGAAGCTAGGAACTCCAGTTCAGAAGATGCAGTTATGGGAATGCCTGGGAAGCGCTACTCCTGCTGGTAGGCAGAGCCACACTGGAACACAGTCCTTGTGCACCAGCTGAGAGCTGGTGAACTATAAGCCAGAATTCTTTGCCTTACTGCTGTGTGTGTGTGTGCAGCCACTGGAGCCAGTTCTGTATCTCAGAACTGAGTCCATCTCCAAAAATGTGGTAATCTGGGTTTTTTTTTTACCCACATTGCTATTTAGGAAGTAATGAAAATAGGGTTATTTGTTCTGTGACCAAGACAAGCCTGTCCATGGTGAGCCTTTTCCCAGGGGAAGGGTCTTAAAGTAAAATGCACCTGGGAGGGATGCACAGGATGGCAGCTTTGTCTGTTCATGTGTGCATAGGCAATGGATCACTTGGAGTCATTCATCGCAGAGTGTGACAGAAGGACCGAACTGGCCAAGAAACGACTTGCAGAAACCCAGGAGGAGATCAGTGCTGAAGTGGCTGCAAAGGTATTTCAACACTGTGCTGGTTCCTTCCTGAACTAGGGACATTTTTTTTACTAGTTAGCATCCTGCTCTGCTGTGACATGAAATGCTCAGTGATCTTTTATTAAACAGACTGATCGGGTCCCCTCGGCACTACTGAAGCATTTAGTGTTCGCAGGCCATCCACTAGTCCTCTGCACTCAGCCACTGTGTTAGGACATGAGTATCAGAAATGTTCGGTGGCTGAGCAATTAACATGGAACACTTCACTTCAGGTTACTGTGAAACTCATGTAGGAAGCTGGAATATGCAGCTTGTAACAAAAAACATTGCTAGGTGTTAGCCTGTCTTAAAGGAACAGTTTTGAGGATTTCTTACATGGTTTATTAGCACATCGAGTTCTAAATAAATTGTTTGTGAACAGTACGGTTTCCTTTACTGTGTCCCAGCTGGAGAAGGCAGATTTCAAGTGGCTGACCTTTTCCTTGAATCTTGTACATGGTAGCTTTGACAAACGCTATTCCCTAAGCAATGAAGGCCATCATGTGCCCTGACAGTAAAGCGAAATGCTAAAGGTAGAGCTTGCTTCTGGAAAGACCCTTTCTCCTTTCCCCAGGCAGAAAAGGTGCACGAGCTGAATGAAGACATTGGTAAGCTGCTGGCTAAAGCTGAACAGCTGGGAGCTGAAGGGAATGTGGATGAATCCCAGAAGATACTGATGGAAGTTGACAAAGTTCGAGCAAAGAAGAAAGAAGCAGAGGTTTGCTTTGCTCTCTCACTATGCAGATGTGAGGTTTTGATGTACCTGTACCAGCCAAAGGCCATAGCGGTGCATAATCCATTTCAGAGCAAAATGCGTCAGTTTTGCCAAAGTGAAGCGTCAGTAAGAAGCTGCTTATCCACTGTTTGCAATGTCTGATTATTTTCTGTGACGTTGTATGTAAATCGTGATTGACCTAAGCTTGAGGATAAATTACGTACATCCTCTGAGCAATGATGAACTTCGTGGCTTTGAGAACATCCTAAAGGCCAGAATCTGTGCCTAGTGAACTGAGCTGTAGCTCAGGTCATGGCTCTGTGGAAGTTCTAGAAGGTTAATTGTGGTAAAGGGTGTTCTGGTAACTATAAAAGTACTTGTTAGATATTTGTGAGAAATTGATTAAGGAGAAGAGATGACAGCATAAGAAGATCATGCTGGGAAAGATTTTATGCTAAGCTCTTTCTGTTCTTCCACAGGAAGAATACCGTAATTCAATGCCTGCCTCCAGTTTTCAGCAGCAGAAGCTGCGTGTCTGTGAGGTCTGCTCTGCATATCTCGGTCTCCACGACAACGATCGCCGGCTTGCTGATCACTTCGGAGGCAAATTGCATTTGGGCTTTATTCAGATCCGGGAAAAACTGGACCAGTTGAGGGTAAGGATTGTAACTCTGTTGCACAGTACGTCCCTTCCATCAGAACGTTTTCTGGTTCAGTCCCTGGCATGTGCAGTTCCAAAGTTCAGGCAAGACCAGGAGAAGACTCTTTTTCCTCCCAAGACCATGGCGAGCTACTGCTAGTTGGAATAGATGGCATTGGCTTGGATGAGGAACAGCATGAAGGCAGCTAGTTTCCTGTATTCTTTCATTGCTGCATATTTAGTGAGTTAACAGCTGCCCATTTTTCCTATGGCTTGTGTCGGTCCTGTAAGCAGTGGCTAGTTTTGCTTCCGTCTGGGCATGTAGGTGCCTGGCTTGATCTTTCTACACTTGATTGCTGTATAATTTGCAACTGAAAGTGTGAACTGATTTTGCTGAAAGCCTTGCATTTGGGATCCTATGAGGCAAAGTGGCAGTTCTGCTGTAGCAGCCCAGCAGCTGTCAGGTGAGCACATGTGTGAACCACACCTTAGCTTAAAGTCAAAGACTAATCTGACACCGAATTGGCTTCAGGAGTAGCTCAAATAAAATACTATGATTTGTTTCAGCTATTAAGCTGAAGTTAAAGTCTTTTGGTCTATTTGACCAAGCCAGAGATTAGTATCAGTAGATATGCTTGTATTCCTTTTGTGCTGATACTGTCTTTAAATCTGAAACCATCAAGATTAGAAGTTATATGCCAGGAATAGTGGTTCAAGTCATTGAAATATTGTCACTTTTGTTTGATCATGGTTTATCTATTAAGCTTATGCCCACCTCCTTCCTGCAAGGAATCCAAGGCAGCTTATATTTCCCTGCTGTCCATTTTATTCTCACAACCAAACTTCTCCTAAGTGTTGTGCATTAAGTAACATTGGAAGGGGAGGAAGCAGGCTGGTCCCAGCTGACCTAGCTGTAGTGTTGCTCTCCCTTGGAATGCTTGGTGGAAATGTTACACAGTTGTAAATTACTGTATAATAAAGCTTTGTAATGAGGAGTGGCTTCTTCCCGAAAGAAATCAAGACAAAGATAAATGGACAGTAGGTGGAGAAGAGCACTGTTGTCGCAAATGGGAGTTCCATGGTGATTTTGTGTGGGACTTACTTGTGTGGGACATAGTTTCAGGAGTAGTCTGTGGTAGCATCAGCTTCTGTTGGCTTGCACATTTGGACTTTCTTGGAAGTTGTTCTTGCTTGGGAGCTTTTTTCTCACGCACATACCCACATGCACTAGCTCAGCACTTCTCTTTCTGCAGTGGCGCACGTCATTGCATTCCATCGGGCCCGTTGACAGGTTTGGCACACGGCCATTCCTTACTGAGACACCCTGTATGACCATCAGTGCTTCCCATGTTCCTAGTCAGTAATAAAGATTGACACTGCTGCATTTAGGTAATTGCTCAATGGCACATCCTTGCTAAGGAGGTCTTCTGCTTATTTGTGTTATCTACCAAACTTTGGAATCCCTGCATTGTAGGATACAGCTGCACTTAACAAGAATTGTTGCTTAATTCTAGAAAACAGTAGCAGAAAAACAGGAGAAGAGAAACCAGGACCGTCTGAGGCGCAGAGAAGAAAGAGAGCGAGAAGAGCGCATGGGGCAACGGTGAGTTGATTGAAATGTTGTTGTTTTATTTCTGTCCCACATAATAGCTGAGGTTTTCTGGGCAGTTTACAACAGTTCATAAAATACAGATATCAATAGAAATATTTCACTATACATGTTAAAAAAATAAAAACAGGATGTAAGCAGCTTAAGCAGCTAAGACAAGCTAAACAACAAGACCTCTTAAAGGGCTAGCATAATGCTGCCGTATCTAATTTAAAGCTGTTATAAATGCCTTGGCGTAGAAGGCAATCTTAACCTGGCACCAAAAGGACAGGAGAGTTGGTGCCAGAAAGGCCTTTGGGGACCCTGTTCCTTTAGGGGTGCTCCTTGTCACTACTCACTGGGCCGTCCTTGAAGGTGGCAGTAAGAGGAAGACCCCAGACAAGGATCATGGATGTCCAGGTAGATGATGAGCCTCTGCGGGGGAGACATGGCTTCAGAGCAGCATGGATGAAGAGACGTGTGGCATCACGCTGGGATCGGGAATGGCCTGGCCTGGCAGTGTGCAGCGCATCAGGCTACAAATGGCTGTTCTTGGGCCAGTGAGGCAGCACTGTGTGGTGTGGGATTTTGGAGGGTAGAGGTGGTGTGTGAAATTGTTTTATAGCAAACAATCCTGCTGAGGTTGAAAAATTTCTATAACCATGTCAGCAAATTCTCTTTTGCTTTCTGTGAAACTCACTGAAGTGACTTCCTTTTAGGTCTGGCTCAAGAAACAGAGATCGCAGAAGGTACGTGTTCATGGGCGAGTTGTTGTTTTGCATGGTGTGGGGCAAGGCGCCCTTTGGTGTTATTTTCTGTGCTGCAGTTGTTAAACTTGGGTATTAAACAAGAGCAGAGAAGACTCCAGGACAGGGCTGTGACTATCCTCCCTGGAATTGAGCCCTCTTCTGCCTACCAGGTTTATTCTCATGCTTGGCAAGCCAGGCCTGGAGGAGGTCTGCGAATGCACATGGAAGTCCAGTTGCCTGGCCAGCAGCCATCTTCCACAGCACATGGAGAACAAACAAAACCTACAAGCCACGTGCACAGAAAGGGGATGCCACCTGCAGTGTCTGGGTGGGCTTGCTGCTTGGCTGGCACCTGTGCAGACTGGGCATGCTCACCAGGAAGCCAGATGTATGGCTACAGGACAGTAGGCTGGAGCCCGGGGAGCTAAGCCCAGGGAATTGCATGGATTCCCTTCCCCAGAGCAGATTTGTATTGTGAGCCGCCCCGAGGCTGTTGCAAGGGGCGGCATATAAATATTTAAATAAAATAAATAAATAAATTCTTCACACATCCCTACTCCGGCACCTTTTCTAGTTTGTAACTGTAACCTTGTAGGCTTATTCTTACTATATCCCAGGTGGATTAAGTCAACATTATTAATAAGGTGTTTTTAAAGTAGGCTTGCTTAAAATGAGATTCTCCTTCTCTTTAAATTCTTGCCTGAATAGAAGGGAATCACAGCATTTCCCAAAAATATTTTTATCTCGTTTCATTTCTGCAACACCCAGTGGCTTGAAGCTCACTGGGTTTGTAACAATTCATAAAAACATGGCTGAAAAATACATTAAAAGCAGCACAACATTGCCCAATGTGTGAATTTTAAGGACAGTTTAGTGGCTGAAATCTGTTTTAGTACAAGCAAGACATCAAAACAGCTGATGTAAATGCCCCATCTTGCTATTGAATGCCTGTGAGAAGAGGGCAGTCTTAACCTGCCACTGAAAAGGAGTCAGGATTAGTGCCAATCTGGCTCCACTGGGAGATCACTCCATAATCAGGGCTAACACTGAGAAGGCCTCTCGTGCGTTGCCACCTTTCCATACTTAAGGCTAGCTTGTGTAGGCACGTGCATCTCTGCGTGGCTTTCCGTGGATTGTTTGACTGACTTCCATCGGAAAATATTGGCTGAAGTGACCCCAGTTACAATGCCTGGTCTCTGGTGGCTTTTTGACACACAGAAGTCATTGCTTGACATTACAGTCCAGGAAGGGCATCAAGCTGATGCATGATCAGACTTCTAGGGGGAAACAGTTAAAAAGCCGGGGTGTGCTTGCTTTAGTCTGCAGAGTTGTAGTCCAGTACATCAGGGTTGGGGGGTGTTAAGTGGGTTTGCACTTGGCCAGGAACTTGAGACCCAGTTCAAATCCCACTGGGTCATGAAGCTCACTGGATGGCTTGGAGCCTGTCACTTCATTGGCTTAGTCAGCAGTCGGGCTCGAGAGAGTGGCACAAAGGAACAGCCATGTGTGGTGCCTTGAGCTCCTTGGAGGAAAGCTGAGCTGTAGATGCGCTATGCAATATACAAAATGCGAATTGGGGTTTTCTTGCGAAAGCAGCAGTGAAGGATCCAGCAGCTGGACTCCTGCCAAGGTCTTTACCATCTCTGAGCTTGATGTCATTTGCCCTTCTTCGCCGTAGGTCTCGTTCTCGGGAGCGTAGGCGAAGACGCTCAAGATCTGCCTCCCGTGAGAAACGGAAGTCCCGCTCCAAGTCTCGGGAACGAGAGAGGCACCGGCGCCACCGCAGCCGTTCCCGCAGCCACAGCCGGGGCCACAGGCGGGGATCCAGAGACCGGAGTTCAAAACACAAGTATGCCGAGCCCTTGTACCCATTCTCTTGGGGAAAGGCTGTTTGGCTGATAGAGTAGCCTTGAGAAACGAGTTCAGCTCAGGACACTGAGTTGACGAATGAGAGAAATTAAGGTTGGTCCAAAACCTGCCAAAGACCTCTCAAGTTCCTGTTCACACGAGAACATAAGCAGGGTGGGCCCACAGTGAGGCGTGCCGCTGTTCTCTCTTACTTCTGTGACCTCTCAAGGCAGGACAGGTAAATCTTGTCCTTAGGAAGGTCCATGAGCTTCAGAAGCCATTTTGTATGTATGGGTTGTTGCATGTACTAGACCCATGAGTCCAGCTTGGCCCCCGACAAGCAAGAGCTTTGCTGTTGCTTTTTAGCACTTGCATCTGCTCAGAGGCAAGCTAGTTACCGGAGGAATAACCAGTAAAGTTCTGGGAGACGGAAGATACTGATTGGCAATCCATATACTGATTAGAGACAAGCACTTGCATTGCTATGTAGGAGAGGCCCAAGACACTAGTGCCAGTTGGGTGGAAAGTAACCATTGACCTGTCTCACACTGGTTTAGTTGCGCTCTGTTTAAGGGATGTGTCAGAGTGAAAAAGCAGAACTTACTGTTGGGGTGGGCTTGACATGCACATGGATGGTATAATGCTGCACAGCCACAACCATCCCAAGAATATCCAGGCTTGGCTTTCAGTTTTTCCTTCCAAAAAGTTATCCCACTTGTAGTTCTCCTAGTCCTAGGGAGAAGCGTAACAGGAAACCCTGGAGTCCTGACCCCTCATACAGCTGAATCTAGCGCATTGGCCACAGCATCACTGCACATAGCCTGGGAAAACATAGTTCTTCAGATCCACCAGATTTATAATGTCACCGGCTAGATGAGCGAATGAAAAAAGAAGAGCATTTTTACCTCTTCTTTGCCAGCAGCAATGATTATTAGAAAGTAGGTTTGCTAAGAAATGGGATGTATGGAAACGTTTTGACTCATGGTTGAGATACTAAATTCATTTTTTAAATCTGTCTTGAACATGAACAATAAAGAAAAGAAGTTTGGACAATTAGGAAATGAGGAAGACCCTGTAATTACTATTGCTAAAGAGCAGGTAAGGGAATACGTCAGAAAACTCCTATGTACCTTAGTGCATCTCAGACTGTTCCCTTGGGGGAGGAACTGTATCAATGCCGTTTTCTGGAATATAAAAACACCCCAAAACAAATATGAAGGAACCAGAAGTCTGGAAAGAAAAGAAAAGAAAACAAGGCACTGTTGACTTCTGTGGTTTCAGAAAAACAGTCCTAGCAACTGTCATTTGTTGTCATCACTGAAAAAAGATCGACATTCAGACATTCTAAACCTGTATCCAAGCTTCGGACAGATAAGCAGTTATGCTTACGAGGGTTAAACGGTTGAAGAATTCATGGACATGGAATGTTCCCATCTTTGTGTTCCCATTTACGTGTCAGCACTGTAGCGGGTCAGTGTAGCGTGGCAGAATAATGGAAGCGCTGCTTGAAGATGGCTTTTTTCTGAGGCAGGAGGGCAAGCAGTGCCTCAGTTTCTGCTGGCCAAGTTCCCTGGAGGAGCCCCACTAAAATGAAGCCGTTTGCATTGGAAGCTGCTGATAGTCTGGTGCAGTCACTAGCAGCTTGTGTCTAACGAGTAGCTATCCTTATTTGGCTCTTGCTGCAGAACATGAGTGCCCGCTTCCGCCCTCGCACCCATAGCAGCCTAAAAGTCCGCAAGCGTCGTGTGTCGTCCAGTGGGCCTTTTCTGTAGTGCTTCGAGCATGCAATTGTAGCAATCGCCTCATCCTTTAATGTCATACCTTGTATCCTGCTGTTCTTCCAGAGAGCTCAGGTAGAGCATGCAGGGACTGAGTGAGGTAAGCTAGGCTTGGGAAATAGCGGGGGCTCACACGTTCGGGGGCGTGGTTAGCTGGGGAGTTTCTTACCTCCCACTCGAGAGTGGCTATCTGTAAAGAATCTCGTTTTTCAGGTGAGGAAGCGTAGTGCCCAAGACTCGTGGCATTGGATACCTGCCAAGACCCACATCCTAAGGGATTCTGAGAAGCCAGTGGGGAGGGGGCCCCCAGGTGTCTGTTGCACCCCACTGAGCCTCCTGGCCCTGGTTCTCTTCCTGTGTACCTGCTCTCTGAGCAGTGAGGGGGTGCAGCAGCGTCCCTTGCTCTCAGTTCTTCTCTTGTGAGCAGCCACATGACCTGCAGTGGTGATGGTGGCAAGGAGGGGGGGCATTTAAGGAGGGGAGCCCACCAAGTGTATCTTGCCCACAGGCCCATCTGAGCTGAGGCTGCTGTAAACCACCCAGAGAATTTGGGCTCTTGAGTAAAATGAGCAAACCTGCCACTGGCACGGTGGCCAAATTGACCAAGTGGTGCTTGGAGAGTTCCCGCATAAGCGGGGATTTGGAAGTAATTCAGGATGAATCTCTTTAACACTAACTACTAACACAGCCTGGGCCCCTGTGGAGAGCAGTCAAAAGGACATACTTGGGTGGGATGAAAACACAAATAGATATGAGATGCCTAACACTGAAATGGCAGAAATCTCAGTCCCTGGCCACCAGAGAAGGAAGGATCCAGATGAAGAGCCTCTGTAATTGGGCAGAAATGTAGCAAGGAGCCTGTTTGTTGCTGAAATCACAGATCAGAATTTGACTGAGCAGCAAAGCAAATGAGCAAAACCAATGAGACTGACTGAGTTTCAGCTCAGGCAATCGTTGTGGGGAGTTTTCTCTGGCTGAAGGGAGAGCCTGGGCCATTTCTGCCAGCTTTTCAGATTCCGATCCTTGTCCCACCTAATGTCCAGTAACATTCACTTCATTCTGTCTTCCCACGGGTGCTCATTCAGTGCCCATAAAATTTCATTTGCCTCTTTGCTGTAGGCAGCGGGGTGGAATATTTTCCGAAACTGCTCAGAGTGGCCCTCGCCTTCCGAATGGAATGCCTGAATGACATCTCTGAGGCTGTGGGAGATTGTCATTGTTTAAGCAGGAATTGATATGATCTGATGCGAAAGCAAATTCTGTACAAGGCTCTCGGCTAAATATGGAGTCTGTGAATTACCTTTTCCATTTGAGATAACAAGGAAGTCATAACTTGCCTGTTTTCCTCTCTATTGCATTTTCCAATTAGCCAGTAACTGAAGTTCTTGTATATATGGAGCAACTGGGTTTTGATGGCATGCCATGTGTTCACTTGAAGACAGCCTTCTAGCTTAAGTCCAGGTTTTGATAGCACCTCAGCTTTGTATTTGAGTGGTTAGTCATTTTCCTTGCCTACCAAGTTAGAGGAATGGCTTTTCTCATTCAGCCAGGCACTCATTGCCAGATAAGCCCAGTTTCTGTTGCTGAACAGGCATGTTTGCATAGAGAATGCCTTTTGTTCTGGAACATTTATGGCGTGCTTTGGTTTGTACTTCAGATCTTCCAGAGATCGGTCTTCAAGGGAGAAATCACGGGAGAGAGAGAAGAAAGAGAAGGGCTCTTCTGAGAGACGGCACGAGGGCACCAATGGCAAATCTCGCTCGAAGAGATCTGAAGAGAGGGAAGCTGGCGAGATCTGAACTCCAGCGGTGTATATATTCTTGAGAAACATTCTACACAGCAAAATTTCTCATTTATATTAACTGAATACAGCACATCTTTTGTAGTTCTGAATTTCTATTGTTTCTGCAGGTAGCAAAGCTGGTAGTGTAATCGTTCCCTGCCATTGACTGCGGCTCTTTTTAATAGGAACAGACCGACCCCGCAGGCAGTCCTTGTCACAGATTAGTGGTTCGTGCAGAATGCTGCCCTGGAAGCTAGCCCTGCGATTGGGATCGTAGTTTGCCATAAAAGCTCATGCCCTGCCTGCCTACTTTAAAATGTCACTAGCCTTTCTGTTTGCAGAATAAGTTCATAAGATAATGAAAGGCCTCAGCAAGGCTGGTGCCCCTTCCCTCCCCCAATTTCTAAATGATGGAAAGCTCATCTCAATGTTTCCCTTATGCAAATATAAAGACGCCAAACTGGCCAAAAGTTTAACTTCATACAACCAGCTAGGTTAATAACATTGTTTGGAGACAGTGGTACAATATGGCAATAGTATTCTTGTTTTGTTTTCTCCGTAGTTGTATTTACAGCCTGATGAGTTAGTACACAATTAAAATTTAAATAGATGTTTCTTGGATTATTTTGCCCCTCACTCAACTTACTGGTGTGGATTTTTGCAGCTTGAATATTGTTCTCATCCTTGGGCTTCCTCTGCATCTCGTGTGTCCTAATCTGAAGGTTGCAAGTACTGAATCCACTGGGCATGAGCATTTGTTCCCCGATGAAGAGACGCTGATTTAGATGTCATGATTTTACGGTGCACAATTGCTGATGCTTTGGCGCTTTCCTGAAGAGGGAGCGGCCTCCAAACCGTTCTGCTAAGAGCCACTCTTGTAATAACAGGCATGGCTCTGCTCTTTTGGCAGGTGTAACTCAAGGACTGGGCATGGGCCGCCCTGTTGCAGGGTGAGCAAGCACCCCAATCCCTGGAATGATTGTGAGGTTACCGGGAGAGGGGAACCTGTGGTTGGCTTGCTGAGCAGACAGCACGGCAGAGAGCCGTGAGGCTGCAGCTTGCCATGACAGCTTTCCCGAAAGTCGTGAGGGAAAGGAATATAATCTTCATCGTGATGTACTAATCTTAATGACTGCTTGCAGCATCTGAATTAGGGACACGTGATCATTGAAAACAGACAGCAGCAGATTAGCTGTGTGCAGTGTTCTTCGAATGTTTGCCTTTTTTCCTTTGTATAATTAATTAGTTCACTGTTAGTTCGCTTACCCATTCCCGTGTGTCCATTCTCTTCCCTCTCAAACTCAGCAGTCCTTTTTTTTCTGGGTGCTTCACTGCAAAATTGCAGGAGCTCACATTTAATGTTCATCTTAATGCATATTTAGGGCTAACTTTCATTCCGCTGCCACTACTGTATTCTACCTTGGCTAAGAAAAGGAGTTGGGGTGTGTCCTCTCTCTAAGTGTTCTGTTGCACATGTTTGTGGCTGCTGATGGGGAGTACCAAACAAATGTGTTTGCTCTGAGGGACCCAGCCCCGATTCCGATTAAGACCAACAGCTGCACACACAGGGGTGGGGCAGTATTTGGGCACACCCTGGCCTAGGAAGCCCCTCTTGAGAAATGGGCCCAGTAAGGGGAGCTGGCACGGGGCTTCACACGAACTGTACAAAGTATTGGAACTCCCTCCCTGAGTTGGAGCTTCTTACGCTCGGTATTTGCAGGTGAGCATTTTGATTCTTAGCAGTACTTCTTTTTCTCGCCATTGAGGAGTTTTGGTCAAAGTAACAAAGATGTAAGTAAAATGCTCTTCTCTTGCCAGTTCTGGTTCACATTAAAAGCTTATCTTTGTGGCTTGGAGTGGACAGTGCTATGTTTGGGTGCTCTGTTTTTAAAACTTCCCCGAGAAGGTGGGCGGTGGGCTGGCCCTCTCCGCTCCCAGCTGAGTGAGGAGCTTGGAGGAAGTTGCTTGATTCGGTGAGCATGCTGGGCAAGGGAGTGTGTGTGTGTGGGGGGGGGGGCACTGTGGAGTGAAGCAGTACTTCTGGGCCCGTGAAAGTGACAATGCTTCGTATTTACTCTGCACACTTAGGAATTTTGAAGCACTTTGCTCCCTTAGCTTTACAGCAAAGGTAAGCAACGACCCTGTGAGGAAGGCCAGACTCAGAGTGAGTGCCTGGTGCAGAGCTGCTCATTGAGCTTCATGGCTGTGTGAAGAGTAGGACCTGGATCGCCAAAGTCCCAGTCCGACACACGTAGCAACTGGGCCACACTGGTGCTCCAAGCTGCCTGATAGTAACACTGCATGACAGCTCTGCAGTGTAATGTCGGGACTGTGTGTGTGTGTGTGTGTGAAACACCTGTTTCATCAGTTTGCAGCAGGCTATCAGCCATGATGTGCCGACGGGATACGTGGGGGAGGCCACTAAGCCCTCACCGATTGCTGCTCGCTCTCACAGCCCATCTGCGCTTTGCTCAGCTGTGGGGAGCCCAGTGGCTTGACGAGGAGAGTGCCCAGGAGCTGCTTTGCAGGGGCTGCGTGGGCACCGCTCAGCACTCCTCCTGTGCTCCAAATCCCCTTCCCTGCCTTTGCTGTGGCTGAGCTGCGCTAGCTTTCACAGCCGTCGTTCACCTGGTCACAGTGGTTTGGACTTGAATCAAAACTTCAGGCTGGTTACCTGAGTTAGGCAATTGGTTATTTATCTGTAAACAGAGCAGCTCTAGAACTGCTTGTGCAGTTGAAGGTAAGCCTTCATATTTAATTCCTTTTAATCACCCTTAGGAGAGAGTCATGATGTCTTATTCTTGGGCATTTTCATTCAAACATGGAGCTCCAAGATTGTGTTCTGGTGGGTGGGTGTCTCAGTTGCATTTATTTTACATGACTGGGTATGCTTTCAGAGAACTGCTGTAGTCGCATTCAAGTTAATATTGAATTAACTTCCAAATAATTTGACAAATATCCCTGCAAGTATCTTACACGTGGCATGTAAACACTTGCGGGGGATACCCGTCAGCATGCACTGCCATCCAGTCAGCAAAATGTGTTGTAACAGTTCGAAAGACTAGCAAAGCTTTTGTACCAAGAATCCATCAGATCCATAAACTGTTAACAGTCAAATGGGTTAAGGACATGAATAGGTGTCAGCATCGCTAGACAGTCTTACTGCATTGTTATACTGCTCAATAACTGAAGCTCTCTAGGTAGTGCACAAAACCTAAAATGATAAAACAAGATTGTTTTAACTTTTTAAAATTAAACAGCACCATCAAAAAGCAGAGGTAGAGGAATAAAAGCCACTGGCAGTGTAAAGTTCTGAATACACTAAAATGTAGTGCACCAACAAGATTCAGTTTATACCCCAATTAGGTGCTTTGAAAAACAGCGCTGTTCAGCTTGGATCAGTTTGGAAACCACCCGCTTTGACTCAAATCCAAAAGGTACAAATCCAGATCTTGGTGCCTCCCATTATTAAAAATTTAACTACATATACTTTGGCAGTGGTGATATTTAGAAACACAGAAACAGAGCGAGTCAGAAGGGGTCTCCCAGGCCATCTAGTCTGACCCCTGGCTCAAGCCAGCTCCGTTCATGACATACCTGAGAATGCCCTTACTGTGGTTTTGATTTGTATCAAGGGCAGCAAATGCCTCTCCTCACAGCCCTGGTTTCTCAAGCTTGGATGAAATTTATGGGCATAGATGTCCCTCAGGAAGAGGCTTATTTCAGACAAACAGGAATGGGGGGGCGGGGGGTTCTGCTATGCATCTTTGAAATTGTATTTTTAAAGAAAAAGACAGAATTGGATGCCTGGAGTTCTTCTTAAGGAGCTAAGTGTGAACACTGGAATTTTGGTATTCGGCTGGAATGAGGCCTGATGTATATTTAGAATATGTTTTTTAAGAATCCCAAGCGAAGCCACATGCAGAGTCTTGGTGGGCTGCACGTTTTGCAGGTCTGTGCAACATGTAAGAGAGCTGATGCTGGGGAAGGAGCTGGGATGAGGCCTGGCTCGTAAATGCTGGGGAAGATGGGGGGAATCTGACCCAGCACCGCTGGAAGTCCCATCTGAGAGCTTATGTGCAAAGGCAGTGTTAGCAGAAAGAAAGTGGTAACTAGACTGTGATCTGGAACATTCCATAGGGTGGCACTAAAAGCTTATGTCTGAAATTAAAATACCTATGGAGGAGGAAGTAAAAATTCCCCTATGATCACGTACTACCAAACCATTCACAACTCAGAAAAAAAGGCTTTATGGAGTGCAGTTATTAGATGAAGTCAGCTCCAGTCCATGAAAGTGCAAGCTGTAATGAAATGGTTAGTCTTTAAGGTGCCACAAAGACCCTCTGTTGCTTCAGTGAAGTAAAGCTATCAAGAGTCAGTTTATAACTGGGGTTTGCATGTGATCATCTTCCAGGTGGGCTACAAGACACTGAGCAGTAAACTAAAGAGGCTGAAACTACGAGAACCATATGCCTTTTCCTTCCTTCCTTTTCTTCCTTTTTCAGAGGGCAGCCTCTCAAAGGGCTGCCAGAAAACCATCTTTTATTTGATAGTGTCTTCTCTCTAAAATGCTGCCCTGTCTGATGCCTGCCGAAAAAAGAGCCTTCAGATCCATGGCTCACTTATGCTTGGCCTCTGGACAGCAGATTGAACAGACCAGCACTCAGGTCCTCTGGTGCTTCCTTCCATATGAGGGCAAAATGCATCGCATTTCTATTTAAAGTTTAATGTATAAATTTGCATATGAATTCATACACTCACACTCACATATGTACTAAGTTGACCGCAATGTGCATTTCCCCTTCTTGGAGATCCGTAAGTGGCCATTATGAGCTTGGGGCTGAAGGGCTGTATGGATGGTTTGGTCTTTAAAGAGCCTATGTCATTTCACAAGCTTTGTTCCAAAGATGCCCCACCAGTGTAGGAGACACTGCTGTTCAAAGCCACACGCCGGGGTGGGGCAATAGCCCCCAGGTCTAATTCTCTCTTCCCCACAGCAACCTGCTGGTTCCTCTGCCCCTCACTCGGGCCCAGACAGGGCTGGTGCTGAGAAGAAAAAACCAGTTGATGCAAGCAAGCCCAATGGGCAAGCGGCCACCATCAAAAGAAAGCAGCGAAGCAGCCAGGACCCATGGCTGGTGCAGTGATGGAGGAAGGCCCTGCACAGATCTGGAGCTGGAGGGAGGGAGCACCCCGTCGTCCTTCATTTGTAGTCCACCTTTTCTCACCATTTCTTCCATCTTTTTTTTAAACCACAGAAAGTCAGTGAGAGATGCAATAGTGCCAGCACCTAAGAGTCCTCTCTCTGGAAGGTCCCCTGCATTCTTCCAGAAGGGAAAGCAAGAACAGACACTTGGCTTTTGAACGTGCATCTGTAAATTCCTGCTTGGAACTTTGGAGTTCAGCACAGGATTTCTTCTGCCCCTCTGGGAAGAATAGGAAGCATTGCTGGGGACAATGGTGGTGAGAAAGGGGCCCCATGGAAGACGCATCCCTCAAAGGCCCCCAGAAACCTGGAGATGATGCTAGTTTAGGAACACCTATTTGAGGATATGGGCAACTATTTGTGGTCTCTTTCAGATCCTGGCTATTCATGACAGCCAAGGATTGCAGGAGCTGAAGCTTGTTGGGGCGTTGTTTACTTTATTTATTTAACACTTTTTTATGTCTTCAAACGTAGGTGTGGCCTGAGACCATCCTTGTTCTTCTCGAGGCAGTTTATGAAATTCATAAAACATCACTACTATTTGTGACACTTTGAACCCATATTCTACACAAAAGAGGCAGTCAGGTCAATGTGCCAAAAGCCATGTTCCTTTTTCGGTCAGAGAGAATAAATTGCTGGGACGGGAATGGGTTAAGCCCCACAGTTTGGTGGACCCTCGGCACCTCTGGGCACAGACCAAGACCCACCCTCAGCTCTCCTGGACAGTCCATCTTTCCCGGGGGGACCGGAGGGCGAGCCCCTATGCCAGAGTCTTCATGCGTTTGCCACAGACCTGGCCCTGCTGTGGCGCTTCCTTGCTTTTTGTTCGGCTTTAGCATGTGAAACAGCAAACGGCCAAGCCAATTGCCCTGGCTGAAAATAAGTAAAAATACATGGCGACGTGTCTTGAGGTTTGCTCCCCGTGGCCTGTGCACTTGGCAAATGGGACAAGAGAGCAGGCAGCTGGGAGGGATACCTGCTTCATAATTATGCATGAAGATTGTCCACATTAGTTATCCCGATGAAAAGACATTCAGGTATGAAGCCTCTTCAAAGGAGACTCCAAAGCAGTGCTTTTAGTCCTTGAAAGTAATGCAATTTTTGCTTTTAGTGTTTCCTTCAGGGTTGTGAAAGTTCACACAATGCACTTTCCTCATTTCAATTACAATTTTGTGTGCATGTTTTCACAGTTGCTGATCACGTGAGGCTGCAATTCTCAATACACCTGTGTAGGGATAAACCTCATGGAGTGTAGTGGGACTTAGGTTTGACTAGTATGCCTTTGAGTCATACAGTTGTCACCCCTTGCACAGAAAGGAGAATCTGCCACTGTATTTTTAGCAATCACCCTTTTGATCCAGCATTGCTTATAGAAGTAACATGCATAATCCACCAGGATCTGTGCTTGCTTATTCAGTCAATTTATTCTTCATGTGCCTTCAGAGACCTACTAAATCAGGTTTAAAATAATGGGATCAATAAAAACACCATACAGAATCCTATACCAACCTTCCTGAACTTGGTAAGCATCCAGATGTCTTAGCTTATCATTCCCACCATCCTCAGCATGGCTGGTTTTTAAAGAATGAGTATCAGCTAAAAGCATCAAAATCAATAGTGAAGAAGCACCCTTAAATATTAACAGAAGGTTCAGTAAAAGGGATCAGTACCAGGAGAGTAGCTAAGACTTAAGTGAATCCCTTTGGGCAGGAAGTTTCAGAGGGAACCTGGAAACCGTTCCTTGCCGTGCATCCTGTCAGAAAGTCCCAGACTAGCAGTCCATGAAAATGCACATTCAGATCCACAGGGAGACATCTGTGTTACCAACCTCTGCAGCTTATTGGTGAGGACATCCAGGAGACCAGCGCTGCTGGGGAGAGGGACACCCACCGACTACAATTTTCCAGAACATATGTTTTTTATAGGTGTCTAGTCAATGTGCACAGGAACGGGGCAGATAATGAGGGAAGAATGGGTGCAAAATGTATTCATGGTCACAGCAATGTGAGAAAGCTGCAGCGGGGGCATAACAATGGTGCAGCAAAGATTGGTGATGACAGGAAATCAGAAGGGCGCATGACTCATCACAGGTCTTGCCTGTGAGCTTGAACAGAGGAGCAGGGAAACTGGCTGCTGCTGCTAGCAGGAATGGACATCAAGTAGCTTTCCTTGGGAGCCGCATTCCACAGGGGGTTAGCTTTGCAACTAAATGTAGCAGCCACCTCAGGTGAGTGGAGATGCTCAGGTTCTTAAAGGGCCAGATGGATGATAAAGCTTCAGGGGGAAAGAGCCTGGCTGAGAATTCTGTTTCTTTCTGGGCAAGAGGAGCAGGGACACTGACAGTTTGGTTTCTAGATCACAAAGGCACATCTAAGCAACCAGCACTTCTCCGGACTGGCATCCGCCTCTCCAACCCTGGAGGTGCTGCACCTTGCGCTAGACAAATCGGTGCACGACAATTGAGCCCTTGCCTGGGTCCTGTCCTGCTCAAAGCTACCCTTTCTGCAAAGAGTAAGTGCCACAACCTGCCCCTTCCTCCTGTTACTTGGTCCTTTCCCAGCACCTCATAAGGATTGCAGTTCGTGCAGGCTCAGAAGGAGAGGTGGTTCTGCAGGGAATCACATAAAAACAGCATTTCCTTTGCTCCTCGTGCACTGAGTGCGGCACTCGAGCGCACCCTCCCCCCGCCACCCCAGGCATGTGGTTTCTGACATCCTGTCTGCAGATTGGCTTGATGTAATGTTGCCTCATGCCACAGCCTGTGACAAGCAATAAAACTGATGGCCCTGAAGCCTCTGCAGAGCGTGCACCAGAAGGCCCCGCGTGTGGGTCCACGATGCGATTTGTGCAGAATTTACAGAGTTCTGGAGATGTTGATTGTTCTCATGTTCAGATGTGGGTAGGCCTTGAGCAAAGTGCGGCTGTTCGTTTGACTCGAGGGTTCCCTTTCTGGGCCAGTGAAACATTGCAAGTGCCGCAGGTGCTTTCACAGGGAACTTGCCCATTCGTAAAATGGCTGCCATGGTGGGCTTGGCCAGTCACAGTACGCTCATTTCTTAGCAGGAGAATGAGTTGGGCTGGCAGAAAGGACCCACGGAGGAGGCGGGGCATGACCTGAGCCCTAACACGTGCCCCAAATGCTTGGGATCCACAGAGGTGGCTGATGCCGCGGCTGGGTTTATTTAATTTATTTATTTATTAAAACATTTATATGCCGCCCCATAGCAACAAAGCCTCGGGGCGGCTCACAACAATGTTAAAATACAATAAAATCATAAAACATATTAATTTATCCCTCCTCCCTCAGTGCATCTCAGCAACTTAAATACAGTCAACTTAAATACAAACGAAAACCAAGTAAATTAAATAAATAAACACCATCCACCTCTAAACCCAAATACTAATACAACCCACATTAAACAATACTCAAGTACATAAATACATAATAAACTATAACCAAAATCAACAAACTAACAATTAAAATACGTCTTGAATAAAAAGGTCTTCGCCTGGCGCCGAAAAACAGATAACGACGGCGCCAGGCGAACCTCTCCAGGGAGCGCATTCCATAGTTGGGGCGCCACCGCCGAGAAAGCCCCCCTCCGGGTACTCACCCACTTAATCTCCCTCACCGAGGGTTCCCGAAGGAGGGCCGCCGCTGCCGATCTTAAAGGGCGGGAGGGCATATAAGGGCTCCAGCAGGGTTCGCTCCTGCTGTGATGTAATATAATGTAGCAGAATAATTCAAAAGATGTCGACTTGTGTTCCTATTCAGGCGTGGAGGAGGGATTAGAACGCACAGCTGGAACGCCCAGGCCAATGGCCCTGGAGAGCAGTCAGGTCACTGAGGGCCAGAAGGTGCCAAGTTTGGTGGGAAATTCTAGTGAGCAAGCAGGGCTGGGTGTGGATGGACTTATTGGCTTGATCGTGCAGCACCTGGCTAAGAGGGCGGGACAATTGCGAAGCATCAGGTGTTCCACATGACTGGCAGCTAGATCCACTTTCGAGGCAGAATTCCCTTTGCTTAGGAAGGGGGGGTGTATTTGATCTGGAATCAACTTGGTATCACTAAGCCACTCCTTCTAATGGGCAGTATTCTAACTTTGCTTGTTTTCTTTGTTAATTACTTCTGCAATACTCTTCTTTTTCCCTACAAGGTCAGCCTAGAGGAGTAGAGAGCCTGGTGCGCACCAAAAGAGGTGTCCAACCGTACATTTGTGCCCATGGGTTAGATGGACAAGTCTTACTACATAGCTCTATTTTTCTTAGATTGTCAGGTGTCTTTCATGCTGTCAACTGCTCACTGAGAGAATCAGATTTTTGTAAGAAAATTTTGTTTGGTCGCACATATGCACTTGCAAAAGTAGACATTAGTGCATATTGGCAAATTAATGAACTTGCGCACATTCCCCCCCCCCAAAAAAAATTAAGAAAAATGTTTGAAAGGTCCACATGATGGCGAAAAAGCCAGTCAGCTGTGGAATCCACAGGTCAGATTCACAGTAAGTCGAGTCTGTTTGAATCCATTGCTGATTTCTCCAAGTTCTCAGCCTATGTGCCCCATGGTGGAGGTCCTGCTTTAGCATGACCATTTGGTATTTCAAAAAATAGAAAGAGCTGTTCATGTTGCCGGTAAAAGCAGCGCTTTGCCCCACCCTCAACATTCTGCCAAGTTCTACGCGGCAGCTGAGGCCCCCTGGCAGCCCCCGGAGTCGCTCCTGCGCTTCGCCACTGCAGCCAGCCACCCTGCGCAACGGGCGTGCCGCCACCTGCTGCTCTCCGGCCCTCGGCACATAAGCAGGAAGGTGCTTGGGGTGTTGCGAAGGAGCAGGGAAGCTGCTGCCATGGATGGTGAGGAAGGGCCCCCAGCCCTCTAGGAAATCAACCGTGGAGCCCCGTCAATGTGGGCAAGCCAGCATATGAGCTAGCTTTTCTCATGCGCTAGTTTGGAGTTGTGGGCAACAGGAAAAAGTGCCAGTGATAGAAACGGGCAGGTCTGACCCATTGGGCCAACCCATCTGGATTTCTTCCCAGATTAAGCTAATCTGTGAGCAGCAGGACCTGCACAAGAGCATGAAGTCTGTGAGGCGAACTTTCTGGTGGAGTTTGCTCCAGGTGAGTTCAGCGTAAGATGGATGCTCTCTCGATTTTTGTCTCAGGCAACAAAGCGACCTTGCGAGCGACTGACAGACATCCTCACCCATTTCCTGGCAGATGTGGGCTGCGCGTTTTCCTCAGTGGTCACTGCATTGCACTGGGGTTGTCTTGCAGCTATTCAGACAAACAGGAAGGAAGAGCGAGTTAGACCCACAGCGCAGGAAGAGGCAATTAGCAAAAGAGAAAGAACAGAAAGAACAAAAGCTGCTCAACTGGAACAGCATCAGCAGCAAAGTGCAGACAAGGAAAGCCGAATCTTCTCTATTGCAGCTCTGCTTTCTCTGGACTGAGGACGTGTAAAACAGCTGCCCTTCCCTATGGAAGCCCTCTGAAATCTTCAGCCGAGACAGAAGACTGAACTGTGGTCCACATTTTCTCTCTTACTCCAGACCATCTGGACCACCAGATTCACATTACAGATACTCTGCCCTCAAACCCCGTGGTTTGGCTTTGTAACCCATCCTGAATGTGAGAAGACAACTTTGGAGGCAAGAGCAACATTGCAGACTGTGCTCAAAATGTGAGACCTACTGAATGGAGAATCCTGGGGCGGCTGCAAGAAACAGATGTAGATCTGGAGAAGGTAGGCAGAAGATGGGATTCATTTTGATGGTGGTCGTCTCACCTGGGAGAGGGTAGCCTGCCAATCCCACAGGGCACCATAGACGACCACTGGGACACGGGCAGGATAGCGCCTCATGGCAAGCCATTGCAGCAAGCCCTCAGGAGGCGTCGGGCACGGGCACCGAGAGACGGCACAGGGGCTGCCTCCCCGCCTCCCCCCTGCTCATTCTTCCAGGAGGTGTCCTGGGACACTGAGGGAGGAACGAGGCTCCTTCCACGGAGAGCCAGGGAGGCAAACCGACTTTGACCTGCCACGTCTGTCAAGAAGCTGCCGCCACCGCCACCACCTGGATGGCTTCCTCCAGAGCAGGAGGGGGGCTAAATTAGGTGGGAACAGGGAAGAGAAGCAGTGGGCACACAGTGCTCCTCCCTTCCCCCCTCTTGGTTGAGCGACTTCAGAGAGGTCCCCCCTTCCCCACTCACACTTGAGTGGCTCAGAGCAGGAGTGGGGCAGGGGGCTTGGCTGGGGACGGTCTTCCTGGGCACATCCAGTGGGCCTGGACCACTTTCTTGCTTCTGCTGGAGAGGAAGCCACTGGCGCAGGAGTGGGAAAGGGGGAAGCTCCCTTCCTGGTCACACCAGAGAGGTTTTCTTCCTGGAGCAAGCAGGAAGGGGAGCAGTCAGCTGCCCCCCCCCCCGATGAGTCCCCCATTCTGCTTCCTCTCCAGTGCAAGTGCCGGGAGGGAGGGTCTCTGGGCTGGGGGCAGGAGAGCCGGGACATCTCTGGCAATGGCTCCAAGTGGAGGCAGCCGTCAGCTGCGCTTTCTGCTGGCCGCCTGGCTTGCTCTGGCATTTCCCCCAACGTTCCATGACACGGCAATCCACCGCGGTGGGGTTCTTTTGGATCACAATGATCAACCACCCAGAACTAGGCTTGGCCAGCACGGCAAAGCAAACCCACTGAGGACTATGGCTGCTCGTTGCATCATGCGGGCCCTGCCAGTGCAGAAATGCAACCTCAGACCTGCCAGGAGCACACTGCTTCCTCCAGAAGGCTCAGCGGCATCATGCATGCTCTGGGCGCAAAGCTCCCGTTGTGGTCCAAGGAGGACTCTGCCTGAGACGCCAGAGACGAGCAGCCACAGACAAAATGAGGCTTGATAGGGCCCTTCTGAACCCAGCCTTTTACTCAGAGTCATGAGGACTGCAAACAGACTTTAATTTTAGGTGATAGACAGCAGCTCATCGCTTTCCAAGCAGAAGTCCTGCCACATGGGCAAATAAAACTGCATCAGAAGAGAGTAACAGCTATGGGTGTTGAGCAGGAAAGGGGTCGTGGTCCCACTTGGAAAAAGTCACAGCTGGAGTTAGACTGTCTTCTGTTTTAAAAAGCAGGCAGGAGATAGTCTTCGGCTAGGAGGTGTCTTTACTAGTTGAAGTGTTGTCTGCTCCAGGCCTGTTTGGAAATCTAAGAACTACTGTGGAAGAAAATGGGGGCTTGATGTGACTCATCAACAGTTGCAACCCGGACCGCAGGTCTGAGCAGGCACGTAGCTTCAGTCTTCTCTGGCAGGATGAAAGACACAGTATTTCTATCTACATTCCAGTCGTCGTTTCCAAAGGTGCAGTTATCTGTCTACAATTTGTAAATGTACCTGTTAAGGAGATTGGCGTTTTGTTTTGTCCTCTTTTTCTGGTAATGAAGTTCATCTCTTTTGACGCTGCTGAAGTGGCTGTCCTGAGGAAAGGAAGGGCACATAGGAAGCCCTCTGGAGCAGGCATTCCGGCACACCGAGGCCGCAAGAGAAAAAGACCCTGCTGTTTGCCGTGGCCACTGGGAAATGGAGAACTTGTATATCTTAACCGCTTGGGGGACTTGTAGGGGAAGGGACGTTACCTGATTTAACTGAGACTCCAGCTTGAAAAGTCAGACTCAAATCTTTGCATCCAGTGGAGGGGGTCCAAAGTGGGCGCTTCTAGATGTGCAAGCTGATAGGAACCGTGCACTAGCCAGCAGAGCCATTTCGCAGCACTGACATCTCAACTATCTTGCCAAAGGCACTAAAGTAATTAATCCAGGACTAATGGCATGAGTTACGGTGTCCAGGTTGTTCGTGTCATTGGTGTGGCTGGTGAGGATTTCCTCATGTGGGCGCTGGTTGTCTTGGCCCCAGGAGACGAGGTCATATTTCCACGGAGCTGAGCAGTGGGATATTTGCCTTCTTGTGTGGGAATTCCTGCACTGCCACGTACCCTTCAGTCATCCCCTCGAAGTCCAACTTTAGGAGCATCTGTTTCTAAGGATAATGTGAAGTTCTGGCCTTATGTGTAATCTTCCCTGAAGGTCTTTCTGTGAAGAAGCAGTTAATGTGACGACAAAAGAAAATCTCATGCAAACACAGGTTTTAGCTGCTTTTCGTGAAAAGATGTTTCCAAGGCGGCACATGAACATATATTTACACAAAGGGAGAAACTTATTATTTTGCAATCCTGCCTTGCACTGTTCTTGTTTTGTACACCAGTTGTGCTAATATGTGAGGGAAATATTTATAACAGGTGGAGCAAAGTTCTGATCCAGCCGCATCTTGGAAGCAAGACCTGGTTGAAATCTGTAGTAGTAGTAGTAGTAATAATAATAATAATAGAATAATAAATAAGCACAGTAAGTTTAAAGGCCATCGCTACTTGATATGCTTGCTTGCAAGATGGCCAGGGTTGCAACTCCAGATCTAGGGAGGAGTCCAGATCTAGTGCGGTGTTGATACCACTCTGATGTGCCCACAACTGGAGTACTGCCACGAGTTCTGGGCTCCACATTATAGGAGAGACATAGCTAGGTTAGAATCAGTTCATGCAGGGTCACAAGAATGGTAGCCGGGTTGGGTGGGATGACATATGAGGTAAGACTGAGGGAACTGGATCTTTTTAGCCTGGAGAAGAGGAGACTCCAAGGGGATCTTTTAGGGACTTATAGGCATATGAGGGGATGTCATGTGGAGGAGGGCCGTGACCTGTTCTTCCCTGAAGTGGAGGCCAGGATGCATTCCAGTGGGGCAAAGCTCAAGAAACAGGCTTCAGGTTGGATGGACAGAAGGACTTCCTGATGGTCAGGCTTCCAGGATGATGGAGACCCCTTCAGTGAGGGTCTTCAAGGAAAGATTAGACAACCACATGTTGGGGATCACATGAGTGGAGCCAGCTGGAGCCGGGGGTCAGACTAGAGAGCTTTGTTACTATGTTTCTAACTCAGCTCCAATTTTAAAAAATCCTGCTCCTCCTCATCGTCCAATCCTTACCCCACCTCAGTTTCCACTGAAATGCATTATGCCAATAAAGGTCTTAGTGCTGCTGCTGCTGCTGCTGCTGCTACTATGACATGGAAGTGCAGCATGCCTGAGGGGAGCCGCAACCCTCTCCTGCGTAGTCCTGGGGAAGGTCACCTGCACGGCTGTGCCGCTAGACGTGGGGCACAAGTTCCGCTGGCTCAAACAGGAGCGTTTCCTTTTGACTTTGGCTGCGCTGCAGCTGTGGGTGTGGAGGGATTCTCATCCCTGAGTGGGAACGGTCATGCTTCCCCTTCCCGCCGCAACAGCCCTGATGAACGACGCTGAGGCGCATCTGGGATTGACTGTTTAACAAACAGCCAAGCCTGCTAGACACACTGTCTTCCAGATGACCTGGTTCACCCAGCGCCACAAGCCAGAGAGCAGGTGGAGGCTGACTTGTCACTGCACTGCAGTTGAATAATTATTCCTAGCAGGTTGGGAGTTCGTAATATGGTCTGACATATGTACGAGGTCTTGCCTGGTCAATTCCCTTGCATGTTTCCAAGCAGCTCAGGGGAGTAGGTAACGTACATGGAACCTGAGAGGGTGAGACCGAACTTGGATTAACTTGCACGTAGTTGCCAGGGTCCAAACACCAAAAGCTGAACACCAAAAGCGAAGGGCGATGATCTCTCCCCTTGGCAATGAGATCCTGTCACTTTTAAACAATGAACGAATGGTTTTCACTGCCTCTGTCTTTTCAACACTTCCCTGAGTCTCCAGCTACTCCAGAAAGAGGAGACACTGGCCAGTTACCCATGATGGGCCCTTGAGTCTTGTGAACCAAGTCAGTGCATGCTTCGGTTCTGGAAGACATGGAAAGTGGAGGGTGATTCCAATGGAAATAGGCAGGAGGTGAATGAGATGGGTGGGAACTGATGTGTGTAGGGAAGGCGTCAGGGGTGTTCCCTGGTGGGACTGGAAGTATCTGAGAGTTATGCAGCTGATCACGCAGGCTTCCTTCTTCTTTCGCACTCCTGGACTGGAACCCTTAGGCTTCCCTTCTCCACCAGAGCCATGGATAAAGCCTCGTTTATTGCCATCTCCCAGGCGTTCTGTAAAGAACAGTGAAGGGTTCCCACAAAGGGAGAACACTGGACACCTGGATTCACTAAGGTGTTCCAGGCAACGATCATAGCACCCTGCTAAGGGATGGAAGTGTGCAGAAGGCGTTCTTCAGCTGGAACCCATGCTCTGGACACTGAAGCCCCCTGTTAACATTTCTGGAAACCACTGAGGATTTAGAAAAGCAATTTTGGATTTGAGCCCTCTTCTCCAAAGTGCTTCCTCTGGAGATGGGGTGAATCCCCTTCCTAGCAAGGATCTCATACAGCTGTCCTCTACTGGGATTCTTATGGGCTCCTCTAATTTACAGTCACGGAAGTGGGTGGGGGATTACAGAAGGTCTACCTAAGGTCTTTGCCAATGTTTCTTTCTCACATTTCTTCACAGACCTGATGTTGCAAAAGCATATGGAGACTCTTCAAGCCTGGAGTGGTGCTAGCACAGAACTTGTCCCCTTGGAAAGGCTGTCTGATCTCCTCCTTGTGGAAGGGCTGACCGATCTCCAGCAGAAGCAGCATGATTTTGTGCAGATCGAAACCACCAAAGGCATGAGAAATGCCTCTAAGAAGATCCCTTTGGAGAAGCTCTTTCTACCTCTGTCCAAACTGAGCATCCCTCCACGCATCTCTGTGACTATTGGAGTTGCTGGCATTGGCAAAAGCACTTTGGTAAAACTCTTTGTCCATTTGTGGGCAAAGGGAGAGATTGGCAAGGATTTTACATTTGTGTTGCCTCTCACGTTTCGAGAACTGAACACGTATGATAAACTCTCTGCTGAGAGGCTGATCCGGCTGGCATCCCCCCACCTGACTGACCCAAACTTGCTTTCCCTGGGCTCAGCCAGGGCGCTTCTGGTTCTGGATGGACTGGATGAATGTAAGACTCTGCTAGATTTTTCCAACACGGTTGTTTGCACAGATGTTCGAAAGGAGATCCAAGTGGACAGCTTGATCACAAACATCATCCGAGGCAACCTGCTACAAAAGTTTTCCCTTTGGATCACTTCCCGGCCCACAGCAGCCAGCCAAATCCCTGGAGGTCTAGTGGACCGCATGACTGAAGTACAGGGCTTTGGAGATGCAGAGATCAAAGACTACCTAGATCGCATGTTCGTTGAGAACCAAAGCCTAGCAGATTGCGTGATGCATCATCTTAAGCTCAACAGATCTTTATATATAATGTGCACCGTGCCAGCATTTTGCTGGGTCTGTGCCTCTTCTATAGGCTACTTTCTAAAAGGAGCTGACCATGCACCAGACATGTCATCTGTTCCTAAGACTTTGTCAGAAATCTATTCCTACCACTTTAAAATGCTTCTGTGTGGAGACTGGCCCGGAAAACCGAAGGAAGTTCTCAAGATAGAACAGGTGGTGAATAACTGCAAGAAGATGATGAGTTGTTTGGGCCGACTGGCCTTCTACGGCTTGATCAAGAGAAAATACATGTTTCACGAGCAGGATATGAAGGCCTACGGGGTAGACCTCTCTTCTCTTCATCTCAGCTTGAGCAGCAGACTCTTGCTTAAGGAAGAGACATCCTTTTCCACCATTTACCATTTCCCTCACTTAACATTTCAGGAATTTCTGGCCGCTATCTATTATTTTACCTCAGCCAAGAGATCCCTTTTCGATCTCTTTGTGGAGAATGGTATGTCTTGGCCAAAGCTGGGTTTCCTGAACCACTTTAAAAATGCTGTCCAGAGATCTCTCCAGTCTGAGGATGGACACCTGGACATTTTTGTGCGCTTCTTGGCCGGCCTCCTCTCCCCACAGGTGAACAAAGCCCTGGCTGATTGGTTCTTGGTGAGAGATGAACACAACAGCTACCAAAGCCATGTGGTCAATCTTCTCCAGAACCTGCTGAGTGTGGACCAGGCAGTCTCCTGCAGGACTGTCAACCTCATGCGGTGCCTGTACGAGATGCATTACATGGAGGTTGCCACTAACGTTGAGGAGGCGATGAAGAGCGAGAGCTTGTCAGGGATGCTGACTCCAGCCAATTGCTCTGCTCTGGCCTATCTCCTGCAGACCTCAGAGGTGTGTGCAGAGGAGGCGAACCTGTCCAGCTGCCTCACCTATCATGCCTTCCAAAGTCTTCTCTCACAGCTCCTCTACTGCAACAATCTCAGGTAGGCCATGTTGAGGACGTCACACAGGTCAGGATGTAGACATGCGCTGCCCCACCGGGAGCCATTTCTCAGCTGTGAGTGCGGAAGCCGTAGCAGAGAAGGAAGTGTCTCTGAGGTTATGCAGAGTGCATCCCCCTCCCTCCCACCACCACCATGGACTCATCCCAATCAAGTAATTGACTGGGAATTAGGGGAAAGGGTTTGGGAATTAGGGGAAGGGGCTTCAGAATGTCCTGCCACAGAGGTAGTGCTGGCTTTAAGAGATTAAAATGTTTTGAGGAGGAGGAGGACGAAGACAGTCTCTTGGTAGTGATTAGACATTATGGCTAAAGTGAACCCCCAGATCCAAAGTCCGTTGAGGGAGAATTGCTCAGAAGTGACCTCGGTCGCCTTTCTGCTTCTTGGAAGCCAGTGCTTGCTGACAGGGGGGGAAATGTCTGCTTGTTTGTTTAGTAGAGGCCTGACCAGGGTGGTTTATAAGAAAGAATAAAATAATTGCCACGCAATAAAATCCAGTCATAATAAACTAAGAGGCCATGGAGCTCAGAACAGCATCCAACAAGTACCAACATTAGAACAATAGCTAAAACCCTTGGACAATAAAAGGCTCTTTGCTTGATGCTGAAAGGGCCCTAGATTGGCTACCAGATGCACCTCTGGAGGGGGAGTGTTCCGCATCTGGGGTGCCGCTATTGTCTCCCCGATAGCCACCTGCGGGATCTCAGCACCCTGAAAATCTTCACACGCAGGCCGTTGTCTATGGAGACAGGTGGTCCTTCAGGTATCCTGGTCCTAAGCCACAAAGCCAAAGCCAGCACTTGGGACAAGAAGTGGCTTGAAGGCCAGTGCCCTTGGCGTCACACAAAGGTGTGATGCTGGGGGTCAGCCCACAAGGCTGGTGCCCTGAATCCTTCACTGGGGAGCCCCTCTGCCGGTTGGCACTTGCTGAAATCAAGGTTCGGGACCCTGAGGGTCCCCCGGATGAGCTGGCTTTGGCCCCCGATGCTTGTCCATCCTGGAACCTTTCAGGCTGAGCTCCTCACCCGCCACCAACATCAAATGCTCTCCCCTCCCCTATCCCTACACCCCTTTTCGCAAATAGATAGGGACGCTCTGAAGACACGTACAGAGTCTTTACTGCTCACGCTGGCTGCCAGTTGAAGTCCAGGCCCAATTCGAGGTGCTGGTGATGACCGATGAAGCCCTAAGAGGCTTGGATCCTGGGTACCTGAAGCAGTGCCTTCTCCCTTATGTGCCCTCCCAGCCCTTCAGATCTGAGGCGGGGGCCCTGCTCCGGGAGCCCTCCTTGAAGGAGATGAGGAGGGTGGCTACCCGAAGGAGGGCCTTCTCTGTGGTGGCACCCCGATTGTGGAATGTCCTCTCCAGAGAGGCTGACCTGGTGCCAATGCTTCTTTCTTTTTGGCACCAGCCAGGCAAACCCCTTTTTATTCTCCCATTATTTTAATGTCCAATTGGTTTCCATGTGTTCTATACAGCATGCTGTGCTATTTTAATTTCTATTTTACTTGCTGTTTGCTGTAAACTGGCCTGAGACACTAGTATAGGGATGGTTTATAAAAGCTTTAAACAAACAAACAAATCTTAGCACAAGCAAATCTATGCTTTTTTGTCCTGTGGGTCTGAGCCGCAGGTCTTTTTGGTTCCTGGCACAAGCCCTGGTAACTCAGACCTTGGACAGCAATCGCCCCTGCTCCTGAGGGTACCTGCTGCCCCCTTCTGCACCAGTGCAGGCTCCTGAGCAGTCCTCAAAGCAGCCCCAAGCCCTGTTCCTTACGGCTGAACATTATTCCCTCTGGCTTAGGCAGGCTTCCTTCCGCTGGATGCCGAAGCCAGCCAGTTCCCCCGGAGCAACCTGTGTCCTTCCAGTTCCAGCAGTGGAGTAGGTGGCAGCCCCAGTCATGGCTGGAGGGCTGGTTCCATTTCAGAGAAGCTCTGGGCATGGCGGGCATGGCCGGGGCCAAGGCCAAATGACAGGGCCAAAGTGCCAGGATGCTTCCGTTGTGCGTTCCTACTACCAGTAGCTCAGGCTGAGGAGAGCAATGTCAGCCTTCCGTAATTGTGCTGGTGGCATCGTGAGGGAGCTGCATGGAAGCCAGGAGACAACCAAGCGAGGGTTGAGAATAGGGAGGGGACTGAGGACCAGGGAAAGGGGCATCTGGGGAGCCCCGGGGGGCCATATGTGGCCCCTGGGACTGAGGCTCTGTACCCCCGTCTGAGGAGTGCAGCACCGTCTAGGACAGGATCCACCATTTGGTTGGCAAACAAGGCACCTTTGCAAGGCATCCTTTTTGATGCAACTTCTGTTAGTTGGACCTCAGCCTGTGGCTGGATCCTGGTTTACACTTCTGCAGCTTCAGCTGAATTGGATGGAGAGAAGAAGAGTTTCCTGGGCGCACGCTGACGGCACCTCCGCCAGTGGGACCTGCTGGGCCTTTGCTCTGCTTCAGAGGAATTCTTCTTCTGTGTCGGGCTGGCTAGCTCTCTCAGAACCATTTCTTGGATTGGGAGTGGGGAGGAATTGGAGGGGGGATATTGGGGGCGAAAAGAGCGTGCACCCTAAGGCCGGATTTCGTGCTGGTTGCTTGTGGCCACGTGAGCCCAATCTCTTGCCTTCAGTAACACAGCCTTGAAACAAGCACGCAACCGGGTGGGGGTGGGGGTGTGCAGGAGAGAAAGAGAGAGAGAGAGAGAGAGAGAGGGAGAGAGAGATCTTCGTCTACCCCATCCTGTTCCAAAGGACATGAACGTTCTCTGGGATGTTCAAATATTTTGCTGCCCCAAGTCACCCAACTTCTCTTTCTCCTTGTGTGTTTCTTCCCCCTTTGCCTGCCCTCTGCTGTTTTATCCAGGCTGGACTACAACCAGTTTAAAGACAGTGCCATGGACTTGCTGGGCAGCGTGCTGAGTGGAAAGGACTGCCAGATCCAGAGGATCAGGTGAGGCATCATTGTTGTCCGCACTGTGTAGAGTTCTTCAGGCAATGTTCCAACTTCTGGTTTGCTCACTGAATTACAGTGGGGGTCTGCCGGGCTCCAAGGAAGATACCAGGGAAACCTTAGCGCCCACAGGAATAGCATGGGAGCCCTCAGGAAAAGGGTGTAGCTCCTTGTTCCCCAACCCAGTGCCCTCTACACATGTGGCTGGGAATTGTAGTCTAACAATCTGAGGGCGGCAGCTTGGGGAAGGCCAGCAATACATAGAAACATAGAGACAGAGCGAGTCAGAAGGGGCCTCCTGGGCCATCTAGTCTGACCTCCGGCACCAGCCGGCTCCGCTCATGACATGCCCACCATGTGCATGTCCAGCCTGTCTTTGAACACCCTCACCAATGGGGCCTCAACGACCTCTCGTGAAAGCCCATTCCATGCCCTCGGGGTCCTGACTGTCAGGAAGTGCTTCCTGGCATCCAAATGGAACCTGGGTTCCCTGAGCTTTGCTCCATTGGAGCGCGTCCTGCCTTCCTCTGCAGGGGAGAACAGGCCTCTCCCCATCTCCATGTGACACCCCCTCACATACCTGTATGTTGCCAACATATCCCCTCTGAGTCGCCTCTTCTCCAGGCTGAAGAGACCCAGTTCCCTCAGTCTGGCCTCATACAGCATCTCCTGCAAACCGGCCACCAACCTTGTGGCCCTATGCTGCACTGACTCCAACCTGGCTATATCCTTTCTGTAATGAGGGGCCCAAAACTGAACACAATACTCCAGTTGCGGGCGCACCAGAGTCATATAGAGTGGTAGTAATACCTCTCTTGATGTAGAAGCCACACTTCTGGCTATGCAGCCAAGGGTGGCGTTCGCCCTCTTGACCACCGCATCACACTGCTGACTCATGTTTATCCTGCAGTCAACCAGCACCCCGAGGTCCCTTTCACAAGTGCTGCTCTCCAGCCACTTGTCCCCTAACCTGTACTTATGACAGCTATTCTTATGCCCCAAGTGCAAGACTTTGCACTTATCCACATTGAACGCCATCCTGTTGTCTCCTGCCCACTTCCATAGTCTGTCCAGATCCTTTTGGATCTGGTGTATCTGCTCCTCAGTTGTGGCCACTGCTCCAGTTTTAGTGTCGTCTGCGAATTTGATCAGCAGACTGTTCACCCCTTCTTCCATGTCGTTAATGAAAAGATTAAACAGGATCGGCTCCAGGACAGAGCCCTGGGGGACCCTGCTTGTCACTGGCCGCCATCCCGATGATTCCTTGCTAATGGTTACCTTCTGCTTTCGATCAGTCAGCCATGCCCTAATCCACCGGACAGTGCTTTGGTGTATCCCAAAACTCCTCAGTCTCTCCACCAGGATATCATGGGGCACTTTGTCAAAGGCCTTGCTGAAATCCAGGTATACCACATCCACTGCATCCCCTCCATCTAGCCATCTTGAAACCTTGTCATAGAATTCCACAAGGTTTGTCTGGCAGGAACTATTTCTGCGGAAGCCGTGTTGTGTGGCTGTCAGCCTCCCTTCCCTATCTGGCATCACTAGATACACAAAGACAAGTGGTGCAGGAAGGTGCTCTAAAAGCGGAGCGCCTTCCTGCTCCACTAAAGATACCTTCCGGAGAGTTTGCTCTCTGGGCCAAGCTGCAGGTTCTTTGCTGCTCCAAAAATGCTTCCATCATTCCATTGTACACGCACAGAGAGACTTTTCCGTCAGCTGGGAGGGAGCAGCTTCCATCAGTGGGTTTCTTCTCAGTTGGGAGGGAACCCGCTTTGCATGGGGAAGGGCCCTAGTACCCCTAAGTGGGGCTGGAAAATTGGCCCAAAACCCTGGCCTGCTGCGGCCAGGCTGTGCTGACAATAATAAGCTTGGACCAGCAGAAAGCACGCCCCGTGTTCGTGTGGCAGGTTGGGGCAACCTGCAGACCATGGTCCAATGTTGTGCAGGTCAGGAGACCCGAGAAGAGGAGACGGTGGGCAGGAAGAGGAAAGGAACAGCCCAGTGCACTTCGCTCCCTGGTGCCAGGCACTTCCAGCCCAGAGGGCCAGACTGTGCCGCAACCCCTGCTGCAAAGGAACGTGGCCCTAAAGGCAGATTCAAGCTGGAAAATGATACAGCTCTTCTTGCCACAAAGCCAAGATACTCTTAGCCCCTTATTTGCTCAACTTCAGACCAAACTTAGTTCCCAAACTGGAAGTGGGCATAGCTGTCTTTCACAAAGTTTGGCTAGCACATGATCAGTTCCCCCCCCCCTCCGCCTGCTGGCCTTCTGGGCAAAGCTTTCACTGTGCCACTGACTGGGACTTTGCAAGGGAGTCAAAAGTGGCACAACCTCTCTCTTGCAGCCTGCCTGTCTTCTCCATCGTATCTTTTATCTTTTTCCTTACTGCAGAAAATCCGAGGAATGGAAGAGATGGACTCACAGCAATGGCACCTTGATCATTAGGGCTGCCAGCTTTCCTTGAAGCAGCACTATCAGATTAGGTGTTTCTAGCAGGGTTAATCGCAGGCCAGGTGAATTCGCGATGGTTCATGTGCCCTGGAAAATGCATTTCACGATTTTCTCCTCTCCCCGCACAGCTTGGCAGAAAACCAGATTGGAAACAAAGGTGCTAAAGCTCTTGCCAGGTCCCTGATGGTTAACAGGAGCCTGATGGCACTGGAGTAAGTATCTTATAAGTCTGCATTTATGTATTTAAAATATTTTAATCCACTTTCAGGGATCCGTTGCTCTAACAAGGCAGCTTATAATATTCTAAAAACATGAACATACAAATTCCAATTATTCACAGAGCAGCAGCAGCAGCTAATGATTTTAAAATTCAGGCTGGCATAAACGTGTTTTCTGGGCTTTGTGTTTTTTAAAGCTTGGATGAATCTCCCTGTGGAGGACATTCAAGAGGTCCTGCTGAGCAAGTCCTGCTACTAGGAACGATCACTCTAATGGCTCTCGTGGTTGGGTTGAACAATAGGAATTGTACAGGTGTGGGCAGGTGTCATCCCAAGCACTTAGGGTTTTAAAGGTTAAAGAGCTTAGTCTCTTGTTGGTTTGGAAATAAATTGCTACTAAGTAGTACCACTAGTAGCAATATTTCTTTATTTAATTAGAATGATTCATTTAGTTAGAATTTAATTAGAACTTTTTTCCCTACCACAAACTCATAGCAGGTTACCTCATTCTCCTCCTCCATCTTATCCCCACAACAACAACTCTGTGAGGTAGGTTGGGCTGAGAGTCTGTGACTGGCCCAAAGTCACCCAGTGGGCTCCACGGCAGAACAGGGCTAGAACCCGGGACACCTGAGGCCCAGTCGCTGCTCTTAACCACTACTCCACATGGGCTCTCATGCTGTCCGCACCTAGAAGTTTCGCTGCCGCTTTTCTCCACTGTCAAGTCTTCTCCGACTTACGGTGTCTCTCTGAATGGAAGCCCTCCAGAGCACCTGCTCTGTGCAGCCCTGGCAAGGGGCCCACAAGCGAATGAGTAGCCATGAAAGTGATGTGATCCTAGGCCAGTGATGGTGAACCTTTTAGAGACCGAGTGCCCAAACTGCAACCCAAAACCCACTTATTTATCACAAAGTGCCAACACTGAGATCAAACCTGAATACTGAGGTTTTAGTTTAGGAAAAACAAGTCACAGCCAATATCCTTGGCAGCACACTGACCGGCCATGTGAAAGCTCGGACAAGTCACGGCTCATGAGTCGCGGCTCATGACGTCATCACCTGGCGCCACTACCCTTTTCCAAGCATGTGCAGGCCCCTGTGTGCGCTGTTCTCTGATGTTCGGCTGCTGGGGCGATGCTGGTGTGACCTGGATTGCGTGCTGACAGAAAGGGCTCTGCGTGCCCCGTAGCACGTGTGCCACCACTGCTCTAGGCCATCCTGTGTCCAAATGGTGGTGCTTGTCCCACATCATGGCGGGACCAGCAACTGCCAGCCGGTCTGCTGCCCCGTCCATCCTCTGTCCCCTTCCTGGAGGCAGCAGTGCCTGCATCAATGGGACTTTCGCTTACCGATGGGACTTTTGACCACCCAGGTTTCAGTCAAAACCATTCTGTGGGCAGAGCCGAAGTGGGAAGCCAGTTGACCCGTTAAAGCCCCAAACCAGCCTTCCCCAACTAGGTGTCCTCCAGATGTTAAGGGTTACCTTGATAGAAGTCCTGATCATTGGTCATATTGCTGGGGCTAATGGGAGTTGATGTCCAATTTATCTGGGGAGAATTGCATTGGGAAAATAAATTCAGAATGGCCATATTCAAGCAGAAAATTAACCTTGCCTCTATTGGAAATTACTAGAATAAGAATATGGTCTGAATTGCAAGCAACAAGAATCCAGAGTATGGGTTATTGTTGAATCAGGGAATACCATTATGTGCAAGCCCAGCACTATGGTTTAAATACAGGTTGCTATCCAGGAATAGCCTAGAGTTTGTAATGCAGCAACAAACCATGGGTTCTCTTCCTGAGTTGTTCATGGTTAGCAACTCCATAGTGCAGTGTTTGCATGTAATGACAACCCATGGTGCAACAAGAACCCGCAATTCAATGATAACTCATAATCAGCCCATGTTTTGGGTGGTTGTGACGTGTGAACCAGGTCTCTATTCCCAGTCACTGCTTGGGGGAGGGGCATATGTGAGTATGTGGCTAACACTGGTCTTTCCTTCCTTCCACTCGCCTTTCTGCCAAGTCTTCGAAGTAACTCCATAGGATCCCAAGGAGCAAAGGCACTTGCGGATGCACTAAAAATCAACCAATATTTGCTTTCTCTAAAGTAAGTGGACTTTCTTGCCTTGCTCTCTCCAGGCAGAGAAGGTGCCTGTGTGTGAGGCTGAGCATCAGCACATGATTGTGTTATTGTCTGCTTGTGTGCTTTCTCAGCAGCGTGTTCAAAGGCCAAGAGAAGGGGCACATGGCCACTGGAGTTGTGGAACCATGGGGTTTGTATTGGGCGACATTTGGCCACAGGATCTGAGGTTCTGCAGGCCATTTTGAACAGGCGTTGAGATACGTCAGTATGGAGATGGGTGTACATTTGGCATAGCCACTATTGAGTGGCACGGTCAGAATTACTGACTGCATAGCAGCACTCAAGGGTTAGGTCTGCATTGTGAGTTCTTGTGTCATGTGAACCCAGCCAAGAGAACAAGCCATGTGGGTGAAAAACCCACAGTTCATAACCCAACAGCAAACCATGGCTTCTCTCCATGGGTTGTACATGGTAAACAAACCATGGCTTCTTAGTGCAGCTGGGTTCAGACAACACAATAGCCCGTGTTTCCACAAGAAGCCACGCTCACCTCATACTCGGCCCTGAGTGTGGATTATTGTGTTGGCCAAACCTGGTCTGTCCTGTCATAGTTTGGAATCAGCAGCTGGACAGCCAACAGAGTGGCTTTTCTTCTCTTCTTTCAGTCTCCAGAACAACACAATCAAGGAAGACGGCGCAAAATGCCTGGCCGATGCTGTGGCCCACAACCACACGCTGAGGACGCTGAAGTGCGTACCTGTGATTCCTCCAGTCCGCCTCATTCTGATCGCCCAGTTCCTTCCTGGGCAGCAGTCCTGGCAGCAGTCCTGCAACTGGCGGCTGGTGCTGCTGCCATCTTGGGATTGACATCCCCGTGGGACTTGGACAAGGGCCCTGTTTATTGCTCGGAGCAGCACCAGTGGGATGCAGCTTTTCTCCCACCAACCCACTGCAGGCTGCACTGGGACGGAGGAGTGGCTTTGCACGTGCGAGCACTTCCTTATATTTAAGCCGAAGCACCTGGCACGGCAGAGGAGGGAGCGTGCTCGCTGATGTGCGAACTCCGTCTGTAGTGGTTCCCCTTCCTGTGAGGGCAGTGACCCACACACCGCCCCCTCCGACACCCACCCGCATGCAGCCTGGAGCAGTACGGCCCAGGGGCAGCCGTACCCCTTGATTCAGCTCTGCCCTCCCATTAGCCTGCGTCCCCACCTTTCAAGGCCCTCTCATTTCCACACCAGATTTGCCCTCTGATGAGTGTGACTCTTTTTCGGAACGCTGACCCTGGATGCGCTCTCCCCTTTTTCTGTTTGGTCACCTAGGCCAGGGAACGAAGCCCTGGGCTTTCTGGCTGCTGGCTTCCAGACCTCCTAAAGCAGTTTCCCTTCCAAGGGAGGTATTAAGAATTAGATCCACTTGCAGCACAGAGAGCTGCCGGGGAGAGCAGGGCAACCCCTCCCCAGCACTGCACCCCCTTGAAAGGCTTCTCTGCAGCAGGGGAGGAGGCGAGTGGGGGGTCTGATCATACAGGGGTGCATGTCCTCGGGGGACCCGTGCCCTGTGACACTCTTGCCTGAACTACTTTGGGTTTACCCACCCCTGCTCCAGAGAAGTAGCTTGTTTGCCCTGTGGTGATCCATGGACTTGGACTTCCTCTCCATGTTTATGAAGGATCTCATCCTTTTGCAGCCTCCAGAAGAACTCTGTGGGACCCCAAGGGTCTAAGGAAATAGCAGGTGCACTCAGGAAGAATTGGAACCTGAAGGAGCTAATGTAAGCGCTGGGGGAAAGGTGCTGAGCCCAGGAGGCGGTGCCGTCGCCCTCCGAGGGGTCTCAGCACCCTTTGGAGAGCTTCGAGAGGCAGCCTGATGCAGCACTACCCTGGAGACGTGGGCCCTGGTGCAGCAATATGGTCACACACAATACAGCAGGCACATTTTGCTGCCTGAAGCACGAGACCCATTGTTCCAAGTTCAGTCAGGACTGGCAGCTGATCCTGAGCCTCTTGCTCTGTGCGGTGCTGTGGGCAGCAAGCCAGGCACTCTCAGTCAACGTGGAGGGTTCTGGGCTAGATGGGTCCATGGTCCGGATGGAGACACAGTTGCTTCCTGTGTGCTCAGTCCTGCTTCCATCGAAGTGGAAAGCTGGGGAGCTCCGGAGAAGGGGCCTGGGGTAATCTCAGGGGTGGAGACCTGTCCACCCTAAGCTCCACCCACCGCTGCAGCAAGATGGAGGCACATTCTGCCCCTTGGCCAGAGCCAGAGAGCATCCGGCCTGGCCTGGCCTGGCCTGGCCTGGCCTTCCTCACATGGGGCAGACTTCCCCAGCTCGATGCCCTCCAAATATTGTGAGCCGATGGTGAGCCCCACCATCCCTGCCCATGGGCCATGCCTGCTGGCATGGCTGGGAGCTGAGGCCCAAGACATCTGGAACGTGTGGGCTGAAGACAGCTGAGCTAGAGAACCGGGTCTCCTGGCTCTGACTTGGGCTGGGGACTCAACTGGCCAGCACCACACGAGACGGCTCTCTGCTTCTTGCTTCCCCAGATTGTCCAGCAACTCCGTCGGAGACGCAGGCGCTGCAGCCCTGGCAGAAGGCCTGAGGGCGAACCACACCCTCCTGCTGCTGGAGTAAGTCCCCCGGGCGCTCCTGTCGCACCTTCCAGGTGGTGCCGCAGCAAAGCCATCCTGGCAGAGCAGCGCCACCTGGAAGGCACACGGCGCTGCCTTGTGCTGGGGAGGACCAGCCCTTCAGCTGACTCAGGACTGCTCACAACCCTGCCTGGCAGGCGCTCTCTAGGCACGACTTTTCCTGGGATCTGCGCATGCCAATTTTGTGCGCAGATGCAAATTTATGGACAGTGGCTATAACGGAAATGGAAATCCAACAGGTCTCGCCGTCCTGAGAAGGACTGTGCAGAGACAGGCTCAGGTGCTAATTTTCAAGGGGCAGCAGGAGGGCTTGGTGTAAAGCAGGTTTGGGTGGGACTCTCCTGGACTGAAGGCCTTTGGATGGAAGGCACCTTGCACGGGAAGCCTGCCATCTCTCAGGACACCGGGAGAGGGGTCTTGGTCAGCCTGACCGGGGAAGCTGGGGCCTGGAGCTGGGTCCTTCTGCGCGCAGGGAATCGCTCTGTGGCTGAGCTGCAGCCCTCTGGGCCTCACTGCGGCCCACGGTGTGGTGAGCACATAAGGCAAGGTTGCCTTGATGCCAGGCTGCAGGCCGCACAGGAGTTGGCTCTAGCTGATTCCGCTGATCCCGCCCGCCTTGTTTGCTGTACTTTCTAGTAATAGGAGAAAACTCTGTGGCTTAGACAGAGCTTAGTCGAGGAGCTTTAGTCTATTTAGTCCAGAGGTGGTCACTTGTGCATTAGCCAAGAAGAGGGCACATCCATGCCCGCTAGGTTCCTTTTGCATGGAAGGCTTTCGCAGCCAGCCTCTCTGGGCTGCAGCTTCGATGAGGCTCTGACCTTTTGTGCAGGGAAGAGGGAGCCATGGTCCTGCCCTGCCCTCTTCACTGTTGCTGCGTTCTCCAAGGTAGCCAAGGCCTGAGGGACTGTGGGAGAGGGCAGCAGCTCTCAGGAAAGCGGCATCCTCCTCGAAGTCCACCAGACTTGGTATCGTGGGGAAGTCTCATTTGAGGCAAGGTCTTAGGAGCCCCCCAAATTTGTTCGTAAGCCTGAGCTCAGAGAGTTTTGCTGGCCTCCAGCAAAAGGCACAGAGGGACAATGCACATAAATTAGGCTTTTACCACTGCCACCATCACCATGGAGACAAGACATTTGAGGACATCGTTCAGGCAAAAGGAAGCTGATCACAGAGATCCCCGTGGTTTGGCATCAGGAAGAAATCCCGGAGGTGCATCCTCCTCATTCATCGGCTCCCACGGTCCTCTCTTTCTCGTTTCAGTCTCCAGAGCAATTCCATCAGTGACACAGGGGTCACCGCACTCACGCAAGCCCTCTGCTCCAACAAAGGGCTCTCCACCCTCAAGTAAGTCCCAACTGCGGTTCTGCTGCCTGCGACGCCTGTTGTGCATCTGGCTCTTTGGCTACCATTTGTGGCTTTGTCCCACTTGTGGGTCTTCAAAGCTGGCAATGATCCCGGGAATCACCCCACTGTACTTTGGGGGAAGGAGCAACTGGGCTGCTTGGCACAATTTTCAAGGCTCCTTTTTAACCTAAAATGTGGCAAATTTAGGCTTCTGGGAAGATGGTTCAGCTTCTATATCAGGCTTGCCCCTTTTTGCCTTGAAAATGGGTGCCTTTGTAACGGGCACTGACTTTGCAGTGCGGTTGTGAGAATCAAACGGGCGGGGAAGGAGCGCTGGACACTGCTTTTTAACACTGCCAAGTCCCACACACCAGCCCATGTGATCCCCAGCACAGGCCGGGCCGAGTGAAATATCGTGGCTGGCCAAGCCTTACCGTGCGTTTCTAGACCAAACGAGATTTTGAATGTGGGTCTCTCTGGTCATGGTCAGACAGTTTCAAATGCTCGCTGCCATCTGGGTAAACTTGACTCAACAGTGCTGCATTGGCCCTGCAAGAACAGAATTCCTAGGAGAAAGTGAGGCAGTGGGAAGCTCTGCTGAAAATGTGTGCAAGGTTTTTGAGCATCATAGCTTCGACTGGACTATGGAACCCTAAAAACATTAACCCGAAATGAAGCCCATAGAAATGTGCGGAGCCGGCATTTTGTGTGAAGCTCTTGCATGTGAACGGAACGTGACATGCACAGCGACAATTGCTTCCCCACATTTATATGGGCTGCCAGCTCAAAGCACCTACTTAGTCGCCTTTACAGGTGGTTGAGCGGCCAGGCCACTGGCAATTGCACTGATTCCCACCTGCCCTGGCGGGGCAGGAAACTGTTCTGCAGCTGCCACCTGACCGGAGAAAGGGTGGCCTTTCCAGTCCCAACAGGTCTAAGAACTGGCAAAGTGGATGTGCTTTTTCATTCCTCCAGGCTTAACACTGGGACTGCAGTCATCCTAAAACCACACTATAAATTGCCTGTTCTGTCTCACATACTGAATTAATAAACGCTTTAAATAAATATGACCAATACCTTTGTGGGTTTATTCAAGAGCTCACTCTAATACTCCTTCTTTAGAAATCAGCCAAAATGATATTATCATTTTATCCTGTTATCATTATTAACATAGATATTATTAACCTTTGGTGAGATAAGCTTGGTAAGATTGACAAGAAGGATAAAACATGATGGCAGCATCTGGAAGACAATGGCGATGTCTTTCTCCTTGTGTTTTTTTAAGTTTGCGGGAGAACTCCATAAGCAAAGAGGGAGCTCAAGAGATCGCCAGTGCCCTTCGCGCTAACAGCACGCTGAGAAATTTGGAGTGAGTACTTTAGCCCTATTTGCTCTTGCCTATTAGTTCTGAAGTTCAACAGCCCAGTTATACGCTGTAGACAGACAAAAGATCCTTGGGACCATGAGGGTAAGGAGCCAAAATGGGCCATAAAGAGGCCAAAGTTGTAAGGAGAGGTGGGCAGCTGTCATTTCACAAGTTATGCTGTTACAACTCCCCTTTCCTGTGGATTTTGCTTCTAGCTTGGCCGCCAACCTGCTGCACGATGAAGGTGTCCAGGCTATTGCAATGGCACTGAAGGAGAACCAGGCACTGGCGTCTCTGCAGTGAGTTTCTGGGGGTTTCTGTATATCACTGGAACATGTAACTTTTGGTAGCATGTCACAAGAATCCTCTAGTCTAGACCTGGAAAATGTGAGCTTATCCTACAGAATGTAGCTGAACAGCTCTTTATGGAAGCCCATGGGTGGTGGGGCTCGTGAAAGCAATCTTTGCCACCTGCCCAGTTCTCCCAAAGCATTCAAGCTCCAGGCTGGCGCAATGCCTGGCCAGTGGGAGGGTGTTTTGTTTGGGTAATCCTTGCATTGCAAAGAATTGCTGCTATGTGTCCTTATATGACATTTACGTTCCGGCGTGACACACACCCTGCACGTGCTGTTTGCATTCTGGAATGGTACCGCCCAGGAAGGGCTGTAGCGTGTAATTAAGCTCAATGGCCACTTGTGGCCCACCCAAGTCTTCGCCTGCAACTCGCACGAGCCCTCCCCACTGGCTTTATGCTGGCCAGGGCTGAGGAGGACTGCAGGCCGAAACTTCAGGAAAGTAGTGCATTTGGCATCCTGACACTAACCTCCTCTGTCTCTCTGTTTCTAGTCTGCAGTGGAACTTTGTTCAGTCCATGGCGGCAAAGGCCCTGAGCCAAGCACTGCAGCTCAACAACAGCCTCACCCTCTTGGAGTAGGTCCACCTCTTTGTCTGGCAGCACCAGAAGCAGTTGCCTATGTAGACCGTTGGCTGGGGATCATGGGGGATTGCACTGCTTATGGTTCCCATGAGCGTTGGCGTGACCACAGAGCACAGAGCACAGAGCACAGAGCACAGAGCACAGAGCTAGATGGCCCTTGGCCTGGCAAGACTCTTTCCCTCAGCCCTGCATGGAGAGGTCAGGGGTCAGGTCCGGAAGGGCGGCTTCGTGCACTTCAAGCATGCCATTCACCTCCATGGCCGCTCATCCGGATGGCTTTAAAGAGGACTTGGCAAATTGTTGGAGAAGGCTGGTCCTGATAGCTGCATGCTCTCTCCAGGAGCCACAGTGGTCTGCCTACCACCTGGTTGTGGGGGCACATAGGTGGGAGGCCGCTGGCATGCCCCTTCCTGCTTGCGGGACCCTGAGGGCATCTGGTTGCTGACTGGGACCTCTGGTCTCTTCCACCATGGCCCTTCTTAAGTTTTTAATTTTAAACATTGTCCTGGATAAAGACTCAGGATTTCTCTTCCTGTGCCTGAGAATGAAGCTTTTTTGTTTAATGTTTCTGCAACTTGATGGTGTTTACGAATGGCGAAAAACAGAAAAGCCTGCAGAAGGCAGCAGCTGAAATGGCTAAATATAGTTCCCGTGACTTCTATTTAAAATAATTGTTTATTATTATTTCTTTAATGTCTACACTCTTTGTGGTTGGTTGTGTTACCTGGACCGTTAGGGAGTTTTAGCTGCTTCATGGTTTTTAGCTGCAATTTGCCCTCCTGGGAAGTAAGCCTGTTATTTCACACCTGTGGACTTGAAGGGTGGAGAAGAGGCTGTGGCCTTCTTCTGTGTTACCACCTTTGAGGTGCTTGACAAGTGCCATCATGTGCCCCCTCACCTTCTTTTCTCAAGGCTAGAAATGCTCCTCCTGTCCAATCTTTCCTCGTAGGACTTCTAGTCCCCCGATCAGCTTTGCTGCTCTCCTCTGACCTTGAGCAGAACCCTTCTGAAGGTCCAGAACAGGCCAACATATTCAAGGTGAGGCCTGCTTAGGACAGAGGAGAGTAGAACTGCTGCCTTCTGTAATTCTGAAGCTGCATTTCTACGGGGGCAACCTAAACGTGTTTGCCCTTTTGTCAGGAGTTCCCTGCAAGGCCCGGTAACGCCTGAGAGGTCCACAGGTGAGTTCCTCCCCGGAGAGAGAGAGATGCAGGGAAACTGATCCTTGCACTGCTGCTTCAGTTTACAGGAAAACGCCATCGGGGACGAAGGCACTGCGGCCCTGGCTTCTGCCCTGAGGGTGAACGCCACGCTCACTGACCTCTAGTAAGTTTCCCCCCTGCACGCAAGGGCAGCGTGCCTGTTCGTGGGAAGGGCGAGGCTGGGGAGGTGGGCCAGCGCTGCCCGGCCCTGGACTAAACCTGGGCGGGACAGGAGTGCCGTGGCTTTGGGCCCACAGGTGGGGCATGTGTGGGTCTTGGAACTGCACAGGAGTGCTGCACAGGGGGCAGAGGAGCCGTCTGGATCCATGCGCAGCTGCTGATGTCCCCATAGAAGAGCAGGGGACACTCAGAGGGGAAGGGTGGGTGGGTGACGAGCAGGCTGCAAGCAAGCCGCATGGCTGGCCTCACTCTGCCCCGTTGTCCCCGGCACAACCAAGGTGGCGCTCGCATGGCCCGAATCGTCCCCGATGTGTCTCGTTTTGTCTCAGCCTCCAGGTAGCACTGGTCGGCGAGAGTGGGGCCAGAGCCTTGGGAGAAGCTTTGGCTATTAACAAAAGACTCGAAACACTGGAGTGAGTATTGCTGAGTCCTTTCCATGTGGAAAGCAAAGTTAGCGCTTACGGGTCTTGGCAAGTCGGCATAACCAATGGCTGGATCCCAGCTTGGCTTGTACTGCTTCCGCTCTCTGCCCCCGGCCTTGGGCTAAACCATTGCACCCTTTGCACGTCAAACTCATGAGCTTAACATCACAATTCTTTTGCACGCCTCCTTCCAGCTTGAGGGGGAACACCATCGGATTGGCAGGAGCCAAGGCCATGGCCAGTGCCCTGAAAGTCAATGGCACCCTTCGCAAGCTCAAGTAAGTAGACCAGGGATCTTCCAGATGAGTTTTGTGTACAACTCCCATGCTGGCTGGGAATGATGGGAGCTGCAGGCAAGCACTTGGTCCAGGAAGGCTAGAGCGACGGAAATGTTTCTGTGATGAACTTGGGCTGTTGTGGTATTCAAAGGAAACAATGGGCCTTCTTGCTTGAGGTTTCCTTTACTGGGGGAGGTGCTTGTCTGCCACTGCGAGTGGCTGGAGGTCCCGCTGAGCCCCCAAACCTTTGGCACTCAGAGGGCACTGCTATTGCTCTGGGCGAATGCCATGGGATGCTGTGCAGAAAAGTTAGGAAGGGTCCAGAGGAGGGGAACAAAAATGATCCAGGATTTCAAATCACTGCCCTATGAGGAAAGACTGAGAGAACTGGGCATGTTCAGCCTTGAGAAGAGAAGGCTGAGTGGGGACATGATAGCCCTGTGTAAGTACCCTAAAGGCTGCGACCAGAGGAAGGTCAAGATCTTACTGATGCCAATTGTGGGACGCAAAATAATCAACCCAAGTTGTGACAACCCAGATTCAGGCTAGAGATGAGGCAGTTTCCTCACTGTCAGAGGAATATGACACTGGAACCAGCTGCCTGGAGAGGTGGTGGGCTCTCCCACGCTGGAGACGTTCAGAAAGAACATGGACAACCATCTGAGTGGGATGGTGCAACTTGGTGTCCTGCAATAGCAGGGGGTGGGACCCGATGGCCTTCTTGGCCCCTCCCGACCCTACTGTTCTTTGATTCTTCCTCTGGGTCTACGGAGAGAGCTAGGAGTATGCAGGAGATTGGATTCTGGGCCACTCCCCCTTTCTCTTCTTTGCAAGACAAATCGGAGCAAGAGAAAAACGGCTTGCTGATGAAGCCAGGAGGGAAAAAGTTGAGATGCAAATAATCTTCCCATGCCCATAAAAAGTCAGTCACTTGGGCCCATCGCACTGCTCTTTGCAGTTCAAACAAAGGGACAGAGCTAGACGCCATCGCCAACCTCTTCCGCTCGCCTGTCAGCAGGGCATGAATGTGCTGTGGCCCAAACTCAGAGCACTCAGCGATTGGAAGAGCAGCCTCTAGGACTGCACCGTTACAGACTCTGCTTGGTAACAGGCTGAAATGCCACTGAGATCCAGCCATAATGAACAAAGCCCGAACTTTGCTCAAGGCTGGCAAGAAGCGGCCCTGGAGAGCTGCGGGGCCCACCGTTGCTTTTGGGACCGATGCTGTTTCAAGGCTGGCCATTCCCAAAGACGACAGACCTCTCCTCCTCAGCACTCCTTCCAGTGCTTGGGGAGAAATTGGGAGAACACCACTGTGGCTCAACTAGTCTTGTAAAAATAGCTTTTCCAGGCATAGGTCTTTAGAGACCAATAATAGATCTTGAATGATAAACATAAAATGAAACATGCTTAGACCTTGTGTATGAATTAAGGCTGCGTGTGCTTGGCCTCCTGTTTGCAGCCTCCAAGAGAATGCTCTGGGCATGGATGGGGCCATCTGCATCGCCACAGCCCTGACAGGGAGCCACAGCCTGACCTACATCAAGTAAGCCAACATGTTTTGTCTCGAAAGGGTGAATCCGAGTGGTCTTCAAGGGCCCTCCACCGATTTTGACAATGGAGGGTGTGGTGGAGCCTGGCCACCACGAACACAGCCTAGGGCATCCCACACATCCATGCATGTGCCACAGAACCAGAATTCTGGGTTCGTGCTGCATATTGAAGGGCCAGGACGCTTTTCCTGCAACGGGCTGCTTGGATGCAGGGAACATGTGGCTGGCAAGTTAGACACAGCCGTGGAGCAGGCTGCTTGCAGAGGCAGCAGGACAGACTCGTGGGGTGCCAAAAGTTATCTTTGTGGGGCAGGGAAGAGCGCTGTGAGTCTCTTGCAGTAGTTGCAGATAGGGTACTGTGTAGCTTGGGCTTGGTAGAGCGTGCTGTGCAGTGGACGGCAGTAAGAACGAGGAATCACGGGATGGAAATGAGGTGGTGTTCGTGGGCTGATCCTTGACTGGGGGAAGGCAATCCCAAGCCCAGCAGCAGAGCCCGGTGCCTTCTCTCCAACCAAGCAGGGTAGTTGCCAGCTTTCCACAGAGCGATACTGTGCATGGCACTTGTGATTTCTGTAGCTTTCCCCCACCCGCAGGCCATGAAGTACTGGGGGGAAGGCGAGTGCACGAAGTCTTGTAGCAACATCAGAAAACCGTGGGGAAAGAGGACCATGCCTGGCACTCGGCAGCTCTGCCTGCACCTCTGGACTCATCCCTGACCGTGCCGAGTTGCTTCTCATTCCTGCCAGTGGTGGACTGACTCCTGCTCAGGCGGGACTGCAGGCTCGGTGTGGCCCCACTTCCGCGGTGCTGCTGTTGAGGAATCTGGAAAGTGGGGCTGCTGCATTGATGTCTGCCTCCACTGCAGGATCCACAGTGGAGTGTGGTGAAAAATGCACCATGCTAAGCACAGTTGCTCCAATATGCGGGTACCTGGAAGGAAATGCTGCATCAGTTGTGGGTTTACTGGCCCCCAGCCATGGAGTGGGGAGGTACTGATGATGGGCCACAGGTTCCCATGCCCAGGCAAGGGCACTGTGGAGAGGAGAGACTGGGGCAGAGTTTATTAGTGAAGAACAAGCGAGCAGTTAAGATATTTCACAAAAGGGTGTGTGCATTAATCTTGGTAAGCATCCAGTGCACAAAGGAATGGACATTTTGCACACCAGATCATTTTAATGGCTTGTACAAGAGCAAGAGTCAAACCATTGTCTACATCACTTTGGTTAAAAAAATAGAGGTTCCTTCTTCAGGAGCCTTTCAGAAACCTTGATGTAGGTGTGGAGGCAAGACACAGTGAAGACAAAAACTAAATTAGGCAGCCCTGCACACTCCTTCAAGCTCTCTGGGTAGATTGCAAGCAGCTGGTTCACAAGCGGGGAAGAAAATGTGCTCCTTTTCAACCATCCGTGATGAAACCGCCCTGCCTGACCTGGATGGCAGAAGAGGCCACTGTGAGTACGAAGTACCTCAAAAGAAGCCATGGGCTTTTCAGGGAAGCTTGTTTGAGAAAAATGAGCCACCCTACTGAAGCAATGTCGAGTTCAGATTACAACACCCTTCATCACAGCTGATCGCCCATGGTGGGTTGTTGTGCTGCCTGAACCAAGATAATGTGTCCTGAGAAAGGGCCACAGAGGGGGCTCAATGCTAAGAGGTGCTTTCTGTCCCCTCGCACAGCTTACAAGGAAATCGAATTGGCGAGTCCGGAGCCAAAGTGATTGCTGACGCCATCAGAACAAATGCGCCCGACTGTGTTGTAGAGACGTGAGGAGGGCTCTGGGGGAGCTCGGATGCTGCATCTTCCTCCAGCACGGTCTTTGGGCTGGAGATGTGCCGTGAAAGGCGAGATCATCAGGGAGCAACAGGCTGATGTAACGGACAGTCCTAAGTGGGGGTGTGGCCTAGGCCAATGGTGGTTGTGGGCAGGAGTGGCCCACCTCCATGGTATCTTTATTCTGCACATCGTTCCTACAGATGAGGTTCTTGTGTGCCTCTTTTGCAAAGCAGACTTAAAAGGTGGCTGATGTATTGACCTGCATCTTGGCCGAAGAGAGTAGCTAATCTCGAACTGTTGACAGCAGGTAACATACAAACCATCAAAAATGTCACAGGAAGAAAGAAGGGTGGGGGTGGGTGGGGGGAGAGACATTTATTTGTGAAAGGGGAATGTAACTGTCTGAGAAACTGAGAACACCTCTGAATAAAATAGTACAGCTTGCAAGACACAAGTGACCAAAGACTCTTCAGTACAAAACAGCTTCAATGGGTCCCGCTTGCTCATATTATAGGCCAGGATGTTCCGAAATACCTCCAAAGTTACAGAGGCATCCAGGCATTGGTAGGTTTGTAATGAAAATATTCAATGAAACCTGCTGGCTATGAATAACAAAACAAAGTTTATATTTAAATTATTTTTAAGCAATAAAAACTGTTTTAAGTTCAAATGTGTCTTCCCTGGATTTCCTGTTCTCTCCAGAGTCTGCTTAACTCCCGGTGCATTTCATTCTTGGACCCATGGGCAAGAAATTGAGTCAAGATTAACCACGTTTAAAGGAAGGAAACAGCCCCAGAATTATCAGAGGAATCGTGCCAGCCTAGTCAAGTCTGATGACCCGATAATGGAAATACCGGTTTTGGCTGAGCTGCTGAGGAAGCTGGCCTGAGTCTCTGACAAAAGGAGAGGCTCCTTCGCTGCCGATAGCGGTGCACTTTGGCTGGTCGTTCAGGAGTCAGTCTTTGTCCAGAACTCAAAAGTAAAAAGTGTTAAGGTGAATGATCCATAAACAATGTAAAAACATGTTTCTATCAAAAAGGGCCAGGGTTTTTTCCCTGGAGTCTAACCCACGTTTTGCTACTAGACTGTGAGCATAACTGAGTTTGTGTGCACGTGTGCACATATTTTTCTTGCTAGGAGCTCTTAGACTTTTGGCACAGGGGAACTTCAGAGCATTCAAGCAACGATCATTCAGTTGCCCTCAGTTTTGGCCTCTTTCCAAAGCAAGCCAGATTTCATGAATAACAGCTAAGGAGTTTGGCTGCACTGAGCTCTAAGATATATTACTGCTTGGATTGTTTTCATTGCTATCAACAGAACCTCCCTTTAGAATATGCACTAGATGAGTGGAAGGGGCTGACTTCTTCACTTCTGTGGGCTCCCTGGGATTTATCTCAGGAGATGCTGTGGCTACTCCCTTTCTCCAAGTCTCCTCAGAAATCATTGTCACTCTCCTCCAGCGGCTCGGGCTTCCTGACCCGCCGACTGGCCTTGTCAGGACAGATGTCAATGCTGTCATCTTCCAAGTCATCATCATCATCTTCATCATCCTCATCATCATCCAGATCAATTTCACTGTCCTCAGAGTCTTCCTGCAGGGAGACATTTCGTTTGGTTATGATCTGGATTTTTAGTTTTTAAAATCTGCCAACTTCCAAAAGGCTTGGGGTAGAGAACAATCAGGTGCACATAAGCAGAACGCAGCAATAATGGAGCAACAGTAACACAAGAGCTGCTAGCCAATTAAACGAAGCTCAATGATCCAATTAAGAGGAAGGCCATTGGCCATAAATAATACCCATTTTGGTTGATTAACTAAGCCTGAATATCAGTAAAATCAACAGTCTTAAACTCAAAGAAATGCAGGCTTAGATCCAGAGTGTGACAGGGCTTTCCTGCCCTCTGTGCTCTCTCAAAGTCTCCCATGAGGACTGAGAGGTTTGAAAGTGAAGCATAGCAAATCTTTGAAAATTGGGTGGAGGCAGTTTCTGTGAAGGAACCTGAGCATGGCCCTTCCTGAAAGAAGCCAATGTGAATATTCTATAATAAATATAACCCTAAGCATAAACGGATTTTCTTGCTTTCTCAAAACACTTAGGAAGCTTTGTTCCTTGACTCTAACCTGGCTGCTACTCACCCTCAATTCTAGAACTGGGTGTGAAGAAGCACCCCCATCATCCTTGGGAGCAGTCAGGGAGCAGCCTCCCAAAATGGTTCTGCAGCACCTGCCGGGTGCCTCCATCTGTAAGCCATTATTGCCCATTGCCTGTGATTTGCTCACTTCTATCACTGCCTCCTACTGACGGTATGGCTTTGCTAAAGAAACTGCTGCAGAACAAGCGGGCCATGGCCAGGACTGTGAGGAACGCCGACGTGCAGGCATGGAGTCATGGAGAACGAGCACCACGGACAAAAGACACACCCACCCACCTTGGCCTTGGCTCTGGAGGCACGGCGTTTACCAGCTCGGACTTGGGCTGCCCCGACCTGTGGCGAGGGAGCAGCAAGCAGCATGCAGAGGTAACACGAGATGGAAGCAGAAAGAGAGCAGAGAAAGAAATGAAAACAGCAAGTCTTGCAAAATGGAAGTGAATAAGGAACTGTGGAAATGGGGCCAGACTCCAGGCAAGCAAGGGGAAGGCCGCAAGATGGACTCCGGCGTCAGGAGCACACAAAGGGCTCAGTGGCCTGCCAGGGGGCAGCTGAAGCCGCCAGGTTCATCCACTCTTCCCTCGAGATGGTGAGCTCCCAGCAGCATCCCAGAGGCCGCTGCAAGTGCGTTTACTCAGTGGTGCCCATACAGGCCTCAACAACAGTGCAGGCCGGACAGATGGCAGGGCGAGCAGAGGCCGTTTACAAAACAGTCCTGGAGGCTGCTCAGTCTTCGCTGGGCCGCTAACCCTGTCATAAACTGTTGCCGGCAGTTAGGCAGGGGTTTTCGCACTGGAAAGAAGGATGGCAACAGAACGGCATGGTCCACAACAGGCTTTGCCCAGTGGAGGGAGGATTTCAAATACAAAGACTGCCTCCTCTGGCAGAGCAGCACCATGCTAGCACTACCTGGAAAGCAGAACACATCCGATTTGCACTGATACTGAAACAAATATGGCCCATGCTCTTTTTCAAATATGCAGGCACCACACAGAGCCAGTTAATGCGGAGTTTTGAGTGGCTGCTGCATGTCGGCAAACTGGCTTAAAACTGCATTTGCCTTCCTTGCTCTCATGCAGTGCTGTGTCCAGGTGACCTGCATGATGAGTTTTTAAAAGCAAATCACAGCTTCTAAACGGGAAAAGACTGCATCCATAACTAAGTTCCCCATAACTAAAAATCAGGCATCCTTTTAAGAATGTGTCTATGCTCAGATAAGACAGAAGGGGGATGCCTGACAGATGGCTGGATTTATAAAAGCCTAGAAGCCAAACAAACTGAAAACAGAACCACAAATCCATTTGGAGGCAAAAAGGCATGTTAAAATATCCAAGAGGACTAACACCTTGATCATGAACACACAGGACACATTCCAAATTCCATTGCAGGAGAATCTGGAAAACGCTGAGCCTGGTATGTCATGCCATGCCTTCTCTTTAGCTGAATGTTAATGGGGAGACAGAGGGGACAGGTTGGCAGCATCCTCATGTTCGACATGTGTAATGGTTCTTGCGATAGCACATTAAGACACACAGAGCCTCATATGACCGAACAATATCTCAGTGGGAAAACGGTTGTCCTCAACAGTGGACACAGCCTAGCCATTTTAGTGATAAAAAACTTACTAGGCACCAAAAGTAAATTTTAGAAGATGATGGAATTATGGTGATGACATAATGACCAGAAGAGTCTCAGTCTTCCCCAGGAATCCTCGAAAAGCATTGTTTCCGACCTGCAGTTTTAGTAACCCAACATAATGGCTGCTACCGCAGCAGGAAGGGGCAACAAACATGGAGCGGCGTCAGCGGCAAAGAAGATAAACGATGGAGGGAGTGGGAGCTTTAAGAAGAGCAGAAGACAGATGGTGCAGTAAGACAGGTATGCCTGAAGGAGCAGGCCCCTTATTTCTGCATGAGAATCTCTGCCAGGCCCAAAGCAGTACCTGTTGCCAGCCTTGTCCATCGCTACTTACGTCATCCTCCGTGTCTCCACCTTGCATCGTTCCTACAATCCGCTTGCTTGGCCTCCCTGCAGGAAAGAGGTGGCTTGTGAGGGTACAGCTGTGCATACACCATTACTGGGGGGCGGCTGAGAGCCGGAGAGATGCCCAGGCCCCTCTGGTGCCGCTCATCTGCCGGCATCCTTGCATTCAGGTTTCTGCATGTTTTGCAGCAAGTCAAAAGCCTGTTTAGCCAGAGACGAGGGGGTCAAATGAGGCAGTGCACAAACTGATGGCTCCACTGTGGCCCTTTCAGTGCTTTTGCTTTCCAGTTCTGCAACAAGGAGCTGTAAATGCGGTTAGAGTTACAGAAATACAGATGGGCCCAAGTACCTGCTTGCAGCCAAGTGTGGATTGAAGCAAGTTGCCTAAGGAAAGACTTATGACAGACCACAGATAGGAGGGGACGGGAGCAAAAACCTATCGAGGCAGTTTGAGTCTTAATTCTGTGTTTTTTGCTAGTGAGCAGGAAGCTTATCATGCTCCCAGTGCATAAAATGCAGAATTTGCTGGTATTCGATCAGGTGCACGTCCCAAGAAATTTCCATTGTTTTCAAAGCCACTTTCACAAAAAAATTTATTTATTCATTTCCCTGACTTCTTCTCTTTCAAGGTACTCAGTGTGGCTTACATGATTCTCCTCCACAAAATTCTCATGATTCTCATGAGAATGAAATGGTTGCGCCCTAAACAACAACATTGCAGCTCCCGTGTGAACAAACTGCTCCAATTGTGAAGCAAGTTGGGGAGGTGGGGAGGTTTAAGATTAAAAAGGAAGGGTGCAGGGGCGAGCAGCCAAGAGCAGCCCGCACCCCATGGCTCCCCCCAGTAGTCGAGTGGCCCAGGAGCTCTTCTCCTCGGCCACTTTTCCAGCACTGGCACTGGATGCCATTGTAGTTACTTCCATCTGCAATACAGGATGAGCCAGATGCATCATCGTCCACTTGCCTGATGGACACTGTGAACACCTCTTGAGAAGCCCCTGACAGCGCTGCAGACCATCTTCCCACAGCTCCTGGAAGCCATGGGGGGGGGGGGCAGCAGAGCTGTGGGCAGCACAACGGCAGTGGGGCTGGGGGTGCAGTATCAGTGCAAGCAAACAGGAGGAGGATGCGGACGTGTTTTGACTAAGTTTTTAAAAATCTATTTGCATAATCCCTGCAACTAAGAGAGAGGGAGTGGGGGAAATTTAGGCCTGAGTGGAGAAGCTGGCCAGTGGTAGGGAAGGCAAAAGAGCAGAGGCTGCAGCAGCTTTCACAGGCAATGCTTTGTGTCTGGCATTCAACACTCCCCTTCTGCCAGCCCCACATTGCATTGCTCTTTGGAAAGAGACACCCTGCATTTTGCCGTGTACGTGGCACGCCATTTGCGGGGTCAATTTCAGCCTTCACTCTCACATCCAGCACTGCCCTCTCTGCTGTGCAACCCACCAAAGTGAGCTCTGTGCTTTGGCCTCAAGCAACAGCAAGACAAGAAAACAAGAACACCCGATCTGGTCCCACGTCTCTCCAGCTTGTATTGAAATTCAGCTATCCAACTGAGTATTTCTACTGTGCTTTGCTTTCTTCCAGGGATGCAAAGAAATGGGAAACATGCAATACATCTAAACATGGGGTCAGAGGGAGAGGGACAAGATCCATCAAAAGAAGCACGCAAGCTGCCAGCAGCTTCCTTGCCTCTATCATACCCCCAGAGATTTTGTCAACCTGCTGCTTCAAAAACTATGAGGTTTTTGAATTGTCTACGAACAAAAGTTTCTCCCCTGTCCCAGCAATTGCCACCAAAATCGCTGCTTCTCTCTCAGAACTGGCAATAGGAAAACAACAATCTCTGAAACCAGGGAGCAGGCCCATTACTGTTTCTAAAGGTCAAGCTGGAACAGATGTGTGTTTGAACCAGAATCTGCTGTAAAAGGGGGATGGATCGGAGTTTAGGAGGTTAAGGATTTTCCGGTCTGCAAATGAGAAATGCAGCACTCCTACTGATGTTTCTCTCCCCGGATGCTTTTCTTCCACCAAGGACCAGAAATGAGCTGGGCTGAGAGGACAGCCATCACGGCACCATTTTGGCCTAAGATATGGACTCAAAAGCTGGGACTAAGTACCTTCCAGCATTCTGTGCATGCACCAACTCATTTGGTGCCATCAATGTCCTGGAAATCTTCATTTTCATCATTTTAAAAGCGCTTCTGTAGTCTTACAGCCATGAAGACAGATGTTTGTAGGTTTGGAGCAACACCTCCTGCACGGCCCATGCTTGCTGCCACATGGCGTATGCAAGAGAATTACTGTGCCCAAGCAGGAAAGCGTTTGCGAGAGCAGGGGGCGGTACCTTGCATCAGCATCTCCATGGCCGCATGTTGCTTCATCAGTTGCCTGTCCTCCATCTCACTGTCGGATCCCTCATCCTCATGGATTTCGATGTCTGAATCATTGTTAGCTGTAGAAAAGCAAGTACGCACACAAGAGTTAATAACCCTAAGTGTGCTCAGGCTGGCAGACCCACCTCTCCAACTCTCTTTGCTTCTTGTGTCCACTTAGGAATGACCACGGTGTGACAGGCAGGGGAGAGGCCAAAGCTCAGCAGCAGACCGCAGGCGCTGTGCAGGCAGACGATCTCAGGCATCTCCATGTAAAAGCCTCTCAGGTGAGAGTCCTGAGAAAAAGCCTTGCTGCTGGCAACCTGGGGAGCAGCTGCTGACTGGAGCAGACCAGTCTTTCCCAGCCCCACGTCCTCCAGATGCCCCAACTGAAGCTTCCCTCATTCCTGGCCAGCTACCAGACTGGGAAATGCTAGAGTGGAAAATACTGCAGGGTTAGAGTTAGGGTTAGGACTAAAATCCTAACCTACAGACTAAAATATGGGCCGCTTAGCGCTCCAATTGGCTTTTGGGATTTCTTCCAACCACCCGTCGCTTGGTGTCTTCCTAGCTTTTCTGCAGTTGTCTCCCCCTGCACACACCCCAACTCTAAAGGGGAGAAATGTCTCTCTTAAGCCTTATCAATAGGCATAAAGAGCTTTAAACTAAAGTATGCACCACACACAGGTAAGCGGCTGGCTCCTGGAGGAGGGTCTGGGTTCTAGTGCAACACAGAAGAGCGGACGGCATGACCAGAAGAACAGTCAGTTCACGCTGGAACATTCAGCTGACAGTCCCAGTGCAACGGACGCGCCTCAACCAGGTGCTGCACTGCAAAAGGGACCGCAGATGCAGCCTCCCCTCGGTGATGCACGGGTGCTGATGTCTCACAGATCCAGGAGCAGATGCAATTCTCAGTCTCGTTTTGGGGCTTTGAAATATTGGGAATAACACCCACTGGAACATCCCAAGCATCGAACTTAAACTTGAAAGCCCTCGGGATGAGGGAGCAGGCTAACACACAAGTAGAGAAACGAGTTCTAAAGACAGGAGGTAGAGCAAATACATGAGGAAATAGAGGGGGAGAATCAAAGGTGGCATTTGTGGCCCTTGTGGACAAAGCTCTTACACCTGACCAAGGAGAGCTGCTTTCTTAGCACAGGGGGTTGCTGTCAAGATGCTTGCCCGGAACCTGACTGCCAGCAGGGACACTGCGACACGGGGGAATGATACAGGTAGCACTGCTTGCATTGCGTCAACTGGCTGACTTCAGTGCAGTGTGCCATATTCTGCACCTTCTGAACTAAATCCATGGTTTTGTTAGTCTTAGAACTGAAAAGACTTTGGCCATCAAAAGGTAAATTCGGTATCCAAGACCAAACCTCTTGGGATGGGCCTGCATAAGGTTGTGATCAGTCAGGCACACTCTCAGCAGAAGAAAGCTTAGCCATTGCCTCCTTTGCACCTCCATGGTGCCTGTCTCCAAAGAATGGTGCACAGCCTGTCCAACTGGTGCTTTCAGACATGGTTCATGAAAGTCCCTACCTTTTTTGCCCTTCCCTGAGGCAAAAAAGGCACATGGAATCTGAAGAGGTCAGAGTTAATTTGCTGCCACAGAGGGCAAGTTTCCAAAACGGAGTCCGGAGAGCTAAATGCCATTGAGGGCTAAATGTTCTTACTAGACTGTGAAGCTAAAATAATAAAATGAAGTAAAATGATGAAGTAAGGTAAGTAGAAGAAAAAGAGAGAGAAGAAAAACTTGTGCAAAATGTTTTCACTTGGACCGAACACAAAAGGTTTCCCTAAAGAGGCTACCAGAGTGGTGCCTGAAAGAGAACAGAGGAAGGAGAACCCCACTATGGGTACACCCTAAGTTCCCTAAAGCAGGCCTCTGTGCATGTGCAGAGCCCAATACGTGTGACAGAGTCCATGCAGAATAATGAATGGGAGAATATGGTCCAGCAAAGGAGCCTCCTTTCCCAATCTCAGATCTCTTATTCCCAGGCATCTGATTTTATACAGCCGGAAGGTGGAGAGAGGCTGGGCGATACCCCTGTAGAATCTCAGCAATGATGATCACAAGCAATTCAACTTATCAGAGCTTCGCTAGTACAGACTGTTCCTTCCAATCATGCCGGCCTGTTATTTACCAAGAGGAGACAAGGTGGGCGGTGGCACACATAAAATGTGTTTGTTGTCAAGCTGACCTACGTCAACCCACATGCAGATGTTTACCCGTTCCTAACACTGACACCTCTGGCTCCATTCAGCCTTTACAATATGCCAGAAAGACCTCCCAAGCTGTTTCCTGCCTCGCCTCCTCTAGGTAGAGGATATTACTGATTATTATGCCCTTCTCAAAAAACAGCGAAGGGACTCTGAGAATCACCAGCCTACCAGAACAGACGCCATGGCCAGAGTTTTACATGGGCTGGATAGCTGTTCATCAGACTGCTTTAAAAGTTGTGCTGCGTAGGATACAGAATGCAATCAGGACAGAAATGGGCTGTGGATTGATTACAAAATCCATCTCTCCGAAAGGCTATCAGTTCATTGGTTAAGACTTCCCTCAAAGAAACCTGTGGATTCCTGTTTGTCTGTACCTTTACGTTTCAGTTCCCTTTGGCAGAACAATTTATGTGCCTCCCTCCTCAACACAAGTATATGAAGTTTCCTATTTGAGGTTGACATTCATGCCATCTGCTGAAGTGGAAAGTGTGCATGAAAGCTTATGCTTGAATAAACCCTTTAGTCTTGAAGGCGTCTGTTTTCGCTTCAGCAGACTAGCACAGCCACCCTCTGCTAATTTATATCTGACCGTTCAGATGGCCAAGTTTCCTTATACTGATAAAATCGCAGCTATACAGAGTAGAGCATTGGCTTTCTTCAGACAAGACAGATACTGAAAAAAGTCCACAAAATAGGTGCATAAGTGCAGTCCTTACCATCACCTGGAACGAGCCCATATCAGATCTATGAGAAAATACCATTAACAAAACACACAGAGATATGTCACTATAGTGAGAGGAAAAGAACGACACACTAGGGTGGTGAAATTCAATTATGTTCAGAAAAGAGCACTCCCAAGCTCATTCATCTGGTTTTTTGGGGGTGCCTATCTCAGCAGTTGCTGTTCACTGTTATTTCTTTGGTTTTACCTTTTCTGGTAAAGGAGGCCCTGACCTTAATAATACTCTCAGGATCAGTTTAACACATCTCTGGTTATTGCTGTGTGATTGCATGTTTTTGGTTCTGGTTTTCATTCTTCTGTATATCAAATAAAAATTATAAAACAACTAAAGCCACAGCAGACAAGCTAAGCACACCAGTTAGAATCACATGTCTTGCTTTACTTTTAACCAGCATGGGTGGAACCTAATGCAGCTTTAATAGATATTTTCTATTTCTTTGAGTAGCATCCCTTTCAAAGGTAAGCGGTGCAGCATGGCTATTTAGCCCCTGCTGAGCTAGTTTCAACCTGCTGCTTTTGTCTGCACTGTTTCTGCCCTCGAGGCTCCTATTTAGCATGGTCAGTTGACATCACTCTCACTCTCAATTGGAACATTTGCTCCTTCCTGGACTCCTAAATCCAGGCCTACATTAAAAGCACACTGTGCCAGCATGCATTTCTGGGATGAATGTGTGTCTTCCCACTGATATACAGGCACTTATGGAATTGATCATTCTTCTAGTGTTCCCTTCTCCCTGTTTTAAAAAAATCCCTGGCAAAAGAATGTTTATTTCTCCAGAGATGTTTTCAAATGATCTATTTGAAGCTGCCATGCAATTGGAAATGATCTTTAAATATGTTCTAAAAGACATTGTTTATACATTCCCCAGGGGTTTGGAAAACTTAGAACCACAATGTGGTTCTTGCAACAAAACTCAAGAGGCTACTTGAACATTTTCTGGTGGTCCCTGCAGCCATCATTAGAGAGGTGGCTATTGACCATGGTGGCCATGTGGAATAGCCACTTTTCAAGGCAGTGTGTCATGGGCTACTAGTCACTGTGGAGCACATTAAGAGAAGAACCTGGATTAGATGGACCCTTGGTCTCATCCAGCAGGGTGATTCTTTCATTCTCAAGGTGGGAAAATAGCAAAGACTGGGGTGATTTTTAAGTGGTGGTGGTAAGTTTTCTCTATTGGCTACTGAAGAGCCAAGTCACTTTCAGGATAAATGGCAAGACAAACTGAAAAGCAGCTGGGTTCTTTGTCAGCACAAGCAGGACAGCCATAATATAAGAAACCTAGCAAACACCCTGGAAGACAGAATGAAGATCCAATAGGGACAAGTGCCAAGCCCTCCAGCTAGGAAAAAGAAACCAGAGGCATCGATACAAGATGGGAGTACATGGTGCTCAAAAGAAATGAGAAAGAAAAAGACCTTGGAGTTACTGTGGACAACAAGTTAAATATGAGCCAACAATGTGATGCAGCTGCAAAAGGGCAAATGCTATTTTGAGATGCATTATTAGAAGTATTACTTCCAAATCATGAGAAGTAGCAGTTCTCCTATATGCCTCACTAGTCAGACTTCATCTGGAATATTGTGTCTACTTCTGGGCACCAAGATTTAAGAAAGATGCAGAAAAATTAGAAATGGTCCAGAGGAGGGCAACAAAAATGATCCAGGGTTTGGAAATACTGCTCTGTGAGGAAAGACTGAGAGAACTGAATAGAGTTCACCCTTGAGAAGACTGAGGGGGGACATGATAGCCCTCTATAAGTACCTCAAAGGCTGTCACAAAGAGGAAGGTCAAGAACTCTTCTCACTGATACCAGAGTGCAGGACACAGAATAATCAAGTCAGGTTGCGACATCCCAGGTTCAGGCTAGATATCAGGAAAAGTTTCCTCATTGTCAGAGCACTAAAACAGTGGATCCAGTTGCCTAGAGAGGTGTGGAACGTCTCTCTCACATGGGAGACATTTAAAGAGAAACTGGACAGCCAATTGAATGGGATGGTGTAAAATGGTGACCTGCAACAGGAGCGGGTTGGACCTGATGGCCTTCATGGCCCCTTCTAACTCTACAATTGCACCAGTTGCCTGCAGAGTCAGCTTGCTCTTGGTTTTACAGCTTTAAACCTGTTGCCAAATCCAAGAGAAGACTCATTAACTAGGTAGACTTATCAGATGTCAGTCAGTCCACTGCCAAATATTGCTACTGTATGTCCACTGCCTTGGGTTCCCAGAGGTGCCGTTCATATGGAGCCACTGGTGGCATCCAGTGGCTCTCTCTCCCCCATCAGCATGAGGATCACAGTGGACTGACAGCTTGAGCACCTGGAAGTGGCTGGTGAGACCAATTTGAAAGTTGGTCTGAGAGGGGTTCTCACACCAACTGGGGAGGGCAATGCAGAATTGTTGGGGGTGAATCCTTTATCTCACTATCTGCTCATGAGGCAGAAGGTCCTGCTGCGACAGTATTGGTTGCCTGGAAGGCTCTGGTCCACATTTTGTGACACAGAGAGCCCACTCGATTCTTGCCTGCTTGGTCATAGCAGTGCAATGCCTTTAATGCAATACCTGGTTCAGGAACAGCAGGGGCACCTGGCCACTTCTTACAGAGGCTTAGCTGAAAAGGAAGCCATCTCTTTAACTTCAGGCATGTGCCTGACTGTCCTGGTTGGGGTGAGAGCAGCATCTTCCCCACTGTCCACCAAAGCTCTCCAGAGCCTTGGCTTTCACATTGGCAATTCCCTTCTCTGCTGGCTCCTTCCTGTGTACACACACAGCAGGACGACTCCTCTCCCCTTCACCAACTCTTGACAGGCTGTTCCTTCCCCAGGCAGGCACTCCCAGGGGTGGCAAGGTGAGCTATGTCCACTCTTAGACTGCAGCCTCTGCCCCAGACTCTTCCTGCCCCGAGTTCTGTTCTCCTGCCACTTCCGTCTTCCTGCTGCCACTTTCCTCTTTCTCTCCGCACCATGTCCTCCTCCTCATCCTTTTCCTCACTCTCCTCTTTATCTCTCCAACGCCGTGCCACCTCCACCCTCTCTCCCAGGTGTCCCCTCCTTGGGGAACGCACCTGCACTCCTGGGTGCTAAGTGGTGGGCTGTGCACATCTTCCCTAGCTAGGAAATCTCTCTCTATATATCTGACAACAGGCCCATGGAGGCGCAGAGTCCATATATGTGATGCACAAAGACCACAAAGAAGAAAATATGGTGATCCACAAAGGTCAGCCCACTAGTTGTCCACAGAGTCAACTTGAAGTGCTCTTGGTTTTACAGCTTTAAACCTGTCACCAAATCCAAGAGGAGACTCATTAACTAGCTAGAATTATCAGATGCGACTCCAGTGCCAAATCCCAGAGACAAATGAGAATTCCCTTAATAGAGAGAAAGTCTCCTGGGTTGCTTTCTCCCCTATACATGTTAAATGCTTAAGCAGCAATATTAAAATCAACAGGTGATTCACCCGAGGGGTCTCTGCTGACGTCTTCTTCAGAATGAGTCAAAGCAGAAATATCAATATTGTTGGCAAAAGTACAGGTCAAATTTATTCCTCCCAATCTGTCACTAACTTTATTTTTTAGTCAAACATTAATGTTATAAGTTTGAACATTTTGTTCTGCCCCATGTGAGAAATCTGACTTACTATAGTAGTCTTTGCATTGCAAGGAAGGAAAGTAATTCCCAGCAGAGAGACTTGACTAGGAAATGCACAAAAGAAGAAAGTGTGATGGCGAGGCTCTCAGTTTCTCATCTAACTTTTCATTCAGGCTTGCATCCTTCAAGCAGGCTTGTAAATTGCCACTGGTCACCTACCTGGATGGCTTTAAAAGAGGTTTTGACAAATTCATGAAGTGCTGCTGCTAGTCATGGTGACTATGCAGTACCTCAGGACTGGAGGTACTATGCCAGGGGTGGCCACTGAGGTTCACAAGCCACATGGAGCGCTTTGAGTTTATTTTGTGGCTTGCCACTTGCCAGGTGCCCACTTGCTGCTCATTGCCACCTATGGGCACCTGTTAGTTGTCTGACACCACCCACAGCTCCCAAGCATCTGACATTTATCCTATGTGGCTCTTCTGTTGAGCAAGTCTGGCCAGCCCTGCACTATGCCCCTGTACACCTGTTGCTCTGGAGCATGAGCGGGAAGGTGCTATGGTATACGTGTCCCACTTATGGACGCCCCACAGGCATCCCGTTGGCTGCTGTGGGGATCAAACAGTGGACAAGACAGACCATTGGTCTGAATGAGCATGCTGCTTCTTGTGTCCTTATTTTTTTTAAAAAAAGCACACCTGTGCTTAACTCCTCTTTTAGAATGGACCCCCATTCATCAATCGACCAAAGCTTTAGTTGAACAATCAATTCAGGCAGAAAATCTTAATTAAACCAGACATTTCCCTCTACGAGGAGAGACTGAAAGAACTAGGTATGTTTAGCCTTGAGATGAGAAGAACGCAGGGAGATATGATAGCATTCTACAAGTGCTTGAAAGGCTGTCACAAAGAGGAAGGACAGGAGCTCTACTTGATCATCCCAGAGTGCAGGAAATGGAATAATGGGCTCTAGTTACACACGTTCCACATTCTGGCTAGAAATCAGGAAACATTTTCCTGACTGTTAGAGCAGTACAACAACGGGACCAACTACTTAGGGAGGTGGTGGGTTCCATCACACTAGAGGCATTCAAGATGCAACTGGACAGCCATCTGACAGGGATGGTCTAACTTTGTGCCCTGCACTTGAGTGGGGGTTGGATCCCATGGCCCTCTGGCCCCCCTTCCAACTCTGCTATTCTATGACTGATTCTCTGAAACCAGCTGCACAGCTGAACATAGACATAATTCCTAAGGCAGTGGTATGACATGCACTTTCTAAGAAAAAGATCCCAAATTCAGTCTCTGGTGACAAATTTGATACAACAGGCATCAGAACTACACCCCCTAGAAAACTACCATCGGTCCAGGTGAATCATGTTGAGCTAGACAAATTGTCTGACACAACAGAAGACAGCCTCTGCTCATCTGGATTGAGGAGAAGATGAGGCACAGGCTGGATATCAGCCAAATTAAAAGGAGTCAGGCAAGTAGTTGGCCACCTTTTCTGTTACAAAAAATGCACAGCAGGCAGAAGCAGTAAAACACAATGGCATTCCCACCCTCCGCCCCCCTGGCCAGGGCTGGCTAATGTCTTAGATACCACAATGCCAAAGCCAGCATGGGTTGTGTATTCCCAGCAATAGGAGGGCTTGTCTCTAGGTCCCAGCAGTCAGGGTGGCAACGGGATCTTTACGCATGAAGCAATTGGGATTTCCCAGCTCCCCCCACAGAAAAGGGCCAGGGACAATGCACAGGCCTGGTTTCCTGTTCCCACTTGGAAATGGACAGTTGGGTGGCGGGACTATGATGCAGGCGCAGAGAACCATGCGAGCTTTGCACTACTTGCTGCAGAACGTGGGCAGGAGGGCGTGTCTGCGCTCCAAGTCTCCTTCAGGAATCCTGCAGGCATCAGGTTTGCTACTGTGGGAGTGGAGCGTTGGACTAGAGAGGCCCTGCTCTGACCCAGCATGGCTCTTATGCTCTTAGATCCCCTGTCTACTGATTTCTTGCTGCTGCTCCAAACAGCTGCACTAATGGGGCAGATCTGCCAACACACGAAAAGGTTAACAAAACAGCTCACTTCTACTCTTCAGCAAACGTTTCTCTTCCTCCTTCAGCTTGTTCTGCATCAAACGCAAGGTGTTCTCTGCTTCCTGTAGAGAAAGAAAACATTAAATCAGAACAGCAGCTGCACTATCACCCCACTCTGGAGGATAACCAGGCATAAGCCAACCTGTTGCTAAGGTTATCGCTAAGAACTCTGCAGACAATTTAGTGTTAAGGAATGGATTCAAACAAAAGTGGAAGTCTTGTCCCCATTCCCTCCAGTCAGATCAACTCTAACTGCAAACTATTAAACATGTGCAGGCTACTGTTTTATTCTTGTTCCGAATGCCAGTGCCAGAAGGCCATCACTTAAAATTCAGAAACTTGAATGACTATAACCTGTAGTTGGTCCAGTAAAAGAAAATGTTCATCCATTAAGCAGTACACATACAACAGAAAGTCTCAGCAGGGAATACCAGGAAGAACTGTCTATGTAAATGGGAATTTTACTGCTGGCATTCATTAGTGAAGATGAGCTTTGAGAGGTCAGGAAGAATTAAACAAGAGCTACAGGGATACACCCCATGAAAAGACCTAGCCATACTTAGGGCTGTGTATAATTCCAGGCAAGTGCAGAAAACAAACACAATAAATCACATTATGATACATAATGTATACAGAAAGCTATGATCTCAGTTTGGATTGTTGAAAAGAGCATGCTTCTAGTCCTTATAGAAAGGGGGTGATGCCAGATGAAATCGCCAAAGACAAAGGAGTAGCTGAACACAATTCCCTGGGCTTTGCAGTGCCCTGAAAACACTCCTTTCCCCCTCCCCATCACAAACAAAAACATACACCAGGATCTGTAGTGAGTGAGAAAGGGGACTGAACGCAAAAAAGAAGTGGTCAATAGATGGCAAAAGAAGAAGGGGACTGCAGAGGATGAGGTGGCTGGATGGAGTCACTGAAGCAGTTGGTGTGAGCTTGAGTGGACTCCAGGGGATGGTGGAAGACAGGAAGGCCTGGAGGAATGTTGTCCATGGGGTCACGATGGGTCGGACAGGACTTTGTGACTAACAACAACAACTAGTGGGATCAGAGGAGTGCATTTTTGGAGTGGAAACATAGAAAACCCAATTAAATAATAAAAATAGATAGATAGCCTCAGCCCATAGCTTCACCTGTAGGGTGGCCAGATGGGAAAGAAGGCAGGGATCTTGCACCTCTAAAGGTTGAATAGATGAGGGAAGTGACACCTGAAATTCCATACACACCTGCTAAAAGTGCAGGCGCTTCCTCCTCTGGATCAGACCATACTAACAGCCTGGCCTTTCCCCTTAGTCTTAATTCCAAATAGGTTGCTGGGATATTATTTTGGATTAGGGCAGAATGTAATAGTAATGCTCTCATTTACAGGCCCCAAGAGAAACAGGCAGCACCATTACAGACAGTGGTGAAGCAGCCCTGGAAAGATAAGGGTAGTTTTACGGAAAAGAAACATAAGAAAGAGTTTGCCTGCGCTTTAGCTAGTTTGAATATGGTTCTAATTAAGAAATCCCTGCGCATGCTCCCAGTTTGCAGGCCCCACACAGTTCAAAGGGGCCCATTTGTCCCCAAATCCCCTGTGCAGCACGGAAAAGGACAGGATGAAAAGGCTCTAAAAGAGGAAGAGGAGTCAGTACCTGGCAAATCACAGAAAGGTGTGAAGACAAAGAGAAGTGCTCAGTTCTATTTCTTGGTATATTATTTAGGGTTGGGTTTGTTTCTTTTTCAAAAACCATACTGATGCTGTTATTGTTGTCAATCGAGTGAAAATGATGAGAACTGCTGTGCTTAAAGCAAAGCAATACTCGTTGTCTTGGTTTTTGATGGCTTTGTGTAATTGCTGGAGTGGGATGAAATTGAGAGAGACATCAGAGAGACACCAGCAATTACTGGATAGGGACACATAGTGTTTTTGCGAGAATAAATACACACAAAGGTTTTGCCAGGGATTTACACACAATAAATCTGAAACAGAAATAGCAGCTGCTCCTTCAACAGTCATGGAGTTAAACCCAGCTTCCACACTGTTATTCCTACAACTTCACGGCAAAGCAAATGGCAAAGGAGATTATTAAGTGTTCACGCTTTCCCTGTCCAAAGAGAAAAAGTGTTCTGGAGTGACACTCATCTGTTATCAGAAAGCTCTTTTCTACAACTTGTGCACCCTGGTCATAAACCATTTTACTGCAAAGCAAATCCCATTTGCTTTACTTCCATGATATCTACCACAGGGGATGAACAGGTGATACATGGAAAATGCCTTATTAACGAGCTCTTCTCCACAAACACTCTTCTCAGTCTCACTGAGTATGAGAAAGACATGAAAATAAGAAATGGGAGTCTGGTTGCAAGTCCCTCCCAGGAACTTTGACAGCATCCTGTTGCCTCTGTACTCCTCCTGCTTCCTGACTGACTGGGCAAAGGACTGGACAGAGGATGACTGGGCAAGTCTTGCCCCCACCAGGGGATGGGGCACGTTATCAGGATGCTTATGAGTGTGTGCAAGGCATGAAAATGGACTCATAAAATCACACAAGAGTAGAGCTGGAAGGGGCCAAGAAAGCCATCAGGGCCAACCCTCTGCTGTTGCAGGTCATCAATTTACACCATCCAACTCAGATGATTGTTTTTGAGTATCTCTAGTGTGGGAGAGCAAACGACCTCTCTAGGTGACTGGTTCCACTTTCATATTGCTCTGACAGTGAGGAAACTTTTCCTGCTATCTAGCCTGAACCTGGCTTGTTGCAACATGAGTTCATTATTCTGTGTCATACACTCTGGTATCAGCGGGAAGAGATCATAGAATCATGGAACCATAGAAGAGCTGGAAGGGGCCAAGAAGGCCATCGAGTCCAACCCCCTGCTGTTGCAGGACACCAGGCCACACCATCCCACTCAGAGGGCTGTCCAGGTTCTTTTTTAATGTCTCCAGTGTGTAAGCACCCACCACCTCTCTAGGCAGCTGGTTCCACTGACCTTCCTCTTTGTGACCAGCATTTTTATGACTCTGGGATGCAGTTTATCGAGCCCTGGAGATTTGAATATGTTTATTTCATCTAGGTGTTCTTGGCCATTAGTCTGCCAGTGTTGGGCTGTCATCTCTCACTTTCAGTTTGTACTTCCTTTTGGTTGTAGATTTTCTTGTGGCAGAAGACTGAGATGAAGTAGGAATTGAGCCCCTCCATTTTTTCCTTGTCATCTGTTATCACTCTGCCATTCACTTTAAGCAGCTGCAAACCTCTCTCTTTCATATATCTTTTGTTTAGGATAAACCTAAAGAACACTTTCTTGTTGTTCTTAGCATCCCTTACTATTCTCAGTTCATTTCCTCCTTTAGCCTTCCTGATTTTATTTATTTATTTATTTATTTATTTACATACTTACATACTTACTTACTTACAGATTTATAGGCCGCCCCTTGCCACAAGCCTCGGGGCGGCTCACAACCACGAAAGCCTTGTAGGCAGAACTCAATACAATAATTAAAAAGCCTACAAAATATTAAAGCCTTAAAACTGGCCCATCTCCAGGTCCAATTAAAAACAGACAAATACAATATAATACAATAACATTTAAAATAAATTAACATTTAAAATATTGCTTAAATAAAAAGGTCTTCACCTGGCGCCGAAAAGCAAATAAAGACGGCGCCAGGCGAGCCTCTCTGGGGAGCGCATTCCATAGATGGGGCGCCACCACAGAGAAGGCCCTCCTCCGGGTGCTCACCCTCCTTATATCTCTCACAGAGAGATGCCATCCCTGAAATCTGTTAATATTCTTAATTGTGGCTCACCCCTGCTTCCACCTCCTGTACATGTTCTTTTTTCTTTCAGATTGCCACTTAATTTTTTGTGGTTTTCTTTGATGTCTTCTACACGTTCTTCTTGTTGGAATTGTTTGTAGTTGTGCTTGGAGAATCTTCTTTTTCAAGATTTCCCACCCCCTCCCTCTCCTTTTCCCTTAAGAGTGAGTTGCCATGGCACCTCACCTATCATTGTTCTGAATCCCGTTAAAGTTGGCTTTCTTGAAGTCCAGGGTACATGTTTGGCTGCAGTTAAACTTTTTCTCCTTTATAATTGGGAATTGAAGTATCACTTCACTTTCCCCCCAGGGTTCCTGTGGCTGCTATTTAGTTCACTAGGTCATCTCTTTTAGTTAGTATTAAATTGAGGACAGCTGGTCCTCTTGTTCCTTCCTCAACCTTCTGCTGGAGCAACGCATGTCAGGAACCTCTTGCAGGGGCCATCTTTGGTAGAAATTGTCTTCCAGCACATACATAGCATATATCAGGGGAAATGATGACATTTTTCTTCTTGGGGACACTGGCAAGTTGATTTTTGAAGGGTGTGTCCTTGTCTTCTTTTTCACTGGATGATCAGAAATAGACACCAATAACTATGTTTTTCTTATGTTTCGCTCCCTTTAAATTAAGCCAGATGCTTTCACTGGGGCTACTAAGTTCCTCTTCTTGTATTTCTGTGGAGATATATGTGTCTCTTATGTATAGTGCAACTCCACCTCCCTTTCGCCCTTTCTATTTTTCTTGAACAGGTTGTAATCCATCAATTGTAGACTTCCAGTCCTGTGAGTCATCTCACCAAGTTTCAGTTATTCCTATCAGATTGTAATTGCCCTCATGTCCTATGAGCACAAGTTCACGTTCTTTGTTTCCCATACTCTGGGCACTGAAGTTCATTCTCATTGTGCCCTGGTTTCTTTCCTGCATGAATTCCTTTCCACTTTCATAAGTCAGCAGATTTATTCATTGGTGTCCCCTCTTTCCTGAGTGTTTCGCTCAACTACCCCCACTTCAGTCACCCCGTGCCTACCCCAGATACTTTGTCTTGAGAATTCTCTGTGACAGTCCACATAAGGCAGAAAAACTTTAGGCGCTTTTAATGTAACTTCTATCTCTGTGAGGGCATCTTCCTCTGACTTCTGACTATAGGTTCAAAACCAGAAACATGAAGAACACAGAATTGTAAGTGTTCTAATTTGGGCCTTCATAAAGGACTGAAAAATGATTTGTGACTTCCTTTCATCTGCTAGCAAGCAGCATCTTCTTTACTCTAACCAAGGTTACGTTCTGTAGCTGCTTGTTAGCTTCCCATTGCTGGCACATGAATGGATGAACATGAAGCTGCAAGTGCAGATCTGGCTACTGTCAAAGCTGTTGTTGCTCTTGCTTAAAAGGCTGCTTCCCACTTGCCCTTGAAGAAGCTCTAGACAGCACTTAATACTTACAGCTGGCATAACATAGTTGCTATGAGACTGAGAGCTGAGAAATCATTCCAGAACAAATTTCCCTTAGGCACACAAATTCACTAACTGGCCTTAGGAAACACACTATTCTGTCAGCCTACATAGCACTGAACCCTTTAATACCAAGATAACAATGCTGGCTGATACTAGCAGGACTGTCAAGATAACTACACGAAGCACTTGGATCCTAGAAATGCATGCCTATGTCCACCTGTGGTCTGCACTGATGTTATGCTAGCTGCCATGGATACTGAGATGTAGAAGCAGAAAGAAGGGGGTGCAACAAACATCATCTACAAAAAGGAACCTGCTCTTTGATCCCTTAAAGTCAGGAGCAGATCTTCCTGGGCTCTCTTCTTCCTAAATAAGCGTCACCCCAACAAATTCAATATAGAACAGTGAAAATTCTCTGCCAGAAAGGATTCCACCTACCAAGTTTTCCACCTTTCCCAGGCTCCTTTCTTCACCTTCCCGTACTTTTTGCTTCTTAGTATCTAGATATTTTTGCTGCCATGCAAGTCCTGTTCTAGCTGTTGTGAATCTAGTTTCTACAATGTGCAAATCTGTTCCCCACTTGGGAAGCTCTGATGTTGCTTGTTATACACTGGTCAGAGCCCTGGTCTGCTGTTGTGACTGGATGGATTTGAAAGAGGACACTGCAGTCAAAGTGGAGACTACAGAGCCACCAAGTCTAAAAGTTCAGAAAGGGATTTTAAAAGCCATTCCAATCAATAAGAGGCAACCCAGGGGAAAACAGTTTGAATACTTCCTAAGACAGTATTTCCATGGTACAAAATTATGCCTTTCCAAATCATCTATGAGCTCTAAGCTGAGTACGTGACTGTTCAGACATTTAAAATTTTGTGCCAAGTAGGATTGAGATGTTACCTTGATGATTCATCCAAAGCCATTTCTAGCAAGGTTTTTTTTTTTTTGGTAGTTGCAATGTTGTGTCCAACCCGTCGCGACCCCATGGACAACACTCCTCCAGGCCTTCCTGTTCTCCACCATCCCCTGGAGTCCACTTAAGCTCACGCCGACTGCTTCAGTGACTCCATCTAGCTACCTCATTCTCTGCTGTCCCTTTCTTCTTTGGCCGTCTATTGTTCCCAGAATTAGGCTCTTCTCCAGGGAGTCCTTCCTTCTCATTAGGTGGCCAAAGTATTTGAGTTTCATCTTCAGTATCTGGCCTTCTAAAGAGCAGTCAGGGTCTAGGACTGACTGGTTTGATTGCCTTGCAGTCCAAGGGACTCACAGGAGTCTTCTCCAGCACCACAATTCAAAGGCCTCAATTCTTCGGCGCTTAGCCTTCCTTATGGTCCAAACTTTCACAACCATACATTGCAACTGGGAAAACCAAAGCCTTGATTATATGCACTTTTGTCAGCAGGGTGATGTCTCTGCTTTTTAGGATGCTGTCTAGATTTGCCATAGTTTTCCTCCCAAGGAGCAAGCGTCTTTTAATTTCTTGGCTGCAGTCCCCATCTGCAGTTCCCATCTTGAAGCCTAGGAAAATAAAATCTGTCACTACCTCCATTACTTCCCCATCTATTTGTCAGGAAGTGATAGGACCGGTTGCCATGATCTTAGTTTTCTTGATGTTGAGTTTCAAGCCAACTTTTGCGCTCCCCTCCTTCACCCACATCAAGAGGCTCTTTAGTTCCTCTTCACTTTCTGCCATTAAAGTGGTATCATCTGCATATATGAGGTTGATATTTCTCCCAGCAATCTTGATTCCAACTGGCGATTCATCTAGCCCAGACTTTCGTATGATGTGCTCTGCGTATAAGTTAAATAGGCAGGGTGACAGCATGCAGCCTTGCCATACTCCTTTCCCAATTTTGAACCAATCAGTGGTTCCGTGTCCAGTTCTCACTGTTGCTTCTTGACCCGCATACAGGTTTCTCAAGAGACAAATACAAAGGTCTGGGACCCCCATCTCTCTTAAGAACTTGCCACAATTTGTTGTGATCCACACAGTCAAAGGCTTTAGCAGAATCAGTGAAGCAGAAGTAGATGTTCTGGAACTCCCTAGCTTTCTCTGGAACTCCCCAGCTTATGATAGCAATTTGATCTCTAGTTCCTAGAGACTGAGGGAACTGGGTCTCTTCAGTTTGGAGAAGAGGAGACTCAGAATGGAAATATGTTGGCGACATACAGGTACGTGAGGGGGTGTCACATGCAGATGGGGAGAGGCCTGTTCTCCCCTGCAGAGGAAGACAGGACGCGCTCCAATGGAGCAAAGCTCAGGGAACCCAGGTTCCATTTGGATGCCAGGAAGCCCTTCCTGACAGTTAGGGTGTGAGGGCGTGGAATGGGCTTCCACGGGAGGTCGTTGAGGCCCCATCGGTGAGGGTGTTCAAAGACAGGCTGGACATGCACATGGTGGGCATGTCGTGAGCGGAGCCGGCTGGTGCTGGAGGTCAGACTAGATGGCCCAGGAGACCCCTTCTGACTCGCTCTGTTTCTATGTTTCTATGTTTCCTCTGCCTCAAGTAGGATGACTCAACTACTCAAGTAAGCATGACCAGCTTTGACTAGCAGCAACTCTTTGAATCCTCCTGATGGGCCTTTCTGAACATGTGCATGGCCCCTATGTGCGCTGTTATCCGATGCTCGGCTGTTTGAGCAATGCTAGCGTGCTGATAGAGAGGGATCTGCGTGCCTGCTGTGGCACGCATACCATAGGTTCACCACCACTGCCCTGACCCTACCTTTGTGCAGTTCCCTAACCCTAACACAGGGCTAAAATGCCAATAAAAAGAGAGGGATTCTGAAAAAGCCTTCCTTGAGTACCTGTTTCTGCACAGCTCTTCATTTCTGCCCATTCTAAACACATTCCAACCATCAAAATCATGCCAGGACATCTCATTTTTCTAACCCTAACCCAGTGGTGGTGGACCTTTTAGAGACTGAGTGCCCAAACTTCAACCCAAAGCCCACTTAGAAACATAGAAACAGAGCAAGTCAGAAGGGGCCTCCCGGGCCATCTAGTCTGACCTCCGGCACCAGCCGGATAATGAGTCGCGGCTTGTGACATCATTGCCTGGCACTGCTACTCCTTTCCGAACATGCGCATGGCCCCTATGTGTGCTGTTATCTGATGCTCAGCTGCTGGGGCGATGCTGGTGCGACTTGGCTTGCATGCCGACAGACAGGGCTCTGCGTGCCCACTGCGGAACTCATGTCATAGGTTCACCACCACTGCTCTAAACCTTCCTCTTCCTTTGCAATTGCTTACTAAGTTTTCATCTTCCACTGCATTCTCTCAGGTTCTGACATAATGGTGAGAAGAGCTCCTGACTGTGCTGTAGACTCACAATTCTATCAACAGGAACTTCCAATTCTTAAAGCCCCTCCTGCTTTAGCAGCTGCAGAGCAGGAGTCATCAATCCTGCACAGTATCTTGCCGTAACTGCTTTGAGACAAGTACAGTGTCAAGGGAGAAGATGGAAATGCCAAATTCCTTCTCACAGGGGCTCAACATCTTCTCACTTGAACATAGTGTATCCTGATCGAAGTGCCTTAGATTTACCATTAGGGCTGGAAGTGGGGGACATTCAAGAAGAAAGAAGTAGCATGCAATTACTGGGCAACTGTAATCAGAAAAGAAAGCTGCATTTGAATGGTCTCACTTCAAAACAGCTCTCTAAGGTGCCAGAGCACTGTTCAAACAATGAGTACCCTTTTCAATGGCAGGCTCTTTGCAAAAATGCAATCAATCAGGGACATCTCCAATTACATCAAGAGTGCTCCCATTGTAACAGAAATTACCTCAACGGCTCTCCTATTTATATACTTATTTCTCTCCCTAGACTGAAGGAAAGTACAAATTGTAATGATTCAATAAAAGCTCATTTACTATTCTTTTGACGTAGTATGCTTCTATTGTATTACTTTACTTGGTTGGTTAGATGGCCTTTAAAAGAATACACTGATGGGCCCAGGGTGTAAAAACAAAGATCAGCTTACATTGTTTGTAGATGTTTCCCAACCAAATCAATGCTGATGTGGAAATTATTAAAACATCTGGCGCTTCTCAAAGCCTTATAAATAAATATGATCAGCATGCATTATCACAATTGTATTCGAGAACATCAGAAATAGTATGTGTGTGTGGAGGGAGAAGCACTGTGAAAACTGGGAGAAAAGAAAGGAACACTTTTGCTCTATGTCATGCATGTTCCTTTGACTATTTATTACATAGAAACATAGAAACATAGAAAAAGAGCGAGTCAGAAGGGGCCTCCCAGGCCATCTAGTCTGACCTCCAGCACCAGCCGGCTCCGCTCATGACATGCCCACCATGTGCATGTCCAGCCTGTCTTTGAACACCCTCACCGATGGGGCCTCAACGACCTCCCGTGGAAGCCCATTCCACGCCCTCGGGGTCCTAACTGTCAGGAAGTGCTTCCTGGCATCCAAATTGAACCTTGGCTCCCTGAGCTCTGCAGGGGAGAACAGGCCTCTCCCCATCTCCATGTGACACCCCCTCACATACCTGTATATTGCCAACATATCCCCTCTGAGTCTCCTCTTCTCCAAGCTGAAGAGACCCAGTTCCCTCAGTCTTGCCTCATACGGCATCCCCTGCAAACCAGCCACCATCCTTGTGGCCCTACGCTGCACTGACTCCAACCTGGCTATATCCTTTCTGTAATGAGGGGCCCAAAACTGAACACAATACTCCAGTTGCGGGCGCACCAGAGTCGTGTAGAGTGGCAGTAATACCTCTCTTGATCTAGAAGCCACACTTCTGGCTATGCAACCAAGGGTGGCATTTGCCCTCTTGACCACCACATCACACTGCTGGCTCATGTTTAGCCTGCGGTCAACCAGTACCCCGAGGTCCCTTTCACAAGTGCTGCTCTCCAGCCACTTGTCACCTAACCAGTACTTATGACAGCCATTCCTATGCCCCAAGTGCAAGAACTTGCACTTATCCACATTGAATGCCATCCTGTTGTCTCCTGCCCACTTCCATAGTCTGTCCAGATCCTTTTGGATCTGGTGTATCTGCTCCTCAGTTGTGGCCACTGCTCCAGTTTTAGTGTCGTCTGCGAATTTGATCAGCAGACTGTTCACCCCTTCTTCCATGTCGTTAATGAAAAGATTAAACAGGATCGGCCCCAGGACAGAGCCCTGGGGGACCCCACTTGTCACTGGCTGCCATCCCGACGATTCCCCGCTAATGGTTACCTTCTGCTTTCGGTCAGTCAACCATGCCCTAATCCACCGGACAGTGCTTTGGTCTATCCCAAAACTCCTCAGTTTCTCCACCAGGATATCATGGGGCACTTTGTCAAAGGCCTTGCTGAAATCCAGGTATACCACATCCACTGCATCCCCTCCATCTAGCCATCTTGAAACCTTGTCATAGAATTCCACAAGGTTTGTCTGGCAGGACCTGTTTTTGCGGAAGCCGTGTTGTATGGCTGTCAGCCTCCCTTCCCTATCTAGCATCACTAGATCTCTCTCTATTATGAGCCTTTCCATTGTTTTTCCTACAATGGACGTAAGGCTAACCGGTCTATAATTCCCCATGTCCTTCCTACTACTCTTTTTGAAAATTGGGACCACTGATGCCACCCTCCAGTACTCCGGAGCTTCACCCGTTCTCCACGAGGCCTCAAAAATGGAGGCCAGTGGGCGTGAGAGAACCCCTGCCAACTCTCTAAGTACTCTCGGGTGTAACCCGTCAGGGCCTGGCGCCTTTGTAATGTCCAATGCTCTGAGGAGCCCCTCGACTTCAAGGGGGGTGACTCTAATCTCTGCCCCTAAGTCCCCAGCCTCATCCAATCTCCTATACGGATATCCTCCATCCTGCTTTGGGGAGAACACAGAGGCAAAATAGTCATTTAGCATCTGTGCCTGTTCCCTCATGTCAGTCACTGGATCTCCTTCCTCCTTATTTAGTGGTCCCACCACTTGTCTCCCCTTCCTTTTCCTATTTACATGCTGAAAGAAGCCCTTTTTGTTACTCTTGATATTCGTGGCAAGTCTCAGCTCGTAATCAGCCTTAGCCTTGCGAAGAATCCTTCTGCAACGGGCTTCCTCCTCCCGGTATACCCTTTTGTCTATTTCCCCCAGTACCCATTTCCTATGGAGGCTCCTCTTTCGTCTAATCCCCCTAACCACCTCCTTTCGCATCCATGGCGGCACTCTCCTCTGCCTCCCCACCTTACTGACTAGAGGTATCGTCAGGGCTTGCGCCTGCAAAACCTCCCTTTTGAGTGCCATCCACCCCTCCTCAACTCGCTTACCTTTCAGTAACCTATCCCAGGAGACTTTCCCCAGTCTGGCCTTCAGTCGGCCAAAGTTGGCCCTCTTGAAGTCCCAGCTTCTAGTGCTCGCCCTGCTGCACGGCCCCAGTCCCCTGATCTCGAAGCAAAGGATGGAGTGATCACTCACATCCAGAGCTCCCCTAATCTGTACTTCATCTATCAGCTCCTCCCTATTGGTCAAGACCAAGTTCAGGATGTTCCCCCCCCTCGTTGCCTCTCGGACCCTCTGGGTGAAAAACCCACCCTCTAGAGCTTCTAGGAAGCGACGTGACCTGGCTGTCACCGCTGAGTGAGTCTCCCAAGTAATATCTGGGAGACTGAAATCCCCCATAATTACTGTGTCTCTCCCCCGAGATATCCTTAGAATCTGGCCTGTCAGGACATCATCCAGGGTCTCAAGTTGACCTGGAGGGCGATAACATACCCCCACTGTCAGGTCTCTTTCCCTGTCAAAACCCCTAAGTTTCACCCAGACTGCCTCTACCGAATCCCCATCTGTGCTGCACTCTATCTCACTGCATCCTATCCCTTCCCTGACATATAAAGCCACACCCCCACCTCTCTGTCCCTTCCTGTCCTTTCTAAAAAGGTGATACCCTTCTATGTTTACAGAAGGGTTACATATGAACTTTAGCTCTGCACTACAGAATGCCTCTTATGTCAGATATGCAAGGGCAACCAAACAGGTAAGAAACAAGGTGTCTAATGTCTGTGAACACTGCTGTAGCCTAGCGAAAGGTGATTTTAAAAAGTGTGTCACCCCCACAACCCATGCCATTGCTGGCCACACTAACCTGAAGTTTCCACCAGATCTGTACACAAACAACCACAAATACCAGTTCTAGCTTGTGCTAATATCAAAGAGCCTGATCTCCTGAAAAACACCTTGCAGTCAAGATCATCACCCATCTTCTGTGGGACACAGATGACAAGGTAGGGGAAGGCCGGAGGGAGCAGCTGCAAGTTTTGGGAAGGAGTAAATTCTTCCTCTGATCAATGCAGAATACAATGCCATGTGTTCTTCAGTGCTGAGAGCTTCTTAGTCTCTGGTCCTGGCAGGCAATTTAGAAACCATCTGAAGAGAACATCAGGACCCTGCCTCAGGTTTTGGCTGGCTGTTTATAACCTGGGCCTGGGCAAACCACTGCCTTCCAGAATGGGAGGGCTGGAACTTCCCACACTCCTGATCACTGGCTAAGCTTGCTGGGGCTGATGGAAATTTACAGCCAAAACAGCCAGAAGTTAACTGGTTGGGGAATACTGCATTAGATCATGCAAGCTTCTAATTTATTTTTGTTTGGGATATGTACACTGTATTTATAGATTTTATTGTAAGCCATCCAGAGATGAAAGTGATGGATGGCCTAGAAATATCCTAAATAAATGAATACCAACATGGTGCCCTTCTGATATTTTAGAATACAGCTGAGGCTTATGGGAATTATAATCCAAAACATGTGGAGGGCTGACGTTTGCCTACTTCTTCTCTAGCCCAGATGCCTTTCAGATGCATTTGACAACAATTTTCATCTTTCTCAGCCATTGGCCTAAGTTGGGGGGAAGTTGTACATTGGTCAGACTCATACCCAGTTAAGTAAATCATTAAGCTAGCTCAGCCCTTCACCTTCACCCAAACAAGAAGTCAAAATATGGTCATTTTTTAAAAAAGTGGCAAGACAAGCTGCCTCTTTCCCACTTTATGTAGTTCACACTTCTGGATTTTCATGGCATCAAAGCATTTGCACTGACCACTCACCCACACAGTCTCGTGTCACTTTAAAAAGGATGAAACGAGATCACCTTTACAAATCCAGTTAAAACACCAAAGATTTAATTGGAAGAGCAGCATGGCTTAGAATATTGTTGCCCATCCTTACTTGGCCATGGGCCAAATGGTATTCCAATATCAGAATGTTTCATTAAGAGGCCACAACAAGGAGCGGCGATTCTAACTCCTTGGAAGAGAAAATCGTGTGGTGCTTGCATAATGAACAGTCACACATCTACCAGTATGCAGTGTGTGCAGGTGTTTTCCAAGTCAAGGTTCTGTGGGAACAATTTGTACACAAGAATTTAATTGTAATGAATTATTCTCAACAGAAGTGCTATGTAGAAGAGTTAATCATTACAGGATTGACTGAGGCACATGGAAGCCTAAATTACAGCTCCCTCTTCCCTTACAAATGAGAATTGTCCATTCATTGCAGATGGTCAAGGACCTTCAGAGAACCATGGGGGAACACTTGACATTTCCAGGGTTCTGTTTGCCCAAATACACAAGAGAAGCTCTGCTAGATCAAATGAAGGATTCATCTAACCCAACATCCAATCTCTAGTCATGGCCCCCAAGGCTACAGAAAGGCACAAAGCCCTTTCCCCCACTATTTGTTACCACCACCGGCAACAGGTATTCCGAAGAGCAACTGGGACCTGTAACAAGAAACTGATATGTAACCTTCCACTCAACAAAACTGCTCCTGTTCAGGGTTCCAGCCAACCATTCCTTCCAACAGCACATTCCAGTTTTTTTTGACCCAGTTTTCTTTTGTATCTTGCATTCAACATTCTGCAGTCACCAGCATCTCATCATTAGGCTGGATATGTTTTATTGGGGTTTTTTTTGGGGGGGGGGGTTGGTTTTTCCCCTTTAGGGTTCTGTTTTTAAAATAATTTTTATTTCCTAAAACCATGGGTTTCCTCTGAGCATCTGCCTCTTATTTTTTTGGCATAAAACAGCCCTCCTGTCCAAGGTTGACAGATGTTCTGCCTCAATATCAAACTGTCTCTCAAGTCCAAGTGGCCATCAGTGCCAATGGTCAACTGGGCTCTCTTTGGTAGTAAACAGTCTCTTGGGAATGAGTGGACCTGTGCCAAAGGTTGACAGGGCCTCTGTCTCAGGAGCAAGCAGCTATGGCATCAATGGGGACTCTCAGTATCAAGACCCTTGGCGTCAATGGTTGACAGGGCCTCTCTTGGTGCCAAGTGGCCTTGGCCTCACTAGATGATGGGGCCTCTCTCAGTACCGAGTGGCTCTGCCTTGGTAACAAGTGGTCCCATGGGTCTAAGCACTCTTCTGGAACCAACCAGGTCCTCAGGGTTGACAATGGATGGGGGCTCCCTCCCAGGATTGAACCATTTTTCGGGCCTGAGTACTCTTTTAGTATTGACCACGGCCTTGACACTGATGATAGACAGGGGCTCTCATGACATCCACACTTCCACTTGGTGGCGGTGGCTATCTTTGTCCCCAAGCATGTGCACTTTCCTGGCCATGAGGTTAGGCATCAGGAATCTGCAGTGACCAGAATCCTGGCCCTCAGACAATTGGCCCCATGTTTGCAGGCCTGCTTTGTGAAGGCCTCGCAGTGCAGGTACGATTCAACAGTGTGTCCCTCACCCAAACAGAAATGCAGAGGGAGTGTCTGTCCATGGGGGAGAATGTCCTCACATGACACTTTCTAAAGGATGTCTTTAATGCCAGCATGGCAGATGGTGAAGGTGAAGAGTAGAGAATAGAGAAAGGACTGGTAGAAGGATGCAAAAGATCAGAGAGAAAGCAGGTAGGAAAGGTGTTCTGTTTTGTTTTGGTTTGTTTTGTTTTGTTTTTGGCAAGTGAAGAGTGAAAATGAAGTTCATGGAGAGATAGTGGCTGATTAGGGTGCCAAGGAGTAGAAAGTGGTAGAGAGAAAAGGGTTCTGCACCTACCTGGCTCACTATGTCCAGAGGGTGAGACTGGGGGACAGCTGGTCTAACCCATGGTGGTTACATTACGGGGTTCCACAGGGCTCTATACTGCCCTCCATGCTCTTTAACATTTACATGAAACCACTGGGAGAGGTCATCAGGAAGACCAATAATGGATTGGATGAAGGCCAATACCCTCAAACTCAATCCAGGCAAGACAGAAGCACATTTGATTAATGTTCTGTCCTGACTTGGATGGGGTCACACTTCCCCTAAAGGAGAGGGTCTGCAGCTTGGGAATGCTCCTGCACCCAAAACTCTCATTGGAGTCTCAGGTGGACTCAGTGGCCAGGAGTGGAGAATACAACTACATCCTTGTCTGGACAGACAGAGCCTGACCATGGTTATTGCTGTAGCAGTAACATCCCAACTAGATTACTATAATGTGCTCTACATAGGGCTCCCTTTCAAGATGGTCCGGTGAAGTCAACTGGTCCAAAATTGGGTGGCACAGTTAGTAGCAGGTGTCAGCCCACGTGCCCACATAACACCAAAGTCTGTGCAAATTACATTGGTTGCCAGTTGAAGCCTGGCATAATTTAAAGTGCTTGTTTTAATATACAAAGCCCTTAACAGCTTGGGACCTGGTTATTTGAAGAAGCACCTTTTCCAATGTACTCCTACCCACCCATTGGAATCTGGGAATGAGGAGCTTCTAAGAGAGCCATCCCTAAAAGCGGTAAACAGGATAGCATTTAGAGGAAGGGCCTTCACACCTTTGGAATGGGCTTCCTAAAATGGTCTGTCTGGTGCTGTTTCTACTTTTGGTGCCAGGCAAAAACCATCCTCTTCTGCAGATTTTATGAAACCTCAACTTAAAACCTGATTATAAGTGCTCACTCCACTCTAAGAAATTTCTTCCCCTCTTCCTCTTCTACTTTTACTGTTTGCTGTATATTGTTAGCCACTTATAGTGTTCTGTCAGGCTACTGAATAGCATATATATTTGAAAATAAATAAAAATAAAGGGAGAAAACATATTTATTGAGGAGAGAAACACTTCCCAACCCAGGCATGGAGGCAGTCGAAAAGAATCTGAGGGAACAGGCAGGAGCTCCTTCCATGGATGAACAGGGACAGGAGGGGTTCATGCCCAAACTAACACTTAGCTAGAGAAACCGCTCAACAAGAGGCTCCATGCAGGTGCAGAGCCTTTATGTTTGAAGTACAGAGACCACAAAGAAGAACTTAAGGATAGAGTATGTGCCCAGCATTCTTCTCCATGTTGGGCCCTCCTGCTGGGATTCTAAAACCAATGTTGAGAGGAGAGGAATTGTGCTACTGCAGTATTGTTTATCTGGCTGGGCTATCTTAGCTCTCAGTCAATGGCTAGAGAAATTAAAGAGGTACAAAAGGCAAAATCCTAAGGCTGCCACCTCTTCTTTGTTGAAAAGTCTGGTGTGATTTACAGCAGAGCTGTCTTACACAGTGAAAGCATGGAAGAAAGCATTGGTATTAGTGAAAACAAATGCAGGTTGGAGCTACTTTAGAAGACATTCAGAGCAGCTTACTTTTTATACACATCATCAGAGAGGGCTATCTAATTCACCAAAGCACTCCCTAAAGCTGGTGCAAGCAAGGGCATGGGATACTGTGTCTTGTGTTCCTCAGAGAGAGAGGACAAGTTGCCTGTTGTAGAGGCAAAGAGGAAGGGAAGAGAATAAAAGAACAGGATCAGTCAAAGAACAGACGGGCAAGGGGGATGAACCAGACAAAGGGCTGTTGATATAATGCATTCTCTGTAGCCCCCTAGTGCCTGGAAGCATGCCGAGCAGCACCCTTCACCTGCTTGTTCAACTGCCTTTCACTCTGACAGTGGTGATGTGGAGGAGCAGCAGCAGATGCCATGCCAACTTGTGCACTGACCCCGTCTCTTAAACAAAGGATATTAGTGAGACAAGAGAAGGATGAGGAGAAAGAGCAGCTGGTGACAGCAGCAGTGAGAAAACAGACTCAGGGAGGGGTCCCACTGAGGATGATTTGTCCAAAGGTCCTCAGAGAATTGGAGGCAGCACTGGGGATGGGTCAGCACAGAAATATGATAAATAAATCCAGTCATGGAATGTCCATTCTAGGGATCCCTTCTGTATAGGCTTTTAACCAGCAGGACAAGGTGGTTTTGTCCTAGATGGCTTTGGAATAGCCCTGATTAGCTTTCTCTTTGCATGAGAAATGTCTACTTGATCAGTATGTTGACAATGATTAGTGCTTGCTTTATGCAGCATGTGGTTTTCAATATTTTTAGTATGTCTTGTTTTAAGTGTGTCTTTAATTGAAAGTCATATTCTGCATATTGCTGATGATGAGGCAGAGATTACTGCCCCATTAATTGATGATGATGTTAAGGTGGGAGCACAATTCCATCTTATAAATATTTATTTGTCCACAAGCACACAAAAAGGAGACATCTCTCAATACAGAAAGAGGTTAAACCTGATCATAAAGCCACTGCTATTCTGATAACATATTAATCAGAGTAGTTCAAAAAAAGAAGGCCCAGAGGGCAGAGTTTCCTGCTGCTACACATTGCTAAAGGTTAGTTAATTGGAAGAAAAGGCAAGTCAGGACTGGAAAATTAATCAAAGATCCATTTGTTTGAGGAAGGAGGTGCTGCAAATGTTAGAGTCCTATTACATCTGAGGCTTTTTTGCAAGGGGGCGGCATATAAATGTGTAAATAAATAAATTTCAAATTTTGTTTGTTTGTCAATACAGAAAATGACACAACAAAGCTGTGCTTCACTTTGCCCTTCACAAAGTCACAAGGTCAGAATAGAATATATATTCCATTAAGTTGATGGAAAAAGCAAGAATCTTATCTATTTTATGAGATAATACTCAACTACGGAAAAGACTGAGTCACCTGCCCTTTATGACCCAGAACATGTTGGGCCTTACTATATTGATTTTAGCTGAGATCTCTGCTCTCTGGTTTCTTCTTACTTAAATTTGCTCTATCGTTTCAAGGCGTAATCTAAGCCAGCAGCATTTACCACATATAATCAAAATGAATTCCACTACCTGTTATATGAAGTAGTATTTCTTTTTCCCAGTCCTACTAATTCAATGTCCCCAAACAACCTGAGTTTCTGAGTTCTAAGCAAATCTGTTCAACTTCATTTCTAATGAAGGGCATCCTTTAGCATAGGCTGGAAGTGACTTTAATAGGTTATTCGATCCTCCTGCATTACAGTCCACCTAAATTAGAGTCCACCTACATCAACTGCTCATCTAACTTTATCTTAAGACTTTCAGTAATGAGAATTCTATAGTATTCATAAGCAACCTGTTCCAGTACTTTTGAACTGCAAAGTTATTCTTAATATCCTTCAGAAGACATTTTTAAAGGGACTTCATACTACTGTCATATCTCTTGCTTGGCACTCAGAATCAGGCTGTCATGTTTTATTTGCCAGAATTAAAGCTGGCCTGTCTGGCTGACATTATTTTAGATTCATAGCAGCTGCATCTGAAATCAGGTGAGCAAAAACTGGCTTGGCTATTGCTTCTACTGGGACCTGGCATAAGCCTGCTGCAGGCAGATGAATTGCATTAGTTTTGAAAAAGCAAGGTATGTAAACTGAGAGCTCACAGGTGTCATTCAAAAAGCCTACTATTATACAAATGTAAGGGTGCCTAAGTTTCTATAGGATTTGCCTGTGAAAAAAAACCTAGTGGCTCATGCATGTGAAGTCATCAATTTATTTTTCACATATGTACCTCCCAATTTATAGGTCTATTTTTAAAAGTTAACACACTCTTCTTGTAAAAATAATGAAAGATGAATTGAATTATGTGTGGCATGTTATTTGGGCAGCCCATCTATAACAGTGATGCAAGACTGATGTCTGAACCAGTGTTCAATGAAGAAGTGTATACTGCTTAGATGCAAACTGGAAGGTCAAGAGGAAGCCATAGTCTTACTCATGGATTCTTCAAAATGATCCACTTCGGTCATTTTGTGCCCTACGATAATAAGTCAAGCCACCAAAACATCCACAGAAGAAAAAAATCCCATTTCTAGCTTAACATCTGGATTAAGGTACACTGCAGACAACCAGGACAGAACAGCAATATTAGAAGTGTGTACAAAGGCAAGCACTGAAGAAAAGTGACTAAGTTCACATAGCAGTGGAGAGCTCTCACCTCAAATCTCTCTTGCTCCATTCGGTGCTGGTCATCCAACTGCTGTTCTAAATATGTAAGGTTACGAAATTTCTCTATATAACAGCTATATTGTTTCTGCAATTCCTCCTCAATCTTCTCATATTCATCCATAAAGGCTGGACTAGTAGGGAACAGGAAAAAAAGCCTGACAAATACTGTATTTGCAACTGTACGATAAGCAGGAGAGCTGTATTATTGTCTATCTTTGCTTAGCCCCTAATTCCATTCTGGGCTGTCAAAGAGCCCTCAGAATGTGGGAAACACTTCAGGATCACTGCCACCAGCTCAGTTTTTTGAACCAGGAGTATGAGGATGCCTGTATGTGAAAAATGCCTCCCCCCACCCCCCGCCACACATCTAAACTGTTTTGGTGGCTATCTAAACTTCTAGTAAAAGTGTGAAATGGCCCAAAGAGTACAAGAATTTTTTTAAAGCATATTCATTTAATTATTAGATTTATAGCCCACATGCATGAAACCTACACATGGATACTTCGTTTGTTACAGAAGCAGCGTGTCAGTCCTTACCGAACACTCTGCAGCGTCTGTAGCCGTTTGTGGTTCCGTTCCAGCTCTGACTTCCGTTTTTCGATCTTAGCTTCCAAAGTGGCTTCATCTGAAGCCAAATTGTTCAGCATGTCTTTCGTCTTCTGGACTTGCTCCTACAAGGATGCCAGTGCAAGTAAATTATGACACCTTCAGTTCGCAGTCCTGTTCTGGTCTGATGTTTTGGATTTTTAAAAGTCTTAATATCCATGTAGGGGTATTCCATCAGCTAACATGTCATGACATACTGGACTACGTATTCACATGAAGTTTGAGCAAACTCTTGGGCAGCTGGTTTGCCACCATGTGTACGGAGTGCTCGGTCTGATCCAGCAGGGCTTTCTTTGTGCCCTTGACCCAGAAACTGGGGGTCTAATTAACACCAAATAGGGAAAACTCTCATTTAACAACATGCTAAGCTGTGTGTTATTAGTGCAGCACTTATAGTGTGGAATACATCCACTTAAGTTTGGCGTGTGTGCACACACGCGTGCACGCATATACACACATATGTTGGGGCCTTTAGAGGCTCCAGATTTCATTCCTGTATAGCTGCACTTTTGTATGAGGAACCAGCCTTCCCCAACCTGGTGTCCGTGTTGACTGAGGATGAAGGGACTTGTAGCCCAGCACATCTGAACAGCATGCTTTGGCATCCTTGGGGTCTATTTGATTCTCACATCAAATAGCAAAATGCTTTTACCAAGTGTTGGAAAGTCAAAGCAGCAAGAGCTCCCCAGAGGAAACCTAAGAAAGATGGTACCAAAACTCAGCTCAAGAAAGTGGCGTGGGTAAATACAAAGTGGAAAGAATTATTGTTCTGGATGCTTCTGGGGAGCTTTCAAGCCTCTGTCAAAATTTAAAACTGCTTGGAGTATATCTTTCTTTGGAAGTGCCACTTTAGAGAAAATGCAGCCCCCTTGAGCCCTTTTATATCTCCCTGCAAATTCTAGTGGAAGTAATGAAAGGAAATGAAGAAAACTGTGTGGGGAATAATAAACAAAAACATGCTGCACAGTCTAAAAGCACCAAGGAACTTAAAAACTTCGCTCTTTCAAAGCTGTTAATTAGCAAAGGAGAATTTTGACATCAAAGCATTAACTGGATTTGCTCTGACTGATCACTATATTAAATGAACTGGAACTAACTAGTTTAAGTAATTTGCAATAGGGCTATATTACCCACCAAACAATGTGCTGTAAGTACTGCTATTGTTTCTTGGAGCTGCTGTTTGAAATTTCAACAGATGTGACTCTATATTTGGGGGCTGAATATTTTTTATCTTGAGGGCCAGCAAGAAATTAAACCTTTGTTGCAATATATTGCAATTTACAGTAATTACCTGGAGCTTCCTCTTTCCAGAAACACAGATATTCAACTGGATAGTTTGGGTAAGCTATTTTCTCTCAGCCCCAGATGAACATTTAAAAACTTGGGACAAGAACAACTAGTTTACTTTTTGGGGCTTCTAAAAGGGTTACAGAAGGCCAAACCACAAAGCAGAGTCATTCTTGATACATTTTTAAAGGAAAAATGGCTTGGAAGTGAGAATGAGATGGCCCAAAGGAAGGATAGAAGGACAGACAACATCTCCCCAGCCCCAGCCTGTTTTTCTGGTCCAAAGTATTCCCACAAGCTGAGTGTTCTTTTAAAATGTAAGAAAAAATAAAAGAGAAAGAACCATAAAAAAGGAAAGTAAACCATAGGGGTTTTGTTACCTGCATTTGTTATAGTAAGTCCTACAATGATGTAAGTTAAGTGGTTTGAAACTAAATATTGAATAATATTATTATTATATTACTTAGTTTTATTTATTTATTTAATAAAATTGGTATGCCATCCATTACTTGCATCTCTGGATGGCTTACACCATAAATCAGAATAAAATAGATAAATTGACTATTCCACGCTGGCTGTAATTAATAAAATACAAACAATAAAATCCAATTACATATTAAAATATTGATTAAATTAAAAAGTCTTAACCAGGTGCCAAAAAACATATAGTGATGGCGCCAGGCGGAACTCTCTGGGAAGCGCACTCCATAGTTGGGATACACATTATTGCATGTATAGCCTGCCCTTTTTTGCTTGCAAAGAAACTTACACAGTTCTTCGCTCTATTTTCTCCTCACAACAAACCTGTGAGGTAGGTTAGACTGAAAGTGACTGGCCCAAGTCACCAAGAGAGGCTTATTGCTAAGCGGGGAGTAGAACTCAAGATTCTCGAGTTCCAGTGCAACATTCTAACTGCTGTGCCATGTCTGCATAATACTGAGTAAGATATGCAATTACATAGAAAGGCACTGCATATAAAAAAATCACCTTCCTTACCAAAATGTCTTTGATGGCAACTCTCATCACCTTTTCAATCTCATTTATCTCCAGAGGTCTGCCAATTGCTTCTGTTCTCATTTCCTGCATGACAAAACCAAAACAAACACACAAACAGAAAAACAGAAACAGAAGAAATAGTTAAAAGATAGAACCTCTAATTAATTAATATTCAATGTATGGCAACAATTATTAGTGGCTCTGATTAAGGGACCCGAATAACAAATGGAATGCAATGTAATATTTATCCACTGTAGCTTAAGGAATCATAGAATAGTAGAATTGGAAGGGGCCAAAAAGGCCATGGTGTCCAACCCCCTTCTGTTGCAGGTCACCAATTTATACCATCCCACTCAGATGACTGTCTGGTTTTGCCTTGAATGTCTCTAACATGGGAGAGCCGCTGGCCTCTCCAGGCAGCTGGTTCCCCTGTTGTATTGCCCTGACAGTGAGGAAACTTTTTCTGATATCTAGCCTGAATATGGGTTGTCACAACTTGAGCTGATTCTTCCATGACCTACACACTGGTATCAGCAAGAAGAGATCTTGGTCTTTGTGCTCTGTTCTTTGTGACAGTCTTTGATGAGTTACAGTGATATAATGTTTCCCCTCAGCCTTCTCTTCTCAAGGCTGAACATGCAGTTTTCTCAGGATCACTGCCACCACCAAGAAATGAAAAGCCAGGAAAAACACCCCGCTCCCGAACACACACACTCCCAGGATTCCATTCTAATTTTATTTATTTGGAAATTTATAGGCCGCCCCTTGCCACAAGCCTCGGGGCGGCTCACAACTAATGTGTTCAATGGTCTCACAGAGAGCCAAGGATACTTAGAAGGCATTACTCACATATGAAAACTAAAAAGGGGGAGACCTTCAAGGGGGGAGATGCCCAGTAGAGAGAAGCAAGGATCACCTCCACATTTACAAACAGTAGGATGTATTCCTTATAAGATTATGAAATGTTTCCTTGCCAAATGCCTTCAAGCAATGTCAGAGCAGTGTGAAGAACACTTCAGGGTAGGGACAGGTTTCAGACAAACTGATATTATTTTGCAACTGACATTTCTGGAAGCTAGAAAAAATATTATTTAAACATATATATTGCCCAACGATATACATGATTCAATTTTTAAAACATTTTCAGCCACTCCAAACTCCAGAGAACTGGTGTGGCAGAATAGCTAAAATGAAAAGGACCACACATGGAAGATGAGACTCCAAATTCTGCGTCCCAAATTCAGACTCTGGCATCCCCAGGTAGAGCTGGGAAAGAAGCCTGCCTGAAACTTGGAAGACTAGCTGCCAGCCATTTAGAAAATACTGGGCCCCAGCAGACCAATAGTCTGGCTCATTGGCCATTGCACTGTATTGGGAGTGGGAACTCCTAGCTCACCCATGGCTAACACTGGCTTAGGATAGTCATCATCTCTCAGCTTCACCACTCACAGCATTGTTAGGAACACATATGCCACTGCTGAGTTCTTTTGAGGAACAGCAGGAAGGAATGCAAGAAACCCACATATTTTGCAGAGAATGAGTAGCTCACAACCACACTCCCTCATTGCATGTTTGAGCTAAAAACTGAAATAATCTGTAAAGCCCATGTATGAGCTTTATATCAGAATGCCCTAAAATTGTCCTCCCATTTTCTGACTGGTGGCTTTTTAAAGATTCAGGATGTTGTTACTAAGTTGAAACTGAGTTATTAAGTAAAGACAAGAACATACATTAAGAAATAGATTTTGGCACATTCTGGAATTATTTCCACTACATTTTATTGCACAGGTTTGAATCTATGCATTAGACAAGCATTATTATTGCTTATTATTTGCTTTGTTATCTTTACTGTTATAAATAAATAATAAAATGAAAAGCGTTTCAGGGTGTGATTCCATTACTGCCAGAAGTTAGAATCCCAGCTCCAACCTCACCGCTGGGACTCCCTCTGCCACTGCAGCCTGCATGGCTGTTTTACTGCTTGCTGGAGCTCTGAGGTTGCAAGAATGACATCCAAAATGGTGTTTTGGAAGGGGCTGGGGAGGAGTGAGACTCTGCAGGGGTGTCAGGCATCTGGTTGCACCCTAACATGTCCTCTTTACAAGCAAGCAAATAAGACTGACTCAGCTGAACTCAGCCATCTCAGTTTTTTCAGGGATGGAGAAGCGCAGAGGCAACTTTGTTCTTCTGTGTACCTTCTGGGCTCCATAAAATACCCATGATTCTCCACATTTGGAGGTTTACAGGCAGCCAGACTGGATTGTGCTGTGGTTCTGTCAAGAACTACCATATAATTGCACTCATTTCACATGCTAGCAAGGTTATACTCAAAATCCTACAAGACAGGCTTCAGCAGTATGTGAACCAAGAACTACCAGAAGTACAAGCTGGGTTTCAAAGAGGCAGATGAATGAGAGATCAAATTGCCAACATTCGCTGGATTATGGGAAAGCTACTTCTGCTACTTCTGCCACAACACTGCTACTTCTGTATGTGACGTAACTGCTTGTTTCTAACTGACTGTACTGCATTTCAGAGATGATAGTTTTTGCTCACCATTTTATTTACATTGTTTTAATACTGTTATTAAGCCACTTTAGCGGCTGCTAGTATAAATAACAATAGAAACAAGAAAATGGTCATTTTTTTCTAGAGAATGTTCATAGTTCCATAGAGAAACACAGTGGCATATAAACAGACAGAGTATGTCCAAAGTGGCAGGCAACGGGATGCTTCATTTTAAAACAACAAGGCTGAGATAACAGCCTCTGAATTTTAATGACCCTAACCAGCCCACAAGTGAGCAGCCTGCCCTTTTTAAATGAAGAATCTCCTATACCTCCTTGGCATATCAAGGAGCAGGGGTGATGGGAACATTTGTCTTGGTCTGCAATGCAAACAGCAGGAAGATTCGGGATGGGTGGCGGTGGGATACCAGTGACTAAACAAACTATGCACAATGGCGAAAGAAGTGACGTGAATGCTGTCACAACCCTGGAAATACGATTGTAAGTCATGGTAAGAGTATGAGGGACAGACAAGGAGGGAAGGAGCAACTGACCACGAATGGAAAAGGCATCAGAAGGACATCACTCCGCTAGCGGAAAGGCCGGCCTGAAGACAGGCTAAGGCAGGTTGCTTACCTGTAACTGTCACTCTTCAAGTGGTCATCTGTGAATTCACACACGGGCTTCTGTGCCTGTGTGAGACCTAGATCAGGAAAACTTCCATAGCTTAGCATGATGGAGTGGGCGGGGGGCCCTCCCCTTCCAGTTCCTGGGTATATAAAGAAGCGGTTCCCACCCAATCCTTCAGTTGCCTTGGAGAATGTCATGAGTCCCTGGCAGCCAAAGATGGAGGAAGGAGAGAGGTGTTGATCCTGCCCCAAGGCTGGCATCCCAGGGGGATGGAGGACACAGCTGGCTGACGAGAGCTAGCGGGATGGAGGGCAGGTTGTGTGCATGCACTGATGTCCACTCAAAGAATGACGGTTACACGTAAGCAACCTTACTGTCTTCTTCATGGTCTCTGTGCATCACACATCTGGAGCATGTTTCCATGGATAGCCCAGAGAATAATGTCCCGAATAAGGGGGTGGACCCCAATACAGATTTCTCTGATATATCTGTGGCATTGGTTTGAAACGTCACATGGAGTGATGGAGGAGGAGGAGGAAGACTGTGTGGATGGGGCACTGGAAGTACCAGGCCCATGTCTCTCTCATGGTGAGGAGTGTGCACCGATTGGGCTGGAGCAGTCGGAGTGGTTGGAGAGTATCCTGGTGAGTCTCGAATTTCTCCTTCTGATAAGGATGTTGGTCCCATTGGCTCGGGGTGGATGGCAGCATGCTCTGACTGAGCTGGAGCAGCTGAAGGGTAACCAGTTGGAGAAGCTTGAGCCGGCACGGCTGAGGTGGCTGGGGCCACTGACAGAACAGGCAAACTGCGAGGCTCGGTATGGACTGGAGAATGGTCTTTTCATGGGCTTGGGTTTGCCTCTCCTTTTTTGCCTTTTTTGCCTCCTCCATCTTGAGGTGCTCCCATTTCTCCTTGTGCTTCTCAAGCACATCAGTAGCGCCCGATTTTTTCAAAGCTGAGAAAGTCAGTTTCAGCATGTCCAGTGTCCTGGTGGATGGCCATTTTTTATCGGCTTCTTTGGAAGTAGAAATGCAGTTAGTCTCATTACTAGCAATGACCCTCATAGCAACAAGAGCCCTTTCCATTTTCAGGCAACCAGCTCTATTTTTACGAGCTTGTTTGGTAAAAAAAAAAGGAGTGGGGGAGTTACTTCTAGGAAAATTGACACAGAATCATGCTGTAAGAGCCTCAAGCTGCAATTCTAAACATATTTATTTCAGAGCAAGTCACATCAAAGTAGATGGAGCTTATTTTTGAGAAACCTGCAGAGGAATGGGCTTGTAAGACAAGGCTCCCCGAGAGTAAACTCAACTGAACTCAGTAGCTCTTAAATGGGAATAGAAATGCACAGGACTGGGACATCAGCCTTATAATGCATCACATTTTTTCTTTAATGCAAACGTAAACCCTTAAGCACTACCAGTTTCTGGAGGAAGCATAAAAAGTAATTTGCAAGGACACACGTGGAAAGTAGGTAGGAGCAGGGAACAATTAAAAATGCATCTGATGGCTATTAGTATTAATTAATGGAGAATTAGCACTTTGTCAAAGAGGCCTGATGTTGTTTACTGTTTACTAGGACCCAGGAGCTTAACAGTCATGATATTGTGCAACTGCTATTCATTAAAATTAGGGAAGCACAGTATAAAATTAACACCAGTGAGCTAAGGCAGAAAAAAAATTAAACAATGAACACACCAATCAATAGAGATGGAGTTAACCAGTGCTGTAATTGCAACCAACACTGGATCATGCTGCAAGGGAACAAAGAATACTATAGTTAAGAAGTCCTTATGTGCTCAGGAAAGTTGAAGGCAGAAGATCCAGAGTCTAAGCTATCTGCTCTCTTCTGAAAAGAGGGCAGTGCAGGCAATGAAGGCTTAGGCTCTGTACCAGATGACACAATCTGCTGAAACTCTATCGCAGAGACGGAACCTCTTTTTCTGTTGGGGGCTAAACTCAAGGCCAGAGCCAGAGCTGGGCAGCAGCATCTCTGACAGAACTCTCTTCCTCCTTGCCCCTTGGACTGTCGGAAAAGTGGCAAACCACTTGTCAGAGGTCTGGACTGATTGCTTGCAGGGGGCTTCTGAATTAACTGAGGGGTCCAAAATCTATTGTGATAAGGACAGTCAAGGCTGGAAACTCACAAGTGTCAAGTTCTGACCCTTCCTGGAACTGCCTCGAAGCAGGACGAGAAGTGATTTTTTTCCTTGTCCACCTCATGTGCTTCCTCCTAGGAGAGGACCAGAGCTAAGTGGCATTAAGCAAGGCTACCCCTGTGTCTCTGTTGAAACTCCAACAGCCAGGAAATAGTAAATGAGATTCAACATGACTCCTGTTTTTCAGTGCACCAAAGCATTGCCTTCCCTGTAAGTGTATCCATTGACAACATCTATCCTTTAATCAGGCTTGGAGCCCTTGCTTTGGGTTCAAGAGCAAGCCGTGCTGCTTCTCCCTGTACAACACATCCTAGAATCATAGAATAATAGATGTGAAAAAAGCCATGAAGGCCATCGGGTCCAACCCTCTGCTGTTGCAGGACACCCAGTCACACCATCCTACTCAGATGGCTGTCCAATTTCTTTCTGAATGTCACCAGTGTGGGAGAGCCCACAACCTCTCTAGGTGACTGGTTCCACTGCCATATCACTCTGACAATGAGGAAACTTTTCCTGATATCTAGCCTGAACTTGGGTTGTCGCAACTTGACTTGATTATTCTGTTACACTCTGGTATCAGCAGGAAGAGATTGTGACTAGTAGCAGCCTTTGCTCTCTGCCCCTCAGGAAAAGCTCTAGTTCAAGCTAGTGACGTCCTACACTAACAACTACAACTGCTCTTTTCTGGACCTTGTTTGTTGTGACTCTAGCCCACTGATGTCTACCCCTGACCTCAGCCACCCAAACCATTCACATCTCTTCTCCATAAGAACACCTGGTTTCCTGACCACTATTGCTTCCAGCACAACCTTCAAAGTCCACTACACCCTTGCCCCACCTCCCTATAGCTTCCCCCATCATCTCATTATATTCTTGCCTGTGACCTTTGCTCCTTCAGCTCTAACACCCTCAGTTCTCCAAACATTTGCTCCCTCAAAGGATACCACGTGTTCTCCTTCGCTGCCTCTTACGTCTGGCATTTCATGCAAGTTAAAATTGTAGCTGACCTCTTCACTTTGGTATTAGTTAACTAGCCTGCATCTTCCATTGTGCATTTTTAAAAACTGTCTTGGATTTAAAACTCGATTCACATATTATATGAAGACCTGGTCCTTGAAGGTGTCACAACAATATCCTGAACTGTTTTTAAAACAGAACTATTTTCCTCTTTGCTCAGTCTGCTTCTGGCAATGTAAAAAAACCTAGCACCTTCTATCAGCTTAGGCTGATTTTCCTGCTACACTCCTACTTGGATGAATGGAGCCTCGCCACAATCATCCACATGCTGGTAACCTCTCGCCTGGATTACTGTAATGCACTCTATGTAGGACTGCCTTTGAAGATGGTCCAGACTCGCCAATTAATCCAAAACATAGCAGTGTGGTTACTAACTAGGAGCAGCCCTAGAGAACAGTCCTCAACCAATTGCATAGGCTGCCTGTTATTGCCTGAGCCCAATTCAAAGTGCTCACACTAACTTATAAAGCCTTAAACGGCTTGGGACTGGGATATCTAAAGGAATGTCTGTCTCCATATAGCCCTACCAGACCACTCAGGGCATCAATGGAAGCCCTCCTTCATGACCCCCCCCCACCCCCGATGAGGTGAGGAAAAGGGCCTTCTTGGTTGTCGCACCTCATCTTTGGAATTCTCTTCCAAGGGAGGTGCGGGTGGCACCCACATTATCTTGCTTTCTGCACCATGTTAAGACTTCGTAATTTAGTATCTGTTTTTAGATTGGATTATTGATTTGCTGCTGGTTTATTGTTTTATTTGTTGTCATTATTGGTTATATTGGTTGTTTTCCTCCTGTTCCAATTTATATCTTCTTGTTTACATCCTGCGTGAAGCACATTGGCCTACAGATGTTTTCCAAAGTCTGCAGCAACCATTTCTTTATCCTTCTGTTCTAGGTTGATACTTCTTTGCTCATTTAGGAATGCTTGATGCCAGATCGTTTTTGTTCTTCCTCCGACTATCTAGTGGTATCCAGTTAATCACGATATTAGCCAGACGTTGTTTATTCATGCGAAGTCCATGTCCAGCAAAACACATTCTTCGTTTTGTTATCATTCAGAGCGTCTTTTGGTACCACATCTTTGTAGTACTTCCTCATTCATAGTATGATCCCAATATGTGATATATAATAACTTTCTATGGCAGTGTTGCTGAAATACATTGATCTGGGTAATTTTTGTTGTAAACTTCCATGTCTCACTGGCATAGGTGGCAATCGGTACAACAATGGCATTAAATAATCTGCACTTACTTGCAATACCTATAGCAGATGTGCTCCAGACCAAGCACATTTCTTGGAAAACAGAAGTTGCTTTGCCATCTGGCATTTCACATCTGCTTCTGCCCCACCATCTGCATCCATAATACTGCCAAAGTAGATAAATTGCTTCACATATTTTAAAACTTGGCCTCCTGTTGTGCTATCTTGGACACTGCCAACTTGCATCAGTTTGGTCTTCACTAATTGTTAAGCACACTTTACATGCCTCTGTTTCAAGTGCCCATATCATGTCTCTCGGTTGGGCTATAGGATTTGCACGTAGAGCGATGTCATCAGCAAAATCCAGGTTGGTCACATTGCCTTGTTCTTTCCATGGGATGCTGAAGTCTGGGTTCCTCAATGCTTTTTTCATGATATAATTCATGATAATCAAAAATTAAAAGGGGGGATAATATGCAGCCCTGTCCCGACACCAGTATCAATCATGAAGAAATTAGTGGTGCCATTTTCAGTTTTCTCACAGCATCTGGTATTATTATAAAGTTGTTGTTTTTTTAAATGTAACATATTTCCTAGGAATACCGTATGTTCGCAGTATATTCCATAATAATTCCCTGTTAATAAAGTCAAATGCTTTCTTAAAATCAATAAAATTAATTGACAATAGTTTTTGATAATCAATGCTTTGTTCAGAAATATTTTGCTGGGAAAAGATCAGTTCACTACAGGAACAGTCTTGTCTAAATCCAGTTTGTTCATTATGTAACTATTGATCAACTGATTTTTATCCACCCTGACTAGAACTGATTGGGGGTGGGGGGGAACCACAGGTAGCAATTTAGCTGATGGGCCAACCATCACCTCAAGCTCATCTCTTTACTTTCCCCCATATTAACAAACAGTGAAAAGTAAAGCACAGCACTGAAGTAAGCATACTCTGGTCTTCAGAGTCCTTAATATTTACAAGACCTCCCTTGACACAGTCCACCAATGGCTAGAATGGTGTGATCACTGCTATCAATTGCCACGTTAGTGCTAACAGAAAATGTCACAATCCTGCAAAGAGCAACAGAAGTTCAGCTTGAACTTCTTTCAAGCTTAGCTTTAATTAATCACCCAAGTGGGGTGTGGGACCCAAAAACACAAACACAGGCCATTGGGAAGGATGCGGCTTGGTACGTTTGTGGAGATTTTTACACAACTGGATTCTGAAAGGACTTTGTACCCTCCTTTCCCTTTCAGCTGTAGTATGACCCTAATTAAGCAGCGCCAAGAGCCTTTCCTCCAGAGAAAGGCCACAGGGAGGTCCACTAGCCAGGTGTTTTCGCCACACAACTAGCCTCTCCCCACTTGGTGGTAATACATCACCCAGTGAAAAATACGTTCTCTCCACAAAACAGACCTTGTGCCTCCACAGGGCATCACAATCCTTGCTGGGATGTGCAATCCTAAAAGAGGCATCTAATTAAAAAATTGTTGCAATGGGTGCTGGTGAGCTACAGTAATTTTCTCCCCTTGGAACATCAGCCTCCGTTTTTATCACTGAGTAAGAGTGATTGCCCAGTGTTGCTTCTACCAAATCTGCTAAATCTCTGAAAGCTGTTGATAAGCTTCCCATACAAAAGAAGTGTTGGGTGGAATTCAAAAATACTTTTCCAGGCTTATCATCAATAGGGAAACTTTGTGCTAGCCAGCGGCAAGTGTTAAATTGCCACAATGCTGAATCTCTAGATTCAAAGTTCTGCACATGTCGGAGCTACCCAGCTCCTTTCTGCACCAATTCAGACATCAATACACGCAATGAGGAGGACTGCAAAGTACAGGCTGACACATAAAACAGCAGGGGTGCTCCCTATGTTCACAGTTACTAGCTAAGCTCCCCTGATGTCCTAGAGGGGCTGGCCAGGCGGAATAGCCAAAGGCTAAGCTGCACAGCCTGTTCCACACTCCTCACTCAGAACAGAACAGTTCACCCACTGGCACCTAGAAGCCCTTCCTTCGGCCGGGATAAGAAAGGGGAGCCAGTGTGGTGTAGTGGTTAAGAGCATGGGACTGGGACTCAGACGACCTGGGTTCTAGTCCCCGCTGGGCCATGGAGCCAACTGGGTGACTTTGGGCCAGTCACAGACTCTCAGCCCAACCCACCTCACAGGGTTGTTGTTGTGGGGATAAGATGGAGGAAGGAGAATGATGTAAGCTGCCTTAAGCCCTTTGAGGAAAAAGGCAGGATATAAATCCAAAAATAAAATAAATAAATAAATAAAGGTGACAACTGGTCAAGGGAAAAGCAGTCAAGGGACAGCATGAATGGGAAGACCTGGAAAAAGGAAGAAAAATCAATGAAGTGGGGATATGTAGGAATCCAAGAGGGTAAAGAAAATGGAGAAAGGAAATCAAGCAGAGCATGAAATCTGTATGGCTAGGGGCTGGAGAGCTCTCACAGAATTTCAGAATCTAAAAATATCAAAATTAGAAACAGTCACAGCAGATAAAAGCAGGAGATTTCTATCATAATTTCAACAGATTTTTTTTCAGGGCCAGCAAATTCTCTTTGCCAACTTACCCTCAGTTCCACTTCTTTGCCCAGTAAATCATAAAGAGAAGCTCCTTTTGAAGTGATTTCTGAAGCAAGCTGCCTGGCTGCCTTCAAATCTGCAATCTAGACAAAAGACAGAAGAGCAGCATTACCTTCCTCTAAAAATGGTGTAGGTGGGAGTAAGAGAAGAGATTCCTAGTGAAAGCAAGATATCTGGCCAGGATTGCAGTTGGAAGGGCTTATCCCAAAACCACCATAATCTCGGCACTGGTTTCAGTGGATGTGAATAATGTGTAAGAGGACTACACTACAAACTATGTTAAAAGGTAAAGGTAAAGGTAAAGGTTTCCCCTTGACGTTACGTCGTCCAGTCATGCCTGACTCTAGGGGGTGATGCTCATCTCCGTTTCCTGGCTGAGGGAGCCAGCGTTTGTCCGCAGACAGTCTCCATGGTCACATGGCTGGCATGACTAAACACCAAAGTGCAAGGAACGCTGTTCCCTGCCCACCGAAGTGGTACCTTTTTATCTACTTGCATTTCCATGCTTTCAAACTGCAAGGTTGGCAGGAGCTGGGATGGAGCAATGGGAGCTCACCCCGTACGCAGATTTGAACCGGCGACTTTCGATCAACCAGCCCAGCAGCACAGCGGTTTAAACCACTGCGCCACCTGCAGTCCACAAACTATGTTAGTCATACTTAAAATGCATGCTTAAGCCAATAACTTTTCTTATGAAGGAAAAGCTGCCATGTGGGGCCCCAGTTCAGAAGGTACACATGATCGGGATCAGCAGTTCACACCAGTTTCCCATCAAACAAATCCCCTGGCTGCTATGTGCTAATAAACATCAGCAAGAGCAAACAGAGACTGGAGGAGGGATATTTTTGCCTGGAACCTGGCAAGGGCACTAATGCAAATAAGGAATACATTCTGGTTTGCAATCCAAAACAAATGCTTTCCCTTCAAAATAAAAATATACAGCTTCAGCACACTTAAAAAATCTCAGATATAGCTGTAAAACCCAACACTAGGTTGGCCCTAAAATTGTATAAACTCCCAGCCTATTAAAAAAAAATCAAATTCTACCTGTAAGTGGAATTTTTGCTCTTGCAAAAGAGAACTTCTGCTTAAATAGGAGGGGCACACTTGAACTAAATCAGCTGCAGCTTCCATTCAGAACAGTCATTTACGCAAGATAACCAACATGAGAAAGCAGTTTATTTTCACACCAAAGTTGGCAAGGGTGGGAGAAAAATAAATTTCATTATATTGCTTTGGGACTGTCTTGAAATTTGCAACTTTTCTGGTATCCAATAGTAACTACCAGTCATTCCCCAGAGAGAAGACAACCTGTTCTCAGGTCAGATTTTGCACAGAAACTACTCGTCTCTTTGGATTACTGGCCATTTATGGCAAAGGGATGATGGAAAGCTAAATATCCAGTGAGATGATGAAACACATCATTTCTTGTTTTCACATGAGGCTTCTCATCAAAGGAAGAGCCTGTTGGGAAGTGGTATTTGCATTAATCTTCCAGCTGTGGACGATCCAAACAAATCTACCATTTCAGATCTGGCTCAGCACAACCAAAATACAAAGCTTCAAGTCTGACTGAACTGATAGCAGCACACTGGGAGGAAACAAAGCAGAAGAGCTAACAGAACAGAGGGTGGGAATAATTAGCTGTAAGGCTGGCTGGTCCCACTTGGGGATCCATAATTATTGATACTTCAACAATGAATTTTTACTAGATACCATGTACAGACTCTTTGATAGGCCAGGAAGGGATGCCAGTGACAACAGGTAGCAGCAAGACAGGTAAGTATAAAAATGGCAATAGGTCAAAGTTTCAACATCTCCTCAGTAATAAATTAGATGACATTTTTCTAAAAACTTGGGAGAAGAAAGACTAACATACTTTGTTGAGGACCAAGGTAGTCTCACTGTACATTTCAACCACAGTACTCAAAAGAAACTCACACAAGACCAGCACTAGGAGTTAGTGGAAGGAGACAAATGTATTGTTTTTTAAATGTATACAATGCTTTATCAAATGACATTTGATGTGGAAGACGCCACTCAGTACAGTGACAGATACATTAAAAACTAATATATTTTAATAATAGCAAAGTGTTAAAACCAACAGAAAGGCTGACAAGTGATGCTGTACAACACTGGACAGTAAGTTCTATAGCAGCCACCACTGAATTAGTCTTAGAGTCAACATTCAAAGCATATTAATCCCTGATTACTTCAACCAGGAATGCTATCCCAGAAGAGGTTGGGTGGTATACCAACAGCAGGCCCAGTCTGTCTTTGAGCCAAGTGTTTGCTCTGAGAGTAAGAGATTTCCTGGTGAGGAAGATGAGCATTTTATGGACTGCAGCAAACCCATTGCTGCCCGTTTCTGGTCTTATAGGTCTTCTAGTATCATGGAACAGTAGAACTGAAAGGGGCCAGAGGGCCATCATGTCCAAAACTGTGCTCGGTGCAGGACTCCTGAGTTAAACCATTGTCACAGCAAAATAAAAAATAAGTAAAATTACAAAATTGGTTTCTGTAACTTTAAATAATAAGCAGTATGAGGGGTGTGGGAATTCCAAGGTTCACAGTTCAATGAACCTCCCCATGATACCCTTGCAAGGCATTGTAACTCTGCCTACTAGTTATATACAAGTTGTGAAGGTGCTGTGCCCCTCTGAGTTCATTGGTGAAACAACAAGATGCAAATGTACTTAAAAAAACAATCATATAAGAGGAAACGCATGGGGTTCCTTACTTTTGCAACAAGGTCAAACTTGAATTTGCCCATGTCTTCTTCGCCCACAGTGGTGGTCTCCATTCTTTTGGTCTTCATGGTATTGTAAAGCACAGAGGTGATCTTCAGCAGCTCCTTCACTGCATAGCCATCTGCTTGGTACAGCTTCTTGGTGTTGAGTTTTATGTGCGCCTTGGTTGCCTTTTGAAAAGACAACATAAATACTTTGCTATTTAACTATATTTCTATCTCAAAAGCATGGAGCTCAAGGCAGTAGACTGAAGATTCCTAAGCAGTTTCCCATGTAGACACCAACCAGATCCAGAACTGCTGTAACCTCCAGAAAGTTGCCATAATGCAGGACTTCAGACTGTACCCTGGGGCTGCTGGGCACTGGAGAGACAAATCGCAAAAGTCTTTTCCAAGAAATCAATTAGAGAGAATGCCCACTTCGAAACTCGGGTGCCCTCAGCCATGCTATGTTGCTCTGCGGTCTAACATAGTAATACAGGCAGGCAGGCAGGCAGGCGAAAGCCCAAGCCATTCTCTGCCCAAGCCAGAATGAACATGACCCTCATGCAGCAAACACCCTCCACATCAGCCGAGTCCCTCATTAGAGAACAGAGAAATACAGCACAGCACATTTTACTCTACCTATTCACCAAAGGTGAAATTTGCAGCTATTCACACGTTCACTTAATTGGTACTCAAGCACTACCCACACCATCAACTTACCTTCCTTGCAGGGGTTGGTGGCTCTCCCCATGAATTGGCATAATGAGATCACTCACCTCTTCCCTTTCTCAACAGTCCCTGAGGACAAGCAATTTAATGCTCATCTATTGCACTGCTCATTTCTCTCTCTGGTTATGTATTGTAGGCCAATCTGACACTTCTACACATATCAAAACCTCCAGTGCATAGACTGGAAATTAAAGGAGAGATAATGAGAAGGACAGCAAGTTCAACAGGTAGAACCAACAGAAGAACAGAAGACACTTCTAGCACCTGGGCAGAGATAGAACAAGAGCGTGATTTTTATGGACTCAAACAAAGGAGCCAAAGAGCTCCTATACAAAAGGCCCCTCTCTCCTTAACAAAAATAGTTGTCAGGTTTTAGGATATTTACCCCTTCCTTGAGATCCACCAAAGGAAGAATGCGACCTTGGGGTAAAGGAAAAGAACAAGACAGGCTAAACCTGCCTAGCTTGATGAAAGCTTTTGCTATTAGCACTGCTTCCATGTTCACTCCACTCCTGAGCCAGGGCTGGCCCTATCATTTGGCAGAGATGCCTTAAGCAGATGCTAGGAGGGAGCAGTGGCCCCAGGGTCATCTCCCCTTGAGCAGCCTCTGCCAGCAGCAATGCTTCTTGTTGCTGCCATGGGCTGGCTGGCTGTTTTACATAGACGTCCTCTACTGTGTTGTAGGAAAGATGTGAATGACGCCAAGCCAGCAGGCAGGCAACCTAAACCACACATTTCCACAGGGATGATGCACACTTCCATCTTGTTCTGCTCACATGATACACACAAGTGCTTCACTACAGTGCCTTGTTTGAGTGGGCAGCCAGCACATGCCCAGGTGTTGGGTGGATAGATCAACAAGCATGACTCAATTTCTATACCAAATGGTGTTAGACTACAAGTCTCAAGTAGCGGATGAGGACTACTGGCTAAGACTGCATGAAAGTCTTCCAGAGAGATCAGAAAACCGCTTGGATTCATCAACTTATAGGGGTGGACCATGCAAGCCAATGCCCCATCCTTGCAGCAATTATAGGCAGTTTTAGGTCCAACTTGATCAGGTAACGATTTGTGCAGAAGCATAGTGTCTAGATCATGAGAATAGTTCTGCTCTGTTCACCACTGGTCAGGTTGCAGCTAGAATCCTGTGTCCAGTTCTGGCCATGTTGTAAGGCCATCAACACACTGGAGTGTGTACAAGGAAGGAGGACAAATGGTGAGGGGTATGGAAACAAGTCATATGAGGAACTGCAGAAAAAGTGGAAAACAAAAGTTTAACAGGAAGCACATGGCTGTGTTCAGATGTCCAAAGAGCTGTCACAGAGGAGATGGAACAGACATATTCTCTATTGCTCTCAGCTGCATTGCTGGATCAATTTTTAATTTTAAAATCTAAAGCAGTCCTTGGTACAAATTAATAATATTTGATTACTCTGGATCTAGCTATTTAGGCAATATTCCCAATTATAAGCTCAAAGGGTCCTCCACTGCTCTGCATTTTCAAACCATGCAAAGAGCCTTTTTGGAGGGTCATTATTCTCACACTTTCATAGAACATTGTGCATGTACTTGTGGTTCTACTATAGTAAGGAATCTTTATTTTTTATTTTTATTTAAAACATTTCTATGCCGCCCCATTCACAAAGACCCTAGGGGCGGTTTACAAAACAAACAATACACACAATTAACCTTAAAAATCTGGAGACATCTCAGCCCAATATAAAAACCCAATAAATAGCCAACAACTAACAATTAAAATGACTTTTAAATAAAAAGGTCTTGGCCTGGTGCTGAAAAACAAATAACGACAGCGCCAGGCGGACCTCTCTGGGGAGCACATTCCACAGGTGGGGCGCCACTGCAGAGAAGGCCCTCCTCCAGGTACTCACCCTCCTAATATCTTTCATGGAGGGTTCCCGGAGAAGGGCCTCTGCCGCTGATCTCAGGGGGCAGGAGGGCATATATGGATGCAAGCTCTCCTTTAGATAACCAGGTCCCAAGCCGTTGAGGGGTTTATAGATGATAATCAACACCTTGAATTGGGCCCGGACTTCAATAGGAAGCCAGTGAAGCTGACGGAGGACTGGGGTTATATGAGAACAATGCCCAGTCCCCAACAGCAACCTGGCTGCTCTGTTTTGCACCAATTGAAGTATCCGGACCGTCTTCAAGGGCAGCCCCACGGACAGCGTGTTAGAGAAATCTAATCGGAAAGTTACCAATGCATGTGTCACTGTCACCAGGCAATCGTTCTCCAGGTAGGGACGCAGCTGATGGATCAGCCGAAGCAGAAGGAAAGCGCTCCTCGCCACTGCCATCACCTGAGCTTCTAACGACAGCTCTGGGTCGAGGAGCACTCCCAAGCTGCGAACCCTGTCCCTTAGAGGGAGTATAACCCCATTCAGGACAAGGTCCAGGTCCCCCACCCCGAAGCCAGACCCACCTACCAACAGGACCTCCATCTTGTCTGGATTGAGGTTCAGTTTATTGGCCCTCATCCAGCCCATTACCTCGGCCAGGTTCAGTACAGCCACTGCCTCACCTGGATCGGTTGAAAAAAAGAGAGGTAGAGCTGGGTATCATCAGCGTACTGATGACTCCGCAGCCCACACCTCCTGATGACCTCTCCCAGCGGTTTCATGCAGATGTTAAATAGCAAGGGGGACAAAATGGACCCCTGCGGAACCCCATGGCAGAGCTGCCATGGCGCAGAGCCACAGTCCCCAGCACCTCCTTCTGGTATCGGCCGTTGAGATCGGAGCGGAACCACTGCAGGGCAGTGCCACTTCCTCACTGTGTGATATCCTGTCTGCTTTATAGAGCATCAAGAGATAATTTTTTAGCTGGAATTTTATCTGCCATTGATACACAGAATCTGAGAAGATTATTTTTATATTATCATGCAACAATGTTTGTATTTTCCACAGTGTGTCTCTGTTTGTGTTGGCAGCTATGAAGATTAGCTCAAAGGTGACACTGAAGGGGGTAGCTACCATATTTTTCGCTCTGTAAGACGCACCTGACCATAAGGCACACCTAGTTTTTAGAGGAGGAAAAAAAGAAAAAAAATATTCTGAATCAAATGGTTTACTAAACTATTTAATAAACTATAACAGAATACAGTAATACCGTATTTCAACCTTGTAAAGTGAACAGCAGTCAACAGTGGCATTAAGAACCATCATCGCTGTCATTAACAAGAGAGAGACTTTCAAGTTCGCAGCGACACTGTACTCCAAGTACACCACTTGGAAAGCAATCACTAAATATGCACACACTGCTGTGGAAATGACAGTTGTGCTGTCATTATTGTATAGGAAAGAAGTTAAGTACAGAAAAGGCCACAATGTAGCTTTTTCTGGCATTTCTGGTAGTTGGCTCTTACCTTACCCTCTGACTCTTCTAGAATTAAGAGGAACATGTGTGAGGCTTACTTTCAAAGACACACAACACTATGGAAGTGCCACAGTTCAGTGTTAGCAGTTCAGTGCTTGTTTTGAACGTAGCAGGTCCCAAGTTTAAGATCCAAACCTTCCCATTGAAAGGATCTTGGCTAGCAGCCATTCTGGGAAAGGGCCTTCTTTGTCTTAGGCTTTGGAGAGCCACAGCCAGAGTTGACAATACTGGGACTGATGGTCTGACTTTGCAGGCTTCCTGATTGCCACAGGCTTTGACCCCCTGGGCTGTGTAGTGGTTCAAAGCACTCTCTCCAAGTAGCACAACTCTGTACCACCCAGAGGAAGAGGACGCTGCTGCTTGTATGTTCACTCATCTGTTTGCAAGCCTCTTTGAACAGTGTGCTGGAATTTGGCTCAGCAGGACCACTCCTCACAGCTACACCACCCAGAGAGCAGGTGTATGCAAGACTACTTTGTCTGAGTGTTCTTTGTTTTTTCTTAAGTACCATTTATTTTAGGGTTTCGTTTCACATTCTAAACTAGGCAAAATGGGGCTTCCCACAATCCCTTTCTGTGAGAAGTCACGCAGAATAACAAAAGGATCTAAAGAAACAGATGAACATCCTACTGCCTAGAACAGCTTTCTCCAAATCTGGTACGCTTCAAATGTTTTGGACTACAGCTCCCAGCATTCCTGACCACTGACCATGCTCTCTGGGTGTTGACATCCAAAGCATTTCAAGGGCACCAGATTGGGGGGAAATTGCTTAGAGGTTGAAGTCAGGACCTTAAATGACAAAAAGAAAACTCCCGATGGGGGTGAGCAGTTCCCGGGCGGTGGGGGTGAGCAATCTGTCTCTCCGTGCGGCTGCGGGTTAAAGTCCATGGCTCCTCCTCCTCCGCACCTCTCCCCCTGAGCGGCACAGCTCACACCTGCACCGGAGGAGAGGGGCGGAGCAGGGCACACCAAGTGCGTGCTGGCCAGGTGGGGCCGGCAGCATGCCAGCAGTGGTCTTCCAGGCAGCGCGCGGGGGGGGGGGGGGGTGGCGGCGGCGGTGGTGCAGCAGGTCTTCCCGGTGGGGGTGGGCAGTTCCCGGAGTGGGGGGTGGAGCAGGGTGTGCCGAGCGCGTGCCGGCCTGGTGGTGCCACGTGGTGCAGGTGGGCCAGCAGCGTCCCGGGCATCGGGCACACACACATTCACTCTATAAGATGCACAGATATTTCCCCTTACTTTTGAGGGGGAAAAAGTGTGTCTTATAGAGCGAAAAATATGGTAATTGATAGCAATTAAACTAGTTTTTATTTTGCTGTTATTTTTTTTTTAAATTTAACATCTGTTCTTAACAAATTTTTCTAATTTTTCATTATGTCTTTCGTAAATTTTGTAATGGCCAATGGCTAAATATAATAAAACTTGACTTGATCATTGCTTGCAAAGGTAGGACCAATGGCTGCAGATGGCAAAGAAACAGATTTGAATTTAACATTAGTAGAAGGCTCCTCAGAGTAGGAATTCTTCAAGAATGGAGGAGTCTCCCTGCACTGGGTAGCCATCCACATTCTGCATTGCAGGTCCTGAACTGAAATGGGGGTTGAACCAGATGACCTCCAAGGTGCCCTCCAACGATGATGTAATGTAATCTGAAAGACTGCATTATTTTACTTTGGTCAAGATCAGTAAAATACAAACACAGAAATAATAAAATAAATCATAACAACAAAATTCTTAATATATAAACCTCAGCCCAATAAGGAAATAATTAAAATAGTGAAATAAGGTAATCAGTAAATGCACCAAAGAGTTACCTCTAGTTAATTTTTTTACAATTAATTAATACCCTCTCATTGCAATTTGTGTAAATTTATAGCTACTGCACAAAAGCCTGTCACTTTTACAGTGACCTTTGGGTTACAATCTGACACTAATTATGTTAAAAACTGTTGTTCAGCTGCTCTCCCTGAAAACCACTGTATAATGGGGATTAAAACTCAGGGAAGCAAGTCCTGATAAAAAGTCCAATTAGCAAGACAAACTAGAGTACTTCCACTTTTCCATTCCACAAAGACACACCATCCAATAAGCACATGGTAATACAGTAAATCTTGCCTAATAAAACCTTCCCTAAATTTAGGGAAAGACAAGTCAGACAGATATTTTGCAGGTAAAGATTTCCTCCCATTATCTCTATACGCAGGAAGCTTTTGGCCCTACTTATATATTTTTTGTAATTCCACATCACAAATACATTGTTTAATTTCCATTTTAACTTTTCCACATAGTAGTAGACTTGGAAAAAGCCACATAACCATTGGGTCCATGCTCAACATAGGGCATCAAGTTAAACCAACCCTCTCAGATAGCTGTCTAGGTGCATCTTGAATACCTCTAGTGTACAAGAGCCCACAAACTCCCTAGCAAATTAGTTCCATTGTTGTACTGCTCTAACAGTGACAAAATTCTTCGTGAATCTGGTTTCCTGTACCTTGAGCACAATATTCCATGTCCTGCACTCTGAGATGAGCAAGATGAGATCCTGACCACCTTCTTTGTGACAACCTTTCAAATACTTGTGGTGTGCTATCACATCTCCCTTCAGTTTTCTCTTTTCAAGGCTAAACATACTCAGTTCTTTCAATCTCTCCTCACAGGGCTTTGTTTCCAGTTCCCATATTATCTTTGTTGTCCTCCTCTGAACCCCCTTTGTTTGCATCTTTCTTTAAGTGTAGTGCAGGACACAGTACTCAAGATTGGGTGCTGAATAGAGGGCAGCCAGTACCTCATACAATATGGAAGCTATACTTAAGAAAGCCCATGATAGCATTGGCCTTCTTTGCAGCCATATCACATTGTTGACTCATATTCAGCTTGTGGTCTACAAAAATTCCAAGACCCTTCTCACTTGCAATATTGTTGAGCCAAGTATTCACACTCCTCACATCTTGTAACAATGCATTTGGTTTCTTTTTCCTAGGTGTAGAACTTGGCGTTTGTCCCTACCGAATTTCATTCTGTTGCTTTCACCCCAGCACTCCAGGCTATCAAGATCACTTTCAGTTTTGTTTTTGTCTTCCAGGGTATTAGTTATAGGCTACATCCCTGCATAATGAACCTTAAAATTATACAGACTTACCATAAATTGAGCAACAGCCTTAATGAAAAAAACCCGGTCCTGCTCTGTCTCAACATCTGAAGGAATATCAGTCTGAGGCTCATATCTGCAAATGGAAACAACTGGAGAGTATAAAGGGTATGCTGCAGGAAGATTTATTTTACTGAAACATTTATTCCCTTCCATTGGTACACAAGGATTTCAAAACAGCTTGCAGCATAACAGAAACTTACTAAATACATTTAAACTACCAACATAGTAAATTAAAAAAGCAAGCATATGAGCCACAATATAACCAGCTGTAACAAATAGAAATTCCCAATGCAATGTAGTACAAATACTCTCTCCTAACTCGACCCCAGAAAGCCATCAACAAAGGAGCAGAATGTATCAAGCACAGGAAGGTTTGCCATAGCCTGGTGATGCGACCATGGAATGGAATCTACCCAGGATGATCTCCCTGCAGTGCCCCAAATATATTTTTCGGCAAGTGTGAAAAGCAAGCAAGAACTTAAATGTTACTCTTGAATGTGTATATATTACAGCACATAAATATATATTTGTGACTGAGTGAAGAATTGAACCTGGGCTCCCAAAGTGTAAGGCCAATACTCAGGCCACTGTACCATTGGCTTTTTGTAGCTTCCTGGTAGCTACAAGAGTCTGCAGTAATGGAACGAGGCTTCTAGCAGTGATGTGAAGAGCACAACATCCAACCCTCAACTTTGATATCACTGTGGATAGGCATTTTTCACTTCAGCCTACAAAACTAAAAGGCCCGGTGAAATGGGTAATAGGCTCAGGACCAAGATTAGAGAAAGATAAGTCATACGACAGCAACTCTTTAATGCATTTCATATCGTCCCCTGGAAGCATCTGATCATTCACTGCTGGAAACAGGATGGTGGACTCACCTAGAAGAGCTGTTATTTTTAGTGTTGCTACCTCTACAAAGAATACAGGCAGATAACATGAATCAGGTTGTCGGGGGGGGGGGGCAGTGGAAGTAAAATTGCACATAGTTTGACGGCAACCCTGCCATACTCAACCTATTAAGGTTTGGTATTCCTTCAGCACCCTCCTACCACATGATCAATTCACGAATAAAGAACATTTGCTGATATGGAAGTGAGTAGACATCTCACATAAAAAACAAGATGTGCCACTTCAGGTTGTTAAGAGACAGGTTTACTTGGGACAGGTTTTATAAGTGCTGACAGCTTTCTTTATTATTGAAGTGCAGGAGAGCAAAGGTTCACCTTAAGCCTGTTTTAAATTCGGACCTGAGAAAGCCTATCAATGCTATCCTTGTTCTGCACAGTAAACTTGAAGGTCTCAATGTAAAGAAAGCCACTCACTTGGGCATGCTTTGCGGTTTTAGGTGGTACAAAACCCAAATCGCAGTCACCTTGCCCTGTCTTTAATGACATATCACCTCACAAAGCACAAGTGGACCAGCCACCCTTTATTACAATAATAAAGATTGTAATCCCCTTCTTTCTTACTAGCCATTCGTCTCACTTGGGTTTTCAGAAACAAAGGCTTTCGGTGCACTGACATGTGCTTCGCCAACATTAACTTCAAATCCAAGTCAATTGCAATGCTAGGAATATATTTAAGCTAAAACTGAGAAGGGGCCAGGGGCTAGAGTCCAATCACACAGATTATTTTTCTATTGCTTGCAAGCATGCAAACTTGAAGGCTTCTAAGGTTTCTCTGTGTTAGGAATCAGTGTAAGGAAAGGGTTAGGGTTGGAATGACAAGTACTTTCTACAGAAGAATACAGAAGAAAACTGAGACTGGAAGCTTTAGTTTTGCTTGTATGCTTGTAACCAGCATATTTTAGAAGTTAGGACACATGTTACTTTTGAAGAATTTCCAGAATATTTAAGGTAGTTCTTTTCTAATATTTCAAGCATTTCATCAGTATCATTAACACATTTGCTCTGATATTTGCTTTTAAATGGAGTTCAAGTACCAACCTTTTCACTAGCCAAAGGAGTATCTCTGAAACCAGCATGAAGTTTGGAGTGCGAAAATTTTCCATCGAAATAAGCCGGGGATAGCCCAGTGCCCTCATCATTTCAGTAAAATCTTTAGAAACAAAGATATATTTGTAACAGCCAGAGAAGCAACATCAGCAATATAGTTGGTAAGGCAACAGACAGGGTCTCAAATGAAGCCTTCTAATTATGCCTTTCATGCTTTGCTTCCAGGGTAAGAACAAGTCTTGTGCTCTAAGGCTGCCATCTAACCTGCAGTAAAAATGCAGCAGTGCTCAAGGGCCAATACTTACCTCTTGCCTCACTGCTTGCTCATCACTCCAAATAACTTCCCTTTGTGTGAGAGCACTGGCTACCTAAGCAGCTACTTCTTATTCTCAGTCTTGCCCCTGCACGACCCATCCCTGGTTTACTTGAACTGACAGCTAGCTCTACCCGGACCATGATCCTTACAATGGTCTGATGTCCCTCCTTATGTTCATGCATTTTGGTGGGCACAACCCTTCCTTGGTTCTCTTATAGCTTTATGAGAACCACCAGTGCAGGGACAGCTCCAAGAAGAAGTCTTGCAAGCACAATTGATTCCAGGGCAGCTTATGGAAATCCTATGCACATAATGGTAAAAAAATTATAACAGGAGTTCTTCGGCGTGCCACAGATTCTGTACACCATGCTTTAGAGCATGAAATGCCAGCAAACCAAAAAGAATTGACCACCATTCTGCTGCTTTCTATAGTTCATTAAGCAGAAGAGGATGTTTATCTGAGTGGGATGGTATAAATTGGTGACCTACAACAGCAGGAAGTTGGACCTGATGGCCTTCTTGGACCCTTCCAGCTCTACTATTCTATGATTTGGCAAGTGGAAAAACTCGACACTTGCAGTGACTAATTACCGCAATGTTCATGGTCATGTGTATGAACAGAATAAACTGAACCAGTTTGTGCACAGTGTTTTCTTTTGAAACAAAAGGGAAAGGGAATTACAACAGAATGTTTGATATACATCAAATTAATGGTGATAAGTTAAATATAAGTACCTATTATTGTTATGTCTGGAACTGATGCCATGCAGTGCTTGAAGAGAACTATCTGCAAGAGAACTGACTGCACTCTTATTTACTTTATTTTGAATTTGGCCAGGGGAAACAGGATTTGGATCACACATTGGGGGGGGGGTCTGAGTTTCCATTAAGCCCTCCCCCCCGTTTCCCCCTTTAATTCAAACACTATCTCTCTATCCACCTGTTAGCTTCATAATGCCACTTTCTTCTTCAAAACCTTGCTATTCGACCTGTTGTAGCTATACTCCACAAAGATACTTGTAGCACCTGCGATGTTATCACCCAAAATTTAATGAATGGCAATCATTCAGATTTTTATCACTGTCTGTTCTTTCTGCATTTCAGTTCGCACTGACAACACAATTTGCAATCATGCACCCCCTCCCCCACCCTGGATATATAAATCTGCCAATTTGATGTTACTGCTTCCTGCATCTCACAAAATAGACAGTATCCACCAAAGTTCATGGCACAATTAATGTATTAACCTTCCAGGTTCCACAAGACTGTTGTTTCTCATTTTATCTTTTGCCCAAGGCACTAGCTGGTGGATTGTGGGGTTCTAAAAACAAACAAGATCTCCCTAGCCTGAAATCGGCTCACCTTTGCCACAGATGAGTGGAAATTTCGTACAGGTTAGTGAGAGAGGGATGAATTGCTCTGCTCTCATTTGCCTGTCCACTTGGTTTGCACACCAGCCCCTGACAAATGATAACGTGCTGCCCAGCCCCCTCCACCAATCTGTTCAGTAGAAAACCTTTCTTTTTTAAAACCAGCTTGCATTTCCATGCTGACCTGCATGTAGAGGGTGGTTCTGCCCTGCCTCTACAACAGAGACCCAGGTTTGAACACCTTCTTAGCCATTACGCTCATGGAGCTGACCGTGGGCTTAGTTACCTCACAGGATGGTTGTACGGATAAAATAATAGTTTGGGGGGATGCGCGCTCCCCGAATTCCTTTGAAAGATCAAACTGATAATAATGGATCGGGTTGATGTTAATATTGTATTAAATCAGAATGATAACAATTTCAGGCCAGTTAGAAAGGTGAAGCACAGTAAGAATAATAAACTGAGCCCAGCTTTGGTGGGCATGATGCCCCTGGAATACGTGCAAGAATAGCAACTGCTACCGCCGGTCCAGGCCCCTTCCCCGCTACTCAAGGCTAGATAATCTCCCTCAAATACGGCTCGACTCACTCCGGAGGTCGCGGAAAGACATCGTGACTCCCGGGCACTTCAACTGGTAGCCCGCACACTCGCCAGGGCTTCCCCGCGCCGCGTCTCAAGGCCAGGCCGCGCCGCGAGCGTCGCTATGGCAACCTCGCTACGGTAAGCCGCTGGGCTCAAGCTACCTCAGAGAGCGAAGGGCGCCGTTGGAAGAAGTGGGAGGGATTCGACGGGAAGGCGGAGACGGAGGGGCTCAGGGGGCTTCCCAGCGCGTGCTGCGACCGGCTGCGAGGGGCGCGATTCGCCAGAGAGACAGTCAGTGCGTGTCAAAGCTTCGCACAGAAAAGATGCGTGCACGTAAAGGAAACGTTGCATTTATATGAGCACGAACACTAACGGACACGCCTCCTTTATGTGCCGTATTTCTGCTTTCCTATAAGACAAAGTAGCAGTGAAGGAACTAGAAAAATCATCAAATGTAAGGATATTTCCCTGGAGACCAAGGGCGAGACAATCCACGCTATCGTATTCCGATTAGGGGGTGCGGGTGTGAAAGCTGGACAGTGCGGAAAGCTGAAAAGCAGAAAATCGATGCATTCTTTGTATCGGACCAACAACGACTGCTGTTTTTTTTAAATTATACTGCTATCCCACTGTGTGTGTGTGTGTGTGTGTGTGTGTGTGTGTGTGTGTGTGTGTGTGTGTGTGTGTGTGTGTTTCCACCTCAAGGAAAGACCACAATAATTTAAACCCCAATACTAAAAACAATTAAGAGTTCAGTCCACTGCATGTTCAGGCAGAACAAGTCCCCAAATTCCCAGCATTCTCCAGCCAGCATGGCTGGTGGCCACCACTGAAAAGGGCTTATTTCCAGAGATCCAACCTCCATGTATGGTGCTTGTCAAGAATGGCAGTAATCCGTCTAATTTTTACAGGTCATCTGAGGTCAGCAGCTAGTTTGAGCAATATGGGGGTCACTGTGAGAAGAGAATGCTGGCTGGTCCTGCCCCATCCCAACTGCAGCCATGACTTGGCTCCCTCATCCCAGCTGGCAAAGGGAAGGCCGGCGCGTATTCTTTTATGGGTATGGAATGGGCTTCCAGGGGAGGTGGTTGAGGCCCCATCGGTGATGGTGTTCAAGGATAGGCTAGACATGCACATGGTAGGCATGTTGTGAGCGGAGCTGGCTGGAGCCGGGGGTCAGACTAGATGGCCCGGGAGACCCCTTCTCACTCACTCTGTTTCTGTTTTATTTTCTATTCCTCTGATTCTTTCATTTCCCCTTATCAATTTGTTTGAGAAAAACTCCAGCTCCTTCTTAAACATCATGCATTCAACTGCACAGGCACTTCTATTCCCAGGGCAGGGATAGAAGGATGTGTCCCTGTGCACGCAGGAACCATTTCTGCTCCAGTTGTTGATTGATAGCATGGGCCACATGCCTCAAGAAGCATCAGTCTGTTCGGACATTCTCCTCGCAGGTTCTGGTGCCCCCACAGCTCAGCTAAGCCCCCGCCACACATTGGAGCTGAACTTGTAATGGGTAGAATGTGGGGCCTATGAAGGTGCCCAGGGCCAATGACAAGGGTGGTCATCGCTGAGCACCAGCCAAGGTCCACACCCCAGCAGAGCCCCACTAGGCACGACTCCTCTATGGCTGCTGCTGGTCATTCTTACCACTGGCTTGTCCATCTGCTTCTCTTTGGCCCAGGCAATCTGTCCCTGTGGTGAGGAGGGGGAGCAGGAGCTGTCCCTGCTTGCCAGCACACCGGCTCCCTGCCTGCCAAGCAAGCAAGCAAGCAAGCAAGCAAGCAAGCAAGCAGTAGCCATGAATGGAAAGCAAGAGCACCAGAGACAATGGCGAAAAGAGGGTTGGCACATGAAGGGAAGGGAACCCACTGAAGACGTCTTGCCCAGGGGCTCCCCAAAGCCCTGGAGCAATTAAAAACCCCACAGACTGGATGACGCTGAAGGCCTGGCCCCTCCCTAGTGCCCAACCACAGCTGCTGCAAAGGGACAGGCACATGTATCTCTGTACTCTCGGGCTCCCAGAGCCCTGGGGACATTTATGCATGGAAACCAATGTCCCTCAACTAGGTGCCTGTTTTGCCACACCATTCCCCCCTCCTGGAGCCCCACTAATCGATGAAAGGTGATGGCTCATTTCAACACAGTTTCATTACAGGCAGCTTTTTGGCTAACCTCTATGGGTCAAGGGCAAGGAGAGCTGCTAACCCTAAAGATAAAATGCTCCTTTGAGAGCATGATTTCTTGGAGGACCTGTCTTCTATTTCTCTAGCCCAGCTTGCCCTAAACTGGTGCCCTTTGGATGTGCTGGACTACAACTCCCAAGATCCCCAGTCAGCACAGGGAGTTTTGATCTCAAAAGGGTCTTTCTTTGGAAGCATTTAAAATGTATGCACTAGTTGAATAAACAGAGGAGGATTAATGTTCTGCTTTCTTTACAATGATCTACCAAGTGGCAGCTGCATCATGTTCTGTGTTTTCTCAGTATCAAAATATCTTACACATGTTTGGACAGGACAAAGCCCTGCAGCCCCCAGCGTTCCCCAGCCAACCTGAGGATTCTCAGGTAACCCATCCCAAATGGCTCAGACATTCCCATCCCTGTTAGAGACATTCAGTTACCTTTCTAGGACAGGAATGGAGAGCTGCTTTCATCCAGAGGGCAAATTCAGTTTCAAGGAAGCCCTTAGGAGGTGCATTCCAGTGGTCAGATATACTCTCTTCCCAAATATGTAAAATAAATCATAAATAAAATAAATAAATTTCAGAATACAGGGGGGAAATTGCACTCAAGTCAGGAGGCCCACAAACCTGTCCCAGCTGGGAAAAAGGAGGTGAGGGCAGATTTGGTCTCGGACTTGAAGTCCCTTCAGCTCTGAAAAAATTAGACAGTCAGTTCAGTCAAAGCTCCTCTCTCTCTCTCTCTCTCTCTCATTCTGGGGGCATAAATGAACTCAGTACAGGAATCTTTACCATTCAGCTCATGCTGAACTTTTCAGACAATTCTGATGAATTTAGCAATGTTCTCCTGAAAATGCCTGTGGCTACACAGATTGCAATGTCAACTTGTCTGCCCTTGTAGCTCACCACAGAGCTGTCAGCACAATAGACGAGAACCAGGCACCGCACACTCTCCCTCACTGCTCCCACTCCCAGCCCCCAGCTCAGCCTTCCTCAGTCTGATGCCCTCCAGAAGTCCTAGATGACAACTACTGGGATGCCTGACCATTGGCTGGAACTGAAGGGAAAAGTCCAAAGCTCCCAAAGGGCAGACAATTCCTCCATTCAAGGAATGCCACATGACAACACAGCTCAAATGTGTGAATAAGCTACATAGTTGGGAAGTTCATGAAACAACCCACGAAGCGGTTGACAGACAAGTCACCATCTTCCCTCCTACGTGAGTTAGAGGGAACCATCTTGTCTCCCTTTCTCACTGCTGACTGCAAACGCTTCCCCTCCTCTCTCCCTCTCTTACAACCTCTGGAATAGCTGCTGGTGGGAACAGCTGGGGGACCAGGAGTCTTCCCAGAGGTGGGTTTTCAGCAAAAGGCTGAACACAGGGGCAGGTGACCTGGCTTCCTCCAGATATTTTGGACTACAACTCTAATTAGCCTCCGACAGGATGACCTGTGGTCAGTATGTGGTAGTTCAAAACATGGACAGGGTAGTTTTAACATGGCTGTTAAAACATCATGATTTCAAATGTTTGAAGCAGGTCAGATGCATTACACATCTAAAAGCATTACAACAACCTGCAGGGTAATATTGGCCTTGATTTCAGTTGGGATGGGGAGAGCATAGAAAAACAACATGTCAGTATTGCACAAGGCACCATCCTTTCTCCCTGACTACTAGTTTTATATCTGGTGAGTTGATTTTAGTGGTTTGAGCCCAGAGGGGAAGGACAAGCAGATGGTGGATGATGGGAGTGGCAAGAAAATGGGTCCGACTCAGGAGAGGAGACCATTCAGGGCATTTTGGTAAAAGCCTATGAAAATTTGGAGCTGACACCCATCCAGGCACCGGTTCTCCCAGAGCCCTTTATTTTTCCATTGTAATTTCCATTACATTAACCAGCCCAGCTGGATGTGGGGCCAGAATCTCTCCCCAGTCTTGCAAATCATTTTTAGAGCAACATAAAACCAGCCCCAGACTGAGTGCAACTAATTGGATTCATATGTGCTGAGGGAGCCAACTGGGGCAGAGGTGATGGGAAGCAACAGAAGCCCTGAATGTACCAGCCTGAGCAGATGGCAGGGGTGGCCCTCCAAAGAGCACTCACCTCGACTAAGTGCACAAGCACAGATTAAACACAGAGTGCAAAAGGGATTTCTTCTTCTCCCTGTGAAGTTCTGCCAAAGTAAAAGCACTCAAGACCAAAGCATGCGTGGGACACCCTGAATGCGACGGAAGATGATGACCTTCAGGCCTGAGGAGGAAGGAAGGAGGTGAAACAGCCAAGCCATCCTCTGGCCCCCTGCATCTTGCCACACCTCCATCATCTCTGATCCAGTTGCAGACACCTGCTGCCTCATGTCCTGGACCATACGCCAGTGGTCCGTGGAGTACTCTGCGGGGTTTCATGCAACCACCAACCCACCATGGCTAATAGGCTCAATAATTATTGGAAACGGTTATAATCACTATTATTTGCAAACATATCCACAAACCGATTAGGGTGTCCTTCACCTGCTGCTTCTCTGTGGTGTTATGTGCATTTCTGAACAACAGGTGATGCTCCATGGCCCTCCAAAGTTCTCTGGGCATGCAATGCATCAGCTCCCCTCTCCTGGATGAGAACAATGGCACATCTTGCCATGGATTTTGTAAAGTTCTTCTCAGCCTGCTTTCAGAAGTGGTCAGTAAAAAGACAGATTCTAATCCCCACTTCCTGGAAGACAGTGGCGGGACAGAGCTGGTTCAGTAAGGGAAACAGTCTTCTACTCACAGTGAAAATAGCCCTTCTCTAGTGCATGACTCATCAGAGGCCAGTCTTCCCACCTCTCCCTGCCTCCTTCTGCCCCACTTCTAAGCAGATCAAGACAAGAGGCTTCTAATGGTGGCCTTTACTCTGTTAAACTAGCCAACTACACTGGCTTAGAGTATTGTAGAAACCATTAACAGGACATCAGTGCAGTTGGTATACCAGCTGTTAGAGAAATGGGATTTAATGCCAAGAAGTTGGCTCCAAACTGGAGCCTTCTCCCTTCTACCCAGCCAAAAAGAGTTAACTCCATCCTCAGGGAGGTTCCTGCTGCTTGTGACCAGACAGCAGGAATGGTGGGTGCTCCTCAGTTGTTCTGAACTATGGGACAGATTGTGTTACATCCATCTTGTCTGGCTCTTTCTTTTCAATGGAGTTTCCCACCCAATCAGTCTAGTTCTTACAGGCATCCCAGCTTACCTCAGGGCCTGCTGACCTTGGCATTCCAACAAGGAATTCCAACCACGTCCCTTCTTCCAGTTCTGATTCAGATTCTGAGGTGACAAGCTTGGAAGGAGGACTAGACCCAGTCCCACCGGGTTGAGGAAAGCAGCTCCAAAGCAATTATTCCTGGTGTTGAAGGTCATAAGGCCTCACCATGGCTTGAATAACTCCTTTGATTTTTGGACACTGGGAAAATTCACTATATTACCTATTGGACCTTAGCAACATCCTGGCCATTCTTCTGGTCAATTCCAGTAGAAGGTAGCTTCTTATGTAACTCCTTTCTTTGGTAAAATCCACCCTCCCCAAAGTTATTTGCATTGCAAGGGAAGTTTGCATTGTTGCCAGCAAATAGCAACATGTAACAAACCGTTTTAATCAAGACAGCAGAGGAGAAAAAGGTTAAACTTCTCCCCCCTGTTGACTGCAGAGCAGCTAATTAGCAATACAGACTCACTAAGAGCAACTGCAATTTGCATTTTTAAAGCAGCCATTGAGTACAAAGCACATTTTCATGTAGCATCTGGCATGACCATTTGGTCCGCGCACCTCGTCTTATGTGTTGCTGTTCTTTTTGTTCAGTCCCTGAACACACACACACACAGCTATCAACACTACTTTTCAGAGCACTTGAAGGAAGCCTGGTCGGGGCTTCATTTCCTGAAATGCAGGCGTTTATTTCCTTTTGTTCCTGTCCTCTGATCAAAGCCCGCGTCTGCAAGGTTTTGGTGTGCCATAAAGGAGCGAGTTACCATCTAGCAACAGAAATGATGGCGGGAAGAGCGCACTCAGCTCAGGAAACACTGCTGCTTCCAGGCACTGTTGTCTCCTGCAAGCGATTGTCTCCCATCTGCACCCTCTGCTGTGCCCTTGCCTGCATTTGAACCCGTGGATCGCTAAATGGCTGGGACTATATATAGTGCGGCTGCAAGCTTACACAGATGCCTTCTGCCATCCCAGTCGCCTTCCCTACTCCTTCTCGGTGCGTTTATCTAGACAGCTGAAAATTCCCCTCTAGGGAAAACGTTGGGCACAAGGTGCAGCCGCAGTAGCAAAGAGCACTGCAGAATTGTGTTGCTCATGCCAGCGGATACTCGTGGACCCCCGGTTCAGAGGTGCAGCTGCAGGGCTGGATTGTGCCCTTGGGCAGAAAAAGATAGGCAGGCGTACTCACTTGGAATGTGCTTCCATGCTGACGTGCTTCAGTCTGGGGAACCACATGGAAACCATGGTGTGGTGGCAGCTTGCTGCGTTTTTGAGTAAGCTGATACATGGGCAGAAGCTCCCCAGTATTACCAGGCTACTGCTCTTGAGCTGGCTGGTTCATAGTCCTGCAATGAAATGAGAGGTCTTGGTCACTCTGCTTCTCTGGGCTTGAACCATCCCATAAAGCTATGTTATGCCAGAATACTCCACCTGCACAGCCATCAGATGATGACCACGAGCAGTCTGTCAGCATCTTGAAGAAAATGCAGTGATTACTGAAATTCAACATGAATTTATTAAAAATAAATCCTGTCAGATTTATTTAATCTCATTTTTTGACAGGGTAATCTCCCAAACGCACAGATGCAACACTGTGGACAGAATCTACCTTGATTTTAGCAAAGTGCCCCACAACATTCTGATAAGCGAATTAGCAAAAACTGGACTAGATAGAAAAACTATTAGGAGAATCCAAAATTGGCTGCTACATCGGTCACAAAGAGTGCTCATCAATGGCACGTTCTCAAACTGGAGGGAGGTAACTAGTGGGGTGCCTCAGGGTTCAGTCCTGGGCCCAGTGCTCTTCAACATCTTTATTTATTAACAAGGAAAGTACAAGGAAAGATAATGAAGTCTGCAGGTGATGCAAAACTGGGCAGAATAGCAAACACCCCAGAAGACAGAATGGAGATCCAGGGCGATCTTGATAAACTTGAATGCTGGGCTGGAAGCAACAGAATGTGATCAACAAGGACAAGTGCCAAGCCCTCCAGCTAGGAAAAAGGAACCAAATTCATCTACACAAGATGGGAAATACATGGCTCAACAGAACTGGGGGGAAAGGAGCCAACAATGCAATGCAGCGGCCAAAACAGCAAATCCTATTTTGGGATGCATTAACAAAAGTATTACTTCCAAATCCTGATAAATAGAACTTCCCCTATACTCCTCACTAGTCAGACCTCATCTGCACTACTGTGTGTGGTTCTGGGAATCAAGATTTAAGAAAGGTACAGAAAAAATAGAAAAGACTCAGAGGAGGGCAACAAGAATGAACCTGGGTTTGGAAACACTGCCCTATGAGGAGAGACTGAGAGAACTGTGCATGTTCAGCCTTGAGAAGAGAAGATGGAGGGGGGACATGATATCCCTCTATAAGTACTTCAAAGGCTGTCACAAGGAGGAAGGTCAAGACCTCAAGTAATCAAGAGTAATCAGAGTAATTAAGTCAGGCTGTGACAACCCAGGTTCAGGCTGGACATCAGGAAAAGCTTCCTCACTGTCAGAGAGACACAAGAGTGGATCTAATTGCCTGGAGAGATCATGGACCAGAGAAATTCAAATAGAAACTGGACAGCCAGAGTGGGATGGTGTAAATTGGTGTCCTGCAACAGCAGCAGGTAGGACCCGATGGCCTTCTTGGCCCCTTCCACCTCTGCTCTTCTATGGGTCTATGATTCTCAATCTGATCCTCCCCAGATGTGTTGGAATGCAGCTTCCCTACTGGCTGGGAATTATGGGAGTTGTAATCTAACACATCTGGGGCAGTCCAATTTGGGAAAAGCTACAATTCCATGTGACCATTCTCGAAAAATGACCTGCTTTTTCAGGTCTAGAAATTACTAACTAGTTACTTTCTCTACTGCTGCTCTGTGACATTTTGCAGAAAAGATTGAGGCCCTGGGACATCCCCACTGATCTCACCTATTTACATGACCTTCTTGTAAGCCATGGAACAGTGATGGAAAAAGCAATTTTGGTTTTTGACTGTTCTGCTAATCCAAAATATAGATCACCACTGTTTTGCTAGAAGGTCTCCCTCTTGACTGAATCTCTGTTCAATTACTTTGTGGAGCAGTTTTGTGTGGAGTTCTTGGCACTGGTTATAGCAAGGCAATGTGTCAGTTAGTAACTGGTGCAGACTGGTGGACTGATACTTGGGAGATCCAGGTTCTCATCTGCACTCAACTATGACGCTCACTGGGTGGCTTTTGGTCAGGTACTCACTCTTAGCCTAACACACTTCACAGGATTGGTATAGCCAATTTATTTTGTTTAGGATTTATAATATACTGTAAGCCATCCAGAGACGACAGTGATAGACAGCCTATAAATCTCCTACATAAAACTAAATAAAATAAATTGTTGCTGAGCAAGAAGAAAAGAGGCCAGATATAAATGCTACAGAAAGAACGGCACTCTGAATAGCAGGTTGCAATAAGAGGGTCTCATGCTGTACATGGTCCATTACAGGTTCTGCCATGCAGAGCTTAGAGGGCCCCTAAATGGCCCTTAGGATTCCACGGCGGGGGGCGGGGACTCTAACCCCCATCATGCTTTGTAGTCAAAAGCTGATATTTGGGCCATGTTGCACATGTAGCGTCACTCAGTGTATGTGTTCTTGACCAGCCTCACCAATTTCCTCCCTGATTTGGTAAATCTTCCCCTGGAGGTCAGGCCTCCCTCTGTTCCCCAACCCTCCTTGGGAAAAAGGGAGACCGGCTGCCTCCCTTCCAGCCATGCATGGACTAACCAGTCTGCAAGATGATCAGAGTTTTTGTGTACATGTTAAAATCTTTGTCGTTGATACATCTAGTCTGTCTTACTTTTAATGCAAAAGGCCCTTCCAAGTCCTAACAGACCATCCAGTGACCAGCCCTGCCATTCCGATTCAGTTAGTAATCAGGTTCTGCAAGCAATCATCCTTTTAACAGATGTTCTGTGGAATTCAGTGGAGTTTATTTCTGTAAAATTCATGCATACAATTGGCATCCATGTAAGCATTAAACTTAGCAACCTTACAATGCAACCCTATGAATAGCTACTCAGAAGTAAGCCCACTATCTCTAAAGACTCCTGAGTATGTATTATTCATTTATTTATTAAATTGATTTAGTCACAGTACTGAACTCTCAGACTAACCTGCTTCACAGTGTTGCAGCTCTGAGGTTAACATGGAGAGCAGGAGAACTTGTGACCATGTCAGGTTCCTTGCAAGAGGAAGAAAGGAGGGGTGCAAGAGTAATGCAAAAAACCCCATGGGGAAATTAGCCCACAGTGCTTGGCATCATGTGTGAACAGCCTCTATGTTGTTTAACCCAACAACAAACCATTAGCTATGTTTATTGTTCTTAGCTGTTAACATAACACAGTTAAAACCCTGCTTTGCACAGAATGACAACCCACAACTCACAGTTTCATGGCTTAGTTGTTGGTATGCATAAACTGGGTCAGGGAATCCACTGAGGCCCAAGATGCAGGCTTCCAAAAACTGATGACGTAAAGTGTTCTTTACTTCTGTGCACTCAATACATATTGACCAGGGTAATGGACAGGCCTCAGAACAATTTGAGCTGCCTTCCCTGCCCACCTAACACTGGAGTCCCTGTTATACCATTTCTCCTGCCTCCCTCCACCATCTTTGCTGCTCACAACTCGCACATCCCATGGAAGCATCTAGAAAAAAGATGGGGACAGGGGAAGCAGACAACTCCTGATGTAAACAGCCATTCCCATAACCATTTTGCTCCACAGCAGTTCTGTCAGCATTCAAACCTCTCTGACTTTACGTGCTTTGCATGTAATTGCACATTCCATCTCATTTCTTCGGAAACTGCCTTTCGTTGTGACACAGCTGCTTTTGCAGCTGCACTTGGCTGGCTTTTTAAGAGCTGTGCCGGGATCAGAGGAAGATTTTTCGTGCTCAGAGTCTCTGCTTTTCTGATGTTGATCCCTTGTTACACACAATACTCCAGTCAACCTTTCCATCAGTGCCTAGACCTTTAAACAGGATTGTTGAACTTAAGGCTTGCCTCTGCCTTTTGATGGTCCATCATCGGTCCTTGGGCTTTGAAGACTGCTCCTATGTGACCAAGCCCTATACTAGACCTGTCCGAAACCTCTTAGACCGCTGAATGATGTGCATTCTATTGTCATTCATTTATTTAAAACTTCTATATGCCGTCACCACATGCCTTGGCATCTCGGGACGGCTCACAAACATACAATTAAACAATAATAAATTCCATAAAATTATATAAAAAGAAAAACAAAAAAGCAACTGTTAATAAAATATTAATTTTTAAAATAGCAATTAAATAAAAAGGTTTTAACTCAGCACCAGGCACACCTCTCCAGGGAGCACGTTCTGGGCGCCACCACAGAGAAGGCCCTGCTCCGGGTAGTTGTTCTTTTTATCTCCTTTAAAGAGGGCTCCCAGAGCAAAGCCTCTCCTGCACATCTTAAGGGGCGTGAGAGCATGTAAGGGAAGAGGCCATGTCTTCAGGTCATGTCTGGAGAGAATAACTGGACTGATGATTTTGAATTTTTTTCATGGCCTAGAGATAAACAAATACTGGCCCACTGTAATTGTTGTGGCTGGAAACAGTGAAAACAGGAAACATCTCACCTAAGATTTGAGGAAGCCACTTCCACCTACCAGTCTCTTCTGCTCTGGATGCCTGCGGCCAGGCTACCATCTCCTTATTCTGCAGTTACAAAGCTGCTGGACACGCATTATCCAAATGATGCTTCCCTATTTGAAGTGGTGGTGTAGCCACTCCCCTTTTCTCACAGCTGCAAATACAGCAACAATGGTAACAAGCAATGGAGAAAACCACAGAAAGAGGACACAAGAAGGAAAAAAACATCAAAACATATCCATACTCAATCATTTGCAGTCATATGAGAAGGAAAAGAAAAATTACACTTCTGTCTCAAATATAATATTATAAGCAGTCCAGATAAGATTTGAGATTGATGGCTGTGGGAAGTACATTTTCTTGATAGATGGTGGGTGTTTATCCCTCGAAGCTGATGCATTCGGGCTTCTCTTTGCAATGTCCTTTGTAAGGGCGTCTAGAATCCACTTTTGCTGGCCATCTGTTAATCAACACACCACAGGGATGCACTTCAAAATGAATGAACCCTGAACCTTTTTCAAGGGTAGATTTGATACGAGCAACAACTTCCAGGTGGCCCTGCGTGAGAATTCTATTTAGTAAATGAAAATCTGGTGCATCTCACCAATTAGCTGCACCCCTCACTGGCATTGACTAACGAGGTACCAAGCTGAGCCAGCATCCGGATTTCCTTTTTAACATGGAGGCAATGTGAGCATTTTAAAGTATTGTAAACTGTAATTTGCACAAAGTCCATTTTCAAAAGAGAAAATCTGCAACTGTGCACCTGCACACTCGTGTGGGAGTCCAATGAAAGGCTTTGCCCTATCAGTATGCTAGGCTCTCCTATCAAACCGCAGCAAGTGCCGCATGGAAACAGAAAAAGAGGCGCCGACACATTAAATTGTTGTTTTCCTTTCCCTGACAGCTGTCAAAAGGCAAGCTGTCAAGTGAAAGCAAAGGCACAAATGCATATTTGCTCGCAAAAGGGGGTGATTAGTAAGTAGATTGTCCCCATTGGCAGCAAGATCTAGTTTTTATATATGGACCTGATGGTCCTCAGTGCTGCCCTTTTTCCACCTTTCCTGAGCCTTGGGAAAGTGAAGCTGTCAGGACTCAGGGTTCAGCCCATTTTTCCACAGGGACATACAGCCTATTCCTTAAGAATCCTCTGTGATGCCTAATATGTCCAAAATATGAAGTTTTGTTGAACTAATAGAATCATAGAAAGGTAGATTTGGGAGGGGCCTATAAGGCCATCCAGTCCAACCCGCTGCTCAGTGCAGGGCTCTGAGTTAAAACATCCCTGACAGACGGCTGTCCAGCTGCCTCTTGAATGCCTCCCGTGTGGGGGACCCACAGCCTTCCGAGCTCATTGGTTCCATTGCCGTACTGCTCTAACAGTCAGGAATTTTTTCCTGATGTCCTGCTGGAATCTAGCTTCTGGAACTTAAGCCCATTCTTCTGAGTCCCACACTCTGGGATGACGAAGAGATCCCTCCTCGGTGTGGCAGCCTTTCAAATATTAGCAAAGTGCCTCAATCTTCTCATCTCAAGGCTAAACACACCCAGTTCTCTCCATCTCTCCCAGTAGGGCTTTGTTTCCATTCTCCACATCATCTTTGTCGCCCTCCTCTCGACTTTTTCAAGTTTGTCTGCATCTTTCTTAAGTGTGGTGCCCAGACCTGGACAGTACTGGAGATGGTGCCTATAGAGGGGAACCAGCGATTTGGAAGCTACACATATACTAACGCAGCCCAGTGTAGCATTAGCCGTTTTTCCAGCTACATGGCATTGTTGACTCATATTCAGCCTGTGCTCTACCACAATTCTGGGATGCTTCTCACTTGCAGTATGGCTGAGCCAAGGATGCTGCGTCTCCCAGCAGTGCAGCTGGTTCCTTTCTCCCGGGCTGAGAGTGTGGCGCTTGTCCCATTGAACTGGAATCTGTTGCTTTCAGGCCAGCCCTCCAACTTCTCAAGATCTCCTTGAATCGTCTTTCCGTCTTCCAGGGTAGCAGCTACCGCACTCAGTTTTGTGTCAGCCGCACACATCTGCTAATCGTGCCCTGCACTTGCCCATCCCCATCACTAACAGAAACTGGGCCCAGGACGGCAGGCGACCCACTCGCCCCCTCGCCCCGGCGCTGAGCTGTGCGGCCAGCTGGGAAGCCGGGTGAGCACGCCGATTTTCGCGCGCGCAACGGGGACGCGCGGGGCTGCGCATTTCACGGAGGCAGAACCATCCAGCGCCATCCGCCTCCGACGTTCCCGGGAACTTTGCACGGGCGCGGCGGCAGGAAGGGGAAGGGGGCGGGCTCGCCGCTCCGCTCCGCCCCTCCCGCCGCGCCGCGACCCCCGAGTCCCGTCGGTGCCCTCCTCGCCCCTCCCGCCGCCTCGCCGGCGCTGGGCAAAAGCGCTCCGCCAGAGCGGCCGCCGCTCGCGTCCGTGGGCGGCGGCGGCAGGCGCGCGGGGCGCAGCCCGGATCCGCGCCCGGTCCCGCTGCGTGTCGCCGAGCCGAGCCGAGCCGAGCCGAGCGCGCGGGCGGGCGGAGCGGCGCAGCCCCGGGAGGACGCGGAGGTGAGGAGCCCCGGGAGACGGCGGGCGGCGGGCGTCCGGGCGCCGAGGCTCGCTGGGGGGCTTCAAGCTGTGCGGCCCCCACGCTGGAGGCGCCCGTCCTGCTCGCTGGGGAGGCGAGGAGGCACGAGAGTGCCTCTGAGCACCTGCAAAGGGCTGCTTTCCCTCCCAACGGAGGGCGGCGCTCTCCCCGCCGCGGCTGGGCGGAGGGCTCCTTGGCCGCAGCGCGGGGCTTCCGAGCACCCCGGGAGGGACCCGCCTTCGCGGATCGGCCACGAGCCCCGGACGTGGCGAGGGACGGGCTGGGGGCCGGAGAGGTGCGCGTGGGGCAAGCAGAAGCGGCTCAGGACTTTAAAAGGGCGGGGGGGGGGTCCATGTCTAGGATGCTTGAGAGAAATTTAGGGAGGGGTGGGTGGGTGGTGCGGTCTTGGTTGGGCTTTTCCCCTTGGCTGCCCCTCTGACTTGCGGCCTGCGTGGGTCTCTGCCCTGGAGGAAGCCCCGGGCTGCCCCTGCTCCGCGGAGCTTCAGCCATGGGACGGCCTGGCCGGGACTGCGGAAGGCCTGGGTGCACACCTGAGCCGCTGCTTCGCCACTCGCACACCTTCCGGCTCGGCTGTTCTCGTTCCTTAGTGGCGCCTGGCACCAGTTCCCCGATGGCTGGGCATCTTTCTGCACAACCCTGTATATGCCCACTCAGCCCCATGGAAGGGTGGGGTGGGGTGGGGTGGGGTGGGGTGGGGGGGCTTCCAGATGGGGAGGACTGCCCCTTCCATCCTTTGCTGCCCGCCTTGGTTTTAGTCCATGCCGCCTGAATGGCTACCAGGTTAGGCAAATCTTGCGTGCCGTGGTTTGTGTGCCAGTGTTTACAGTGCTGACTGGACCCATCGCTACCTGCCTCTGCCTTTCTCTTGGAGAAAGCATCCAGTGGGGAGAAGCTGTTTTGGGAAGGATGCCGCTTGCAAGAGAGCCTCCCAGCGGTGGTGGAGGCTACCTGCCCTACCCTGGCCCTCGTCCCAAAGACAATCTGAGGTTTGATGGGGGCTTGGGAAAAACAGCCAGCCGGACACTGTTTGTCTTCCAGGAAAGGATTGTGGCTCTTTCATCTGTGGGTTGTTCCTGGTTGACCAGACATGGCTTTGCTAGCATAGGCGGGTCAGACACCGTGATAACTCACAATTCACCCACGTGCAACCCTTGAGCAAGGGTTATTGTGTTGTCTGAACCCCGCCGTCATGGGGACTGAGGATTCAGCAGTGGTGAGGAATGAAGGAATCATAGGCCAAAGCTGCCTCTGTGCTCAAACTTTGCAATAGGTCAAATAGTTCTCGTGGCCAGTCTGCCGAGTGCCCTCCAGAAGCTTTGGATTTCAGCTCCCATCAACCCAGCCAGCATGGCTGATGGTCAGGAATGTTGGGAGTTGTATTCCCAAGCATCTGGAAGGTTGGAGAAGGGGGGCTTAGGGGGCAATGCTGTGCAAGCGTAGATTGAAGGCATTTGAGCACCTTCCACCTTTCCCTGGAAAGCGGTGCTGCCTGGCAGATGTGGGCGGCTATAGCCTTGTGCCTAAAGATGCGCAGCATTGCATTCTTATGGTGCACCCAGTGTTAGCTGCAGGTAGACAAGAGCCCCTGAAAGGAGACTCACAGCACATGTTCCCTTCATTGCAACAGGTCTATTCCATAGTGGGCTGATACTGGATACTCCGCTCTGTGTGCAGTCTTCTGCACATGTACCGAGTGTTTGCACCACTGAATGCAGTGGGACCTCTGAGTAAATGTGTAGGGTTGCTTTCTGTCCAACAAAAGGCGACAGAGGGAGAAATCAGGCTATGATCCTGTGCATGCAATTAAACCCCACTGGTGAGCTTTACTTCTGAGTAAGCATGCGTAGGACAGCCTGCCTTAACTTTCATGGACCATGGTGGAATTTGTGATCCCCTCTCCATATATTCTGAAGTCCATCCCATCAGGGTCAAATGGGCTATGTAAGAATGGGATTGCTGTTTAGGTTTCCTGGAATGTATCCACCCCCCCTTTTTTTTTTTGAAGCACATAGTTCATCTGAGAGCCTGTGTGGCCTAGTGGTTAGAGTGCTGGGCTGGGGCTCAGGAGGTACAGGGTAGGTTTCCACTCAGCCCTGAAGCTCCTTGGGCCAGTCTCTCAGCCTAACCTACCTCACAGGGTTGTTGTTACAAGGCTAAAATGAAGAGAAGGATAGCCATCTTGCTAAAGCAAGCAAGCAAGCTGGAATCACAGCATGGTGGTCTCTCCCTTGATGTGCAGAGCTGCCTTGTTTCTGGAATGGAAGAGCTGGCGAAAAATGAAGAGGCGCTGGAAAGAATCAAATCACATTTGGTTTAGAACGAGGCAGGGGGCAGGATGCCCTCAAAATCCCACCTCTGAGCCATGGGTACCATTTCTTCCTCTCTTATATCCACAACCCTCTTTATGAGTAGATTCACCACTTCTTGGGGAAATGAGAACGTACAAGAGATCTTGTTTCTCCCCCTCCACTGTGTTGACATTAAAGGATAATTTGTTTAACTGAAGTGCATTTCAATTACACTCAGAGCCTCATTGAACATTCCTGACATGCAAATGAGACACTGGCAAAGCCTTCAAAAAGCATCATTGCAGCAGAGTTTTTTCCGGGAATCCGGAATGCTGTTGCTTTTGCTTGGTGGCTGTTTGTTCTTTGATCGTCTTCTGCTGCCACAGCTGGGCTCGCTTGGCCAGCGGGGAAAGGGGTTTCCAGTGGGAGTTGTGCGTTTGCCATACAAGAAAAATGCAGAAGTAACAGGGAGAGTTGGCGTGGTATATTGGTAGGAATGTGGGAATGGGATTTGGGAGATCTGCATTCCAGTCCCTGCTTGGGCATGAAGCTCCCTGGTTGACTTTTGACTCTCAGTCTAAAAGCACAGGTTAATTAGTAATAACGATACTTGCAATCAACATCAGCATCTCAGCAGTAGCATCGCTTTCTCCTCTCTCCCCCACCATTAAAAAAAAATTCTTTTCAAGTTCCTAGCCTGGTTTGTGTTAGTGACATGGTGTTCCGTGAAGCACACGCTTGGGTTCCTGGCTCTTTCCTTCTGGCTGAGACCAGTTCAGATCCTCCTGTACTTTGCTGCTTTGCCCCGCTTATTGCCATAATATTCTGAACATTTTAAAAACCTGGGTATGGAGGATGGGAGAGATTATTCAGGGCCAACCACTCCGTTGCTTTGTTGGCTCACTACATTCTCATTGCAGAGTTCTTGTCTCCTTGGGGCAGACACACAGTGGTGCAGATAGTTGTGCGGAACAGTTTTTCTATCAAAAGGTCCGTAAGATCGCATCCCACAGCTGCAGTCTTTTGCACCCCCGCAAGGAAGCCCCAGGGAACACTGTGGCACCGACTTCTGAAGGAAAAGGTCCTAGGACTTGCTCTCATTTTCTAACCTCCTCCCTCCACATCCAACACAAGGTTTGGTGCAGCTGTGTGTGGCACTGCCCCACTCATCCCAGGAGGAAGGACCTGAGGAAGGCAGAGCTGTGAATTCCTACAGGGCCATCGATCGCATGTATCGTGACATGATTCGGACTGGAGTCTCCAAGTGTGTGCATAAGTTAAATTGCATTGTGAGCTCTTATAGGGCTGTGCTCACACAGGTGAGGGCTTTCTGGCATAGGTGGCCATCAGTGAAAGCTGTGACTTTCTTGGGGCATTGGCCTCACTACATCTTGCCATCTGCCAGCTCTGCAATGCTCCCTCTGGGATATATTAGTGAAAAGAACCTCATTAGTTCCCAATTAAAGTTGGTGGAATCAACTGCTTTCCTCCTGAGCTGACTGCAGAAGTGGCAAAGTCCTGAAGAAAATGCCTGGTAGTGGCACCCACACTCATGAGGTTGCAATAAATAGGAAGAGGTGTTTGGTCCACATAGAAATATGTCTCCATGTCATGAATGTGCAAGGGGGAAGGAAGGAGGGAAGGAAGGGATATGGGCAGAAATACAGGAGCAGTTTCACACTGCGATTAGAGATACAGGGCAATGCATTCCATTTGCAGTCTTAGTGCAAACGCGCTGGCTTCTGCCTTTTGGGACTGCTGTGCAAATGGAAAGTTCTCCTTCTGGGTTTCCCTCTGCACTGGCCACACCCCACCTCGGCTGCTGTGCTGTGGTGGTGAGAACCAGGCTCTGCTCCCCACGTGGCCGTGAAGCTCTCTGGCCAGATGTTCACGCTCAGCCCAACCCCTTCACAGCCTTGTTGTTGGGAAGCTCGACCTATGCAAGCTGCCTTGGGTTCCTCACAAGAGGAAAGGGGCAGGATATGAGTGGGGACTAATAATCTCCTGTCCTGGATCCCACACCTTAAGAAGGATTCACCTCCAGTGAAACGTGTTCAACGGAGGGCAACAAGGATGATCAGAGAACTAGAAACGGAAGCCCCTGAGGAAAGAGGGAAGGACCAAGGTACGTTTCGCCTTGAAGGAAGAAAACCGAGGGCAGCCATGGTGGTACTTTTCAGGTGCCAAAACGGGAGAACAAGCAACCTGTTCTCTATCATCCGACACTGTGAGGCACCAAATGACAGGCTTAAATTATGGGAAGGGAGATTTTGGTTGAACACCCGAGGATCAGGGTGACCAGACACCAAACCACGGGAGTGGCAGGCAATCTGTGGCTTGAAGCATTTAAGCCAAGACTGGGCAGCCATCTGTCAGGGATGCTTGAAGCCGGATTCCAGTGGTTCAAATAGCCCCTTTCCAACCCTATGAATCACACTTTTGTAGTGGGGCTTTGCAATAATAAAAGCAGGCAACATGCACTGGAAGGGGCCAGAGGGCCATCAGGTCCAACCCCCTGCTCAGTTCAGGACACCAAGTTAAACCCTCCCTCTCAAATGGCTGTCCAGGTGCATCTTGCATGCCTCTAGTGCGGGAGAGCCCACAACTATGCTAGGCCATTTTTAATATTGTCAGCTGCTCTAAAAATCAGGAAATTTTTCTTCTTATCTAGCTGGAATATAGTAGAGGAAATAAGGTTCAAACATATGTTAGGGGAAAATGCTTGCAAAAATGCAGAAAACAAGGCATGTCTTAGGAAAAATTTGCAGGAAAATCTTATGCATCTTCATGTGAATGTTAAATAATAACATTCTGAAAGTGTTGTTGTTATAGGTTGCGAAGTCGTGTCCAATCCATCGCAACCCCATGGACAACATTCCTCCAGGCCTTCTGTCCTCCACCAAGTGCAGGACAGATCAAATACAAATACATCTTGCAACTGAAAATGAGGGATGTACATCTGAATGCAATTTTTTAAAAGTGTGCTTTTGTGATGTGCTAGACATTTTGGACTTTATGATCTCCACTGTGTTGTGTTTGCTGGCAGTTGTCATGAGTTACCAATTAGCAGAAGATTCAAGCTACACTGAATGAAATTATTGTTGTTAGTCGCGAAGTCGTGTCTGACCCATTGTGACCCCATGAACAACATTCCTCCAGGCCTTCCTGCAGCCACCTCATCCTCTGCCATCCCCTTCTTCTTTTGCCATCTATTGTTCCCAGCATTAGACTCTTCTCTAGGGAGTCCTTCCTTCTCATTAGGTGGCCAAAGTATTTGAGTTTCATCTTCAGTATCTGGCCTTCTAAAAAGCAGTCAGGGTTGATCTCCTCTAGGACTGACCGGTTTGATCGCCTTGCTGTCCAAGGGACTCGCAGGAGTCTCCTCCAGCACCACAATTCAAAGGCCTCAATTGTTCGGCGCTCAGCCTTCCTTATGGTCCAAATTTCACAGCCATACATTGCAACTGGGAAAACCATAGCCTTGACTATACGTACTTTTGTTGGCAGGATGATGTCTCTGCCTTTTACTATGCTATCTAGATTTGCCATAGCTTTCCTCCCCAGGAGCAAGCGTCTTTTAATTTCTTGGCTGCAGTCCCCATCTGTGGTGATCTTGGAGCCCAGGAAAATAAAATCTGTCACTACCTCCATTTCTTCTCCATCTATTTGCCAGGAAGTGAGAGGACCAGATGCCATGATCTTAGTTTTCTTAATGTTGAGTTTCAAGCCAACTTTTGCGCTCTCCTCCTTCACCCGCATCAAGAGGCTCTTTAGTTCCTCTTCACTTTCTGCCATTAGAGTGGTATCATCTGCATATCTGAGGTTGTTGAGATTTCTCCCAGCAATCTTGATTCCAACTGGTGATTCATCCAGCCCTGCCTTTCTCATGATGTGCTCTGCATATAAGTTAAATAGGCAGGGTGACAATATACAGCCTTGCCGAACTCCTTTCTCAATTTTGAACCAATCAGTGGTTCCGTGTCCGGTTCTCACTGTTGCTTCTTGACCTGCATATAGGTTTCTCAAGAGACAAATAAGATGGTCTGGTACTCCCATCTCTTTAAGAACTTGCCACAATTTGTTGTGATCCACACAATCAAAGGCTTTAGCCTAGTCAATGAAGCAGAAGTAGGTGTTTTTCTGGAACTCCCTAGCTTTCTCCATGATCCAGCATATGTTGGCAATTTGATCTCTAGTTCCTTTGCCTCTTCGAAATCCTGCCTGTACTTCTGGTAGTTCTTGGTCCACATACTGCTGGAGCCTAGCTTGTAGGATTTTGAGCATCACTTTGCTAGCAAGTGAAATGAGTGCAATGGTGCGGTAGTTTTAACATTCTTTGGCATTGCCCTTCTTTGGGATCAGAATGTAAACTGACCTTTTGCAGTCCTGTGGCCACTGTTGAGTTTTCCAAATTTGCTGGCATATTGAGTGTAGCACTTTTACTGCATCGTCTTTTAAGATTTTGAATAGTTCAGCTGGAATGATGTCACCTCCACTAGCTTTGTTGTTGCTCAGACTTCCTAAGGCCCATTTGACTTCACATTCCAGGATGTCTGGCTCGAGGTCAGTGACCACCCCATCGTGGTTATCAGGGATGTTAAGCTCTTTCTTGTATAGTTCCTCTGTGTAATCTTGCCATCTCTTCTTAATCTCTTCTGCCTCTGTTAGGTCCCTGCCATTTTGGTCCTTTATCATGCCCATCTTTGCATGAAATGTTCCCTTCATATCTCCAATTTTCTTGAAGAGATCTCTGGTCCTCCCTATTCTATTGTTTTCTTCTATTTCTTTGCACTGTTCATTTAAGAAGGCATTCTTATCTCTTCTAGCTGTTCTCTGGAATTCTGCATTCAATTGGGTGTATCTTTCTCTTTCTCCCTTGCCTTTTGCTTCCCTTCTTTCCTCAGCTATTTGTAAAGCTTCCTCAGACAGCCATTTTGCTTTCTTGCATTTCTTTTTCTTTGGGATGGTTTTAGTTGCTGCCTCTTGTACAATGTTGCGAACCTCCGTCCATAGTTCTTCAGGCACTCTGTCTATCAGATCTAATTCCTTAAATCTATTTGTCACCTCTACTGTATATTCATCAGGGATATGATTTAGGTCATACCTGAGTGGCCTAGTGCTTTTCCCTACTTTCTTCAACTTAAGCCTAAATTTTGCCACCAGAAGCTCATGATCTGAGCCACAGTCAGCTCCTGGTCTAGTTTTTACTGACTGTATAGAACTTCTCCATCTTTGGCTGCAGGGCACATAGTCAATCTGATTTCTGTGTTGACCGTCTGGTGATGTCCATGTGCAGAGTCGTCTCTTGGGTTGTTGGAAAAGAGTGTTTGCTATGACCAGCGTGTTCTCTTGACAAAATTCTACCATCCTGTGCCCTGCTTCATTTTGTACTCCAAGGCCAAACTTACCTGTTATTCCAGTTATCTTTTGGCTTCCTACCTTAGCATTCCAATCCCCCATGATGATAAGGACATCATTTTTTGGTGTTAATTCTAGAAGGTGTTCTAGGCCTTCATAGAAGTGGTCAACTTCAGCCTCTTCAGCACCTGCTGTTGGGGCATAGACTTGGACTATTGTGATGTTGAATGGTTTGCCTTGGATTCGAACTGAGATCATTCTGTCATTTTGGAGATTGTATCCCAGTACTGCTTTTCCTACTCTTTTATTGACTATGAAGGCTACTCCATTTCTTCTGAGGGATTCTTGCCCGCAGTAGTATACCTGATGGTCATCTGAATTAAATTCACCCATTCCTGTCCATTTTAGTTCACGATTCCTAAGATGTCGATGTTCAGTCTTGTCATCTCTTGTTGGACCACATCCAGCTTGCCTTGATTCATGGATCTGACATTCCAGGCTCCTATGGAGTACAGATCTTTGCAGCATCGGACTTTCCTTTCACCACCAGATACATTGGCAACTGAGTGTCCTTTCGGCCTTGACCCAGTCACTTCATTCTTTCTGGCGCTACTAGTACCAGCCCTCTGCTCTTCCCCAGTAGCATATTGGACACCTTCCGACCTGAGGGGTTCATCTTCCGGTGTCATATCGTTTTGCCTTTTGGTTTTCATGTCCATGGGGTTTTCATGGCAAAGATACTGGAGTGGGTTGCCATTTCCTTCTCCAGTGGATCACGTTTTGTCAGAGCTCTCTGCTATGACCTGTCCGTCTTGGGTGACCCTGCACGGCATAGCTCATAGCTTCATTGAGCTACGCAAGTCCCTTCACCACGACAAGGCAGTGATCCATGAAGGAGCTGAATGAAATAGGGTGCCCCAGCTTCCCTGTTACATTTAGTTGTTTTATTTAACACATTTCTCCTTTGCCTAATACCCTAAGCTCCCTGGGCTGTTCACAACAGTTAAAAACTTAAGGTACTACCTGGTAAGATGCAATATAAAAGTTTAAAACTATAGCATAAAATAAAAGTTTTAAAAAATCAAAAAATTTGCAGCAATGTGAAGATTTAAAATACAGTAACAAATTTAAAACTGTGGAAACGGAAAGGCTAAAATTAAAATGCCTGGGGAGACCAGAAGGTAGCAGAAAGAGCACGGTGTGCATAGCAGGTGAACCTCTCTAGGAGGTGTGATCAGTGGCACTTCTCCAAGGCCAAACTTGGGCCTCTTTATGCCCAAGAAACCTGCCCGTTTCTCTGCACCTGCCACTTTGTCATGTGAGAAGCTGAGCATCTCAGGAAAAGTGCCGTGATGGCCCATTTGGCCATCTCTTTTCCTGCTCCAAGCTGACACCACGCATGCACCAGCAAAGCAATCCTTTCCTCATTCGCTCGGCTGCGTTCTCTGCTGATGGGTCTTCCCTTCACCAAGTTGGCACCAAGATCCTCCCTGGCTTTAGGGAGCGGAGCTGAGAAGCTCAACGGCGACTCTGGTGGGCCCGCAACTGGAGTATTGTGCTCAGTTTCGGGCCCCTCATTACAGGAAGGATACAGCCAGGTTAGAGTCAGTGCAGCGTAGGGCCACAAGGATGGTGGCCGGTTTGCAGGGGATGCCATATGAGGCGAGACTGAGGGAACTGGGTCTCTTCAGCCTGGAGAAGAGGAGACTCAGAGGGGATCTGTTGGCGACATACAGGTATGTGAGGGGGTGTCACGTGCAGATGGGGAGAGGCCTGTTCTCCCCTGCAGAGGAAGGCAGGACGCGCTCCAACGGAGCAAAGCTCAGGGAGCCAAGGTTCAATTTGGATGCCAGGAAGCACTTCCTGACAGTTAGGACCCCGAGGGCATGGAATGGGCTTCCACGGGAGGTCGTTGAGGCCCCATCGGTGCGGGTGTTGAAGGATAGGCTGGACGCCCACATGGTGGGCATGTCGTGAGCGGAGCTGGCTGGTGCTGGAGGTCAGACTAGATGGCCCGGGAGGCCCCTTCTGACTCGCTCTGTCTCTATGTTTCTATGGCTCTTTTACAGCTGTATCCGAGACATCTTGCAGCAGCTGCTGCTTGGGGTTTCCTGATCTAGGTGAAGCTAATGTTGGGTTTTCTTTTATTGCCACCTCATTTCTTCTCCCTTCCCTGCCATGTTCAACTGGATGAGGAATGTTTCCGTTTCAAAAAATGAAAGTCCTGGGAAGGGGTGGTTGGGTTGTGGGTTCCTTGGGGTGAATTAATCCCTCTCAGCTGTCTAACCCAAGCCGGCTGACACGCGCATCACTCACAAAGGTTTTCCAAATGTAACTTGGAACTGTTTTCTCATCCAGGCGCCTCTCTTGGTCTCGGCAGGCCCTCATGCCGCACCACAATTTGGCTGCGCAACCCACATCTGCCCGGACTGGGAGCTAACCATGAGGGAAGCGTCTCTTTTCTGGTGCAGAGCATTGCAAATTCTCCTCCTCTTGATGAGCACAAACTTCATGGAGGTAAAAGGCTTGGGCCAGCCAGTTCAATGCTTGCACCCGTGCAGGGTTTGATCTCACCAGGACTTCTCCTGGCCCCAGAAGAGCGGCATCCTGCTCTGCAGGGGTCAGATCGTGTGATCAGATCTCATGAGCCACATGGAGACTGGGAGTCACAGGAAACGTGGAACTGAATGGTCCCTGGATGGGAGGGCAGAGGGTGGCAAGCTGACAGAGAGAAACAGGGAGGCAGCATTGCTCTTGAATGCATAATAGCAGGATCCTGCAAAGCATGGCTTGCTTTCTTAATGGGACAGAGCATGTTTCTAGACCTCATTGATGCTCAGGTACACGTGCAAGTTTGTGGGCAATGTACGGTAAATTTTCAGAAGCTAGAGAGATGGCTTGAACACACAGGGAGGGGTGAACAAAAGTGGTAAAAGCCAAGCAGGAAGCAGATCTGCCCTTTAATTTCTGTCCCATGGCCTGCAATTTTGCTCATTTAGAGACCTTGAGAATGAGGGGAAATGCTCCCAACATCCTGCCAAACTGGTAGCTCTGCTGGGTGTCAGCTGGGAGACTCAGAGCTAGTGGGGCACTTCCCTTCCCAGCCAAACTGGGCTGCCTTACCTGGCAGACAATGTTTCAGGTAGCAGGATTGGACTGTGCCTCTTCCCCAGGATGGGATCATGCTGAGGGCATAAGTAGAATGGAAACTGTGAGAACCCCACAGGTGAGCTGGCACTGCGAATGAGTAGATTTCCAGTACCTGCCCCGCACCAGCATGCCATGATTCCTCCCTAGCTCAGAAAAAGAGCTCCCTGTGGATTTGAGAGCATCATGCAACTACCCAAGACTCCTTGTTTTGTTTCATTTTAAATGAACAGTTGCATGTTTCTAGGCCTCATTGTGCATTTCCTAAGTGGCAGAAGCACATTGGCTACAGTGGCACTGGGAGGCATTGCTGGTGAAATCCTGCACGTGGGAATATATCTCACTTGCATGTTGCTTCTTGCAGGACTGCAGTGCAAAGGTTCTCGAGAAGACGCTTAAGCAGTGGATGCAATACAAGGAGGAGTGCCTGCAGAAGATGGCAAGGGATCCTTATCCCTCTGGTGAGAAACTGTTTTCGGCCTTGTTGTTTGCTTCCAAAGCAGTGGGAAAGAGGGAACCAGCCGAGATGACTTGGGGACTTGCCCACGATAGATTGATTTTCCTTTATATGGCAGATTTATATATGTGTATATGCCTATATATGATTTACGGCAGCATCTCAGCTACGGAGGGGTGGCTAACCCTCTCTTGCCTATGCACAGGGCTGCCAAGATGCTATGAACATGATGTGGTGTTTGGCAGTGAGAGAGACTTCCTTTTGCTGCCTGCTGGGCTGAAGCTTAGGCATTCAGCTCCCACTGCAAAGCTGATTGTGTGGAATGAACCAAGCTTTGATAAGACACACCTGAGAGGAGTGGGAGTCCCTGCAGAGCTGCCATTTGGAAGATCCCGACAGGAGGCAGGTGCTCAGAGGAGGAGCAGAGCCAGGTTTGGGACTGAGGATAGGCCAGCATGGCGCTCGAGAACCCCAAGGTTTGCAAAAAGCAAGGCAAAGCAAAAACCTTTCTCCGAAAAAGAAATACATGAAGTAGCCGTCAAAGTAGGTGGGATTCACTTGTAGTGTTTTCACATGATGTGTGAGGAAGACCCTGCAAGGTGAGGCCATAAACTGTGAACTGAGAATAATGAAATGGTGTGCGTTCTTGGCTGCCACGAGATTTGAATCTGGGATGTCCCAGTTCACAGCTCAGCTGTGTAGCAAAAGACCGAGGAGGTTTGGTCAGTGTTGTCTTTTGGGGCACTGCTCCGAGTGGCTTGGCCTGCCCCCAATCTGGTGCCCTTCAGATGGTCTGGGTTGCAACTCCATTGGCCCTCCACCCGGCTGTTGGATGTCCAGTCTTGCTTCTCTCTCCCGCAGGACTGTTTTGCAACCGAACATTTGACATGTATGCGTGTTGGCCAGATGGGAGCCCTGGTGCCATTGTCAACGTCTCCTGCCCTTTCTACCTGCCCTGGTATGAAAAAGGTAAAGATGTTGAACCTCTCGATCGTGGAGGCCACGCAGCTGCATTTCCTCAAGGCAGTGGGGAGCCTCGGGAAAACGGCTGCCCTTTGTGCTGGGACTGCAGGTGACATGCCAGCCCGTCCGGCTGCTGTGCACCGGGTGGACTCAAATGTGGGCAGCTCTTCGCTTTCATTGACTCCGGGGACTGGTTCAAAGAGCCAGTGTGGTGTAGTGGGTAAGAGCATGGGACTGGGACTCAGACGACCTGGGTTCTAGTCCCCGCTCGGCCATGGAGCCAACTGGGTGACTTTGGGCCAGTCACAGACTCTCAGTCCAACCTACCTCACAGGGTTGCTGTTGTGGGGATAAGATGGAGGAGGAGATGCAAGCTGCCTTGAGCCCTTTGTAGGAAAAAGGCAGGATATAAATCGCAATATAAATAAATAAATAAAATAAAGTGTTGCTGCACAGAGCAGCCTCGGTCTGGAAGGCTGGTCTGCTCCATGTGGTGCAAACATCTACTGGGGATGGATCTGTTAGCCGTAAGAGGTAGAACAATTCATGGCTTAGCTCCACACTCTGGATACATGGTAGGGTGAAATCCTGATTCAGCCTATAGTCTATTGACTAGTCTGCACCTATCCTAAGCAATTAATGGTGCAATTCTGTGCATGTTTAGACAGAAAAGCAGGAGGGGGGTGGGAGTTGCAGGATATCCTGTCTAAGCACACATAAGACTTTGCTATCTCATGCTGACTGGTGTGTATGTGTGGGGGTGAATTTCCCATGCACGGATTTTGATTAACATATTTTAATTGCATTTTAAAAGATATTTTAGAGAAAAATCAGCATCAACAAAAGGTTAAATTATACCAAAATTTCCTCTTCTTTATGTCAACAAAGATGGATTACCAATCACAATTTGTAGATCATTCCTAAATGGTTTAAATCATTTCCAGGGATGCTCAGCATAAGACCTCCTTCCTTGTTCATTTATTAATAAATCTTAGGGGTCAAGAAGTAACTTTCCCAACAGTATTATGAACTAACATTTTTGCAAACATCTCTTTGCCTGTGCCTACTGCTACCAACAACGTCAGAAAATGCCTCCCCTCTCTAAAACCTAGCACAAACTTGGCAGTGACCAAGTTCTCCATTATGACTCAAGAGTAGGGGCTGTAGTGCCCTAGTGCCCAGTCTCAGGGACTCCTTAGCACTACACTTTAGGCAGATGCCAACCCTTGTTGTGGCCTGGTGAAAACACCTTTTTATCAGGTGCTCCTACAGAATCACAGAATAGTGGAGTTGGGCCTCCAAGGTCATCAAGTCCAACCCCCTGCTCAGTGCTGGACTCAAAGCATCCCTGACAGATGCCTGTTCCACTGCCTCCCCTGAATGCCTCCTATGTGAGGGAGCCCACAACTTCACCAGGTAAATGGCTCCACTGCCATACAGGAAGTCTTGCCTAATGTCCAACCGAAATCTGACTTCCTGTAACTTGAGTCCATTATTCTGTATTCTGCACTCTGGGAAGAGATCCTGGCTCTCCTCTGTGTGACAGGCTTTCAGGCATTTGGGAAGTGCTATTGTATTGCCCCTGAAGCCTTCTCTTCTCCAGTTCTTTCAGTCTCTTCCCACAGGGCTTTCCTTCCAGATCCCAATCATACTTGTCATTGCCTTCCGAACCCTTTCCAGCTTGTCTACATCCTTCCTGAAGAGTGTGGTACCGAGAACTGAACACAGTACTCAAGATGGGAACTTTGAATTTTGTTCTCTGTTTTCCTGGGTATTCGTTATCCCAATTTGGTGCCAACTGCAGATTTGATCATCATTCCCTGCACCTCTTTGTCCAAGTCATTAATAAAAAAACGGCCATCTTGACCTTGCCACATCACTTGGAAATGTCTTTAAGTGATTCATAAATATTGTAAAATAATCAATAAATTACACACCCAATACATCTTGGAGTCTCTCCTGGTGTTTCTTTGCAAGCCTCACTGGAGTTCCACATGGAAGTCACACGGTTTTCACAGTTCTCTTTCAAACAAAGCAGCTACTGGGTGTTGAACTGCCGGTTTACAAAGAGAATCGCAAACGCTTTTGTGTGTAAAGCTGGGCTTCTTGTGCTTGCAGTCAGGCATGGCCAGGTGAGCCGCAAGTGTGGGCTTGATGGGCACTGGATGCTGCTGAATGGGACAGAGCTCTGGAGGGACCATTTCCAGTGCAAGGAAGAGACAGAAACCACCGCCGAAGAGGTGAGAATGGACAACTGCCGAGACCCTTGAACCTGCCACCTGTTTATGGCTACTGATGGGCGGAATTGCTGGCAAGGGAGCAGGGCAAGAGCAAGCTGCATGCCAGGAGGACTGAGGTCCTTGACCTCAAATATGGAGAAATTCATCCTCAGCCAGAATTGGAAACAGTGTGCGGGTGGGGGGGGGGGGAACTGTACTTCAGCATCTGTGGATTCAAGGTTGTGAGTCTTCTTGTGGTTTTGACCCAAACTTTCTGTGAATGCTTGGTCAGATAATGTTATGATAGGAGAACAGGGTGTATTGGAAGATGGCTTTAACTGAAGGAGCCTGGTCCAGCCAAACCACCTCGCTTCAGATTTGAGAATATTTACAAAGAAATGAAATTTGTATGCAAACTCTTATATCAGAAATTATATGCAGTTTATTGCTCCTGCAATGAAATGGGAGGCGGATTTCCATCCCGTCGCTTCCTGAGAAGCAAACCTGCTTCCTCCTGCTCCTGATCTGGCTGCTAAAAGAAAAACCACTGGAATGACTGTAAAGAATTTGACTAAATTACTCTAAAAGGCGTATCTAAGGTTTGTCCTACATATTGTAAACCTATTTCAATGTCTCTATGTAAGGCTAACCTGGACACTATTAATGTTCTTCCTCCATGTTATTTTCACTTGAATTTACATCCAGGCTCCCTCCTCCCCAGCTCCTGTGCATTACAGTTATATCTCCTCCCACAATTCCTTTGCCACTTCGCTGGTAGTGGGAAAAGGGGGGTCTGTCTGTCTGTCTGTCTGTCCCCATCTCCTGGGTCTTCCTTCTTCTCCCACACAGGAGAAGGTCCACCAGCTGATGGTCAGCTTCCAGGTATTCTACACGGTGGGCTACTCCCTGTCGCTGCTGGCACTGGTCTTGGCTCTGCTCATCCTCACCGTCTTCAGGTCTGGACCTGGCCCACAGCAAAGCAAACATCTACGAGGTGGCGATGAATGCAGGGAATGCAGGGCTAGAGAAATGCTAACGGACAGGTGCCCCGCCTCTGCTGAAAGGCCCCCAAGGGAGGGTCTGCTCACGCCCCCTCTCAACCCCTTCCAGTCCAAGGACTGGGTTCCATTTTGGGGACGCTCTTGGAGGCCACGTTCCACTGGCAGGCAGGGCTGAAGCCAAAAGGGCAGATGGCAAAATGCCACCAATTGTAGGCTGAGGCTCTTTGTGTCCCCAGATAAGCTTGTGGAGAGCCATTGCCCCCTTTTCGAATGGGAGGAGAAACCACACAGAAGCTGGGGAAAGACGGGGGGCCCTTTGGGGAGCCCTGGCAGGCCAGGCGAGCTGCCATGTCCCTGCTCTAAGGAATCGCTTCCTGTGCCCAAAGGCTCTTACTGTCCTGAGCGTGCATGCGCAGCACGAGCTTCTCTCCGCATCGCCCACGGTGCAGAGCACACTGTCGTCGACCTAAACAGCATTTGGAACTGACTGCAAACTCTTTCCGCCCCGCCCCAGGAAGCTTCGCTGCACTCGGAACTACATTCACGCAAACCTCTTTGCCTCCTTCGGGCTTCGGGCCGTCTCTGTGATCGTGAAGGATGTGCTGCTGGAGAAGATGTGGTCCAGGGAGACCTTCGAGGTGTCTGACTGGGAGGCCCTGCTGAGTCATGAGGCAAGTGGGACCATTCCAGAGAAACGGGTGTAAGAGTCTGGCTTGGGCTGGGTTTTACCACATCCCACAGAAGGTGGTGGCTGTGAAGGGGGCTGAACGGAGCTTGCCATTACAGATGGGGGGGATGAGATACTCCTTTGGAGTGTCAAAAACTTCCCAGACATCTTGCAAATTGAGAATCAGCACTTCATCAGTGCAGGTTCTAGCCAGCCTTCTGAATGCTCTGCTGTTTTTCTGAACGCAGTAGGTTTTTTAAAAGATCCCTCCAAGTGGTAGACCAATTGGTACGGTCTGCACCAATTCGTCCTGGGACGCATCGGCATCGACAGGCCTTGCTCTGTTGGTGACACCAGACAGTGCGGTGCGGCTGTTCAAGCAGAGCTGCCAAACCTCAGGCCTGGGGCTCCATCCCGCCCTCGGAGGCTCTCCGGATGGTCACGCCGCCATCTCTCAGCCCCACCCCTTTCCCAACAACTACCGGTCACTTGGTGCTGGATGTTGTGCGGTGTTCCTCCATTCTAAAAGGCTAAAGTGAATTTCTCCAAGACTGTCACTAGCAACGAGGGCTTTAAACTAAAATTTGTTCCTGACTCCCTTACCTTTGCTCTCACCCGGAACTGGTGTGTGGCCCCTAACAGGTCCCCTAAAATGGAGGTTAGCCTTTGGATTAAGAATGTCAGGCTAGCATTGGGAAGACCCGGATTCAAATGCATCCTCAGCCATCATGACATTCTCTGTATGGCCTTGGGCCAGTCTTGTATTGTCTGCATGTTCTACTTTGCAGGGTTGTTGTGCACATAAAATGGTGAGGGAGGTGAACATCTTCTTGCAGGAATTTGCAGGATGGTGGGACAGCAATCAGTGCACGATACCAAGGCTGTGTGGCAGCTGAGCTTAGTATTGGTTACAAGATGTGCCAACACTGCTTTTGACTGAAAAGAAAAAATGTGCTTTTACGTATTATCACATTTCATGTATATCCCGCCTTTTTTTGTCTTGCCAGGAATCCAAGATGGCTTAAATAGTTCCATTTTATCCTCACAACAACCACCACCCAGTGAAGTAGGTTAAGCAGAAAGTGAGTGACTGGCCCAAAGTCACCCTGTGAGCTTCATGGCCAAGTGGGGACTGGAACCCAGAACTCCTGGGTCCCCAGTCCAACACTGGAACCACCACATCACACCACGCCTGCCCTTTATGGCTGCAGGAATACATGTGCCTGGTGAAATTTGAAAGCCGGAACATGGCTGAATTGGACTTCCACCAGCCAAGGAAGGCGCATCAGGCCTTTGCATGCACTTCCGCTGGCTAGCCAAAACACAGTGAGGTATGAAAACCTAGTTGCTCTTATTCCGGTATCTGAGGTCTGGTTTTCATAAGGAACAATTCTGTTGCCCTGCTCTAGATGCATACAGGGCTCCAAACTACAGGACACGGAATGATGGGTCAAGTTACACAAAGCCAGATTCCAGCTGAACATCAGGAAAACCTCCGTAGATTCAGGACTCTTGATCTAGTAACACGATGGAAGCCATGACCTAGGGAGGTGGGGGGCTGCTCAGCTGCCTGTTAGGGATGCTGTAAGCATTTTATGAAAAATAAAAATGCTTTATTGGGAGGTACTAAAATCCCCCAAATCATACATTAAAAAGAATCTGATTACATATATATTAGGTATTTCTATATGTTGGTATGTAGCAACATACTTCTGTTATTAAAAAGAATTATGCATAGATTTCAGCAAAGGCATTGCAAATATCCATGTATTTGTAGATTACTCCTAAAGGCCACACATTCAAAAAATCCAATGTTTCACGAAGTCCCCCTCCTGCTGTGTTGCTGCAAGTGGCCATTTATCGTTCTATTTTGTAATATTACCCTTTTAGCTGTCAAAAGGACATGGGAAATCCATTTACATTGACCTTGTGTTGAATGCCAAGAGATGGGAGGGTGGGCGGTAATTCAAAAGAATATATTTATCCTTGAGTATTAAAGAACTTTCCATCACAGGATTTAATCAAATTAAAAGGAAGCTGCCACTCGCATTGCCAATCAAAGTGGAAAAGACCAAAATCTAGTGCCAGTCAACCAGTACGCCCAACGATATAAGAAAAGGCCAGAGTTCAAATCCACCCTCTTTGATCCTTGTCACGGACAACTGTGGTGGAGTGGAAACCCATTTACAGAACAAAAATTAAGCTTCTGGAAGTACTTGTGAGCTATAAATAAAGGAAACATAAAACAAACATTCAAACATAAACTATCTGTGGGATTACATTAGCTTTAAGTGCATTTACCTTCTAGACGTAACTTTCTAGAGACCCATCTGTCACTGTCTCCTGCAATCTCATTAATCAACTTACTCAAATTTAACTTAATCATTTGTGATATATCTCTTGAAAGAAGTATTCCAAAATAGGTAATAGATTCAGCACATAGTCTAAGCTGCCAATTAGGTAACAATAGGAGTATATTATCTCCAGTAGACATGAGTTCCAACGTTAACCTGCTAATAGAATTACCAGATACATGTTCACAAAATATCAGCACCAGCATTGAAACCGGAATGGACAAATGAATTTCCAAAACAAGCAGTGAAAGATAATCAGCATACAGAGTAGGATTATGTTCTAATGCATTTTGCACAAATCTGTGAATACCAGGATTTTATCAGGTGCCACACACCAGGAGTTCCAAACATAAAACAAGTACCAGTGGGGAAAGGCATTCCTCCTCTAACCTGGAGCCTGCCTTGAGCAGGAGGGTGGATTAGATGGCCTCAGGGGTCTTCTGAAGTCCACTCTTCCATGATTCAGTGGCCAGAGTGAGACGCAGCAACAGTGATCTGTCGTGTCACCTTGCATCACTCCAAGCTTTTTATCTAAATGTCTGTTTTCAGCTGTCTTGGCAAAGGGCAGAAGTGGAGAGGGAAGAAAGCTGAGATACTGAAAGGGCTGGACACAGGTAGACAGCTCCCGCCCCATGCGCCTTTCCCCCTCTGAGGTGCTGGCACAATTCCTGAGCACGTGCTGAGAAGGGGCAGGGCAGGGCAGGGCCTTGGCTCCTGTGTGCCTCCCCCCTCACCCCAGAGATGCCAGGGATTGTGCCCTTAGTGCCAGAGCCCCACACCAAGGCTTTCAGTGTATGAAGGCTCCCCACAAGTCCAATGTTATGTTGCCTCTGCAATGTACGCCTATAAAAGATTGCAGACCACTGAACGCACTCTGCAGAATGCCGGCCGTTTCTGTGCTTCATGCAGGCAGGCATCAGTGGCCCTTCTTCAGCTCTGCAGCCAACGGATCACTGCCTCTTTCACCTACTCTTCGCTGGGCGCTGCCCCACTTCCTCGCAGAAACACTTTATATCCAACATACAGTCAGTAAACTAATATCCTACCAAGGAAGCACCGTAGCATGCACAGAGCGGTTTGTTGAACCCAAGCTAGAAACCATTTCCGAGGTCCATCCTCTAGAGCAACTGGGCCACACTGTCTGGCTGTGCATCTCTGGAGCTGGGCAACCTTCCCAGCCCTTCTGTAGCTGGCTAGGCCTTCTCTCCCACTGCTGTGTCAGGGGGTCAGGGACCCCAACTGGCTCCTCACCTCCCCTCCCCGCAGCAATTCCAAATCCTATCTGTTCCAGGGTCTGCCTGAACACCTGGAGATGGCAGTCTTGTCTATGTGCACAGACCTCACTTCCCAGGCGTCACCAATCCCACCCAAAGAGATGGGGCCACTCAGGCCCTGGGAAGCGGGCCAGGAATGACGGCCTCTTTCATTCTAACACTCTTTTGGCTTGCTTCTCTTTTTCTTAGGCTGCCATTGGTTGCCGAGTGGCTCAGGTAATGATGCAGTACTGTATTCTGGCCAACCATTATTGGTTTCTGGTGGAGGCGGTCTACCTGTACAAGCTTCTGATTGGTGCTGTGTTTTCCGAGAAGAATTACTACACCTTTTACCTGTACCTGGGCTGGGGTAAGGAGGCATTAAGGAAGGAAAAGGGCACTTTCTGGTTAAGCTTGGGGCCAAGTGGCGTTTTGTTCAATGCATGCTTTTTTCCCGGGAAAACAAGCCAGGATGGCTTGTGAAGACTGCTGCAGTGCCTGAGGAAGGGGATATAACCATTTCCTCACTCTAGAATCACCCTTCCCTTCAAGCCCCCATGCCTTGTCCAGTGGGGGTCCTCAGCCTCTTGGGGGCAACCTTGGGGGAGTGTTGCGGACTGTGAAGCAGAAACAACGCCACGTATGTTGTTTTGTGCAAATTCTTACTTTGCACACCAGTGCAGGACTTGCTTTGTTCTTGGTTTTCCCTTCATAGCTTGGGATGGATGCTGTGGGCATAAAGAAGGCAGCGTCTTGCCTTTGGGAAGAAGTTTGCTGGGCTCAGTGCATTAAAACAAAACAAAACAGCACAACCACTGCCCTATCTGTCGGTCACGCCAGGGAGTGGAACTGACTTGCTTCTTGACTGCAGGGCAGGACTGCTTTTCAGCAGCATGTTCATGATTTGCAGGGACTCCTGTGGCCTTTGTGCTACCGTGGATGGCTGCCAAGTACCTGAAGGAGAACGCAGAGTGAGTGTGATGCTCTTACCCTCGGACAGGGTAGGCCTTCTTTTGTTCAGGGCCACATTCCCACGGTGGCCATCTCTCAGCGGAGTCAACGCATGCTCCAGCTCTTTGGGGGCTCTTGGGCAAGACCTTAAACAAGCCACTTGCAGTGGGGAAAAGGAGAAGCACATCTAGGGAGCTCTTGCCAATGGAGCCCTGCTGGGGGTGGGTCCTTGGCAGGTGCCCAACACTGCCTACCCTGAGGCAGGAGCACATGGCGGTGACTGGCAGGGCCAGAAGCAAAAGTGAGCTGGGTTGGGGTTGTCTCCTTTTCTCTCCTTCTGACCCCTCTTTTCTTCCCCTTCTTCTCCGCCCAGGTAGCTGCTGGGGGAGGAACAGATCACTCCTGGCCAAGCACGGGTAGCTTGTAGCGGACTTTGAAATTGGGTCTTGGGCTACAGGTTTTCCATTCCTGTCTTAGAGGGAGGAAGCCAAGTTTAGGGATTTTGGCAGAAACGGGCCACAAAAGTCAGCCACAAAAAGAGGCAGGATGGTGACTGACAAAGATTATAAATGGTGCAGAGGACAGGGGAGGCAGCCTGTGGGTTCTGAGCTCAAAAGGACTTGTCTCGTGGCTGCAGAGACTCATAGGAGTGAAACTGAAGCAAGGGAGAGGGCAGAGGAGAAAGAAAGTCTGTAGAGCAGTTTCTCACAGGGACTGAAGTCTGGAGGACCATCTAGAGAAACTGTTCACTGGTGGCAGTAGACTGGTGGACAGAGGTGAGGCAGAATGCACCCACATGGAAACAGACCTGCTTCTCTGATGGGACAGTTCCCTCTGCTCTTCCCAGTAGCCCCTCATCCTCCAAGCAGATCTGCTCTGGAGGGTTCCTCCACCACACAACCCATCTGGAGGAAATCTTGAGCATGTGTGGCACAGGCCACGGGGGGGTGGGGGCGTGGAATTGCTCCCTTTCTGGTTCACCTGATGGTTTTCAGCCACAGTGCTTAACTGGTATAATTTATACAGCAAGCACAAATTGATTAGTTGTGTTGGCTGGGGGTGATGGGAGATGTAGTCCCACACATGGTGAGCACGCCAGAGGGATGGGGGGGGGGGAAGGTGGCTGCACCAGACCACCATGGCAGCGCATGCATTGCAATAGCGCAATGGGACCTCTCGGACACTGCTTCTGCCTGTTGTTATGGACGCAGAATGATGTGACTTTCTCCCTCTTGCACTGCAGGTGCTGGGGGGTGAATGAGAACATGGCTTACTGGTGGATAATTCGTGTCCCTATTTTGCTAGCGTCAGTGGTAAGTGCCGCTTTCTGCAGCTTTTGTCATGGCTGCAGGCTCTGGAGAAACTAGTGGCTTTTCTTTATCTCTGGAGAGTCTGCAGAGGATGGACAGAGGCACGAGCGTGGTAGGAGCTGTAGGCCAACACATCCAGAGGACATGAGGTTAGGAAAGGCTGGCCTGCATACAGAGGGTGGGACTTGGTCTCTCCTAGATTAGGAGTTCTCCTTTCTGTTAGCAAGGCATGTTGTTAACTAGGACGCTCTGTTAACAGTCTCTCCTTCACATCTGCTGTGCCTTCTAGATCAATCTGCTGATCTTCATGCAGATCCTCAAAGTGATCCTGGCCAAGCTGCGAGCCAATCAGAAGGGCTACGCAGATTATAAACTGCGGTGAGTTTATCCCCAGACCTGTTGGCAAAGCTGCTGAGTCAACCTTCCGGGAAGAAGGCTGTGCCCCAAGCAAGACTCAGCCCCACCTCCTGCTCTGTGTTGCTCCTTCCAGGTTAGCCAAAGCCACGCTCACACTGATCCCCCTCTTTGGGATTCATGAAGTAGTCTTCATCTTTGCCACTGACGAGCAAGCCACAGGAATCCTGCGCTACATCAAAGTCATCTTCACCCTCTTTCTCAGCTCCTTCCAGGTTTGTTTAGGCTTGATTCTGGAAGCTTTTCTATGGACCTATTAACCTCTAACTTTCCGAACATGGCTGCTCGCTTGCTTCCGCAGCACATCCCTCACAGTTGAGTGTTTCCACAGGGCAGCCCAATCTACGGAACAACTTCCCCCCGTGACCTGCCTGGCCAGCCTTACAATCTTCTCATTTTTTTTTCAGAAGCAGGTTAAGATGGCTTTTTAGACTGAGACTTTTCAAGGTCTATTTTAATTTAATTTCTCTACCAACCAATAACTGAAGCTCAATGGGTGATTTACAACAACACATCAAAATACAAACAGGGTTAAAAACATCATTAAAAGATGACCATACTAAAACTTAAAAACCAGTTTAGAATCATATATAAAAATTACAATAGCTTCATTGAACTAAACTTTAAGATCTATTTAAGCAGCTAACAAAACTTCAGTAAACCAAATAAATGCCCTGAAGCAGAGGATGCTCCTAAAGTGGCGCTGAAAAGATACGAAGGTTGGTGCCAGATGGGCTGCAGTGGAGAACGCATTCTGTCATTGGAGAGGGGCACCACTGCAGAGAGTTTTAAAATTAATAATGCAAACATTGAATTGGGAAATGCCTGCATTCAGGTTATCTCAGGGGTCATGCCGGCAGGGGTGGCGTCAGGTTTCCGGGGACCCTTGGCAGAGAGCACAGAGGGACATCCCCAGATGGATCACCTGATAGCAATGTCCACTCAGCTGCTGGAAAACACTTGCCGTTATTCCCCATATGTAGCGTTGTTCTGGACACTAAAATGGTGGCTGGCTCCCAGATCAGAAAATAAAGAGAAAATTGAGGACTCCTCTGATCAGGGCCAAAGAATGTGGAATGCTGTAGAAATAGATTTGCTAAACAGTATTTAGTTGTAGTCTCCGTAAACTGCACAGGCACACTCCATAATGCAAGTGTTCTGTTGTGAGCCCCTTCAAAGAGGAAGGAATCCGTGCACAAGCCCACTTTAAAAGGGCTTCCACAGGAGACCTCTATGTTGAAGCACGACCTATTTTCTATGGGCAACTGAACCCAGCTTGCTGGGCTGCAGGATTGGACTCTGAACCAAGGAAGTACTTCCTGACAGTTAGGACCGCAAGGGTATGGAATGGGCTTTCACGGGAGGTGTTTGAGGCCCCATCGGTGAGGGTGTTCAAGGATGGTTTAGACATGCACATGGTAGGCATGTTGTGAGTAGAGCCAGCTGGATCCGGGAGTCAGACTAGATGGCTCAGGAAACCCCTTTGGGCTCTGTTTCTATGATTCTTAGGGTGCATGGTGCTAGGGCTGTGTAAACAAAACCGAGCCCTACCATTTTCAGCATCCCTCCAGCCAGCGGCCTGGGATTGGGATCTCACTCTGTGTTTCCCCCTCTCTCCTGCAGGGATTCTTGGTCGCTGTACTGTACTGCTTTGCAAATAAGGAGGTAAGCAAGGCCTCTCCAGAGGTGATCCCAGCAGCCTTGGCCATCCAGCTGTGTTCAAGTCTGCGTTAATCCCAAGGAACCCTGCACTGCACCCACTCTACAAAGTATCCCCACTTTTACATGGGGAGCAAGTGCTAGAGATGTCCAGGGCTTGGAGCGATGAGGGGATCTCACCTCACTAATAGCTCGGGGCCAGTGGATGCCCATGCCCTGGCCACAGAAGTGTCTTGAGTTTCCCGTGATTTGCAATATGGTGTGGATGATGGAACTGGATGTGCAGCGATGTGTCTGCAAAGCTGCTTCACACATGCATATGTGTGAGTCACATGTATGTTAAACCCCCCTTTTTTGACATTTGAACTGTGAGGGCCACTCCAATATATACAGGGCAAAAATACCTAAGGGGAGGGGGGTGGACCCCACAATAGGCCAGTGAGGACTGAATGTGCTCACTGGCCACAAAACTCGAACTGAGTGTGATGCCAACCCTACAGAGTTGGGTTGCTTGGGCCAGGCTCAAGTCTGGGCCAGAAACAAAATGTTGCAATATGCTACTTTTAAACCAGAGAGGATCTTTTCTGATACTTGGGCCCTGGCAAATTTGTGAACCACCCAGGGAGTTTCAGCTGTCGGGCAGTCAAGAAATAACATGAATAAAGGATAAGCTCTGAAGATGCCTTTGAAAAAAGTGGGGGAGAAAAAAGTGTGCATATATTTGCTAGAGCTCCTACTTTTCCCAACAGGGGAGAGATGCAAGTGCCTAGAAGATGAATCACAGAATGCAAAACATCCTATTTTTCATGCCCTTTAGCTCCTTCACTTCACTCTCAAGGAAGATGGCAAAGAGAATCAGCTATGACTCACGGAGTCCTTAGCACAAAAGTTCCCTCTCAAGGGTGACACCCCCACCAGCTCAGTTGTCTTCATCCCATCTGAAACAAGGAGATAACATTGGCCTACATTCTTTTGCAAGGGTTGCAATCCCTTCCCCTTTTCAATGCACACTTAGTCAGTCAAACTGTGATTCCAGTTCACATTTGAAATCCTGAAACCAATGAATAGTAGACAAAATTAAATATCAAAGTTCGTGCTATAATCTTGTATGTATAAGGGCTTCTTTTTGCTTGTACTGTGCATATGTCTGAATTCTCTAGAGTTCTGCCAGAAATATGCAACTTTTTCCCCAGGTAAAATCTGAAATGAAGAAGAAATGGCAGCTCTGGAAACTGGACCACCCTGCCCTCTGCTGCACCCAGTGAGGAGAGGAGAAACCCTGCAAAGCAATGCAGGCACAGGCAGGATGAGAGTCGCCAACAGTGGCTACGTTCACAGCTGCTGGAAGGCCAACGTGGACACCGTAACAAGGGTTAGAGCCACCACCAGATGGAAGTCGGCCTTCCTGACCAGGAGCACCAGAATGGCAAACCAGAGACATTGGGAACTGCGGGGAGCCTGGGGGAGGGATTACCTTACCTGTAGAATATTCTGCAAAAAGAATCCAGGTGTTCCACAGAGGTGTGTGCATCATATGCCCAAATCGGCTCATGGTTTAGCTTTGGGAGGGCAGATTAACATAACCGGAGACCAAGGAAGGGTCTTTACTGTCTGAAAGCAACCTCTAGCCAGGTTCACATTTTAACAATAAGAGAGGAAGCCTGCCCATCAAACCTCTGGCAGAGGCTTTCAGTCTTCTGAGCTGAGATGAACAGATACAGACCCCAGCGGATAGAACTGAAAATGCAACAGAAAGCATGAAGCCAACGAGTGAGCACCTCTGCATCTGGCTTTGTTCTGGGGCTCTGGACTGCTTCCTGCTATGAATGCCAGCTGTGGAGCCCAGTACCAGACTGACACAGATAAGGTGACGCTCACAAGAGGCCACGGACTCTGTGGGAGGCAGGGGCTTGCATGCATTGTTGCATTTCCCACCGCTGCATTGCAGGGCCGTCATGCTCAATGTTCCCCGAAAAGCAAAAATCTCAGTTGCAGAAGTACACTGCTCACTTTGGGGAAATTTCCTGCATGCCTGAACCATCACGGTCCGCATGAGAGCAGCTGCAGATGGACTTTGCGTCTAATGGATACTGGCGCCCCTTCTTCGATTCCTAGGCAGTCCTCTGTGCAGAAGTGGCTATTTCTCCTACTTCCTCAGAAGGTGAGACCCTGAAAGGGCCTGTGCTGCCCGCCTTGTCCAAGGGCAACTGCCAGGGGGTGCAAAATGACCTGCACATGGTCTGCGCATTCTCAGCTGTGCCTCAGCTAACCCGTTAGGGTGGGAGCAGGTGCCATTCATCTTGCTGCCACTGGGCTTGAATGGCTAGGTGAGACCCGGGCGCCCAGGGAAAACGTCACTTTCCCTAATCAACCACTGGCTCTGTTTATCATGCTGGGTGGCATGAAGAGGCATCACTGTTGCTCCGAGAGCACAGCCCGGTCACTGCAGCAGCCTGGGGAAGACGGGATGCCGGGAGAAAGCCTTAAAAACAGGATGTTGCAAGTACAGTGGGGATGCCTGCTTACTGTGCCGCGGAGAACCCCAGTCAAGTGGGCAGATGTCCTTTCCGTTTACATCAAGGGAAACGAAGTAAGAGCACAGGCAGCCTAGGCTGGCAAGGTTCTTCAGACAGAGCATTTGATGGAGGAAGGTGGCGCTCTCACACATTTCCACATCTAAGAATGTGAGCACAAGAAATGCTTCTCTATGGCACCGAGTGTGGAGGGCCGGCCAGAAGGCCTGTCAGTGGCCCAGCCCCTTCACAGCTCTAAAGGAGGCTATGAGGGAAGGAACCGGGCAAGCAGAGGTGTTACCACGTACAGTGTTACCACGCCCTGGAACCTGCTTTCAGGCTTCCCTTTCCTCTGCACAGATTCTGCCTGTCTTCAGAGTACGTACTCTGGCACTGCAGCTGTAGTCAAATAGAGGGGAGGGAACACTCGCTACTTAGCAAAATGGATCTGCTCCACCAACCTGGATGTGGGTTCAACGAATTCTGGTCGTTCTTCTAGGTGGCAGGTGTAACAACATAAACATGGGTAATTATATGGTCTGGTTTTTCCACAAATAGCCTTTAGTCCTAGCACAGGAATGGACTACCTGATTCTGAGTCCCCGAAAGAGGAGATTTATATTTTATATGCCATTGCACGGCTATTCCTATTTAATGCAGTAGCTCTTAAGAAGAGGATCGGAAGGTCACGAAACCATCATAACAGGATCCACTTCTTGTAGATCTTACCAGAATGATGTGGGGTGGCAGCAACCACATTGTGCTGTTCAGCCCAGTGCAAAGACCTGGACTGCACAGATGGACGGCATTCACAAGCACCACCACCAGTTAAGGATCAAAGTAGTTTATTTCACAGAAGAGTGAATGTTAAAATATGGTCACCAAAGTTAGTTTGCAAGAAGAAACCGAGACAGGGAAAGGCAAGGGCACAGATCAGCTCAACAGCTGCAAGGAGGCCCTGAATAGGGAAAAACAGGCCCTTGCAGGGGACTGCTTCATCCCTGATGCACAGGGGCTGCAACTCCCGTCTCCACCAGCCAGAAAGGCCAACATATCAGGAGGCACCAGCTGGGAGAGGGGGCTCCCCAAGCACTGTGGACTTGTCTGAAAGAACGGTTGCTCCAGACCAGGATATCAAAAACTGATTGCAATTTTGAAACATAAATAGCCACAATTCCTGGTTCTCAAAAGCATCAAATAAAGTGGCCAATCAGTGCCTGAGCTGCAGCTCCTCAGACTGCCCTGGGCAGAGCACAGAACCATTTCTTGTACAGGGACTAGATGGCAGGAGAGAGAAGTAGCCTAGAACCCTCATTTCTCACAACCTCTAGTGCAGCCACCGTTACGATTAGTACCCTTTCCTCTCCAGCTGCTTTGGTCCACAGGGCCCATAATTCCATGGCACTTGGTCATGGTTGCCGGGCTGGTGGAAGTTTACGTAGCCAAAAGCATCAGATGAGGGAAGGCTGATTTCAGACAGGAAAGAATTCTCTTGTATGGTGAACACAGTTGAACTCCTCAATACAGCTACAGTTGGCAAGCATACAGTCTGGCAATGGGTTTAGTGTATTTGTATTTAAAATATTCATCTTGCACCTTATGTACAACTGAAGGCAGCTAATTTAAACATCATATTAAAAGACTTGTTTAAAATATTTTACCAACCAAGTCGATTTCACACCAGACCAGTCTCCCTTTGCTGAGACTTCTGTAAAAGGCCACACGAGTTTTAAAGACCGCATTATCACGGGTGATCAGGGGAGAGTCCATCCTGCCGGACCAATGCAGGCACTTAACAGAAGCAAACACCCTGATGCTCCTGCGGTGTATACTTTTCTTTAGGCAACCAGGATTGCATTCCCTTCCCTGCATCAGCTGCCTATCATCTAAGATGACCTATCCTGCAGCACGCACATGCTTGCCTAATTGATGTGCTACATGACTGGTTCGTCTTAAACACAGCTGTGAAATGAGGCAAGGCAGAGGCGTGTGAGTTCGGACTCCATTTGGCTGCATGCACCATCGATCAAAAGCAAACTGGAGAAACAAAAAGGGTTCATCTTGTTCCTAAATGTTACCCCTCCAAAGAATCAGGCTAGCCCAGAGGTGGGAAGACCTCTGGCTCTCCCAGTGTAGTTGGGCTCCAACTCGCCTCAGCCCTGGTCAAAGAAGTGGAATGGCAGGAGTTGTGGCCCTCCAGATGTTCAGCTACATGTGCCCCACCACTGGGAAAGGCTTCAAAAGGAATATTTCAAAGCTCTAGGATTAGGGCCATTACAGGATACCACAGCCAAAGCATGAGTCTCAAAGTAACTCAGCAAAAGGGTCACAATTTCATCTCTGTGCCAATACTGGGAGGATTGTATTTGTAACACTGGAGACTAAAAGGAGCAAACGGTCTGCTAGAAGGCCCGTTGCTTAGGGCAAAAGGTGGCACCTTCAATAAGCAATCACTTCAGCATTCAGAACAAAAGGGAGGGTGTGTGTATGGGGAGATGCTTGCTTTTAAGTACTGTGGGTTTTAATAATGACCCCACCACCACCACTGCAATGATTGCTCAGTTACACAATCAATCTCAACATCACTAGACAGAAATGGGGAGGGCCTGCAGTAGGTCAGCTGCAATTCTAAACTGGCCACCCCCAAACAAGGGGATGAAGACCACAACCACAAGGCCGGAATTGCCACAATCCTTCATGTGAACACAGGGAAGGGAGAGATGAAGAGAAAGAGATGCTGGATCTCTAACACATACCAAACACACTGTCCACGGCCAGTGATAAGCAACATCAAGTTGCCTGCATGGCAGCTCTGACCTGTGCTTTCCAGGCTTCAGACGAGGATCTGGCCCACGCTCCATCAGAGACAGGGCCTCCGCTTCATCCGGATAGGGCTCCCTTCCACATGATGTCACACCGCCTCTCTTGGGACGGGTACCAGCGGCTCTTGCTACAGACGGCCTGTGCAGTCGGTTCGTTTACCACATGCGCTCACTCTCCCAGGCAAACACAGCTTCTGGGTGGAATGCTCACCCGACGTCAGAATCGCTGCAAAGGATGGTGACAGCCAGAGAACAGGAAGCATGAATGCGTGAGTTGCTCCAGTCACAAACATCTACAGACCGCTTCCGTTAACACAAAAACGCAAGAGCTTGCCGGGTCCCAGGAAAGGTACATCTAGTCATTCTGCTTCCCAGAAAGGTCAAACGGGAAACCCCTGGGAAGCGCATTGGCAGGGCTTGAAGGGCTGAGGGAGATGGGCGATGTGCAGCGCACTATCAGTCTGCTTTCCAGTTGCACTGGTCACTGCACCGACAGACAGACACAGACACAGAGCTTGTTCAGCAGTGCTCTATCACTCACCTTCCTCCACCGCTAGGGCTGCTTCTGGGCTGGCTTGCCCTTCTGTGGACTCTGCAGCCCCTCAAGATTAAGGCTGACAGAACGAAGGGCTTTCCCTAGGGACACAGATGAGCCAAGTCAACACAAGCCTCAAGGGAACAGAGCAGATCTTGAACAGGGGAAAGACAGCTGAGGCCTGCCATCTTTCCCATTATTTCACCGAGTGGTACTTCACAGCCATCACATGCTGCTGCCATCTCTAAAGGGTGGTTTCCTGGCCAAGCAATGGGGATGTAGGCATTTGACGGCTGTTAACCTTACCCATTTCTCCCATATACTCCTCCAGAAGAGCTGACAGTTCAGGCAAGCTAAGGACCTTCAAGGTAGAGGGCCATCCCTCGGAGCCTAGGACAAGGAAAGAATTAGCAGGAAATAAATAAAAATCAGCACCATCCAGCCTACCGCCAACTAGCTGTACACGAGGTCACACCAGCAGTAATAGAGGCAACAGGAAACGGTGTTGAAACAAGGACCGCCCCCTGGGAGTTTTGGCTGAATCAGGCCCCAGTAGATTTCCCATGCTGGAATTGTGGTGTAGTCAGACAAACAGCTGCCATAGTTTTACTTTCAACAACAAGAAGCTGTGAAGTCCAAGTATTTTTCATATGGGCAAATTAGGGACCCATGAAAAAGATTTAAGGCAAAGGGGATGAGTAGCGTATAACTGGTCTCAAAAGAAAGTATGTTCTATGAAGTCATTTCCCCTGAAAAGTGATAAAGAATCACACACACAGGAATGTGGCAGAACTTTGCTTCTCCATGCCCAACACAGAAAGGTAACAGGGTTGTTGGTGCTAGAGGAATGGATTTTATTTATTCTTCCAGTGCCAGCCCGCAGCAGACTTGTAAAGCAACAACAACTGCCACAGCAGACAGCTTGTAACTTTTGTGGGCTTTATCTAGAAGGTTGAATGAGCATCTTAATTAAATTCCCTGGGAAGTGGATCATGTGGGCTAGCTAATGTCTTCATATTCAATTTTGTGGTTCCCAACAGTAAAACGGTAATTGTTCCCAGTCATTACTTCCCTGGAAAAAAATTAAAGAGGAATTTCTGATAGCTGCTGAGTAGCTCAGTCATGTCCGTTCCCATCAGTTTTTTGCCTGCATTTGCATTACTTTGAGACTCCCTGCATACATCCCACTAACCACATTCTCATTGATGCTGCCTTCATGGGCCTCCCTTTTAGAATTTATTAGCTCTCCCACTCACCGGCTGCCAGCTGTGCTTTCACCTCCAAAAACTGGCCAGCTGCACATTCTTGATGCATTCGGGAAGAGAGTTCTGCTTGACAGGCCCTAGTACAGAAACCAAAATACTGTCAGCTGGCTGATGTGAAAAGTATTAAAAATAACATAGAAAGTAGAGCACAGGTGACCAGGAGAGGGGCCTGTCAAAACCATGGCAAAATAATCCTCAGAAAAATGTAGTTTCAGAGCTGGGCAGCTAAGAAAAAACTGAAGGAAAGAGTCATGTTTAGGATTAGAAACAGAAGGAAATTTATGCCCTAAAAGTCCCCACTACACTGCTTAATTCCAGGGATGTACCAATGGTGTAAATCTTGTACCTTGTAAAAGTAGATTTATGCAGCCCGTGAAAATTATATACTTTATATCCAGTTTGAAGAATTCAGCCATGTTTACAATTTTGCCTTACAACGGTAATCCTACAGTTGAGGAGGTACATAGGGATGAAGCCCTCCTTGATGACTAGAAACCATCTTCAGCTGCTTCTATGGAAAATCTGAGATTTTCCTAAGCAAGTAATTGTAGTTACAGCTGCTAGAAACATCGGTTTTTATATGAAACAAAGTCAACTCTTCTTGGCAACTGGTGTTTGTTTTACAGTGCTTTTGCAGAATGATGGTTTACATGCATATAACTGCTTAATTTCAATAAAAAGAACAAGGAGGCAGCAGCTATTCCTACATTAGGCAATCACAGTTAAGCCTGAGTGAGGAGGGTGTATTTCCAGACACCAGGCCACGGGGCTTGGTTAGCAAGGGCAGTCCTGAGCTGTCTCTTCCTGATTTTGCTGCAAGCAGCATTGGAACTTACAGGGTGGAGAGGGCTAGGCAGGGACTCAAAGTGAACAAGGTTTGACTTTCGTGGGGAAAACTCACTGCATTTGTTCTAGGAGAATCCCAGCATTTCTGGTGATGGCCTGCACCTCTCGGAGTTTTGCCTGGGCATTGCTCCAAGCCACATCCTGCTCCATCAGGCAGCTCTCGACGACAGCACGCAGCTCCTGCTCTTGGGACACCTGCCCCTTCAGCCCTTCCATCTCTTCACACTTCTGCAAGGGAACAGGGCAGTGTGGCTAAGAGGCGAGTGCCAGAGTGGTCCGTGACGATGCTGTGCCTTCCTGTGCCAGGCGGCAGTTCTAGAATTTCACGGCATAGCGAAGTTGGGGGGAAAACCCCGCCAGCTTGCCAAGGAAAAAAAGGCCCAGATTGCTAGACTGCTTCCAAGCCTACCCCTTCCACGTGCGACTCTTACCTGTATGTTCAAAGGAGTACCTGTCTCACAAGGCACCAGACAAGCACAAAGGCACCCCAACTTGGCCAGAGGCAGAGCCTTCTCAAAGGCCTACCTTGTGGAGCTGAATGGCCAGTTCCTGCATTTCTGCCTCCAGTCGATCAGCATAGGCCAGCTCGAGAGCATCGTTGGGAGGCTGGGCACTGCTGTGCCATCGGGCAATGGCAGAGGTCATCTTCCTCTTTGGCCCAAAGAGACTACAGGAAAAAGAGGAAGTGCCATGAAGCACAGCGCCCGGTCATCTTGTCGCCCCATCTCTCACTGAGAAACAAGGCAGGCAAGGACAAAAACATCTGTTTGCAGGACATGCCCGCTTTTGCTGGTGAGAAGGGGGTCTGCACAAAAAGAATCGCAGGTGCACAGGAAGTTTCAGAGAGATCTGTTTTTGTTTTTTTTTAAAGACCATGAAACGCTAAATTTTGCAAGCCCACATACATGCTCCCTTAGGTTGCACTGTTTATTCTGATCGTCACAGGTGAGAGGTACTCTGCCTGAGAAAATCACATTATGAGGCGGCACAAGTATTGAACACTTAAGAGCTACATATGTTGGATCAGACCAAAGGTCAAATCCAGCCCGGATTCTGTTCATACAGGAGCCACCCGACTGCCTGGTGGAAACCCACAAGAAGGACAAGACGGCAAGAGCATCCTCCTGCCTGTGTTTCCCTGATACAGCAACTTCCCTGGTACAGTCTCTGACGGGAAGTGGCATGCCACCATTATGGTGTGCAGCACTGACCTGCACACTGGAAGCACCATGGACTAAAAACAGTAGCCATAAACATTACAGTATACACTGTAATACTGTACATACTGTAATACTGTACATACACATGACCAACAGGTCAAAGGAAGCAAACTGCACGAAACAGAGCAACATTTCTAGGCATATGCACTGTTACGATAAATTTGGAAAGGCAGTGGCAGAACATTGAGGCACAGTGTGGTGTAGTGGTTACGAGCGTGGGACTGGGGCTCAGGCAATCTGCTCAGCCATGGAGCCACCTGGGTGACTTTCGGTAAGGCACAGACACTCAGCCCAGCCTACCTCGCAGCGTGGTTGTTGTGGGGACAAAACTGAGAGCAGGAAGAGAACGATGTAAGCCACTGTGAGTTCTTTACAAGAAAAAAGCAGGATATAAATCGAATAACCCGAGGCTTGTCGCAAGGGGGCGGCATACAAATTTTTAAATAAATAAAATAAATACATTAAATAAAGGATAAACAACCCACGGGCACTTGAGCAAACAGTGACCCTGAATTTGCTAGCAATAACAGAGTTCGCAGGGCTTGTGTGCAGCAATACAGCGCTGGATGAAAGGGCTCTCAGAAGATTTCTGTATTTCAAGTCGACCAACTGGGACCAACTGGTTTATGCCATGGAGGCACATCTTCACTGTTCATAGTGGGGAAGTGCTCAAGTCTCAGGTGGCAAGAACAGAGGGATTTGAAAAAAAGCTATGCCATAGCTAAGGAATTAGGTGCATGGGCTGCCAGCAACTCACGTGATGCCAATCTCTTTCAAGTCGCTCTCTGTTAGGGTGAGGAAGATACGAAGGTCAACATCTTGCTCCTCAAACACTTGCAGGTACTTCAGGCACCCAATCTGTTCTAGGAAGGTGGCGAGATCCTGCAGCCGGCAGAGCAAGCAAACAGAAAAAGGGAGGAATGCAGCTCAAGGCCAAGTGGAGGAAGTGCCATGCCTACCGAAGCCTGCAAGCACAGTCAGCATCCTGTGAACTCAGAGGCTGCCAAACTGGAGCACCTCCTTTGCAAAGCCAGTGTGATGCAACCAGTTAGATAGTTGGGCCAGAACTGGGGAAAGCCATATTCAAAGCCCTACTCTCCCGTGCAGCTGAACCCATCATATACGCACAAGTTTGTCACATGATTGTTGAGGACAGGGGGAGCGTGGGAGCTGTATGCTCCTCTGAGGTCCTTGAAAGAGCTCAGGTGAAACTTTAAAGACCCATCAAGATGGACTTCTCTGGGTTTGGTAGCACTTAGAGAAAAGCCGCAGTGACATCCACTGCCATGCCGAGTACTAACTGGCAACTGGCCCTCACTATTCTGTCCCAGGAAAGACAGCTGTGGCCTCAGCTTCACTCTGCTCTCCCCATCACGAGTTGCCAGGAGCTGGCTCTAACGTGCAGGGACTGCCCTTGCACTTGCTGCTCCCCAAACCTCTTCCCACAGCCCCCCTGAGAATACCTGGGGCCCAGTGTAAGGAGGCGTCCCTGCACTGCAGGGGTTGCAGTGCTGGTTAGATGCCCTGGATCTGTAAGACCAGTGGCTGTCACTGTGGCTGTGGCGGCTCTTAGCCTTCACGTGGCTCCTGGCGTGCTTTCGACTGGGGACGTTCGTTGCGTTGTCTGAATCCTGCGAAAGACAAACATGCAGCCTATTCTGAGGAAAGGGAACATGCAACTAGGTGATCACAGGAATGACAACGGGGACCCCAACGGGAAGCAAGGGCATCGTCAACCTTTTGTGACGTGAGCATCAGAGACGCCAGTATCTGGAAGTTTGCTTAGAAACTAGTGCAGACTGCTCCTAGATGCAGATGTCCGGATCCTTTGGTGAAGAACACTCAGGTCTGACAGATCAGCATCAGCCTGAGCATGTTTCATTGGGGCTCAAAACATCACCGCTTGGAAGTGTTCAGTGTACTGTATTGAACAACTTGCTTCGATACCCTCTGAAGCCTACAGCAATCTGATAATTGCTGCCTAACTGAACTGACCTGGGCAGGGGTGGGTTTAGTTATAGCTGCTGTTTTAACAGCTGCTTATAGATCTTCTGGTTTGGAAGACAAGGAGATGCGTGTCCATTCCGTTATGCATGCATGCATTTGTATTCCACCAGCTATTACGACAGGGGTCTCTGCGCAGCTTACAACAGTAATCAAAATACATTTCTTAAAAGCAACAAAACAGTAAAGACAAACATTTTGTTTTCAGATTTTAGGTTTTTTGATTCACATGCATAAATCACAATTAAGTAAATCCAACACAAATAGGGGGGAAAGGGAAGGAACACTTGTTCAAAGAGTACAGCAAAATGAAAATAAAGGATGATGCATATCCTACTTTATAAATCAAAATGCAATGCCTAAGTACAAAAAACACAGAACAATTACACAACGACTACTGCCAACCACTGTATTCCTCAAAGTATAAATCTGCCTAGCATATAAGCATCAGACTTAGTTTTACTTGTCTCTGATAAGGCACTTGATGGGTGTACTTGTAGGCAGTGAAATGACAATCCTTTTTATAACATGGGACCGCCATGACCTTAAGCTGTGCAATCTTATCTATACCAGACATATCTCAGACTTTTATTTGCATTTAAACTGCAGCCTGCACTGAGTAAGAGATTGCTTCAGAACAAGACACTGAAGAACAGTGTCTCTGGGTCAAACTGAATAGTACAGCTAGCAATTCCTTTGGGATTCTTCCGATTTGAGGTGATAATAAGCAAACAAATGAAATAGAAATTCTGCAGGTCACCTCAGCCATGCAGGCCTCAGGCAAACCGCTGTTCCTGCAAGGTCCGGTGCCTGCTCCTAGTTGGAGGACGACAACACTGTTCCATCTTGCCAGACTGTAAGATTTCTGAGGAAATGGATGTACGCCTGACATATGCCTATAGTACAGCACTCATACCGCAAGCTCATTATTGGATGGTTTCCACATGAGAGCCATCACAGATCAACCACACGAAGAAAAATAACCTTTCACACTACCTCAGGCACCAATCTTTTTTCATACATTGAGCTGCCAGTGTAGGAGCCGCCCTACACCGTGTCAGCAAATGAAATACAAATTACTTCCTGACTCAAAAGCGTGTGCCTGTTTGTCAGACTAGGCTGCAAGCTCCACTCCTCTTGGAAACCAGTCCTACTTCTCTCTTCTATGGGACATACAGCAGGTATGTACCAACAGCTTTCCACATTTCTTCTGACCTTGAAAAGGGAATCAGCTGCTAGTAATTACAAAGAGGGCTCACAGAGCTGAAGCTTTGTGGATGCACCTCTCTCGCCATTGCTTTGAAATGGGGCTGGATGAGGCTCCCCTCTCCGAGGGACCAAGTATCAAGTCACTTGGATATCCTGCCGGGAGAGCAAGCAGGAGGCCTCACCCCAGCCCATGCAAGTTCCACTGCTGAAGAACCATCAGGCCCAAACACTGAGATTGTCCCAATTGTTCCAAAATGTTCCAAGGCACCACATTTCCATCCTACATCCCCTGAAACTGAAACGGAATCCTAGAGGGCTCCAGCTTATCTAAAGCCTATCAGAGCTGCTCCTCTTCCACACCCAGAATATACATCCAGTTACTTTATTTATAGGAGAAACTGCACTACCCAGCAGTGATCGATGTCAAAGAATCTGGGGCAGAGATGACCACACCCTCCCTGTCTTGTAGTACACCCACCTCATTGCTCTCCAGAGAGCCCTCACTGCTGATTCCCATGGCTTTGGCCAGGCCTTCACTGCTGCTGCTGCTGGTCCTGATAGCAGCTACATCATTGTGGAAGAAGGAATTGTCTTCTGAAATGGATAGATATAATGAAAATAGTGAGCTTTCACACCCAATCGCAATCTATGGGTGTGAAAGCTAGACAGTGAAATAAGCAGTTGGGAAGAAAGTGGATGCACAATTGAAGCAAGTAGGTCCTAAATTCAAGCCAGAGCCTTCCCTGGAAGCAAACGTGACAAAACCGAGGTTGTCAGACTTCAGATACCTCATGAGAAGGCAAGACTTGCTGGAGAAGACAATCATGCTAGAGAAAGTTGAAGGCAGAAGAAAAAAGGGGCATATACGAATACTGAGCAGGGCTGTCATGGACAGAACATTTTAGAGGGCTTCCATTCATTGGGACGCTGCAACTCTGGGACAACTTGACCGAACGTAACTAAATTGATCGTGAATTCTTTGATTGCATACTCTAGAACAAGCTATATTCCACACCAACAGAAAATGCTTATCCAAAAGGGTGAATTTGTCTGCTTCAACTTTCAGGTGTTCTTTGACCTCTTGGCCTCAGGATCATGAGGGGAAATGCAGTTAATTCACAACAAGAACTTGACTTCAAGGAAATAAGGAGTACCTCGGCTGCTACTACTTTCCACATCATGCTCATTGATGGGAGAGGTGACGTCTCTGTAATGGAGATCTCCTACTTCAAAGCCACTTCCATCATCTTTAAAGGTAACATAGCCCTCGGGCGGGACCTGTTCTGTGTGTAAAAGGGATACAATGAGAGGAAGAGAGGTGAACAAACGAATGGAGAAATTTCATACAGCAACTAGGCTATTACCTAACCTTGGTCCAAGTTAATATGCCTGCTGAGAAAGTGGAGAGCTTACTGAAATCCTATTAATCCCATTTTTCTGTTGAAAAGACTCCTATGATGGCCAGAAAGTACAGCACACCGTCAACACAGTTTTAAGAAAACCACAAAATCATAACGCAGCAGAAAGAAAGTACTGAAGTGCGTGTAGCGATAAATCTGTCAGCTGGCACTTTGAAATGACCAGGTTTCACTGACCACTCACTCTGCCACAGGGAAGACTTACTGAGATAGCAAACGTGCCCTCGAGCATCGTGCTCTTCAGTTAGCAAAAAGAAAAAAAGGAGAGGATTTACTAAGACCCATACAGAAGATGCAGCAGTATTCTAATCCCCTGCCCTTCCAATGGTCACAAAGATAGAACTATTCAACCCGAAATCTCAGAGGAAGGTAGAGGGGCAGGCCCATGCTGCAGGGTGAACTAACCTCAACTCTTCCCTGCACTAGCTCTATAAAAGGTGGCTTCACCACCAAAGCATGAAGCATTAGGCAAGAAACTGCAGTAGCCCAAGCATAAGAGTTTGGAAACCCATTCAGAGAGAGGAAGTGACACAAACTCACCATGACGTGACTGGTTTTTCCCTCCAGTTCGGACTCCTGTTATCTTGGCCAAGGCATGGGGCCCTTCATGGATACTGGGGCCTTTGGATTTGCGAGCAGGCTTTTGTCTCTGAGGAGCAGTGTAGGATTCATCTGATGAACTCAGATCTTCGTATTTTCCTGAGTATCAAAATGAATGCAGTCAGTAGATCTTGCATCTATGGAAATGCTGCTCTGTTCCCCTATGTCGCTGTCTACTCTGGGCTAGTTTCCAGATGGTTTCTCCTGGAAGTGTATGGCCAAGGCTACTGTTAAGACATCTTGCCTTGCAGCCTTCCCTGACTGGGTGCTCTCTAGATGCTTGGGATTTCAATTTCCATCAGCCCTAACCAAGCTAGTCAGGAATAGTGTCAACCGAAGTATCAAGGGGGGCACCCTGCTGAAGAAAGCTCATTTAGCTCTAGCAAGACCTAGCCCAGTCCCTTTTGCCAAGGGCTTTTATTTCTAACCTCAAAACCTTCTGCTTCTTCTGTGGAAACGGGAGAAAATAAACTGCAAACTTACTGAGAAACTACAATACAGTGGGAAGATGAGAGCCAGAAAGAAGGCAGGGTGGGCATTTAGCTAAGCAAGCCAAAGACCCCTTCGGCAAGAGACTGTAAAAAGGCGGCTCAGTCACCTGGGCCCCTGCAAAGGACCTTGGGCACGGGGGCAGTATGCAGGTCGATCAACCCCACGATCTTCATGTGTCCGTACTTCATGGCCAACGCCCGTGCTGTGGCTCCAGTGCTGTCCCGTACATCTACTCTCACGCCCTGTTGGGAGGCAGCACTGGTTCAGTTATTTTGTCAGCTTTGAGGCGACCAGGGTTGTTCAAAGGTTGCATGGTCCAGGCAAGATGCTAAGGGGGCAGGTTGACATGCAGCATCCATACAGGATCCACCAAAGGACTTGCACTGTTAGCTAGACTCAGTAGGCATCATCCTCATGGGATTAGGTAGTTTTCCAGGCATAAAGGTAGAAATTAAGGTTTCACTATCTTGATTCAATAAATCTGCAGACCTTCCAGGGTCTGTGACAGTAAAGCTTGGCTTCTGATCCTATTTCGAGTATGAAAATGGATCAAGAGAAGTAAGACATAAAGGAGAATGGTACAGCATATTACCAGCCCTTCATTGGAGCACCTCTGCTCAGGATTTGCAGTACTAATTGGAGATGGGAGGGAACACTATTTTGCCAGCCAGCCAACAACCTACCTTCCTCTGTTGACCTATATATTCCTAGACGGACCAAGTTTAGGACTACATATAGGTTTACATCCAAGTACTTTATTATTGTAAAAGACTGGGAAAGGAAAAGGGCCTTTCCATTTCTGGGTTCCTGTAACCCACCTTCCATGAGGATGCTTACTATAAAGCTGTCAGGAGCTGGAGCAGGACCATTCTTTCTCTGGTGCTGCTCTTCCTTTACCTAACAACCTGCTACCTGAACATTTTTTTTAATCTCAGGAGCTCACAACCATGGTCTGCCCTATTTCCACTTCCTTTAGATTAGCTTTTCTAAACCTTAGCTCTCCAGATGTCACTGTACTATATCCCGCCATCCTCACCCAGCCTGGCCAATGGTCAGCGGTGATGGCAATTGCCGTTTAAAACATCCACGGACTCATATTTTGGAGAACCTGCTTCAGAACCATTTCCCCACACAATCCACCCTAGGCAGAAGTGAAATGTGGCCACAGTAAACAAAGAAATCCCAAAAGGCATTCATAAGCTTGTCATCACTTGTAAAATCACAAGTCTCCCCTCAATGAGATGAGTTACTCCACATATTCGTACCTATGACTTCAACACTGTATCACATAGAAACTTATACAGCTTTTTTTCAGTGATACAAATCTGAAAGTTTATGGGGCCCTTATTTTTGGGTGGTCCCATTTTGCTTCCAAAGAGATCGCTGACCACCTGATTTTCCTATTAGAATATATACAAATGTAACTTGCAACAAAATGTTAACATATATTCTCATCTTCTGCCCTCGCCTGCAGAGCAGTGATGTGGTTCATAGCTCCAGGCCGTCTACAACAGGAAACCCGTGGTCTTGTCTGCCCCTCTGTGGGCTGCAGTGGAGAAGGAAGAGAGCGAGTTTCAGAAACTGAAACCTGCATATAATGAACCTAAAACCTGCATATTTTATGGCTATATATTGGGGTGCAGGTACAGGCAGGTTGTTCCGAATGTACCAGCCACTTTTCTCCATTCACCTCAAAATGACACACAAATATATTATGCCTCAAATTGTGCTCAGCCAGATGTTCATAGAAACCATTGCATTATTTTTGTTGAGCGACCTCATTACCCAGTTCATTAACAGAGGAAATGAAGCACCTAGGCATGTACAGCTTGATCACAGGGTAGAAATATTTATGTATTCAGTAACCACACCTGCTTCCAGACAGGAAGCTCCTATCACTTTCAATCAAAATATGTTCTGCGGATATTCCGATTTTCCTTCCTTCATGGACTTTTTGTCGTAAGAAAGGGGCAGAATAAACGGGAAAAACGCAAGGTCACAATTGGAAGACACTGTCATCTGAAACCCTTGTTTCACAAATATTACCATTTTTAACTGCTTGGTTAGAAATATATTTTCAGAATTGAACCTGTGACGTCGTCATAAGGATGGAAACTCTCTAAACTAGCTGCAAGTATCTCACCGCCATATTAGAGCTACCCAAGCAAGTCTGAGGCAAAGATGCAATAGGGATGATCTCCCAACCCAACCTTCAATAAACCAATCCAGTTGGACTGGCTTAGGAACCAGAGGCTTAAAAAACCTTAAAAATTCAAAAATTTAAAAATTAAACATGTCATTAAAAAATAGAAAAAGATGGACAAGCTTTGATTAACACAGAGAACACAGAATAGCATTAAAAAGCATTTAAACATTTGAAGAAGCCATACAGTAGAATAACTATGCTGAAAAGACTTGGACCCATTTTGAGCAATATGGCTGACTCATGGAAAACGAAACACCTCCTTGAGATGCACTGCAGCCATTTAGATTGTACATGATTAATCCATGATTAGCAGTCGGGGTTCACGGAGGGTTGTTTAACCCTGGAATGACCAGGCTCAGACAACAGCATGAAGCCTCAACCAATCACTGCGCAATTGAAACCGAAGTCGTATGGGCTGCAGTTCATTTCATGTGCCGTGCAAAATGGCCTTGTTGTGTTGCTGCTGTTGTGGCAGTGTAAATAGCAGTGCAAAAACCCCACTTTGTTCTTTACATTTCCAGCTTGCACATCGAAGAGAAGAGAAGAGAAGAGAAGAGAAGAGAAGAGAAGAGAACATGCAATAGATGTAGATACTTCCCTTCTTGCTGACCTTGCCCCACAGCATGATGTGCAGGAAGAGCACAATCAGTGTAGGTAAGGAACAGAATGAGTCAGGAACAGAGACATTTTTGATGTTATACTGGTTATAAAAATCTGGTAAAATTCATCCAAAGAGGAAAGCTATAAAGGAATGCACCATATGTTAATTCTGATTGACCTGGCATTTACTCATTCCAGTAAGACATATGTGGTATGATTTTAAAGAAAGTCTAGATGTGATGCTCAAGGAAAGAGTTAACATTTTTAAAGCTGCTATAAAAGTGAAAGACATATCCAGGGTGAAGATAAGTCGCTAAGAGTGATTTAGACACCATAGGTGTGTTGCATAAATCATAATATATCTCAAGAGAAGGAAAATAGTTGTTGTTTATATGCAATGCTTTCTTAAAGGAAAATTATGTATAGTGGCAGAAAAATGGGAAGTACCCAGGACAGGACAGATAATGAAGGCAAAGCTGTGCTGAAGGAATCAGGTGGATGTACAGGCCTCTTGTGTCTCTTAGCCCATGATAAAGTCAGAAGCCACATCAGTGAAAACTGCAGCCTCAAAACAAAACTGGGTTACTTAACATCGATACTAGAGCAGTGCTTTTCAACTGTGGCACTAATACCACTGGATGTACTGTCAAGTTGCCACAAGTTGGAAAACCACTGGAGGAGAGGAACGGGTCTGCGGACTACCTGAGAAACCAACACTCACTTACATGATTGAGAAGATACTGGACAATGATCTCGTGGCCAGAAGCAGCCGCTTCCATCAGTGGGGTGTATCCACAGAGGGGCTCCCTGGACAACAGAAAGATACAGCCCGTGGAAGGCTAGGGTCAAGAGAGGTGTAGTTATCAATGCAGTGGGGGCATGCTGGTCAGCTCACACACAGCTGGAGAAGGAAAGAATCAGAGCAAGCAATACTGGAAGCACAACGCTAGAATAATTTGGCCGTGACACCATATTCCAGCATCAACAAATAAAGCAATCATACAGAGTCAGACATTGGTTCATCCAGCTTAGTACTATCTACCCAGACAAGCAAATGTTCAAGGTCTCAGCATTAGCCTTCTCCAGCTCTTCTGTCCATGTCTACAGGCCAAGGCTATGATGTATTGGCTTTCTCGGTCTCCAGCTGAAGAACTGAAGTAGGGATGTTGCGTGCACCTACTACTGAGCGGCACCCTTCTCCTTTGGGTCTGAAAAGTGTCCAAGTTACTTTAAACTGTCAGTTGTGGGGAAGCAAACAGAGTCCCTGGGCCAAATTCAGCATCCCCAAGACATCCTGTCACCTCTCTTCTCAATATAGGCTTACTTTTATTTATTTAAACTTAATTTATTTAATATTTCTTGCCCACATTTCAGGACAGAAGACTTGATATGTTACATTTCTTCAGACTGCAGGTGGAGGTTCACCTACTTGAATCCACTTCTATATAAGAAAATGCCTTCACATAGAAATCTGAGGCAAAGCAACAGCGAACCAAGATTCAAGAAATAAGGAGCAGAGCAAGTCCAGTTGAAAGTGTTTGCACTGCAGCCAAAGAGAATGTATTGACACGGAGCTCCATAAAAGAACTATCAAGGCTAAACAGCAAGCAAAAAGAAGAAGTCTAGCCAGATGAATTAAGCAGAGACCAGAGAGGAGCCAAAAGAATAGTATGAAGTACTAATGCTTTGACAGGAAATGAAATACAAGAATGTGAACCAAGGAGCAGCATGAAATGCAGCTTCACATGCAGAACTGGAAGGACATAATCTTTAAAATCTTGTTATTGTTCTGATGCAGCATTTTCATAGATCAACTGGAAGACTCTGTTCAGTGTTCCATTTTTCTGGCTTCCTATATAAAAGTTCTCTGAAGGCCAGCAGTAGAACCATCTTGTTGCAATCTGCCAGAATTCTAGAAGGCTTCTAGTATGGAGAATTCTAGCATCTTTCCATACTACTGTCTTTCTGGAAACATAGTTTCTCTGACCAACACATTTGCATCTTCCAAGGCATACAGTCACACTGGCCTTCAGCCAGAAGCAGCCAGTGTTACTACTTCAGCCATGTCAGCAGTGGTCAAATCTAGAGAAAGCAAGTTCCGCAGGTAACTTTGCACCCCTGTAGCACATACACCACCTCTGTATGTTGGGGCACGTCCAGCCTTCTGAAATAAAAGCTGGTAGAACGGTTCTAGAGAAGTCACAAAAAGTGCTACCTCTGCCCTTAGCGCTAGGTGCAAAAGCAGGATCCGCTCACCTAATTAACATAAAGCATTTTGTGATGACAGCAGGTGTTCAAAACCTGGGAGGACACTCATTGTGTTCACTCTTACCTGCAGTTGGCATTGGCGCCACTGTCCAATAAGAACTTGACCATTTGCTGATGGCCAGCACTGGTGCAATGGAAGAGGGCAGTCCAGCCGTGCATGTCCTTCATCTCCAACAGGGCGCCTCGCTTGAAAGAAATACAGAGCGGCTGTTATGGCAGTGCCCCTCCCCATGCCTGTTCCAAGCCAGAAGGTACAGTGAGGTGGCAATCGAGCATCTGCACCGCACCTCAGCCTGCAAGCACATCAGTTTGTTTATATCCACTTTTTCCATTACAATAATAATCAAGGCAGATTACAGTGACGGCAAAAACAAGACTGTTAAAATATATTCTTCTAAAAATAAAACATTAAGTATTGGAAAAGCAGCTCCAAAGTCTTATGTTTTAAAACGGCAATAGTAAGAAATACAGAGCAAAAACTAGTTGGAATAAAAAAAAGTTATTTGCCAATGGTGTAAAGACAGAGGGACATACTTCTGTACAGGTAAGCTTCACCTGCCTTAACCAGTTTTATCACTTTAATGAGAATTAGATACATTATGACCCTCTACTTTTGGGTCATCCTTGAAAGAAAAAAGGGGCTATTCCGTTTTCTCTTTATTAGGAATAAGATGCCTTTGCAAAGTGGGGAGGGTGGCTTCTTTCAAAAAGATGCTTTACCAATTTATTTTCTGTTCAGGACAACAGAAATGGTTGTACTAGAGAGGTTTTATTTTCAAGCAGCTTAGGGGAAAGAGCAGTAAAACCACGATCTACCCAAATACTACGCTCAACTTCTGGGGCCGTTCTTCAAGTGCCAACTCTGAGGGAACTGTGGGGGATGGAAACAAGGGGGAGGAGTTTTCTCAGTGCTGGCCCCCCATCTATGGAGTAATCTCCCCATTGCAGCCTGACTGGTGCCAAATCTCTCATTTTCTCAGTGACAGGTTAAAATGGACCTCTTTCCTGAGGTTTTTAAAGACTTACTCAGCCCCCCAGAGGATGGAGGAAGATCACCAGGTGTTTCACAGAGTCACTTTTTTTTTTTTTGTTATTTTTGATGTTAGGTTTTGATCATCTGCTTTAGTTATTTTAAACTTGAAAAGCCTCACTTACTTCTTATCACCTTCATTTCTTAGTCACATTATGCTGCACCAATTAGAAAGACTCCTGTAAACATATAAAGTTCATAGCTGATACCTTTGGCAGCCGTTACCAAGTATACCTACCTGAAGGAGGAAGGAGGCCGCACTCTCATTGCCGCAGCTAGCAGCCAGCATGAGCGGAGTCTGCCCTTCTGGTGTCGGTGTATTCACATTGGCACCGGCTTCCAGCAGCATATGCACAATGGTGTCATGACCAATGTAAGAGGCATACATTAACGGGGTCCAGCCACCACAGTTCCTCTGGTTCAGGTCTATCTCCCTGCTGAAAGGCATGAGGTAAGTTCCTTTTCCACATGCAAAGTATCACAAGTTACCATGGATCATAAATCTAAAAAGTCGTTTCCTAAGCTGCCCTGCTGTACAACTTAAAATGGACAACCATTGTAAACATTTTGCTGATAGTCTTCTCCACATTAGCAACTGGGAAGACTGACTGCATTGCCCTCTTATTTCTACTTCTTTGTCTCAAATGATTCCGGGAGACTTTTGTTATGCTTCACAGAATTATTTTAAATAACCAGTGCCGATTAAATGACTTTAAATAACTGGTGCTGATTTGCCTGTGCAGCAAAACGGTAGTAGAATGGACTCTACCAATTTAGGCTGAAGATGGGGGATGTTAATCTGGAATGCTCCCCCATGTATCCAAAATACTAATATATCAAGGGGAGCACTGACAACCCATCCTAATTGCTTCTGTGCCAATTTTCCTCTTGTGGAAACAGTATTTTGTCATTATTTTAGCATTTAAAAAGGTGATCCTCTACTTACTGTCTGCAGTGGTGCAGTCCATTTTACCAACTCAGGACTCTACCATTTTGCTCTGCTGCACATGTAGATGAAGCCTCATTTATCTATAGAAGTCAATGTGAATAAAGAAAAACTGTAGCAAAAGGACATTATTTTTTCCTCTTAAAAGAAAGCTGCCCCTTACCATTGAATGCCCTCCTTTACCACTTCATACTGCCCTATAGAGGCTGCTGTGTGAAGATCCAGAGGAACATCTAACTCTTGTTGACAGACCCTCTGTCCCACTCCATGCCACATGGACAGGCTGCGATTCAGCAGTTCTGACTCGCTGGCTTCGTCGCTCAGCTCCGACATGGTGACCTAGTGAGGCAAAGGAAGCAAATATCAGTTTCTCACTTTTGCTACCATGCTAGAAGCATTTCAGTAGGATATCAAGACCTCATAAGACCTGAAAACATATGAGGTTGGGATCCCTAGGTAGGCCACCTTGAATTCAGTGCAGCATATAGATGAATTGAATAAAACTGGGAAAAGATGAGGCAATCTATTCCTGTGCCTCTGACAGTAGCTTGATCCACAGAAACCAACATATCATATTTCTTCACAGTACACAAAGAAGCTTTACCACTTGCTAATGTTCACAGAACTACCTGTTGCTAGAGGAACAGGAGCAGGGCTGAAGCTGTCACAAGGCTCACGGAAAACCTCATGCAACCCTGTCTGTCATGTGACATTGTAATTGCTTGGAACCCAGGCCTCTTGAGACGTCTTTGATGATGTGCTGGCCCCCCTGTACGTAACACCTGTCAACGCAGGATGGAAGACTGAAGGCAGTGAATATGCTGCCCATCACTGGAATGAGGGGCTTGTTCCAAAGCAATGCAAGGTCAAGATGCATGAGCAGGTTTCCCCATTCATTTCAACAGTGATGGCAACTCTGGCCATAAAGTAGGATGAATGCAGATGTTATCCCCCTCCGCTGAAATGAAGAGCAAACTTCTAATAGTAAGGGGCTCAGAATATGCATTGAAAGGTATGGGAAGCATGCCCCCAGAAACTTGAGCTTGGATGTCAATCTAATTTCCCTCTCTGGGAAAGAAGACGACAACAACTGCTTTGAACTGGTTGCTTCTCTGGGCAATAGTCCTATACCAGTGTTCTTGCTGCAGAGGAAAGGGTACAGTTTCCAAGAAGCGGTTGACTATCTGACCAAGTTTGTATTTGGGAGAACCTAAATTGTGTTGCCGAGCCTACCTCTGCTATTTGCCTTTGGACAAAGTTTCCCACCTAAGTTTTTGCCACTACCTCCAGCCAAAACATGCTTAGTCCCCTCCATCTGCAAGATCTGCATGAATGCCACTGCCCGCAATTCAAGCAGTAAGAACTCTGAAACATGGCACTCCTGTTGTTGTTTGTGGAAAACAGTAAATTTGTTGTTTTTAGTCGTGAATTCATGTCCGAACCATTGCAACCCCATGGACAACACTCCTTCAGGCCTTCCTGTTCTCCACCATCCCCCAGAGTCCAATTAAGCTCACACCAACTGCTTCATCTTTTGCTACCATGCTAGAAGCATCTAGCCACTTTATCCTCTGCCGTCCCCTTCTTCTTTTGCCATCAATTGTTCCCAGCTTTAGGCTCCAGGAAGTCCTTTCTTCTCATTAAGAGGCCAAAGTATTTGAGTTTCATCTTCACTATCTGGCCTTCTAAAGAGCAGTCAGGGTTGATCTCCTCTAGGACTGACTGGTTTGATTGCCTTGAAGTCCAAGGGGCTCTCAGGAGTCTCTGCCAGCACCACAATTCAAAGGCCTCAATCCTTTGGCACTCAGCCTTTCTTATGGTTCAACTTTCACAGCCATACATTGCAACTGGGAAAACCATGGCCTTGACTATACGCACTTTTGTCAGCAGGGTGATGTCACTGCTTTTTAGTATGCTGCCTAGATTTGCCATAGCTTTCCTCTAAATAGCCCAATTCAAGGGCTCATTTGCTAGCACATTAAATCCTGTTACATAAGAAGAAGTGGGATAAAAGCATAAGACAAGTCACACCAATCAGAACAAGGGCCCATCTAGTCCATCTGTTCCCACAGTGGCCAACTAGCTGCCCATGGAAAAGCCACAAGCGGGGCATGAATACAAAAGCACCTCCCTGTCCATTTACCTCACCAAGCAGTGTACATGGTTACACTGCATCAGAAAGCAGAGGTCGCATACAGTCATACCAGTGCTAGATGTACTAGTATCTATTAATAGCCATATTCTTTATTAATTTGTCCTGTCCTTAAAATATTTCAAACAGAAGGCTATTGCTACATATGGTAGGATATGGTAGCAAAGTTTAACTATGTGCTATGTGAAGAAGTCCTTCCCTTTATGTACCCTGAATCAGTTTACTGGGATGACCCTGGGTTCTAGAATTATAGGAGAGAGAGAAAAGTGTCCCTTTATCAATATTCCACACTGTGCATAGTTTTGCACATCTCTTATATAGCTCCCATCACTAGGATAGCTGCTCAAGCTCTTCTGATTGTTAGTACTAGGAGTCTTTCATCTAGAAGCATGCTGACTTATTTATATTATAACTTAACTCAAAAAGCTCAACACAGAGAAAAAGAGCAACCATTTAGATTAATAAATTTGAAGGACCTACAAATCAGAATGTTATTTATTATCTAATCACATATTTTCTGAAGCATGCCATTTTCTTAAAGCCAGAAATAGCCATGCTTGTCTACAGGGCAATAACTTAGGTGGCACAAAAAGCAGGGGATAAGATAACAAACAGCAAAGTCCAGAGACTAGACAGGTATTGTAGTTATTTATGTATTTTTATGTAGACCACTTAGAGCATAATCCTTTGCATGTTTAAACAGAAAAAGTCCTACCATGTCCAGCATTCCCCAGCCAGCAAAGCTGGCTCAGGAACTCTAGGTGTGGTAGAGCTATTTTCTATCTAAAGATGCATAGAACTGCACTTTTAGAGATCCTACATCGAGCAGCATGCATATACTGTACTTTTTGCTCTATAAGACTCACTTTTCCCCCCTCAAAAGTAAGAGGAAATGTCTGTGCGTCTTATAGAGTGAATATGTGTGTGCAGTAAGTCTGTCAGATGTGCAGCCCATGGGGAAGTGATGGGGAATGTGCCTGTGATTATGTGCCCATTTGATTCAGAATATTTTTTTCTTGTTTTTCTCCTCTAAAAACTAGGTGCATCTTATGGTTAGGTGCGTCTTATAGAGTGAAAAATATGGTACATTAAACAAATAAAAATAGGAAAAACGAAACCTGCAGACTTTAAGTAGAAATTTACAGTCTGACTGATGAAGTCAGCGGTAAGTGCTGCAAGTATCAGCTTACACCTAACAATGAGGCTTGTTTGCAAGGGGGCAGCATATAAATATGTCAAATAAATAAATAAAATGTGCCTGCTAAAGACTTCTAGAGAACTTAAAAGCTTGCACGTGCCTGCAGATTTAGGTTGACATTGCCCAACTTTGATGATCAAACAGACATTAGAACAGATCAAGATCAACAGATGAGATCAAGGCATTTGAACACCCTTTCCTAGACTGGAACCATCCAGATGTATTGACTACCCCTCCCGACATCCCCTATTTAGAATATGGAGTCTAAAACATCTGGAAAGCACCGTGACGAGGCTGCACTAAAAACCCGCACAGGCACAGTCATAGCACAAGTGGCTAAAAGCAACTCCAGCAGCTGTCGCTCCCCGACGGCACATTGTGTGGCGCCCTCAGGGAGCCGCAAAGCGCCACGCAAAGCCTGGTGTCGAAGTCTACCTGAGAAGGGAGGACTTCAGAGGCTCCCCGAGGCTACAACCACCCATGAGAACTACGACAAACTTCCCGCCACCGCACGAACCTCCCCTACTTTAATCTCAGTTCAGCGCAGCCACTCTCCGGAAATGCCCCAAAACGACGCCGACTGAAGAATGTCCGGACTTCCGGAGGGCCTCTCTCAGGTCACTCCGGCCACGTGACCATCTTTTCTCCCATTGTACGGTACCCCCGGAGCCTTTGCTCAGGCAGCCAATGAAAAGCCAAGATGCCCCGGGTCTTTTCTCTTGCCCGCCTCGCCTCCTCTTTCTTCCGATCCAATGAACCAATAAGAGTATCCCTCGCGCGCGCTGGCGAGGGTGCTGCAACGGAGCAGGTCTCACAAGGGGGAAGAAGCGGAAAGAAATACAGAAGCAATCCGGAGGCCCTCAGTCCGTCCTTTCAGGCTTCCAGCGCTCCAGAACGGGAGCCTCTCTGCTGTCATAGGTATACCTAGCGCGCTTGCTTTTTTGCGACGCGCTTCTGAGGCGGCCGCGTGGGCCTAACGACGAGAAGCATAGTGTCTACCCTGCCAGGACCGCAGAAGTAGGCGGGGCTGGCGACGAGGAGGCGCACGCCGTTTGAACGGGACGAGCGGGGGGGCGGGTGGCGCGCCGCAGCCCGGTGAGTCGAGCGGGCGGCCCGGCCGAGCCGCCTTCGCAGGCTTGCAGAGACCGCGAGCAGTCGTTGGCGTCTGGTTGTCATGGTGACGGGGAAGGCGACTCCCGGCGTCCGAGGAGGCGTGGCCGGTGGCGCCATGTTGTCCGCAGGCACAGGCGCCCGCGCCGATCTCCTTTCCGCGCAAGGCGCGGGTGTCTGGCATCCCGCGTGCCTCTGCCTGAAATGGAAAATCGCCCAGTTGTGAATAATATAATAGCTGGCTAAGAATCTAATGTTCTATTAATGGTGGATTGCTAATAACAGGAATGTAACACTGTAGGCACACACACACACACACACAGAGATGAAGCATTTAGGGAAGAAAACAAGCATCACTCAAGTGATTAAAACAAAGACCCGCCAGTGTTCCAAATGGCATGATCCGTATGCAGCGCGCACACACTCACACACACACACTCACACACTCTCTCTCTATATCCTGCCTTTTTTTTCCAGCAAAGAACATGACGTGATTTACAGTTCCATTTGACCCTCACCAGTCCTCATTCTTCGTGCTGTAGGGGTTAGAGTGTTGGACTGGGGACACGGGAGATCTGGATTTTAGTCCCCACTCAGCCGTGAAGTTTACGGGGTGACTTGGGACTGGTCCCCCAGTGCCAGATGGCTCTCTACATGTGACCACCCCCTTGCTTCCCAAAGTCACCTACACACACAATTAAAATGAAAATGATAAAACCAAACTGGCTGCTATGCATCTAAGCTGATCGATAGCCATTTCTGTGAGTCTGGCCCCTTTCCATGCCCATCCGAAGTGGTCACTGAATGGAACACCAAATGTGCAATACGCTGTTGGCACCACTTTTCAGCTGCTGCCTTGGTCCTTTCCCTGAAGTGGTCTGCTGGTGGTGATGGCCGTACCTCCACAGCACAAGTGCTGCCTCTGTTGATGACAGTGCACTCCCAAACTCTGGATGACCTCACTCAGCAGTCGGTGTTCAATGACAGCCCCCAGGGACCCTATGCTGTAGAATCCAAGGGACAGAGCAATATCCCCCAAGCACCACCTTCTGGAGCCTACCATCCAGGCAACGAAGTGCCTCTCACATGCAACTCAAGACAGTTGCCCCAGAAGGATACCATGGTAGATGGTCTCAAAAGCTGCTGAGAGTGCCAGTTTTTAAATCCATATTGCCCCACAGTGTTAACTTTGCATGTGAAAATAAATCAACTGCAGTTCATATAAAATATGCACCATATTTCTCTTAATTGTCATAACAATAGGAGGTACATCATCTGTTTGGGTACAGTGGGAACATGATACAATGCTGAATTAGTTCTGATCCTCAAATAATGGGTCAAGTGTTACAAGGTTTTCAATCAGTTCTTCTTCAAGACATTACTGGCCCAGTGTTCCTCCAAGGAGCACTGTCCAAGGGGTTATCCCAGCTTTATCTTCACTGCAACCATGAGCTGAGATGTAGGCAAAGACATCAAGACTACTGTAAGGTCTCCAAGTGAGGCACAGGGACACCCCTTCTCCTTAGTTCAAGAAAAGCACATGTGCCATTTAATCTATTTAGACATTTCTACCCTGTGTTTATTTCTGCCCCTTTCTTTTTAAAGCCATTTTCTGAAGTGCAGCCAGATAGAAGATTACTTCCTATGGCGTCCAAGGACCAAGGGAAGGAAGAAGAGACTCCTGCCAACTGTGTGACAGCATCTTTCCAATGGGCAGATGTCCTGTCTACAGTGAAGGATCAGATCCCCTCAATGGACTCTGACATACTGAAGGTAGGTACTGTTCCCTGTTTTCTGTTCTTCCAATCTCAATAAATTATTGTTAACCATCCAAGATGCAGAGCACCATTCCTTAGATTGCTGTCCTCCAGGCAAGTTGGACTACAGTTCCCATCATCACCAACCAGCATAACCACTATGCTCCAATTCATCTGGAGGTCTCTAGGTAGGGAAAGATTGATGTAGATTTCCAAAATCCTCAGGAAAGCTGTCTTCCACTCAGAATTACACAGAAAATTAAGGCATATATGGGCTTAATTCAAGAGACATAAATAGATTGCTTTCTTTCCTGGAGTGGGTGGTGGTGGTAACTCAAAGTGCTGTAAGATATTGTGGATTTCCATCCAGCATGTTAACTCTTTTGCTAATCCTATTATCTCTGTTCAATTCCCTTAAGTCATTCCATCATCTTTTTATAATGAAATGCCACAGATTTTGACATTAATTACTTCCAAATAAATGTGTTTTAGCCATTTGTATTATGAGTACTGAGGTGTCCAAGAAAGAGGGTGGGTGAGGACCGATGCCTGCTTCCTTTTATCTCCAATTGCCTTGGCATGAATTTCATTGTTTCTTTCTACCCCTTGATAGTCTGATGAAGAAGAAGATGGGGAGCTTTTCATCTTCCAGCGAGATCAATCCAACCTCATACCTGACTTGTCAGAGGAACTGGAAGATATCCCTCCAGAGGAAGCGCGCCTCCAGGTCATTGGTTCCGCCTCCGATCACTGGCCTCAGTGTCAGTATAGCAGTGCTTTGATTAGGTTTGCGTGTGCGCATGCCCATGCAAAAGCTGGACATAAAGTTGCTGCCCCGAGATTGTCAGTTTATCAGAGTTTTAAGATGGGTTTCAGGAATAACATCTGCATAACCATCTGCATAACAGATGGGTTTCTGTTATGCAGACATATTTATAAGCAAGAAAGGTTGCAAGATGCTCCCAGAAGGAATACACATGAATTTGTGCGATTTTGATTGGTCTTATTAAAGACATTACTATATTGTGGCTTTGGGATTTACTTTTTTAATATACCAACATAGCCATTCCAAGTTTTGTTTTTGGCCAGATGGTTTAATACTAGAGACCAAATTTGTATGAAATGTCTCATTTTGCTGTGTCTAGAACATGAAGGAAAATTGCTTAGCAAGTGCACTTTTGAAGGAATTTTAGACCCCTGATGAAGTGGAGGAGGAGAAGACTGTTCATGTAAGCTTGCCAGGATGTTCTGGCTGCTTATCTCTTCTTCCCAACAAACTCTGCCTTCCCCAGTAATTACTTCTAAGTATAGATCTACTGAAAGGTTGGCATTCAGTAGTCCTTAAATCTTCAAGTAGTGCAGAGACCCAGAGCAGTTTCTCAAAGTTGCAAATGTGTCCACAGAATGGTTGGGGATTTTGCCTTACCTACAGCCTGTGCATTGGTTTTCCCTGTTGACACTGTAGCTTTTGGTTTTTAAAAGGTGTGTAACAAAATCAGGAGAAGGAGAGGGGTGTGGTAGCACTACACTACATATTTAAACCCCTTCTGTGAGAGTTTGGACGTCATGGCACCCTACCAAATCTTAGGAATTACAGTTGAGGTTTTTATTCCCCTCTCCTGTGAACTGCACTTCCCAGAGAAAGAATGAATGTGCGTCCATGCTCTCAGAGAGAGGAGAAAAATGGGAAAGAGAAGGCAAAAGAGGAACGGGCAAGTTAAAGAAATAAATCTCTTCCTATGTTACAGGTTAGTACTCCAAGCTTGAGAAAGTTGAAGACTTCTTGTCCTGCCTGCACTGGCCTCCCACAGAATATGCAAACGTTGTCAAAAATATCTTTATACTGTACAGGCCATTCCTGGGCTCCATTTTGCTGGTTTGGAATAGTTGTTATTGGAGGGCTCCAATATGCAGCCCTCCAATAACCCTCTATCAATAAGCCCTCTATCATGGGCTATTTCATTTGAAACCACATTTGGCTCATTCAGTCTTTCTGGTTTGGAACACTGGATATTCAAATACTCTGTCTTGGACAGTGAGATGTGACTGGTATCTTTTCTGCACTTTTAGAAAACATTTGAATTCATGAGACATCCAGGAAAGATCTGGAATGAAAATGAAGGCCATCCAACTTTTGAAAAAGACAGCAATGCCCTTCAGTCTGCATCTGGAGGGCACATATTGCTAGAGAAAGGTGGCCTTGACCTTCTGACTGAAGAGAAGTCAGGCCAGCAAGCCAGTGTGCCTTCTGAATTCTCTACAGATGAGTGTAAATCTGGAAAGGGAATCTCAGGGGCCTTCCCAGACAAAGAACAGAATGTTAGGAAAGACGACGGCTCTGAACTTTGTTTATCACTTGGTATGTCGCCATCTGCAGAAGGGTCACCTTTTTTAATGTTAGACACCAGTGAAAAAGAACGAAGAAAACTAATAGAAACAAAAATACTATCCAAGGCAGCATTGGGACTACATTCTGGAAATGTAGATCATCCAGAATCCAAAAACAACAACAACAGTTTAGAAAGGACAGCAAAGTCAGAAAGGGAGCTGCAAGCTGAACACCATGGAGAGTTGATGCTGCTTGCCTTCAAGGTATGAGTGGTACTAAAATTCCCTTCCCCTCTGTGTTCTCTTTTTTTGCAGAAAGTGATTGATAACAGGGAGGCTATCCATTGTTTTGAATGACAGATGAAGAGCTAAATACGTTGGCTGTTGTCTGAACTTGTTAAGCTGAATGTTAAATCTTAATGCCAGATAAAGGGAGGAGGTGGGCATTGGAAGGTGGGATGGCAGCTGTTGTTGCAAGCGGTGGCCCCGCTCATCCCATTCTCCTCTCTGACTTTATGGGAGACTGACGTGTTCCTGTGCTTCTGTTTAATCAGAGAAATTAGCAGGAGAGAAAATAAGCTTGTTATGGGCGATGTTAGCTCTGTCGTGTTAGTCTCATAGTTTTGTCCAAACTCCTGCATGCGCCAGCTAACAGATGATGTTTGGACCATGAGAACATGAAGGTGACTTGATTCAGGGTGGTGACAGAAGAAAGACCAACTTCAAATTAGTTATCTGTGGTGACAGAGGTTTGGTTTTTAGTACCCCAGCAGAGTAAGCTTATAGTCCAGTATGCTAGAATCAGAGATAGGTTGTCATGGCAGCCATGAAGTCCTGAGCTGCCCTAGATAAATCAGTCTCAGCATGAATGTTCAGGTCCCCCAGGACCATCATTCTGGGGGTCCTCAACACCAGGTGCAAGGCTACCTCTGTCAGCTCAGGCAGGGAGACTGCTGGGCAGCAGGCTGGGCAGTACAGCAGCAAAATCCCTAATCTGCCTCGAGTGCCCAGTGTCAGGTACAAACACCCAAACCAGCCCCCCGTGGACTGGACTCCTGGCCAGAGAAATTGCGCTTTTGTAGACAATTGCCGCCACCCCGACCCTCCAGACGATGCTGGTGCTGCATCAAGTGCCCAGGGGGGCACAGCTGGGAGAGAGGAACTCCCCCCACCCAGCTTTTGGTGATACGAATCAGGACAGTCCCCTCATCAACAATCATATTATAAATGAGGGAGATTTCATTTTGGACCGACCTGGCATTTAATAACAGCACCAACAGGCCAGAGGGCATTTAACTGACAAGATCACTAGGAACCTTATGGTTGAGGAAGGAACCGGAAGAGGATATACCTGTCCTCTCTTCTGCCATGCAGATACATTCCTCCCCTACCACCGTCTCTCTCCCTACCTGGAATCACCCTTTTGGCGGCGCCCCCAGTGAATCCAAGTGTTTCATTTGCAGAATGATGCAGATTCAACAGTTCCACTGGCGACTGGCTTCTTTCCAGGCACAATTCCAAGTGCTGGATGTGACTGTATGGCTTGGAACCAGGCCAGGTGAAAGACCACATTCTCTCATGCACGCCACATGATCATGAGTGCGGCATGGGGGAGATCCAGGTCCTGGTCCCTATTCGGCAATAAAGCCAACTGGGTGACATCCAGACCAGTTACTGACTTTTAGCCTAATTTACCTTACAGGGTTGTTGTGAGGATAAAATGAGGAGGAGGAGGACTGTGAGGCCAGCTTGGGTTCCTTGCAAGAGGGAAAAAGTCAGATTTAAATATGCTGAATAAGATCCTGTGGGACGGTCTGTCTCTTGTTTCCACAAGTGTTGGGGACACATCTGGTGGGCATGCAAGAGGGCCTTCTTGGTGGCTGCTCCAAGAAACTCTAGAATTTCTTGCTTCAGTAGACTAGGTTGACTCTCTCCCTGTTTTCCTTTTTCCACTAAGCGAGAATTTTTATTTATTTTTAATACAGGTTTCTCATGCAGGGAGCCACACAGGTGAAGCTGAACTAGTCGGGGCAGTGCTGCATCAGCCAATGGTTTGGCTCCTGTATAAGCTGACGCGCCCTTCTGACTCCCCTTCTCTCTGGCAGTCTATGTGACAATTGCCATTCCCCTACCCCTAGCTAGGCTGTTTCACTTCCCTCTCCCTCATTCGTCTCTCTCACTCCATGCTGCTTCATTTGTAAATCCTTCCTCAAACTGGAGTTATCTGGATATATTGGATCACCATTTCAGTTACGCTCAGGCAACTAGGCTGAAGGTAGTCATAGTCCAACATGTCTGGAAATGCCTGGTTGGGAAACATTGACCTAAGTGTAGCAAAGCTGAATGGTGGTTGGCCTGCCTCCAATTTCACTGACTGACTTATTTAAAACTTCCCCACCCTGCTCACCACTGGTGTCTCAGGACGGCTTACAATAAAGAACAGTTCTCCTCAAGTATGGTTGAGGAGTGCAGTACAGTTTGGTGGTGGGGCTATCTGCTATCATTTCCCGTCACAGCTACATCGATGCGTAATTTAAGCATATTTGTTCCACTGCTTTGAAATGCAGTCTCAGCTCTGGTATCCACTGTATCTATTGTCCTGCCTTCTTCATCTCTTCCACTCTGCTGGGAGACACATACACTGTTTGCCTCATTTAGTCGGTCACTGCATTCCTGCCAAGCTGTGATTAGCTCCAGTCTAAATGTTCCAGATTAAATTGGAGAATCTGTGAATGACAAAAGCGTAACCCACCATGATAGAGCAGTGGTGTTCATAGGCTTCTCTGCCCCCTTGAGGTTTATCAGTCAGGAAATGGGAGGGGGAGGGGGGAGGGATTTTCAGACACCGTAACAAACAAGGAGATTATTACAATGGCAAGCCTGTTAGCTTTCAGCACTGACGCTGTTTGGATTGGAATGAAAGGACTGAATTTAAAGGTTTGCTGTAACTATGATGCTAGTCAGTTGTAATTGGCAGTTTACATCTTCAGAATGGTATTACAGATGCTATTATTAGCTGCCCTGAAACTGTCACTTTATAACATAGATTCATGACTCTAGTATAAAAAACAACATGTTTAGGACAGGTCATGTTATGAAACACGGGATTCTTACTACCTTTCTTTGCATACATGTTGGGAACAGATGAGAAAACTCTTTTTTCCCTGATATATGACAAACTAGGATTATTTTGTTAATAGATAGGCGATAGTCTAAACCGAACAAGCTGTTGCTCTGTCTTAGAAGTCACAAAACATAGAATATGAGAATCAAAAACAGATGAAATCATTAGTTCAAATTCCCATTCAGCCATAAAGTTCGCTGGCAGACTTCGGGCCAGTCACTTACTTGGCTCATTCATTATATTAAATGTGAAATTTGTATACATGAGCCCTGCATACATACATCCTCTTTTCTGCTGCTTTGTTCCTCCCTTTGAGCAATTAGAAAAATAAGCCAGAATTCAGCACTTAAACAGAGCTTTACATTATGTGCAAATCTGGAATGAGCAGGATTTGCAAGCCAAGGTCCAAACCTGTTCTAAACTGGTTTTCAGTCCCGGCTTGTTTGGAAGTGCATAACCATAGTTGATGGTTCAGGCGTAATGGGATGCTGTGTTTAACTGCTGAATCTCAGATTGTTCTCTGCTCATGCACAGGGAGGAATAAAATGAGAGTGTACAAGATATGTTTGCTTGTATGCTGTTCATGCGTTTCATGATTTTGTAAGCCAGGATTTTTCTGGTTTCCTGTTGTATTTGAATGTGACTAGTTTTTCTCATGCTAACCGGACTTATGTACTTTCCTCAAAAAACAAAGACTTGTTTATTCGGAAAACAAGAAGTGACTACTGCCTCTGATGTTTTGGTCACACGTTTGGTTGTTTCTTTTGCTTTTTTTCCCCTGATATATGGGAATTCCAAGTATCCTACCCTGTTCTCTCTGGAAAAAAGAGGGGCAAAAGTCTAGTAATAACAGTTCTAACACACAACATCTCATTCTGCAGTTGGCCAGTTTTCTGTGACTAAACAATGGTGCCCTCCATAAAACTGAGCAGGATATCAATGTAAGGAACAGGATGTCTCTTGATATTGACTCATAGCTGTTCATTACAGAAAATGTATGAAATGCAAGTTTTTGTAACCTGTGTGTTATTTCTTCCTGTGATGCATGGTAAACAATGGCATAAAATTCACGATCACAAGACACAGCAATGGCCACCAACTTAGATGGCTTTCAAGTGGCTGTAGGCAGGCAGAGACAAGGCTCTGTGCTAGAGATCTTGCCGATGTGGCAGTGCGCTTCGTGGCACCAGTTGCTGCGGAACACCTGTTCAGTCACAAATTGTTGTCCTTTCAGGAAATTGAGAAATGGGATCTGGACAAAATTTTACGTGACCTGGAGATGCAAAATGACAGCCATACAAGCTGGATCACAGAAACTGCTTTTCCTTCAACAAACCATGGTAAAAATAGGAAACACGACCATAGTTTTGGGGTGTGTAATATTGAGTTGAAATGCATTAAAGCTTTTGTGAGGCATGGTTCCAAAAACAAAACTCAAAACTATATACAGTCTAAAATTTTGTGTATAGGTTTCTGCAAAGATATAGAGAATTCCCATTTCATTCTAATGTTACTTGCTACATTTTCCGTTTCAATAAGCCACTACAACACTAATGACCTATAGCCATGCTGTCTGATGGATAATGGAAGTTGTAATACAGGTTGAAGAAGGTTGATGATCACAAAATTTGCTGTCAAAATTACCGAAAAGAAACTAAGACTCAGAATAGGTTAAACAGGGCTTGACTATAGAAATAAATCAGTACCTCTTTTCTTGACGCCCTATCCAGGCTTCCCCAGCTGGTGTTTTCAAGCTGTTTTGCACTGCATCTCTCAGCATTCTTGACCATAGCCTGTGTTGGCTGGAGCTGATGGGAATTAAAAGCAGTCAAGGAATAAGCTCAGAGCTCTCAAAGATCTAAGAATGGTCTGCCTGACTCAATATTTAAACTCATGGACCTTGTATTCAAATGGTTTTGGCTTGGATCCTGTAGGACCTGCCATCTGTCAGAGTTTAGCCTTTCCTCCACTTCCAAGCCCCTGCTGCCTGGATGATAGCGCTGCAGTGCTGCACACGTGTGTCTCCCCACCGGTCTCCGTGCTGCGCTGCTCTCCCAGCCTCAAATTACCATCCAAGTATGTGATATTGCCAGAAGATGAGCTGGTTCCAATCTCTTCCATTCCTCATTCCATTCTTCCAGTGAGGCATCCCTCACCCTCTGCTTCAGGCTTCCTGCATGGCCCAGCAGGCCCTGCTTTAGTTTCTGTTGAAGTTCGACTGGATCGTGCTGTTACTTTCGGATCCTGCCGTTTGGAGAAAGAGTTGGGATGCTAACCTTGACCTTCCTTTCACCAGAAACCTTCAGGGCTGTGTCCCAAGCAAAGCTCATGGGGAAGCTGGAAGAGCTGTCACTCAAGCAGTCACGGGCCCATTGTTCGCACCACAGGAAATGCCTTGCCAAGCTGCCGCACTTCAGCCAGTGCCAGGGTGATGGGAGGTAGGTAGGCCTGGGTGTCAAGGGCCTGTTTCTTCTATGCAGCTGATGCTGATGTTTATGGTTAATAAGACCACTCAAGAAAAAGGGGTCTCCTGGAGAGATCTGGTTGAATTATGTTCACAACAGACTGTCTTAAAGTAGCAATCTTTAAGGCTTTGGAAAAGCAGGGTTCTTAAACCAGGGCCACCGGTAACCAAGTTCCAGCACTTTAACTCCAGCAACTCGGCTCAGCATTCCCAAATCTGGTATACTCCAGATGCATTGGGCTATTATTCCCAGCAACCCTTAGACCAGCCTTCCTCTAGTGGGGGCTAGAAACTGGATCTTCCAAGCCCATGTTGGGCAAAAGGAATACAACGATTTTTTTCTTGTGTAACTGTGGTTCTAGTCATAACAAAATCTATTTTGTGCGTCCTTTAGAGAAGGCGAATGATTTGCTGACATGGCAATTTATGTTTTCAGAGATGTTCCCTTTCCAGCACCGGTGACAACAGGCCGAAGCCTGACTCCAGCGGTACTGCGGTTTCCTCCAGAACCACCAACTGTGTATATTGATTTAAGGGATGCGCTGCCTCAGGAGTCTCAAGTGTTGAATACTGAAAAGCAAAGGTAGTAATTGCATGCGTAGCATGTGACACTGGAAATTACTGTGGCACCAGAGGCAATCAAAATGCAAACACACATTTTGTATCCTCTGAGAAGTGGGAATTAACATGAAGGGAAAACCCCCAACTTCCCTTTGTTCATACGCAATTTTTAAAATACACACCAGAAATCAACAACAAACCAGAGTTGGAGGAACTCAGGTTTCACATTCATAACGCCAGAACCATCTTCTCTTTAAAATGGGTGGGGCTTGTACCCAAGTGGCAAAGCACACGCTGAGCGTTGTATCCAGCAGTGCCGTTCCACTTGTGCGCACTTGCTGTTCCAGGTGCCATTTTGTATTTGTGCAAGTACCGAATCCAATGCAAATTGTTGTACGATTGGTTGCACGGGGCAACTCACAAGCCAGCTATAGATTGTTGCACAAGGCATCGCACGACTCATTATGACTTCATCGGACAAAATGTTGCATATGTCAGATGTGCTGGTTTTGGAGTATGTTATGTCAGCAGAAGACTTGCAAGAGCTGGCCTGCTCGTGATTGCACAGCCACTATCAAAAGTAGCACTACTTGCACAAACAACTACTAGTCTAATGAAGTAGCAATTACACAGTGCCTTGTGCAAACCACGTGCAGAACAGCTTCTGTATCCTCTTGTACCAGTGGAATCGAAGTAGCAGATGTGACACTTGTGCAAGAATAAAATCAGGGTTCCAGAGGAGGCAGCAGCTTTGTCCTGGGAGCATGGCACCACTGGGCACACCTCGTAGGACGGAGAACGTCCCAGGTTCAGTTCCTGGAATCGCCCGTTCAGAGGCTCCAGTAGCAAGGGATGGAAGAGACCCCTGCTTCCTGCCCTTCAAGGTCCATTGCCTACTGGTGAAAACAGTCCTGCACTGGAGGAACGGATGGTCTGACTCAGTGTCACACAGCTGCTGCACAAGTCCTTTTCCAGACGAGCAGTGCATGTTCCCCTTCGCTCTTGAAATACGTAGGGTGTGGCTAAGACCTCTGGTTTCCAATGGAGGATTTAGGAGTACAATAGCGGGGTGGCAGGCTTTGATCAGTTTTAAATAGTAGATTAAAGAATTAGCAGTTCTGTTGACAAATCACCAGAGAGTTATTTTAATCAATGGGGTGCGAGTTCAGGGGATATTTAGTTTTTGAGACTTTTTTGGTTCTGGCACATTGTTATAATAGGGATTGAAAAAGAAAGAGGTTACAGATGGCCTTTTCTTCTAGAGTTCACTGGTAGCATGAGCAAGGTATTTTGCAATTCAGTTTTTCAGAGGGGCTGATTTGACCTCCTTAATCAACAACAACTTAACTTGGCAAAAGCCCTAGAAAATATCTTTCAGAAACCTGGGTGGGATGGGTAAATTGCCCAAACCTTCTCTGAACCTCAGGGATTCTGTTGTGCATAACAATGTTTTACAGTTGGATTGATGGCAGGACTTCAGGGCAGAATCATCCAGGTCAAAGGTTCAACCTTCAAAATAGACTAACAGGGATAACGATCCAGGCAAGGAGCCCACTAAGACAAGACATTGTCTTCCATTTGTATGCCCCCACTGTATGTTCTGCACTCTGCCATCGGATTCTGCACTCTTCCATCTTTTTTTCCTCCACATAAAATCAGTTAAGGAAAAGAAGACCGACTTGCTGTTCTATTCCTTTAGAAGCCCTCCATCTGGAAGCATTAATTACACTGATGGCTATAAAAAGGCATTATTATAAGAAATAAAGATCAAGTAGTCATTTATGAACTTGCTTCTAATACCATTGGGATAAAATATTGCAGGTCAGGTCTAATTGTATAAACACTCATTTAAACACTTGCAGAAGTAAAGGCACCAGATATTCCTTTTGCCACCTTAGCTGTGCCAAAGGAACTTGCCGTTCACTCCATTATGGGACAGTTTGCATAGAGCAGTAAACCATGGTTTGGCATTATGTGCACGAGCCTGAGCAAAACCTCACCCCTCCACCCTGCAAATTCATCCACTGCACAGCCAAGGGGGCAGGATAAACTTGTATTCAGGTTCACATTTGTGGATTCCTTACTTGTTGTCACACAAGAACTAGGAACTGTGATTTCACATGGCATTCCATGCAAATAATATTCATGGAGGGAGTGCTGTCAGCTATTTCTGTTTGTATCCTAGGAACATATGAGACTGACTTACACCAAAGCAGAGCATTTGCCTGTCTGACTCAGTACAGACTCAGAATGTAAAACTGAGGCCCGTGGGTCAAATCTGGCCTTCTAGGGTTTCACAGAAGACCATCTCCCTCCCTGTGCCCCACCCCCTTTCCCACAACAGTGGATTGTTTGGTAGTACCCCAGTTTTTGTGCAATTTTACCCCATTCTTGAAATGCCTGTCTTTGAAATGGAGTCTGCACCCCTCATAGTACCTCTCCAAGGACTTAGTCTGTTCTCGGCTTACCTGAAGGTTTCAAGGACTGGACCTGGATACTTTTGTATGCAAAACATCTCGGCTGTATCATCAAGTGATGAATTTCCCCAAATATCATGTGTTTATGTTCCAGAAACGTTCTTTAACTCCCAGGTCCCATTGAATCTGCTGTGAACTAAAAATGACAATGAGGTCTCTCATCTGCTCTGGAGGTGTTATGATAGAGAGTCAAGGAAGTCAGGAAATGCAGAGTAATGAGATTTCTTGCTCATTTTGCAGCTCAAGTGACAGCTCCACAGATGAGGAGGAAGATACTGAAGTGACAGGCCAAGAGACAGTGGAAGAAAGAGTGAAAGAATCCCCCCAACCATCATAGTAAAGAATAATTATGTTCCAAATTTTTGTCAAATGTTAATGTGGCAAGGATTGGATGTCATCCTAGAGACAGATGCCTTTTGCAATCACAAGAAAAACCTACAGACACATAGCCTTACAAGTTCCACTAAACTGGTCCTTTCATTCAGTCCAAAAGACTAAAAACCAAGAGCCTTTCCACTGGTTGTGTAACCAGATATACACATGACAGCATGTTGCAGATAATCCTGGTTCCTCATGAGCATCTCTGAGGCAAAGTTTATTCCAAACATGGGTTTTTTCTGTCTGAATCCTCCGGGCGAGTTTGCACATATTGCTAAGCCACCCTCTGAATGAGCAATGCAGTGTGAGTTTGTTGAACAACCCATGGTACTCCTAGCAAATGATCAGGCTTCTGTGGCTTGTTCTCCCCATCCTTCCTTTTCAGTCCTTCAGCTGCCTCTGATGTGTATCCCAGGGGATTTTATGGCAAAATCTCTCTGTCTCCTGCTCCTTGCTCCTATCACTATGCAATTGTTGTTTCCTGGCTTTCTTTCTCCTTTTTCACACCTCAGGAACACACTATTGGAATCACTCTGATCGCTACTCTTCCTTGTTCCTCAACTTTTAAATTTCTTAAATTTCTTTCCAGACACTCAAAAAGTCACAAATGGTTTTGCAGTTGTTGTTGGTCTTTTACAAATGAAGTCTTATGGCTCTCATGAAGCGTAGTCTTGCCAGTGCAATTTCCTTGCATGTCTTGGTTGTTAAAGCAGCAGCTACTTAACATACAAGGCAACTGTAACAAGATGAATCTACAAATTCAGACACAGTTGCAACTAAATGTAAAGGAAAAGAGGGACCTGCTAGTGCAAACCGTAGAACTGAAAATTAGTGTCGGGGGAGCAAAGTCAACAGAGTAAGCATGCCAAAAGGCCAGCAGAAAACACAGCAGGTGCTTGGGCTCACCATGGTTGTTCATTCCCTCTCCCTGTCCTTCCCCTCCCTCCTTCAGGTGGTATCTCAGATGGGTGCCTGGAACCCTGAATAGAGGTGAACATTTACCTCCGTATTTGGTTGCAGGTCCCACTTGTTCATTCTACGATAATCCCTGCCATTTTGTATTTCTCTGCCGATCAAACTTACCCAGGGTTGGGGCTTGGATACAGCCTCTGCTGTAGGGCTTGACTTCACAGTGTTTCCTCCCTCCCTCCCTCCTTCCCTCACTCCCTCCTTCCCTCATTTAGCAAGAACTGCACCGGGAAAAGCTTTCTGCTGCAGCAGCTCCGCAACTTTCGCAGAAGAATGTCCCAGTCTCTGGCTACTGCTCAAGAGAAAGGAAAGACCCCAGGAGAAACTGATCTGCCAAATGCGAGAAGACAGCACCTAAAACTGAAACCAGCACATTTGGAGTCCAGTAGAAAGAGTTTTTCCCTTCTTAATCATGTTACCAGAGCAGTTACACCTTTGAGAGAATTCAAGGAAGAAACTGAGAAAGGGGCATACGCAGAGTTACATCAAGATCCCTCTTCTGCAGACAAAGAGGTAGAACAGCCAAGCTACTACATGAAAAAGTTTGAGATACTATTTATTGTGTCATTGCACCTAATTTTTGTGGCATGTTTTGCACTTTTCCTCCTAGCGGTCAGGATGATATATGTGACTCCCCATTTTTAAACTTCAGAGCTGCATGGGCTGTTAGGCTACTTGGCCTAAGATTCCCCCAGGGACCCTCACAGCCGATGCCTCCTCAATCCAAGCCTTCCTCAGCCTGATGCCCTCCAGACCACAACACGTGTCACTCCCAGCTAGCATGGCCACTGTAAGCGCTGTACCACGTGGACTCCCAACAGCAGTCAAGAGTATTTGTTCTGATTATAATAGAAATGCACTGTGGATCCCAAAAGACAGTGGCATTTTGCAGTATTTAGGATGACGTGGGGTTTGAAAGGGAAATTAAGCTAGGCTGAAGGAATTAGCGAAGAATGGTTGCCGTTGGATGTGGGGGAGTGACAGGTACAGACGGAAAAGGATAAAAAGCGACCGAATGAGGGAAAAGATAGCTGCGGAAATTACTAGGTTCCCAACACAATCCGGGAGAATCTCTTTATCAAGGTGATTCATAAAAGATAATTGCCATAAAAGTACATGCTCTCTAACCATCCTCTTGTGATAGTTATATTTATTTTGCTTAGGTGTGATGAAAAAAATGTTATTCAAAGTATTCCTTTTATGAAGCACTGATGTATGTTTTGAGTTTCATCAATTAAAAAAAGTGTGGGGGGATTCTGTCTAAGTTTCAATCACAGTTTAAAGCAATCCCTAGTTTGTTAAACAAGATAGCTAAACAAACTAGGGTTTATAATTGGATTGTTTAGCGATAGTTTAATCTATGATTCTTGCTTGGTATGCAAGGATAGTCAGAGATCAGGAAAAGCCAACTGAAAATTAGCGAGAGTCATCCTTCTGTGGGGAGAAGGGAGTGGCTTCACAGAGATTCATCCGTATAGTGCTAGCTTAGTTTTACATGTGAACCAGGCTACTGAACTGAAGAGTTATGAAGTACATAATTTTATACAAGTTGGGATGTTTTTAAATTTAGAGGTTTCTTTGGGAAACATACTCAAACCTGATAGGAACCTGATGGCTTATGTACTGACTTCTCCAAATGGCAGTTTAACCACACCATTGAAATTTAAAGTAATAACAGAAAGGTTTCCCTGTCTTGTGTTTTGTAGGATAGAAGAAATCAAGCAGGAAAAGCAGATAAAGGAGACGCTCAAGAAATGGGGACTCCAGGAACAGCTGGAGAAATTAGAGCCTCAGTCTTCCATCACTGAGAAGGCGTCCCTGGCAGAACCATCCCCACCTCGTTTCATGAGGTGAGCGGTACAGAATAGCCAAGAAACATACCTTTCTCCAGGATCTCATGCTTGATGCAGCTGACTTCCTCCTGATCTTGATGGTCTTCTGGATGTATTAATTCGAACCTGATGCTTCAGGCCTGCTTGTGGCAGTCTGGCAGATGTTTCCTGATGTGGATCACGGCAGACTCTGTGAACACAGCACTGAGTCACTCTGGAGTCATATTCATGTCAAATATAAATATTAAAAATAAATATATGATTTAAAATTCTGGTTGTTAAAAACAAGCAAACAAAAACAAGAACTTTGCCTGTCCAGGATAAAAGTATGTCCTCTTTTCTGGTTAGTCTTCTAGTGATGAGACCAGAAACTAGCTCACTGGTATGTGTCTTTTTCTACTGTCCATCTAATGTTTCACATTTGTCTTGGTTTCCTTTTATTTTCCCAGCCAGGTTCTTTCATTTATCACAATCATTTGAAATTCAGCCTTTCAGACTATTTTGTGGCAAGCCTACACTGTTCCGTGTCATCTGCAATTCTGATAAGTGTATTCATGATTCTTCTAAATCATTAATAAAGATAGAATTCTTTCACTTATTGCTCACTTCACAGTACTGGGTTAGCAATGCCAACAGTTCCACATGGTTTGCAATTCACACATGGTTCTTCTTTCTGACAGATCCTTATTCTTCATAACCTTCTATTAATAAAGCATTTCTAAAGGAAGAGTCAGCAGCCTAGCTAGTTCATATGCAGCTGTCCTTCTTGAGACAGTTCTGAAAGATAGTCTTGACAACAGCACTATCTGTCTCTCAGATTAGAATTTTCTTTCTGATTTATGCACAGATTGAAAAATTAATAGTTTTGACATGTGAAATGAAAGCAGATATAATTTGGCAGCTGCATCCCTTAGAGGTTTCGAAGCCAGCATGAGTAAGAATTATATATTTATTTCTAGACACCACATTTCTGCAGTGCCGCTTTGCCAAGTTAATTTTTAGGGGTGCCGTTTTGGGCAGTCCTGACCCCACTGTCATTTCACCTCCAGCCTCCAAGCCCATCTTTGACCAAGTCTTTTGATCCTTCTGATCCTTACCTAGAATTGGAATACCAGCGCATCCCCAGCCACATTTTCTGCCTCTTCCCCATTGGCTCCTTGCCTGTTGGGAAAGCAGCAATGGGCAGAAGTCCGAGGTGAACCAGAAGCTGTGAGATAAGGAAGTAATAAGGGTCTGCGGTGGCCTAGGACCTGTAACCTCATCCTCAGAAGATGCTGACCTTTGCTGTAGGGTGTACGGGGTGGCCAGACTTGTTCAGCCGAAGAGCCACTTGCAGTAAATGTCAGATGTTTGAGAGCTGCAAGACATGAACAAATATTTATTTATTATGACCCAAACATACACTGCTCCAATTATCAGGCTAATTACTGCTAACAAAGGTCTTGTAAGTCTCCATCTTGGCTGTGAGTCAGGCTCTTGCATGTGCTGTTGGGGCTGCTGTTTGAGGCTCAGAGTGGAAGTGAGACAACTGAAGCAACTGGGATTGGCTGTCAGAGTAGGAGATTCACGTGCCTTTCCCTGGAAGACTTCTGTGCTCCTGGGCTCAGCTGCTGGTTGAGCCTTGATTGGTGAGGCTCAGGCTTGAAATCACAAGACTGAAGCGCCACGGTTCCTTAGCACAGCAGGAGACTCGCACCTCCTCCTCTGTTTCTTTTCACACTGGCTCCGCTGCTCAGAAGCAAAGGTGCCTTGGGCTTTTTTGGCCCCGTTTTTCACACCCCAGTTCAGCTGCTCGGATTCGAAGTTGTGTCGGGCTTTCTTGGTCCTTCTGCAAGCCTCAAAATAAACTCAAAAGAGCTTGTAAGTTTTGGTTTGGCCACCCCTACTCTAGTATGTCTGTCTGTCTGGCTGGCTTGCATTTATGTACCACCCCAATAGCCCAGAGGGCTCTCTGGGCGGTTTACAAACATTAAAACCCCAAATACAATACCCAGTCCAGTAGTAGAAAAGGCTCCTGAGCTAATATGTCAGGCAGACAAGGCAGCGATGGGTAAATGAAGCTTTTACCTCCCTGGGGCCCAGTTCTCCAGAAAGATCCCCATGTTGCTAAAACTGGCTGTGCCTGTTTAGGAGCCAACACATCAGTTAGTCTCAGGGTGCTGGGGTCAACCAGCCCTAATTTCAGCCACACTCTTATTTAAATCTGTCTTGCTCTGCTCCATGTTGGAACCACCCACAGGCACCCCGGTTTGGCTTTCAGCCCCAACATCCCTCAGCTTTCTGTAGGATTGATTTCTTCTGTCTGGCCTCCCTGAGAAACCTGTCCCAGTCCTTGCTTTCGATCTGATCCCCAGAAGAGCCCTGCCACTGTGGCTGCATTGCAGAGCCCCCCCCCCCCCCTCATGGCCTGAAGCAGTCAGTACATGAACTGTTTCAGGGTCAAAAAGCAGGTCAGGACACAAGATTGAGAAAGAAGCTAGAGTGGCGGGATAAACCAGAAGGGAGGGCCGAAGATGCAGGACAAAACAATAGTTCAGGAAGGCCAAGTTAGTCGAGCAAAACACAGCTGGAAAATGAGTCCTGTATAGTCTTCCTTGCCCAGGAGGGTCCAGTGGCCAGCATGGATAGATCAAGGCAGTCCCAGTCTCAAAGGTGGTTTACTGAGAAGCTTCCATCTATAGTTCAGTGGGTCACCACATGAGGAAATGCACACAGAAGCCAACAACTCCTGAGATCAGAAACTGGCCACCTGCCTTTTTGGACCATCCCTTTTGCTTCTGAGCTTTTACAACTCTAAAATGGGGCAGGAGAAATTAACCATGTAGAGATAGAGATGTAGCTCTCCCTTGTGGGTTCCCAAGAAGATCTGGCTGGAGTTCACAGCACAGCAGCAGTTCTTGTGGCCCAGGACACGGCCCAGGACACGGCCTGAGAATGGCTGCTCCAGACCAGGCCTCGGCAATCCTTCAGGCCATTCATGGCACACCTTAACAGTTGGGTTGAACAGCAATTGCACCGGAGGAGCTTGGAAGCTCTTCATTGCCTAAAGAAGGTGCTTAAAAAGTAATGCACTTTGCCATCTTCTCTTTTTGCAAAAGCACATTAGCAATTACATTAATGGTCTCAGCTCATTTTGGAATCAGGAGTGACATCTAGACTGCATGCCGCCTCTCTGACCGTGGCTTACCCGTCTGTGCTGCCTTTGGGGAGGTGTATCCCTCTCTTCTTTTGTGGAATCTCCCTCTGCTTCTGTTCCCTTTGATGTATAAATGTGACTGTAAATGAAATTTGGTCTGTTGAGCTAAACTGGGAACTAATCCATGCAGGTTTTTTTCCTGTGGTTATGTATAAACTGAATCCTGCAATACAGACCGAGCTCCAGCCCTCATGCAGGCTTAATGATAACATGCCCAGATTTGGCTTCTTCACTAAATAATTATATCAGGCTTGCCAGCAGCCATTTACCTAGTTGCCAGGAGTCACTTCTGCGTAACTTGTCAGGAGACCCTTTCAAGACATCGCTTGTGTATGTGGGCCACAAATCGCCTACATCAGCATTAGTAAACAATCCTTGTGGGTTAGTGACTTCTAGGAACTGACTCGTAAGACTGCTTTAAGGACAAATCATAGGTGTTGCAACATCCTGGAAGATTTCTGTTTAAACTAGGCATGCCTCACCAGGATCCTTGTCCTCAAGTCGATTCAACATGCTCCTGAGCCTCATGGCACACAGTACACAAAGTGCTGCACCGATTCACTTGCACATCTGCCCACACCGAATGCCACAGGAGGACTCGGCATGGTGAAGACAGCTCAGCCTGCTTTTTGCCATCAGAGTGGAAGCACCACTGTCTACTTTTTAAAGGTACTTTTCTGTGGAACTTTCAGCGTGCAGATGAAAAGGTACTTTCTGTGGAAGCACCCAGGGCAAGAACTCAGCCCTGTATTTGGCTGCCCCTTGTGAAGCAGCAGCAGTTTGGAGTTGCTCTTTGGAACACTTTCTAGGACACTGAAGCTTCAGGCTCAAAACTTGCTCTGCCCACTCAGGCTGGCTATCAAACTCCACAAGAGGGTTCCTGACAAGGCGAGGATGTGCCCTGGGTCCGGGAGTCGCCTTTAGTTCTGACTCATGCCTCGCCCCTTGTCCCTGGCTCTTATTCTGGCACCACTTCTATCCCTGATTCCCCCTCCAGCCACTGCTCGTAGCTCTGCTCTGATGTTTGCAAGATGCCACAAGCCATCGGGAGAACCAGGTCCCTGTGGCTGGAGGAAGGGAGTTCTGCGGCTGGGTTTTCCGCTTGAAAAGTAAGGGTCCAAGAGCCGGAGACTTCCAATCTGCCCTGAATCTTTTCAGAGAGCCTTCTCAGCCAGCAGAACTTCTTTTTTTAACGGTCTGGCCCCAGTGGGTAGCTGCCTGTAGAAGCCTCTCTGAAAGTGTTCACCAGCAGCAAATGCACGAGAGAGAGAGAATGAAGCCATGAGAGGACCCCCACCAACTCCCAAAGTACTCTAGGGTGTAACCCGTCAGGACCCTTTGTAATGTCCAGTGCCCTGAGGAGCTCCTCGACTTCTAGTGGGGTGGCACTAATCTGTGTCCCTAAGTCCCCGGCCTCATCTACTCTCCTATGCAGATCTCCCCCATCCTGCTTCTGGGAGAACACAGAGGCAAAATAGTCATTTAGCATCTGTGTCTGTTCCCTCGCATAGTCACTGGATCCCCTTCCTCCTCATTATGCGGTCCCACTACCTGTGTCCCCTTCCTCTTGTGATTTACATGCTGAAAGAAGCCCTTTTAGTTACTCCTGATATTCTTGGCAAGTCTCAGCTCGTAACCACCCTCAGCCTTGCGAAGAATCCTCCTGCAATGGGCCTCCTCCTTCCAGTAGACCCTTTTGTCTACTTACCCCAGTGCCCATTTCCTATGGAGGTTCCTCTCGCGTCTAATCTTTCACTACAGCAACAAGAACTTGTGCGGTAGTCCCAGCTTGTTTAATTCTGTTAGAAGGCAATTTGAACAAGAAGCCAATTTCTCTTGCTAAGAAATTCTCTTAGACCAGCAGGGCAACAATGCTCAGGAAGTGTCTCCTCTAATACAAGGATATACCCTTAAGGGAAGGGAACATAGCACAGTCGTAAAGCACATGCTTGGCATATTGAAATAAATTTGAAGTCCTCGCCCTGTCATCTCCAGAGAGGGTCAAGAATGACTCTTGTCTAGAACCTTAGGGAATTGCTTCTAATTAGTGAAGACAACCCTAGGCTAGATGGAACAATGACCTGACCTGGGTTAAGGGCAGGTCTTCACACCTCATCCGATCTGTCCTCATGATGGCAGTGTCACAGGTGTATAAATCCAATGCTGTTTACTGTGAACCTCTTAAAAAACCACGGGACAGCGCTCAACATGGAGCTTACAGCCCCACTGGTTCTTTGTGCTCACTGATCGCTTTCTGCAAGTGACAAGTCCCACTGATCCTGTCACGCAAGGGGGACATGCTGCTTATGCAATGGAGATTTGGCCCATCCTGCAGGAAATGGCTGAATAAGCAGAAATACCTGTTTCTGTATTGGAACAGGTGAGCTCCATTGTGACCGAGAAGCAGTATTCCAACAAAGTTAAACTAAACAAGTTGGCCGATGTTCCTGCAGCAGATACTATAAATAGCCACGCCCAGATATACTGGTGGGATATACTGTGCACATGCCATTTTCCAGGACAAATGGGTATTGTATCGAATTTCCATCTGCGCTTCAACCTAAGACCAAACCTTCTCAAAACGGTGCTTTCCCAACCAGCCACCAGATGGCCCCTGACTCCTGTTACCTGAAGAAATCCTGAATGAACTCAGAAGCAAAGTTAAATCTCACTATTTAATGAAAGCACTGCCTCAGTTCAAGAAAGAATTACAGATAATTCCGAAGATGATGTAGTTAGAAGACGATGTAGTTAGACGAAAGCTGCAGCATTAAGCAACAGGCAATGACACAGACAAGTTGTGTCTCTAAAGTGGCTGGAATCTCACGAACAGTCGGCTATATCAGTGTGCACTGATTTAGATGTTACAATCAACGTGCCATTTCAGTGTAGGAACCAGCAGAAAACAAGGAACAGAAACAATCTTCTCGATATAGATGCAGCAAGCCAAATCCACCTTGCTGCCTTCTTTCTTAGAGCAGAGTTGGGCAGAGTTCAGGTTTGTTGGCCCTGCTTTTAAGACTCGCCAACTAGAACCAGGTGCAAAAGTTAGAGCTGCCTTAACTTGTAGCCCTGCATTGAGCAGGTAGTTGGACTTGACGGCCTTAGAGGACCCTTCAACTCTGATATGATTCTGTGACCTTAGCTTAGCATCAGGGGACAGGGTGCTCCTGAGCAGGTTCTGAGCCCAGGCATTTGTTTGCAGTGAGAGCTGAGCTCACTGTCCTTTGGGACAAAAGCTCGCTCCTGCTTACCCCGAGCCCTCTTCATTTCAGAAGCCAAACCAGGATAGGACAGTTATTCCTACGGGAACAATATCACCCACAGTACAAGTCTGAGGCAAAGAGGGCAGAAAATCTCTTGGAGCAGAGCGAGCACTTACAATCAGGTTTTAAATTGAGGTTTCATAAAATCTGCAAAAGAGGATGGCCTTTGCCTGGTGCTAAAATGAAAGTAGAGAGGGTGCCAGGCAGACCTCTTTAGACATCCCATTCCAAAGATTGGGGGCAGCCACCGAGAAGGCCTTTCCACTAAATGTCATCCCTTTTACTTCCTTTTGGGGTGACTCTCTCAGAAGGATCTCATTCCCACATCTCAACAGGTGGGTAGGAGCATATTGGAAAAGGCAGTCCTTCAAGTAACCAGGTCCCAAGCTGTTAAGGGCTTTGTATGTTTAAAAAAAACACTTTACTTTGGGCTCAGGCTTTAACTGGCAACCAGTGCAATTTGTACAAAATAAGTGTTATTTGTGCATGCAGACTGGCACCAGACACACAGCCCTATTATGGTCCAGTTGAAGTTAGACTGTCTTCAAAGGCTGCCGTACGTAGAGCACATTACAGTACCTAGTCAGGATGTTACCAGCGCATGAGTGACTCTGGTCAGGCTCTGTCTGTCCAGATAAGGCTGTGGTTGCCATATTCACCACAAATGGAAAAAGCCACTCCTGGCTACCAAGTCCATCAGAGACTACAATGAGAGTTTTGGGTTCAGGAGCACTCCCAAGCTGCAGACCCTCTCCTTTAGGGGAAGCGCGACCCCATCCAAGACAGGACAATGGACATCTAATCTGCCAGAGGATTAACCAACAGCATTTCCATCTTGCCTGGATTGAGTGTATTGGCCTTCATCCAATCCATTATCAAACTCAGGCACTGGTTCAGCATGGAGATTGCCTTCCTGGATCTGATGTATACAAGAGGAAGAGTTGAGTTTCATCAGTATACTGCTGATACCTCAGCCCAGTCTTCCTGATGACCTCTCCCAGTGGTTTCATGTAAATGTTAAAGAGCATGGAGGGCAGTATAGAGCCCTGTGGAACCCCATGGCATATCCCCCAGCACCACCTTCTGGAGATGGTCAGCCAGGTGGGAGTAGAACCACTGCAAAGCAGTATCCCCAACTCCCATCCCAGCCAACCTGTCCAGAAGGACACCATAGTCAGTGGTGTCAAAAACTGTAGAAAGGTCTAGAAGAATCAACCAGGTTGCACTTTCCCATCCCTTTCCCAACAGAGGTCATCCTACAGGCCAAACAAGGCCGTCTCCATCCCGAACGCTGACCTGAAACCCTATTGAAATGGATCCCAATAATCCACATTCTCCAAGAGTGCCTGGAGCTGTCTGGCCACCACCTGCTCCATACCTTGCTGAAAAAATGAAGGTTTGCTACCAGTCAGTAGTTAGCAACAATCCCTGGACCCAGGCTCATCTTTTTAAAAAGAGGTCTTATCATGGCATCCTTTAAGGAAACTGGTATGATCTTTTCTCTCAAGGAGGTGCTAAGAGACCCCTGGACCCAGGACAAGCCCTCTCCTTAGGTTTCCCAATGATCTGTGATGGACAAGGATCAAGCGGGCAGGTTGTAAGGCTGCAAAGAAAGCTTTTGTGTATTGGTATTTTGCATATCTGTGGCTTACACCAATGTGCTTGTTGTTGTTGTTAGTCGCGAAGTCGTCTCCGACCCATCGCGACCCCATGGACAACATTCCTCCAGGCCCTCCTGTCCTCCACCATCCCCCGGAGTCAGAAATCCAAAAATCCGCAGTACAGATGAAGCTCCCAGGATTTCCATGCCATCCAAAAAGTCCATGCTCTTCAGATCAGTGACCTCAGAATGCTCTAGTGCCCGTATAATAGGATAGAAATTCACTATTGAAGTGCATTAACCGAAAGACCACTTGCATCATCTCTATCAATACAACCCATTTTTCTGCAGTCAAATGCTTTCTCTAATTACAGTATGTGGGAAGAGTTGAGTGCAGAATGCTTATTTATTTGCTTATGCCCTGACAAAGCAATTCTCATAGTTGTTCCAGGATCTATTTTACAACTTAATATGGAACTCCAGATCTACTAACAGATGGCACTGGCATTGCGTTAACCTTCCCCGAAGATTGAAAAGGAACAAACCGTTGACATTCCAAATGTCTATATTAAGTAGTAAAATTTAGGCGTATCTCATTGGAGCGAATGGCACAACTGCTACTTTTATGGGCATAAGAAGCAGGCAGGAATAGCAGGCATGCTGCCAGTTCATTTTGGGTAATGAGAGGACAACCCAGTCCAAACCCCTTTGCATCCTGTTCTGATTGAGCGCGGCTGCTTTTGCTACAATCACGACAAATTAGGTAGCATTGGGAGCAGCAAAGAGAGCCACGTGGCCCATGGACTGCCCGATGCCATTTCAAGTCCGGCTGGTGGTTCAGCTGTACTTTTAAAAGAATAAACGGAAGCCATCAAGGATTACCCCTCCCCTTGAAATATCTGTTTTGTTTTAGCAGGAGGCTTTATATTTCTGCCTGTCGGTGTGTTACCTGTCCCAAGAGCCACCAAAAGAAGCATACTGCTTAGGACAACTGGTTGTCTAGCTGCGGACAGGCTGCCCTTGTAGTCCACAAAGCATTTTCCCCCAGAAACCTCCTCGGCAGCTGCCGGCATCTACCCTGTAGTTGTGAGCAGGCGCCTCACGGCGGAGGTACTGACCTCGAAGGCAGCTCAGGCAGCTGTGTGAAAGGGGAGGCCCAAAGCCACAGGCCCCAGTACCTGCAACTTCAACTGCATTATGGAGTGGACACAGTCTGAGAGGAAAAGCCAAGATGGTGGGAGATCTGTATGGGAGAGAAGTGCTTCATTTCTGCACCTGCCATGTCACTGCCCCTAACTCTCATCTAGGAAAGGAGATTCCCCCTGGTTCATTTTGTCTCCTTGCTGAATTACTCTCTCTAATTCGCTGCCAGTCAAGCTGCAGCCTGCGATCGCTGCAGCCGTAAGAGCTGTACCCAGGATCCACATCCAGATCCATTTGCACTGGCTTTGCATGGGCTGCTTGCTGCCAGAAGAAAAAGGCACCTGCCCCATTCACTCATTCACTCACCCACTCGCTTCACCCCCTTGCGGGGAAGAGCCTCACTCGCCTGCCAAGCAGCCCCGCCTCGATTGCGGGAGCTCCCAGCCAGGCAAGGGACTGCTGCCTCCATCTGCAGGTACAGCTGGGGAAACCTGCAGGGCTGCTGCCTATTCGCATCGGCAGCCCTGAGCTAGAGGGACAGTGACTCCGTCGGAATTAGGTGGTTTTCTGTGTTGACTTCTAAGTCTCTGCATGGATTTGCTAAATCAGCTGTGTAGCAGAGGAATGCCATGTTCGGGCAACAGTGTAACTGCACGGGGAGCTGCCCTCCTTCAGCAATATTTTAGGATCCATGATTTCATCTTAGATTATGATCATTGTTATTAACAATACTAAAATAAAAATAACTCTTTCGTGCAGTCTTTCCCAGTGTGATGCCCTTCACAGTTTTAGGATTTCAGCTCTCATAAGCTACAGCTAGCATGGGCAGTACTTAGGAAGGCTGGGAGTTGAGATCCAAATATCTGGTGAACACCAGGCTGGGGAAGGCTGGGGTAGCTCTTTGATGTATTCCTCAGTGTAGCGAATTGCTGGGGTTTTGTGCAAAATTCTATTCAATTTCTCAGGGAACCACCTTCCAGGCACCAGAGTGATTGCCAGCACGTGGCATTTTGGTTTTAATATTCAGATTAAAAATCAATTAATGTACTAGAAAGATTTTTAAAATTAAGTACATTGATGTTCCTGGGCAAAGTTGAGTCAAAGTGAAGCGCTTTTTCTGCTGCATCGATTTCAATAAGAAAGTTTCCGTGTATTATGTATTATTATTCCATGTATTATGTGACCTTTGTCTTGGCCTAATAAAGATGTTTGTAATGTATGGCTGTGAAAGCTGGACCATAAGGAAGGCTGAGCGCCGAAGAATTGAGGCCTCTGAATTGTGGTGCTGGAGGAGACTCCTGCGAGTCCCTTGGACCACAAGGTGATCAAACCGGTCAGTCCTAGAGGAGACCAACCCTGACTGCTCTTTAGAAGGCCAGATAGTGAAGATGAAACTCAAATACTTTGGCCACCTAATGAGAAGGAAGGACTCCCTGGAGAAGAGCCTAATGCTGGGAACAATAGAAGGCAAAAGAAGAAGGGGACAGCAGAGAATGAGGTGGCTAAATGGAGTCACTGAAGCAGTCGGCATGAGCTTAAGTGGACTCTGGGGGATGGTGGGGGACAGGAAGGCCTGGAGGAATGTTGTCCATGGAGTTGTGATGGGTCAGGCACAACTTTGCGACTAAACAAACAAAAAACAATGTTGCAGCAACATGGGATTTTGTAATTTCTTTTGGAATTCTTCAGGAGAAAATCCTGCTTAGAAGGACTTATTCCAGGATAAGTATGCACAGAATGGCTGCCTGAGCAGTGAGCCATTTAAAGAAGCGCCTCGCTGAATTTGGTGGGACTCGCTTCTGTGTGAGCATGCAGAGTGGGGCATCGCTCGTTCCCACTTGTGTCAGTGGGGGTGTCACGCCGTGTGTCACATGAATGCCCAGTGCTCCACCTTCTTTGAGAACCTCCAGGCCCCTTGCTACTATATTATATCAGGCGACGTGCCCCTCTTCGGGCTGCTGCTTGAATGCCCTTTTGAGCATCCAGCCTGCCGGAATGCTCTGCATCTTGGCCGTTTGTCCTCCCGTGTCCGTCTAGCAGAGCGCGCCTGTGGCTTTGCAGCGGAGCAAAGTGAGGGCAAGGCTGAGCAGCGCTCCTTTCCCTGCAGTCCAGCTTTTCGAAGGAACAGGCCCGCCGGTCAGCAGTGCCTGAGTTGATCAAAGTCAGGCTAACCGTCCTTTCTGGCTCCTCGTCAAGTCCATGGGCTGCACCTGGTTCTCAGCTTCAAGTCACATAAAAGGTTTTTTAAGGGTGTAACAAACTGACAACAATTAAAAGTGATGGGTTCTAATTCAGGGGAGGATGTTGTTGTTAGTCGCAAAGTCGTGCCTGACCCATCGCAACCCCATGGACAACCTTCCTCCAGGCCTTCCTGCCCTCCACCATCCCCCGGAGTCCACCTAAGCTCACACCCACTGCCTCAGTGACTCCATCCAGCCACCTCATCCTCTGCTGTCCCCTTCTCCGTTTGGTTGCATCTTTAATTAGGCTTTGCTTGAAATAGCTGGTGAAGAGTTAATAAGCGGATCATCAGGGTAAGAGCTATTTTTCCCAATCATAATCATAAGCAGATCAGTAGAAGCAGCCACCAGTGCTAATAGCCTGCAGCTGAAGCACGGTTGTACCGCTAACTAGAATTTGGAGTATGGCGGAGATACGAGACAGAGCGATGCCCCCGCTTCCCTCCATGGCATTGGAGATGCTAGTTGTGAGGTTGCTTGCTTTTGATGGTTGATAGCTACCCATTACCAGGCCCCACATCAGTTTGGGTTAGGGCGGGAGAGAAGCGGTTTGCTCAAGTTCTGGAATGTAGCCAATAAAGGAAACCCGCTGCAGCTGCTGGCAGGAAGGGGGAGCTCCAAGGACAGACAACTTGCTTTGAGGGGAATCCGCTGATTTAAATGCTAACATTGTGTGGCTGGGTATTTCCTTGCTCTCCTGTCATTTCCGTTTGCATATTTGCAAAATAAAAATTTAAAAAACCCTGATATTGCAGCAACATTGTAAATTTCTGGGATTCAGTCTGCACAAAAGCAATATTTCTGTAAAACCTTTCCTACCGTAAGATCTTCCTGCTTAGCAAAGCAAAGCAAAGCAAAGCAAGCATGGAACAGCATTTATAAAAGAATGCTTGCTTTTGTGTCTCGTCATTTTGTAAAGATCCATGTGAGGCAGCCTGCGGTATCCTTCTAGCCATGGGTCCTCAAACTATGGCCCGCGGGCCGGATCTGGCCCACCATGCCCATTTTTCCAGCCCGCCTCAGAGGTTTAGGACTCCCTGCACCCGTGCCTGCTGCTGCCGCTGTTGCCTCACCGGCCCACACCCGCAGGTACCCTCACCTGACCGGCCCGTGCCCGCCGCCACCACCTTTCAACTGGCCCCCTGTTGAGAAAGTTTGAGGACCCCTGTTCGGGCAGTGGAGGGCAGTTCTCCTCTCCGCATTCCATGGCTACGGGGCAGCATTGCTCCCATTTGGCTGCCTTGGGAAGGTCTATTGCCCCCTCCCGCTTTTTCCTAAAGATTTTGGACTTCACAAAATACAGTGGGCAAGCTGGTACCTCCATGCTGTATCCTGGTGGCATCGTGGCTACCTAGCCATCGTTACCTGGTTAGTTATTAGGGAGAGAAGGAAAGGGAAGAAAGGGCAAGAGGTCCCCAAAGTGAGAAAGAGCATCGTGTTGGTTTCATACTCCGGCAGCACCAGAGCCATGATCCTGGGATGACTTGTACAGCCCATGGCCTATAGGCTGAACCAATTCAGCCATGCTGGACACTCTCAGGTGTGCAAGCCTGGCAGCCAAGCTTCATTAACAAAGAGAAAAACTACAAAAGCTCTTGGTGGATATGCAGTTTTGCAAAGTGCGGGGAGTCAAAACCAGGCTTCAAGCCTCACAGCTCCTGATGCAGAGCACTCAAATTAAGCTGAAAGGAAGCATGCCTGAAAGACCCATTAGAAGTCTCAGAAATGCTTCTCAAAGCAATTTAATCAGTTGCTAATTCTCTGCTATTCTGCTTAGTGTATCTTGAATTTGCTCCTTTCTGCTATAAATACCTCTTGATTTAGCATCTGGTATACATGACACAAAGAGAGGTCATAAAGCTTATGTACGTATATAACCCAGATGGAGCCGATGACTATTACTTCCTCATCTACTAATTTGTCCAGGTCCAGTAATCCTGCCGACTGGAGTGCCCCTTAAATTGCTCTTTCTTCTCTTTTGTGCACCTTTCCAAGGAGCTCAAGGCAAGTCCTGATCTCCGTCTTTCTTGCTCTCCGTTTCCCACTCATTGTATCTCCAAAACAAACCGTAAGGTTAATTAGTGTTCACTATATGAGTTTCTTGGTTAGATGGAGATTTGAGCCCACATCTTTCTCACAACTTGGCTTTCCCTTTAAGAATACTGCTTTTGTCCTTGTCCCTTCAACACCTGCATGATAAGTAAATTAATCAGGGGATGTTTTTCCTACCCCTTGGTTCCCTGCCTGGAAAAGTTGCTTTGTTTGTTTATTATTTTTTTTCCCCTTGCAAGGAACCCAAGAGGCAGTTTACTCAGTTCTTCTCCATGCAATCCTCACAACAGCCCTGTGGGGTAGGTTAGTGACTGGCCAAAGCCACCCAGTGAGGTTCATGACTGATCAGGGACTATAATCTAGATCGTCGGAATTCTAGCACGGCACCCCAACCGCTCTTGATTGGGTGTCAGGCTGCTGCGAAAGGCACGAGAGCAGATCCCCGGACAAAGCAGGCAACCTTTGCTGTCTTCCTTCTCCACCCTCTCTGCTTTGTCCTTCTCCAACAGGTTTTCCAGCCAAGAGACTTAAAACAATGAGTTCACCAGTGGCTCCTATATATACACTGCATACTATAACATTAATGATGTCTGGCATTATTTTATTATTTGTGTCTTTCTTGCTTTTCTATCATACTTATAAATAGCGACTTGCCTGTTCATCTATGGAGAGAGGCCTTCAGGTGACCAGGAAGCAAATGGCTACAGCGCTTCCAGATGGGCATCACAAGACCAACAGGTTTATCGTAGTGGAAGTTCTCACAGGCGCATTTCATGGACATGAACTTCACCAGGCTCTGAACAAAAGTGGACTTTAGCCTGGGGAAGTTTATGCAGCAGAGCAGCCTTTCATCCTCAATGTGTCACGGCCCTCCTTTTTGTTGGTTTTAGTAGAGCTTGGCCCCCTTTTGCTGCCAGGACACAAGTAACTAACACTCAGGTGAATGATCAGTCATTTCTCTGCGCTGGTTTTGTAGGCAAGTGCTTTTTGCTGAATTGTTTGAAAGAATACTTTAGAACAAAACTACTTTAGTTCAGTAGAATAGCCTTCCTCAATCCGATGCCTTTCAGTTCCCCAGGACTACAACTCCCATCAATTGCAGCCATTTAGGGGATAGCAACCAAGAAGGAACCGATTTGCATCACTCTGTGTGAAAGTGGAAGGTGAGCTGAATAAAATGAATATACGTCGGGAGGGGAATATGGTGCCTTGCTGGAAAAAACAGGCACTACCTCTTCATAACAGCACGATCACTTAGCATTGATTTTTAGCTGGGGTTATTGACCCCATTATCATCAATAAAGGCAATGCGCTGTGTTACTGCAGCGAGGAACATGCAAGTCGATAAGAACTCTCTGTTCTTGCTCCTTGCTCGGAAGCTGGTACGAGTTACGAGTCTATAGTGGGCGCAGATACCCAAGAGCAAAAGTTGAAAGAATATAAGGTAGACCATGTATCCTATTAACACTGGTATGCTTGTTTCTCTGGTGTGCTGCTCATATAGTCATGTTACGTATCTAACAAGAAAACCCTTGCCATTTTATCCTGCCCTTCTGCTGCATTTACAATGCTCACGATCGCACAACCACATAAAAGCACAAAATGTGTCTTGAATTGGCCAGTGTTCAGTTAGAATCCGCTATCTGAGCAAAGCTCAGCTTGCATCCTCCTTTACACCAAACCATGTTGCAGTTATGCCCAGTTAACCCCAGTCCTCTTTTTGAATGCAATCACAGGTGCCCTCTTTGGGAGCAGGGAAGAGAGCAAGACTGTTCTGGCTCTTGGGACCGCGGCAGCCTGGCCTAAGGAAGGCCTGGCACTGCATGCTTGTTTTACGCCAGCCAAGGAGTCAGGGTTGAGAAGCAGCCCCAGTCTTTGCAGCCATAAAGCAAGCAGTGGCCAATCTCTTTCTGCTCTGCCACTGAACAAGCTTCAGTGCTGCGGATCAAACGCCGTAAACATTGTCTTTGTTCAGGCGGAGCAAGGTCTTCCAAAGGGCGGTGGGGTCCTGAACTGAGGCTTCTAGTGGCCAGGCTTGGGTGCCATGACAGGTCGCATGGAGGTGGAGCTGCTGGCCTGCGCTGTGGTCAGACCTGCACCTGTAAAGTATCCTCTTTTGCAGAGGACAGGCCTGTATTTCATGGCTTCTCTGGCCCAAGTCCCATTTAGCGCTACAGAGCCCTCAGAAGCAATTGCTGGGCCTTGAGGGTTTCCACCAACAGCATCTCAATGGCACATACATCACCTGCCAACAGTCCCCCAGACGACAGTGAGATGCACTGTACTTTAAAAAAATTGCAACCTTATGCAAATGTTATGCAAAGTGGTATGCACAATTTTATGCAAGGGCACATCCACAGATTCTGTTCTTGATGCAGAGTCCCAGTTAGAATAGATATGAGTGACTTCATCCGCAAACTGGTCACTGGAGGATCTGGTTTGTGCATGACATCAGCCTACAGTTTATTTTGCTCATGGGATGTTGAATTGTCACCCGTGGGTTGCTGTGATTTGTAAATGCAGCTGCACTAATAAACTATGGTTTGTTAACCATGAATTACCCAGAAAGAAACTGTGGTTATGATTGGCTTGTGAATTCTGCTTTGTTTAAACACTGAGTTTTTACGTTTCCGAGTTCTTAATGGGTCATTTCCATGCTGCAAAGGAAGCGGACAAGAACTGTTAAGTCTGGGAACCAGGGACTCTGCATGGCGGCACTGGCATGCCACAAACGCATTTGAAAAGCCAAGCAAAGAACAGGGAAGCAGACATATATTGTAGGTAGACTGTTCTGCTGCAGGTATACTGGTGTAATTACTAGCATAATATGGCACCTATCCCTAAAGTTTTAACTTTGGATCCCAATCAAGGAAATTAAACTCTATTTTTCAGTAGAGAGCCAGCGTGGTGTTGTGGTTAAAAGTGTGGGACTAGTACTCAGGCGATATATAGTGGGTCTAGTCCCTGCTCAGCCATGGAGCTCACTTTGGGCCAGTCGCAGACTCCCAGCCTAACCTGCCTCACGGGGTTCTTGCTGTGAGGATAAGACTGAAAGAAAAATTATGTAAGCTACCTTGCATCCTTGGAGGGACATGAAAACCATTTCTGGAAGTCAGTGCTCCAGAACGAAAACCGTTCCTGGAAGCTAATGCTCCATAATTTGGTATATATAGCTACTATATTTCTGATTTGAATACCATCTTTACTCTGGATAATTAAGAGATTGGTTATTTTGGACAGAGTCTAGAAAGCACTTGCAATTAATTAAGAACACTAAATGCTCCGAGTGGTTTTCTTTTGGAAACAAACCATAATAAAGCCAGCTATCTAGATACAAAACACCGCTCAAGAAATACCTTTCCTGAGTTGCAATTTCAAGTTGTGCCAACCAAAGTTTTGGATGGGTGATGAAACAAGGTGCCTTTTGAATACAGAGTATGCATTTGCAATTAATATCAGGTAGAAGACACTGTTCATTGCATGTCAATCTGTCCTCTGTATACTGACCCCAGAGAGACATACTTGAAACCCCTGCTGTCACATGGATACAGGACAGCCTTGACAGAAATAGTATTTTTTTCTTTTAAGTGATGTTAGTAATTATGTGCCACATAAAGTTGCTTTGTTTGCTTTGGCAGCAAAAAAGATCAGGAAGAGAGAATTAAGACAAGATTGCTATAAATGACATTGGAGAGTCAGAGTTAAGCTAAAGATGAATTTCTGTTTGTGGAAAACCATAAACTAGTAGAGTTGGAAGGGCCCAAGAGTGTCATTGGATCCAACCTCAGTAGGTCATCCCTATTAGCTGATCCTCTTCTTCCTTCCTCCACCTTCTGCTGGAGGAAGCTGTTGGCAGTGCAATTTTAATTTTTCTATTTTAACCTATTTATATTGTTTGAAATACTTCATTTTGTTGCCTATGCACATACATTTGGTGCATTTGTCATGGCCTTTGGCTAGTACCATAAACTTTTTGAAACATGTGAAATATGAGAACCAAACCTCCAAAGTACGTATTTCAGAGCATCACAGGAAGACTCCAGACACAATGTGGCTGCTCCCAGTCAACATTCTGAACTCTCACCCTCCAAATTATCTTCCATTTAAAGCAGTACAAACATACCTGGCCAAAAGGGAGGTATAAGCAAGGCTTCTGTGTATGGCCAAGGCTTCATCCCAGGAAAATTCCTGGAAGCTGTTAATATTTTTAACCTCTTCCACAGAGTCCACGCTGGAGCATAATATCTCCAGCTCAGGATATTTCTGTAGCATTTTTAAAACCCTGGTTGCAAAGCCTCCCCCGGCTGCAATGAGCATTTATCATCTGCAGCTGAGGACCTGCCCTCCAGAGAGCTGAATGGCTGCATTTCCTGCAGTGTGTCATACAACCCACAGCGTAACAGCTGTGGCCGCTGCACTCCTCTTTTTCCTTCTTCTCTTCCCCTCCTCTCATATGAATGCGACTGATGATGACACCCAGCATTTGATTAAAAACTGAGATGAATAAATACATGAAGGAAAGACGTACAAATAAATGCAGCTTTCTGGGAAAATAGAATTTTGGAATGCTAAGGGCAGCTGAGGGGAGGCAGCACCCAGACTGCACCAGTTCTCAGACTGGTCCGTGTGGGACGCTGGCAGAGGACGTGCAAATGGCCTTTGTTTACAGCACATAAACGGTGGCCATAATTCTGCTGAGATGACTCAAAGGGTGGAGTTGGGAAGTGAGTCTCTGAGTACCACAGGCTGTCCCCCTAAAATGTGTTCTTAAAGGTAAGTCCCGTTGAGAGTGATTCCCACGTGCAGGAATTGCAGGCTGTAGTGCAAAACCAGGAAGGTGACCTGCAGGACCTCAAAAGACAAACAAATCCATTGCACTTTCTAAGTCGAGAACCTGCCCTGACTATCAGTTGTATGAAGCCCTGGCTTGAGTTGGGTGCAGAGTCAGAAGAAAGGAAATGGAAAGGCCATGAAATTCAAGATGTGTATCGTCTACGGCAGGGGTCCTCAGACTTTTTCAGCAGGGGGCCAGTCGAAAGGTGCCGGTAGAGTGTGAGGGTCGGCACAGAGGGTGGCGGGGGGTGCAGGTGGGGCAAAGTGGGGCAGGGCAGGCGGGCGCACAGGTGAGGCAGTGGCTTGCTCGCTTGAAGATCATTTCTCCTGGTGAGTCCAAACCGAACTCCAGGGGCGAGCTGCTGCCTCCCCGTGCGTGCAGGGTGAGGTGGGTGGCAGAAGGCGCAGCGAGTCCAAAACCTCTGAGGCTGGCCGGATAAATGGGCACGGTGGGCCAGATCCACCATGGAGGTTTTGGGCTCGGCGCGTGTGCACGCGTGCCCACTTGCTCATGGGGGGATCATTTTGGACTCGCTCGGAGCAAACGATCTCTGCATGAGCGAGCGCTGCCTCGCCCCATGCGACCCCCTCCCTCTCTCTCACCAGCCTGCGCTCCCCACCAGCACCGCCTTGTCGCCCCCCGACATCCGGCACCTTTCAACTGGCCCCCTGTTGAAAAAGTGTGAGGACCCCTGGTCTCTGGCATGTGCACACAGATCTCCCCCTCGACCGTCAGCCTGCAAGCTGCCTCCGGGCAGTGCCAGCCCTGCAGTCGGGCCGAGGGAAGTGACTGCCTGAAGGAGCGCCACTGGGGGGCAGAAGCGTCTGTTCAGTGGCCAGTCCTCCAAAGGCCCCCAACTCTTGTGAAGGAGCTTGATTAGCTTAACATACGCCACTTGCTTTTTGTAAAACTGCTTGCTTTCGAGAGGAAAAAGGGAAGGCAAAAGAATGGTGATAAAGGAAGACAAAGAGGTAATGTGAAGAAGAAGACCCCCTACGCAAGGTCTGGCACGCAGTGATCACGCTCCCCCGTGAGGGGATTGGACCTAGATAAGCACCTGCACGAGGCCAGGCATGCAATGGGCATGCAGACCCCGCAGGGGGATTGGGGAAAGGGTCAGGCGGACCCTGAGAGGGGGTTGGGTGAGGGAACAATGGGGGTGAGATTAAGTGGAAAAGAGAGGGAAAGGAGGAATGTATGCGTGTCGCCACCTGCCTGCGCATAGGGAGCGCACACCCGGTTGCTTTGCTCAGCTGAATAAAGAAAACCGAACGAGTCTGCGCCTGACTGAACCTCGCTGGCACTTGGTTTGGTGGGTCTGTAAGTCACCTGGCTTAGCAGGTGACCCCTGGAAGACCTCAACGCCTGGAAGACCAAGCTGTATGTGCCAGCCAATCTGCTCTGTCCCCCAAAATCAGCCCTCAGGTATGGTTGAGAACAACTGGGGGTGACGAACAAGCAGGTGCATATTAAACCAGACGCGTTCCTGGTCGGCCAGATAACAAAGCTGAGACTCATTTGTTTTGGCCATGTTATGAGATCAAGCGCATTAGAAAAAGTTATGACGCTTGGAATGCTCAGTGGCGAGAGAAAACCCGGTTGTCAAAGGGTGAGGTGGTTGGACTCCACCAACGAGGATGTGGGCCAGAGCCTCGTTCAGCTGGAAGAGGGGCCTGGGGTCCGAAAGTGTGGCCAGATTTGGTTCGCTTATAGTCAGACATGACTGAACAGCTGGACAACAACGTGTCTGAAAACAGTACTACTGAAATACTGGTTGGTCCACTTGGCTCTGCACATGGCATGGTGCCAGGGGGCAGTCCTGCCTTTTGCCTCGGGCAGCAAACTCTCTTGAGGTGGCCTTGCTAAGGGGTCCAGCAAGGAAGGCACCTGAGCCCTGCTACCGGAGCCTCCTTGAAGTTTAGCAGGAGTAATGGGCCTCTTGTTGCAAAGGTGCCCTAGAATTCCTGTCTGGCAGCAATGAGTTCCACCGTTCCTGTCCTTTTGACGTCTTTGTATAGCCAACATTCGTACCAGTCAGAGGCAAAACCTGATGGAAAATGCACCAAAAATATCCAGAAAGTCAGTTGCAGCAGAGAGGAAAGCAAAAAAATACTCCTGTGCTTTCTCTGTTGGGGCCTCTCTGGAGAATTCTTTGGATTTGGTTGCTTAGATTTAATTCTCCAGCCTTTCTCAGCAATAGTGACATGCAGATTTTCTATGACCTGCCCTAAAAACATCTTAATAGGCTTCTCATGGAAAATTTGTCATGTTTACCTCTGCAAGTTTCTCCGTGGGGACAGTATCTTATGGAACTCTTCACTCAGTAGTGAGCTGCAGCTGCCTCTCTTTCTCTCTCTCCTTCCAACAGCTGAGGGAAAAGTACCAATATGTCAGTTGCTAATGAGTTGCAGGTCCTTTTCTAGAGAGTCCGGAGCAGCATTGCAAAAATCCACATCTGTTTTACCTAAGTTAACTTTTCAGAGAAGGAAAAAGCCATGAGAAATACCAAGGCCTCCACATGGCATTCTGAGCTGGTGAAAAACAACGCAGAACCTTCTGGAGCAGCCTTCCCCAAATGGATGCTCTCCAGATATGTTGGACTCCAGCTTCTGTTATTCCTGTTCTGTTTGGGAATGGCAGGAGCTACAGTCTAACACATCTGGAGGGAATCAGTCTGGGGAAGGTTGTTGTGTAGCATAGAAGGTAAACCAGCTTCTCCTGCAGGACACAAGACACAGAGCAAGCTGCTGCTCTCAGCTGGACCATTGGACGGACCATCTAATGCACTATTATTCTTGCCATCAGACAGGGCTTTTCCCAGACATATCCAGGGAGCCTAATAATCCGAGCCAGGAGCCGCTTATAAGCACAGGGTGAGCTCTGCCGCTGAGCAGCCGTCTCTGCCATAGTCTGACCTGGTGCCTTCCAGAGGTGCCAGACCACAGCTCACATCAGCCTCAGCCAACACAGCCACCGACTGGGCAGATGGTGGGAGAAGTGGCCCGGTACATCAGGGCTGAGGAAAGCTGCTGTGGCCGAGCCTCTGGGGGAGCAGGAGTGTGCCTACCGCTCTGTGTTCCCTCTGCTAGAAGAGTAACTTTTGAGGGAAATTTCGTTTGCACTGTAGAGCTAACCCCTGAGCAGGTGCTTGCTTGTCCCCGCCTCCAGTTGATGGCTAGGCAGACCTCTTCTTTTCCTCTCCCCCGCTCCATTTCTCCTCTCCTGGCTTGTATGGCACAGTCCAGGGCCTGATAGGCTGTAATTCTGTGGGAAGGTCCCAGTGCGAGTGTTGCCTGAGCCACATTTTGTGTCCCTCGGCAGGGTAATCTGCTGCAGTGCCACCTTGTTCTCTGACGTGCCAAAAGTTCTGGTCTTGCTATTTCTCATTTCATCCATGGATTGCGCATCATCATCACCTTAAAATTATTAATAACTTCATTTCTATGCCACTCCATATTTTTGATCTAAGCAAAAAGATAATCTTTATGGTTCCTATATTGCCAGAAACGAATCTAGCAGGCGAGTCCAGAACAGGTTCATTCCCTCTGCCTTTGAATTCCTACACAACTCCCACTGTACTTGTAACCAGACTATTGGGCCATTAACCACATGTTCTCTTTGCAGCTCAAGAGCCCCCTCCAGGGAACCTCTCCCTTCTGTCAGCAGATCTCCACACTTCTCACCCAACCATCCCTCTTTGATGCTGTTCAGTGGGAGCTGCAACTAAATAGTCACTCGCAGAATCTGTCAAAGCCTTTCCTTCCTCAGATTCCTGCCATCTGCCTTAGCAATGTGGCAACTGTTTGTTTGTTTGCTTGTTTGTTTATTAGTCATACTTATCTGCTGCCCTATAGCCCAGAGGGTCTCTGGGTGGCTTACATCTAAAACAATTTAAAACAACAACAAACCATATAAAACCAATAAAGCACAGCCACAAAATATAAAACACAGAAAATACAATACAACAACTGGCAGTGCAAAGAGAAAAATGTAAATAAATGAGAATTTTAGATAAATAAATAAAATTCAGTCAAAAAGACAAGCAACAACAATTTTAAGATAGTAAAATAATCTTGGTAGCACTAGAAGCCATTAAGTTAAAACAGCTCTAACTATTCCATTGTGCTTTATCAACTCATCCTTTTGCTCATGACTTTTACTGGCAGGACCAGTCCTACCGTCAGGTGAGACTCAGTGGCCTGTGCCATTTGGGGGCGTCATTGAAGGACAGCAAGTTCAAGGTGCCATTTTGATTTTCGGCCTCTGGCACAAGCAGACCAGCCCTTCATTATTCTGAGAGCAGAGTTTCCAGTGGAAGGAAAACCATGGGAACATTGTGCCAATAAATAGATACATTTATTATACTGCATATTGCCATGGTTTTTCCATTAACATTTGTTTTGAAAGATGGTTCTTGTGTGCTGAATTCTTCACTGAATTTACACATGTGAAAAGGTAGATTCATAGGGTGATGAATCCTATTGGAATCCGCCCCTCCGCCAAGCATCTGTGCGCTTCCTCTTGTGCTCACCCCGTCTTCCAAAGTGAACCGAGCCAAGCTGAGCCCTGGGCAGGCCAGGTTCCCGAGGACCCTGGCTGTGCAACCCTTTTTCTGTCAGGTGCGGCTGCACAGATGGCAGCTGCAGGTGGCGCAGAAGAGGGATGCTGCTTGACCCGTGCGAGGGCAGGACTCTTTCCTGGCAAGCCCTAGCAATGACCCTTCCGGGGCATCAGCTGGCACAGGAGAGGGGCACTGCTTCCACGGCGCACAGGGCTCAGTTCCTGATGAGCACGGCATGCATGCGGGGCACCCTCCCCAGGGACTCGGCCTCCAGGCCAAGCAGAGTGGGGAGCTGAGCTGTGACAAATTCCCAACCCGAAACAAACATCTGTCAGACATCCCTAGTAAAGCCTAGAAACCACAGGATGCAGGCAGGCCCCCAACAAAAGAATGGGTCACGTCTTTATTCCTTTCTCAATACCTCTTTCTCTCTTTCTCTCTTTCTCTCTTTCTCTCTTCCTTCCTTCCCTCCCTCCCTCCCTTCCTTCCTTCCTGTATCGACAGATGACCCATGTCAGTTTGGGCCTGAAGCAGCAAGTCCAAAGGGCACCTATTGCAGTGGTAAAAATATAAAAGTAAAGCAAATGCTTTACTATCCTACATTGCAGCCTCTCCTAGCCTAGCAGCAGGACTGACTAGTCCTGCCTGTGGAAATGACCAGCAATAAGAAGACGAGTTTAAAAAGTAGAGCAGGCGAGCCACTGGAGTAGATGCTGAACAGCAAATGGGCTTTTAATCGGATCCATGCACACTCTTGCATTGTGCCTCTTGTGAACATTTAGATCCCATGGAAATCAATAGGAGCCTGAGCACAATGAGCAGGATTTCTTTCTACTGCTTTTTGCCCAAACAACAAATCATGCCATTAGATCCTAGCTTGCTCTCCGTCGCACCAGGCCGGCTGGCCCGGGAATGGCAAAGGAAGTCACGTGCCAGTGACTAGCAGCGCTTTCGTGCCATCCCTGATTTCCACCCTTGGCATCAGCCAGCCATTCTCCATTTTCAGTCCCTGGTTTGAAGAATCAAGGCAGTTCTCACACAAGAGAACCGTGTGCTTTCCAGGCAATGCAGAAAGCCTTTGGCGTGCCAGCTGGGATTTGCTGGCAGCCAGTAGAGTCAGAGGAACAGCTTTTCCCCAGCAGCAGTGACATCGGGAGGATATGGATATGGAGGGAGAAAAGCGCAGACCAGCCACAGTGCAGCAACTCTTCCACAGGTCTCTGGCTTGCAGAAGCAAGCTGGGAAGTTGGATATCTTCTTTACTTTATTCTAGCAAAGAGAAAAATTATTTGTTTGCTTACTTTATTATTTATTATATTGTCATCCTGTCAATTTTCCTGCAGGGAAGCCAACATGGCTGACATAACTCTCTTCTCTATTTTATCCCCCAGTCACTGTGAGGCAGGTTCGATGAGGTGCAGGGTCACTGGCTGCCCAGTCACTTTGTAAGTTGCATGGCTGAGGGGGGACTAGAACCCCAATCTCCTGAATCCAGTCCAATACTGTAGTCACTACACCACCTTGTCTTTGCAGTACATCTGCTTTGCTGCTTCCAGGCACTTCGTACTTAGCAGACTGACTAGAGGCACCCAGATCCACACAAATGATTTGCAAATTCTAGCTTTTAATTTTATGGAAAGTCAGCTTCCTTAATCTCATGGCCCAGGACTGGGAACCATCAAAGTCAAAAGCCTTCAGCAACAGTGACTCCACAAAGAACTTGCCATCAGTTCCTTGGTGCTGTGGGCTCGGAGGGGGATGGGGTGGGGGCGGGGGAGAACATCAACCTCCCCCTGCTACATCACCTCCATCATCACACACACTCCCAGAGCATGTTTAGTGACTTTATCCGGTGTTTGGGTTACAGCTCAATGCTTGTGTGCAACTCCTCTTGCTTCAGAGGGCTGCCTTCCATGCTCCACACTTCCCCCTTCTCTCTGCCTGCTGGTGAAGGTAGTGAGCACCATTTCCCCTGCCACCACCAGGCTCCTATGGGCTCCCCAGATGCACCTCCTAGGTCCCAGCCAGGCAGGACAGGTCTTCTGCCTCCAGGTGGTCCCCTCTGCCTCTTCCCCATGCAGGTAGCTTCTCTCTAGCACGGGCCCTCACCCGCTTCACCTGCACGCCTCTTGCCCTCCTTTCTCCACTCTCTTTTCCTCCCCACAACTCTTCCTGCTCTCACCCAAACATGCCACTCCACCCCTGCCAGCTGCTACAGGCTTCCCCACTCGTCCCTGGCACCACACCCTTCTCTGCCTTCGGCTCTCCCTGAATCGCTGCCTGAGCCTGTCCAGGGTCGGGGCTCAAGCCGAGTCTTCGCTGGCAGCCTCGCCATGTTCTTTCCCATGTGGGTGGTGAGCCGTGACGACCCCTCACACTTGGTCCTTCTGAACCGGCCCTTGCTACCTCCGATCTCTTGCCCCGTCCACTGGAGGGCTCTCCCCCACTCCCAGACTGCTACCACCTCCTGTCCCTGCGGAGCAGGCCTCACACTCCAGTGGCATCCAGGGGGATCCTGAGCGGCAAAGCACCCTCCCCAGGAGAAGGCAGTGCCTGCAGAAAAAGAGTGCACAGGCAGATTTTATGTATCATTAGATTTATATTCTGCCTTTTTCCTTTCTTCCCATAACAACAGCCTTACTTATTTATTTATTTATTTACTTACTTACTTACTTATTTATTTAGACAGCTTACATGCTGCCCCCTTCGCATAAGCCTTGGGGCAGCTTACAATCATTAAAATCCCACATATAAATACAGAAAATACATAGAATATATAAAATAGTGGAAACAGCCTGGTCAGTTTAAAATCGATAAATAAACCTTAACAATTAAAATAACATTTAAATAAAAAGGTCTTGGTCTGGTGCAGAAAAGCAAATAACGACGGCACCAGGTGGACCTCTCTGGGGAGCGCATTCCATAAGTTGGGCGCCACCGGGGAGAAAGCTCCTCTGGGTACTCACCCTCCTATTATCCTTCACGGAGGGCTCCTGGAGAAGGGCCTCTGCCGCCGATCTCAAGGGGCGGGAGGGTAGATATGGACGTAGGCGCTCCTTTAGGTAACCAGGACCTAAGCCATTCAGGGCTTTGTAGGTAATAACCAGCACCTTGAATTGGGCCCAGATTTCAATGGGGAGCCAGTGGAGCTGACGGAGGACTGGGGTTATATGAGAACAACGCCCAGTCCCCGTCAGCAGCCTGGCAGCTCTATTTTGCACCCTGAAGTATCCAAACTGTCTTCAAGGGCAGTCCCACATAGAGCGCGTTACAGAAGTCTAATCGGGAAGTGACCAATGCGTGTGTCACTGTTGTCAGGCAGTCGTTCTCCAGGTAGGGACGCAGCTGATGGATCTAGTTGGGCTGAGAGTCTGTGACTGGCCTGAAGTCACCCAGTTGGCTCCATGATGGGGACCAGTACACGGATTGCCCGAGTGCCAGTCCCGTGCTGTTAACCACTGCGCCACATGGGGTCCCGGCTAAGCACCTGAAGGGCTGGCTGTAGATACATGCCCGTTTCTCTCAAGCGACTTGTGGGGATTCTAGCGCCAGGACTGCTCTCCGTGGTCCTGAAATCAGTGACCGTTCTGGATGGGCCCCTGCGGAGCTGCCCATGGCACTGAAATTGCTCTTGATCCACTTGCCTGGTCCACGTTGTGCTTCCTCACTTGAGCGCCTGCCCAGAGCAGATGGTGGGATTTCTGTTGAAGCAGAACTTTAAATGCTGAAGGATAATTTCTTATCAGGCAGTTGAAAACAAGAATCAATACATGGACAGTCGTAATTAGTTCGATAGAGTAGAATGGGCTTCTATGCTTCTAGCTGGATAAGACTTTTTATTACTTAAGTAGATTTATGACCATGTTTATTATAATGGAGTGAGACTTAAGATGTCTCTACAGGGATGGCATTTGGTAACGGGCCATTTCAAGCACCCAGTAATGATGAAATCATCAAACATTTATTGGCATAGCAACAAAGTTAGTTTTTGGGCATGGTTCAAAGTGAAGAGCTATATGAAGACTGCAGTGCAGTTCCTTCAGCTAACCCGCTACCAGGAAGCAGTTGTTCTTCCAGGAATAAAGCATGCGCTCTCCTGCAGAGCACTTCTTGCCTTTTTCTTGTGCAACACATCTGAAACGTGAGGGCCATTCCAAAATTCTCCCTATATCAGCCCCTGAAGCTCCCTGCAGGATGTGGGAGAAGACTTAGCCTCTTGGCTCCATCAGAAAAGCACAGCTTCCGGATGGATCTGACCGTTTGCAGGGCAAGGGTGGCCCTTCTATGAGGCAGAGTGAGGTGGATGCGTCAAGGGGCAGAACTTGGGCTCACAGAGCAGTAGCAAGAGGCTGGAGATGGACTGTCACATGGACTGCCCAAACCTCCCAAGTTATCCTTCGGCTCCAGTGAGGGCTCTGTCCCATCATTGGCACTGAACTAGTTTCAACTCCCAGTCCAACTGGCTTCTGTATATTAAATTGGGAGTGGGGGTCATACCATTTTGTCATTTGCCACAGGCAGCAAACGTCTTGAGCTAACAAAACAAGTGCCAAGTCCTCCACCTAGGAAAAGGGAACGGAAACCAAATGCATTGATACAAGATGGGGAATAGGAGGCTCAACAGAACCAAAAAGAACAAGACCTTGGAGTTATTGTGGACAAAAGGCTAAGGGTGAGCCAACAATGCAATGAAACTGCCAAAAGGACAAATGCTATTTTGGGATGCATAGAAGTATTACTTCCAAATCAGAAGTAGTAGTTCCCTATACTCCTCACTAGTCAGACCTCATCTAGAATCCTGTGTCCAGTTCTAGGCACCAAGATTTAAGGAAAATGCAGATTAATTAGAAAGGGTCCAGGGGAGTGCAACAAGAATGACCCAGGTTTGGAAACATTGCCCTGTGAGGAGACACTGGAGGCATGTCCAGCCTTGAGAAGAGAAGAGAAGATGGAGTGGGGACATGATATCCCTCTATAAGTACCTCAAAGGCTGTCACAAAGAGGAAGGTCAAGATCTCTTCTTGCTGATACCAGAGTGCAGGAAATGGAATAATCAGTTCAAGCTGCAGCAACCCGGGGTCAGGCTAGATATCAGGAAAAGCTTCCTCACTGTCAAAGCAACACAATAGTGGAACCAGCTGCCTGGCGAGGTCATGGGCTCTCCCACACTAGAGACATCCAAGGCAAAACAGGACAGCCACCTGAATGGGATGGTGTAACTTGGTGTCCTGCAACAGCAGGAGGTTGGATCTGATGGCCTTCTTGGCCCCTTCCAACTTTGCTATTCTATGATTCCATGCATGTAAGTCCCTTCCAAGTATAGTGAAGTGGTAAGCGACACACGACTGTTGAACATATGATGAACTTCATAGGAGACAAGCAGGGAATCTTGGAGCTTTGAAAAGCTTTCTCAGTAGGAAAATAAAACTTGGCAGCTATGTATTCTTATTTTATCATTATGAACTGAGAGCCCTTTTTGTGATAAAATGATCACACATAAATACATCCTCACAACCTCCAATAATGGTGAATACGCAAGGATAATTTCAACCAGAGCCACCACTTTATGTTGAATCGGGTTCAGCCTGACACCCAGCCTCTGTCCAGTTTTTCTTCTTTTAAGGTCTTGACATTTTTAACATCTTCTGCCTCATCCTGCCACTGGCACAATTCTCTTTAGACCAGGCTTCTTCCCATCCCATCCCATCCCATCCCTTCCCTTCCCTTCCCTTCCCTTCCCTTCCCTTCCCTTCCCTTCCCTTCCCTTCCCTTCCCTTCCCTTCCCTTCACAGGCTGCCATCCTATGTACCAGCCCTCCCCACCTTGGTGTCCTGGCAGGCCCAAGCAGCATGGTCAATGGTCAGGAATGCTGGGAGCTGCAGCCACAGGCACCTGGAGGGCACCGGGCTGAGAAGGGCCTGATGGTACGTCTGGTTGTACTCAGCTGACACACTCCTTAGTTGGCATGTATTTGTGGATTTATATCCCAACCTTCTGGCGAAGCAATGGCATTCAGAGTTGCTAGCAACAAGCCCCAGATGAAAACTGCAGTCTTAATTAAAACATGAAATTAAAAGAAAGAGATTAGAAACACATCCGTGAAAGAAATAAACAGGATCAACCAATTTAGAAACACCTCAGTCACAAGTCAGTCCCTATGGGAAAGGCCCTGCCTGAGTAAAAGCATCTTTGGTTGCCAGCAGAAGGACAACAGGGAGGTGCATTATAGCCTCCTTCTTCAACCCACTTCCCACCCCAGCAAACAGACTGAATGTGTGGTGCTTCCTGACCTTCCTCCAAGCAGCTCAGAAGATTGAAGAATTGGCTATTGGAAGGAGGACTGTGGAAGTCCCATCCTGCGCTCTCGCCCTTTCTCTTTTGATTCCTTTACCACACGTCACACCACCTTCTTGCTAAACACCAGAGCGAGCTTCTCCTTTGCTTGCTTGACGCCCGAGAGGGTCAAAGGCATGGAGTGTCCTGCAAGATCCCATGGGCCCTTCTGATCCCCATCTTGCCACCATCACGAGCTGTTGCCCAGCCAGCGGCATCGACTGCTAAACTGAGCTGAGTCACGTGTGGGCAGGGAGCCAAGCTTCTGCTTTGCGGGGAGGTTGTGCTGTCAGGAGGAACTTCGTGGCGGAGTCTGGAGCCCCCCTGCAAATGCAATGAATTGGGTGCCAATCTGGACAAAGCAGTGATGCCAGGATGCGGAGAGCACCGGCTCAGGGTAGCACCATGCCGCATGTTCTCCGTGCAGCCCTTCGGGTGAAACACCAGGGAGAGGGCATGGGGAAGGGAAGCTGAAGAAAGGAGGCGAAATATGGTAATTCCCAGGGGCTGGCGTACTGGGGAAAATAGCCACAGCAATGGCTAGCTACTTGCTGGCCATTGTGGTTGCGCACACACACACACACACACACACACACACACTGCCCATGGAATGACACTGTGTTGTGATACAGCATGGCTCCAAGAAGGGCATCGAGGAAATAGTCCCTGTGCAGCTGCTGCTAAGAATACTGATGGTTCAGTGATGTTTACTGGCTAGTAAGCGGTTGCTTTTCTGTTTCTGTATGGACATTTACAGGGGAGTAAGCTCAGTAGGATTTACTTCTGAAGAAGTATGCCCTGAATTGGACCAATTAAAATTCCATTCCTGGTTATTTTATGCTTAGTTTTGAGCACTACATACCCGAAGAATTCAGCAAAATCCTGGGGCCAGCCTTGAAAGGACTGGGTTGGCTTTGCAGCATCGCAGTTCTAACCACGTTATCTGCAGTGAGACTGTATTTAAGCTCTGACCTATGGCTTACGTCATTCATGCCAGCAAAGCTCTTTCACCATCCCAAAACTCAAGCCATGCCAGATCTTCCCCCACTGTATGGAAAGGCAGCGTGAAGGTGGGGTAGGGAAACTGGTACCATGAGCAAAGGTGCCAGGTGGATGAGGGGTGCTGAACCCAAGTCTAGCATGGTCCTCTCTGCAGCTTCTTTCCCCATGTCCCTTTTTCTCAGTTGGAGTCAATTCTGATATCTACTGAAGACCACCCGAGGTGTGGGGGAAAGACATTGTGGCAGACTTGTGGGGAGTAAATCACTGGGGAAAGTTGGATTTCACACTTCGTGCTCGTGACCGAAAGCAGAATATTCTGTTGTGGCTTCTGCTGGGCTGCCAAAAGAAAGGATGCTGGAGCAAGAGGCAGCCGTCGCCAGATACCCATGCTGCTCCTCACATGCGACAGCCTGAGTGTCAGATTCACAGAACCGTTTGCAGCTTCTCGGGCGCAATTGTTCATTGTAGTCTGACCTGAATCCCAGATTATTTCAGTGGGCAATTTGTGGGCACAGAGCCATGGGCAACCTGTGGCCTTCCATACATTTTAGTTTACAACTCCCACCATCCTTCACCTTCCCAGCATGCTTCATGTTGGCCAGGACTGATGGAGCTGTAGGCCTGTACATCTGGAGGACCACACCTGGGCCATCCTGGACATACTAGAGCGTCTTAATTTTCCTCCTGCTGGCCTTCCTCAGTCTTCATTCAGCAAAGCAGATGCTGACCAAGGAAAACGCAGCATACAGGTGACAGAATCTTGTTTTTCAATTTGTGAGGAATTAAACACTTGGGCCCATGGGAAAGAGCAAACGTTTGAATCTCTGCTGCTTTATTGACCGGTGCCCCAGTACCTGCAGTCACTCACAATAAAATATTATGGGTAGAGGCAAACACAACTACAAAATCACAGTCCATGTACAGACACTTTTACAACCTGCTAGTTACGTACTTTGGCCACCTAATGAGAAGGAAGGACTCCCTGGAGAAGAGCCTGATGCTGGGAACAATTGACTGCAAAAGAAGAAGGGGACGGCAGAGGATGAGGTGGCTGGATGGAGTCACTGAGGCGGTTGGTGTGAGCTTGGGTGGACTCCAGGGACGGTGGAGGACAGGAAGGCCTGGAGGAATGTTGTCCATGGGGTCGTGATGGGTCAGACGCAACTTCACAACTATCAACAACACCAAGTCATGTACACCAACACAGAGTGCTAAGTTTCCAGATAATCTTAGTACAAGAGCATCCTGATGTCTTTAGGCATGACATAAGCTTCTCAACCAATCAGAAACACTGGTAACAATCGTATGGAAAGCATTCCTGATTGCCGCATTGATCGGTCAGTCTAGAAAATTCTGGACAGTTCAGGACAGCCGGGTCTGTCAGTTTAAACATGCAAAAGTGTCTGATGGAGGAACCATTCAGGAAATCTGGTTTGACGCTCCACAGGGGCTTGCCTCTGTGGGACTAGATGCTTAGGTGGGTCCCTTCAGAAGCAAATGGGCGCCATTGCTTCAGTTTTTCTGCAGCTGAAACTAGTGTGAGCCTCCAGCTAAGGGTGCCACCTGCTTACGGCAGCAGCAACGCTACACAGTGACCAGGCTTGGAAAGCCGGTGCCTTCTGAGAAAGGGCTGCAGGCTGGATTCTGTAACCCACAGGCACACATAAGCGACATTTTTCTACCAGGATTTGTCTGAAATTTCCCAACGCAGGACACCGCACCCTCTAAGCCTCCCATGACCCTTGTCTGCACCACCAAGGGGAGTTCACACGAGGCAATTATGCAAAGAGAAACAGAATATCCTGTTTAAGGGCCCCATGCCTTCATTCTGCTGCCATGACTTTGCAGTAGGACATTCAAGACAGGGCAAAAGAGAAGAGATGGAAAGTGCCCTGCTTTTTTTCGAGTAGCATCCCGAGCTTGCCATTAGGCATTTTGGCAAGTTGACTGCATTTGAGAGAAAGCGTGGCAGCAAGCTGCTCCAAACAGAAGACGTCAAATGTTCCCATCTCGTCATGGCCCTGGATGATTAATGTGCATTATGGAAAGCTCTTCTGCTTTGACCATTTCAAGCGTGGAAGAAACATGGCAGGTTTGCTCTTCACGCAGGGGAAGGGGAAGATACCGGCTTTCTCTGGATGGGGCTTTCCCACAGGCATGATACAGAGAATGGAGTCCACAGCATTGTCCCTGCCTTCGCCGGGAACCCTTTCTTGCAAAAAGCTGTGCGTCAAACTAGATGTAATGGGAGTTGCATCCATGCCCGTTTAAGAGCTGCGGGGAGGCGCAGGCCGTAGTAGCAGGGGTGCAGGATAAAGGAGTGGCAAGGACAGCCTCTCCCCTGCCGCTCGCCTCCTGGGAAAGGATCGCTGTTTGAGCAGGAGGGGAGCAGGCAGTGGCAACAGTGGAGGCTTGCCTCCTGATGCACAGAACGCCGAACCAAACCACCTCCAGGTGCCGTCTGCATTCTGGAGAGCGGACTTGTCAGAGACACTCACGCTTGCAACACCGCACGTGGCTCGGTGCTGCTTCAGGCCTGGCGGCTTGCAGAACCTGGGTGTGCTGCAGCTGCCCATTGGCTACGTGTTAAGCAAAGCATTAGTGGGCTGTCTAAAATCTGCTTTTATTTCAGTCCTGTCATAGACATGCCTTTATGGAGATGAATTGTTTGGAAGGCATCTGAAGCCGGGGCAGTTTGCACGGGTCCTTTCCTTTTGAAGATCTCGCAGGCTCATCTCCTACAAGCCGGTGGATCCTTTAAAACTTAATTAGGAGGCAGTTGTGTGCTGCAAATATGCTGGCAGATCAAGAGAGTGAGGAGGCCATGCCTCCTCTCCAACCTCCTGGAAGTTCTTTTGCTTTCTAAGCCTGTCTAGAGGCGTCACATTGCTGGGGGCAGGACCAGGGCTGGACTGGCCACAGGACGTGGGGGATCCTGGCCTCTCCCTCCCTGCCAGAACACCTCCTTTTTCTCCTTCCTGAATCTGCAATATTTCTGGCATGGCTGCAAGGGAGCAGGGACAGGAGGCTCCCACTTCCTTTTGTCTTCTTGTATGAAGATGATTTTTTTTTAAAAAAATGGAAATTGAAGCGATCAGTTATGAAATATGCTGCTCACGAATACCCGAGTACATTTTGGAGGCCATAAATAAATTAGCCTGCTGCGATACAAAACTTAATCATAAATAAATAATAGCACAATTTAGCACTACTTGACCTTCTGGCTGCAGCTGTCTGCAGAAAGGGTTCAGAATGGCTGGGTCCTAACATTTCCACACAGTTCCTTCGCTGGTTCTGATTTCTTTGCTTCTGTGCTTGCTTTGCAGAGAGTGATTCAAAGATGACTGTCGACTCCAGGATCTCGCCTTGGCGCGTTGTCCAGCCTTCTCACTACGGATTAGTCACCTGCAGTGGTACAAAGAGCTCCTCGATGTCATGTGTTGGCGTCTGTTCCCAACAATTCTCCAGGAGACCTTAATTGCGATGGCCTCACCTGCTGGGCCAAGGCAGTGCGATTCCCACCTGCACCCGGAGAGGGCTTGCCACCCACGCAGTCTGCGCAGCACAGCCACAAGCCGGCAGGGACTGGCCCCGCTGCACACCTGCTGAAGCGCCCTCGGCAAGGAGCCAGCCACCCCGGAAGCACCCGCGGCCTCCCCCTTGCCCTCACGGCCCACGAGGGAGCGAGGCGGAGCTGGCATCCCCACATACCCTGCCCCCCTCCCCCTCATTTTCTCTTTCTTTCCCTCTCTGATAGGGAGCCATTCAGCCCAGTGGGAGAGGCAAGCGAGCGAGCCGTGGTGGCCGTGGTGAGGAGGAGGAGGAGATCTTGCCCATGGGCCCCCCAAAACCTGGAACCAGCTCTGAAGCCAAGTGAAGAGCAAGAGGTAAACAAGAGGGCCATTTCTGATGCAAATGTCACTTCACAGGGACTCCAAAGCCCTTCCTGGGGCCCTGACACTGTTTAGCCGTTCCCCATATCCCATTTCCACCGTTATAATAGACAAGCAAAACGGAGGTGGTCCCCTCTGTCAGCGACTGCTTTCCTTTGTGGGTATCCTGCACTGGGCCACATGCAGGATCCACAGGCAGGATCAGTGCCAAATATGGCTGGGGCGGCTCTCTCTCTTTTGCCAACCCCCAGCCTTTTCTCCCCTGCCCCTGCCCTCCTCTTGCCCTGTCCAGCAGGCTGATGGGAGAGAGACCTCTTGCCTGGGGCCTGAACAGATTTGCAATCAGGCTGCAGCTGCACACAATTGCGTGGTCAGTTCGGGGGGGGGGGCAGTGCTCCAGAGGCCAAGAGCAGTCCGTTGGCAAGCTGCACACCAAGACCAAAGGTTCCCGGCTCTCCCTGCAGCACCTCATGCCCCAAGCGTGTCTAAGTCTTGGGCCCGGGGCCTCGGGACAAGACAGCTCCTCTTCCTCAAGGGCCTTTGCAATTTCAGTGGGTTCAGCTGTGGGCACCCAGCTGCTCGTGGGCATGTCCTCTGGCAGGCCAAGTCTGTGACTTCTCATCTTTGCCCTGGCACAGGTTTCAAGGATGCTGCTGTTGTGCCTGCCCCACTCCTGTCACCTTCCTTCCTTCCTTCCTTCCTTCCTTCCTTCCTTCCTTCCTTCCTTCCTTCCTTTGATTTCTACCCTGCCTTTTTCTCTTTTGAAAAACTCAGAGAAGCTTACATCATTCTCCTCCTGCAGTTCTCCATCTTATGCTCACAACAACACCCCTGCGAGGTAGGTGGGGCTGAGAGTCTGCGACTGGCCCAAAGTCACTCTAGTGGCTCCACAGCTGAGTAGGGACTAGAACCGTGATCTATCGCCTGAGTCCCAGTCCTGCACTCCTAACGCCACACAGGCTCTGCAGGGGGTCCGCGTGACTCCCTTCTCTCCTGAGCACTCCTGGGCCACCTTCGGCATCTCTCGTTGCTGTTGTCCAGACCCAGTGGCTCCCCATCTCTTCCTGCCTAGTTGTGTGTCTCTTCGGTCAGGCTGGCTGATCCACGGAGATGCCGGCGAGCCCCTCGTGGCCTAGCTCCCTGCAGAAAGCTCTTCAGTGTCCGTGAGATGCTCCGTGGCTGACCGGACTCTTCCAGGCTCATGGGCGTTGGGTACATTTATTAGCACATTAAGTTGTCTCCAGGCAGCTCCACAAATATTTCCCAAGGTCCAGGAAGTGATTCACCGTGGTGACTCATTGCAGCGTTTACGCCAGTTTGTCGTGAAGTTGCCACTCAGTGATGCAAGGGTAATATTACCCTTCCAAATGCTCATCTTGTTGCCTTTTCCATCCCACAGGAATCTTAAATGTCTGCAAGCTTGTAACCAACAATATGGGACCTCCTTGGAAAAGCAACATTCGTTCCATGCCAATATCAAGCATGATCTTAATTTGAAAACACATTTTGCAAATCTCCAGCTGGAATGTGTTTCCTTAGTGGACATCCCTGCCTTCCCCTCAAGCCCTTTGGGGGGGGGGGTGGCAGCGGGTGGTAGGTGCTAAAGTTAGGGCAGAAGACAAGTGGAGCAAACCCTGCTTTCTGAGATGAAATCATTTTATTTTATTTTATTTTATTTTATTTTATTTTATTTTATTTTATTTTATTTTATTATTTATCAACTGAAGCTTTCATTAGGGACTTTGGCAAGCTCCACATGTCTTCTGGGAGTGACAGCAAGCTGTTCACAACAGAATGCGTCAAGTTTCCCTTCCTTCCATCTTCTAAAGCAGTTCAACGTAGCAAGTATAAAGCAAAGCTCATTGGTGCAAGAAATTCCAGTTTCACATGTAAAGTAGTAGGATCTGAACTCATCAAGAATGACCAGGAAAGAGTTCTCAGGACACCCCAATGGAAATGTCCATTCAGTGCGCAGCTGCTGTGAAGGAAGGCAAACTCCGAGCTAGGCGTAATTAAGAAAGCCACTCAAAATAAGCATCAGTAGCATATTATCCACATGCAACTCTATGGTGTGACCACACCCGGAGTCCAGTGTGCAGTTCTGGTTCCTGCACTTTAAAAAAATATGGAGCTGGAAAAGGCGTAGAAAAAGGGCCGTCTGAATGATCAAGGGTCTGGAGCAACGCTCTGATAAGGGAAACTTACCATATCTGGGATTATTCCATTTAGGAAAAAAGGGAAGAATAAAGAAGAATACAAAAGAATTTGCAGATTTGAACCGGCGACCTTTTGATCAACCAGCCCAGCAGCACAGCGGTTTAAACCACTGCGCCACCTGCAGTCCCTTCTTTTGTATAGAAGAATACAAAATCATTTATGGTGTGCATGAAGTGGACAGAGATACATTTTGCCCTCTCTCATAGTGCTGGAACCTGGAGTCATCCCATGAAGCTGCCTGGTAGGAAAGTCACAGCAGATCGAAGAAAGGAAATCTTCACACAGCACATAGTTAAACTATGGAGTATCTTTAAATACTACTAGTCCTAATAGCTATATGCTAGCTTGAGTATTGTAGGGTTGATGGGGAACATGAGTTGGAAGTTCCTTATGTTCTCATGTCGCAATTGTTGGTTTTCCACAGGCAGCTGGTACTATGCAGGCAGAACGCAGGACAAGGTGAACCCCAGCCTGGTTTTGCAAAGAGGCTTCCATGTGTTTTCCAGACCTCCATGCTGGAACTACAGGGGAATATCTCATATATGGGAACCTATGGCCCCTGCCCTCAATTTAACATGCCAGATTGCCTTTATATGGCCAGGCACCTGTCCCTGTATGGTCTTCTCAAGGGCTGGAGAACTTGGGCCCATGGGGCAAATAGAGATCTCTGAGCATCTCAGTCCACATTCTCCACCAACCCCAGACTGGATTATTGAAGTGGGTGAGCTCATCCCACTGCATCCACAGCTACAAAGCAGGAGAAAGCTTTCCTCCAGCTGGAGGAAGAGAATGCTGGGGTGCAGCTGCCTACTGAACACACGTTGAAGTCATGTCCAAGCCTCTGCCCGTATCCGGTGCTGGTCCTCCCCGCTGCTCCCCACCACTGATTGCGGCTCTCAGTCACTTTCAGCCGATGCCGTGTGGGACCGGACAGGGGAACTCGACTCCAAAGGGCAGTGGCCCTTTAAGGCCTCTGGAAATAACCCTTTCTCTGCCCTGCCATGAATGCCACTGACTGCAGGTGGGCTTTCCGCATGCTGCCGGGGGAGCCCAATGCCTGGGGCCAGTGCTGGCGAGGCCGATTCTTGGCACTTGCCACAACAGAAGGAGGCCAGGTGCTGCAGGAGGTCTGGTGGGGGAGGGGTGGGTTTCTTCACAGCTTCCATGTAAGCAAGGCCGGAGGACCATCTGGCATGGATGCTCGAGCAGCACCCTGCAGCTCAGAGTTATGCTGGTGCCTTTTCCGATTCGGTAATTCTAGGAATAACGGACCAAATGATGAAACCCTTTCTGGATTGTCCCACTTCTCATAAGTGGTGGGGAATCAAATGACTGAATGAGCTCTCTGATAAAAAGCTTGGCACACCTGGGAAACTAACCTGCTAGTGAGAAAAACTTGAATTCAGATGTGCAAGGGTTTGGTTTTGGTTTTGGAGGGGGGTTTAATTGGAAGGTTTTGGGGGAAGTGTTGTGATCCAGTTATGCCATCTGCAGCTTGCAACCCAAGTTGTGCATCCCAGAATAGGGAGAAGCATTGTGTCGGCTGGGCCTAACTTCCCCACAACACCTTCACAGCATCACGTTTTTCCATCACATCGGGCAAATCATCCCAACCTCTGCAAGTATTGGCTGATGCAGCAAGCCCTAAGATGAGACTGCTAATGATCAATGTTAAATTTAACTTTTACAAAGGCAGTCCCGTAGAGATGACTGCAAATTCCTTTGCAGGAGGCTGCAGTTCTGCTGATACTGTGTGGGAAGATGCGCTCATGCTGCAGTGCTTGGATGGACACGTGCACAACAGAACAGGCTGAGGATCAGTGCTCACCATGAGCTGGTTGCCCTGAAAGCTTAGGAGCCGAGCCGCTTGCCATTTGAGAAATGCTGGCTTGTGTCATTACCGGTAACTGCTTTCTGTCCTGGTGAGATTTCTTGTACCTCTGATAGGAGTTTTTTGAAGGATGGCCTTCCCATCCAGACTTTCAGGCATATCTGTCCTTCCACGGACTCTAAGCACCTTCAGCTTCATGCAGGAGTGGAGAGGGAAGAACAGAGAAGTCCCTCCAAGCATGAAGCCCTCTTCAGATCGCGAAGGGTTGTTGCACAGATGATAAAGTAAATTTACCTTCTGTTGCTGCAGAGGGCATGACCCAAACCAGCGGATTCACATTGCAAAGGGATTTCTACCAAATATTAGGGAGAACTTCCCAACCACATGAGCTGTTTCGGCAGTGTAGAAATGCAAGAGCCTGGTTCCTCCTTCATGGAGTCCTTATGGAGAAGCCGGAGGACTGCAGTGCCTCGGCAGTGGATGGCAAACTGGCCAGATGATGCCCAGAGCGCTTCTGATCCTGGAACAGCCAATCCCCTCCCACAAGTTTCTCCTTAGCAATGTGCCTTTTGCGCCTACGGCATCAGAGCACAATCAGACTGTCATTCCTTCCTGCCCTGTAATATGGAGCTCATTTTCGCAGAAAGCAAGATCAAGCCGGGTATATGTGCATTTCTGTATTTCATTTCAATTTCTTGAAATGATTGGTTTAGAAGTTCCCCAGAGAGCCATAAAATAATAATAGTAATAACAAACAAGCTTCTGAAAACAAAAACGACACAAGAACCAGTCTTCTGACAGGCAGCTTGCAGAAACATTTTCTAAGGAAAGTACAGCCAAGTCCTCTTCTTCCGTCAAGCCCTGTGCTTTACCACTAGCAAAAGTATGTTGGGCTGCATATTACACAAAGCCTGTGTAGTGACATACAGTGGCATTTCTGCTTTTTGTTTAGTTGCCAAGTCATGTCCAACTCATCACAACCCCATGGGCAACATTCCTCCAGGCTCTCCTGCCCACCAGAGTCCACCCCCACCCCAGTGTTCATTCCACAAGCAGATCCAACCTTGTCTCTTGTACATCTTGCTGTTTGCTTCTGTGTGGTTTTAACCTAGGCTGGGTGAGGAGTAGAACCCAGATCTGCGTTTCAGCCCCGCACTCTTTAACCCCTGTGCCACACTGGCTCGCTGTTCCTCATTGCAAAAGGACGCCCTGCATACTCAGTCACACATCTGTGTTTCTATGATGCTCCTTGGGTGACTCTGGGCCAGTCCCTGGCTTTCAGCTCAACCTGTCTCAGTTGGTGTACTCTCCAAGGAAAAATGGAGAGTAGAAGATTGTGTACACCGCTTTGGGCTCTTTGGAGGGAAAAGTGGAATATAAAGGCAAGCAGCAAGCAAATACAAATTATGCATACCGGAAAAAACCACAGGTATGAACATGCCAATAGCACATTGTGCTGCACAATTCTGTGCCCTTTTGCTCAGAAAGAGATCTCATGATCTCAGTTGGCCTGACTGGCAAGTGTGCTCAAGACAGCTCTCATCACTGAGTTAATTGGTTGCTTCCACTGAGAAGCTCAGAAGGGTATTCATTTCTACAACAACCCTACGGGGTAGATTAGACTTGAAAGAGGAGGCAAAACCTTTGCCCAAGGTTTCAAGTGCGCTTCAGCGAGGACCTAGGATGTAAACTGATTTACTTTGTTTATTATTTAAATGATTTTTACTCTGTTTTTTTCAGCAAATTTCTGGGTGTCCTGCAATATTAAGACTAATGCAAAACTAACAACGGGACTGGTTGGTGTTACAATACTGCTACAAATGCTCAAATCAGTGGCACTAAACAGCTGGAAATGGTTAATTTAGGCAGGCCTTTGGCCTTTAAGCTGATTTGTGGCCTGAAGGGGGTTGGACCTAGTGCCTTCCCCATAAACATGTAACTTCATGTGAGTGAGTGATCACCACCCAGAAGTAGTGCCCATGCCTTGCGTGCAGAAGGGTTTGGGCACAGACATGGGAGGCTGCAGCTTTCTACCTTGGTTTGGTACCTTCACCTCCAAGCTCCTGCTTGCTCGGTTGCTGAGCAGCCATGGCTGAGATGGAACTGCCCCATGTTTCTGATAGCGAAAACCTCATAGATATCATGAAACTCTCATGTTCCGTGTGATTATCGGTGTAAGGATGGAGTTTCTCTAAACAGGACATCTGTGTTAGATATGGTGCCATAATATTTTCAGCGCTGTGTACAAGCACTGCACCTCCCAAATTTCTGGCACACTCAAAAGAATCCCAGTTTGCAAACAAAAATATGAGTAAGTTCCTCATGTGTGCCAGGTTGATGGTACAATTTAGTTTATATCTATAATTAATCTCCCTTTAGGGGAAGCATTATCAGGGATTGTCTAAAACCTATAATTATGTATGCTTCTTTGCAAGAGCACTTAGCTCCATTTGTGCTCTCTGTGTATCTAAAGCCTCTGAGCAGGTCCATTTCGTCAAGCTTCTCTGAAGCAGACTTGTTGCTCGTGTCGACTGATGTGGGTGAGCCATTCATGCATCTCAAGAAACCCGTTTTCTTGTTTCAGTGATAAATGAACTAGCAACTCACCTTCTCAATGTATACAACCAGTGTTATCACTCTCACTGTCAAGCAGGTGGCAACCTCCCATCTGAAAACAAACCCGTGCTGTCCACGCTTTCGACTTGCCAACTCCTCTTAACTTTGATAAATCCTGGAAAAGAGAAGTGCCAGACAACTGAGAAGGGCTAATGCTGTCCCTATCTTCAAAAAAAAAAAAAGGGGGGGGGGAGATGAACCTGGGAACTACAGACCAGTTAGTTGGACATCAATTCCTGGAAAAATTGTGGACCAAGTTATTTAAAAATCACTCTTCAAGAACCTTGAAGACAATGCAGTGACTTTTATTAAAGTCAACATGGAGCTATGAAAACTAAATCCTGTCGGACTAATTTAATCTCATTTTTTGACTGGGTTGCCTCCCAAAGAAACAGAGGGAACACCGTGGACATCATCTATCTTGACTTTAGCAAAGCTTTCGACATAGTGCCCCATGACATTCGGGAAAGCAAATTAGCAAAAAGTGGAGCAGATAGAGAAACTTAGGTGGATCCAAAATTGGTGGCTAAATTGGACACAAAAAGTGCTCCTCAATGGCACCTTCTCCGACTGGAGGAAGGTACTGTAACTAGTGGAATGGGTGGAATACCAAACACCCTAGAAGACAGAATGGAGATCCAGGGCAATCTTGATAAACTTGAATGCTGGGCAGAAGCACTCTGGCAGAAGCCATGCTGTGCTGGCAATTGATATCTAGAAGTCTTTGCTTCAAGCACATTTTGGCTTTGAAATAGAAACACAGATACATAGTGAATCAGAGGGGGGTCTCCCTGACCATCTAGTCTGACCCCTGGCACCAACTAGCTCATGTAATGCCCAACATATGGTTGTCCACTCTCTCCTTGAACGCCCTTGATAGCCCCCCCCCCCCACCTCCCGTGGAAGCCCATTCCATCTCCTAGGGGTCCTAACCATCAGGAAGTAGAAACATAGAAACATAGAAACAGAGCGAGTCAGAAGGGGCCTCCTGGGCCATCTAGTCTGACCTCCAGCACCAGCCGGCTCCGCTCATGACATGCCCACCATGTGCATGTCCAGCCTATCTTTGAACACCCTCACCGATGGGGCCTCAACGACCTCCCGTGGAAGCCCATTCCACGCCCTCGGGGTCCTAACTGTCAGGAAGTGCTTCCTGGCATTCAAATTGAACCTTGGCTCCCTGAGCTTTGCTCCATTGGAGCGCGTCCTGCCTTCCTCTGCAGGGGAGAACAGGCCTCTCCCCATCTCCATGTGACACCCCCTCACATACCTGTATGTTGCCAACATATCCCCTCTGAGTCTCCTCTTCTCCAAGCTGAAGAGACCCAGTTCCCTCAGTCTCGCCTCATACGGCATCCCCTGCAAACCGGCCACCAATCTTGTGGCCCTACGCTGCACTGACTCCAACCTGGCTATATCCTTTCTGTAATGAGGGGCCCAAAACTGAACACAATACTCCAGTTGCGGGCGCACCAGAGTCATGTAGAGTGGTAGTAATACCTCTCTTGATCTAGAAGCCACACTTCTGGCTATGCAACCAAGGGTGGCATTCGCCCTCTTGACCACCGCATCACACTGCTGACTCATGTTTAGCCTGCGGTCAACCAGTACCCCGAGGTCCCTTTCACAAGTGCTGCTCTCCAGCCACTTGTCCCCTAACCTGTACTTATGACAGCTATTCCTATGCCCCAAGTGCAAGACCTTGCACTTTTCCACATTGAACGCCATCCTGTTGTCTCCTGCCCACTTCCATAGTCTGTCCAGATCCTTTGGAACTGGAGTACCTGCTCCTCAGTTGTGGCCACTGCTCCAGTTTTAGTGTCGTCTGCGAATTTGATCAGCAGACTGTTCACCCCTTCTTCCATGTCGTTAATGAAAAGATTAAACAGGATCGGCCCCAGGACAGAGCCCTGGGGGACCCCGCTTGTCACTGGCTGCCATCCCGACGATTCCCCGCTAATGCTTACCTTCTGCTTTCGGTCAGTCAGCCATGCCCTAATCCACTGGACAGTGCTTTGGTGTATCCCAAAACTCCTCAGTTTCTCCACCAGGATATCATGGGGCACTTTGTCAAAGGCGTTGCTGAAATCCAGGTATACCACATCCACTGCATCCCCTCCATCTAGCCATCTTGAAACCTTGTCATAGAATTCCACAAGGTTTGTCTGGCAGGACCTGTTTTTGCGGAAGCCGTGTTGTGTGGCTGTCAGCCTCCCTTCCCTATCTAGCATCACTAGATCCCTCTCTATTATGAGCCTTTCCATTGTTTTTCCTACAATGGATGTAAGGCTAACAGGTCTGTAATTCCCCATGTCCTTCCTACTACCCTTTTTGAAAATTGGGACCACCGATGCCACCCTCCAGTCCTCTGGAACTTCACCCGTTCTCCACGAGGCCTCAAAAATGGAGGCCAACGGGCGTGAGAGAACCCCTGCCAACTCTCTAAGTACTCTCGGGTGTAACCCGTCAGGGCCTGGCGCCTTTGTAATGTCCAATGCCCTGAGGAGCCCCTCGACTTCAAGGGGGGTGACTCTAATCTCTGCCCCTAAGTCCCCAGCCTCATCCAATCTCCTATACGGATATCCCCCATCCTGCTTTGGGGAGAACACAGAGGCAAAATAGTCATTTAGCATCTGTGCCTGTTCCCTCATGTCAGTCACTGGATCTCCTTCCTCCTTATTTAGTGGTCCCACCACTTGTCTCCCCTTCCTTTTCCTATTTACATGCTGGAAGAAGCCCTTTTTGTTGCTCTTGATATTCTTGGCAAGTCTCAGCTCATAATCAGCCTTAGCCTTGCGAAGAATCCTTCTGCAACGGGCCTCCTCCTCCCGGTATACCCTTTTGTCTATTTCCCCCAGTACCCATTTCCTATGGAGGTTCCTCTTTCGTCTAATCCCCCTAACCACCTCCTTTCGCATCCATGGCGGCACTCTCCTCCGCCTCCCCACCTTACTGACTAGAGGTATTGTCAGGGCTTGCGCCTGCAAAACCTCCCTTTTGAGTGCCATCCACCCCTCCTCAACTCGCTTACCTTCCAGTAACCTATCCCAGGAGACTTTCCCCAGCCTGGCCTTCAGTTGGCCAAAGTTGGCCCTCTTGAAGTCCCAGCTTCTAGTGCTCGCCCTGCTGCACGGCCCCAGTCCTCTGATCTCAAAGCAAAGGATGGAGTGATCACTCGCATCCAGAGCTCCCCTAATCTGTACTTCATCTATCAGCTCCTCCCTATTGGTCAAGACCAAGTCCAGGATGTTTTCCCCCCTCGTCGCCTCTCGGACCCTCTGTGTGAAAAACCCACCCTCTAGAGCTTCTAGGAAGCGACGTGACCTGGCTGTCACCGCCGAGTGAGTCTCCCAAGTAATATCCGGGAGATTGAAATCTCCCATAATTACTGTGTCTCTCCCCCGAGATATCCTTAGAATCTGGCCTGTCAGGACATCATCCAGGGTCTCAAGTTGACCTGGAGGGCGATAACATACCCCCACTGTCAGGTCTCTTTCCCTGTCAAAAGCCCTAAGTTTCACCCAGACTGCCTCTACCGAATCCCCATCTGTGCTGCACTCTATCTCACTGCATCCTATCCCTTCCCTGACATATAAAGCCACACCCCCACCTCTCTTTCCCTTCCTGTCCTTTCTAAAAAGGTGATACCCTTCTATGTTCACATTCCAGACTTGCCTTTCATCCCACCAAGTTTCTGTGATTCCCACCAGATCGTATCCTCCTATTCCCAGGAGAGCTTCAAGCTCTTCCTGCTTATTACCCATGCTCCTAGCATTGGTGTACATGCACCTCAACTCCTTCCCACTGCTTCCTTTCCTTGGAGTGCCCAGCCTCCTCCTTCCTCCCATCCTCCCTGGTACCTGGCCCCTCTCTGTAGAAGTCCTGTCAGTCCCTGCAGTATCTCTAAAGCCCTGCTCCCAGAGCCCCAATCCTCCCCGCACACTTGTCCAGTGCAGACACGTTACTGGGGGGCCTGAACCCACCCCCCACTGGCTCAGTTTAAAGTCTTCCAGATGAAGCTCGCTAGAGCATCTCCAAAGGACCTTTTCCCCATCCTCGTGAGGTGTAACCCATCCCTTGCCAGAAGTCCATTGGCAAGAAAACGAGTGCCGTGGTCAAGGAACCCGAAGCGTTCCTTCTGGCACCACACCCTAAGCCAGTCGTTCACCTCGGAGACCCTCCTGTCCCTTCCTGGCCCAAATCCCCGGACAGGTAAGATTGACGAGAAGGCCACTTGGGCCTTCAGCTCCCTGAGTTTCTTCCCCAAGGCCGAAAAGTCCCTGGTGATCCCGACCACCCCCTGCCTGGCCACGTCGTTTGTGCCCACATGGATCACCAGGAGTGGCTGGTGACCCCCGGAGCGAACAAGACGCTCCACTCTGTCCTTCACGTGCCGGATGCGTGCGCCCGGCAGGCAGCAAACCTTCCTCACCTCCAACCTGAAACCTGGTTTGCCCCATTTTACCACATCCTTTCCTCAACTGCAGGGGAGTTCATGATCCTCTACCATGTGATACCCCCTCACATGCCTATATGTTGCTACAAGATCCCCTCTGGTTCTCTTCTTCTCCTGGCTGAAAAGACCCAGCTCCCTCCATCTCATCCCATACGACATTCCCCCCAGTCTGGCTACCACCCTTGTGACCCTGAGCTGAACTGATTCTAGCCTAGCTAAGTCCCTCTTATAATGTGGAGCCAAGTACTGGACACAGTACTCCAGTTGTGGACACACCAGAGTCTTTTAAAGTTGTACTAATACCTCTCTTGATCTGGAAGCCATGCTTCTGACTATGCCAGGTCACACTGCTGGCTCATGTTTAACCTGCTATTGACAAGTACCCTGAAATCCCTTTCACAAGTGCTGCTCTCCAGCTAATTGTCCCCCATCCTGTACCTGTGGCACCTATTCCTAAGTCCTAAGTGCAAGACCTTGCACTTGCCTGCATTGAATGCCATCCTGTTGTCCCCCACTCCCTTCCACAGTCTGTTTAGGTCATTTTGGATCTGGAGTACTTGTTTCCCAGTTGTGGCCACTGTCCCCACTTTCTCAGTGAATTGGTCAGCAGACTGGTCAGGTCACTGATAAGGAGATTGAACAGAATCAGTCCCAAAACTGAGCCCTGAGGGACACCACTCATCACCAGCTGCCATCCTGATGAAACCTTGTCAAAGAATTTTGTGGCTTGTGGCAAGGGGCGGCCTATAAATTTCCAAATAAAATAAATAAATAAAAGAATTCCACAAGGTTGGTCTGGCAGGACCTATTTCTGCAGAAGCAAGTTGCATGGCTACCAACCCCCTTCCCTATCTAGGATTTCTAGAGCTTTCCTTATTATGAACTTTTCCATCATCTTTCCCACAATGGACATTAGGCCAACTGGCCAGTAATTCCCCTTGTCTCCTCTGCTGCCCTTTTTGAAGATTGGAACCACTGATGCCACCTTCTAATCCTCCAGTACTTCTCTTGATTTTCAGAAAACCTCAAAAATGAAGGCCAACAAAGTACCCTTAGGTGTAGCCTGTCATAACTGGGTGCTTTTGTAACATCCAGGGCCCTGAGGAGCTCCTCAATGCCTAGGTTGAGTGACTCCAATCTGTACCCCCATAACCCCAACTTGATCCACCTGCCCCCAGGTAGATCACCTTCAACCTGCTTTTGAATAAAGTTACCATTAATTCCAGAGAAAGGCCAATGGTAAACAATTTTCAGGTCTTCAGGAAGGAATTCAGCAAGCAGTCCTCATGGTTGCCAGCCCAATAAATGTAGCCTCTAATTTAAAGCAACTATCCATGCCTATGTCTCAACAGACTTAGTTTTACTTGCAGGATCTCCTGCTTATCCAAAAACTATTTATAAAGCAATTTCCTTTTGCTGAGCACGATTAGTCTGATTTCATCCTCACTCATGATAAGCTACTTGCTAATGCAACGGATCAGAAATGCTTGTATTATGCAAATACAACTGGTTCCTCAGTCAGACCTTCTCCAAATACACTGAGGTCAAAGGGGCAGATCCAGCCAAGTTGGGATGGAGCCAGGAAGCGTGGTCCTGCTTGTCATTCATGCAAAAGGCTAACAAATGAACCAGAACCACTGAGGGAATCAGAACAATCAATACAAAATGAGATCAGGAAATAGAATTTTGAGGTATAAATACATAAGTTGACACTAATGCTTCAATTACAAGAGCCCAGAGGGAGCTATCCCCCTGACCTTCTCTGTCCCCACTCCAGTACTGGTTTTGGAAACTACAATTCAGCCATGATGTGAATAAAATTCAGGGGAGTCAGGAATTCAGAGTTTGGCACTCTCACCTTTCTGCCATACGATCACAAGATTGGCACTTCATATCATCAGAATGGCTGCAAAGCTTGTAATTGCATCAAGAGGAGAGATGACACAAGTGCTTCAGCAGAGAGCTTTGGCTGTGGGGAGGTAGAGAAATCAATCAATTAATTAAACCTGAGCCAGCTGAATTGATTAGAATTCTGTCTATCTCCTACAGCAGGATCCTTCAGCCTTTCCAGATCTCGGACCCAGTTTTACCACTCACCAGCAACATGGGGCCTGCTTTTCAATTTCACCATGTACCACAGTGTTGCTTCTCTCTCTGTTCACACCTCCTGCCCTCTTTCTTTTTCTCCTAAAACGCCGCCACCACCAGCTCAGCAAACGCGGTCGCAGAGCAACTGGCGATGATGCCACTGGTGTAGCCATGGGTCCAGGCACACTCCATGTTTAACGCACTGGACAGGGATCCTTGCCAAATTGATCTTTTAAGAAATACGATTAATACATTTTTATTATTATATTTACAGCCTGCTTATTCTTTCTGTAAGACCCGGGGCTTCCATGATCCTCTTCCTTCCCATTTATTCTCATAGCAATACTTTGAATTCCAAAAAGGTGAAAGCTTTGGCATTCCCAACCTTCCCAACCTCTGACTTCCATCATCCCCAGATGTGCTATTATTTTCTAGTTATTCTTTCCATATCAGAGATGAAAACATGAAACAACGGAGAGTTCCTTCCCCTTCCGTTTCCTTCTTTAAGAGATCTGTAAAGAGGAGACCAAGTTTCACACTGAGTTTGCCATACAGTCAGGAGACTTGGAATCCTCAACAATACAATTCCAGGTTTCTTTTCATCTTGTGCCCCAGAACACCACTCATCAGTGCCTCCTCCTGGCTTGTCTGGCACGCAGGGGGACTTCTGGCAGGCTGGCCTGCCAATGCGGAGGGCCCACCTGGCCCCTGGAGGCTTGAGCAGCCTCTGTGGGCTCCACCGCTCTCTTTGCTATCTCCAAAGAGAGTGAGGGGAAGCAGGCTGGAAATGCTCCGGCACCGCTTTTGGACTCCCAGACCTGTTTCTTCCAATGACACTGGTGCCCTGATTGTGCTGCTCTGCGTGAAGGGCTTTTTGCGAACATGGGTGAGGCCTCGTGAGTGTGCCCCCTCTCCTGATGTCATCGAGTCCACCAGCATAGCCCGGGGAAGTGCTCTAAAGTGACCTAATGCAAAGCAATGCTACTCTGCTGTGGCTGGCTAATCACATTAACTGTTAAAGTGCTTCTCCTTGCAAATTGCAAATCAATAGTGATATTTAATTTAAAAATTAGCTTAGATAGGCCTGAAGCGCTTGTATATCTGAGCCCTTGTCCTTATAGCTTTATAAAATGGAGATACTTCCCAGAGGCCTAGCTGTGCACATACTGAATGGCCTTACCCAGCAGGTAACTTTATATCCTGTTTTATGTCTTCAGACCCATTAGCTCTATAGACCTGGGGGACTTTTCAGCTTTTATAGTTCCCTGAATAATGATTATGTTCTGGGAAAGAAAAAAATACTTGGTTGTTTATAGCATTCATCCTGCTCTTTAGCCACAGAAGGCTCCCAAGGTCGCTTGCAAAAATATTTCTTAAGACAGCCCCCTGCCTACATGACATGAAAGGAAAGGGGCTTGAGAGGGAGAAGGAATAAAGCAAATTCCTGAAATGGATTCTTGGTGGCAAAGTTCATCAGGTGGTTAGCCTAGTGGAAGAATGGCTATTTTCTGACATTTTAATGGCCTCAGATGGATCCAGGTGTGATGGAGGGCTGTCGGGCCACTGCTTCCTCTGCCCATGATCTTCTGCTTTTGGGAGAATCCAGGTGTGATGGAGGGCTGCCTGGCCACTGCTTCCTCTGCCCATGATCTTCTGCTTTTGGGAGAATCCAGGTGTGATGGAGGGCTGCCTGGCCACTGCTTCCTCTGCCCATGATCTTCTGCTTTGGGGAGAATCCAGGTGTGATGGAGGGCTGCCTGGCCACTGCTTCCTCTGCCCATGATCTTCTGCTTTGGGGAGAATCCAGGTGTGATGGAGGGCTGCCTGGCCACTGCTTCCTCTGCCCATGATCTTCTGCTTTGGGGAGAATCCAGGTGTGATGGAGGGCTGCCTGGCCACTGCTTCCTCTGCCCATGATCTTCTGCTTTCGGGAGAATCCAGGTGTGATGGAGGGCTGCCTGGCCACTGCTTCCTCTGCCCATGATCTTCTGCTTTTGGGAGAATCCAGGTGTGATGGAGGGCTGCCTGGCCACTGCTTCCTCTGCCCATGATCTTCTGCTTTCGGGAGAATCCAGGTGTGATGGAGGGCTGCCTGGCCACTGCTTCCTCTGCCCATGATCTTCTGCTTTCGGGAGAATCCAGGTGTGATGGAGGGCTGCCTGGCCACTGCTTCCTCTGCCCATGATCTTCTGCTTTCGGGAGAATCCAGGTGTGATGGAGGGCTGCCTGGCCACTGCTTCCTCTGCCCATGATCTTCTGCTTTGGGGAGAATCCAGGTGTGATGGAGGGCTGCCTGGCCACTGCTTCCTCTGCCCATGATCTTCTGCTTTTGGGAGAATCCAGGTGTGATGGAGGGCTGCCTGGCCACTGCTTCCTCTGCCCATGATCTTCTGCTTTTGGGAGAATCCAGGTGTGATGGAGGGCTGCCTGGCCACTGCTTCCTCTGCCCATGATCTTCTGCTTTTGGGAGAATCCAGGTGTGATGGAGGGCTGCCTGGCCACTGCTTCCTCTGCCCATGATCTTCTGCTTTGGGGAGAATCCAGGTGTGATGGAGGGCTGTCGGGCCACTGCTTCCTCTGCCCATGATGTCTTCAGTGGGAAGGAGAGGGCTCTTGGAGGGGCCATACTATCAGAACCACAAATGTCACCAGCACTGGCCACCCTGATTTCCAACCATGTGATGCTGTCATCAAGTACCTTGAATTAGAACTCCCACCACCCCTACCCAGAAGGTACAAATGGCTGAGAATGAGAGGAACTGTAGTCCCACTCACCTGGCACCAGTTTAGGGAAGGTCAGGATTAGATTTTTACTTTTATGTCAGTTCTTAGTTTTTGTAAGCCATATTGAGCTTAGAGTTAATGGAAAGGCAGAATGAGAACATTTTAAATAAACAGCAGCCAGTTTTCAAGTTATACAGCTGTGCAGACACTGTACCCCTGAGGCAACTTCCCTGAACTCCACATTCCTTGATTCAGACCCATCTGTCTTCTGCGCTTCTGTAATTAAATGTGGGTGATATGGGGATTGGGTGTAATCAGCCAGATGCAGCAAGTTTCTTGCAGCACATGAGATGGGGGAAGCGGACACAGAATGACTTGCGTAGCCACATGCAGCAGCAAAGTGGTGCTAAGGCCGGGGGATTTTCCATCCACAAGTTGTGGCTTCTTGTGGGTGAAAGTTCTCTTTGCTCACAGTGTGCATTTGCAGAAGGAAAATGAAGTTGTGCCACGTCTCTCTTGCAGGAGGTCTGTATAAAGCAGCAAATGTGTGTCCCACCATGACATTTGGCGTAGCCTGCCAGGCATGTATTCCAGTCTGGAATTGGAAAAATGAGTGGGTGCTGGTGGAGGGCGGAACCGTCTCGCAGCAGGTCAGACTAGGGGTTTATCATCATCTAGGCCAGAATTGTCCACTCTGACTGGCAGCACCTCTCCAGATTTGAGACACAGGCTTTTCCCAAATATACGGACCTGCCAGGGACAGGACATTCTACTGATTTACAGTCACTCCCATTAAACAACCGGCAGGCTACTAATTCTGACTGCTGTGCTGCCTTTGATCTGACACACGGCACATCATGCACAGGTGGCATGAAGCATCACAGGGAACGTGCCAAAAATGGGCTATTCATCAATTGCCTCTTGCCCGTCTCAGAAATGGCCGGCTGCAAAGCTGGTCACAGCCTGCAAGAGTCAATTTAAGATGGGGCCTTTTCCAGCTGCCTTGCTTGCCATCCCGCAAAAGCACAGCCTGCCTCTCTCTCACCTCACTGGGTCTCCCAGGCCGAGGCCACGCTCTGCCAGCCGAGGTGCTTTGCCCACAGCTCACAAGAGAGCTGCCTGTGCATTCCGGAGTTTGGTCGCATCCAGTCATCCAGCACCATCACTGCATCAGGGGCATTAAACTCCACAATGCAATACAATAAATGGAATAGAAGGCTCTTGCTGCCAGTAAAGAAGCTTTAGGTAAGGCATATGGATCTTTTAGAATGGGGAGAAACCTCCACAAGCACCAGGAAAGCACACGCAGTTGGGGAAGAAATGGAGTGTGGCCACGTGGAGAAGCCTGGAAGGCTGGAGTGAGGCCTCAGGTGGGCTACATTAGGCCCTGGGCTGAGGTTCAACAACTCTGAGGTTGAGGCTGCTGGCTCTTAAACCAGACGGGGTGGTCCTGACATGAGGCACAGGAGCCATTTCCATGGCCAATAGGAAGAGGGTTCTTGGTCAGGGCTAGACGATGCCTAAGAAACAATAAATAGCCTTCCCTAGCGAGGGTGGCTCTGACTTTTGGCTTGCCCCACAGTCGCCGCCTCCTGGCTCCCCTCCCTGTGGCTTATTGCCGAGAGCTGGCTGCCGGCGTAGCAATTGTTTCCTATTGTTGCACTGCATTTAAACCACAACTTTCTGCCTTGCAAGGAAGCCAAGGCAGGTAACAAGGTTGTCCTCACAGTAACAGTTCTGTGTGGTAGATGAGGCTGAGAGTTTGTGACTGGCCCAAAATCACCTAGTGAGCTTCATGACCGAGTGGGGATTATGGCATGGATCTCCCAAGTCCCAGTCCAACACAACAGAAGCCAATCTGATCCTACCAGAAAGATCTCCCATGAAGCCACACTCAAATTAACGGGAGATGCCCTGGCGGGGGTGATGCTGGCGTGCATTTTCCATTCATTTTAGCTGGGTTGGTCTTGCCCAAGAGAACTTAAGCTGGGTTGTGCAAGACCGGCCCACCTGGAGATCATGCGCCCTGCTCAGTAGTCATGCTTGCTCCAGAGCTAGTGATGCAAACTGCCTCCCCAGCCCTTTCTCTTCCTTGGTTCTGCCCACTGTGCTGGATCATGCCCCCCACCCCCTTGTCCCCAAGCTCAGACCCAGCTCCTCCACTTTCTGAGCAGCAGCCCCAGTTCTCCAAGCCAAACAGCGCTCCCTCCTCCATTTCAAAAGGATATGGATCTAAAGGTTTCAGCTGATTTGTGGAACTTCAAGTGCTTCATAAAGGATTCATAATCAGAATCCATTTTGTAATACTAGTTCACTAATTTGGCGGTCTGGGACTTCCACTTATAAGGGAAGATTAAAGATATGTAAAGATTAAAAGATCCACAAGATGGTACTGGAGCCTTCCTTAGCTTGAGTGAATATTTTCAAATGTACAATATTGTAAAATCTTTGCTTACATACCGTATTTTTTGCTCTATAAGACGCACCTGACCATAAGACGCATCTAGTTTTTAGAGGAGGAAAACAAGAAAAAAAATATTCTGAATCAAATGGGCACATAATCACAGGCAGATTCCCCATCACTTCCCCATGGGCTGCACATCTGACAGACTTACTGCACACACATATTCGCTCTATAAGACGCACAGACATTTCCCCTTACTTTTGAGGGGGAAAAAAGTGAGTCTTATAGAGCAAAAAATACGGTAAATGTTTTGAACCTTCTGACAATCTCAGTTCAGGAACTGCAAAACAGATGCTGGTCCTTAGTAGGTGTGTCTGCCAAACTGGCTTGGAGGGGCCACATTTTAGTCCAAACACCTTAAAGTGAGATACCTTTGTGAGACAAACTCAAATATCACAAACGTGTCGGCTTGTGAGATCTCCAGAAAGCATGCACATTTGGATAGCTGGGAAATCAGAGTTTTGAAGTCAGGTTTCCTGTAAACAAAGCAAATTAAACCCATGCAAAAAAGTAAGAAAGTCAGAATCATGGAGCTTCTTTCTCCCTCCCCCCATGTTCCATGATAGGAAATTTAATTGTCGATCAGCCAACGTAATGTTATTTTGGTCACCATCAATGTCTAGAAAGATATATCTGTTCATGAGTGAAGAAACTTCTAAAATTTTTTGCTCAACCACTTTAAATTCCTGAGAATCACAGTGGGCATTCTGTCAGAGTTCTCTTGCCATGAATCATGGGAAGATCTCCTGACTTAGATAAAGCAGTCACCAAAGGGATACAGGAAGGCAAGAGAGTGGTCAAGGCTGGACACATCTGTGCTTTGAATCTCGTCGTAAGAAATCGTTATTTGTTCTCAGGAATTTGTCTCTTATCATTTATAACCTGGTGGTAATTGAAAGTTGTTCTGTCGACAGAAGAGCTGAGAATGAATTCAGTAGGTTCACTTTGACAGAAATCCCAGGGGAAACATGCTCAGGGGCTGGATTCAGGAGACTGGGGAATCAGGCCAAATCACTGAGCCAAACCACACTGGATCACGTCTACTGAAGCTGCTTTGGCAAAATTGACTCTGTCAGAGAGACATCTTTTTGCTGGCATGGTAAAAGAGGGTTAAGAATTGTATTAACAAAAACCCTAGCTGGGAACACATTTCTTTTATTTAAGAAATAAATAAAATAAAATAAATTTTCTTCTAAGCTAAAGCAGAAAAATGCTGAGCAGTTTCTCCCAGATTCCATCTTTTCAGATGTGTTTGTCTGCAATTCCCATCCATATTACCCAGCACAGCTGCTGGTGAGGAACTGTAGGCCAAAACATCTGTAGGGCCACAGGGTGCCCATACAGCAAGTTTGTTTAAGTAACAGCTGCAGGGGTTGGTTCAAAATTCCAGCCTGATTACATGGGTTGCAGAATCCAGCTTTTCTCAGCACAGAATCTGAATTACCAAGGCATATGAGGTTATGGCTACAGGACACGGAATAATCAAGTCAAGCTGCAACAATCGAGATTCAGGTTAGATATCAGAAAAAGCTTCCTCACTGTCAGAGCAGTATGACAGTGGAACCAGCTGCCTAGAGAGGTCACAGGCTCTCCTGCACTAAACTGGGCAGCCATCTGAGTGGGATGGTGTAAATTAGTGTCCTGCGACAGCAGGGAGTTGGACTCGATGGTTTTCGTGGCCCCTTCCAACTCTCCTCTTCCTCAACATGCGGTATTCCAATTTGGTTATATGCCACAAGTAATCTCTGTGGGGAAAACCAGGGCTGGCCTGTATTTAGCTATTTCCCCATTGATTGGATCAGCAGGATGGCATTTGTGGGAGATAGGCTTTAGCTATTACACATTTGGATTGACTCAGCAATCCCTCTTTATCTTTAATTTAATAGAGAAATCCTTTTCTAAAACCCAATTCTTCCCTGCTATCCTGCTGCTTTAGGATTATCTATCCCCCAGTTATGTGCAGTATCACAAAACTTCTGTGAGCCTTCCTTTTCTTTTCCATCCAGGGCCCTGCTGTCTTAGAGGCCCACTCCAGCCAGCTGGCCTCAGGCTCTCCTTCGTGCTGTGCTTCCAGCAAGCGAATGCAGTGGAGAAACTTCTGGACATACTGGGGCCAAAGACTCCAAATGGGCTCAGGCAGTCAATCCAATTTTTTGGAGAGCTCAATATGGGCACAGCTCCACACAAAATGGGCTTTATGGTGAGTCCATCCACTTAAAATGCCTAGAAGCATTCCCTACTTGAAATAAATGGAGCTCCGCTAGTTTTCTGAAGCAGCAGAAAAAAGATTCTGGCTGTACAGAGGGTTTTTTTAATCTTTTGGCCAAATCTTGGAAACCCGGGATAAGTGGATTTGAAAGCCTGCAAAGTAATTTTCACACTTGGTGTGGAGGTTGGTACAGCTCTCAAAACAATCTTCCCCCATCCTGGTGCCTTCCAAATGTGCAGGAAGGACCAGGCTGGGGAAGCTGGTCTTCCACAGACCAATTTTTAATTTCCTGTTGAGGCAAGAATGGAGAAACTGCAGCCCTCCGGGAACTATGGCTCCACACACACCATGATCCTTGCTTGTGGAGTGTGTGTATGTGTAGATCAGCAACATCTCAAGAGCCACCAATATTCCACTCCTATATTCAGGGATAGCTGAATTCTATATGTGTAAGTTTGATGGAGGTTTAATTGTTGTGACCTCCACATCCCTCCCGTTGGAACTGAAGTTTGATGACATTGCTCCAAATTCTACGTACCTCTCACAGAAACTACAATAAGGAAAGCTGATTACATCTGTTTCAACAGCAAAATCCTATGCACGTTCCACCGCAGCGTGTTCCCAGGTTAGCCTGCAAGGGACTGCATTATAGCCCCTGTTGCGTGGGGATACCATACTGGTGACTACTCTCCATGCTTCCTCATTTCCGCACATTTTGGTGTGGATGACTGAGTGGCATGGCTTATTTAGAAACAGGTCCTAGCCAAAGCCAATAATGCTTCTTAATGTTGCAATCTCAGTACAGAATGTTCACGTACTTTTGCTGACTGTATTATAGATCAGCCTTTAAACCAGGGGGAAAGTGGTCGCATGTCCAGAATTCAGCACTGCTACATCCGAACCAGCATTTCAGTTCAACATTCAGCTTCACTGCAACAAGCCGTCTCTGCCACATACCTTGGGATCTGGCAGTCCGACTGTTTGGGATCTGGCAGTCCGATTGTTTGGGAGGTCCCCATAGGTTCCGGGAAGCACTCAATGGCCCAGAGAGATCCTGTGTGAAGCACTAGCATTTGCTTTCTCAATCTAAGCAGACTAGCAGGTCCAACAGTGCTGCATTCCTGCACTTGCCCGAAGCATGCTTAGATGCTTCTCTGCCACCCTTAGCATCCCTTTCAGACATGCAGCTCCTTCTCGAATCCCTGAAATTTTTCCACTATACCTCAAAGCATTCCGATGTAAATAATGTCCTTTTCTGTAGAGGGACATGACTAAGGGGCTTTGGCTAATGGGCAGTATAGAAATGTGATAAACTCAGTGATAAACTCAAAAAAATGCAGTGTCAGACGTGGAAAGGTGAATGAACAAATATGCAAACACTCCTATTTATATATACAGAAAAGAGCCAGAAAGGAGGAGGAGGCATTGAAGTGATTTTGCTTCCTGATGACCTGCAGCACATTCAGCAACCTATCGGGGACACGTGAGCACACAATGGCTTTACCCACTACCCATTTTGCTTTTCTAGCCGGCTGTTACTCCTTTGCAGAGGAGAAGGTGGCAGCGCCGAGTTTGCATGAGGAGCAAGTGGAGTCATAATAGAGTGGAGTCAAAATAGCCAGGAGACAATGAAGCTGTTCTCGGCATAATAGGTTTAAATGTTTGCTGTTACTGTGTATAACAGCTGCCCTTTAAAGCCATTTCTTCAGGAATCTGTGTACCATCAATCATCTGGGAGAGAAGCAGAGGCAGAGACTATGTTTAATTCATAGCTTGATGGAACCATCTCTTTGTGTTTATCTCTCTTAGGCTCCCGATCTTATTGTGTTGCCATTTGGGACACTGCGCTGTTTTTTCCAGAAGGGTTGTGCACCGCTGCATATCTCGCTCCGGAGGAGACACAGGCAGGTGCCCCGTGGGCCTGGTGTTTTAGCTGGAGCTCTGGTCAGGACAGGATGTTGTGCCTTCTTTTACATGTGAGAGATTGCTCCCATCTGCCCTGGCGACACTCCACACATTATGGCAGTGAGCTCAGGGCCAACTCTGCCACCCTCCGGGTCCCTAGATGGCTATGTCTCCTTCCCAGGACCTGGCTTCTCCCACTCACAGCCTCCTCCTGTCCCTTCCCAGCTGTCATGCCTTTTCCCACCCTTGCCCTCATTCGACAAGGTGCCTGAATTATCTGCAGTCGGAGCTTTAAGATATGCAGTGCTGCTTTTGGGGATATTTTGACTCCACTTTTTGCTTCAGGCCCCACCTACCACTGAAACCCAGGCTCTGCGTGCTACACAAAGGGGACTTTAGCCCTCGGGTTGAAAGATGCTCTGTCTCCCTGCAGTGTGCCTTGCAAAGACAGGCTAGCCCACAGTTGCCACCCGCTCTGCTGTATTTTGCAGGACAGCCTTCCCCAACGAGTGTGGTTCTCCCACCCTGGAGACATGCAGGAAGAGCCTGGACAGCCCTCTGAGTGGGGTGGTGTAACCGCACCAGCAGGGGGTTGGACTCAATGGCCTTCATGGCCCCTTCCAGCTCGACTGTTCTATGATTCTATGAACCTGCTGGACCATGTTGGCTGGGGATGATAGGGATTTTAAAGCCAGCTGCAAAAAATTGCGAGCCAGCATGGGGTAGTGTTAAGGGTGTGGGACTGGGGCTCAGAAGACCTGCATCCTTGTGCCGACTCAACCATGGAGCTCAATGGGTGCCTTGGGGCCCGTCACAGACTCTCCACTCAACCTACCTCACCGGATTGCTGTTGCTTTGAGGATAAGATGGAGAGGAGGCAGGGAATTATGCAAACTACTTTGAGTTCCGTGGAAGAGAAAAAGTGGGAAATAAATATAATAATAAATAAACAGATAAATAAATACAAACAGTGGCTTGGCAAAGCAGAGATAATTGTTGAACAGGGTGCCTCGGAGCATGCATCCAGCGTAGGACCTTGTCTCAGTACCACGACTGGACTGAGACAAAAATCGCCTCTCACAAATCTTCTGTTTTCTCTGAAGGTTTTTTTCCCCCAGCAACTTAATTTAGGACAATAGACTTGTTTTTATTGTTAAGCCACTGAGATTCAGAAATCCTTGTTAATCTACTGCAAATCACCAGAGATCTTCCAGTAGATCCCAGTCAGACTTTTGCCTGCCCCTGTTTTAGTACTGTAAAAAAATTATTTTCACAAGTGTATAATGGCTTTTTCTCAATTTGAATGGCTGTTGCTTTTACTAAACTGTATGGTTGGCTGGATTTTAGTTTGTTCCCATTTGGATTTTATCATCAGTGGTTTCCTTCTGGTTTTGTAAACTACTTTGTAGACTTGAAACAGAAAATGTCCTGTAGAAATAAATAAATGTGGGGAGATTATGAACTGAGCCCTCCAAAGATGTGTGTGTCTGTTAAATGTTTCCTGAAGGACACCACGCTACTCTTGGCTGTGCTATCTGAGAAGTGTCAGGCAGGTTGACTAGCAGGACAAGTGGCCCAGGGTTAAACCACAAAGACGGAGGTAACAAAGATCTCTTTTTCGTGTCTCCTGGGGCAGGCTGGCCGACAGGTGAGTTTCTAGCTGCGCCATGGACAAACCTGTTTGACCCCACAGTCTGTCTTGAATTCAACAAGAGTGCAAGCTTCCAAACAGGAGACAAGAAGGCGGCTCTGTTTACCAGGCCATGAGCAGCTGGAGAGTCTTGGAAAGGAAATGTCTCTCTCTTACGATGATGATCCTGAAACACGTGTTAATTGAATTGGGCAGCAAGAGAAACCAGAACCGCCCAAGCTGGAATTGACCACCAGAGGACAGGAGCAGGGATGAGCAGGGCTGTGTGGGGCATGTTTGGCTTCAACCGCTTGAATGCTCAGGCTGCTTCAGGAACCACCCAATAGTAAGGGCTAGGAGTCCATCCGTTTGTGTTTGAAGGGCCTGAAGATACAGTGGATATTTTTGTGATGCCAAATGAAGTGGCTATGAAAAACCAAGGACTGTCCTGAAAAGAGTGAGGAGGGGGCATGGGGGAGAGGGAGCATACAGAGAGAAATGGGGTGAGTGTGACCAATAAGACTATGTTGGAGAGAGGGAGAGAAAGAAGAGGGTATTAGAAAGCAGTGAAAGGGGTGGATCTGCCCGTTTGGGTTTGGCCCCGGCCACCATTGGCTTCAGTCCTACTCACTGCCAGTACAGATCCCTGCACCCTGCCCAACGGAGCGTGGCCCTTCACAGAATCAACGTTCCCCACCCACTGGGCAATGACATCTCTCCTCTTCTGCTTGGCATTGATCCCTGCTCTGCCTGGAGACTGTCTCTCACTCACCTCCTGAGAGTACTTGATAAAAGGGTGTTGTAGAGGCCAGGCAACTGACAAGTCTTTTCCAGAGCAGGGTTATTGCAGATGATGAAGATGGTGATGATACTGTGAGTGTTGCTTCTAGCTAGGAAGAGGGGGTGCATGTTCCACTGTAAATCAGTCTTGCCCATTAGAGGGGGCTGTTGCACACCCAAAACATGCATGCGCTGGAATTGCACGCACACACAAGTGATGACAATGTGAGCCATTCCAGATTGAGTATGACATTAATTGAACAAAAGATTTTTGGAATATTAAAAACCAGCTGGATTTACACATCTTTGTCCCTGAGACAGTAGCAAATCTGACATGAAAAATAACCAATCTTGCAAAATATCCTGGAATGCTAAGTCTGTTTTGCACATTACTCACTACCCAGGGAAACCCACAGCCAGGCAGCTTGGGAGGGTATCCAGTGTGGGGAATCTACCACCATTTAATATTTGCCTCTCCCCAAAGGCCTTACTATGACTTTACTCTACAGCATTGTGGGAAGGGAAGGGTAACAGTGCACCAAACAGAGCAGGAGGACTAGGACAGCTGTCCGGGCAGCCCCGGGCCTTCCTGCTGAGATGCTGGGATCCTAGAAGCGGCTTCGGGTGGCCACATGCTGATGGCGGACTGCCCCTCGCAAAATGAGTCCACGCGTGGCCTGCTTCGTTCACGCAGGCTGGTGAGGCTCCCCTCAGAGTGAAGGACACAAGGGGCCCAACCCTGCCATGCTTCACCCAGTTAACCATGATGGGCATGAGGAAAAAGAAAATCAAGCATAAAGTTGGGGCACAGAGAAACAGTAGTCAACCCTGAGCACATGGCACAGTCCCCTTTTATGCCCCTGCAGAGCATGTGGCCATGGCAGCTGCTTATTGGGCTGAAGTTCCTGCTGTAAGCACTGTTGGCACGCTTGAATCGAGGTGGTTTCCGCGCTGGGAGGCTGGGCTGCCTGAGGTTTGGGCTGGGAGCCCTGGGGCAGTGGCGGGGGGGGGATTCCTGTAAACCTCTGACCCCATGGATGCTCTGGTTGGACTGATAAGACTTGAGGACATGACCAGCCTTCTGCTGCTTGATGGCAGCCAGCCTGTCACGTCCTACAAGAGGAAAACCTGTTTCAAAACAGACTGAGAAGAAAACTTTTAAAAGCAATCGTCAGGTCCCTTGATATTCAAGTTGTTGTCATTGTTTTCCTCTCTTTTGATTTAGAAATCTGCAAGATGGATCGCTATACTATTAAAATCAGAATGAGGACCTTAGAATGATCTGTCAGAACTCTTAACCTCTGGGCTGGCTGCAGGTGAACTGGGGCTCCTGATGGAGGCGCAGGGGATGCCAGGAAAGGTACGAGCTTCTTCTAGGCCTCCTTGTCCAGCCAAGAGGCTTGATTTTATGTAACTCCCTTCCACTGTCATCAACACAGCACAGGGGCTTGCCCTCCCACGTGTAGGATTTCCTGGTGTCCTGAGGCAAAGAGGCCATTTGAAAGAAAACATTTGTCAGTGGGTTTTCCTCTCCTCCTCCTCTGAAGTCTTTTGTGGGCATCCATGGTGTGACACCTTCAGGGGAGGAAATTGTGGGGTGGCTGCACTGGTTGACTTCTCAAGCCAATTTTATCTGCACACAAGGAGGCTTGTGGTAATCAATTTGGGAACAGCTGATCTGAAAGGGATCCTCCTGCACTCCAAATGGAGGCCTGGCTCTCCTGGAGGTGCTCACCTGTACCTGGGTTGTACCATTTCAGGCTGCAGGAGCCCGGTGCGGGGAGCTTCGAAACATTGAATGCTCCTCCGGCAGCCGTGTGGGTGGGAAACGCTCAGCACATTGATCTCCAGCAGGCCAGAAACAAGGCTGGGACTGCCTCCCCGACTTGTGGTTTCTACAGCACACATTTGTGAGTTTTCAGGCCCCTTAATTCAGGAGGGCAGCCGTCCTTCTTTACAGAGAACAGTCTGCTAGTTGAGCTCCTCCACTTAAATGCATCCTTATTTTGAAAGACTGTCTAGTCCAGTTCCAGTTGAAAGAGATTAGAAATATTGCCTGTCCACCATTAGTGACAGAATACAGGTCACCTTGGGAGATAAGCCGTGTTTCCATAATGTGCAACAATTCTGCTTCTGAAACACGAGACAGTGGAACGCCTAACATCGGGCAAAGCAATTTGGCTGCAGAGAATTATAAAAGCATCCTTCCCAGCACAGCACCCTCCAGATGTGCTAGTCTGAAGTGCCCACCCACCTTGCTCTCAGGGGATGATGGGAGCTGCAATACAGCACCTGTGGAGGGGCCAGGTGGGGGACGGCTGTTTCAGGCCAAGTGTGGAAGTGGTTGTGGGCTGGTCTTTGGCCAGGCTTTCTTCCATTGGGACACAGCCACCTCTGAGCCTGCCCTCTGCTGCCCCCCAGTACTCACCCCCCCACAGGACCATGTCAGGTAAGCCAAGGAGTTGGTTGCAGCCTGGCTGCCCTGTACTGCCGTAGGCCCAGGCCCAGCCTAAGCACCTAGTCTGTGGCAGAATGGGCTCAACAGCCCTTCCTGCTCTGGAGCCTAGACGCCAGCCGGCCTTCGGGCTAAAGGCAGCACCTGCCTCTGGTCCCTTTGGCTCCTGGTCTACCTGCTCCAGAACCTGACCCCCAGCATCCCCCAGCCTGGTGCCCTCCAGGTGTCTTGGGCTGCAGCTTCTATGAAGGGGACCGGATTGGGAAGACTGCTTCAGACCATTCTATTTGCCTCCAACACCACTGGGTCCTGACTGCGTGTCCCCCCCCCCCCCCACGCATGCTTTCTGGCTGAAGTTACATCTTTTCTAGGCTTATGTCTCACCAGCTCCCCAAGCCGTATCCAAAACATGGGGTGGCTGGCACGTTTCCCAGTGGCTGTATTCTGTGCATGCAAGAAGGCAAGGGCTGGCTTTCCTTCTGTGACAAAATGATCGCCTTGAGACCAAGGAGAGCTGCTCACAGAGGTGACATTTCACGCTGCCACTTGGTGAAATGCCTTTTTGCCCAGGAAATGAGCTGCAACAAAGGAGTGACATGGCAAGGGATAGACAGATGCATGATGCAGGCAGAGATAACCGATCCTGCTGGTGCCATTCGTACACAGAGGCAGCCATAAAAGCCGCTTGGAGGAAAGGTCAGGAAGGCATGTTATCTGCGTTTTTAAAAGTCATTTTGTGTTTTGGAGCTTAGACCCATGTCTGCCTTGCCCTGAAGGTCTCGAGTAAGCCTCGTTTCTCTCGCCTTGTGTTTTGTGACCAGCTCTGCCACCACCGCAGGCCTTTTCTGAAAGGGGGAGCCCCATGGCCACCATTTTGTGAGCATGCCCACAACACTCTCTAGAGGCCAAAGGTGCTGACCCCAGAAGGCTGTGAGTCTGCACCATCGGAACGTCAAGGCTGCGGCACATCCGTGTTCGTGTGGGCCGCTGCGCTGCACTCTGGCTCCAGGAAGTGCGAATGGGCCTGCCACGCGGGTGGCACTCCCTTGCTGGCCAACGGCTGGCTTTGCCTGCACTTTCCTTCTCCCACGGCGGCCCGGACAATGCTGAGTTGTTCCTGAAATGGCAGGCGGGAGCACAGGAGCCGTGTTTGCGGGAAGCCCTGGGTCCCCAACAGCTGACCCACGGTGGCAGTTGGCAGCCTGTCTCCTTGCCTCCCCGGTGGAATGGGGTGCCAGGAACCGAAGCTCCTGAGGAAGTCCACTGAATGAATGCTAAAACGTGTGTTGTGGGGAAGCAGAGGGTTTGCCTCATTTCTCCCAGGCTAAATGCTCCCTTCAGCATTAGCATGGAAGTTGTTTTTCAGAGTGTGATGGCTGTTTAAGGGGTGTGTGCAGGGGAGAACTGTATTCACCGAGAAATTAGACTTGGCGCCAGTCCTGTTTTCCCCTGCCGCAACCCAGGGACCAAAGGTAGACGCCTCGAGGAAAACTCTCCTATTTACCAGGATGGCTGTAGTGCGAGAGTTGATTCCCTGCAAAGATGGGTTTCAGCACACAGAGTGAGTAAAGATGGCACGTCTCCAGCTGGAGGGCTCATGCCTTGAGCCCAAGGGAGGCTTTCTGGTGTCATTGTTCTTCTTGCGGCATCGTCTTGCTCCAGCAACCCCTGCAGCTTTGCAAAGCTGTGTCCCACCCCATTGCAGTGGCTTCCATCTCAGGCTCTGAGAATGCTTTGCCACCCCTTCCCCAGTATACCAGTGTGTGTTCTGGGGGCTAACGACAGAAGGCCTCTGGAAACAACATGCCCATATTACAAATACCTTTCATATGGTGCCCCATTGCATGCCTGGGTTAGGGTCACGCTCTCCTTTCTCTTGTGGTGTTTGTGGCTTCTGAAAGGTGCCTGCTTGGTAGGTGCAGTCCAGCAAGCGGTGCAGTGGCTTGCTCTGACGCCCTCCGGAACAGGTAAGCAAGAGCAGCCCCGTCAAGCTGGCGTCCTTTGGTCGCTTGCCTTGAGGGGAGGGGGGGATAAGTCTTGCTGGCCAGGTCAAATGAAAGGCCCAGCCAGCCAGCCCTGCACTCTCTCACCAACCACAGGGAGCAGTCAAACACCCTGCAGAGCCATCAGTTTGCCAACCCACCTCTGAAGCTGTGCTTTGTAGGGCTTTTTCCAAATGCCCAAGCTGTGCTTGGTGAAACAGGTAGCAAAAGCAGGCAGCCCCATTGCAAGATGCCTGGGGGATTACACTCCTTGGAGCAAGTGTTTGAATCTTGCCTAACTGGTTCTAGGAAGCCTCCATTCATCCCTTTGTTTGTTTGTTTTCCTTCCAGGGGACTCAGAGCAGCTTATATAGTTCTCCTCCACCTCCTCTCCATCCTATCCTCACAACAAGATCTCTGTAAGGTAGGTGGGGCTGAGAGCCGGTAACTGGCCCAAGGCCCCACAGTTGGCTTCATGGCTGTGTGGGGACTAGTGAAACACACTGGCTTTCTATGTCCCCACTGGCTCCTTGCCACTACAGTCACAACTTTTTGCTTATTATCATGACCCTTACTTGCACTCTTGCAGATTGGGAATGACCCAGTTCTGGTGCATTTATGACTAGTTCATCTGTAAGAGGGTGCGGAGATATGGAGGGCTGGTCGCTGAGGGTGGTGGTGGTTGTTTTAAGCAGCAGAAACCCTCAGTCTTTCACTCTGTGCTCATTCAGCCTCATGCCTGTGTAAGGAGACTTGGCCTATCTAGAATTCCTTCGAGTTAGGGATGGCCTAGGAGCAATCCCACCCAGAGGTTTTGAATCTCAACAATGCAGCACCCTTGTTTGAGGCTTTGCTGCTTTGTGTGTCCAGCATCCGTGCAGCCCTGCAGTGCCAGCGAAGCTCGCAAGCAGAGCGCGCCAGTTACAAGCCACTAAGGGCCGATGTTGCATCAGGCATCCTTGGGGAGCTGCAAGGGGCCCCAGCCCCCTGGCAGGACACACTGCCGAAGCCTCTCCTGCGTGCCCTCAAAAATGCCGGGTAGTGAACAACCCTGGACTCTGAGTCCCGCTGCCATTTTAATTTCCCACAATGCCTTGTTGTACGATTGCTCGGAGCCTCCTAGGGACTTAAAAGCCAGTCAGTGCTGCTACTATCCGATATCCTTGTCAGGTGAATCTGCCAAGATCTACTGACAGGGAAGGAGCCCCCAAATTAGACTTTGCCCAGAACAAGCCGGGAGCCAGCCCCGTTTTCTCTGTGCAGCAGCGGTGTGCTGCACAGTAACACAGGGCCCCCTTCTCTCACTGTCTTGACGTAAGAGCCTTTGATAACAGGGCAGATCCTGTCCTACCTGTCCCCAAAGGAGCTTGCTGCACATCTCCCCCACTTCAGAGGGACCCGCGGCTAATCTGTCCCTGGCGCCAACCACCCTCTTGGTCGCGACACCAACAATTCCCTTCATGGTGTAGCACTGTGGCCACCTTGCGAGTTGATGCCATCAACGGGCTCTTCGTTCTCGGAGGCCGTGTGTTTCGAGAAGAACCTGAGCCCGGATGGTGAAGCAACATCCCTTTTCTCAAGGGCACACAGAGAGGGGTGCTTTGAGTGGCGAGACTGCCCGGGCTGGTTGCATAGCTACAAGGAGCTGAGCAAAAGGAAAATGTATTCCTGCGAGAAGCAGCCTGCAAATCAATACCCTTCCCCAGAGAAAATCCACCCCATTTCAGCATTGGCTGTGAAAACCTCTGCATCAAAGGCGAGAGTATGAAGTCCCAGGGACAAAAGCAGACATGCCCCTCAGGAAAGCCTTGGCCAGATCCTCCCCCCCACACCCCTGCCTTCTACTAGGCAGGAATCTATGAGGAGGTGGGGGAGCTTTGATTTTGATTGAAATGGTGTTTAATCCCCCCCGCCACCACTTAACACAGAGAGATTTCCTGATTTATATCTCCTCCCTACATCCAGTTGTTGCTAACACCCGGGGGGGGGGGCACTCTAAATATTTGCATGTCTCCCCATCCACTGCTGCCCAAGCAGGTGCTTTGAATGGACTGACAGTATTAGAATGGATCAGAAAAATGGTGCAGGGGGAAGGTGAAAAACAATCAAAGAGCCCACGGATCAGTTGTCTGAGGGGGAAAAAATCAACCCTAAAACAGCCTATGGGTCTCCTTGTGGGTAGTCTGCAGCGGGCAGGCGGGAGGGCGGGGGCTGCCCTACTAAGTAACATGTGCTAGGCTCACAGCACAACCAGCTGTTGACTGTTATTATTGATTGATGGCCATGTCATGCAAACCCAGTCATGGTGGTCCGCCTTTTCATAGCTTCCAGGTGCCCTGTTTCTTGAGTAACTTGGCAGAACCTTCCCTTGCTGCCCCCCTTTTGCACAGAGAAGGGCACCCCGTGAGTGGCAGGTCTCCCTTGCATTCCATCTTGCTAGTCGTCCTTTGCAGCCTGATGTGCCATGGGCTAGGCACACATCGGCCCACTTTGGACACAGATCTAGCCCTGAGTGATCTTCAGGCACAGTTGCTTATCAGAGCCAGAGGTACAGCCAGGCAGCAGAAGAGCCACTGGTGTGCTCAGCCGCCGTTCCAGGTGCATTTGTCCCTTCTGGTGAGCCACCTCTGCAAGGCTGTGTCAGATGAGGACATGCCGTGTCTCCTGAGAGCAGGGGCTGGCTTGGCTTTCAAACAGGCGCTGCACATGTTTCAAGCTTGTCAGCTGCAGTTGCTTTTGTTCATTCACCACTGAGACTCTTGAGCCTGCTGGGCATTTCCCTGGGTGAGGAGGACACAAAAATGTGCTGCCTGCACGAATAGGATGCGTGGAGTGGGAAGTGGGGAGGGATAGTATGCACAAGGCCTCTCAGCTCACCCTTGAAACCAGGGCGGCGAGGCGTAGCTGATTTGTGCTGCCCTTCCCTGCACATGTAACTCACAGGCAAGTGGGTGGATAGGGCGCTGTCTGGAATCACCTAAATCTACCTCCCCTGCGGATGTGGCAAACTGCAATGCTCATCATCCCCAACCAGCACAGGGACAGGTTGGTGATGGAAGCGTGAGGTTACTCAGATGCATTGCTGTCACCAATGAATCAGGCAGTCAATTTTCCATTTTTTAAAACTATTTTCAGGGCTTCTTTAAAAACGGCCAGCAAGGACTGTTTCAGGAGAGAGCTCTCCTGACCCCTCTTGCACCTGAGAGAAGGAAGGTGCCTCTTCTAAGTGGATGCCTGCTGAAAAAGTTCTATCTGGCTGCCTGATGCGCTCCAGATGTTGGACTACTGACTTCCATCAGCCCCGGTCAACAGGTCCAATGGCCAGGGATAATTAGAGTTTTGTCAAGCAACGCCTTGAGGGCTTCAACTTGCCCACCCTGCTAGACTTCCTGTTTTCCCCATATTGGTGTAGTTTAACTGAGTGATAAATCAAAAACTAAGGACACAACCTATGCATGCTTAGACAATTAGATAATCCTGCAATTCCCAACATGCTTTAGCCAGCCATATTGGCTGGGGCGTGCTGGAAGTTGTGCCCCTCTTTCTGTCTTGACATACACAGGGCTGCACACTTTGTTTTCTTAACCAAATGGCAGCCCTACGAATAAATAAGGCATTGAATCTGAGTTGGAAGTAGCAGGGAGCTTCTAAAGTTCTAGAAATTCTAGTTTAGAAACTAGAAAATTCTAGTTTAGAGTTCTAAAGGGGTGCAGAATTCAGCGCTTGATAGAGGTGGGCAGCACCATGGAAAGGACTGAGACTCTGCCAGTAGTTTCCAAGTGTTGAGTAGGCTCAAGGGGGAGACTATCTGCTATGAAAGGTGGTTGATTTTATGAATGTTCTTAGCGCCTCTTAAAGCCTTTCTGAAGATTTCTCATCCAAATTCAGCTGAGATGTTCCTTCTGGGGAAACTTTCCAAGCAACGTGTGTTGGTCTGTACTAGTGCACCATGAGAGAATAGCTGGACTGCCACAAAAAATCCACCAATCAACTCACTAAAGGTTGCTGTGAGCCTGGGCAGCACAAGAGGCTGCCTGAGCCCTTCCCGTGTGAGTCACCATTCTGGCCCCGCCACCTTCAAACATTCTCTTGGTGGGGAGAGCAATTCCACCCTTTCTCTGCATCGTTTTGCAGTCCTCAACTCCTCTCTTATTAACTTTGTGCCCCTTGCCACACATCCATTTGCAGTTCGTATCTACCACTTTCCCCGTTGGGATTCAAGTCGTTATGCCTATTTTTCCCCCAATAGCGTCAAAGGAACCTGGCTCAGTCTAGAGCCCTCCAGGCGTGTTGAACTACCTGCCTCATTATCCCCGGTGGCTGAGGACACTGGGGAGTGCAGTTTGGCACATCCATAGGGCGAATCCACCATAAGGATGTTCTTTGCAGCTCACTGATAAAGAACCAGTGAAGTTCACAGCACAGTCCAGGTTAAGGTTCAGAGGTGAAAATCAAAGATGCCATCAAAGAGACGGGCGGTGAGGGTGGGCACAGTCCATTTATTGGTTATATATTTCATTTGTAACCTGCCATTGCCGATTTCTTTGGATGAGTGAGGAAGACAAAGGGGTCTCCTGCTGACCACCAGACTGACAGAACCCTGCTGAGCTCCACTGAACGCCCGTTCAGAAGGCAGCCTGGTCCAGGATCATTGCGCCTTTGCGAGTTGAGTGGGAGCCGCTCCTGTCCTCCTTCGGCTGCCCCAGCCTTTTCTCTCATCAACCCTTATCCCCGTGTTTCTAGAGATTCCCTTACATAACAAGTCATTACTGTGTGTTTTGAAAGATTATGCATGTTTTTTTCTTTCTAATGCTCAAATCCATTTAGACAAAGCCTTGTCAAATCTGGGATTGTAGTGAGTAAAGTGCTTGGGCAGAACAGGCAAGCGGCTGCAGCCCCTGGCAAAGAGCCCCCAGCCAGGTCCTTCCCAGGGGCCAACAGAGTCTGCTGTAATGCATCTTTGTTTTTCTATGGGTGTTTCTTCTCCCCCCATTGCTCCCCAGTGATTACTGTCAGGAACGGGAGGCAGTCGATTGCCTGCAACATCTTCTGTGTCCAAAGACAGAACAACAGGCGGATGCAACTCTCCCCCCGCTTGGCTTTGTCCCTGGATTATTGCCCCCGCCACACACACCCTGCTCGCCTCATGGCCAAGTATTTCTACTTGCCCAGCCCCTTTGCATCACTTGCGTCTGTTGCCCACAAGAGCGTCACTTGCTCCATTTCTGCAGGCCCTGCTATTGTTTTAAGACACGGTGAAAAAACCGGGCAGCTGCACAGCCGGAATTGCCACCTCTGCATGTCAACAGCCGGCCTGATGCCACACAGAGCAGAGCAGAGCAGAGGCCCTGCTGGGGAGGCACGTGAAATCCGTGAAAGGCCTTCCTCAGGATTGGCAGCAGGCACAGCTGAAGTGAAGGAGCCAGTGGACCCCCTCGCACACACACATCTCTTCCGGGAAAGGAGTTTGAAAGGAGGTGGGGACAGACGAGGAGAGTAGAAGGGATGGCAAAGGCTGCGTCTGCACTCCGGATTATGCCACTTCTATACAAGATGAAGAGCCACGGCTTCCAAAAATCCCGGGACGTCAAGAACTGCAGCGACAGCTGTATCATGAAAGCAGTCTGGTGTCTGCCAGATGTCCTGGACCACAGTCCCCGCTAGCCTGGCTGGGGCTGATGGGACTTGTAGTACAGCTTACCTGGAAGGCAATGCATTTTGGTATGTTGTGGGCCCCCTCTAATTCTGCATCTTCTTTTTCATTCAGACAGGGGCACTTGCCTTTGAGAACACTCGACCATACTTCTGTCTCATGCACGTGAAAAGTTACAATTCTGGGGATGCCCTGGGATGAGTTGAAAGGTGATTAAATCCCAGTGCCCACAGTTTGGGTATAATCTGAGAAAAGTGCAGGGGCTGGGGGATTGTAGCAATGAGACAAGGAGAAAGAGGCAGCTATAAACTAATAGCATATTGTAGTGACTGTGTGCTACCTTGCTAGTTGGGAAGGCTGAAGATTACTGTACCATATTGGGAAATGGATGCAGTTATGAATAAGGGAGAATCAGACAGCATTTGGGAAGAAAAGAAGGAGATGCTGAGGTGTCCCTGGATGTGTTAGCTAAAGAAGCAGGGCTTGAGAAAGGTCTCCTATGAAGAGATGGAGGAAAGATGATGCAGAGATACACCTTCCTTGTCAGAACAGGGAGCAGTGAAGCAGCAGATGGCAACGGGAGTAGAAAAGGGAGGCACCTGAGGTAGTACAGAAAGGAAGAAAAAGATTTTTAACACTGGGTACTACAGGGAGCCAAAGTTAAGGGCAACAAAGTGAAAGGAGATCTTCATTCTCTGCATTCCTAATTACCTGGAAGTACTGCTAAATTAAGAAGTTTCCCTGATAATCTAGCTTCTCTTCTAGCATCAGCTTCTGAATTAATCTTTAGCTGAGTGGTTCACTGTGTCTCCATGTGCATTCAAAAGCATGACTTCTTCCCCAAAGACATGGACTGACGTGGTCCAGCAGCTACTGCTAGTTCTAGTGCAAACAGCTGTGGTTGCCAGTACTTCCACCAGCCAACAGCTGTGATGACAGCGGCACTTGGCCACGTGGGCCTTAGCAGGGAGAGTTCCAGGACTTGGGCACTGGGTGGGCTGAAATCTTGCAGTGGCTTCCCTGCCATCCTTCCTTCTACATTTCGGCAGACCTGGTGCTCAAATTACCTGCAATCCATACCTCTTGTGATGTCCTTTTATTTTAAATATGTCCTATATTTTAAAAACATTGTAAATAATAAGAAAGAGAAAAACAAAAGCACCAAAAGAAAAACTTTCCAACGGATTATAAAACTAGATTCAAGAATTTCCACAAAGAACCAGTGATGGACATTATATCATCGAAACTTATAACTACAATTTTAGTAGGTAATACATAGTTGTAGATAATGCTCTATTAGATTAATAAATAGCCAAATAAAATTAATAATTTCACCTAGAAAATTGCTTTAACAGACAAAGTGTGAGCTGTGATTTACCCCAGAACATAAACTGAAATGAAATTAGGATTAAATATTATTTTCCCCTCTTTTCTTTTTCCTCCTCTCCTCCTTTACTCCCTACCCATTTCCCCTTTGCTTCCTCTTTCACCCTTCCTTATTCCAGAAAACAATAATATCCAAAGATTCCATTGTTTTCTCAATTACAAATAAAATAAAAATGGATAAGCTTTCCAACTGAAACTAAATTTATTAACTCAACAACAACAACAACCAATTTATTACAGTCAGTGACCAGCTTGTCCTTAATAAACAATTTACAAATAACACCATAGGTTAAAATATTCCAACTATTAAAAGACAAAATAGCAATGAAAAAATGATATCAAATTGTTTAAAATCGCCTGTTACAATTTCTAATTAGAAACATAGAAACATAGAAACAGAGCGAGTCAGAAGGGGCCTCCCGGGCCATCTAGTCTGACCTCCGGCACCAGCCGGCTCCGCTCACAACATGCCCACCATGTGCATGTCCAGCCTGTCTTTGAACACCCTCACCGATGGGGCCTCAACGACCTCTCGAGGAAGCCCATTCCACACCCTCGGGGTCCTAACTGTCAGGAAGTGCTTCCTGGCATCCAAATTGAACCTTGGCTCCCTGAGCTTTGCTCCATTGGAGCGCGTCCTGCCTTCCTCTGCAGGGGAGAACAGGCCTCTCCCCATCTCCATGTGACACCCCCTCACATACCTGTATGTTGCCAACATATCCCCTCTGAGTCTCCTCTTCTCCAAGCTGAAGAGACCCAGTTCCCTCAGTCTTGCCTCATACGGCATCCCCTGCAAACCAGCCACCAACCTTGTGGCCCTGCGCTGCACTGACTCCAACCTGGCTATATCCTTTCTGTAATGAGGGGCCCAAAACTGAACACAATACTCCAGTTGCGGGCGCACCAGAGTCGTGTAGAGTGGTAGTAATACCTCTCTCGATCTAGAAGCCACACTTCTGGCTATGCAACCAAGGGTGGCATTCGCCCTCTTGACCACCGCATCACACTGCTGACTCATGTTTAGCCTGCGGTCAACCAGCACCCCGAGGTCCCTTTCACAGGTGCTGCTCTCCAGCCACTTGTCACCTAACCTGTACTTACGACAGCTATTCCTATGCCCCAAGTGCAAGACCTTGCACTTATCCACATTGAACGCCATCCTGTTGTCTCCTGCCCACTTCCATAGTCTGTCCAGATCCTTTTGGATCTGGTGTATCTGCTCCTCAGTTGTGGCCACTGCTCCAGTTTTAGTGTCGTCTGCGAATTAAAATTTTAAAACACTGCATACAATATCTGTGTGGATCTTGCAGGCAGCTGCAAAAAACCCAGCAAAACAAACTGTGAGCTGGGTGTTGGTGCCTATAAGAAGCTCCCGGGCAACTTCAGCATCAGCTCTGCCTGACCACCTTCTAAACAGATGAAAAATAAACTCAGCCCGCATTTCTTGATAAAGCCAACAGTAAAAGATGACGTGTTCAATTGTTTCCACTTTTCCAGCACCGCAAGGACAAACCCTCTCCACCACTGGGGTCTTACAGTATTTCCCCTCCAAGACCGCAGAGGGGTTACTGGCCAGCTCGCTAGGGAGAAGGCCCTTCGAAGAGTGGGAGGCTCCAAGGCTGCTACATAGAGTGCTGAGGGAACGATATATCTGGTGTTTTCCAGTGCCAGAAAATCTGGCACTCTCCTGATAGCACATTGCCGCTCAGGATATGACACTCTCTGCTGGGTAATTGCTATTGCCCAATCTATTGCCCGATTAACTACTATTTTTGACGGATAAGGGAAGGAAAACCTGTCCACATTTGGAAGAAGTGAGAAGGTGGCGGCGGATGTCATGCATCCCACCCCTCGTTGCAGTTACATAACTGAAACAGTGCTACAGCTCAGCTCTAAGAAGGATGTATGAGAAATTAATTTTAGTTTGTTTTATTGACCAAAACCAAATCTGATGGAATTTGTGGCTAACATCTGTGCACTTCCAGTCTTACATATGAACTTGCACACCCACAAAATACATTTGGGAGAATCCGTTTGAAAAATGTGCATGAAAAATCTGCACAAATATTCTTTTAAATATTCACACATAATTTTAAAGATGCCCACACATTTTGAGAAATATGTATGAAAATGTGTATGAATTTTTATGCAAAAAGAAAAACAAAGCTTGCAATTGGATGCAGACTTGAGTTGGATTGAACTTCAGGATACATTCAGAGAAGTTGGGGACTCTTGGCTTTGTCTGATTCACACAAACGTGCTCTCTAATACAGCTCAGCAGCAGAGTGCAACAGTGCCAGCCTAAAATACTGTGTGCCTAAAATGGAGCCAAATATATTCTTCCCCAACAAGGACTAGCCCTTTAAAAAGTCTGCAATATTCAGACACCAGTTCCTGTCTTCTTCTGTCCCCACCCCCGGTGCTGCCTGAAGCAAGCCACTTCACCCTTCTCTGTGGCCCTGGAGCATGTGATTGTGTGTAGCCAGCCCTGCCGCAGTCCCCTGGACCTCCAGGTCAGGCTAGGAATCTTGGAGAGCCACTGGGGTCTACAGGAGGGGCTGTTTCTTTTCCTGCATTTCTGCTTTATCACCTGTAGGTGGCCCCATGGTATAATGGAACAGCACAAATACACTAGCCTAAATCACCAGTTCTTCCCTTGCCATATTTGAATGCAACATTTTCCCTGTTCTAAAAACAAAATTCCTGCTTGGACACACAAGTGAAACTTGGGGGGCGGGGTAATGCCATCTAAAGAACCTGCAAATTTGAGTGGAGAATGACAGGCAGCCAACGAACAGGAAAGCCCTGAGGCAGCTTTCTCAGGCTGCAGGCAGCACCATTGCTGCTGCAGTTCTGAGCATCAGGTGGCTTACATTTGAAAAGAGCTCAAGGGTCGCCCCCTGCCCTTTGCTCCCTCTTGGCTGTCTGGTGACTCGCCCAAAAGGTCCTACACCCTCAGGTCCATATTCTCAGTTGAGAAACTGAGGAGTTTTGGGATTCACCAAAGCACTGTCCGGTGGATTAGGGCATGGTTGACTGACCGAAAGCAGAAGGTAACCATTAGCGGGGAATCATCGGGATGGCGGCCAGTGACAAGTGGGGTCCCCCAGGGCTCTGTCCTGGGGCCGATCCTGTTTAATCTTTTCATTAACGACATGGAAGAAGGGGTGAACAGTCTGCTGATCAAATTTGCAGATGACACTAAAACTGGAGCAGTGGCCACAACTGAGGAGCAGGTACTCCAGATCCAAAACGATCCGGACAGACTATGGAAGTGGACAGGAGACAACAGGATGGCGTTCAATGTGGATAAGTGCAGGGTCTTGCACTTGGGGCATAGGAATAGCTGTCATAAGTACAGGTTAGGTGACAAGTGGCTGGAGAGCAGCACTTGTGAAAGGGACCTCGGGGTGCTGGTTGACTGCAGGATAAACATGAGTCAGCAGTGTGATGCGGTGGTCAAGAGGGCGAATGCCACCCTTGGTTGCATGGCCAGAAGTGTGGCTTCTAGATTGAGAGAGGTATTGCTACCACTCTATATGACTCTGGTGCACCCGCAACTGGAGTATTGTGTTCAGTTTTGGGCCCCTCGTTACAGAAAGGATATAGCCAGGTTGAAGTCAGGGCAGCGTAGGGCCACAAGGTTGGTGGCTGGTTTGCAGGGGATGCCGTATGAGGCGAGACTGAGGGGTCTCTTCAGCCTGGAGAAGAGGAGAATCAGAGGGGATCTGTTGGCGACATACAAGTATGTGAGGGGGTGTCACATGGAGGTGGGGAGAGGCCTGTTCTCCCCTGCAGAGGAAGGCAGGACGCGCTCCAATGGAGCAAAGCTCAGGGAACCCAGGTTCCATTTAGATCCCAGGAAACACTTTCTGACAGTTAGGACCCCAAGGGCTTCCACGGGAGGTGGTTGAGGCCCCATCGGTGCGGGTGTTGAAGGATAGGCTGGACATCCACATGGTGGGCATGTCATGAGCGGAGCCGGCTGGTGCCAGAGGTCAGACTAGATGGCCCGGGAGGCCCCTTCTGACTCGCTCTGTTTCTATGTTTCTATATCTACATACACATCTCAACAAAGATGGTACCAAGGGGCCTAAGCTGCCCAATTCGGCCAACCAGCAACACCAAACTTACTGGTGCTTCTCTCCATTTGACAAAAAGCCTCTCCTGATTCTGTGCAAATGGGCATAATCTCTCTCCCACCCAGCTGCAGAGAATAGACGTGCCCTTAAATTGCAGCGTGTCTCCTTCAGAAAGCAGTACCAGAAGCTGCCTGCAAGACTGTCTCTAGAAGAAAGCACACTGGAGTCTCTTCTGGCTATGTCATACTGAATTTGTAAAATGCCAGCCTGGTCCCTTGAGACAGAGCTTAATGCAATATTAGACATATCAGTTGGGGTTAAATAGCAGGATTTGAGGTCTTAAATCCTTGTGGATAGAAATGGCTAATGGAAGCACAGCTGCAGCATTCTGCAGAGCACGGAGCTCAGTCCGGGGATGTACCTTTAAAGGCAGAGCAGGTGGTGGAAATCAGGGTCCGTTGCAGCAGGTGCACCAAGGCTGATGAGCTGTGCTTCAGGCTGCCGTTCCTGGCAGAGGCTGCTTTTGCTTCACTCGCCGGCCCCAAAGTTCCTGGGGACATGCAGCATTGTTTGTGATGGAACCCTCACCAGATGGGGTTGCTTTAATTTTAAAAATAGTTATTGGCAAGTGTTGAAGAAGAGGTAGGAACAGTCTGTAGAATTAGGGTCTGCCTTGTTTTGAGGAAGATCGTGGTCCACTTGGAAGGGTCTAATTCAAGAGAAGACTTAGGGAAATCCATGCTTATATGGACTTTCTCTTAGGATATTTCCACACTAGGCATCTAAAGTGGAATCAACTTGCCTTTCCTCATAGTGGAGCTGCTCCAGCTCCTTACTCATGTTGGCTATCCCTTTTGGCACCTTTATTTATATTTCTGCCCTTGAAGGAGTCAGGGCAGCATGTATGTTTTTTTTCTCCATCTGCCCCCCCCCCCCCCTTTTCAATTAGACCAGTTTGTAAGAGGTTCTGGGTCATCCAGGGAGTTTCCTAGCTGAATGAGGATTTGAAGCTTGGTCTGCCTAACCTTAGCCCAACTCTGTAACCACCACTTGCTTTCCTGCCAGGCTGAGGAGCTTCTCTGATGCCACTTTGACTCCCTGACCTTTGCAAGCATCCACCAGATTGAGATCTAGGATTCCTAGCCACAATCCCACCTATGCATTTATGTTCAGGTAACAGGAAAGCTATTGCCATGCATGCTGGGAATATGCAAGTAGACAGTACCACAGCTTCCTTAATAAAAATATGTGTTAATGTATCTCATTACTCAGTTCTGTGGTCTTTAATATTTTCAAGAGAGCCAGTGTGGTGCAGTGGTTCAGTGCATGGGGCGGGGACTCAGGCAATCTGGGTTCGAGACCCCGCTTGGTCATGGAGCCAACTGGGTGACTGGGCCAGTCACAGACCCTCAGCCTAACCTACCTCACAGGGTTGTTGCTATGGGGATAAGGCTGAGTGCAGGAGGAGGAGGAGGAGGATGTAAGCTGCTTTGAGTCCAGTGTAAGAAAAAGCAGGCTATAAATCTAATAAATGCATACATTTACTTATTGGTTAGTTTATTGCATTTTTTTCTGTTCCACTTTTTTGAGACTTCACAAAGCAACTGACAATTTTTAAAGCAGTCAAATAACAATACGAACAGCATCAAACTAAATTATATTTGGGGGTTAGCAAAAAATAAGAATCAGTAAAAGTTTTGCAGTGCTATACATGATACATGTTGAATATACTGAATTATCCACATCACATCATGGCAACTTTCAGTTCATAACTTCATCACCTCGACACCTGCTATCGTCCATTTATATAGTCCAATATAGTTCATATTCAGTGGCAGAAAATGCCTGAATGGGATAAGGGTTGTGAACTGATCCAGGGGGGAAATAGTTTAGCTCTCTGCAGTAGTTTTAACAGCAATTAGAGCTGCAGGAGTTCATAGGTGCAGCATGGAGACAGGCATTATGAACCACTGGTTTCTGAAGGCACTACTTCTGCCATTAAAGATACAGGACCAGGTAGAAAGCTGGCAACCCCAGGCTGAGCAGGCAGTTGGACTTGGGAGAATTCATGAGATGCAGTGGAGAGAGGCCAGCAAGCCATTCCACAAATGGTGCTGCCACTGTCTGTGACACTGAAGGACTTCATGACACAAGGCTTGGCTTTGCTCCTGCTGCTCGAACAGAATTTTGATCCACAGAAACCAGCTGGTGGAACTTTGGCAGGGAACTCCAGCAGGCTGCTAACAGGACAGTTCAGAAGTTGGTGGCCCTCACTGCTGCCTCTCTCTCCCTCCCTCCTTCCCTCCCTTCCTTTGCCACCAAAATTGGTTTGCTGCACTTGCCCCCTAGAGTTAGGACTGCTCATGACTGCAACAACATCTGCAATAGAGGCAGGAGAACTAGAACAGTGCAGAAAAATAGAGGAAAACAAGGGGCTCAGTGGAGTACCGAGCAGACGCAGATCAAGTCTTATCCTATCTTGAGATTCCTCCCCTACTCTGGAAGGGCACCGGAGGTATATAAGGCAGAAGGTCAAACATGGAACTTTCTTCCAGTATGGATGGGTTGTCAGCTTTCCAACCACTTCCTGTAGCATGGCCTTCTGCCACAGTTTAGCATGCAAACATTAGCAGGTGGTAATGTTTGTATCCATGTTATTAAAAGCATTTGCAAAGCACTCCATGGTTCAAGGCACAGCTGTAAGTGCTGCTTGGAAAGCTAGTAGCTTCAAAGCGTAAAGCTGCAGCAGCAGAAAGTGCGCCATCTACACAGCTGGTGCAGGAACAATGCCAGAAAGATCTTCATTTGTTTAAGTGCTTTGAATATGTATTTAAATGTATCCACTCTTCTGAGATGAAGGGATATAAATGTAGTTTTATAGCTTAAACATTTCTCCTCAAATTATTTTTCCCTTTGCTTAAAAAAAGAAAAGGTGTAAGAAAATGGGAAAATAAGGGGGCACCTGGATTTGAACCAGGGACCTCTTGATCTGCAGTCAAATGCTCTTCCACTGAGCTACACCCCCACTAGCTGGCTGGGCTTCCTCAGTATGACTACTCATGTACACAGTTACTGCTCAATAGTCTCATTTCATCTGGACAAGTTTATTCAGCCCTGTCCTATATTCCCTTCACCCATGGAAATTGTAATTGTCCTTTATTGTCCTTAATCTTTAAAAGAACATGTTTTCATGACTGGTGTTGTTAACCCATCCAGAGCTGCCACAGCCTCCCCATGGGTCACTCAGCACAAGCGATTCCCACAGCAGCCCAGAAAAGGGAAGCCTTTGTCCGGGTCCGGCGCGTAAGAATAGCCCAGGGGGTGCCTCAGGGTGCAGCTCTCCTAAGCAGGGAAGCAGAGCTCAGTGGCTCCGGTGGCACTGCTCGACCCAGCCTTTTCCAGCTGAGCAGAGGCCAGCCTCCCCAGCAATGCACAGCACCCTGTGGCCTTGGTATCCAGCCACTTCCTGTGCAGGCTTGGCTCAAGGGTGGCATGGCTGGGCATTAGTTGGGGCCTCACAGCCAACAGGGGCCCTGTTTCCACTTTCTTAGAAAGCCAAACAGGTGTCTCAGCTTGCATATTCTTTCCTTTCCAAGTCCTGTCTCTGTGTGTGCGTGTGTGTGTGTGCGCGCGCGCACACGCGCACATGCACTCACTAAGGATGGTGCCAGATGCTACACAAAACCTTTGAGCCCCACTGGTCCTATGTATCTGACATCAACCTTTGCTCCTCCAGCTCCACCTCTCTTAGCAACCCAAGACCTCTTCCCACGTGGGGAAGGCCCACAAGTATGCTGCCCTCTCTGCACACCTGCCCTCCTAGAGAAGAGACCCAAGAAGACAAAAGGGGTTGCCTGGTTCTGGGCACTGGCCAGAGACTTTGGCTGTGGGGCGGAATCTTCCAGCAGCAAGCTACGCTCTGTGGTCACCATCAGGTCTGCACAGCATCCCACTCGAGAGTCTTTTCTGAGGCTTTATTGTGTGTTGTTTTATTTAAATATGATTATTTTATTATTTGTGCTTTTAAATTTTGTAAACCACCCAGAGAGTCCATAGGCCATGGTACAGCATAACAGTGTAATAAATAAGTATCATCAGAGCTGGGGTGGAGTAGGAAAAGCAGGATGTTGCTGGATGACGTGCAGTAGATTGACAGGGATTTCTGATTCCCAATTGTTTTAATGCTCACAATGAGAACATTGAGCTTCTCTACCTGAATTCCTAAATCAGACTGTTACCTGACCTCTACTAATGCAGATGTAGCTAGGTAGGCTTGCTAGGTAGTGCTTTCTCACTTTCTCCCAACATTAAGAAAGCCTCAAGGTCGCTTTCCTGGAAGGCGGTTATTATCAGTTGCAGAGCTGCAGGGGATGTGATCAGGACGAGCTATTTCCTTGTGCTTTTTATCGATTGGGTTGTGAGCTTCTCTTTTGTAACAACGTCTTGGAATAATGCACCCATGGAGTCTGGTTTACGTTTCCCTCAACTACTATTTACATGACCGTTCCAAATGAGAGGAATTAGATGAACTGAGCTGAGAAACCAAATTAGTAAAACACATGAAAGCAAAGGGGATGCTACTTGGAAGGGTGGGAATTGTCAGCATTTTGCAGCTGGCCGCTACTTGCAAACAATTCATTTAGATTATGAAAGCAAAAAATCTGAGGATAAAACAAGTGAGATTGTTCACCTCCCAAAGAAAGAAAGGGAATGAAAGAAGGAGAATAACATCTACTCCTATTCTTTCTTTGCTTCTCTTCCTTGAGCGGGGAAGTCCAGGGCCCATTACCAGTATTGGAGCCCCGTAGGGATGTCAAATGACCAAAGAAAGAGAAACCATGAGGATTTCTGCTTCCAGGCCAACTACTAGAAGTGCAAGGATGAGATCAGATCTTTTCCCTGCCTGCAACCCCACCATTTTTCCTACTGTATATCTGAGGTGAACAGACACATTTTTCTCATAGGCTTTGCTTCAGAACGTGAACAAAACCAGTTTTGCCCAAAGCTGTGATCATACCCCAGTCAGTGGAAAGCAATGCAGGAAAAGGTTCTGGGCAGTGGTGCAGCATGTGCTTTGCATGCAAAAGGTCTCCGGATGAATCCCTGGCTTCTCCAGGCAGTCCTAGGAAAGGATGCTGCCATATACTGCACCAGTATGCTGCCAAAGGATGCTTCTACTGTGGGCCCATCTAGCCCAGTGTTGGATATACTGGGCTAGATGGGCCCACAGTAGACGGAGTTTGTGCCACCGTTATTTATTTCAAGAGGTGGCAAGCCTATAGCAGATCAATACAGAGGTATCATAAAGGATGACCTACAGGCAATGTTCTGCCTTAATTTCTGCAAACAGACACACTATATCTTCAGTGGGGGGAGCATTTGGGGAACACCTGGCTGGAGCGATGGAGCTGCCTAGACTCCCTTCCTCATCTATCAACAGGTCTACCTGGCACCCATGCCCCCCATACATGGGCAGAACTGGGAACGGGCCCTGGGGGTAGTCACATATTGACACGCAAGAGTGAAGTAGGGTTGTCAGATAACTCTTAAATGGATTCATATTTCTTTACATTTCTGTGCAGCCTGTGGATCCTGCAGTGGAATAGCATCTTCTGAGTGGCAAAAATTCCATGGGTTTTGCAGACAATTATTTTCACATTCCAGGCGTTCTTTGCCAATTTTATCATACAAAAATTAGTGGAAACATGCCAGCATACATGCTGTTAAAAAAATGCATAAAAACAACCCCCATCACTCCCCAGCTTGAAGCTCCCATTTGTGAGATCTGCTCAGAGATTGCACCCTGAGCAAAGAAGAGTAGGACCGACTCTCTAATCGCTATGTGGGACTGCAAGGTCGAGTGTCTGCCGGGACATGTGACCCAGTGACAACAGTCCCCCGGGCTTGCTCCTCCTCTTCCCCAGGGCAGCCCACTACTTTGCCTCTGGCTCAGCCCAGGGTGGTGTGAGGCAAGAGGAGCCACTGTCTCCACACTCCCTGACCTTCCCAGTGCCCAGCAAGTAAATGACAGGGACTGTGGTGGTGAAAAGGGAGCACTTCTAAACTAGAATGCTGGCGGATTGCTTGACATTCCTTGCTCACTTTGATTTGGCAGGCTTCGAAGAAGGCATTCTCCACATGCCCAGAGGCATTCCTTTCTGGACGGGCTCATCATATGGGCCTGGGCCGCGCTTTGGCTCAGTGAAACAGGTCGGGGGACTTGCTTCATAATGTGGCTTGTGGATTTTCCGGGGCTCCCTCCTCCCTTTCTCTCAGGGGGAAGGCGCTTTAGCCGCACCAGCCGAGCTGTGAATCTTTCCTAGCCTTAGCAAGCCCCAGCAGCTGTAGTTACCATGGCGACTGGCAGAGGCCTGCAGGGTGCCAGGGAGCCTTGTTCCACCAAATCTGTGGCAGACGGCATCAACTCTGGAGAGGGGGGCTGTTGCTGCAACTATGAGATATTACCTTCCAGTTTTCCTTCCACAGTGCCAGACTAATGAGAACCCTTCCTGAATATCTCAGGATTTGTGCTCAGGCTCCTTCCCAGATAATAGCTTTCCAAGCTTCCTCTTTGACCCTGCCCATATTATCTGGATCATCTTGAATTCAGAATTCCTCCAAAATTCAACCAAAGGAAACATGCCTATGTTTCATTTTAAGGAAATGAGAGACTCAGGAGCAAGGCAGATATTACATGCATTGTGTGCAGCGAAGCACCATCAGGTTCTTCTGTCTCGGTTTTCTTTAAAAGCATGGGAAGGAGCAGCAGTTTGGAGCAGCATCACACCAGATGAATGTACTGATGTGTGCATCAGCGTGCACATGTGTGTACAGGGTAGCTTGTACATGTGCCTGACCAACACTGGCTGCCTTAGGGGCTTGTCAGATATTCAGGAGATTCGTGGAGACCGAGGTCCATTTCCAAAAACTTGCAGGGGTCCTAAACCTAAGCTGGCCTCTGATGTTTTATTGCTGGAAATGGAACAGCATGTGGCCAAGTTACTTGAACACTGGAGATAAGAAATCCCGGTGAGCCCCATACAACAACAATAATTTGCATGGTTAACCACCTGGTGTTACCTTTTCATGATGCCCAAGGGTGGCTGTCTGAAGCAGCTGCTTCACTAAGCCCTGTGAGAGCCTGGAGGTGAGACCACATGGGACACCCACCTCCAGCACTGCCCCCTCCCCGCATTTGCCAACCGCAATAGTTCCTTGCAGGGAGCAAGGCAGGTTCTCAACATCCTTTATCTTGACAGCTGCCCATTCCAGCTGACTCTTGCCAATGGACTTGGGGTATTCCTTCAATGGAGAATCATAGGATAAGTTGGAAGGGGCCTATAAGGCCATCAAGTCCAACTTTCTGCTCAATGCAGGGCTGTAAGTTAAAGCCTCCTTGACAGGTGCCTCCAGTGTGGGAGAGCCCACAACCTCTATAAGCAATTTACTCCCATTACTGTACTGCCCTAACACTAAGGAAACTTTTCCTGATATCTAGGTAGAATCTGGCTTCTTGCTACTCACTCCGGGATAAGAAGAGGTCCAGGCCTTCTTCTCTGTGACAACCTTTCAAGAACTTGAAGAGTGCTATCATATCTGCCTTCAAACAACTCTTCTCAAGGCTGCATATGCCTAGCTCTTTCAATCTCTCCCCATAGTCTTTGTTTCCAGTCCTCAGATGATCTTTTTTCCCTCCTCTCAACCTTTCAGTTTGTTTGCATCTCCCTTGGTGTCCAAAACTGGTTACAGAACTCTAGATAGGGTCTATGATGGGACCCGTGATGTAGGACAATTCCATGATTTCTCAAAGACAATAGACAGTAGTTCTGAGAGTTCTTCTGCCAGTTCTTGTATTCCTCTAGGATACAGCTCATCAGCTCTGGAGATTTGAACTCATTCAAAGAAATTCTGTGTTCCTTGATCATTTGCTAATTAATCTTAAACTTCAATCCTGACCCTTTGGTTAGTACTTCATTTCTGTTGGTGCATGGAGATGTAATGAACCTGCTTTAGGGAAAAGATTGAGCCAAAGTAGAAACTGAGCTGCTTTTTCTGTCATCTGCTACCATCTGCTCTTTTGGTTGTGAGCCGCCCCGAGGCTTGTGGCAAGGGGCGGCCTATAAATTTCCAAATAAATAAAAAAAATAAATAAAATAAAATATGCCCTTCCCACCATTTTTCTTCTCTCTCATCTACTATGCACAAACCTGAAAATTTTTACTGTTGTAGTTCCTAGTGTCCCTTGTTAGCTTCAGCTCATTCTCAGCTCTCTACTCCTGATATCATTCCTGCACTCCTGTGCCACCTGCCTGTACTCTTCTTTTGTCATTTGGCCTTCCTTCAACTTCCTATGCCAGTCGTTCATTGGTTTGTTTTTAGCACAACTCTACCTTTTTTGCAGAGCCACATCGGCTTCTTCTGTCACCTGCTATTTTTTGTTTTTTGTTGGAATTGTTTGCAATTGTGCCTTTAAAAGTTCCTTTTAAAAAGACTCCCACCCAACTTGAACTCCTTTTTTCCTTAGGATCTCTGCTTGGTGTTGAATGAGATGAGCCAGTGTGGTGTAGTGCTGAAGAGCGTGGGACTGGGACTCAGACGATCCGGGTTCGAGTTCCCGCTCTGCCATGGAGCCAACTGGGTGACTTTGGGCCAGTCACAGACTCTCAGCCCAACCTACCTTACAGGGTCGTTGTTGTGGGGATAAGATGGAGGAGATATAAGCTGCCTTGAGCCCTTTGTAGGAAAAAGGCAGGATATAAATCGAAAAATAAATAAAAATAAAATAAATAACTATTGGAGCATAATGGAGAGCCAGACATTCTCTCCCAGGCATTGGGGGGTTCAAAGGTGTGTTCCCCAGCAGCCTGGGGAAGGAGGAATGCAGTGCTGAAAGGGAGCTCACCCCCCTCCCATCGGTGAGGCCAGCACTGTTGTCACCAGCATCAAGGGCTCATTAAGCACATTGCCTGAGAGGCATTAATCTCACAGATCTGTATGATGACTTTGCAAGTTGAGTAGGTGTTATAATTGACAGATTAGGGAGGTCTTGAGGGAAACTGGTTTGCTTTCAGGTCCTCTCCCAGCAAATGAGAGCCAGCATGGTGCAGTGGGACTTGGGAGGTCTGCATTCCAGTCCACATTTGAGCATGAAGGTTACTGAGGACTATCTGCCCTCACAGGTTGCTCTGAGGATAAGGTGGAAAAGGAGAGGATTGGGTAAGCCATCTTGGGTCCCTTGCAGGAAAAAGTGGAATATTAATAAAATCAAATTACTAGTGTGTCTAAAATTGAGTTTTGAAGGGGGCCTTACCAATCTCACTCTCACTCACTCGGTAGCTACCACACATCCAGAGTGGCTCCTTCCAAAGCAGGGGGAGAACCGACATTTTCAGGACCTGGGATCCCACCCCCGCCTTGCAGGCATGAGAACAGCAGCCCAGGAACTGGTTTTTGACCGTGTCAGAGACAGCTCACTCTCAAGTCAAAAACAAACCCCCAGCTCCACCCCTGCAATTCCATCTCTCCGTTCGGTGTTTCATGCAGGATCCCCTCCCAGCCCTACCTGTGAATGTGCCAGGAACTCAATTTGGGTGGGATGGTTCATGTCTCCATACAAAGCAGGTGCTGCTGTTTCTAACCCTTCCTGGATGGTCTTTTCTTTTCTGCCTTAAACATCTGCACCAGTTACTTTCCTTATTCTGCCATGTGGGGTTCCAGATATGTAGAGAATGCATGCACTTGAGAATACACACCTGGAGCCCTGTGTGTACATTTAAGGAACCAGGGGAATTTTGAGCATCAAGGCAGCAAAGGGGTTTCTTTCCTCTTCCGCTGTGACTGCACCAGTTAATCTGCAACTTCTTGAGAGTACGCTTCATTTTTAAAAGCAAGAAAGATGCAACACCCTGTCATGTCTTCATTAGACTCATGCATGCATTGTGCACTTTGCCTGGGGGGAAGCCAAAGGAATGAAACATGTGCTTCGGGCATCTCTTGATACTCCTCAAAGCACACTTTCACATGTCGATGTCAAAAATGTCTTCATATTCATCCTCACCAAAAGATCTCACTCCTAAAATATCAACACTTTGCAGTTCAAAATTTAGAACATGGTCTTAGCCATTTATCTCACAAAACACACATGCTCCCAATGGTACCAGTGATGGTCCAAAGTTTGGGCAGCTGTCTCTGGTAAATGACAACATATATTGGCTTTCAGCAACATCTTCCAATGCACATTAAAAGAATGGCTATGGTTCCTGTGGCTAGTAAAATTTCTTATTCACAGACAGAAACCAAATAGGAAGTATTCCCTGGCTTCTGATATACCTGTTCTGAACCAACATTCCAGATTCCTCATTTAGCTCTGAGATTCCAAGGATTTTTTGTCCTCTGTTTGAAGCTGCTTTTGTGAGGAATAAAAACAAAGCAATGCTTGAGATACTCTTTGGGTAAAGATTTTGGAAGGCTCACTGGATAACAAGTGCCTTGAAAGAGATACACCAAAGGCCAGATGAAGTTGTGCTGGCCTCCATGAATGAGAAATGTTCCTTAAAAAGAGAACTTTTTGGTGTCATTTTGGTTTTGATGAAGTAACACAATGGGATACAAACTAGAAAGCTTACCAACAAACAACTATCATTAGTCCACTAACTGCAACAACTGGAGACATTGTTCTAATGTGTGCATTGTAGTTTTTGTGTCTAATTGTATTTTCTGCATAATTGCATGGTTCCTCGGCCAGTTTGTAATTGGGAAACTGTGAGAAAAAAACATAAATGCTCCTTTCCTAGTTTCTCACACTTAGCAAAGAAGTTGACACATAAAAATAGATGGTGTAGGAACATGGAGAATAGGAGAATTGAGTTAGATACTAACAACATCATTACAATTAGGCATTGTAATACTTTGCAAGAAGTAACAAGAGGGATTCAAATAGGCTAAGGCTGAGGTTTCAAGCTCAATTCTTTCAAGGGCGATCTAGAGATAAAGTGTGCATATAGGGAAGACATGCTAAGATGTATGACAAATAGCCAAGAAAGTGGAACCCTGTGAGAAAACAGAGTAAAGTATGTCTATTATTGATTGGGGCTGTCCCCTGGAGTTCAGCCTGTGAGCATGTGTATAGACAGTTTTTCCTTGTGTGCCATATTCTTAATAAATTTTGCTGGTTTGCTCTTTCAACTCTATATGGCCTATTTCCTACAGGAACTGACAGTTTTGGTGATGAAGGTGATCTCTTGGATCACTGCTGAATTCCTGCCAGCAGATTACAAACAAAAGAGAGGCCTTTCTCTTGATAAACTTCTCTCTCTAAGAAATTCTAGATGATTTCATGTGAGGGTGGTAAAATTCCAAGGGAAACCAATAGACAGCAGAACCAGAAACATTTACTAAGAATGAATTTTGGGAATGCCAAGGCCAATTTGGAGATGTCATTAGGACAAATGACGAGTCTCTATCATGGAAAAGGCATTTCACCTCCTGTGTTAACAATGAAGAGGCTGGCCTTTCTATGCCAAGGGCCATGACTTGAGATTACTTCTGGGGTTGCTGATGTCAATGCACTAAAGAGGGCTCCTTTAAGTGGGATCAATTGAATTATTTAAAGGGTCTACTGGTGGACTCCTATCTGCAGCAGATGGATCCAATAAGAAGGCAAGAAATGCCAGTCAAAGTGACCTCATTAGGTATTTGGAAATGCAGGCTGCATTTCTCAAAGTAAGCCTCTGGCTTCCAAGCCAAGAGGTAGTGCCCCTCCCTTACTTTCCTGATCCTCCATTTCTCTCCCTCCTTACACATCTTTTTATCCTCCATTTCCTACTCCTGAAGACTCTTCTGAGGATCTCCTTGACTCCTGGATTCCTTATTATTCACTCTGTCCACAGCAAGCTACCCAGCCCCACAATACGCTGAAAGCTTTCCCCCAACTTGATCCAAGAGAAAATTTTAACTCCTAAATCTGCACTACCAGCCTCACATCATTCCTCTTGCCTTGACAGCTCTTGCCTAAAGACTTTTTCTGTGTCTAATGCGCAGTTGTATTAGCCAATACAATACTTGAAGTCTGTTTTCTTCCCTTAGTTCATTCTGCTCAAGCTGCTGAGGTTATTGCCCTTGTTCAAGCTGCAACTCTAGCTTCATGACGATCAGGCAGTATCTTCATCAGTGCTTTTGAAACAGCAGTGTAGATTTCGGATTCTGTTTCATGTGGCATTCATGATTATTCTTACTCTACACCACTCACCCTCCAGAAGATAATGCCTGTTTTTTGGAGGTCCCACCTCGTATATTCCCACATCCCTCACCACCACCATCGCAAACTAGACACAAGCCATTCATGGCCACCCCAAAACATTTTGTAGTCTGAGGCAGAATAGCAGATGCTTCAGAGCCTCCGCCCCCCAACTGCATAATACCCAGTAATGCCAAAATTATTTCAGCATGTTAAACTTCTACCATACATCCTCTTGCTGGGACATAATGCACGGAACAGCTAATAATTCGCTGGGCTTTTGTGACACTCAGAATCAGTGGCTTGAGGCAACTGCTTCTCTTTGCCTAATTGCAGGGCTGGAGTAACCTGTGTACTGGGATGGTCTAATACATTTTGGCACCAGATATTCTTCCTCAGCTCCTCAACTAATTAAATTTCTCCATCAGTTTTTGAAAGGACTTAGACTTCCAAATAATTGACTTATCGGTCAAATAAGGACATTAGCAAGGCCAACAAAATCAACAGCACGATTTTTGCATTGCTCACGTCTCAGATTCCAAATTGGATGCATGTGTTCAGTTCCCATGGCTGTTTTGAGGGGGGATTGCTATTTCTATTTATAATATGAAACATGAATATCTGCACAGTACTACTTGTTATGGCCTTTGGCCAGCACTAAATAAATTAGCTCTCTGTCTCCCTGCTAATGAGCATGGGGCACAAACCAATAGAAAATTCCCCCAGCAAGCGGCACAGAAATTAACCATGGAAGTCATCTAAGAGTACCCATATAGTGGCAGATGCCACAGGCCTGCATTGCCCTCTTCCCTTCCAGTAAGGGTTGCACCGGGAACCTACCCAGCGGATTGCACTCCATGGGTCAGGCCAGTCCAGTTCCTACTGTTGTCTTTCTCAAATTGTCTGCCTGAGGTAGCTGCCCCAATTTGCTCCATGGAGTACTTATAGCGATGACTAGGGTTGCAGAGAAGAAGTGCCTTGTCCCCAAATGTGTGAAATTGTAATTCAATGAGAATTACAATTTTGCGAAATGCCCAGTCCCCAAACTTCTTTCATTGACTCTTTTTCCAGATCCATCAGGTTATATACTTGAAAGGATTCCATGGGGCTTTCTGTGCAACTGGAATGAAAAGAGCAAAGCTACCTGCTTCCCCCAGGACCCAAGGACTTATGCTGATCCCTGTTGGTGCCCCACCTTCCCTCCCTCCCAGGGCTTAATCAAGACAGCTGAAAACATGACAAAACAGGGCACAAGGCATGATGGTCAAGAGCAACACCATTGCCCCTCATTTGGGGCATAGGAGGCTTACTTGCACAGAGGGCAGGATGCAAATTTGGAGGCTTACGTGCAATGGAGTCGGGGTGACAGGACAGTACCCTTCCTCTCTGTCGCTCCTTGTGATTTGCCAAAAAGTGGAAATACACTACCAAAAAACCCCAAGCCAGACCAAGCCAAAGGAGGACAGATGTCTCTGTAAAATTTCCCCTTACCAAGGCAGGAAGTTGGTTTCTGCAGATTCTTTGCATGCTGGTGCTGTTTCTATACTTGGCAAATTTGCACAACTGCCACAATTTGCACAGTCCTTGTAGTCTTTTGCAGAGAGTCACATCACAAGCACTCAGGTCACCCTGGTTATGTTGCATACAGGCCCCAACAGAGGGTCCAGTTCTCACAAACCTTGCTACATGGAGTCAGACACTTTTGTTGTGTGTGTGTGTGTGTGTGTGTGTGTGTGTGCATATGTGTCTGTGTGATCTTGGCCATGGCAATTGATGGGGGAGATGATTAAACAGCAGCAGAGGCAAAACTCACTGAGAGTTAGCCATGAATTACACCGCATTAAGCTGTCCCGTTATCAGTGCCTGCCAGAGCTGTGGGGGGGAGGCGGGCATAAAGAGAATCTGGCTACAGCAGTACGGCAAGATGTGATCAGAGAGTTAAGCCCTGAAATAGATGAGGTCAGGGGAAGGCAGAGTTGCATTCATGCATGCATGAACACAGGGTGCTGCAAAAGAGCAGGATGCATCTGAATCCAGCTGCATGCGCGGACTGCTGCCTTGGGTATACTTTGGAGGAGATTAATGGGGGATTAATTGGGCTCCATGTAAGAGATACTGCACTCCATTGCACCTGCTGTTAGCCACCTCCCAGGGCTGACAGGGCTGGCCGCTTTCTTTTGCCTTCACTCTTTGCGCCTCCAATCTCCCAAGAAGGCTTTAATGAAATCTGCCCTTAATTAAATCCATACTCATTTGCATGAGTACTAGGAAATTGAAATTAGGCTGTCGACGTGGCTGGAATACACTCTGAGTCCATCTCTGGACCCTGTTACTAAGGGTGCTCTCTCTCTCTCTCTCTCTCTCTCTCTGTGTGTGTGTGTGTGTCCCATTCAGCTATACAAAAGAATGACACTGGAAAGAGATTTTCTACCAATATAACTGTGAATAAGGAAAAGAAATTGGCTGTGATCTAATATAACACAGTGGCCAAGATAGTGAGCCATAATCTAGGAAGGTCCCAATCTGGATCTGCCCCAGGGCTAAGGAATCACTCAAATAGGGTGCTCCACTTAATTCACAGGGCCAAGCCCAGCAGTGACAGCTGCAGAATGCTTGAATAATTGTTGTTTTAAATTCAGTGCAATCCTTGACTGCATTTTCCAGAGCATCGTGTGCAATTGAAAGGCACCCCAACCCTAGCCCCTCAGAGAGGTGGGTGCCAAGGAAGGTATTAGCAGGACAGAACTGGGGCCCAAGCCAGTGCCCAGTTCGAATCTCATCTTGGCTAGCAGCCTTGTGTAAGCCAGTGTTGTCTCAGCCTTGTTCCTTCATCTACAATGTAGAGAGCAGAATACCATTGTCCTCCTTTATAGGGTTGTTATAAGGATGACTGGGAAATGGCTGTGAAGCCCTTTATCTTGATGCTTGGTTTTTATTTTCCCATGGCCATTCTGATTTTTCAGGCCAAATATAAAAATCAGATGTGCACCTCACTTGATTTTGGACTTCTGACATGACTAGAATTGCCAACCAATGGTATTTTATTCTGTCTGTCTGTCTGTCTTTAGTGGGATAAAGACTAAAATATCAAAGTCTGCCTACCCTTTGGAGGCCTTGCATTGTTTTCCAGGATCCAACCTTCTGCTAAGGATGGGCAAAGCGTGCCTGGTTCAAGGCAGCTTTCTATTTATCCACTTCTGCCTCCTAGAACTCAAGAAATTGCCATTCTCATTGGCGTTAGAGCAAGCAAATGCCAAAAAAGCCCCCCTGTGCTTTTAGTCAATGTACAGAATAGGGGATGCTGTCAGAGAGATACTTTGCATGCAGGATAAGGAAAATCTGTGCCAGCCCCGTCCATCATTATCATCTCTTTCTCTCTTCAATGACAATCCAGATCCAAAGCACTGCTTGCCATCCTGGTGCACTGTTGCGCTGTCCCTCCTGCAGTAGTTTTTGTCTTTTGGTGAAGTTTGTGTGCTGTTTGCCTCCACTTCTGCTCTTGGTGTGTATATGCAGATCAACCAAACACAGTCCCAAAAGGACATCTATGATCCCTCCTCCAGATAGAAAACCCAACCTGGGTAGGACTGCCATGGAACTTCTTCCCACTCAGGGAATTGGGAAGCCCCTAATAACATCTGCAAACATGCTCAAAGAGAAGAAGGGTGTATCAGAGAATGTGCAGAGTATGTGCCCTTGACCACAACAAGAAGCACGGAACTGAAATCAAGTTCTGTGCCCTACCATTTCCTAAGCAAAGGCCCCTGCCCCTGCCAGCTACAGTGCTCGAAATATTGGGGGGGGGGGAGAAACTAAGGGGCTCTTAATGCCACAAGCCCACTCCCTAACTTTCCCCAATTTTAGCTAATTTTAGCAGCTATTTGACAGTACAGAGGAGAAGATTATGATTATGTTGATAAAACACAAAAGCATAGCAGGAGCAACAGCATCATCACAGAAGGGGGATGGACGATCTCTTCTTCTCGCCTTCTCTAGATCCATGAATGCTTCAGGGAGCCCAAGAGGGTTGTTTTCCAACTAGCAGCCTTGCAACATCCCTGGCCTGTTTGCTCCCAGGGCTGCCCAAGGCTTCCGTCAGCCTCCCTCTCCCAGTAGAATCGGCTCCGCTACCACAGGGCTAGGCATGGATCAAGAAGCGCATGGCATGCGTGTTGTGCATCCAGCCCGGTGGTGAGTTAGAAGGAGTGGCTTTCCAGAAGCCTTTTGCAGCACTGCTGCATCAGCTCAGTAGGACATGCCAAGAATGAACTTGGGTCCTCTTATCTGCCAAGCATGGGCTCTCCCACAAGGTATGATCCCAGAAAATGGAAGGGGAACGGGTTAAGGAAACTATGATAACATGGGCAAAAAACTTTGGAGTTAATGTTGAACTAGAAAAGTGGCAAAAACTATGGGAAAGAAACATTAGAGTAACTTTAGCAACTTCATATAATGAAAATTTTTATAAAATGTTTTATAGATGGTATTTGTCACCAAGTCAACTAGCTAAGATGTTTCCAAATATGTCAAACAGATGTTGGAAATGTAAACATAAAGTGGGTACTTTTTATCATATGTGGTGGACTTGTGATAATGCAAAAAAGTACTGGATGGAGGAGGAAATATTACAAAAACCCTTTGCTTTTAAGTCCGAAGTTTTCTTCTTAGGCATTATACCAGAAGATGTTAACAGACAGGAAATGTATTTGATGTTGCATCTAATCACAGCAGCGAGGATTGCATTTGCCCGATATTGGAAAAGTGAAGAGCTGCCCACTGATGGACTGATAGTAAGAAAAATCTTGGATTGTGCAGAAATGGATAGATTGACTTTGTCGTTGAAGGAGAAAGAGGATGCTGATTTCTATCGAACTTGGGACTCTTTTTTATAACTGGCTGGAGAAACGGGACTTGGCATAAATTTAGAGATGTTTTTTAAACTATGATAAAATTTGAATTTGATATTAGAATGTTAAAAAATATGTAGTAGGAGGTCGACCCAGTGAATCCAATGTTTACTGTCTAATGTTTGATGTTTCGTGTTTTTTGTTTGTTTGTTTTTTCTGTCCAGTTTTAGTTTTACAACTTTAATAAAATATATATTTAAAAAAAAAGGTATGATCCCGAAGAGCAACGAGAAGGTTTTCTTTGCAGCACAGTTGTTGTCAAAGGATACCTGCCAAGGGCCACAGCACACAAGGGGCCCACTGAGAAAAGTACCCAGTAATTGCTCTTCTTCTTCACTATTGAACCTGCTTGTTCACCTGACTCACCCAGGTAACAGTGACAGGAGGAGGAGGAAGAACAGTCAACATGTTGGACTCCTTGTCTTCTGGCTCACCACCTGTCAAGCAAGGGGGGGGGTCCTGATAAGGAGGAGGAGGAGGAGCAAGAACAGCTGGTTGAAGTGCAGCTGTGTGTGTTTCTGTCTTGCCTTGCACCAGTTGCATGTGGAAACTATGCAGCTTAAAGTTATGAAACCAATATAACTTTTACATGAATGACCTGCTTCCAATTTTGACCAGGCTTTCCTCCCATGCCCCCATATTTTCCCCTCAAAATCTATTAATATGCACAGACATCATATATACTTTTACCCCTTGGTTTTTATTTTATAGCAATTGTCAGCAATATAGAATTAAATAACATTTAAAAACCTCCTTTGCACAAGTCAAGAATCCCAGAATATTTACAAACATTTGTTCCGCGCTTTCATGTGTGTGATGGTGATTGGGTCTTTGCTCCATTTTTATTCTTTTCCCTTTCTCTTTCCTCCAGGAAGGAGCAGTTGTGTATCCAGGGGGTGTCCCCACGTTGGCACATGGCCTCACTCATGTGGGTTTATGGCACCCCTTCCCTCTCCTTGCAGGAGTACAGTACAAGAACAGCGCATAGACGACCGATCAGTTCACAATGCTAAGTCACAAACACAAACTGACATAAGGCAGTGAAGCTTCTCCAAAGGAGTTATGTTCAAACAACATTGTTGGCTTAAAGACTGGACCAAGGACCATCCCCAGTGATGGCCGCACCATAATGCAAGGTGAGGTGATGGATTTCAGGGCATGGTTTCGACAATACTATAGGAAGCAGAAGGGGCGCAATCCACCCAAGGTAGTCTTAGCTTTGTTAAATAGACAGGGGGGCAGTGCCAACTCCACGCTTTGAGGACTTTTAAAGAAGACACTTTCAGTGGGCCCCTCCTTCACTGAGCTCACCTCCTGTGTCCCCAGCTGCTCTTGCTCCTTCTGCTGTCTCCTGATGGCTACCCCTTGCCTGCATGACAGGTACAGGGCTGGTGAGTGGGCACAGAGGGGAACCCCCTGCTGCGCTATCTCATCACCACCCTCATCTGGGCCAGGACAAGAGGCAGCTGAACGTGGGCCCTCGGCAGTGCCTGGCCATGCCAGCCCCGAGCACCAGCCCTAGGGAAGTCTTCTCACCAAAACAGTGGTTTTCAGCGCAACGGCCTATATTGTGCTTTGGCGCTTGCTGAGACCCACATCCCCACAGGGAGTCCACCGTGAACCTGGCAAAGAAGGGATATGCTCAGGGAGAGGACTCCCTTGAGGTCACAAAGTCTATAGCTAACACTGCTCAGGAACCCACGAGGGAAGCCGCAGCAGCTTGGAATTAAGACTGCTCTTCGATCCTTAGCTAGGGAAAAGAACAGAAAAGGAACTGCTTCTTACAGCACAACTCAGAAATTGAAAAATGGGAAAGTTCTAGAAATCCCATTTGGCTTCCCAAATATTTTCTAAAATCCACCACTTCATTGTATGCCAAAACAGGGCACAATTTGTGGCCCTTTAAGAGGTCTGTAGGGAGACCACAGGTGGCAATTTTCCCAGGCAATGCTGTGCAAAGAGGCACCTGTTGAATGTTGTTCCCATGGTCTCTTAAAAGGGACAATAGATAAGGTTCCTGCACGATAGCCTTGGCCATGCTGCCTGGGGATGATGGGAGCAGTAATCCAACACATCTGGAGGGCTCCAGGTTAGGGTTCATGGTCTGGGACATGCCCCCCTTCCTTACAGAGAGCGGCAACCAAATGCTACAGGTGCTACTGATCTTGGGCTTTGGAAAAAAATTTCCTCCAGAATTGCTGCTTTGGACAAGTTTCACTGCTTCAATGCTACAACAGGAAATTATCATTTTTAAGTTTTTAAAAAAGTCTTATCTTTCATAGCATACCCATCTTTCATATGAGGTTGTGTTATTATTATTATTTTGCATTTTTAAAAATGATTTGTTGCCATTTTTAATTTTAAAAATTCTTCTCAGCAGTGACAGAAACTGAGGTAACATGTTTTACAGGAAAACAAAGTCCTTGTATGAAGGGGAGAAGGGGACAGCCAACGAAAGGGGAAACGACCATGAACAAGGCAAGAGTAATGGAAAATATCACACACTTGCACACCCCCAAACAGCCCCAACCCCTAGCAGCCCCACCCTTCCCCTTCAATTCCCCCCCCCCCACAAAACAAAGAATTGAAAAAATTAAAAACGAAACAAGGTCTATATGGTGTTCTGAATCCTTATCTACATTATTGCACAAAAGATCAAGGACAATTGCGACCTAAGGCAAAAAGGAGACATTTGCAGCGCCTATTTCTAAAAAAATCTGTGCAGTGCCTATTTCTAAAAAAATTCTAGCATTGGCTGCCAACCCAACCCCACTTGCACACACAAAATGGCAGGCTGATACCGAGGGAGAGAGAGGAGAGTAAAGTCACCGCACTCTCCCCGGAAAACTCTGGGAAGGAGTGTCAAGATGGACCGATTAACTAGCAAATACGGACAGGTGAAGGGATGCATGGCAGGTCTATCAGGTCACACCACAGAAGGTTTTGACATTTGGTGCACCTCAAAATCAGAAATTTGCCTGAAGGGAGGGTAGAAAAGGCAGTTAGGTGGCATCCCTCATACTCTCCCCCTAACCTCGTGAACATCTGGCTGAGAGGAGGATGCAGTGGTTAGATTTGGCCGGGCACACAGGGCTGCTGTGTATCTCACAAGCTTACAAGACAATTGAGGGTTGACGTGTTCAGCAAGGGCAGATCCTCAGCACAGACCACGGTTGGCACTGATTCCTTAGAAAACACACCCTTGGTTTATACATGCAAGCACACAAGCACACACAGAATCCGGTAAACACCAGCTGCTGGGTGATACCCCATCAAGTTGGGAAGGGCAGGCATGGCAGGATGGATGGTGGGCAGCCACTTTGTGTGTTCTGATTTTGTAAACTGCTGTTCCTTCGGAAATAGCATTATAGCCCTTGGTGCAGAAAGAACGGAGCCCTGGGGAGCCTGACACACACATGCGTGCAAGCGCACTTTTTCACACACATGGTGTGCCCAGTGTGGCTTGGAGGAGACATGAGGGTGCAGCCCATGGAATGAGAGACCAAGCTGGTCTTCCTGTCTGACGCCGCTCCCTTCTCCACCAGGAAGGGGAGGTGGAGAGTGGATGGAAACACGGACAAGGCAGAGCCAACTTAGGTTCACAGGAAAGCGTGGCAGGCAGCACACCTTCCTCTGGGGTGAGCCTTCCCAAAACAACAGCACCTAAGGACAATTAACTCTAGCGCCTCTCCAAAGAAGGGCCTCCTCACAGGTCAACGTGTCAACAGCAAAGGGAGGTCAGTATTGTTCTAAGCCCTTGGTGAAAAGCAGGTGTTGCGTCAGTGGGAGCCCCTTCGTGGAAAAAGTAAAGGGCCCTCAATTCCTGGCCACCGAAGCCCTAGTCTAACTGAGAGGTGACCTTCAAAACACTCCCCGCCATCTTGTCATTCACTTCAGGGATAATATACATGGCTTTTGGATGCATGACTAGACTTATTTTCTATCTGGGCTAATAGATTGATTTTCTCTCTGCCTGGTCCACAGTCCAGATAATGGTGTTCCCGTGGCCCAGGAGTTGGGATCACCTCTGCAGTTTGGCATCGCTGCTGGCCTAAAGAGTCCACACTGGGATAGCTGACAGAACGGCCAAAGCAACTTTGACACAAGTGTATCAGAACCCCAAGTGGATTAAAAAGTCAGCCCAGATCAAAGAGTTGTACGAAATGAGCCCTTGATATCATCTGAAGATCTTCATTCGACAGAGGGTATTGCAGTGTGGTGACTCTCTCTGGTGAACTCTTAATTCTGGTGCTGGTAATGTTTAGACATCTACCCTATTAGAATCTGCAGCTCTGACTGAGGTTTTTCTTCTTCTTCTTCTTATTTGGGACTCCAGCACACTCTCTTTCTCTCCCATTCCCGCCTGCCCCCTCCCCTAATCCAGTCAGACGGCCATGAAAAATTCTGACAGCCCTCATTTTAAGCACTTCCACAACATTAAAGTCATTCTAAGGAACCCATACTCTGTTTAATGCACTTTCTGCCTTGGCCTTGGCCTCTAAAGAATCTAACAGCTCCCTAGGAGGGGTATCCCTACAGGTGAACTCATGAAATCTCTCACCCACTTAGCAAGTTGGATTTAACAGGGACAATCCAGTCTGAGTTGCTTGTTGTCCCAGCAGGTTGCGAGAGGCCTTTTCTGCTCCCACTTTGAGTCCCCTGCTCAGAAATACCTCACAACATGCCTGCCCAGTTCTGTCCAGGTGGGGGAAGTCACTTCCCCTTTGTTCTTCCTGTCATGAAACCAGAGTAATTTAGTGTTAGACCCAACCCTATTGTTCGGCCCAAGGAGACAAAGAAAAATCTTTTTTCCTGAGGGGTGACGGCCACACAGCAAACAGCTACAGTTGACCTGACAACCATGTAGACGCACATATACACACATACACACACCTACACATGCACATATGACACAGGAAACACTTGCTACATCAGTGGCACCCTTTGCTTCTCTGGCAGCCCTGTCATATGTCTACCTCATCCTGACTGCGCTCAGTATTCGCTCAGTATTTATGGGGGGGAGGGGGGGGCTAGTGCCAGGCAAAGGGAAAGATCCCCCACTCCTTCCCGCCACATCCCGAGAGGAAATATGGCCAGTCTGAATGCTGTGGATTCACCCCTTGGGCTCTCTTTCCGGGGCTGCCTCAGGGACCCCCTTGAAAGCACAACATGGACACAGAGGTCTGTCAGGCTACTGAGGCACCTCCCCACAGCATGCTGAGCCCTTCGGCCTCCTTTCCGGGAAGTCGCCTGCAGCAGCCTTGGGGCTCTGCAGCGCACGGGGAGGGCTGCCCGCTTGTGCAAGATATATCAATCCCGTGGTTGCTGGGCAACGAAGTCCCTGTTTGTTCCCCTCCAGTGGCCCTAAAGAACAAACCCCAGCCACTTGGCTCAGCACCGCCTCCATCTGGCCCAGCAAACACGCCAACCCTGCACTGGCACTGCCTGTTAGACCACTGGGCTGCTCTCTCCCACTTCTGTCCTTTCATCTCCCTTCCTAGATCAATTAGTACTATTATTATTTATTATTATTATTATTTATTATTATTAATTCCTTGGCAAGGGTTGGCCTTCCTTCCCCCTCAAACAGAAACCACCCAAAAGCTGGTCCTGACTGGTGAAAAGAGAGCGGCCTGTGGGAGAAGCTCTCCCTCGCCTCAGGACGCGACAGCGACGCAAGTTTGCCGTGCGCGTGCCACTCTCCCTCCTTGCCACCCACCAGCCCATCCGTCCACCCGTGGCTCCCAAGTCTCTGGGTGAGGAAAGCCGCCTTCTGCTGTAGCCTTAGCTATTCCAGAGATCACTTTTCACACCCTTAGGGTTATTGAGTAAAAGGTGAATCGCTCTCTTTTTTCCTGTTTTTTTTTTCTCTTTTTTCTTTTCTTTCTTTCTTTCTTTTTATGTTTTTTGCTTGAAAGATATGGATCTTGGTCCCTTGGGGGATAAAAAGGAATTCTTCTGCACACAGCCTGTCCCAGAGCAGTCGAGGGACACTGCCGCGTGCCACCATCTGAACTGCAGGCCGCGGGGGGCGGGGGGGCACAGGGGGCCAGCCGTGCCTTCCTCAGACGCAGATCTCGATGGCGGTGGCCAGCAGCATCTGGCTTTTGCCTTTGTCCTGACGCCCATCAGTTCTGCTCCCTGCCCCTGGGGACGGGAGGCCGGGCTCCGAGGCAGACAGCCGGGAGACACTGCCTTCTGTCAGGATGGTCCTCTTGAGAGGAGTCGGGGTGCAGGTGCTGGGCGTCTCGTGGCGGTGAGGGCCAGCAGAGAGCTTGTCCCCAGTGTGCTTGCGGGAGCGATATGAGGGCCGGCGGCGGACCTCTGACATCAGATCATACTTGATGAAGAAGAAGACCTCCTTCACGGGGCAGCGCTTTTCTGGGTCGAGGGCCAGCAAGCGCTGGAACATTCGCAGTGCGTTGTCCGTGAATCGGCGCCACTGGGAGGGCAGACCAGCCAGGCGTCCCTTTTGCCACCTCACAAACTCCTCAAAGAACGTGTCTGACGCAGAGGCGGCCTCCCAGGGGAAGTTGCCCGTCAGCACGCAGAAGATGAGCACCCCGAAAGCCCACACGTCGATACTGGTGTCCACGGTGAAGCCCTCGGCCCGGCCGGCCTGACACACTTCGGGCGCCGTGTACGGGATGGTCCCGCTGATGCGCTTCACCCGGCACCCCACCTTGCGCGTCATGCCAAAGTCAGCCAGCTTGACGCGCCGGCAGTCACGGTCAAAGAGCAGCACGTTTTCTGGCTTGATGTCCCGGTGCACCAAGTTCTTGCTGTGCATGTAATCCAGTGCCAGGCCCAGTTGCTGTACACAGCGCTTCACCATGTCCTCTGGAAGCCCCACCTGCGAACCCAGAAGGACACCATGAGCAACAATCTACAGGGCCTCCCAACATGTCCTGGCTGAGCCCCACGCTCCCCACCACATTACTAACTGGGGTGGAGGGGTGCGGGGGAGACTGGTGGCTGGGAGGATGGGATATTTCTGCATTCTGCTTCAAGAAGGGGGGCAGATTGTGTCCCCTCATTTCCCTAATGTGTCCTGAGAGCAAGAATTGCTGACCAGGAAACGGTGTGAGTTCTGCAGGTGGGAGAAAGCCTTTCTGTGTCCACGTCTTATTTTATCCAAAAAAGATCATGGGGGTGAGGGGGAACTGTCTTCATTTCTAGGTCCAGCCTGCCTGAATTATGTGATATTATTATAATGTGCATTGTTTGAATTGTAAGTTGATATGTGTCTTTAAAAAGGAAGGGCAACTAAGAAATTCAATAAATCATAATGAAAATACATGGGGAATGGCCAACTTCTCTCATCTCAGGAGATGTTCTATTCCCAGTCAGTTGCCTGGAGGCAGAGATTGTATCTCTTCTCATGAGGTGACCTCCCCTCCTCAGGCTCTGTAAGTATGTTGACATGGTCACACTGTAAGGGGGGGCAGGTGGTGTCTGTTTATGCAAAGCACCACATACAAATCAGCTCACTTCCCATTTTCCTGCACAATACCATGAGACATAAAACACTAACAGCACAGAATATTTCTTAATTCTTACAATTTGGAAACCATTTTCGTTCTCCACAAGCATTACTGCAAGCTTATACAGCAGGGCTGGAGAACTGTTTTTGTCCTGAGGACTTTCCCAGGAGGGCTACAAATCATCAGTGGGGTAAAGGGCAAAGCAGGAGTACAAAGGGCCACCAATTTTCTCTCTCATAGTCACTTGCTCCACATTCATTCATATGCAAACAGAAATTAAGGTTGGTTCCAGGGGAAAGGTTTTTTTCCAAACCTTTTGGCTGGGGTAGGAAAACAGTGGGAAGATTGAAGGCTGGAGTGCCTTTGTGGGCCACATCAGGGCAAAGTTTCCCACTTCTGGCTTCTATTGCCCATCGATTACAATTTGACAGAGCAACAAGGAAATTGCTTCGGGGACTAGGTTTAGCTTAATCTCCTTCAACCTGGAATCAATAACCAGAAGACACTGAGATGAAGAGTTAGCATGAAGTATTTACAGCATCCAGCGCAGGGGTTTAGTGTAACCATAAAAACAATAGACATTTGTAGAGTTTAATTGCTGTGAGAAACCTATAGCAAAGAGGTAGGTATCAGCCACTTCGAATTCCTGACCTCAGCCTAGAGATAAGGAAGTTAACACACTCTCCTGCTAAAATTAATTGAGATCCTCTGGTTTTTCTTGCCCTCCCTCTTTTTTTCCCCTCTGGAAGCTTTTCACAGCTTCTAGCAGCTTTTGGCACCTTCCAGGATTCAGGGTGGCATCTACTGAATCTACCGATTATCCACTTCTGCTTTGGCTTTCATGATTGGCTCAAATCACCTAATCCAGATTTCAGCCTGGCCCAACCCTAAGTTTTCTCTTTGCCTGCTTATGGTAATATGCATTGGAGAGCCAGTGGGGCACAGTGATTAGACTGCAAGGAGATCTGGGTTCTAGTCCCCATTTAGCCACGAGCTCACTGGGTGACTTTGAGCCAAACATGGACTCTCAGCCCAACCTACCTCACAGGATAGTTGTTGTGAGGATAAAATGGAAAAGAGCGGAAATCTATAAACTTCCCTAAATTTCTTGCAAGAGGAAGAAAGGTGGGATATAAATGTAATATAATAATAATATTCCAATTTGGTGTTCAATAAATTGTATATCATCTTTCACACAAGTGGTTTTGTTTCTTCCTGATTACCCTCAACTCTAAATTGAGGTGTCTTGGCTGAAACAACCCCCTGTAGTAATACATCCTGCCAGATGTTTTGCCTATAGCTCCCAACATTTCTAACTATTGGCAATGTTGACTGGGGCTGATGGGGGTTGAAATCCAAAACTTCTACAGGGCACCAGGTTGAGGAAGGCTGGTTCAGACAGACCCATTTTTTTGGCTATCATTGCAATATATAACATCCTGAGTGGAAAGCAGCTTGAAAAATTAACCCAATTCACATGTTGTTTAACCTAGGAATTGCCAGAGGCGACCAAAACAATGAAGACACTTCCTCCCACCTGCTCACTGTTTCTACTTTTTATTAAAAACCCAGGAAGGTGTTTTTCCTCAGATGTTTTGTGATATGCTCAAAATTTAATCACATTTCTGGTTTGAGTAAGGGTTTAAACATGGTTTAAACCATGTGTAATCATGGTTTGTTGTTGGGTTATTTGGAAATCATGTCCATGGTTTGTTGTTGTGTTATTTGTGAGTTATTTTATGCCATAAACAATGCAGAATTCCCAGGTTCACAAATCATGAAACAAGCCAGGAAATTGTGTTATTTGAAAGCAGACATGGCGAGTGTGCTGGAAACAGTGCATTTTGCTCATTCCTGGCAATTCCTGGATTAAACAACCCAAGAATTGCAGTGTGACACATTTACCAGCCTGATCGTTTCAAGTTCCATTCAGGTCAAGAACCCTCACTTTCCCACAGAATGATGACTTGAGTGATCTACACAGCAAAAAAGCCCATGTAACTGATGTCTAGGTACCTGTGGTGGAATGATGTCAAAGAGATCTCCTCCAGGTGCATATTCCTGGGCAAAGACATAGCACTCCTCAGTCTCGAAGACCACATCGAAGACCTTGATGATGAATGGGCTTGAGGACAGTGTATTGGTGATGCTGAACTCTCTCAGGAAGTTCTTCAGTTTGGTCTTGTTCTTGTTGACAAACTTAAGTGCCATCTTGGTGCCTGTGGAAGGGAAATGCTGAGAAAGTCATTTAATTCTACTGCGAAGGAGATGTTGGGAAGAATGGATCCTCCAGAGGTCACTGCCCTGATAAAACAATGGTGACAACCAGGGCAAGGAACTTTAGATGGATTCGCAATCAAATCATTTCTACTTCAGGCTCCGGCCTCAACTTTTGGCCATATGATAACAAAAAGATATAGGTTTGATCTGTATTGGGTCAAGGCTATAAGATTCTACACCACAATATTGCAGGAGAACAAGTAAAACTTTATGCCCCCTTCAAGTCTTACTCAGTTCTTTCTATAAGGCACTTGTAGTTCTGAGTTTAGGTTTTGTATTCATTTTTTAAAGACTCATTTCAAAGATTTTTTTAAACTCCATTACCTTTTGAGAGGAATCAAGCTGCTGATACAACTAAGATTACATGATGTGTGTGATAAGCCTGTAATCCTATGCTTACTTCATCTTTCCAGGCTTCTGAACTGTAGATCTTATTGGCTATATAACATTGCATGGACTCAGATCAGAATCTATTTTGAATTCTTTATGCAATATTATACCATTCATACTTTTTAGTTGGTCAAATCATTATGGTTTGTTTTAGCAGTCAGCATTCACTGTTTTGAAATTCAGGTCATTTCCTTTAGTGCTCCCGGTAAAGACATTTTGCTGAAGTATATCAGTTGATCTTTACAAAACAAATGGCTACTTGAAGCCCGAGCCTTCCTCACTTTTCTGGGAGGGTGGTGGAAGCAGATGCTGCCCCTGTTCTCCATTGCCCAGGGTTCCAGCAGCCACTGCATGCGGCAGAGAATTTGCTGGGACAGCACTAATGGGAGGCAAAAGGAATAGAAAAGGCATCAGCTGGGGACCCATGGTGAAGACCCCCAAGGTCTATGGCCAGCCTATTAAAGCAGGGGTGCAGAATCCCTTGCCCATGAGACTAATTCTCCTGGGAACCCTACAGGAACCAAGCCCCATCCTGGAGGAATCCCCCCACAATAAGGAATCCTGCTGTTACCTGAGACTGTAGAAAACAGCAGGGATTCCCGTGTTCCACTTGCATCCCTTTCTCCATGCTCAGAGAGAAACAGAACTCCGCATCTCTCTTCGCATAAGAGGTGGTGTTAAGCAGCAGCTCACTAAGGCCAGACCTTTGAGCACCAAATCTGTGCGAGGCCATTGACCTATCATGGGGACGGGGGGCTTGAAGATCTCTGTTGCATTGAATCTGCCAGGATGAACTGGCCTTTGCCCACATGTGATCCACTTCCTGCTGCTGCCCCTCCTCCCAATAATTCATTCTGAGTTTTTTCCTGCAACCTCCCCCTTCACAAACAGGAGTCCTAAGGAGACAGGGTTCCTTCAAGACACACACATAAAGATCAGACGTAAATTAGCCTGTGCAAATGTGTGTGCGTGTGTTTTTTTCTTTTTGTGCTTTGGGCCTATGCCCCAGATCTTTTCGGTAACTAGCACTATCCCTGCTCATAGAGAAATGCTGGAATAGGTATGGCCACATACTGGCTGGCAACGCCATTTGGTCCCCTGCCATGAAACGGTTTCGCGCTCCTGTGCTGCAAAGTGAGACTTCCGGGCATCCGGCTGCCTGGACTCCACCAACGGGGGCAGTGCTAAGTTCACCTGTGCTCTTGTGGGAGACAAGGTCCACCTTGCCATACGTTCCTTTTCCCAGCTCACGGATGAGGTCGTAGTGTTTGTTGATGTCCGTGCCGGAAAGTGTGCGGATGGCCAAAGACTGCATGTCCTCAGTGATGAGCGGCACACCGCAGCAGGCCAGCTTCCGAGAGGGCTCCTGCTCAACGGAGCCTGCACTCATTGTCATGCTGAGAGAGGAAGAGAGAGGAATGGTCAGTCATCACATTTGCTGAAAAGCCTCTCCCTGGGGTGCACCGAAGTCAAGCCACTGCAAACTAAAGTGTGGCACAAGTTCAAAAACCAGACTCATTTTCCCCCTCCGGATTTCTAATCTGAAATCTCACCCTTCATACATTTCAACACTGAAATTAAATGTAACATAGTTCTCTGAAATAATCAGCACTCAGAACAGTTGCTTTTTATTTAACTTATATTTCCTAGTTATTTATTACTTATTATATTGATATGGTTGTTTTATTGTGTTTTTGTTTTAATGATTGTAAGCCGTCCTGAGAGGCCGTGCATAAGGGAGTGCATATAAGAGTTTTAAATAAATAAACAGCACTCAGATTGGGTGCCCTCCAGTAAGGCTGGACATTCTGTAGGGAACTTTTGCTCAGCTTACCTGGAGGGTGCCCTGTTAGAGCCCGGGTAGCATGTTGTTGTTAGTCACGAAGTCGCATCCGACCCATCGCGACCCCATGGACAACATTCCTCCAGGCCTTCCTGTCCTCCACCATCCCCCGGAGTCCACTCCAGCTCACACCAACTGCCTCTGTGACTCCATCCAGCCACCTCATCCTCTGCCGTCCCCTTCTTCTTTTGCCATCTATTGTTCCCAGCATTAGACTCTTCTCCAGGGAGTCCTTCCTTTTCATTAGGTGGCCAAAGTATTTGAGTTGCATCTTCACTATCTGGCCTTCTAAAGAGCAGTCAGGGCAGATCTCCCCTAGGACTGACCGGTTTGATTGCCTTGCGGTCCAAGGGACTCGCAGGAGTCTTCTCCAGCACCACAACTCAAAGGCCTCAATTCTTCAGCATTCAGCCTTCCTTATGGTCCAGCTTTCACAGCCATACATTGCAACTGGGAAAACCATAGCCTTGACTATATGCACTTTTGTCGGCAGAGTGATGTCTCTGCTTTTTCGTATGGTGTCCAGATTTGCCATAGTTCCGTGTAGCATAGTGCAATGCAGTTCAGTGACCACCTTAGTCTTGCACATGAATGGCCCACATTCAAATCCCCCACTAAATAGTGGGCAATACGAAACTCATAACAAGCCAGAGCATTGGTCCATTTCGCTCAGGACTGACACAGGCTGGCAGCAGCCCTCCAGGGTCACCAACCCAGGTCTTTGCTCCCTGATCTTTTCACCTAGAGGGATCAATCTGAAGACATTTTCGCTATGCAATGCATGGAGCTTCAGTCCCCAGAAGACGTGGACAGTGGTACATCCAGGGCCAGCAGAACACTTTTTACTGGGTCCTGAATGCCCAGCTGCTTCCCCCAGCAGGAGCAACCCCTCAGCAAAGCTGCTACTGATGCACCTCCAGTACTGGCACCAATGTTGTTCATGCATCACCACCTTCGTCACAGAAAAGGATTCCCTAACCTTTTGAACCTGTGGACACATCTGAGAATTTGATGTGGGGACCAGAAAATGCCTCCCATAGAGGATGTGGCTGTGGGCATGGTGGCTACTCTAAGAAAATGAGTTAGGGAAGAAACCGCGAGGGGCAGAGGCTGTGAGGAGCTGAAACAGCAAGATATACAGTATGAACAAGGATGGGAGCTGTGAAGGGAGAGAAAGAAGGCAGCTTGAGCAAGGGACAGAGAGAAATGGTGAGGAAGGGGTGGGGGTAATGCTAGAGGCTTGGAGGAAGATTATGTTTAAAGTTTTAATGTTTAATTTAAAGTTTTAATGTTTAACTTAATTTTATTGTGTTGTAAGCCACCCCGAGGCTTGTGGCAAGGGGCGGCCTATAAATTTGTAAATAAATAAAAATAAATAAATAAAATAAATTTAAAAAAATGTTGGACAAGGAAACAATTCTTTCCTGTCCTGCCTGTTTGCTGAAGAGCTGATCAGTGGGCAGTTCAGGAGCAGGAAAGAGAACGGGGTGCCCTAACATTTGCTAAGTGGTTTTTCAAGCTTAAAATCCCGCGGTTCAAATCCCATGCCCATTCTGAAATTTACTGGCTGGCTGGGGTATGCTGGGAGTCTTAGGCCTTTTTTCTTATCCAAATAGGCATAAAATTGTGCCTTTGGTCTGTTTTGGAACTGTGGGTTCTAGTAAAATGCAAAAAAGATCTTGCAAGCCTCAAGCCTGCCCTATCCTGCCATACACAAACATGGTTGCCATTCATATCATAGTCTTACAACCTTGGCTGCATTATGGCTGCATTCCTGCATCCTTCCCAGTCCCACTCCACAGATAGATGGTAAGCCCAGGATGCATGCTTGCTCTGTTGATACATTAGTCTTTCTTCCTCCCTCCTGCTCACGCTACAAATTGCTGTGTCGAACTGCTTCTCATTGACTAAAATGATCATCCGCCCCCTCCTTCAGAGCTCCTCGTCTGTGCAGGTATTTATAGGCAATCCCTAGGTTTCCCTCAGACTGCAGCCTCTTCTTTCCTCAAAGACGGCACTGTTCTGCAGCCTTGTCTTTCTTTTTGGGGAGGAACTGTAGCCCAGTGGTGGAGCATCTATGTGGTGTGTCAGGCATCCCAACTTAGTCTTCAGGAAAACAGATTTTGGAAAAAGCTATCTCTAAGGGAGACTCTGCCAGTCAAAGCAGACAATGCTGTTTGAAGGGAAATGATCATCAGTGCACGGAATAAGTTTCAGAAATGATCCAGAAGCTCCAGTTAGTTTCCAGGCCTAGTTAAAAGAACTGGTATTAACTCTTTAAAGATTAAGGCACTGGAACAGAACTTCAAGCCCAAGGATGAGATCTAACCTTCCTGGGACCCTAACCCAATTTCTGGAGTTCCGCTGAGAACTACACCATCAAACCCCGACCTCTCCCTCTTTCCCCAGAGCACCAATCCTTTGGTAGGTTCTCCTGATTTTATACAGCCCCCCCCCACACACACACACACACACCATTCTAAAAGGTTGAGAAGCCTCTCCAAAGGTTTAGTTACTGGATTTACAATAAAATCTGCCAACACTGGGGGGTTTCTGGTATTTGGCTTTCAGTCCCACACACCATGGAACATGGCCCCCAAAAGCTTGAAATGGATTTGGCCCACAGACTGAAAGAGGTTTTGCATACCTGTCCTAAATCTTTTGGGACCAGCCTACATGATGGATTGTCTGGCTAGTCTGAGTTCTAAATCATGGTAGCCATTAAGGAAAAGGCCTTTTCGATGGCAGTGCCGTTTTTGAGGAATGCCTTCCGTGGAGAGGCTTGCCCGGCACCCATCTTGTGGTGCTTTGGGTACCAGGGGAAGGCAATTTCCTCCCTCCAGGTTTGTTAGTCTTATCTGTCCTCTTATATAAGGGATGTCCAGTCTCGTACCCTATTCCCTCTCTTCTGGTTCAAGATCGGAAGAATACCCTCTTAGTGTTATTTTCATGCTGTTACTCCTCTGCTTTGAATTGTAGCATTCTGTTCCATAGGGGAAAACTTCACGCTGGAAGAAACACAAAACTGCCAGTGAAAATGGCAGTTCGGGATTAAATCCCTCTCACCCCCTTGGTAGCTTGTAGCCCACTACCCGATGCCATCTTCTGGTGCAGGTGAGAATAGGTACGTGGGCCATGAGCAATGTCATGATGGGAGGATGTGATGCTCTATGGAGGGGGAACATAACATAAGCCCTATGCAACAGTTCTACTCTCTGCAAAAACGCACGGCTTAAAATATCTGTGAGATTATTTGGGAGCTATTTATTGGAAAACTGCCTTTACATGCCTACTTATCTCTCCAATGAGTGACTGGGGAGGACAGGAAAAGAAGCTTGTGAGCCTGCTGTGGAAAAGTGGGGTTGCACCTGGTCCCTGAGCTGGAGGGTCTCTGTTTCTGAAATGGGGGGGGGGAGATAGAGGGCTCCTGGAACTAACATGCAAACCTCATTGTACAGCTATGCCATTGTTTTTCCTCTGACTAACTTTTTCTGCTAAGAATAAAGGCAGAAGAAACACTGGGGAAATACTGGAGGGTTACAAAGGGGTTACAAAGGGGAGATGACATAATGTGGATATTCCATCAATGTCTGTGTAGAAGGCAGGCCAACTGCACAGAAAACATTTTGCCTGGGAGCGACCCCAGAAACAGCACCCAGTGCCCAAGGACTGCCATCTCATATGTCCAACAAGGCCTGAATTTACCAGAAACAATTTTGCTCTTCTGGTCTTCATTTCAGGCTTTCAGGTCCCTGCTGGATCACTCCTCTGAGTGCTCTGGCATGCTATGGATGCTATGATCAGTCTCTGACAATTAAAGTCTTCTGTGTCTACCTACAGGAAATTACACTATTCTTCAGCATGTTTTACCTTGTTTCCCACACCTTCCTTGATAATTGATGTTCTATGCCACTGATGCTTGGATGCCTGCTTGACTTTGCTCCTGGATATCTGGCTTCTTAACCATGCTGTGACCTCTACTTGCTTGTACACTGACCACACCGGTCTGCCTGCTCCCATATTGTACTGGAACCACAATGCTTGAATAATTGCCTGTTTTTGCAACTTCGCTGTTTCCATTGCCCCATAATTCTTCTTCTTCATCATCATCATCATCATCATCCATTTCTATACCACCCGCAGCTGAAACTTTCTGGGCAGTTCACAACATTTAAGGCACCCACACAGATTTCAACCAGGTCCGATCCTACTTAGCTTCCAAGTTTAGGTGGGATCAGGCACTTTAAAAAGGGGTACTGCCAGCATTTTACTTTTATGGGGCACAGAATAGCTCTATTTTCCCAAGAAGTCTTTGGCACAGCCCTGTTATCTCACCATTCCATATGCGTTTTCAGCTTCCAACTTCCATCCATCTCACTCATTGTAGCCAGTAGTTAGGGAGTTGTAGTCTATAGCATCCCAAGATGGGAGAGCCAGTGTGGTGCAGTGGTGAAGAGCATGGGACTGGGACCCAGGAGATCTGAATTCGAGTCCCCGCTCAGCCATGGAGCCAACTGGGTGGCTTTGGGCCAGTCACAGACTCTCAGCCCCACCTACCTCACAGGGTGGTTGTTGTGGGGATAAGATGGAGGAGGAGAATGATGTAAGCTGCCTTGAGCCCTTTGTCAGAAAAAGGCAGGATATGAATCGAAAAATAAATAAATAAATAAATAAAGAGCACCAATCCAGGGAAATCTGCCTTCTAGTAACCAAGTTCATGTGATGGCAATCATCACATATTTCCATGCCCCACTTTGGTCCCCTTCTACTGTTTAAATTTCCAGAGCATGTAAGGTCTCACATAAATTCATCATCTTGACTCTAGTGTGCATGCATCGTAATGCACATACATGAACACTAAAGCACCATATAGCATGTAATTAGTCATTGCACATGATCCAGCAAGTGGACAAACATACTTATCTTTTATCTCTTCTCATTTTAAAAAGAACCCACTCCATGAAATACAGATAATCACAAAAGAAATTAAAAATACAATGGGCAACAAGCAAGGAGAGTCATGGCGATGCATAATCGTTTGTGTAGAGGGGGCTTCTGAGCAACTAGTGCAGGAGACAGCATTCCAGCTGAGCTATTCAAAATCCTGAAAGACGATGCAGTTAAAGTGCTACACTCAATATGCCAGCAAATTTGGAAAACTCAACAGTGGCCACAGGATTGGAAAAGGTCAGTTTACATTCCGATCCCAAAGAAGGGCAATGCCAAGGAATGTTCAAACTACCGCACCATTGCACTCATTTCACATGCTAGCAAAGTGATGCTCAAAATCCTACAAGCTAGGCTCCAACAGTATGTGGACCGAGAACTACCAGAAGTACAGGCAGGATTTCGAAGAGGCAGAGGAACTAGAGATCAAACTGCCAACATACACTGGATCATGGAGAAAGTTAGGGAGTTCCAGAAAAACATCTACTTCTGCTTCATTGACTAAGCCAAAGCCTTTGACTATGTGGATCACAACAAATTGTGGCAAGTTCTTGAAGAGATGGGAGTACCAGACCATCTTATTTGTCTCTTGAGAAACCTATATGTGGATCAAGAAGCAACAGTTAGAACTGGGCACGGAACCACTGATTGGTTCAAAATTGAGAAAGGAGTTTGGCAAGGCTGTATACTGTTGCCCTGCCTATTTAACTTATATGCAGAGCACATCATGAGAAAGGCAGGGCTGGATAAATCACCAGTGGGAATTAAGATTGCCAGGGGAAGTAACAACAACCTCAGATATGCAGATGATACCACTCTAATGGCAGAAAGTGAAGAGGAACTAAAGAGCCTCTTGATGCAGGTGAAGGAGGAGAGCACAAAAGTTGGCTTGAAACTCAACATTAAGAAAACTAAGATCATGGCATCCGGTCCTCTCACTTCCTGGCAAATAGATGGGGAAGAAATGGAGGTAGTGACAGATTTTATTTTCCTGGGCTCCAAGATCACCACAGATGGGGACTGCAGCCAAGAAATTAAGACGCTTGCTCCTGGGGAGGAAAGCTATGGCAAATCTAGATAGCATACTAAAAAGCAGAAACATCACCCTGCCAACAAAAGTGCATATAGTCAAGGCTATGGTTTTCCCAGTTGCAGTGTATGGCTGTGAAAGTTGGACCATAAGGAAGACTGAGTGCCAAAGAATTGAGGCCTTTGAATTGTGGTGCTGGAGGAGACTTCAGCAAGTCCCTTGGACCGCGAGGCGATCAAACTGGTCAGTCTTAGAGGAGATCAATCCTGGTTGCTCTTTAGAAGGCCAGATCCTGAAGATGGAACTCAAATACTTTGGCCACCTAATGAGAAGAAGGGACTCACTGGAGAAGATCCTACTGCTGGGAACAACTGACAGCAAAAGAAGAAGGGGACGGCAGAGAATGAGGTGGCTGGATGGAGTCACTGAAGCAGTCAGTGTGAGCTTCAGTTGACTCCGGGAGATAGTGGAGGACAGGAAGACCTGGAGGAATGTTGTCCATGGGGTCGCGATGGGTCGGACACGACTTCACGACTGACAACAACCACCAGAGGGGGCTTTCTGGTATTGATCCTTGGCATGGCAATAGGACTGCTACAAATACATGAGACTGCTCCCGTTTTCATTTTTCATCAGTAAAAAATTGGATGGCATGTCATTATCGGTTGAAGCACCATATTTCTGACGGTGTCAAGTTCTGCCCTCCAGTTCTTTCTACACCAGCCAATTTTCATTTGATTGTTCTAGCACAATGTGATTCAATCTTGCTGGCTTTAAGTCAACTTCCAAGTATTGAGACTATGTCATTCCAGTTCATAGGCAGACACATGCGCCTGAGGACAAAGCTGTGCAAGTGTGCACTGATGTGTCCATTACTATTCTCCTCATGATGCATTTCCAGGACAGTAGTTTGTTGGGGGCAGGGGCACACATGAAGGATATTGGCTTGTTTGAGCAGGAAAGAGCTTCAAGATTCTGTATCATTAATCGAGTCTTGGGTAGGAGGCCTCTTTCTATCATTTTGCAGGACCCTTGACATATTTAGCAACTTCCAAAGAGCTCCTCCTCCATTTTTTTGCCTGGATTTTGTCCCTCCAAAGGGTCTGATGTCAGGCTCTGGGGAACTCCTAGCATGCAGCTGCCCACGGAGTGCCTACCCATCAGACCTTGATGCCCCACTCCTAATTTTTGCTGCTTCCAGTAGCTCATTACTGTACACAGATGGATCAGAGGTGTGTTCTGGATGGGGTGCAGTGTCGTTTTCAATGGGAACTAAAGCAAGTCCGTTCTTGGCTTGACTCTGTTCCAGCTCACCATGTTAGATTACTTGAAATGCAATGCTCAAATTAACACATGGTGATCAGGTAGCATAGGAACAGAACAAAACAGAGCACTGACCCATCTTGGCCCTCATTTTGGCATCCTGATGCCCACCTTTTTGCTGGGAAACCTGTTAGGAGTGGTGAAGTGCATGAAGCTGTGGCAGGAAGTACAGGATCAATGACAAGGAGAGAGTGGGCCCTTTGGAGCCTCTGCACCCCCAGCAACCAACCCACAATATCCACCCAGCCGGTCTCTAAATTACCTGCCCGTTTCCAAAGCAGAACCAATGCATTCGAAATCCTTTGTTGTTCCCTCTCTGATTTAAACATACAGCCATTCTGGTGTAGTTGTTCAGTTACCAAGTTGCAGGTTCAAGTCAGACACTTGCATTAGTCCTCCTTTATCTCAGCTTAATGAATCTCACCGTGTTCTGAAGTAGAGCAGGGAGAATGACAAACCCCACCTTGAGCTCCTTGGGGACTGGTGGGATATATATTCACTCAATCCTATTAAATCACCAGTTCTCATGTTTCCCTAGAGTCCAAAACATATGAGGACACCAGGTTGGAGGAAGCCGTCTTGATTCCTCCGTCTCCTACCCTCTGCCTGACATCTCACATTACCAAAGCACATGTGTGTATTTTTCAATAATACCTGCAATTGTATCAAGTTTCTTTGTGTCTGTTTTGCTGAAAGGCATGTGTGCATTACTAACCCTGCATCCCTCTAAACTTGATTTGAATATTCATAGATCAACAGTCCTTTTCTGTGGTGCTTGTAGAATGAGAGCAAGTGTGTGGCCATACCAGTAAAGCACCATATGAAAAGCAATCTTGATGCAATTATATGTGCACGTACACGCAGGTTGCTTTTCAAGTGGTGTGTTTTGTAATTGTGCACATGTCAGGACACACCTGGTCACATTTTGTACAGTGGAAACATGTTTTTGTGCATTTAGGAATATGGATTTAAATAAGAAAGAAGGTTCTTGAAAGACATAGTTCAGAAAATAAGATAAAGAATTAAGTTGATTGCTGTTTCCTTTCATATCTTATAACCAGTGCATTTATTAATTCATGTATTTCTCAACAGTTTATGCAGGTATACTGTCTGCATACAGCACTACAACTGCCAAAAAAAACCCCCCTACAAGATTGCACCATATGCTATATCTCCTGTCACACTATACCTATTGCATCAAAGTGTCTTCTTTTTGATGGTCAGACTGTTCCTCAGAGCTGGTTCTGGGTCAGATGAGAAGATTCCATTCAACTGCATCTGCTCTCTCGCTTCAGCAGCGTCCTTGCCTCTTTGCTCCATTTAGTTAGCAATAGGAGCCCCGATGTCCATTCAGTGAGGGATGGTATGGATAGATGAAGGAGGTGTGTGTTTTCAAACTCCACTGAGAATATGCTCCTGGTTTTGCACATCCCTGTGATACTCATGCTGATGAGACAGAGATCAGCACCATGAGACACAGCTGCTAGAAATGCACCGTGCGTGTTGACATGTTTCTGTATTCTTTTGGCTAATACAAGAAAAAGGACCAAATGGGACAATGTCTCGACATCATTGATGCTGTCAAGTTGAAATATATCCTCATATTCTAGCAGACCTCATATTCATGGTCTGCACTTATTTCTTTGTGAATTCCTTCCAGATTCCCTGATGGTTGTAAGGTGGTAAAAGGGTTTCCTAATAAGCCATAGATCAGCATCAGCAACACAGTGATTCAAGAACTCAGTAACTACTTCATTACAAGAGCACCAACATCTCTTCCATCAAAGGCATACTGGTGGTGCTTCTTGTGTGTCTTCCAGTGCTTTGTAAAAAGCTGAATTCCCTTTCAGCACTGCCACTTCTCTGGCTGTGGAACTGCATTCTTCAAAGTCTTGAGCCACCCACCACATAAGTACTTTTAAAGCTCTGATTTTACCAACAGTGTCAGCTTCTCTAGAATGAAGATAGTAACCCCATCTCTGAGCAGCTGCTTCTGGTAGCTACTGAAGACAGTAAATGCATCAGCCAGAAAGGGCAGAAGCAAGAGCTTATGTTCATCAAGGAGGAAAGCAAGAAATCCAGGAGCTACTATATTGGTATCTGCAAACACTTAAGGTTCATTGGCAGGCATAAATGGGAGCTAAGCTATGAATGAGATGCTGGCAAGTCGTGCCTGAGCTATGTCAACTAGCGAGGCTGCTCTTGATGGTTCCACACTGTTGGATGGTACAAGCCAGTGTTGCAGAGAGTGTGGCTTTGCACCAGGACTCTTGCACGGATTCTTGCATTCCAGCACAAGTGATTTAGCCAAACACAATTTTAGGTAGGAAGGATAGTCAAGAGATTAACAACTGACTCACCATATGGGTCAAAAGAAATCCAAGTAACTGCTTTTCCTTATCTGAATCTACCTCTAGTCAACAAGAAAATTTCCAAAGACAAGGTGAAGTCTGGATTCCACTCTAGGAAAGCTACCTGCGCTTCAACAGCATTTCCCGCCAGCCACAGTTCTCCTTAGCAGCCCTTGAACTGAGTTCTTCTCAGCTCTTTAGCAAAATCTAGCCTGGGTGACAGTCCACTCTGGTCCCTCGCAGCAGACAGCCCCACCCAGAAGCCAAATCCACGTCCAGCTTCTTTACCGGCTCCCTGCCCCTCCTCAGATTCCTACTGTTTTCTTCCCTCAATTACAACAGAACAGAAAATACAGAATTTCTATTCTGTCACACTCCAATTCCCAGGGTCCCTTGGAGTCTTGTTCTTGTCTGACAGTATTAGTCCTTCAACCTTCCCAAGAATGGTAGTATCTTTGAAGAACATTTATAGCACATGCCTGGACTTCTGGAAAGTGCAGTTCAGCACTGGTTGTTCAGAATGCGGCATCTCTCAGACTCCCGGGCTCAGGCAAGCCTTAGCGCATGCCAGGAAACCAGCAGGACTTACAGACTAAGCTTGGCCAAAGAGCACAAGATAGCCACATAATTCACGCATGTTTGTTTTAGAGATAAATAGACATGCATGAGTTTGTACATTCCCAGAGAGCTTTGTCCATAAGACACGAGATTCTTGTTACGCTGAAGTAGTCTCTTTTATCCCCCTGATGGAGGGAATCTCCCCGTGTCATAATTCAAAGTATCCCCAACACACATCTTATCATAAAGTGACTAACTTCTAAGAGATGCTCCATACAACATGAAAATTAGATCTTGTGTTAAAGCAGGATCCTGTCTTCCAGTTCCAGCTCCCAAGCCCTTACAGCCTATTTGCCAATTAAGGACAGGGAGGTTCAACTGCTGAGCTCTCACTTTGCCCAAAGCCTCTGTTCTGTGACAGCTTGAGAACTTTTGATCCCTTGAATACCATATAGAACCTTCAACATATTTTACAGGCCACAAGCCACCTTGTGACACAATACATTCCAGTTGTCACAGTGATAACCCAAGAAGAGAGTTCTCAGCCTTGCAGTTAATTTTTTTGTAAGAAGTCAATACTTTATGGAGGAAAGATAATCTAATCCATTCTTTGCAAGGTATCGTCATTTTCCCTTCTTTTATTTTCCTGTCCTTCTTTTCTCTTTCTCGAATCATTCTCATTCCCTTTTTCATACTATATCTTTTCCAACTGATTTTGGGAGAGGGTCATGTATTGTGCATGGGAGGGCTACACCAACTCCTTGTGCAGTTGTGGTGGGGAGCTTAGACTAAATCCGGACATCAGGATTCACATCAGTAAAATGTAGGTGGAGAGAAATGATGCAGATGAAAACAATGCATGCTCCTATTTGGGAAATAATTTTAGAAATTCCACAAGCTAAACTGGAATTCAGGAACGGCCAGCACGACCACATGGAACAATAATGGAGTGGGCAGATGAAAAATTGTCCCTTCTTAAGCAAGGGTAACTCCTGTCAGAGACTATAATTAGGACACTGACCACCCATCCCTTTTTTGGGTAGCTATGTGTCCTACCCTACATGGGAAGGTCCTCTATCTGATGGACGGTTCAGTCCAAGTCTAGCTTAAAGTCACCAGAGAGAGAGCAATAGGGGCCTTGAAGTTGTCCTTCAGTGGGGTACATCTGATAGCAGAATGAACAGGTGAGCACAGGGGTCACCCGGTCACAACCTTCCACTACCTTCCAAGTGGACTGCACCAAAGTTTTGACCACAGTAATTATTCCTAAATGTGGATCTTACATAAATACAAATTAGCACATGAGTAGGATATGCAAATTATAATCTCCTTTTTTGGTGATGCAGTTCCTTGGTGGGGGGGGGGTGAACTTCAAGTGGCCACTCCAATCCCTTGTTAAAATGATCATTGCTAGTGGCCAGAAACGAGAATAATCAAGAGGAATATTCTGGAGCTAAGCAATGACTTAAGGCAAAGCACCCTGGAGGAAGCAAAGGTGGGAACGGGTTTTCTGAGAAAGGCCACATTCCCTTGCAATGGTGTAATGACAAGAATACCTGACCTGGTCTGGGGTTAGAGCCTGGCTGAACTCATTGGGTGAGTTACCACCCGCAGTTAAGTTCCAGACCAAACGGTGGGGTGGATAATTTTCCCCACAATGCCCTGGAGTGATATGATGGAAGCATCACGGGAAATGCTCATGTGGCAGCTGCAAGCCATGCACTGCTTGCATCTGCTGGCTGCCCCCACCCGTTCAGTCCTCTGAAGCCCTCTGACACAGCATAAAACTGGGAGACAAATGCATGTATGGAACTCCCAGCCTTGAGATGTCCGGCAGGTTCCAGCACTGTGTGCTTTCTGGCATCTACTGGAGAAGGTCCTCGCTTCAGGAACCCTTCCCTGCTAAGCAGCCACAGTGTTGAAGTTGCTCTGTTTTTCACACATTGTCTTTATTTCTTAATCTGATTTATCTTTTTATTGCTCATCACTCCAGAATCTGCCTAGATATGGCACACTACACACATGCTATAAATAAAGAAATGTAATAACCCAACCCCTGCAGAGAGGTTAAAAAAGTAAAAGAAGCCTCCAATAAGGCTATAGAGACTTTTTTTTTTAATGCCCTCCACCCGTGGAGGGAAGTCAAATACCTGGGGGTGGAAGGTCCTCTCTTTGTGGAGCATGCTGGTTCTAAATCAAACTGGAACTGTGTGAGGCTACACTAGGGTAAATGAAACTATGATTAGCTTAGTGTGGTTGGACCTTGCTGAAGACAGAATGGAGGAGGCAGGCTGTCTTCTTCATGAAACCAGGTAATTTATTTTCCTAGCACAGGGAAGTGCTATGCTTTAGCTCTCCTATGCCCCAGAGCCTTGGGTGTACTCACTCTTCCAATAAGTAATTGGCAACTCATTAGTGGCTCACTGAGAACTCCAGAGGCCACCAGATAAGGCTTGCTCCCTTGGGCACCGAGCGGGAGAGTTTGCACATCATTTCCTAAGCCCAGGCAGCTTTCTGAAGGAAAGCCGGGGAGGGGGAATTATAATGCAGGGGACAACCCTTCCATTACTGAAGGGCATAAAAGAGAGCAGAGCAAACAAGAGATTAGCAACGTTAGCTAGCAAGAGGGTGGCCCAAGAAAAAGGGTTGTTTACGCAAATGCAAGTCCCAGGTATGACCATCTGCCTGCAGACCCCAGAGGCCTGTTCAAGTACATAGAAACAGCACCTAGGATGTCCTTTTCAGGTTTATGGCATTTCAAAATGCCGACTGGAATGGGGGAAAGGGTGGGTGGAAGGGAGATGGCATGTCTGAGCAGTAATGAAATGGCCAGTTAACCACACGATGGCCAAGCATTTGGATCCTTCATGTATTGAAAACTCAGAAGTCACAGGTGACAGAGATGAGCCACTTGGGGCTTTCCAGGCATTTTAGCCTACAGCTCCCATCAGCCCTAGCCAGCATAGCTAGTGATAAGGCATCACGGGTGCTGTAGGCCAGACACTCCAGAGGGTCACAGTTTGCCCAACCATCTAGGACAGGGTGGTCCAACTTTTGGTACCTTGAGCACTGCATGAGAACTTTAACATGGAACCCAGAGGCTGCACAATGAATGACTTTTGCATATCATAAATTAAAATTCACAATATATTTATTTAATTTAATATACACAATATATTTAATTAACCATTTGATGAGGGAGAAAAAGTTATATGATGTCTCCAAACTGATTTTCAGACGAACTGAATGTAAAGGATGCGTTTTGGGTGTGTGACCTCTGCACAGACCACCGTCAGCTCCTCCTCCCACCACAGCCCAAGCACAATAACCTCTCCTCTGGGATGGGCCCTCCCTTTCTTCCCTGTTCTGCTACCATGTGACTCCCCACGCCCCTTCCTTCTTGGAACTGGCGCACTGAAGCTCTTGTACTTGAGCAGATGAACTCTTCCCAGCATGGCCTGCCCACTCCTGCTGACTGGTGCAAAGATGCTCAGCTCCCAAGAGCCTTGGGCGAACCTTGCGAGGCCACCAACCTGAGCCTCAGGAAGAAAGGGCAGCGGCCTCAGTGCTGTAGTCATGCCCGTGCCATTGCTGGGATCTGGACTGGGGGCGAATAGGGGGCACTGAGCAGCAAGAGGGCTGCAGAACAAGGCCTAGAGGTTGCATGTAACCTGCGAGCCATGCTTTAACCACCCTGATCTAGGAGATCCCAGAATCCATCCCTACCACAGCCAGAATAAAAGATGGTGTCGTCATCCCTTAAAAAAAGCAGAGATAGCCCTAACTCCTGGGTGTTTACTTTCTGCCTCCTCCTAAGCCTCCACATTCACATCCAAGTTTCTGTTTAGGGAAGCCTGCAGTTCAGGTAGAAGGACAATACAAAGTGCTAGGCTTTCCAGCTGATTTCAGAATGGTTGGGTTCACACACTGCAACAAACAACACTGTGTTGTTTCCACGGACCACAGTTTTGCCCGGATGTGTGCGATAGACAACTGGTGTCGTTTCCACGCTCCTCGCTCAGTCCTCCCACTGAATCCCATCAGCCTCCATGCTTCAAATTCAGTCCACACTGGATGGCTAGAGCAGTCCCTGCAGCAGCTGCCTCTCTTTCCAGAGGACTCTGTGCCTGCTGCATACCAGGACTAAGGAAATCATGCTACGAGGCATCCCAAATACCAGAGCAACCATGGTGAAGTATGGAAACCATAAAACAGAGCATTGTTTCTAACCATGGTTTCTAAAAACCAAGCATACCATCCTGGATTGGTTGTGGATGACATGACAGACCATCCTATATGAGAAACCACTGTGGCATGTCATACAATGCAAACCTGCCCAGTCTGTAATTAAAGTGCTTTCTCAGAACTGACCTGCAATGCTTCCTTGTCAGCTTCGAAGTGAGCCTCTCTGGATTTTACTACCTCAGAAAAGCTACTCTTTTCACAGGGGCATTCCAGTCCTGGCTATTAGGAGGTGCTACGCCAAGTCAAGGAATATCATTGCAGGGTGAGGATCCAGAACTGGGCAGGGGGGATACTTTTATATATGTACCACAACAGAGTACATGACCTTCCTTCTCCATTTAATCCTCTCACAATAATCCTGTGAGGTAGGTTAGGTTGAGAGTTAGAGAGCTTCAATCCCAGACCAATAGTTTAACCACCAAATCACACTTGTTATCCCCAATCACAGATCATTCAGTTCTTCGCCCACTCCTCAACCGCTGTACCGCTCCACCTCTCAACTTTCCACACATCCTGATGCACAGTGCCACTTGCTCTCACCCATCACCCCTGCGCATCAGACACAGGCTCTTTCCCTGACTGGCCAAGAGCCATGCTCTGCTCCGACGAGCCACCACTAAACCCTGTCCTATCCTGCCAAACTCCACCCTGATCCAGAAGCTCCACATCTGCCTAATAAGTTTTTTTCCCTAAATACAAATTTTACCTCTGATATACACTTTTTTCTCTCCAGTACTTAATCCCAGCTAGTCCACACACATTTGGAGTTTGTACAAGATGCAGGATTCTCCTAATGCCCTTTCTGGAAAGCAATGGCTTCTCTGAAGCGCTGGGCAAGTTTCCCATGGGTCCATAGGCATCCAAGGTGCAGAAGCCACACACTGCTGGCTCGTCTTGATGCTGGGAGAATTTCACCCAGCAGCCCTGGGAACTCAGCAAACCACCTGCTCCGTTGTTAGAGCCAACTACTGTTCAAGCAGCCGCTCCATTCACAAACTGTGGACAACAGGACCTTGCTTGTCTGCTTGACCAGCACTGTGTCACTACAGAGACGGGGATAGTGACACTGGGTAGTATCCTATTGTGCCAATGTACTTGTGGGATCCACTACTCAGGCAGAGCAGCTTCTAAAAATAACCTGGAATAAATGCATACTCTAGGAAGTTTTGCAGGGCTGCTCCAATCTGGAGCCAAGCATTTCTGCTCATTCCTGGGGTTATTTTTAGAACTGGCAAAGCCCCGTTGTGCAAGCAGTGGGTCTCACAAGCTTAACAGAACCAGCAGAGGGAAAGTAGTTTCACTGAGGTCTGTCCCATGTGCCCCCCTTTTCAGAGGACAAACCCGTGTGTGAAGGCATCCACTGTTGTAGGAATGGACAATACATGGCCCCTTTTTTCCCCCTAACACCCAAAAAATTCAAGAGAGCAGCAAAAAATAGCCAGTTCGCTCATAGAGTGGGAAATAAGTCAAACTGGCCTTGAAAACCAAATTAACTGTTTCCTTTCCCAAATCAGTTGGCTGTTTAATTTTGGTGGCAAGCCACTGATTGTGTTTCACTGCCACTGTGCTGCAAAATTCTGGGAGGCATCAGCCAACCTGGGGCACGCAAAGGTATCACAGTGCAGGTGAAAGCTGCTGCCAAGCTGGCCATCCTGCTCTGTTGGAAGGACTTGTCAGGTTCATCAGACGGGAAAGCTGAGGGGCCTTGAAGTCTGGACTGAATGGGCAGACACCCAAGTCAGCTGGTCACAGTCTTCCCCCATGGGGACAGGTACTGTACTCCCATTGAAATGATAGAATTATTTCCAAAATGCTGCTCTAAACATTAAAAGGAGAATATACAATGATACAACTCTGCATCCGTTTTTGTCCTTTTCGGGGGTGACACACTTCTACTATTTTCACAATGCAGAAATAGCGATGCTACTTGGCATTTTTCTCCAACGGCATCATAATATCTGGCCCAGTGATATTTGCTGTGCTCTTAGGAATGTGACTCTCCACAGCCCAAGACCTCAATTTGCAGTCAAAGATTAATGTCAGGTATTCCTCATCCCTTTGGCAATTGAGCCATGGGGTTCCACTGGGCACCATCCTGGCCCCACTATTGTTCAACATCCATATGAAGCCCCTAGGAGCAGTCACTGAAGGATCTGGATGTGCCATCTCCCTGAGCCATCTGACCAGATGAGGTTGTGCAAGTCCAGGATCTGTACCTAGATTCAGGGATAGACTGGAGAAGGGCCAGGAAACTGAAGCTGAATCCTGGCAAGGCCTGTGGGTGAGTGATGCCCACGTTTGGGAGATAGGCTCATTGCCCGTTCTGGATGGGGCTGCACTCCCTTTGAAAGATCAAGCTCGTAGCCTGAAGATATTCCTAGAGCCACTCGTGTCGCTGCAGTGGGTACACCAGCTACAGCTTTTTACGGACAGAAATTGCTCAGCCATAGCAATGCAGGTGCCAGTAACTGTGAGACTGGAACAGTCAATGCACAGGGCTTTTCTGAGGCTGCCACTAGTGCAGAATTCAGCAGTTCAGCTCTTGTCAGGAGCTGCCCCTTTTCAGGAACTGCATCAACACCCTCTGAATACTAAAGTTCTCTGTATGCATGTATTACTTTTTATGCCACCCAACAGCCAGTGCTCTCTAGACTGATGATTGCTCAAGCCCCGCCTATGAATAACCAAACTTTTGGGCCTAAAGCTCCCATTGGCCTTAACCAACATTGTCAATGGCGAGGGAGGATGGGAGTTGTCGGCCAAAATGTCTGGATGGCTAGAAGTTGCCCACCGCTGGGCTATTTCATGAGCTCTGCAAAATCAAAGATGTTGTTGCAGCAGCTGACAACCAGCATTCTACATCAAGGGCCACATCAAACAAGCTAGGAGAAAGAATGCTGCGGTCAGTTCTCCGATTAGAAAAATGGGAAAATAAAAACTCATCAGCTCATAATTACAGAGTCGTAGCAACCCTGTCGCTATGACAGCAGTGGCAGCACTTCCTACCTTGAGAAACTTATGAAGCTGCCTGATTTCCAAGGGACCTGGTTAGCGACTCTTCTCCTCCAGTGGTATTAAGCCTCCTCCCAGACAGGCCAGGGAGTACTCATGGAAGCTTGGCTGACTACCAGGCATGCCTGAGGAGTAAGGACTCTGTGTGTGGAAGGAGATTTGCATGAACAAGACTCTACTTGTGAATAGACAGTTCCCTAAGCAGTGCTGATGGCCTCAGCTGAGCTCTAGGCAGGGCTCTGAAGGCCTTGGCTTAAAAGTCTTCAATTCTACAAACAATGTCTATACCCTAATCCTTTGTTGGCCCTTGCTAACCTTGTTCTTTTCTGTAATGCCTTGTGTTAGGATGTTGGACTGCCTACTGACCTTTCCTTGGGTGAAATCCTTGACAGTCTTAAGACACAAGCAAGCCAGTGTGGACAGAAGTGCTCCTCTGGCACTAAGGTTTCAAACTGTGCAGGTCACTGGAGACTGGACTGGAAATATCCTCTATTTGAAGCTGTTCTATCTAATCTGACTCTGGTTTTCAGATAAAGTACTCCTAATGAGGAAGAACATGAAGGCACACATCCATAGTTGGCACCTGGACAGCAGACAGAGCAGTGGGCATACTAGGTCTGCAGGAGCTCCTTAAAGTATATTAATGATTTCCACATCTGGATCTGCATTTATGAATTAGCTTGTAAACATTTTATGTATATCTGTATCTTCTTCCGTTCCCCTCTTCTCTTGTTGGTAATGGTAAATTGGACACTCTGTCTTATAATACCCTCAATGCTCTTTCTCACCTCCATTGATTGGGCCTAACACTTCGAGCAATTGACTGAGTTTCTGATTAAGAAATTGGAGTCTGAGCCTTTTCTCCCAGGATAGCTTTGTATATGTCAAGGAAACAGGAAAGATTCCAGAGTGTGATCTGAAGTGCCGGGCTGGGCTGGGCCAGGCGGGAGAGAGAGAGAGAGAGAGAGCCAGGCTATACCAACCCTTCAAACTGACAGGAGCTAAGTCTCCCCCTTCACTCTTTCAAAACAGACTATTATTTGGCGAAGGGTCTTATTTCCAGTGTGCATCCAACACACTATCGCCAGTGAAGAAAATATCTCTGAGCATGCATAGAGTGGTTCGTTGACCCCAAACTGGAAACTATTTCCAAGAACCTTCCTTTGAAATTACCTTGAACCCCACCCCTTCGGAGGCAGGCAGCCCTCCCGGTGGGCTAGCCCTTCTCTTCTGATGCCACATCATGGGCTAAGAATCAGACCAGGCTGCTCTTCCATGCCTCCTCCCAGTACTTGCAGACCCAAACTGGTCTCAGGGTGGGCCACCTGAAGACTCTTCGCCTGGAGATAACCTTTCCACCTCCACCATCTCTGTGTCTGGAGGCCTCATTTCCTAGGGCTCAACCTCCCCATCCAGAGAGTCTGTGCCACCCTCTCCCTGAAACATGTGCCAAGAACAACTGTCCCCTTCATTCTCAACACAAACTGAAGTGACAACCAGGGAAGGAGGCCACCTTCATCCCGTTTGCAGGAGAAGTCATGCACCAGTCAGACCTGCTATGTTAAAGCATGAATTTTTCACACTGGGTATCTGTACTGAAGATATAACACATCTTGTGAGAGCTGCACCCTTTGCTTATAGACAGCTAAGCACTGTGAATACCAGTCTCCCAGAATGCATTGCTTCCTTTGCGCATCCCTTCAACCATGGCAACTCTGTACCTTTTGCCCAGTTGTTACCAGGGTTACCAGTTATCCAGCTTCTTGTGAACGGACCTTATTGAAAACTATCTTTGAAAGGCTAACAGAATGATGTGTCTTACTGTCTCTCTCTTACCCCCCTTCGCCCACCTCCCATAATCTCTCTCTGCAAATTTTAAAGTCTGCTTTCTCCCAAGCAAACCTCACTGTTGCTTTGCACACATTCCTGATTCATCTTTCTTCCTGGGCAGCCAGGATCCCAGTGCTGGCATAGCACCTTAAGACACACATGCACACAAATCACAAAATACCTCTGGCTGCCTTCCAGACTCCAGTTTTCTCCTGCCCTGATTAATGATAAATCATCCTGCTTTGTTGGTCGCTCATTCGCTTCATTCTTGAGCCCCTTCAGAATTTGCCCTGCCAAACATTGGCTGGCCCTGATGACTTATTACACTTTATTTATATTAATGGTTGCATCACTTTTTTATTCAACTGCAGCTCTCTTGTTTTTAAATGAAAGGTTCCCTCCCCTCTTTCCTGGCACAGTTTCTTCTGCACAACAGCTTCTCAAGCTTAACCCCAGTGTGATAGTCTAGCCATCATGATCCGTGATAAAAGAACCTCCACTCCCGGCTCTGATCATTCGCCTACGTTCATGGAGGGCTAGGATAGCATAATGTGTAAGACTGGACTTTGCTTAAGGACTGGGTGCCACAGTGCTGGAAGAGGCAGAAAACCTACAAGCAGCAGCACTGCCAGGTTTGATGGAGCCCAGGACAAGGTGCTCCCTGGACCCACCAGCCCTGGCCACCTGCCACCCGCCACCACATGCACTCTGCCACTGCTATCCACTTTCTTTCTCCCCCCACCCTCTATGTCTTGCTGTTTTTTCCTCCCCTGTCAACCTGGTCACTCCAGTCTCTTCTCTCTGATCCGCTACTCCGATTGTGTGTGCCATCTTTGTTTCCGTAGAGTGTTCCAGAAACCCTGGAGAAAGGAAAATGGCAGCTATGGCCGAAGCTTCAATGGGTGCTGGACTGCAGAGCGCACTTATTCAATTCGATTGCTGCTGCTGCTGTTTAAGAAAAGGGGTTTTAAGTATTTATTTACTTGACTTGTGCCTGCCTTTCTGCCAAACATGGCAGTCAGGTGCCTTGCAATCACCAAGAAAACTTGAGAAAAATAACAAAACAAATATATTAAAATCAAAGACACAACAGGAACAGCATTAAAAAGAACCTCCAGCCCAACCACCAGAAAGATACCAGAGAGAGAGAGCAAATGGAGCTTCTTTTGGAAGGGAGTCTCCATCCATTGAGTGGCCTCCGAGAAGGCCCTTTTTTCCATTGAGACCAAGTGCTCTTCTGATTGTTTTAAGGCAGCTGAAATTGCCTCTAGTTTGCAGTTGCTGGTGCCAAGTACCCATGCCACCCGTTTCTCAGCAGCTCCAGTGTTTTTTCAGGGTGCCTTGGCCCAAAGAGCCATTGTCTAGGCCCTGAATTCCAGTTTTAAAGGTATCCCTTCAAAGAAATTCTACAAACAGGAAAGGGCAGGAAAGGAATACACACAAAGAAAAATCTATTCCACCTCCTTAATACTAGCATACCACAGCAAAGACTGTTAGGCCTTCTCCCTAATATGCCAGTATCCTAGATAAAGATGTTTGGGGAGGGAAAGGAGCATTCAGCCAGCAGTCTGAAGTGGTACAGTCCAGGTATGGCTTTATTACCTATGTGAGAACCACCTGTCAAGGGAGTTTGTTTATTTTCAAATGTATATGCCACTAAATAGTCTGACAGGGCTCTCTAAGCAGCTAACAACATTCAAATACATTACAATTAGTCAATTATTCAAACATTACAAGTACAGGGGGAGGAGAGTGAGTTGAAGCAGAGTGAGCTCTTATAATCAAGTGTTAAAATCAGGTGTCAAAATATCTGTAAAAGAGGACAGGTTTTACCCTGGTGCCAAAACAAAAGTAGTGACGGTACCAGAGAGACCTCTTTAGGAAGCCCATTCCAGAGGTAGGGGGCAGCCACTGAGAAGGCCCTTCTTCTAAGTGCCATTGCTTTCACTTCCTTTAGGGGTGGCTCTTTCAGAAGGACCTCATTCCCAGATCTCAATGGCTTGGTAGGAGTATATTGGAAAAGGCAGTTAACCAGATCCCAAGCTGTTTAGGCTGTTAAACAAGCACTTTAAATTGGGCCTGGGCTTCAACAGGCAACCAATATAATTTGTACAGAATAGGTGTTATGTGGGCACCTGAACAGATACACGACATCAAATGCACAGCCCTATTTAGGGCCAGCTGAAGTCTCCAAACTGTCTTTAAAGGCAGCCCTGTGTAGCATAATTTCCTGACATTCGAAAGCTCAAGAGGTAGCTTTCTTCTCCTCCCAACAATTCACCTGGTCACCCATGGGGAAGAGAAGTTACCCATGAGGTAAGTTCTCATAAACTGGATGGGAGCTCATCCTTTCTTGACTCCCACTGCACTTCGTAGGTGCCACACCTGCTGCCACAAGCAATAGGTATGGACTGAACCGTGGCTACCGAGTGTGCTTCTTACCTAATGGCTTTTGTGGGCTTTTGTGTTGCAGGGCAATGGAAGCGTCTCTCGTCTCGCCAGGAACCACCAAGCAAATCCAGCAGAACTCCCAGCTTTAATCGGTTTAATCCTTAGATTAATCCAATCTAATGCCATTGATTAAATGGCAAGGGCAGTTTTAATCAGCAGGGCTATGAATTAATGGCACAATTGCTAATTTTGGAAGACTATCTTAACTACTCTAATAGGGAATGGAAAATATTGAAGACAGATTTCACTTATACTGTGTATGAGCATTATTTTCTTAGATCTCCCATTCACAAAACTTTAAATTTAATTGATGAATGCATCTGTTTGATTGGGCAGAAGCTTGTTCAATTAAAGGTCTTTCAAGGTACAGTACAATTGGGATGCCTCTGATCTGGGATGACTAAGAGCATCCTATGGGTGGGAGGAGAACAGAGGTGACATTTGCCTCCATGCTTCTTCCAGCCTGCAAGTCAACTGGGAAGCCGATGTTGGCCATTGAGTGGCACATCGGACAGGGAGCAAAGGAGACTGGAGCACCACCAGAATATGTTTGATCCTAACAGCCCCAGTCCTTTTTCCCTATTTGCTTCCCAAAATGTCTTGTACCCCTCTTCCAAGGTTGCTTTAATGACTTGGGAAAAGCAGCCAACATGTTCCATCTTGGATAGAACAGCCAGCTGTAAGTGGTGGGGTGAGGGGGATCTGACGGTGGATCCCCAGTTCCAAGGTCAGAGCTATTCCCCAGCCTCAGAGCTGGAAATCCAAACAATCCTATTAACCCTTTGAGGCATGGGATTGCTCTGCCTGTGGGCAACAGCCATCTATGACCTAGTCTGTAGATCATGCCAACCCCTGGTTTATTTAACCCATGCTCTGCACAACAAGACAGCCTTGAATTCACAAACCCATGCAATTGATTACCATTATCCACAATTCAGCAATGGGTGTTTATTCAAATGGCATTCCAAAAGGGTGTTTTTTGCATCATCACCTGCCCTCACTTCCTGTATTTAAAGAGGAATCAGACAATATCCATTTGCAGGCCTCTGTCTTTTTAATGCATTGAACATTTAGAAATAGTGGCTATTATTTAAATAGACTGCTTCTATACAGATCAATCAGCACAGAAAAATGAAACATGCAAATTTATGTAAATCTGGCATCTTTTGTCCTCTGTTAGTAATGCCTCTCCCCTTTTTAGTGATACAGGAAACATCCCAGTTGCTTCTTAGTTGCTGCTCTAAGCCAGCCAAGAATCTCCGGACCAAACCAATTTTGTTACAGTATGCTGTGGCAAATGGTCCAAAAGGACCTCCCTGAAAAATACCGAATCCTGGGCACAATTCACTGAGCATACTGGCAGTGAATTGCTCTCTTTCATTTCAGCAGGGATGGTACAGATAAATTACATAGATCAGACCTCTCCCACTCACTGCCCCACAATCCAGCACATGAAGCACTGTGCCCCATGTTGCCTATGGAAAGGTCAGTTTTCTCAGTTCACATCTTGGTCAGACGGAATTTCATCCCCTGATTTTCTATGAATATATCCGTGTTCAATAAAGAAAAACGTATCACCAAGTACTTCTTTCCTTGCCACCTGTAGCGCATGTGTTGTGGTGTTTACAGAGCCTGAAGCTCTTTGGCTAGACCCGGCTCGGCTGCTTGCTTGAAACAAAGGCCAATTAACTTTTCTTTCGCTCACACACAGCTTCCCTCTGGCTGATCAGGTGGCCAACTTGAACTACAGTCCCCTCACGGCACTACCACCTGCTCCCCAACTCCATGTTCTGGGTTCCTCCAGCCTCTCTCTTGCTGCCACTCACTTCTTTGTTTTTTGTTTCCTTTTCAACCTCTGCTACCCCATCCATCACCTTCTTCCTTTCCCTACCCATGAAGAGGTTCAGCAAGTCAAGAGCTGTCTCGGTTCACGGCCTTCAGTTATTGCCCTTGAAGGCAGAGCCACCCAGCTGCCATCACTACAAGTCAGTCCCCCACCAGCTTCTTCTGGCTCTGTGCAGAAGTCCCATCTCACAGGAACTTTGGCAGTGGGGGCCATGTGGGATTTAAATCCAAGACCCGTAAGCCCCTCTGCCAGCTTTTATGGCAGGGATGCAAAACTTCTTTCAGCCTGAGAGCAAAACGAGAACCTTTCAGGGGCTGATGGCTGGAGCCAAAGGCAAAAAGGCCAAGGCCAAATGCCAAAAACACCAGGATGTTTTAGCTGGGGGGGGGGGGTGTTACTGCCAGTAATTAAGCCTTAGGAGAGACATTTTGGCCTTTAAGAAGGGCTTGAAAGGTAGGAAACCGCCCACCAGTAGATGGTGGGGCTGAAAGGGACATGGTCTTACAGACTATGCCAAGGGAAAAATTCGGTCCCAAGGCTAGCAGCTTCACACCTGCTTTGCTTATATTGATTGGTTCCATCGCTGGCTAGGTTTAAATTTACCTCCTGTGGAAACTCACTTCAGTTTGGTTCATGATTCAAAGCATTGTCAAAGAAGCTAGTAATGGAGAATCTTGGGAAGGCCAGGATGCAGATCCCACTTAGCTTTGGCAGATCAAGGGGACGGGTGAAGGGGAAAAACTTTTCTGTTGCTCACAGAGCTGAGCTGGCAGACACATTGGTTCTGTCCAGAAGTAATACTAAGCCAGAATTGCTGGATCAAGTCAGCATTTGTAAACCAACAACCAAACCTGACTTTTTTGGGAGCACTTCCCTGTCATTCTGGGTTCAGACCTCACACAAAGCTCTTTCATCCAGGGCAGTTTGCAGTTTTATTTATTTATTTATAAAATTTGTATGCCGTCCAATTACTTGCATCTCTGGATGGCTTACAACATAAATAAATTGACCACCCACCCTGGCTGCAAATTAATAAAATACTAATATTAAATAAAATTAATAAAATGTTATAGAAGAGAAACAGCAAACAAGAAGCAGGGTAAAACCAAAACAACCCAACAGCAGAGCTAAAAATAACAATGATTTAAAATCCAGTTGGGTTTTTTTTTCCTTGAAAAAGGTCTCCACCTGGCATCCAAAAATAAAAGACACCATGCGAGCAGCAATCAAGCCTCCCTAAAGAGTAGATTGCACAAGGGGGGCATCAGTGACAGAAAGGCACTGTGTCTCCAGCCACTCCTGGCCTCATCACAGCTTTTGAGGGTGTAGCATTGTGGAGTTAAGGCTTCTGAAACAGAATTTAAGACTTGAACAGGTTGGTGTGCAAGAAGCCGAGGAGTAGCCATTGTGCTTGGCCAAAAGTTCCCAGATTCAATTGCCAGCATCTCCAGATCTGGCTAGGAAAGGAACTTTGGAGAAAGCTTGCCTGAAAGCTTGAAAAGCTGCCACCAGTCAGCTGAGTTCATTGCTTGCCTCGCTTTTGCATATACATCAAAGAAGGCTAGCTGCCAGTCTATGTCGACAATAATGGGCTGGAAGGACTAATATTTTGACTCGTAAGGGAGCTTCCTAAGTTCCTTAGACATTCCTTAAGGTACTGAAGTCTCAAAGCCATGCAATGACTTAAAGATGAGAACCATTATTATTTATTCAGGACTCCATCCTATGGCCCCCTGACATCATGGGAGCCATAGGATTATTTTGGAGTTCTGGCTCTGAGATTCTGTGATCCCAAAAATTGGACTCCTCCACCCTCACCCAGTGCAGCTGGTGCAGAAGAAACTGGATTTCATAGAAGCAGAAAAGAGGCATGCCAGATACAAGGAAAGCAGAGCCAGGTGTGACAACTTATGCCAATTCCAGTCAGTGCCCAAATCTGCTTCCCGCCCTCTCCCTGGTACTTCATCTAGATGGTAAAAAAGAGCCAGGAGTATCACCCCCATTGCGTGCCCTGCTGTCAAAATCCAGGACATGGGTGGCGAAACTACAGACATGGGCACCAGGACCCAGGCAACCAAACCAGTGTCCAAACATTAAGCCTAGTCCAATTTAGCAATCCAAAGTCACAGCTAGGAAGAGCAGAGACACAAGTCAAGCACTGTCCAGTAAACGATAGCATAGTCAGGGCAGGCCAGTAGTCAGAAACCAGTGAAGCAAGACATGGGAGGAGATACCTGGAGACCAAGGCAGGAGCCAGGGACAGAAGCAAGGTCTAGGAACAGGCACAGGAGCAAAGCCCAAGAGCAGAACTCAGGTTACACCAACCAGAAAACAAACAACACAACAACCAGTCAGAAAACCCTCATTACTGAGGCAGCTTCTGGAGGGAAGGGCCACTTCTTAAACAGCTCGTCTCCCAGGACTCCCAGGTGGTGCTCATGCAGCAGAATCTGGGACCAATCCTGCAACTACCAGGGCTGTTATTCTGGTGTTTGGTCAGCAAGAGGATGCATGTAAACCTCTGAGTTTAGAGGCTTGGGTGCAGCTGAAGTGGAGCCATTGGACTGCACCCTTACTATGTATCTCCCCTCACAAAGATCATCCTAACCCCAATTCCTGCAAGTTGGAGAAGAAAAAGTAAACTGTTAACATCTCTTCAAATATGCATGCTTCCTTTCTCCTCTTTTAAAAAGTTTTTAATTATACATATGCTCCTTTTATCCTGATCCCCTATTCCTTCTCTCTCATGTCTCAATTTTAGATTGTAAGGCTAAAGTCATGCAATTTATCTCTACGGGCCACTCTGGAAGCTTTTTGGCTAATGGGCCAGGTATAAATAATGCATAAATAAATAAATTGCCAAGGTGGTTTATGAAAAATACTTTTAACTAAGTCCAGAAATGGCTTTGAAGACAGTGCAACCTGCCCAAATTTCTTGCTTTTACACAAGAAATCCTGTCAACTGGCACAGCTAAAACAAACAAACAAAACCATATTTGGCCTGGTCTGGTCAGGCAGTTTGTTCTGATTTTTCTGGGCAACAGGCAATGCTACCTGGAAAGAATGTCACTGGTGGAAGTTAAAATTTGGTCCTCAAAGAGAAGAAATACACACAGACACAGATATGTGTGCACACACACAAATAGCTTTCTATCTGAAACAGACCTCAACATGTGTTCCCCCCCCCCACCCCCAGCTGCCTAAGCATCACACGCAAATTTTTTGCAAAGCAGGGCTTGTGAAGAAAAGAAAACACAAGGTTTCTTTTCATCAGATGGCAAGTGATGACTTAGGTGCATACAAAGCCTCCATATGTGGAGGCTTATGTGCACGCAATACACAAAGTGAGGTACACACCTAATTTTTTATCTAGACAGCCATTTTTGGCCATCTAGACGAAGTGCCAGGGAGGAAAGGAGGGTGGCGCACCAACAGGAACTGGCACAAGCTGTCAGCCTGAGCCTCCTCCTTTCTCCACCCCAAGGCAAGCCCCTTTTTCTCCTCTCCAAGGCCCAGTTCTGACCCAAGGCAGTTCTCTCTGTAACCTGCTGTGTGGAGGACAAGGGACAAGTTCATGCAGGAAGTGCATGCTATTTCTCAGATGCTCTGCTCAAGCCATTCTGGACTTTATAGGTAAGAACCAGCACCTTGAAGTGGCCTCAGAAGCCAGCAAAACCACTTCAAGACTCACCGTTTATAAAAAGCATCCAAGACAAAAGCCTGATGGTACATCTAGCTGTGGTTCCCAACCACACGGTGCCCGAAAATAATCTAAAGGCAAGGCAATAAGGCACCATCCCCATTGCCAGACACTCAATTGATGCTCAAGATTTCCCATCTCTTTGGGAGGGTGTCTTGCCGGATTTTATGGACAGGAATTTCTTTCGAAGCAGTGTGCACTTAACCCAGGGGCAAAGCGGAGAGGGAACACATGCTTTTCCTTAGGAGCAGTGAAATGGAGCACATCCTGCCTTGTCAGTGTCAGCACCCAGCATCCTCTGGCAGCTGCCACATTCCCATCATGGCTTGCCTTTCTGCCATTTTCATTTTCCCACAATTCCCCCAAAGAAGCATTGCGATGGGGTATTGTGGCTAATTTCAGCAGCAGCTGGCCCTGGCTGTCAAGCTGCACCAGGGATCTCTTCTGCAGAAGAGGGCCCACCAGTGCCAGCTCCGTGTTCTGGAGATCCAAAAGCATTGGGCAAGACACTCTGGTCCCTCCCTTGGGGTGCTCCCTCTTCTTCTCACCACCATCGCACCAAGGAAACAAGAGCAAGGACCCGCTCTCTCCTGCAGCGTTGCTTTCACCACCACTGTTTTCTGTGCCTGAGTGGGAGGTGGGTAAACAAGCAGGTGGTGGTTGAGAAAGAGAGAAACAAGTCCAAGGGCTTTTTTCAGTGGGCCCCTGCTGGGGTACAGGTGTTTGGTAGGTGCCCAACCATGGCTACACTGGGTGGGATCCTGGGAACCCACCACACTGCACTCTGCTGAGGGCCCTCTCAACCTGGAGTCACTCCTGCTGCTCTGGACCCGGGGAACAATCTGCTGAGAGCAAGCATGAGGCCGGGCTCAGGCAGGCCTTCCTGCAGGAAACAGGTCATGCCACTTTCACTGATCCAGATTCAGAAGAAAAAAATTCTGAATCTTTTGAAGGGACTCGAGTTGTTCAAGGTCTTGAGAGGCAAAGTGGGGAGATGGAATTGGAAGAGCAGACACGGAGGAGGTCCAGATAGACCCTGGGAACAGTATGGAGACACAGCCGGTGAAGTGCTACTGAGGCTGAGGAATCCTCAAATGGTCCCCTCCCCTCAAAGCTGGTCCCCATGGCCAGGCATCAGCAGAGATGAAAGCCCGGTTGGATGAGAAGCACGTGGAAGGACGGCGTGTGCTCTTCCACAGCACTTCTCCCAGAGGGTTGGGACACAACTCGTCAGGAGAATTTTGGGATGTCATCACTAGGATGGGTTCAGCAAACTGCTTTGTGTATGCTCAGAAACTCATCTGGTGATTTATGGTTGGAGAGCTTGGGGCTGATGATTGTTGGAGGGAGGAAATGTGGCTTGCGACACAATTAACCAATGATCCCAGTCAATTCCACGCTTCCCTTCAATCCTACCAAGACTGTAGTAAAATTAAGGAGGCCTTCCTGAAGAAGGAAGCAGAGCTCACCTCTTGGCCTTCCCACTTGTGCTTGTTTTCACAGACCCGTCTGGGCTTGCCATTTTGCAGGTATATTGTTTAATAATGGGGGATTGGGTGGTGGGAGGGGGAAACCCAATTAAGTCTGTCACGAAATTGCTATGGGAGGAAAGTAGGATGGGATTGTGCAGTGCTGAAGGGAGGGCAGAAAATATCAAAATAATAGGGGTCTGGAATGTGTATTAAGTCTAGAGAACCATGGCATTTCACGGATTCCAAAAGCAGTCACGAAAACTAGGATCTCCAATATTGCAACACTGTGCATTGTACTTCATCTAATAGTACTTTATGCTTGTGTACAATCACCCTTGCTCACAGCTCCGACATAATTTCTGTATATCCCTGGAGGAAGAAATGGAACCCATTTCCCTTGCTCAAGAGACAACTCAGAGTTTACTTCAGAACAAAGGGCTTTGTTCTTTAACAGTTGCTGACTTTTGTAATAATGCTACGTGTTGCAAAGTGCCTGGTGTGGGTTCCCTGCAGACAGATTCCATGGCCCAGTGTCACTGGCGCAAGACAGCTGGCTGCAAGCTCATGTCCACTGTACAGGAGCTGCACAAAAGGGAAGAGTCAAGGGTCCAGGTCCCCATGGGAAGCAGTTAGAGGCAGTTGGACCTACTAAAGGGTAGGGCAGGGCAGGGCTGAGCTGGACCACATCTGGTATAGGGCACGGCAGGGTCAGAGCAGACAGGTTCTGTCAGGACCCTGGACAGTGCTGTGTGGGCTGGAGCTCACTTGGGAATAGCTGCTGTCCCAGTGCAGTTTTCTGAGCATGAAAGCTGAGCATGAAAGCTGGCTGATCTGGGTCTGCTGTGAGTTCCATCTGACCTGAGGGACTGTCTCTTAAAGGACCATTGCCTGAGTCTGCAGCCATTTCTGTTCCTCTAGCACGGGAATGGTAAAACTGCCTGAGATGGGGTGGGAGGTCTGAGCCCAAACAGTCTTCTAGAAACACATACGAGTACTCTCACCTGGAAACTCCTTGGAGTCTTCTCAGAGTGGGGATCAAGTCCCAAGAAGGCAACACTCCAGAGGAACCTAAGCTATCTGCTTCACAGAGGGTCAAGGAGGCAGCTGAGGTTCTCTCCCAAAATGAAAATTCTTAGGCTCCATTATTCACACCCACAGTCTTCATCTCTTTTCACCTTTTCATCTTTGAAAGGGTTCTGCCAGTACTAGCTGCACCGCTAGGCAGAGTGCTCTCCTCAGGCGGCAGATGCTGAGAGTTGACTGCAGGGTCTTGCAGGCGAAAGCCAAATGCCCTCCACTCCCTAGGCTAGCCTGGTGCCCTCAGCTGCGGAGAAGGATGCTGTCACATCACCAGAGTTAGAGACACCAGTCCAGTTGGCTTTTGTACACAGAATGGAAAGGGACATTCTGTTCTTTGTCACAGACAGCAAAATGCCTGGATTGGCCCTTCATCGTGTTAATCCTGAGTGTACCTGATCTTTAGCACTGACTCAATCTGTCAGTGCTTTTTGGGGGAGTGGGTGAGAGAATTGTTTGCTACTTATTATTATCCTAGTGACATGCTCTCAAGTGATGTTGGGATTTGAGGGGGGGGCACTTTGTGCATGTGTGCATGTGGTAGCCACTGGAAGAAAGTAACAGAGATGCATTAAGGGCTATTTATTTATTAGGGTGTTTCTAGCCCATCCATTACAGTTCGTCTCTGGGCGGCTTATAATATAAAACATCTAATAAATGCACCATAATAACACACGACTGAGGATAAAAACATAATTAACATATTTAAACTTTAAAAGATCAGGTAAATAAAAAAGTCTTGACCTGGCACCGAAAAGCACATAACATCAGTGTCAGGCGAACCTCTTTGGGGAGCGCATGCCATAGCTGGGGCACCACCACAGAGAAGGCCCTTCTCCAAGTGTTCTCTCTCCTGACCTCCTTCAGGGAGGGCTCCTGGAGCAGGGCCTCTGCTGCAGATCTGAAGGGGTGGGAGGGCATATAGGGAAGAAGACAATCCTTCAGAGATCCTGGTCCCAAGCGGTTTAGGTTATTGCTAGGAGGAAGAACTGAACCTGCCCCTTACTTCTGGGAGTCCTGGAGCATGGAGAGAAAAGTAGGAGTGCCCATAGAATTCAGTTAAATCACTGGGAAATGGGCGGACATAGCTCAACTCAACTTGAGTTTACTGGTCATGCTAGAGTGTGATTGAATAGTGTGTGAGTTAGGAACCAACACAGAGTTGTGTGAATTAAGCAGCCCTCCATCCTTGTTTGTAGGTTAAGATTGTAAGACTTAAGAGAAGTTTTATTTGGAGACTTTTAACTTCATCACATATTGATCTGTGTGCTTGAAGATAAATAAATGAAGGCTTCTCTAACATGGCACTCTGCAGATATGTTGGACTTCAACTTCCATAATTCCCAGCTGGAGTGCTGGGGATTTTGAGGTCTGGGGAACCTGCAACAGAGGTATTAATGGCCCAAGCTCATTTAATATCATCTGATTCTGGAAACTTGAAGATGGAAGGCTAGGTGAGAGAATCCTAGGGGCGGGCGGGTAGCAGACAAAAAAATAAAAATGCTTGTGAAGCAGTGTGGCTTAGTGGTCCAAGGATCGGAATGGGATTGGAAGATCCAGCTTCTAGTTCCTTCTCAGCCATGAAGCCCAGAGTGATTGCATGGGATCATGCCCCTGCTGGCTTAAGGCGTACAGTGCCCTGGGGGTCTGGTAATAACCAAACACGTTTGTTCTAAGGCAAGACTGAACACCTCTGAGGGGCTGACATTTATCCACAGTTATTAGGCAGGACAGGTAGGTAAAGTTCCATGTTCAAGAGCAGTCCATCTCTGAAGACTGGTGCTGAGGCAAAGGTCCTTCCTTCATACCCTGCCGGTAGGCGTCATTGAAGGATCTGGCTGGTCAAGATGGAAAACAGGTTGCCAAGTCTACATGGTCCTTGGTTCTGATCCAGCAGGCCTCTTTTTACGTTCTCTACAACTGGTGTGTTAGTTGCAAAACATTTATATTGTTATTTTAACAAAATGTTTAAAAAGGCACCAGAATGGATTTTGGAATGGGCCGTCCTTTGTGCTACCACAAAATTAAGCTGTATCACCTGGTATTCCAAGGGCGTAAGACCTCTTTCAGTCCAAGGGGTGAATTTCAAGGGGTGAAATTCAGGGGCACGTTCGAGTGGTGGGTGCAGCAAAGGCCCAAGTGCCAGCAGATTTTAATTTAATGCTCCTACCACCTATAACTTGAGAGAAGCGTTTCCTCCTTTGAGAATATGAGGGGAACACCACAAAAGCCATGAAGCCACTAGGAAGGAATAGGGGATCAGGGGACAGCAGCAGAACCTTCCAGGGAATGTTGCAAACCCAGAGTGGGCCACTGGACAGGAGGTTCGCCACCCCTGCTGTATCCCTGCCTTCCTACTGTCACTCTCTTAGAAAAGGATACAGATGGTAAATTCAGTGCAGGAGATGACATCTCCTGTGCAGGAGAGTACAGAGGCTCTATTTCTCTGCAGCGAACTTCACCAGCCTGGTGTACTCCAGACCTCTTGGACCGCAGCTCTCATAATTAGTGACAAGCATGGCCAATGTAATTTTTTTTAAATGCATCTGCTATCACATAGCTGTTAAGAATGTGATTTAAGAATCAAAATCCCCAAGGCTTAATCTGTAGCGTGGCTATTGACTCACTAAGCACTTTCCCTGGGCATGACCTGCAAAGGCACATGGGACAGCAGGTTTTCCTCAAGCTAAGTTTCCTCAGTGCCCAGATGTGAGACCACCTAGAGATCCTCACTTTGGCGTTCTTTCTTGGAAGAAATGGGGATTAAAACTTATTGCACTACCTCCATCACACATGGAACACTAGCCTACCTTCCAGGGGTGTTTCTAGAATGACCAAAATACAATTTGCGAAGCCCTTTTGAAAGTTCAGCATAGCAGAGAATGCTATATATCTGGGTGACACTTCCCCATCCTGAGGTGGAAGATATTATTAGTCCAGAAAAAAAGTAAAATAAGTTATCCAACTGTTTTTGGGGCATCTTGAGATTCATTTGAGTGTTGTGGCTTGACAGGAACTGTGCTCCTAGCCAGAAAGCTTCTGGGTTCATGATAGTTGATAGGGTGGCTGTATTAGTGAGTACAGCAGAGCTCAGTGCTGGCTCCAGGTGTTTGGGGTGCCAGCCTCAACAGGTCCCTTGCCTCCATGAGCCACCCAGTCATTGCCTCCAACTGCTCCTGCTCCTCACCCTCTTTCTCATGGCTACTGCTTGCTTGCTTGCCTGCTTGCTTGCTTGCTTGCCTGCTTGCCAGCCAGCCAGCCAGCCAGCCAGCCAGCAGCAAGCAGAGATACAGACTCATTTGTTCCTTGTCTTTGCCATCACAGCTGACTGGGCCAGACCGAGAAGCAGGTGAACAAGCAGGCTGCAGCTGTGAAATGGAACAGCAGACACCTCTCCACCCCTCCTCTGGCAACACAATAAGGGGCAGAGAAATGTGCTTCATTTGCATAACACAGACCGGTTGCGGAATGTGGCTCACCATGACACAGAATGTGAATTGTTTTGTTCAAGCAAAGAGTTGCACACACAGCTGTGCAAAGGGGCAGTTGTGAGCATGCTGTTTCTGGAAACACTGAGCCTTGCCCACAGCTTACCTTACAGTGTCTCAGATTTGAACAGCAAAGCAGCCAAGACCATGCTGGTGGGGCATGAAATGGCCATAGGCCAACTTTTCTGGAGGGTGGCAGGTTGGGGAAAGTTGGGGTAGGCGGGCTAATACAGCATAAGAGACTGTTTCCAAGAGTTAGGGTGGAACTTGGAAACACCCGTTCTCCTAACCACCATTGAGATAATTCATGATGCAATAAGGTTAGGGTTTTTTGAGCATTCTTTTTGGGGTTTGGGGAATTGCTAGAGAAAACAGCCAAATGAGATATGTCACTGGATGACTTTGAGCCAGTTACTGTAGCTCAGCCTAACCTACCTCAGCCTGTTGATGGGGGTGGGGTGAGGTATATAGAATACAATAAATGAATAAGGGCACAATCTTATGGTCATCCAATACCATCTGTGGAGTGGGGGTGGGGGGGAGGGCAATAGGATTCTCAAAATCCATGCAAGGCAATCTCATTGCTGGGGCTTCAGTGGCTGATCCTTGGCCAGCCCCTCCCCAGAGTGAAGTGTGGCAGTAGTTAGAAGCTTCTGTGAGTCAAGGGTACAGGCAATAGGATTGCACACTGATACCTGTGTGTGTTTGTGTGAATCCAGCATTCCTGCAGCACTAGAAACAAAAATGTTCTACAGTCATTTATTCCTCTCATCCAGCAGTGACAGCGAGAAGTGGGATCCCGATGCAGGGAAGTTTCTTTAATCAACCAGGGTGGGTGAGGGGCTTCTTCCCAACCTTTGCTCAGGAGCTGAGGGGGAGGTGGCTTCACACGCTGGGTATGTGCTGTGTTTAAAGCTGCCAGGAGCAAGCTGGGGAGGTGGAGCACAGGCATGGGGTCTCAAGTCTCCACCCTGTTTCAGATCCAGCCCAAGCCTGCCCTTCATGGGTCATGCGTGCCTTCTCGGACAGGGACCAGAACGAGATGAAAACCCCTGCAGGCCAGGCCTGTGTCCCTTCAGCTCACCCCGCTAGCAGCTCTGTTCCAGCTGGCACCGCCCCGCCTGTGGCTGCCAAATGAGTTTCAATAAAGCAAGCCAATCTCAACCTGATGCTCTCCAGATGTGCTGCAGTACAAGCCCCATTATCCCCACCAGCCTGGCTAGCTGTGGATAATGGGACCCGTATTCTGACACATCCGTGACAGGGAAGGTTGGGGAACGCTGAAATGAAGCACCACGTTTGGATTTGGCCCCAAAGCTGGTCTGCCTTCATTTTGACTCCTCTGCTAAGGAACTCGTGCGTTGCAGAGCATTCTGCAGACACGGTCAAGGATGTATGCTCAGTTTGTGCAGGGCCCCAGGCTTCAGCACTGCCCCACTTTGAACAGAGAGTCAGAACCTGGATACCCAGATATCCCCTGTGCTGTGCATGGCAGGAGGTTGGTAGTAATGTGGCTGTGGACAAAAACACAGCGATTTCCATCCCATCCGTTCTTTCCTCCTGAGGGCAGCTGACAGGATCCGCCTCCTCTCTGCATTAACTTTGCAACAGCCCTGTGAGGTGGGTTAGGCTGAGTGTCAGGGATAGGCCTAAAGTTGCCCTTTGCACTTTGTGCATGAGCAGGGACCAGAACCCAGGTCTCCAGAGTCCCAAGGAGTCCCTTTAACCACTGGATCTTCCCTGCAGTTTGGCCCATACAAACCGGGCCGGGGGGGTGGGGGGGCAAAGGAAGAAATTCTCTTCCTGCCCATGTCTCTTCTTATAGGCTCTCTTGTATATCAGGAGAGAGAGAAGATTGGGCAGGAAAAGATGCTTCTACTACAACACCAAAGCCACACACACAAGCACCTTCCAGCTCAGCCTACACAGATGCACACCCACTCCCGCAACAGTTCTGTAGCCAGGCCCAGAGCAGGTGGGCTTTGAATGGGGAGACCACTCAAGATCCTACAATTGCCCATTGAGAAAAAGGGAGGCTCCCTGGCCCCTCCCAGCCAGACCCCTCCCTCAGGAACCATGCACATTGCCTGGCTGTCTGACCCTGCCCCCTTTCTCTTCTCCCCTCCCCCCCAAGCCACCAAGCAGCACAAGCGAGAAGGAAGAGATGTGTGCCAGACAAAGCCATGTGCATTAGGGAGTGTGCGTGTGCGTGTGTGTGGACGCACGCGTGCACGCACACATGGGCTTGTGGTGAGACACGGACATGCCGTACATCCCTGGGCTGGAGCTGGGCGTGTGGAACTGGGAAAGGGGCCTCAAACGGTGCTGCGCTGCATTTCCTCCAACACTTTCTCGGGGCTTCTGAGCGGAGCAGCAGGACCGATTAAAGGCTGAGCCTTCCCCGAAAGAGGGACAAGGACTCCCGCTAAGGCGCGTGCGGAGAGGCAAGTGTCCCCAGAAGATTTAGCCTCCCCGCACCCCGGGGAACCAAAGCTCGCGTTGACCTTGCGCCAGACAGCAGCTCCTGTCGCGCACCTCGCGAGTGGCCCCCTCCCCTCCCCTGGCCTCCCCTCCCCTGGCCTCCCCTCCCCTCCCCCCACCGCCGTCCCTCATGTCCCCATCTCCGCAAGGCTCGCAGCGGTGGCATCGCCTTTCCTGCTGCAGGTGGAAAGTGGCGGGGGGGGAGGGGAAAGGGGAGGAGGAAAGGGGGAGCGGCCCATTGTTCTAGATGTTCTTTGTCCTCAAGGCGCCCAACCAAAACCTGGCTTGGCCCTCTGGAAGGAAACCAGTTCACCCCGCTCACAGTCTCGCCAGCTCGCACAAAGCCCCCTTGCAATCTGGAGAGGATTTTCCGGCGCATGTGCTCCCCCGGCCCCACCGAATATGCCCGATGCACCTAGAGACAGAGACCCACCCCATTTCTGGCGCGCCTAAGCGCGCTCACGCGCGCGCATGCACACGGGATCCGTGTCTCTTCACCCTCAGCTAGCCCCGCTGCAGCCTCACCTGCTTTCCCCCTTCCTTTGGGTCTCCCATTCTTTGCGCCAGGCACCTCGCCCCCATGCCCCCACCGCAGAACCCCCACCTCCATTTCCAGCGCCCCCCCCCCCCGAGCTCAAAGCCACGCGACCAGCACATCCGCGACCGTGTCTAACCTCCCCGAAACGTTAAAGTCTTACGGCGAAAGGCGCCCATCCTTGTCCAGCGCTGCTCTGAACCACAACCCGAGGTGCGTGCGCGCTTGTGCACACACGCGCACTCGTTCAACCCCCGTGCAGACCCACCTGCCCTTAGGGGCCTCTTGTCCTCATGTGTTCGCCTCCTCTCGGATGCTACGGGCCGGTTTTCCGGGAAGGTCTCGGCCGCCCTCCCTGGCTGCAAGGGCTGCCGGAGAGCCAGCGGCTCAGCGCCTGCCCTGCACCGCAGCCCGGCGCATGACGCTTCCCCTCGGATCTCCGGGCTGGGTCGCAGCCGCAGGGGCTCTGCAGCAGGAGAGCCAAGGCAACAGCCGCCGGAGACGGCAGTAGCGACGGCGGCAGCCCGTCTTCAGCAGCTCCATCGTCGCAGGCTTCGCCTCCAGCCCGCGGAGCACGCAGCCATCCTGGCCGAGGCGCAGGAGCGCACAGGCACCTCGCGAGGGGGGCAGGCGGGCGGGCAAGCCAGCCAGCCACAGGGCGAGATCCGCCCCGTCCCCTGCCGCCGGGCGGAAGAGCGGTCCCGCAGCTCTGCCCCGCCTGGTTTCGCCTGGTCCGCGCGTCCGCGGTCGAGCGCGGTCTCCGCCACTTTCCCCTTCTCAGCGCAGCTCGCTTCTTGTTACTGTTGCCGCCGCCGCCGCCCAGGCTGCTTTTGCGAGCTCTCGCTCGCTCGCTCGCCCGCCCTCGCCGGGTCCTAAAGCGGGTCGCTTTCGCGGCCGATCCCTTCACCCATTTCTTTCTAGGTCAATCCGGAGCTGCCGAGGCCGGCTGCCGCTCCCGCCGCCGCCGCCACCTTCTTGGAGCGGCTGCCAAGCGGTTCAAAGAAAGAGCCTCTTGGGATGAGGGATCGGGGTTAATCTGGTTGCCGTTTTTGAGACTCGGCGGCGGCGGGTTGTTCTTTCTGCTGGATGGGCAGGCGATTAAGGCCGGTTTTCTCTGCCAGCGATTCCTCGAGTGATGCTTGCGAGGCAGGGCAATTGGCGCCTCGAGGGCCAGTGGGGCTCTTTATTCATTGCAGCATTTATTTTGAGCTTTGCAGAAGCTAGCCATGGCGCAACAGGGTGCCGGTCCTAGTTGGCGATGGAGTTCAGCACCAAGGACAGCTCCCGGGACAGCAAAGGGCCCGTGGCAATGCGTGGAAGGCCCCGCTGCCCGCGAGTCACCAGCCTTCCCCGCCCTGGGCTGGCCAGAGCTGGTCCCAGCACCGGGAAGAGCAAAGCTGTTTCGGGGGTCGTGGAAAGGTGGCAAACTCTGAGCCAGTTTATCAAGGATGTGCTTTAATTCATTGTGAATTGGCATATTGGTTTATTGTAATTGCACATTTACTACCAAAACGAGAGACCTGAGCTGGGGCCCACAACCTCCAGAAATGAAGACACAAAGAGCAGCAGGTGATGGGCAGAATTAGGGCAACTGAGGCAAACCCCATTTTATTCCTGTTGCCCTCGTGGTGCTATGACAGAAGTGAGTTTGAAATCCAAAAACTGCTCAGGACATTCTTTTTTCCCCCATAGCTGGGAAACATTCTAACACATCAGAAATGCCGAAGCATGGAATGGCGGCGTGGCGGAGGAGGAGAGCACTGTCAGTTGGATGCTTCACAACAGAAGGAACTGAACAAGACCATGGAAAGGGGCCCCAGAGAAACCATTAAGTCCAGGGTCTATCTAAAAAGTGGAGGAAGAGGTGCAGGCTAAGTGGTCAAACTGTCCCTTGATGCTTCCCAATCACCCACCACCTTCCCAAATGGCCACACCCCTTTCCCCCAACTACAGATTCTTGGATGGTTAATCACCAGAGCAACATATTAAATATTAATGTCAGAGAGAGAGAAACATCCTACAATCACTGACTGGGAAATGCTGGGAGCTGTAGGACTTTTTCTGGTCTCAGTTCACATAGGATTCCACCTGCTGGAAGTGGAAGATTAGAATGGATATAAATGGATCGAGCTGGGATGGGTGTTTCACAGATGGGAAGGCCACTGCAGAGAAGGCACTGCTCCTGGTAGCCACCAGATGTGCCATAGTGGGGAGTGGAAAGCAAGCCTCCCAAGATGAGCTTAGCAATGTGTGTTATACCTTAATTTCCATAAATTTCACTAAGATTCTTTGTTAGATTTTGGGACAGGGAAGGAATTCATTTCATTAACGGATTTTGCACAAAATTCAATTATCCTCTAAAATGTACATTTCTCTGAATTTTGCAGTGAAGTCTATTTAAAAATAGCATTCGAAATGTATATATTAGAGACAAGCCCACACAAGAATATGATATAGTTTGGAAAACAACATTCAAGAAATATATTCTGTGAAGAAAATTGCTTGCAAAGGCTGAGCATCTTAGATAAAAATGCATGGTAAAACACGATAGGGAAATATGAATTTTCATGTGAAGTACTATATTTACTCGTAAGTCTGCCTGTGTTTGTGTGTGTGTATTCCAGAGTTTAAATCCAGCACTTATAATCTGCTTTTTTCTTTAGCTTTCAATGTTCCATTGTCTATGAAACAGGGAAGAGGGTAGATTATTACATTCTAAATTTGAGGATCAGAGGTTTATTGACTCTGAAGATAAAGATTTCTCAATGATAAAAATAATTTTAAAAAATGAGTAGGCACTAAGACACATTTCCTAGAACCATTTCCATCAAAACATCCCCAAACAACTTCCAAATAATGGCAGCAAGATAGCTATTTGATAAATATGGAAGGCAACCTGAAGCTATTAAAATTAATCCTAGCATTGCCACTAAATTCATGTAAAGGTGGCTCAGCGCTTAGAGACAGACTTGAAAATGATTAAAAGTGCCTTTAAGAAAACGTTCCGCTCATCCTCACCAGCTCTCAATGCTTGCCTGAATAGAAAGATCTTGCACGGCTTGACAAAGGCTCATGGACCCCGGGCTATCCATGCCCCCCCCACACACACGCAATTCTCCACCCCCCCCCCCGCTCTTTTGTGGGTTTCTTTAGCTCCCTTTCAAGCTGCTGGAAGGCTGCCAAAAGGTACTTAAAGAGACAGGCGCCTTCACTGAGGAGGGTTTCAGGAGTGTAAAACAGAAGCAGGTAGAGCGATCGGGGCAACCCCTTTATGCATGCTTCCTTCCGCCAGTCTGGTTCTGAGCTGGCCGGCCGTGGCTCCGAGGCTTAGGAACAGGTAGACCAAGTCATTGGTCCATCTAGTTCAGAACTCTTATTTTATTTATTTATTTTATTTAAAACTTTTCTATACCGTCCCCTCACAGACATCTCGGGACAGTTTACAACTAATTAATACAATAAATGACTTCGCGACTAACAACGACAACAATACAATACAATAAGATTAAAAATAACGGTTGCACAACATCCGATGTTAAAATAAAACCACGAAATAAATCAGATTAACAATCGAAATACTGGGAGAATAAAAAGGTTTTCTCCTGACGCCAAAAGGAAAGAGTGGGGCATGTGTGATCTGTCAGATGTTGTTGACCTATAACTCCCATCGTCCCTCACTATTGAGCAGGCACACTGGGGCTGATGGGGGCTGGTGTCAGCTTCAGGGCACAGGTTCTAGGCCCTGGCCTGCACGAGTGACTGCAACTCTCCAGAGGTCTTTCTCAGCCCTCCTTGGAAATGTCAGGAATTGAATCTGGGACCTGAGGCTCTGCCACTGACCTGAAGGCTTTCCCTGCATGGTCTAGTCCCATCTCTGGAGGGACAAAGAGTACAGGCACATGAGCTCCAGGACACTGCATTGCTTCCCCTCCCACCCTCTTCCTAAAATAGCCCCACCTCCCCATGATGTGTTTTGAGCTGCAATTATTCTGCCAGTAAAACAAGGTCCATTGGGAGATTCCAGTGCTACTATGTATTGTTGCTAAGTCTGTTTTTAAAATGGAAAACTCATTTAACTGTTTTGCTAACACCACCGGCTTCTGAAGTCTATGCAAAGTAAACAGACAGAGCATGGCAGGGAAGAGTCCTGCTTGGGATGTTAATTCTGGTTTCTCACGTCAAGGGCAACATAGGGAACTATCACATAGCAGGTTGGCGTGAGTGTCCATCATACCCAGGATGGTTTGCTCTGACGGGCAGCTCTTCTCCAGCATCTCAGGCAGAAAACTGCTTTTCCTTTCACCTGCTACCTTATCCTTTGAATATCCTGGAGACTGAACCGAGGACCTTCTGAATGCAAACCATGCACTGCACCACTGAGTTATGGCACATCTCTGCTCTCACCTTTAAGTTCTTAGAAAGTACCCAGTATCAGACAGGGCCAGCCCTTCTGTTAAGCAGGGTGAGACAACTTTCATTCCTCAGTGGAATGAAAGGGCAGGAAAAGTTGGGTGCTGTGAAGTATTATTTTTTATTTATTTATTTTTCGATTCATATCCTGTCTTTTTCCTACAAAGGGCTCAAGGCAGCTTACATCATTCTCCTCCTCCATCTTATCCCCACAACAAGAACCCTGTGAGGTAGGTGGGGCTCAGAGTCTGTGACTGGCCCAAAGTCACCCAGTTGGCTCCATGGCTGAGTGTGGACTCGAATTCAGATCCTCTGAGTCCCAGTCCCATGCTCTTCACCACTACACCACACTGGCTCTCCAGTGTGAATACACTTATTCTCGTACTTCTCTTGCCAAAGATGGCTAGTGGTGCCTGTAATTTGGGTATTCTGCCTTTTGACTTGAGGAGGGGGCTCCCCACCCCGCAGTTTCCTCTCACATGGCCATCGTGCTATTTATTTATGTATTTATTACATCCATTTATACTCCGTCCTATCGCTTCAAGCGCTCAGGACAGCTTACAAGATATATAAAAATACAATAAATATAAAACTACTATAAAAACATTAATTGTGAAAACAATATAAAACACATCAATATAAAATGTGGCTGTGAAAAAGGGGAAAAATAAAATAAAATAAAATCCTAAACATCTAAAAACATTAATTGTTAAAATAGCGATCAAATAAAAAAGTCTTTACCTGGTGCTGGAAAGAATATAATGTCAGCGCCAGGCGAACCTCTCTGGGGAGCAGATTCCATAGTCTATTCTATTCCATCTCATGCATGGATGGTCAGTGATGACACAACGCCTTCTGAGCTTCAGTCTCATTTATGTTATACTCATAGGCCCTGGGCTTAATGTGGGGCTCCCAGTGCAGCCATGGGGACATTTACGAACTGAGAAACCACTGTGGGCACCACCACAGAATGGCTTCCCACAGACACAGGCAGTCATGTGGTAGCTGATTTGGTCTACCTTAGTCAGAGGACAGCGAATGCAACCCACAACCTGAGTACAAGAAAGGGAAATGCCTGAGCCCCAAGCACAAAAACGAGTGAAGCTGAGAGACAAGTCACCTCACAGACGAGTTTCCTCCTCCGCCACCGTTTATTTTCTTTGCCCCTTTCTATTTCACACACACTCCCTCCTTTATCTCACACATCTGTTGAACTCCCCCAACCAATGTTGCAATCCTATACATGCTTGCATGAAACTCAGTGGGAATTTTGGATTGTTCTGCTCAGCCTATAAACACAAATAAATACTTTTCCCCAACTCCAAAGGAAAGCAAAATCCTCCAGCGCCAAAAGAAAAAAACGTTTTCCCTACCTCATCCCTAGGTGCATCTATTCTGCTCCCTGCCTATCACTCCTACCTCCCTCTTCCATGGGAGCCTTTGGAATCTGGGAGCCAGCTGGAAAGGCATCCTGTGTGTGTGAAGAACAAGGGAGGAGCTGGGAATTGGGGAGAGCAAGTCTTGGGTGAGGAGGAGGAGGAGGAGGAGATAATGAGAGAGGTGGTGGAAGGGCGAGAAACAGCAAGGCTGGGGGCTGGCTGGGAGTGAAGCAACTGGACCCTTTTCTCACAAGATACAGCCTTCAGAAGGGAAAAGATCATGCCCAGAATTTCATTGGAAAAACCATCTGGCAAATTTCAGGTATTTCAGAATATTCCGTTGAGCTCTCACATACTCGGTCTCTGCACAATTCCAAACTGCCAGTCTCACTCGTGAGGTGTGGGTGAGAGGGGGACACAAGGAGTGAATTAGCAGCCGTTTGTGATCAATGGAGGTTGCAGGTGGCTGGCCATGCGGTCAGCACATGTGGGGGAAATATGAGATGCAGAAAGCACAGAGAAGATTCAAACCAGAGTGCCCGCACTGGAAGCAGGGAAAGGCACCGGCAGCTGCCCTTGTACCGGGTTAGGCTATTCGTCCATCTAGCTCAGGAGGCTCTGCTCTAGCTTTCTCCAACCTTATGCCCTCTAGGTGTATGGGATGGCAACTCCCAGAATTCTCCAGCTGACTGGGGGATTCTGGGAGTTGCTGTCCAGGTCATCTGCAGTGTTTTAGCTTGGGGAAACCTGATCTATGCAGAATGGCAGCAAATTCCAGCGCTGCATCTAGGTAATTTCAGAGGATGGTCTGGTAGGGTGCACAGAGCCTGGACAGTCATGTTGAGTATTTCAGTTGTGATGTGTGTAACTAACACTTCTCCTCTCCCTGCATATCATCTTGCCACACAAGTGCGCTTCTGGACCATTTGAGGTTGTTCAGATGCTTTGGTCTACATCTCCCCTGGACTCACACTATTGACTGTGTTGACTAGGGCTGATGGAAAGTGTAGTGCAAAACATCTGGACGGCACCTGATCTAAAGGGATGTAATACTCCAAAATGCCCTTTCCCAACTTGATTCTCTCCAGTTTTGTTTCTCCAACTGGAAGGAAATGATGGGAGTTGGAGCCCAATGCATCTAGAGGGGCAATACATTGGGGAAGGGCACAGTGGAACAGCAGAAAGGGATCTGAAGAGAACCTCCCCCCCTTTTCACATTTATCTGTTCAGAAATTCATCTTCCAGTGATCCCAACCCAAATTGCACAGGAGGGGGACTGCTGGGGGAGAGGGGAACTTTTGGGTAGGGGCTCCAGCTCAGAAACAGAGCTTCCTTATACCAGGCAAGATGAGCTGTGCATCCATTCTCTGCATCTTCTACTCTGGCAGTAGCCTTTGATAACCTTTCAGCTTTATCTGCCACCTGGTCTTTTTAAGTCAGGGGCAGGAAAACCCGTGGCCATTCAGAGGCTGTTGGACTCCATCAGCTCCAGCCAGCTTGTCAAATGGTCAGGATTGATGGGACTTGCCATCAAGCAACTTCTATTGAGTTTCCAGGGCCGTGCTCCTGTTTTCTCTGAAGAGGACAGGGGTTGAATCTGAAGCTTCTGCACCCAAAGCAGGTGCTCAACCACCGCTGAACCAAAGCAGCCCTTCCTGGAGCATTTCAAAGCACCACAGCCATGATAAGTGCTATTATTATACACTCATCCGCTTCCTGTCTCCCAGCCTTCAGTGAACACTCTGTGATTCAAGCCCGCGCAACTCTTTCCCTCACCTTCTCTATTTAAAGCTCCACATCTTTCCTCTCTTTTTAGGTCAGGGATGATGAGCACCTTAAGGGATGTTTTGCAGAAAGGTAAAGGGAGCTTCATGGTTTGAGCACGTGCTCCTGCTTGCAGCCAGCTGAGAGAAGGAGCGGCTTTCAACCAGAGTCCATGCAACAGTCTTGAGCTCGGAAAAGTCTTCCATGGGAACACAGGAAGCTCTCTGTGCACAGAGTGATACAACTTGTCCACCTAAGCTCAGTATTCTCTGCACTGACTGGCAGAAGCTCTCCAGAATGGCAGTCCATGTTCTTTTACAAGCCCACCCGAAGGACTGAAAAGGTTTCACCACCCTGCAGTCCATGGACACTTGCTGAAATGAAGGCACAAGAGCCCCAGTTATCTCTGGGGCATCCAAGACCCCACGATTGATGCCTTCACCCCCTGCTCCCCCCCTCCCGAATCTTCACTTTCTGCTGCCACCTTGAGAGCACATTTATTCTGGACTATGATCATGGTCAAACAGTGCTTCCAGGCCAAGCAAAGATCCACGCACACATTCAGGTCCTAGCAGAACCTTGGACAGCACCAGGTGGAGCACCAACTGAGCGCAAGCCGCGCATCAGCAATGCAAGCATTGCTTCAGCACTCGCAGCTCCTTTGCGGCTGAAACGGGGTGGCAGAGCAGTCTCTGGAAGATCTCCAGTAATTAAGTGAGCGGCCACTGGTGGTAAGAGCACTGAGGTGAGCTCAAGTAGGGAGTTTGGGAACTTCCCAGTGGCAGCTCCCAAGTCAATTTACTCAGTTCCCAGCTCCCAGTCTGCTTTTCCTGCATGGCCCTGTCTACTCAGTCCTGCAGCAAAACTTCCCTCAAGCCCAGAAGGTGTAACAAAAACACGGGATCAACTCAACAGGGGATTTTGTGTTAGGGGGCAACCCAAGACATGCCTCTGTGCAATGTTTTGATATTACCATTTTGTTCTTGTGAGAGATTATCATGAATATTAGCATTATTGTTATGGAGATAATTGGCCATTAAGTTATCCAGTGTCCTCATTAAAAGGATCCACATGAAAAAAAATCTGCGCAGTTTTAGGCTCAGGAAGAATTTTGCTATACCTAATGAATGTAGTCATTTTCCTTATTTGCACACTGAAAGCTAAATTTGTTGCTCAGCCCTGAATGTTCCTTCAGGGTTATTTTGTTTTGTTGTGGCTTATGGCCAAACAATTAAAAAAAATTGTGGGCTACAAGATGGCTGCTCTATGAGCGCTTTGTTTGAGTCTCCTTTGCAGTCCTTCCCTCCAGTGCACCTTGGTATTTACATCAGATTTCTCCTTAGTAAGGTTTATATGATGTAATAGAAAATTCCATGGGAACAGAAGTACCTACTTTTCCAGCTCACTCTACGGTTTGTTACCTGCACATCTTGCCATGGAGAAAGTACTTTACTCTCCACTTTGGATGTTATTTTATTGGTAAACAAACAACTTGGGGTCATCTTGATTCAAAGACATGTGTACAAGTCTTCAAAAGATGCTATGCTCTGATTCATTCCAGTAGAGAGAGTTGATCCATGGTAATGGACTGGATAAGATGTTGGTGGCTGGGTTGTCTGTCCAGTTGGGTGATACTCAACCTGTTCTGGAGGGGGTTCAACTACCTCTAAAGGACAAGGGTTGTAGTTTGGGGGTGCTCCTGCATCAGACTATCACTTGAGTCACAAGTTGGCTCAGTGGCATGGAGCACCAATCTGGACAGACAGAGCCTAGTGACAGTGATCCATGCACTGGTAACCTCTCACCTGGACTATTGTAACACATGCTACAAGGGGCTGCCTTGGAAAACGGTTTGTGGCCAGGTTATCTGAAGGAACTCCTCGTCCCATATGTACCTACCCAGGCCTTAAGGTCCTTCTTAGGGAGTCCCCTTCCAAACAAAGAAAAGAGTTTGGCTACTGGGAGAAGAGCCTTTTTCGAGGTGGCATCCCAACTGTGGAACCAGCTCCCCAAAGAACTGCTCCTGGTGCCTACTCTTTGTTCTTTTTGGAGCCGGGTAACTTTTTTATTTGCCCAGTACTTTAATATTTAACTTTTATACTGTATTTTATTTTAATAGTCAAGATTTATACTGTATTGCTGATGTACCTCTGGACTGATTTGACTGTGGTTGCTGTAGGCCTATTGTCATCATTTTATTTGGGGTTATTGTTCTCTTGTTCAATTATTAGGTAGTGTTTAGCCGGCTGGAGCTGGGGGTCAGACTAGATGGCCCAAGAGGCCTCTTCTGACTCGTTCTGTGTCTATGTTTCTTTTTCACTTTGTGAACCACCCAGAAAGCCTTTGGAAGTATGGAAATGAAATGAGAAATAAACAAACAAATGTGTTTGGAAGTTTTCTTTTCCTTAAAAAAAATCCCCAGGAAGACCTGATCTGGCTGTTCCTCATCATGTGTAGTTTGTTCTTGGTTCAGAATATGAAAAGGTGAGCATTACATAGCAGCCTAAAATAATCTCCTCAACCATCTCTAGACAAGGAAGATTACATTTCTATGTGTTTATGAGCAGGGTTTTTTTTTGGGGGGGGGGAGTTCCTCTCTAGATCATGCTAATAATAATACACATGACAGTGTGCCTTCCATGTGCAGGCACATTTCTCACCACTCGGTTTCTGACGTTGGATTATTTTTAGGATTAAATAGCCACATTCAGAAATTTCTGTTACTCAGAGCTGCTAAAGGATCTAGCAGCTTTGTAAGATGAATAATATTTCTAGTGCATGATTTGTGTATGCGGAGGTGTGCTTTCGGAGTTCTTTTTTTCTAATAGAAAGAAACAGAAGGAAATTCTGGAAACTACAGACTTCGTACAAAGAGCATATCTAATGATAGCATGATGTGTTCCAAAGGCAGCGGGGGGGGGGCGGGGACCACCCAAAAACTGGAAGCAAAACTAAGAGAAAGGAAATCCTACCATTCCAGGTGGAGAACAAGCACAGCTAATGCTGGCCAGAGGCAGAGGGTTTTAGTCCCCTTCTTTGTGTCTGCATAGGAAGAGTGAATCTCAGGGGGAGGGGGCTAAAATCCAGAGGAGGAGTTAATGCAGGAAGGGGCTTTTTTCTTGCTGCATTGAGCACTTTTGCAATTTAGAAAGTGGGGCCCACAATAGAAGACTGGAGGGGTTCTAGGCAGGCTTCTGCAATGTCACACCAGACTGGAGTGAAACTAGGGGTGGAGGAGGAGGAGGAACCGCCACCTCCACAGCATTGCTGCTGAACAGGTGGGCAGGTGCCAGTCTCTCGCCTGCAGAGGGAGAGTGGGGCCCCGGACTTTCTGGGGCTGCCACCAGCCTAGCTGCACAACAGGAGAGGCTGCTCTGCAAGAGGAAGGCAACCAGCGGGGCTCTCCCTGCCCTCGGGTTGGTCCCGAGACTCTGCTCAGGGGCGATTCGGAGGGCCAGTGGTGTGTCTCTGGAATGGGCACCACAGCAACCCCGCCTTTCCCTCTCGTCTGTACGTGTTACCAGTTGGGCTCCCTAAGGATTCAGTCTCAGAGAATGAGTTTGCTATGAGCACAGCAGCCCATGCAGAAGCCCTCAGTTCAGCCCTGGGGACCTCCAGCAAGAAGCTTCCAGAGCAGCAGGTGTCAGGAGAGGCATCCGCTGGACCGCTGTGGAATGTGCATGACAGAATGTGCGACCCCATGTCCTCTCTCCCTCTCAGAAGAGAAAGTCATGGGGAGAAAGTGATGGGTAGCAGTTGGGTGGCAGGAGCAAGCTTTCCATGCAGAACATCTCAGATTCAGGAAGGCTTTCGACCAATTTATGGAGGAGAAGATGATCAATGGCTACTCAGCCAGGCAGCTACTGTATAGGCTGCCTCCAGTACCGGAGGCAGTCTACTGTGTATGCCAGTTGCTGATGTTATGTTAAGTTCCTTCCCTTGGGCATCAGGTTGGCCACTGTGGGGATGGAATGCCGGACGAGATGGATCCTTGACCTGGTTCATCACAGCTTATCGTATGTTGTTATGCTCAGTACTCTGCTGAATGGACTGACTTGGTATACAGCAGCTTCCCTTGTTCCTCTTAGGTCATTAAAATAATGGGATTGGATTATCCCATGTGGCACATTTCCACATTGTGTTACGTAAGCAAGCATTCTCAGCAGCCCACAGAATGTCTGGTGAAGATGCCAACCTAGAAAGTAGCCCTGCAACAACCTCAATCAGTGCAGGATAGCTTGTGACTGTGCCCACTGGGAAGGAAGTCTCAGTGAACTGGGCAAGAGTCGCTCCTGTCTGAAATTAGGTAGCTTGGGGTGTGGGGGGGGGGGGCAGAATGCTCAAAGATCCAAGAAAGGAAACAGTGGTAGCCAGCTCTTCATCTGTGGGGAGCTGTCCACAGTACCAAACAAAGCCACCGTTTTTGTGCGGCTCTCTTGCTTCCTTCTGCGGCCATTCTATGTCACCTGCATTGCTGAATCATGGTACAATCAGGTAATTTTAGATTCTGGCCTTAATCATCTTATGGGAAGAGGAGGGTCTGCTTTGATGGCCCCGTGCTCATTCTGTAGGGTGGGGTCCTAGCATCACAGCCAGGAAACACGGGAATATGAAAAAGCACTCCAAGAAGTACAAGGTGTCTCCATATGGCATGGGATCCTACAGAGATGAATGCATGGCTCAGTCCAGGTGAGTATTTCATTACCTGGTAATGAAATAATAATGGGCTCACATTGGACTTCTCTTAAAATACATGAGGGATGGAAGAACTGGCTGTTTTCAAGCTTGTCTGAATTCTTTGAAAATCGCTTCAAAGCTTCTTTCAGCTTGCTCCCATTTTCAACCTGTTTTTCAGCTCTTTTGAACAGGAATATATATATATATTTCTAATGGGGAAAATGAGCATTTCTTTGCATATTTTTCAATTGTGTGCACTTTCCCCCTACTGACTAAAGTATGGAAATACATATTTTTAGGAAGATACACATTTTTAAATGCAATCATAAATTTGTTTATTTGCTACCATTTAAAAAGAAATACCCCTGCTTGCATTCAGGACTCAGAACAGAATGTGCTTGCATGATTTGTGGACCAAAACTAAATTTCCCTATGTCTGTAGCATATACACTTTTTTTACTTCGGCACAATACGTCTTGGCTTTCCCTTGATTTCTGATAGGAAATACACACATATTTTTCCCTCTGAATGAAAACTTGGGTTATAGTTTCCTTCTGGACCCTGTCAGGCTTTCTTCTAAGATACGCAAGAACTATTTTGCCCCAGTGAAGAAATACACACAAGTTCAATACAAGCTTTTACAAAGCCAGGAATGGCCCATGAGCCTGCGGTTCTGCAGCCCAGCTGCTAGACCTCAGGCTTCTAAAGCCAAAGCAGAGCCAGCAAGCCTGAGATCTGCTCACAGAGTAAAAGTGATCATGTTCCTTGGACAGCAGATGCGGGGTGCTGTTTTTAAGGTGACACAGTGGGAGACGGACAGCTCCTGCCCAAGTGGTACCATCCACTATACAAAGTCTCAGACATTTTTACAACACAATGATGCTCATGGTTGTCTATAGGGGAACCTTGTCTTTAAATCTTTGCTCCTGTACAGTTTTCAGTTAAAAGGAAACAAACAACCCAACCTAGCGGTGGCATCTCCTCACCTTTGCCATTTTTCCACATCCACAGATGGAACAGTCTCGGTTGCCCACCCTCAAGAGGGAATGGGACACCCACGGCAAAGCCCATAGATTACCCACAGAGGTTAGAAAGAACGGTCCGTCTTGCAGAATTTGGGTTTGAAGTGCCCTCTAGTGACTATTCTGCCTTGTTGCAGAAAACACCGTGACCAGATGTGGGGAACAGAAGGGACTTGGTTCATCCAGCAAACACATGGTTTGTGATTTTGTATCCATCATTCTGTATTTGATCAGATCTCTCCCACCCCTGCCCCACCGCACGTTATGTGTACCAATTCTTGATGTGAGCTGGATTTGTTGCAAAGAGACTTTATTCATTCATCCTTTCCCTGCATAGTGTCCTCCAGATATTTGGGATCACAACTTCCATAAGCCCAACAAGCTCAGTCAAAGGTCAGGGATGATGGGAGTTGGAGAGAGGAATCTTAGAAGAGATGGTAGGTAGATAATGAATCTGAACTGAGCTTAAATGTAAAGCAGGAACTCTGACTCAGTGCCAGACCATATGCTTTAGCAAGCCGGCATCCAAAACAGGCATGCAGGAGCTACTGGCGAGAACCCCTGGAGTTACTGCTCCTCTTCCACTGGACTCTTCCTCCAGCCCAGCAAAGTATGGTAAGACAGAGGAGCAGAACATGCCGCTGCCTGTCGAGCGAGCGATGCCTCTGCTGAGAAGAGGATGCAGGGCCCATGCAGTGGGCGATAAGGGCAGTGAGGAAGCAGACTCGCTCATTTTGCCCAAAGGGCCTTCACAACTGGGGCCGGCACTGTGCGGCATCTGCAGCATCTCCAGTTGGAAGGATCAGGCGTGCAGGTGGCGCGGAAGCTCTAGAGACCCCCAGGAGCTGCCCGTACTCAGGATAGACAAGAGGCAAGTAGATGGGCAACTATTAGCCCTCCATGCCCTCATGCCCAACACCTGCTCTGGCCTACCCTCCACCTCTGCTATGGTCTTCCCCAGCCTTGCAGCCCATGAATGTGGCAGATGGCAATCCCCATCATGCTGTGCTGGCTGGGGATGATAGGAGTGGTCCTTCAGAACATCTGTTGGCTGCTGGGGTAGGGAATGCCAGTCTGCTATGACTATGACCTCCATGATCAGGGAGATGGAGAAATGGGTTGCGGCGGCCCTTTTCCATCTGTCGCTTGCTCTCTTCAGTCCATCACCGGCACCATCCTTTCCATGGGCGGAGCAACTGCTGGGCCCAGGACCAGGCCAGCGGTCCCATGCCTGGTGCTGCTCCTCCTCGCTCCTTGTTGGAGCACCTTCTCTAAGCATCGGTAAGGAGGGTTCTGCTCCCCCAGTGAGGAGTGACCTGAACGGGGCCCTTTGGGATTGCGGGGGAGTGGTAGGAAATCCTGAGCGCACAACAAACCACGGGTGATATGAACCATAGGTTGTCCTTATGAGCAAACCAGGCCATAAACGTGCTTCCTTTCGCTGAGGTTGCTCAAGAAAGAATGCTTGTGGAAAAACCAGGAAAGGGTCTTTGTGTAAAAGAACTTCTTACATGCACAGTTGTAGTGTGCAGCAGAAATTCCTGGGTTCACCATATGCTCAAAGGCAACCCTGCTCCTTAATTCCTAGCACAAGTCTGCCTGCCCAGCCTGGTAGATAAATCCCTGGATTGGGGGTGGGGGGAGCAAACAAGATAGATAAGAGATCCTACAAGCCTGAAGTCCATCCAGCTAAGTGGGCCTTTGGTCCTGCCCACCAGGCAACTGCCAACATGGGCCAAGGATCTCTTGTGAGTTTGGCAGGATGGGAGGTTTTGGCACCCTGCATCTATTTCAGGATGCTGGAGTGAGACTTGTCATCCTGGCTCCCTCCAGCACTCTGCTTTCTCATGCGTTTTAGAACTAACAAGATAAAGCAGGAGCTGAGGAAGCCGCTGCTGAACAACAGCTCTGGTAGTTGCAGTATTGGCCTGGGGCTCCACTGCAGCTGCCAGGGCCCTCATGAGCACCCCCGGGGAGCCCTGGTGGAAGAGCGATTGAAAAAGCAGCTCTTCCCCCCAGAAGCTGCCTCAGCAACACAGGTCTCCTGTGTGCTGAAGCTCTCTGTGGTGTCTGGATCCTGTTTGCCCTTGTTCTAAAGTGATCCCTGCCCTTCTGCTATCTTCTTGGCTCCTGACTGCTGGGTTATTTTGATTACGCTTTGCTATCTTGACTATGCTTTGTTTGCTTCCCCGTTGGCTCCCATTTTGACCTTGGCTTGCTCTAGATAATGACTTGGATGTGACTGGTGACTGGACTGTGGCCATATAATTTATTGACTGCATTATCTGGGTCCTGGTGCCTCTGTTTAACTCCCTGCTGTCTACGCCCTGGACCTTACAGTCGCCTTACAGAGGGCACAGGAGCTCTTCATTAAACTAGGAGTTGCTAATAGGGGCAGGAAGGAAGTAGGAAGACTAAGAAGTAAGCACAACTGGGAAGGAAACAGTTGCATCATAAATGCCATCCCTCAAATGTCCATTTAGGATTCTTAATGGATGCTATTTGTTCTCAGGCAGAAGCCTGATAGCTTGCCACATTGGGAGTCCAGAATGCCACTTGGCCAGAGTCTGGATTTTTCTCCCGGCATTTGCCTTGTTATGCATGTAAAATGCACACTTTCTAAGACCATTCTCAGAAGGAACTCAAGTCACAACAAAAATGGAGACAAACAGGGCAACTGGGAAGCATGGTTGAATGGGGACCTGAGGTAAGCAGGGAAACAAAGAACCCCTTTACCTTAAAAAATCCTAAGAAGGCAACCCTTCCCCCAAAGCCATCAAGCAGCCCAACGATGACTGAGCTTTCTCAGTAAGCACAGAATGATGAGTGTCTGCTGAAAATGAAGCACAGAAAATTGGAGCAGGGAATCGTACAGGAGATGACGGCTGGAACCCTGAGCAAAAGCCCCCCGTGATGCAGAGGATGCCCTGAAATCATCTCGCGAGGCTCGTGCTACCCAAACTGGTAGCAAAGTAGGGCGAATGGAGTTGCAGGCCAAAGCACCTGGAAGGCCAGAACTAGCCCATGCCTGTGGTAGGGCGACAGGGCCATAAACAGGGCCATCTTTCAAGGGTAAGAGAAACAAAACTTTTAATAGCAGAAATCCCTGGACCTCTGCCCCAAAGACCTGACTAGAGGGCACCTCTGCTCCCAGCCCCCACCTGGGTAAAAAGAAAGCTGGAGAGGAGAGGTGGGGACTGGGGGTGGGTGCATCACACTTCAGCACAGCTGCTCCTCTGCCACTGTTCTCCCAGCCACAGCAAACCCACCTGGGACCCTGAGCTGGAGAAAAGAAGGTGGGAGACCGCAGTACCCATGAGGCTGCAGGAAGCAAGAGGGGTTAGCACTGCTCCCCCAGCTACTGCCCCTCTTCCACCTGTTCAGAGGAGACCTGGCTCCCACCCAGTGCCAGGTGTTGGAAGGCTGTTGGGCGAGATCCACAGGGGCCCTGCCTCCATGAGCCGACCTTCTCAGGACCAGTCACCCCCAGCTCTTGCTCCTCCTCTTCCTCCTCATCACTTGCACCCTTGGCAGGCAGAGCGCTCGGGAGGAAGGGGGACACGGCATCTCCTGCTCTGCCTCTCCACCATGACTCTGGGCCAGAGCTGAAGCCCTTTGCCATTCCTAAAAGGAGGAGCAAGCCAGGGAGGGGGAGTCTTACCGGAGGGTCCCTGCTGTGCTGTGGGCCCTTGGCTGGGACCTGACGAGGCCCATCCTCAGTGCCAGCACTGCAGGTGCCCATCGCCTGGCTTGACCTCGAAGGTCAGCTCCTGGCTCTTGATCACTGCCCATTCCCCCTCTGCAGTGAGAGCCAGGCCAAGAATGGATGGGGCAAGAGATGTGTGATGATTACCCTGTGGAGTGACAGGACGGGACCGAGGCAGAATGGCGACCGCAGCAGCAGCAGGAAGCTCCGCCGTGCCCATCGATAGCTGATATGCATTTTCAGCTCCATTAATAGTGCCACAAGAACAGAGGCAGCCCATAAATAACGCAAGCGGAGGTTGGCCCAGTCACTCGCTGCAGGTTGGACTCCTGCCCGCAGGGAAGGAGGAGAGGAGGTAGCACAGATCAGCTCCTCTGGTACTTGGCTTGGGAGTGAAAGGAACAAAGGATGCAAAACTGTACCCATGGGAATACCAGTGATGGGGACAGAAACAGCTCCAATGTTTGTTCCCAGGGTGAAGAAGATGGAAGTAGACTAATTGCCCCCATGCATTAATTTGTTCTTGAAAAAAGTGTGAGAAATGCACTGGCCCGATGGCTACAGCTATACCCTGACAAGTGCTCCAGTGGGCATGTTGTGAGCAGAGCCGAGTGGAGCCGGGGGTCAGACTAGATAGCCCAGGAGACCCCTTCTGACTTACTCTGTTTTTATGTTTCTATGTTCCTTTATCTCTCCTCTATAGCTTATTTCTCCTCTTATCTCTACGGATTTGAAAGAACAGCCTTTTGTGGGCTCACCAAGTTGGGGAAGGTTGGACTAGCCAACTACCTGCACAGGCTAAGGGTGCAACTCAAGGCATGGTTAGACCCAGGTGGGGTGGCGATGCCTGTGTCAGGGGAGGCCCTTAGTCATTCTGAGCTTTGGGGGAGCTATCCGTGGTGCTGACGTCCGTCCCCAAAGTAAGTTCATCACCATGGATAGCTCCCCCAAAACTCGGAATAAAAGTGGCAACGGGTAAGATAAGAGCACCACCGACTGACAAGCCAGCAGCCATTCCTGTGCAGACAGGGAACAGTTGGCTGGGGAAAGCTGGGAGTTAAGCTCAGTTCTGTCTAAACATGAAATGGATTGCGCTTTTAATTAAAAAAAGGAAAAGCTGGGTATCCAGCCCGGAGATGTAAAAACTCTGATTTTCTCATTTTGCTACAGGGCTGACTTGCAGTAAAGCCATAGTCTCACCTGCCAATCACTGCCATCAGTTCCCTTTAAAATACAAGGATACATGATGCTCTTGGGTAGCAATGCAGTGTGATAGGCAGACATAAGCAGGAAGGGGAAAGGTTAAAATTTGGACATTTTTTTAAAAGCTCTGTGTGCTCACAGGAGGCTACTAAAGAGTCCGAACTGACCAGGTTGTTAGCCCAAGGTATTGTGGATGCCTTTCAAGCCAGTGGGACCAGATTTCAGGCATATGGAATCCCCGAAGGCTACTTACTGGAATCAGGCACAAACTAGAGTTGTGAGGGCAGAGAACATTAGACCCAAATCATGGCTCAAGGGGCACAGCCAATTAACAACTGCACCCCCTGAACTATACACTGGGATAACATGCAATTTACAACTAAGAATCTACCTCTGAGTAGATTGGAGCCAGTGTGACCTGGTGGTTAGAGTGCTAAACTGAGACTTTAAAGATCCTTTAAGGGCCTCCATGGGAGGTGGTTGAGACCCCATCAGTGAGGGTGTTCAAGGATGGACTAGACATGCACATGGTGGGCATGTCGTGAGCACAGCCGGCTAGAGCCGGGGGTCAGACTAGATGGCCCGGGAGGCCCCTTCTGACTCGCGCTGTTTCTATGTTTCTGTCTGGGCTCTAGTTCTCCACTCAGCCATGAAGTTCCCTGGGTGCCTTTGGGGCAGTCAGAGCCTCTTAGTCTAATATAACTCACAGGACAGTTGTAAAGATAAAATGGCGAGGAAGGACGGCGTCCTTTGTGAGAGGAAAAAGGGAGAGGCTAAAAATGCAGCAGTAAATAGGCAGCCTAAATGTGACCAACGGAATCAATAGTACAAAGATCCAGTCAGAGGCAACCAATCAATATCCATATTTGACAGGCAAAAAGGACCATGGCCAAGAACAAAGCAATTCTTATCTCAAAGCTGGCCAATGAAGAGGATTTTTTTTAAGCCTTTGATTTTAGGTGCTGTTGCTAAGCTCTTGGGAGTCAGAAAACCTAGCTGAACTACTGCAAATTGGTGGGAGCACCAGCTGTCAATCACATTCAAATATCTGACCACCCCTGCTTTAAAATTGTGCAAGGGGGGAGGGAAGGAGAGAGAGACTGGGATGACACAGCATGACAAGCCATGGCAGCTCATAAGCCTGGAGTAGCTTGCCCTGTTGTCTGAACCCAGTAACGTGGGTTGTTGTCCACTCTGGCTGGGTTCAGACCACATGACCAGCCACTGTGGCTATGAGAACCACGACTCACCCAAGTGTGGTGAACCTGGGCAGAGAGGGTGAAGTAGCTTTCCTCACCCTTTCTGCCTCCTGCCTTTTCCTTTTGCCCTTCTCCCAGGCCCTCTCAGAAAAGGGGAGGAGGCTAGACTATGCGACTGAGGGAGCAAAGAGGTGGGGAGGAACTGCAGGATGGAACCTTTGTGAATGGGCCATGGAGCACTGATGGAGCCAGTGTGAGAGCCAGTGTGAGGCAGTGGTGAAGAGCATGGGGCTGGGACTCAGGAGGCCTGGGTTCTAGTTCCTTCTTGGCCTGGAGCCAACTGGGCAATTTTGGGCCAGTCACAGACTCTCAGCCCAACATAGAAACAGAAACAGAGCAGGTCAGAAGGGGCCAGCGGGCGTTGGAGAACCCCTGCCAACCCTAGAAGTACTATCGGGTGTAACCCGTCAGGGCCAGGCACCTTTGTAACATACAGTGCCCTGAGGAGCTCCTCGACTTCTAGGGGGGTGACTCTAATCTGTGCCCCTAAGTCCCCGGCCTCCTCTGATCCCCGATGCAGATCTCCCCTGTCCTGCTTTGGGGAGAACACAGAGGCAAAATAGTCATTTACCATCTGTGCCTGTTCCCTCACATCAGTCACTGGATCCCCTTGATCCCCCAGTCACAGACTCTCAGCCCAGCCTACCTCACAGGGTTGTTTTTGTGAGGATGAGCTTGAGAGAAAGAAGAGAATGATGTAAGCCACTTTGAGTTCTTCAGGAGGAAAAAAAGGCAAGATACAAATATAAAGGTTAAAAAAACAATGTGTTGCAGGCTGGGAATCCTAGGCTCATTTTCCAGCATCTCCAGACAGGGCTGGTAAAGGTCTCTGCCGCAGCTTGCAAGAGCCATTATCTGTGTCTGGGTTCGGACAATGTAACTCACATTTAAGGACTAAGTATGGGTGTATGCAGATGATGCCACTCTCATGGCAGAAAGTGAAGAGGAACTAAAGAGCCTCTTGATGCGAGTGAAGGAGGAGAGCACAAAAGTTGGCTTGAAACTCAACATTAAGAAAACTAAGATCATGGCATCTGGTCCTCTCACTTCCTGGCAAAGAGATGGGGAAGAAATGGAGGTGGTGACAGATTTTATTTTCTTGAGCTCCAAGATCACCACAGATGGGGACTGCAGCCAAGAAATTAAAAGACGCTTGCTCCTTGGGAGGAAAGCTATGGCAAGTCTAGACAGCATCCTAAAAAGTAGAGACATAATCCTGCCGACAAGACAAAAATGCATATAGTCAAGGCTATGGTTTTCCCAGTTGCAATGTATGGCTGTGAAAGCTGGACCATAAGGAAGGCTGAGCACAAAAGGATTGAGGCCTTTGAATTGTGGTGCTGGCGGAGACTCCTGCGAGTCCCTTGGACCGCAAGGCGATCAAACCGGTTAGTCCTAGAGGAGATCAACCCTGACTGCTCTTTAGAAGGCCACATCCTGAAGATGGAACTCAAATACTTTGGCCAACTAATGAGAAGGAAGAACCTAATGCTGGGAACAATAGATGGCAAAAGAAGAAGGGGACGGCAGAGAATGAGGTGGCTAGATGGAGTCACTGAAGCAGTTGGTGTGAGCTTAAGTGGACTTCGGGGGAAGGCCTGGAGGAGTGTTGTCCATGGGGTCACAATGGGTCAGACACGACTTCACGACTAACAACACAAAATGGGTTAAGTGTGAGTACTCTTTGAACCATGGGCTGTTGTTGAAATGTATGTTACTGCGTTGTCTGATCCCAGCTGATTTAACACATCATTGCTTGTCAACCATGAAGAACCCATGGTGTGTCATCGGTTGTGAACTGTGGGTTGTTCTCCCTGGTTTGTTTTCTCAGCCGTGTTCAGATGATGCAGTGCCCCACATTTCAAAAACATCTCATGGTTCAACAACAACAACCCTCAGTCAACCCTTGAGTTGGGGTTATCATGTTGTCTGGACCAAGTCACTGTAAACTCTAGCCTATTCCAACATGGTATCCTCCCTATATTTTGGATCACAACAAATGTGAATGCTAGGAATGTCACATCGATGTTTCCAATCAGGCTGCATTTTCCTCCCATTGACTAAAGTAGGAATGCGTGCATTTCTCAAAAGAAGGCGCGTTTAACATGCATTTTCCAAATATGCACACGTTCAAATGCTCTGTTTTGGGCCTGCACATTGCAAGCTCAGAAATGTTTGGACTTGGACTGTTGATTGTACTCAAGCCCACATTCAGATCCAGGATGTCCAAACGGAGTAAATTCTGTTTACTCAGAGGAACTTCCGTTTAAAAGGTACCAAGACAAATTTCTTATCCATCCCCACCTCTGACTGTGAGTGTGAGGGAGGTCTTCAGAAGCTCTGTAGAAAGCCAGGGTTGTTTTGGGCAGTCTGTCCGTCCACAGCCACCTGCAATAGATTTGCCCTCAGCTCCAGGGCTTGAAAATGGGAATAACAGACACATGTCTCATTGTATTATTTAAAGAACTGATGAGATAAAGATTGTAAAGTACTTTGGAAATTGAAAGAGCCATATAAATTAATTATTTATTGTTATTGTTATTCTCTTCCTTTCTTGGCATGTACAAGCTATTGATCAAAACAAAAGCAGAGCTAAATGTTTCAAGCCATAACGATGCCGGCTTCCCTGCCCTGCATTCTGCCGTTGTGCAGCGAGAGGGGCTGGGAAGCCTACAGAGCTGGGCCCAGCTTTTGGAGGGCCCTGGACAGGACCCCTCCATGGGCCACTCTTCCTTGCGAGTCTACCTTTAATGAGGCCAAGCGTGGTGCGCATCAGGCAGACGGGGTTTCCCGGTGAGGGCCCTGTCTCCTCTGGGGGGTTCCCTCTGCATCAGAGGGAAAGCTAGAACCTTCATGCCCCCCCCCCCCGGACTGCTCAGGACATCCTGTCCTCCCAGAGGAGGTGGCTTCAGATCTGTTCCCCCCACCGCAGGAGGAAAGGCTTCCCTGCAAGTAGGACTCTGCTCATCAGCAGGCCTCCAACAAACTACCTGCAGCTGAGAGTTGGGAGGGGCTCTGGGTGATCAGGGCTTCTAGGCTCTCTCTCTCTCTCTCTCTCTCTCTCTCTCTCTCTCTCGAGAGAGAGAGAGAGAGAGAGAGAGAGAGAGAGAGAGAGAGAGAGAGGCTCCTGCTGCTTCTGCTTCTGCTTCTGCTTCTGGAGCTTCATGACCCTGCTTCTGTGGTCACTCCCTTTGGGTTCCAGGTAGGGTCTTGTTCTTTGGATGTGTTTGATGTGCCCTACCTGCCTGGTTTGGCTTCAGTGCTGCCGTAGATGCTGCCTAAGGAAGTGCCCTCCAGTGCTTGCGACCCTGCGCTTCTGCCTTTGTGCTTGTTTGCTCCATGGATTGCAGCCTGATGCGCAGAAGAAAAGATGGTGGAGGGGGAAAGCAAGGAGAGACCATGGCTCCTTTGTCTCCTGCCTTGACAAGGTACTTCAGGCAAGGATAGGGAATGTGCTGCTCTCCGGACTACAAGTCCCACTGGCCATGCTGGTTCAGGTGGAGGGGACTTGGTGTCCAGCAGCACGGTGTGGGCTGCTTGTGTCCTTGTGCCTGGCTGTTGTCTGGGTCCTCATGTGCCGTCTCTTGTGCACTTGCTTCTGCAGACAGGTGCTTGTGAGTGGCGTAAAGCAAGCAGTGGGGTGCACTTGAGTGCCCGGAACGCTTTCCCCGGAGAGGCTTGGCTGGTCCCTGTGCACACCAGGCAAAGGCCTTGCTTCCCCAGGCTTGTCACAGTTCTGACCCTCATTATCCATTCTTTAGATCGCTTTCCTTGCCATTCATTCTTCCATAATGCTACCTTTCCTTTTAGGGTGTTTTGATCTTCCTGTAAACTGCCCTGGGAACTGTTTGGCCACAGAGCAATCTGTGTATGCAGAAAAAGCAGAAGCCAGCATCCTTGTGTGGCTAAGTAAGGATTACAGTGAAGCTTGGACTTCAGCCCTTCAGGACAGCCAGTGCTGGGAGTGCTGGACTGGGACACGGGGGTCTGGGTTGCAGTCCTTGAAGCTCACTGGGGGATTTGGGGCCTGCCATTGGTCTCAGCCTAGTCTACCTCACAGGGTGATTGTGAAGATAAGGGGAATGGGATTATGCTGGCTGCCTTGGGATCCTTGCAGGCAGAAGGTGGGATGCATATATAGTAAATGAATAAATGGTGGCCAGGAGCCATTTCACTGGGGGCAGAACTCTATATGAAGGGCTGCCTTCTCCTCGAGGTCCTGGTCCAGCCAAATCCTGTTTATAAGCCATAGGACTGCTGCCCGTCAACAGTTAGACCCAACAACAAATTGACCAAACAGGCACCTGCGAAACCTAGTCAGTCTTCTGCACTGTGGTCCTCTGTAAATAGAAATACAGTGCATTATAAAAATTGTCTAAATTTGCATCTCGGCCTGTGAATTAGCGTGTGCAAATGTTATGTAAATTATTTTCCTTTGCGGGAGGGATTCCTAAGCAGCCCTCTTACAACTCGGAGGATCAAGCAGGCCTCAGAATGAAGCAGTGACTGGGCAGGGATGTATGAAAAATTAATTTCGGCTCATTTTTTATCAGGATTTTACTTTCTTCACACCTTCTGAACCAGGCACTGACCTTGATGCAATCTATGGTCCCAGTCCATGCATTCCCAAGTTTGCAATGTGATTAGCAGACCAATGAAACTACGCATGACAGTAGGCTTGTATTTGAAACATGGGGACTTCTGAAAAACGCACTCGTACATGTAAACTTCCTTCTCCCATCTGAAGGGGCACTTCAGAAAATTTGTGTGATTGCTGTTTAAACTGAGAAAAATATGCACAAACTATAAACAGCCTTAATGCAAAAACAGAAAAATCAAAGCTTGAGTACAGACTAAGTTTTGAATGAGCCTCGAGATGAAATTCAGAGAAATTGGGTGAATTCAGGTTTGGCAGCTTCATTCAGCCCTTTGGCAAGGCTGCCACAATGGGGGGGTATAAGCCAAGGCAGTCGGGGAGGGAGGCAAGGATGACAGAAGAAAATGAGCCAAGCTGGATCTGACGAGGGGTCTGTCTCAGCTTTCTTCATCCTGGCAAACTCCCATCATCCTGGCCAGCAGCACGAACGGCTACACTGGCAGGGGATGGTGGCAGCTGTGGTCCAGCACACGTAAACGGCACCAAGTCAAGGAAGGCCAGCCATCCCTAGTCCCGGGTGGGTGACTGGACACCAACAGAAAGCTCCCAAGCTGGACGTGAGCACAGGAGAGTTAATGGGCCGTGGAAAAAGCATCCCTTTGCCAAGCAGAATGGGAGAAGAGCTTCCTGCCTCGCTTGCAGACTGCAGGCTCCCCAGCCTCTCAGGAAGAGTTTGCCTGGCCTGCAGCAGCTTGCCTAAGCATATGTCTGCAATCACACATTTCCATCACTACCGGCCGACGTGCTGGGCTGGGCAACAGAAGATGAGAACGGGCACCACCGTTGGCGCTCAGGGCTGCAGAACGGCTTGGCCAGGGCAGAGCAGCAGCATCCCAAAGGCAGGGACATTCCTTCCCCTGCCCCAGGACGCCTTCTGTGCTGTGTGACTCTACAAGGGAAGGATGTGCAAGGTGAGACTGGAGAGGGAGGAGAACCAACCCCTCCTCATGCTGGCAGTGCAAAGGAATCGGGGCTGTTGGCAAGGCCAGCAACTCCACTGTCGCAGGGGCATGCGGACAGGTCTGGGGTGGCCACCTGCCTTCCCTTCCCTTCCCTTCCCTTCCCTTCCCTTCCCTTCCCTTCCCTTCCCTTCCCTTCCCTTCCCTTCCCTTTATAGAAGAATGGGAGCTCCAAGGGCTGTTTCCTTGGCCCAATTAGTTGACCAGAACAAACCACCAAAACTGTTCCCTGTCACCTCTTGGCAGTTCAAAGCAGGAGGCAGGCAAAATTCACCACATCACAATCCGCACGGCACTGTCCAAGCTTGTGTTTCTATTTAAGAGAAAGTAACAGTTTCTAAACGTGCATTGAGAGGTGCACATTAGCCTCTGTGCATTTTATGCAAATTGGCCTCTTTCCTTCAGGTGGGGTGATGCCCTCCTCCTCCTCTCTCCTAGTGACTCAGTTGCTGCCGGGGGTGGGGCATATGGGACAAGCAGAAGTGTTGCGCTCTCGGAGACTAGCTGTGCAGAACAGAGATCCACCGGGGACGGCGCGCCAGAGAGCCTCCAGGGAGGAAAAGAGGCAGCTGCGGCAGCCCCAGCCGCCGCCGCCGCCGCCACCCCCCCTGTGCTGCTGCTAAGATTAGGCCCGTTTTGCCCGGTGTTCCAGCATCCACAGCGTCTTGAGAGCACCAGCTGGGCAAGGCTGGCCCGGCACAGTGGCAGGAGGAAGCGGGCGCAGGGCTGGTGCTCTCTGGAAATGCAGTGCACTGTCGGGAGGCTGGCCTCCCTGCCCGTCACCCTCCTTGGCTGGCCTGCGCTCCCGGGGCCAGGCTAGGACCAAATGCTGGTCAGGCAATTGGAAACCCACGAGCAGCGCTTAATGCATCGACAGCGGAGTGGCGGGGGGCCCGCCTGGCTTGGCCAGGAGCGGGAAGGGGAGTGGAAGTGCAGCTTTGCCACCTGTTGGGACACATGGGCAGCTTGCTTGTACATCCACACATGCCAGTATCTTTGTGGCACTTGTTCTGTCTCAGCCTTGCGTGTTTAGGTGCCCCTTCCGTTTTGCTGAACCTGACCTGCCTCTGGTTCACAAACCCTGTGAGCAACCCACAGTGCAGGAGCCAATGGCAAACCACAGCTTCTTTTCATGGGTTGTTTGTGGTTCGCACAAGTTGCGGCTTGTGAGAGCTGCTGCCCTCAAGGAAGCACAAAAGTCCACATTTCAAATACCACCCACTCTCAACCTGGAGATGCTGAGGGCTGGCTCACCTCCACAGCAGGTGCTCTGCACCTGTTCATTACACTTGTCTCCAGCTTCATTGTTCCCATCATGGAACCGAAAGTTCTCGGGAGATCCCCCACTCTGGTACTGACTGCACCCAGAGCTTCCCAGCTTCTGTGAACTTTCTGCGACATGAGCCTTCAAACCATGCCCTGGAAGGGTTGGGATCTTCTTGTCCTTCCTCAAAACATCACCCGGTCATAGAACAAATTGAGCAGGTGAAGCTTTGTCTGACATTTCCCCTCCAGGACAGGGTTCTGTGTGGGCCGGGCTGGGCTTGCAAGCACAGGAGCAGCTCTGGTTAAAGTGTGCTCCCCCCGCCACCCCCATGCTGCAAGTCCTTCATAGCTGCTGCTATAGCAGCAGGAGTCTGGAAGGTAACCGGGAACACAGCCTCATGGTTGAATGGATCAGGGGAGCTTGCCTGCTTTTTCTGACTGCATAGCACGTCAGAAGCCTCTCCCTGCAGGGAGGTCTGCATCAGCCCGTCAGACAGAGGCCCTGTTGCCTCAGCTTAGAGCACTGGCAAGCCATTCTTGCAATATCTCCAGAAGTCTGTATGCATAACAGAGATGCTTGCTGCAGAGCGGTACCCAGGATAGCTAGGCTGCAACAGGACTTCCTTGGCAGAAGCATTTAACAGGGCCAGAGCCTTTCTTTCATAGCAGCTACATCAGCAGAGGAACTGCTAGCAGCATGGAGATGAACTGGTGATGCTCAGAGGCTGCTTTTCCAAGCACAGGGACCGTGTCAAAGTGCCTCGTGTCCCGAACCTTTGACCTGCAGAACTGCTGCTGAAACAAGAGGCACGGCGCATTCTTCAGCCTGCCAGATCTTTTTCCAATTTCCACTTCTACAGTCCTTGGATTATAAGGTGAGGTGGCGCGAGAAAATGAAATTCATAAGCTCCTTAATGAAATTCATAAGCTCCTCCTATGTTAGCCAGATCACTGTCCCGTACCCCAGTATTTTTTAAAAGCCGTACTTCAAGAGGCCGGCACAGAAAGCAATTCTTGAGTAGTTGAGGCAGGCAGTTCTTTTAAAACTTGCAGACCACTGTAAAAGGAAGAAGGGAATCTTGGATTTCTGTAACAAGAGGGAACAAGCACAGACTGAGCAGAGAGGAACGCAAGAAGTTCCTGGCATGACTGTGCGGATTTCATCTGCTCAGTCTTTTTGGTGTGACGGGCAGAATTTCGGGGCGTGCAGCTTTCTTTAGTTGCGTGCCAGTACTGGTGGGAAACTCTACCCTCTTGGCCTGCTGCTGCTGTGCTGCTGAGAGAAGGACAAAGGAGCTGTCCCATGCTGAATCAGGCCAGGGGGGTGGCATCAACATCAGTGATGCTCCAGGGCTTCAGGCAGGCATGCTAAGCATCCATCGGTGCCAAACATGGCTTCTGTCAGAGGTGGCCTTCACCATCACCACCCAGCTCTATGTCAGGGGGATGTGAGCTGCTTAAAAGATCTGAGGCTCAGGCCCACCGAACAAAACCAAAGCAAGCCTTTTCCTATGCCGATTTATGGACACTCTGACGTGAGTGTCTCCCTCAAGGACCCTGTCCCCTAAGGACACCCCAACTTGTAATCAAGGGAGAAGAAGGCATTTGATGTGGTGGGTGCGGGGTGGGGGGAGCCTCAGGCAGGAAGGTTAGGTTAGGTTGGGAGGTAGCAGGAGCTGCAGCACAGGTGAGACAAACGCCGGCTAATTCAGGGAGCAGGTGCAACAGATCACCAGGAAGCTTGTGCCCTATCTCAGCAGGCACCCATGACTGGTGGGAGGGCGGATGGCATCCTTCCCCAGCACTGCCTCTGCTACCTGCGCTAAGGTACATACTGGAAACTCCTGCAGGAAGCATGAACAAGTCGCCTCTGCTGCCAATTGGCCAGTTTGGCAGGTCTTTCTGGGCTGGCATCAGGAGCTGGAAATGTCCATGACTGTGAAATCCAATTTTCTCTCCACGCTGCCAGTCCGAATTCAGGCTCGGCCCTCACACTCGAGCATCGGGTGCCCCTTCCTTCACCTGCCCGCTGCTTTGGTGAGATGCTGCTAGCATTGCGGCTCCTGAGAAACACAGTCCTTAGCTAGCGTGTCCCATGCGATTTTTTCCTGTTATTGATTGATTAGTTAGGTTGATTTCTTGCCCATTTGTTTACAAGGAATCCAAGATGGCTTCGATCATAGTCTTTCTCTCTCTCTTAGCCCCACTGCAAGAACTCTGAGGGGTGCACTGGGCTGAAAGTGACTGGCCCTGAGTCACCCAGTGAGTTTCATGGCCAAGTGGCGACTTGATCCCAGATCTCCTGGGTCCCATTCCAGCACCCTGATCACTGCACCACACTGGGTCCCCTCTCTCCATGTTCTCTTTTTGCATCAAGAGATCCCGGTTGATTTAGTTCAGGAGTGGGGAAGCTTTTCTAGGCCCAGAGCTGAATTTGGTTTTCAAGGAGCTCTGGGGCAGGTGCATTGCATTCCAGTGATGAGTGGGGCAGGAGGCACTGGGGGGGGTCGGGCAAAGGCAGAAGGCCAGCCTGTTCATTTTGAGGCTTTCAGTGCCAAGGCACAAAGAGAGGGGGCATTTTGCCCTTTTAACATTGCTGGGGGGCTGCACAAGAGCTGAGAAGCCACAGAGGGAAAGGGTGGGGCCAGGAGAGGGGGCCTGGCCATCTTGGGAGCCCAGGGGAGCAGTATGTGGGCCAACATTCCCCATCCCTGCCCTTGCTGTAGTCATTTTGTGGGGTCTGAAGTTGGTCTCACTTGCGTGCCAGACTATCGGGAAGGTCCCTGTCTTTATAGCACAAGTGCCTGGCTCTCCCATGTGTTCTGGGGTCAACTCAGTGGCCAGTGGCGACAGCACTCATGAAGACTTCTAGATAAAGAGACTACAACAGGTGTCTTGCAACCTGTCCTACCTTGCAAGGTTGGACATACAGGTTGCTGTTTGTCCTGGGAGGCGAAGATAGCTATCGTTTTAACCTGCCTCCTATGAGGGTTTCTGCTGCTACAAGAAGCTTCTCTGTTTGTTTGCTTCTGTGACTCAGAACACTGGAAAAGTACCAGATGGATTAGCTTTCCACAGGACCTTGGAAAGAAAGTAGAGAGTGCAAAATTCTGGGAAAGACCTTTATGATGACTTAAAGCGACAGCCCTCATACAGGCATTTCGAAGCACTTACGCCGTTCTGTTTGGAAGTCTAGCATGGTCTCCTCTTCTTCTTCTTTTTAATAGAAAAGCACAGTCCATGTACCTGTTTATTTTAAATGTACATAGCAAGGGGGGTATAATCAGAACCTCTTCACGGTTTAAGCATAACTACATTGTGTTAATACACCCTAAGGATGCATTCATACTTAAGCACATAACAAGCCCTTCCAGAAATCAGGCCAGACCCCAGAATGCCTTGCAAAATCCCCAATAGCCAGGAGGCGCTGCTAAGTGGATCACCAGGGACTGGCCAGCAGTGGACCAAGATCTACCTCCTCTCTTCCCACCTCTGCTGAGACAATCCATAAGCCGCTCCCCCACCCCCACCCAGTCTCAAGCTTTTTGAAATTCAGCCACATTGCTAAAGTGATGTTTTCAAGTTGACACCTATGTGAAATGAATTTCAAGGCTGCTTCACACAACTATTTTTAGACAGAGAGATATGGGGAGGGCCAGCACAGTGTTCCTCCTTCTCCGGGCAAATGTAGGGTTGCCATGTTGTCATTGCTAGCATTGCTCCTGTGCTTTAAGAGTGTTCCATCCAAACAAAAGAAGATCTTCCTGTAACTGCCCTGCCCATGCCATGGTTATTTATCGCCATATTAGGAAAACCTTGACCTGCTCTATTCCATTTAAAAACACAAGAGCAGTCAGAAACTAAGTATAGTGAAAGAATGCACAAGCTATTTCATCATGTCAGCACTTCCCCAACTTTTTAAAGCTGCTTTCTTCCCAACCTAGTGACTCCTTGAAGCATTGGACTACAACTTCCATCCTCCCCAGCCAGCATGGCTAGTCTTGTGCCCACACAGCCAGATTTTGAGAAACGGCCCCACCGGAATGGCTTACTTTGATCTGAAAATCTACACCATTATGTGGGGCATTCATTGCTCCTTTTTACAAGTTGGAAACTGAAGTGGCCAATGAGAAGAGTCTTCCTGAACTGGTAGTTGGGTCTAAGCCCCATCATTCCCACCCAGCCAGGCCTTGCTCATTGAGGATGATGGGACTTGCACTTACAAGACCTGCAAAAAGTTCCAGCTTCAGGAAGGCTGGTCGCAAGCATAATGGTGCCATGGTATACCAAGAGCCAGGCAAGTGGGGATGGTGTCCTTGGGGTGTGTGTGTGTGTGTGTGTGTGTGTGTGTGTCCTGGAGCCAGCCACCCTGCAAAGAGCAGACCCTGGTCACCTGTCTGTGTGTTGCACTTGCCTGGGTCCTACAGGCCAGCTCATCTTTGGCACGGCAGATATGCCGGCTCTGCTGAATTGACTGCACTCTGGGCCTTTGCTTGGAGGGCAGCTTGTCGGACAAGCGTGGACAAGCGTGGCCTGCTCTGCAGCGTGGCTGGTGGGCATTTCTGGTGCCACGTGCCCAGCCAGCCCTGCTGCCTTGATCTGTTGCCCTGGCTTGGCACAGGTGGGAGAGTGTTTGCTGAGTGGCAGAACCCACCGGGGGGGGCATGTCCCACATTTCGTCCCTACCACCTCTCTTCAAACCAGGCGGGCTTCCGTGGCCTGGACACTGCACGCCCCCCCACACACAGAGCTTGCTGTCTGGTGGCACCCCACTGTTGAATTCGTCTGGGTTTTGAGGTGGCAATGCCACACCTGCCACAAGAGGGCACCCCCTTGAGTTCTGGGGTCAGGAAGCGCATGATGAGCAAGACCTCTACTGGGGGAAAGGGGTCGTGGGTGCTCCCTGCTTTCCAGGCAGAAGGCCCTGCTGGGGTGAGCCCTGGGATTGCCAGATGGGGCTAGAAAAACTCATGCTGGCTGCAGAATGGTGGAAGTCTTAGGCATTTTCCTGTCCAAGCATGCATAAGATTCCACCCTAACATGACGTTTCATCTTCCTAGCTTCCTTCTGACGGAAAGCTGGACCTCATTCCCACAGATGTTTTGCAAAACTCCGAGCTTAAAGCCACAACCTGTAAAAGAGGACTAGCAGCACATCTGAGCTTCTGCAAAGGGCGTCTCCCTCAGCACTGGTCACTGAAGCTTCCTTCCTTGCATCTGGGACAGGGGTCAAGTTTTGGGACTAGAGGGCATGATTTATGGTCAGGTTCAAGGCCTGGAACCACTGTTCTTTATGAATGCAGGACCACTTTGACCATGAGACCCCCGGCAGCCCTTCAGTGCTTCCACTTCGGTGTGCATGCGGGGATTTGTGGATGCATGCATGGGCAGGTGTGTTTGGACGCCTTTGGACCCACCTGTTCACTTGTAAGGGCTGCAGCTCCTCCTTCTGAAAACAGGCAAAGCAGAAAGAATCCATCTCCCCGATGATGCAAGGAAGCGGGTGAAGCTGACTTGGCCACTCCTGGCCACTGGGGTCAGCATCTTCTTTTGAATGGGATACAGCCACACTCAGTTGTCTCGACCCAGCCGTGGTCGGGAAGCATCTCGTACCCTGGGCAGCTCTCCGATTCCCTGCCTGTCCTTCCAGCATGCAGAGTCTGTGGCTTCCAGTACCAAAGAGTCTCTGTGTCACGAGCTGGACCAGTTAGCCTCTGGGGCTGAAGCAACGGAAGAGTGTCCGCGGCCTGACCAAGGAGAAAGCGCCACGTTGTTGGTTTTGTGCCTTTGCGGGGCCCTTGGCTGTTTGTGACTATGGCTGACTCTCCTCTCGCACTCCGGTTGGCTCACCTTTCTGATGTGGACAGCACATGGCCTTAGCCGTCCATTGCTCCCCGGGACTTCCTCTTCCCTGCACACTTTGGAGAAGCGGGGTCTCCCAGCTCCAGAGCAAAGGGTGGTCCTGAATCCCCTGTGCATGCACAAGGGACCCTCAGAGGCCGGTCCTGGTGGCGGTCCCTTGCTGTGCAGCCCGGTGCCAGCGGAGGAGGCGAAGCAGTCCTCGGGCAGAGCCACTTTGTGAGGATGCTGGCCCCTACAGTGGGCCTGCCTCTGCTCTTGCCATGGGGCAGGGGCTTTTCCTGGGGCCAGTGGGGAGGTGGGATTTACCGCACGCTGTGGGTGGTGGTGCCAGGCTTCACCCGAAAATCTCCTCCAGGAGGGGACTGGTCCGGTCCGGAGAGCAGCCGTCGAGCTCAGTTCCCCCACCTCAGCGGTCCAGGCGAGCGAGGACAACCTGCCGTGAAGAAAGTTTTTCCTGCCGTCTTCCCAGGCAGCCACAGAGCTGGAGGCAGCCAGCTGTGGCCGTCTGGACCTGTGGACAGCAGCACGGAGAGGCGGTGGCAACTTGCCCCCAAGATATGAGCGAGGCAGAGATGGAGAACGGTTCCGCGTGGAGAGGAGTCCTGGGGAGCAGCCCACACGCCAACCCCTCTCGCCTAGGAATGCAAACTTCTGAACCCGCCTGGAAACCTGGATCCACCGGGCTTGTCTGGTCGGCAGTGCAGCCGGCTCCTTCTGACAGATCAAGCAGCGTGGGTATTAATAGCTCACGATTCACGCAGAAAGGCTGGAGAGTTAACTCTTCCACTGCCAGCTCTCAGTCCGGGTTTGTCCACAGGGCTCAGCGACTGAGCGGGTGCCTCCGTCACTCCCAAGCCCCCGTGCCACCGAGGCTGGGCTGATGGACAGGGCTGTCTCCCAGGGTGAGGCCGGCCTCCCCAGACAACAGACAGGACACCGAGCTGCTGCTGTTTGTTGTGAGCTGCGCTGGCTCCCGTGCCTCTGAGAGCAGCTCAGCATGCCAAAACCAGGCAGGTGAGGCTCTCCCTGGCATGGCAGTAACGCCACTGACTAAGTTTCTGGGGCTGCTCCGAGGGAGCTGACAGTTTCCATAGGCCTGCTGCCAGTTCCAGCCAGCCTGGGGCTCCTGCCCAGTCCTCTGGTTGCCCAGTGGCCATGCCGCTCCCTGGCAAGCCCAGGCGCTTTCTGCTTTGTTTGCCCACCTTCATTCGTTTGCTGGTTTCTGCACTTTTGCCATTTCTTCTCATTCTAAAAAGTTCCAAACCCTTTTATCTGGTTTAGTGACTGGCATGTAGAGCTGTGAGCTGAAATGTGATGATTTTGGGGGTCCTTCCTCTTTGCTGACAGCTTGGCCCAATACTGGAATGTGCCCCCCACAAATCCAAAACTTACCCAAAACTGCAATTGGTCCTCACTGGGTTTTGGTCAGTGTTCTTTGTTTCCGGCAGGGAATGCCTCTCCCAGTTGTAATCTACCCAGATGCCAAGATCTGGGGCCTGGCAGATGGCAACAAGAAGGGGCTTTTCAGTGGTCCACCCCCCCACACACACACACACACTATACCACAAGCTCCCTCCTGAGGCCTGCTTTGCACTAATTTTAATATCATTTTTGTGCCTGGTTAAGTCCGCCTTCTACCACAGGGCTTTTAATTAGTTTGTTCTTATATTGGAGCTTATGTTAGCTGCTTTAACAGGTCTTATGGTTTAATTTGCATAAGCTTTTTAACATTTGTTTTAAATTTACCTTTTAAATTTCATATGGTTATTTTCACAATGTTTTATTGTCACCTCTATTTTATAGTGTGTTGCTGTGTGTTGTTGTGAGTTGTTCAAAAGAGCTTTAGCTGTTGTGTGGTATAGAAATATTCATCTTATTATCAATAGTAATAGATTCCGTGTACTGGAGTGCCCTGCCCTGCTCATGAGTAGGCATCCTGCACATGTGTCCGTCCTTGCAAATGTTCAGAAGCTTGGCGTTTGGGGTGCTGTTTTGAAAATGAGTCAGTCCTGCTTATTTTGAGGAGAAAAGCAGAGGTTTATCCTGCTTAATTTCCGAGCAGGCTTAAAATCTGCCTGACTCCCATTTTGCCCCTCCCACCTTGTCCTTCAACCCTGCCCACAGAAATGCTGCACACAAGGGGGTCGCATGGCCCAATTCAACATGACAAGGGTGAGAGATTTTAAAAATCAGTAGTTTATTCTCGAGAATAAGCTTGATCACAGCAAAAGGGCAACTGTCCCCGAGATCATGGCAGAGCTGTCTTTTCCGCTCTGGTTGACCAGCCGGTGAAGATGGCTGCTCATTGGGTCAAGAGGCCCATCGTGGGTATTGAGTGCCCAGTTGAATTCGGGCATTCTCTGCACCTGCCTGGGAGGCTGAGTCACCTTAAGGCTGGGATGAAGGCTGCTGGCGGGAGATTAGGCAATCTCTAGCTGCTGCTGCTCTGTTTGGGGCGGGGGTGGGGGGATACTTGGGACGTGACTAGTCTGCTCCTGCCTAATGTCAGTCACCCACAGAAGCAACACAGCCCCTAGACCAGTGATGGTGAACCTTTTAGAGACCGAGTGCCCAAACTGCAACCCAAAACCCACTTATTGATCGCAAAGTGCCAACACTGCGATCAAACCTGAATACTGAGGTTTTAGTTTAGAAAAAACAACTCACAGCCAGTCCAACCAAATATATATATATATCCTTGGCAGTGCACTGACCGGCCATGCGACAGCTCAGATGAGTCATGGCTAATGAGTCACGGCCCATGACGTCATCGCCTGGCGCCGCTACTCCTTTCTGAGCATGCGCATGGCCCCTCTGTGCGCTTTTATCCGATGCTCAGCCACTGGGGTGATGCTCAGACGACTTGGCTTGTGTGCCAACACAGAGGGCTCTGCGTGCCCGCTGCGGCACACGTGCCATCGGTTCGCCACCACTGCCCTAGATCTTTCCCAGAGTGAGATTTGGCCCCTTAGCTGAAAAGGTCCACCCCTCGTGGTCTGCTCTGACTGGCAGCTGCTCCCCAGGGGGTCAGGCAGGAGCTGATCATCTCAGTCCTAGCTGGAGAGGCGGAGTGCTGAACTTGGGTTGCACAGAATATGAGCACGTGCTCTTCCACTGCAGCTTCCCAAAGGCTCTGCCCCAAAGCTGCCCCCAGAAATGTGGAGCCCAACAGCTGCCATCGCCCACTACTCTGGCTTTACTGGGGAGAGCTGATGGGAGCTGCCAGTCCAGCCCAGGAGGCCTGGCGTTGCTTCCTTTGTCCTAAGAGCACAGAGCAGGCCCCATTTGGAAAAGGGCAGGAAGTTGCCAAAGATGGCCGTGATCCTCACTTGACTTTTGGTCAGGGTCCCAGACTTCAGGCTGCCAACACTTGCATCGATTGTCGGTGCAGCCAAAAGATCAATGGGCCAGTCTTTCCAGTTCTTCATTGCTACCCCTGAAATACATTAAAGTTGGTCGAATCAATACCAACTTGTGTTTCTGTGTTTTGCTGCTGCTTAATCAGTCAGCGGCGGAAGGAAGGTTTGTGCTCTTGAGCAGGATCAGTCCAAAGGCCACTTTCTGCAACCTGGCACACTCGGGTGCCTTTTAAAAATACTTATTGTGCCAGCCAGCGGCCATGGCAAATGTACCAAATGCATGCGCATAAACAACACAATGAAGAATTGCAACAATATAAATAAACTAAAATATACCGTGAAGAGAAATTCATCTTTCACTTAACTCACTTAATCTTTCACTTAAACACTTAATTTGTTTTTGCCATTCCTATATACATATGATAACGAGGGTTTCAGGAATCTCTCTGTGGGATCAGTATGTAGAGGACAGATGACCACATAATGAACAACGTCTTAAATACAGAATCTGCATTCAAGAGGTGCCTTGTTATAGCACCCATCCAAATCTGTGGTTGGTATAACTTGAAATCACACTTAAAGGGTTGCACTATCCCATTGTCACGTGACAGGGACTATGGGCCACCCTGTCTGCAGGGCACCGGGCTGAGGAAGTCTGTCCTGAGATGCCAGAGCAGACTTGGTGTTTATGAGAACCAGACATCTGACAGAAGTTCATGTAGCCTAGTAGGGAAGGAGCTCCAACAGTGAGGCTCCTGGTGATTCCCACATCACAGGGGGCCCTCATCCAGTGCAGCTTTTCTTTTGATCACTATAGGAGATAGCCATGGTGTTGATCTCCAACCACAGAATAGGTTCAGCACCATGAATGTCTCTAATAATCAAAAGAGAAACTGCAGTGGATGAAGAATCCCACTGACACAGCCTGCCCTGAGTACCTGAACATCAAGTGCAACATGAACCAAGTGTTGTATTAATAATGGTGGAATATGGTCCCCAGAGAGGTTTGCCTGGTGCCGAGTTTATACTCTTTTTGGTGCCAGGTCAAAACCTTTTTATGTAACTATTATTTTAAAAATTAGTACTTATGCAACAGCCGCATTTTATTGGTTATGTGGTATTTATTGTTAGATTGTTTTTAATGTATTTGATTTTATTGATTGTGAGCCGTCCCAAGATGCCATGCATAAGGGGCGGCACGTAAAAGTTTTAAATAAATAAATAACTAAAGTATCTTCCAAAATGAAAGGCACAGAAACCTAGGAATGCAAAAGCTGATTTACATGCTCTGAGTTTTAACTCTTTTTGCACGGTACCCCTCCTGAGTCTGGTTGGAGGAGGCTAGGAGTTGTAGATGAGGCTAAGGTGGCCAAGGACCGTCCTCCATGTGAAGGGCTGCCCTGTGCAATTCATCCTGTCCAGGACATACCTACAGCTCCTACACTGGCACTTCCGTCTCGTGAAACTTGGCCCTACTACACCGCTGGTTCCGGCTCCACAATTTGGAGGGTCCGCAGGACCACAGGAATAGGACCCATTAACTCGGGAGTGGTAGGGTTTGCACACCTTCTTTGGCTGCATCTAAACCTCCTGTTATCTAACGAAGCAGAGAGATCCAGGACTGATAAAAGGAAATACTTCTTCACACATAGTTAAGCTATGGAATTCACAACTGTAAGATGTAGTGGTGGATGCAAATATTGATGGCTTTAAAAGTTGATTACTGAAATCCATGGCTACAAGAAACATAGAAACAGAGCGAGTCAGAAGGGGCCTCCCAGGCCATCTAGTCTGCCCCGCCCCTCCCCGGGTCCAGGGCTCCACTCGTCATGGTGGTTTAAGATTACCTGCAGCAGTACCAGAGAGGCAAAGGCAATGCAGCTGCTGGAGAGCACAACGGAAAACGTCCGAGTGCATTCATTTCACACTTGTGGCATCTGGTTACAGTGCATGTGGCAGGTGGAAATACATAGGATGTCGGCCTTTTCCTGTTCTTTCAGTGCCTTGATATTTCGTGGAAGGTGGAAATAGTAATACTACTGCTAGGGGAGTGGGCTTTTGGTGGTCTTGGGGCCCTGACAAGCGCTCAGCCAGGCCACCTTCTTGAGTCAACCGTGTTCTGCATACAAAATCTGACTTCCACAACCACTTTTTGGTGGAACCTATCCATCTATCTATCCTTTACTTATATATTGGTCACATGAAGACATCCAATGCATGTTGATAGGTGGCCAACATCTGGAGCTGCATGCATTCAACTGCATAGCTTCAGCCCTCCTCAGGTGTACCGTAAAGAGATGTTTATGGTGAGACAAAGCGATTGGAAGTATTCAGCTTATAGCCCATACTCACCCATGGAGTGACTTTGGGCCAGTCACTGCCTCTCAGCCTAACCTACATGGCAGGGCTTGTTTTGAGGAGAACATAGCGAGGAGGAGACCCATGCAAGCCACCTTGGGTTCCTTGCAAGAGAAAAATATTGTGGCACACAAATGTAGTAACAGATAAATAACTGAACTGCATCTCTAACCTCATTCTCAGGAGCCATGAGAATTCAGCCCAACTTGGAAATGAAAGATGCAAAGATGGTTGGGTCAGGTTCAAGTAATGAAAAGAGGCTTTTTTAACACAGCATCTTTCAGTCTCATTCTTCCTTCAACAAGCTTGGGCTAACATGTGTGGGTCATCTCATTTTATCCTTACAATCTCTCTTGTAGGTTAGACTGGGGAAGGATGAGCAGCGTATTTTGGCCCTTTCTGAATCATCTCACCCCAAAGGAAGGTCAACATTTGCATAAAATATGTATACATTAGGCTATAGACATCATTGGAAATTTAGAAATCATCATAATAAATTAATATTTAATTTATTTACATAAATAATTTAAATCAGAATATAGTGCATGTCACTATATTGTAGCAGAGTTTAACCAAGGGAGATGGTGCTTGCAATGTCAGCCTGCTAATTCTGGATGGGGTACCAGTTCTTCATAGTTCTTCATTTTTAAAGCTGTAATTGGACAGAATAACCACTCATCTAAGGTAAAGGTAAAGGTTTCCCCTTGACAATAAGTCCAGTCATACCTGCCTCTAGGGAGCGGTGCTCATCTCCGTTTCCTGGCCGAGGGAGCCAGCGTTTGTCCACAGACAGTCTCCGTGGTCATGTGGCCGGCATGACTAAACACCAAAGTGCACGGCACGCTGTTACCTGCCCACCGAAGTGGTACCTTTTTATCTACTTGCATTTGCACGCTTTCGAACTGCGAGGTTGGCAGGAGCTGGGACGGAGCAATGGGAACTCACCCCGTTGTGCAGATTTGAACTGGCGACCTTTCGATCAACCAGCCCAGCAGCACAGCGGTTTAAACCACTGCGCCACCTGCAGTCCCTAAACAGAAGATATCTTCTTGCAAAAGAGGCTTAGAGTGAGGTCACATCAAGGTCCCATCTGAGTGGCGATTTGATCCCAGGTCTCAACGAGCCCAATCCACACACACTAACTGTTACACAAATGCGGGCCCACCCTCTGTTTCAAAGAAATAGCTTGGATTTGGCAGGGCTTGAAAGTTATTCAGAGTGGGATGCGTGGGCTGAAGGAAGGTTGCTCTAGCACGCTGAGGTCCAGGGGTCAGTAATCCAAGTCAGATGTCCATTTCATTTGCTCCCCTGGTATGCGCATGCATGACTGTGTTATGTCCTCATGGCCTTTCCTAACTCGGAGAAAGCTGGACGCCATGCCATGCGTCCTGAGGGGATGCAAAATTCAGCGTGGAAAATAAATTGTGCCTGCAACCAACAGAATCCCAGTGTGTTGTCCGGATTGGCTGAAAAAGCAAGCAAGAGAAGGATGGGGAAAACACTCAGCATGGAAATGAAGAGGCCGTCCTTTATCTGCAGGATGACCCTCTCCAATTCCAGTGTAAGGACACTGCACCCAAAGAATGGTTTTCCCATCCACTGTTAGCCCCCAGACAAGAGGCAGAGCGGGTCTAATGACACCTGCTTACAGACTTCTATTCAATTTATTTTAAGTATTTTGAAATCCATGCAAACAGGCACATGTTATGTAAAGCATTGTCTCCTCTTTTGGCAATGCATAAGTGGCCATGTCCCCTGCTTCCTGCTCTCTCTTGAGAACAGCCATTTTAAGCTGGCAACTAGTCTCTAATTGGTGTCCCCTGATCTGTGCCTGGGCTGAAAGAGGCAAGATGGCAGCAGAACTCGGACCAGTTCTGTAGTTTTTAAAGAGTGAGTGTGTGTGGAGGGGGCGGGGGGGTGGGGGGGTGGGAGGAATGCACCTTCTAATGTGTACTGCCCACTCCTTGCTATTTACTCCATTGTATGAAATGCAGAAGAACTGAGTGGGGAAGGATATGCATTAACAGGGTCGCCATAAGGTGGAGGTCACTGAACAGCACATAGCGACCCATCTTATGCTGGTATATTTTGTCCCCTGAAGCAGAAAGCAACTTGGGGAGTTGGGGAGGATGCAGTTCCAAAAAATCCGGGACAAGGGAAGCAGTCCCCTTTGCAACGAGTTGTGAAGGATCTAATTCTTGATTTCCAGTTGCTTTCTCTCAGCCCTTAGCCAGCAGCCAATCCTGTATCACCCTCAAAATGTGGAAGGTGCAAATCAAGCACACACACAAATGCAAATACTTATCTTTGTATAAGAGCATGTGAGCCTGAAGGCCTACACAGAACACTTAACACACAAATATTGGCACTGCACAGAATTCTCAAGCACGATAGCCCGAAACAACACAATGGTCACCCCTCCTGGTGGAGCACCAGTTCCTCTGGGTAGACAGCAAGAGTGGCAGCCATCACCTCATGCTGTGGGTCACAGACGGAGGCTCTGCCCCCAGTGTGGGCTCTGTCATTCCTCTTCCTGAATTATTTAGCATACCTCCATTTGAAAATGCATCTCCCCACCCCAGCCCCGCCCCTGCTAATGCAGAAAATCAATTGCTCGCTCGTTAATTTATGGGGCGGGGAAGCTTGCAAGGAACACTGCACAATCCACGGGGACAAGACTGATGGCACTGCTTCGGGGTGGCAGGGAAGAGGAAGTCCCAGCGGGAGGGGAGCACACATAGTCACCCACAGATTTTGGAGCCTTTTGTCCCATAAAAAGGCAAGGAGTGAACTCCAGAAGAACATACGAAGGGCCATACTGGATCGGAGTCAGGTTCCGTTTAGTCATGTTCTGTTCGCACAAACCCACAAGCAGGACGGGGGTGCAATAGCACTTCCTGGTTGTATCCCACTGTATGCACAGTGAGAACGCCTCTGATTCTGAAGGGCCCATCTGGCTATAAGAACCGGTGGCCACTGATGAACTGGAGCAGTCCCCTTTTTGAAACCACCCAAATGAGAGGCCACCGCTGCATCTTGTGGCCATGAATTCCATCGTTTCACTCTGCGCTGTGTGGTGAGCTATTTCCTTACGCCTTTTCCGAACCTTGCAACATTCAGCTTCATGGGAGAGCCCCCTCTGTGTTATGAGAGAGGCCAGAGAGCTCCCCCATTTCTGCCTTCTCCACGCAACGCATAATTTTACACTCCTCTAGCAGGTCTCTCCTTAGTCCCCTAAGCCAGGCAGGCCCCGATGCTGTAACTTTTCCCCAAAGAAGAGTTGCCGCAGCCAGAGAAACAGATGTTTCCCATCCCTGGAACATCACTCAGGCCAAAGCTCCCCATACGCTATAAGCAATCTGGCATTACAAGACCATGTCAGTCATCCAAGAGGACGGAGCTGGTGAACATGAAGCACTTTGAATGCATGAATCATGCTCTATCGACCTAGAGGTGGTGGTACTAATTCCATCTGAAGGGATGCACTTTTTAAAAATTTTCTTTCCAGGCCAAAAGAGTCTGTGTCTCCAGGATCACTTCACTTCTGGCCCCATTGCTCACCTCCGACCGCTTGGGCCACTGTTTTGCAGATGCCCAGCCCCTCCCCAGCTCCAAGATCGCCCCCATTAGCACAATCCTTTTCAAGGCCTCGATGTTCTCAGCCGATATTGAAATCCTCCAGAGCGTACAGAACAAAAAGCAAACTCTCAGACCGGAACAAATGCTCCCCACCCCAGTGCCCTGAGGCGCAGGATAGATCCCAAAACTGCTGAGTTATCTTCCATCACATGTGCTGAGGCACAGAACTCTGTCCGCACAAATGCGTTCCGACGGGGCTCGCTTGGCATCGGAGTAGGTGCAATTTACGGCTGCATCTCAGCAGTTGCTCAGTGAGAGTCTCAAACTGAGAGGAGACGGAGAGCAACCCAGTGGTGTGGTGGCAAGTTTAGAAGTGTGGGGGTCCCTTCAGGATGGTTGGAGCCACACCTCAAGGCTGTGCCCCCATCCAAGCCACACCCCCAAGCCAGACCTATTCCCAAGATTGTGCACTCTATGATTGTACAATCAAAACAAATTTTGTCACTTTGCTTGAATTTCTGAGTTAAAAATGCAAGATGAGGGCATCTGTTTTTGAGGTTAAACAATGACAGCTTCAAGAAGTTATTTCTTATTCTCTTATTTATTATGAATGAATGGTTTTTTAAATTACAGTCATACCCCACTCTCCAGCCAAAAAGCTCCCAGAGTGGCTTAGGTGGATTTAGTAAGGCAGTTCCTGCCCACAGGCTTACTATCTAAAAATATGGCATACAGAGGCTGACCATGAGGGAAAGTGTAGGACATTCCTGGCTGACTGGCATTAAGCCTGGGCAAGCTGGTCACGTCGCAAGCATTTTCGATGTAAGTGGGAGCAGTGCACGCAGCCAGAGATGGAAAAATCTCCCAGCAAAGCCCCCAGCCCAACCTGCAGGTAGGCCAGCCTCCCCAGTCACCGTACACACCGCCTGTCTTCAAATGTGCCAATCAGCCATCGCGGTCGGGATTTCAACCCAATAGGCCGCCTGGTCAGCAGGGGACCCCGCCATGCGCTCAGGTCGACTGCCATTTTGCTGCGATTGAACCTTTTTCTTGAGAACAAAATACAGTTTTGCACGTCTTGCTCTTGTCATGCTTAATTGGGTCTGGAACCCTTGAGGCCTTAAATTGGCAACCCAGGTGGGACTAAGGTTGCAGGCCTTGACCTTGCCAGCTGGGAAAGATCATGGAAACCTCCTGCATGGGATCGATTCAGCTGGCATTGGACCATCTGTCCTGGAAGGAGTGGAGGGAACGAGCAGAACTGACTCTGTGAGAGGATCAAGGGTTCCAGCCACTCAGCAACTGGCCGGTGAGTAAGTGTGCGCTCCGCCGGCAGAGTGCCTGGGAAAACAAGAGGCTTCTCAGCCTACGTGGAGAGGAGAGCTGCTTCAGAATGGTGTGGTGCAGCCAGAGAGGTCTGTGGCCAGGGGCCCCAGGAAGGACTCCCCACGAGGCTGGGCCTGGCGAAAAGCAGAGCAGCTCAGTGGGATGAGTCAGTGTCTCAGTAAGCCGAACAGAGGGACGCCTCAGGTCACGTGTCCCAGGAATGTAAGGCACAGGGAGGAGGCAGTGGCTACCTCAGCGAAAGGAAGTTGATTTTCTTCTGCCGGTTTTGTTGGCCGTATTCTAAGTTGGAAATAGGGGAAGTCATAGCCCTAGATGGGAGCTGTGACCAGGAAATAATCTTGTCACTTAACTCATTTGGTGGTGGAGAAGAAAAATAGTTAGAAAATGAATATGTCTCCTTGTTTTTGGCTGGGTGTGAGAGACTGGGTTGTGCGAATGAGGATGTGGATGAGCAGAGTGAGGATGGTGAAGAATGAAGAGCCCCCTTTACCACCTTCCCAAGATGAGGATGATGAACCGTATGTGCACAGCCCCCTCCCGCCTTACCTCAACTCCCCTAACCTTGCGCTGCTTGCCCCCCCACTGGCAACCTTGTCTGGGGAGGTGAGCGCCCCCGGTCTCGGTGATTAATCCCATACACTGAAGCCCCCGGGATGCCGTCTGCCCGTTTCCACCCCATTTCACCTGCTGGCTTTGCATCCGATTGCAGCAGCACTGTGGATGCAGTCCGTGGGTTGGAAGGGCTGCAGGGAGTGATCCTGGTGCCCCTCTGAGGTCCTGGATGGGCACGGTGCACCCCAACGAATGCATGCCCCATTCTCCTCTTTGGTTTGTGTAATCAGGAACATCACTTTCCCAAGTGGAGGGAAGACTCGCATGGGCTGGCAGAAGTCAGACGCTCTCCATGCCTGGCCTAGGATCTCACAAGGGCTGATTGCCAAAATATGTGCATTTTATTTTATTTATTTATTTTTCAATTTATATCCTGCCTTTTTCCTACAAAGGGCTCAAGGCAGCTTACATCTCCTCCTCCACCTTATCCCCACAACAACAACCCTGTGAGGTAGGCTGGGCTGAGAGACTGTGACTGGCCCAAAGTCACCCAGTTGGCTCCATGGCTGAGCAGGGACTCGAACCCGGATCACCTGAGTTCCAGTCCCAGGCTCTTAACCACTACGCCACACTGGCTCTCATGTTTTTCTCACTTCTGAGGAGAGGAGCCTCATGAAGCAAAAAGGTCTCAGATCGGCTGGAGAGAGCCAGAGGGCGCTGGGCAAGCGACCTTCCCCACCACTGTATCGCCTGACTGGGACTGATTACCAGAACCTGGTCCAATATCCCAAACTGCTAATAGCGGCGATCAGATGTGGGGGTCCAAGGCAGAAAAACATGGCCAAACTGTGTCAAGCAGTTCAAAACGTAAACGGGTCACTGTTTGAGTTTTGGGAAAGATAAAAGGATGCTATGCACCAATTTGCTGAGCGGGATCCTGAGGCTGAGGGAAACAGGAGGCTATTGACTCTAAGTTCATGAGTCGGAGTGGCTGACGGATGGGGGCTGGGGGAAGTTGTGAAGGTGTCCCACACTGATTCCCTGGCTGAATGTATGGCGGGAGGAGAGATGCATCAGTCCTTACTGGACACTGGCACCATTCATTGTGATGAGTTCTGCCCCTGCTGCAGAATTTTACCTGAATAACCCTTGGAAATCGGGAGAGCACAAGCGAATCATCAGTCCCTACATCTCTCCAACTGTCTCATCTCCCCTCTGGGACGAAAATGAGAGCCTGAATATGGCTGACATACAGAGGCTGACCATGAGGGAGAGTGTAGGACATACCTGGCTGGCCAGCATTAAGCCTGGGCAGGCTGGTCACATCCCAGGCATTGTCAATGTAAATTGGAGCATTGCACACAACCAGAGACTGAGAAATCTGCCAGTGCTCTCACTCCTGTCATGCTTAAGTGGGTGAAGCCTGCTAGGTCTGGACCCCCTGAGTCCTTCAAAAGTGCCCCAGAAGACACATGTGCAGGCCTTTTCAGAGAGGGAGTTCCCAGGAACTGTTGAAAAATTCCCCCGTTCCTAGCCTGTGGAGTTCAGGGATCCAACTCCGTGGCAGCAGCAAGTCATGAACCAGCAAAATCAAGTCTCCTGAGAGGCTGTGGGAGAGGGACAGTGACCTAGCAACTCCCCTGAGGGTCCCTTCCAAAATAAGTGGGGGTGCTCTGACCCACCAAGGGTCCCCTCCCTTGGACCTGCCAGTTACACCCTGCCAAAAAAAAAAAAAAGACCATGCTTTGCCCTGTAAGAAGACAGAGTTGAGTACCAACTATAATGCTCACTCATATGTATAGATGGACATTTAGAAATAATTACTGTACTTTGGGTAGGAATATGTGATAGTGGGAAGAAGGTGACCTGTAGGCCTGCTTATTTTTTCTGCTGCCAAGTAGCATCCCCGAGTCTCCTGGGTTCTCCCTTCTTGGAGTGTTTTAGTTTTAGCTGGACTTGTCCTTCACACAAAGGACACCTTCAAGAACAGGACTCTCCTCTGTGAAGTAGGACACAAGGCCACACTAAATACAAAAGAGTTGGATTTTCAGAGGGTTTTGTAGGATGGGCAGCAAGAGACTGCTGAGGGTGTTTGATGCAAAGAAGCTGCTCACCCACCCATTCCCAGTGCTGGCATGTGGCTTTCTACACTCAGAAGACCTGAACGTGTGCTACGTAATTTCCGGGACAGGCCTAGGCTGCAGGCCGCACTGTTACATGAGACATGCAGAAAAAGAATTGTTAAAATTTTAATGCATCAGCTAATGGGGTGCGCGAAGAGAGAGCAAACTGCGGGTGACGTGGAGTAGAGACGGGAGTGAATGTCTACTGGCAAGCAGAGCAGGCCTCTGGGATTCTCCTAATGAGTTCCAGGAAGTCAAAGATGGTGAACCCAGAGGCACCGTATACTCCTCGGGAGCTGGGAGCTTCAGCGCTGCCTCCCTGGAGACGCCAGCTCGCCATGCACTGATGATATTGAATCAGCATCGGCTGAGTCACTCTCCCAAAACCACAACAGTTCTGGGAAAACAAGAGCACCTGGTAATGCCATGCTAGGTGCCCAAAGCAGACTGACTCTTTGCCCCCACCCTGCATAATTTTCTCCACACACGCCCCTGCCTTCAGTGTAAATACAATATAGAACTCAATAAAAACCCATTAGCTTGATCACCGTCTTGGAGCATTCACAAGGTTTTAATAGCTGGGTGGCTGATTTTGCATGGACACCGCTGGCTACATTTCAGCATGTTTCATGCACCGTCACTTGAATAATTTGGGATTTCCCACAGACCTTTTCAATACTAGGTTTAGGTCACCTGGCGAGGCACCGTGCTGCCCAGGCTGGCTACGCACACTATTTTGCAGAGGTGATGTCTGCACTTGAAGGACCGTCAGGGGACAGCCCTCTGTTTGAAGGCCTGTCTGTCCAAGCCCAGTTTAAGGCAAAAGACGAGGCCAGGCCTTCATGTGGCTGAGCCATTTGTAGAACATTTACGACACAAAAGCCACGCTCATAGCAGAAGCGGTACAGGCATAGTTCACCCCCATCAAACAGAAAGTTGCTCACCTCTTCTCACCTCAACAGGAAACTATCAGTTGTATTTGGGGTCATTGTCAACCCCAGTTGAAAATGCCTCAGACAAGGAAGCTGTATAGGATCCATGGTGTTCAGGACAAATGTTTATCCCAGGAGGTTTTAGGCAGCCTAAGAATGGCTTTTCAAGTTTCCCTCCATGAATTTTACTTGTGTTTGCTAGGTGTTATAACAATCACGGTTTTAAAAACAGATCAACATTGCCAGTATTGAAACTTCCTTTGTTCCTTTGTTTAGGAACTATTGTTTGGGGTATAAAAGTACCCCATACAACTTTTCTTATGGAGATTCTGAGGTACTTATCTACCCTAGGAATGTTTTGGTTTATGGGGAGAAAAAAATAAAAGGCAGGAGGCTGAAATTTGGGGGTGTTGCTTTGTGATAAAGTCAAAGAAGGACAGGTCAGCAGGACTAGTTATGTGTAAATTGCAGTACAGGTTGTGAGCTGGGGAATGCTTCTTTCCCCACAGTGTGGGATAAAGGCTGCAGCAAACCCCATGGGGGAATGGAAACTAGACGATGCATGAATTATTCCACTGTGGGAGGAAAGAAAGCGTGCAGAGGAGGAACCTCGAGGAGGAAGCTTCTAATTAAAGTTGCAAGGAACCTTTCTCTGAACAGGACTCATCTAAGCAAACGTTGTAGATGGACGTTGACCATAAGGATGGGCATTTCCCAGGAAAAGAACACTATTATCAAGTGCCACGAGAAGCCACTATTGTAATGTTCATTTCCAGCTGATGATAGAAAAGCAATGCAGTGCTAATGGGAACTAGTGTGGAAGTTATTTAGAAAGTAAGTTCATGAGACTGAAAGTCAGTAGAAGCTTAGTGAGGTCAATTAGGGTGGCCATATGGTCCGCTTTGCAGAGGACAGTTCTGTCTTTGATTGCATTCTCTATTTGAGGGACTCTCCAGTCTGTGTAAAGCTGAAGAACCATTCAAGAGAAGCACTGACTGAGCAGCCGTATTGCTCACATCCCCACTTTGGTGGGATGGATTGTATTTCTATTTAAGTTATAATGATAGTTTCTACAAAGAAATTAGTATATGTAAACTGACTTCCTCAGTCCTTGTTTTCTGGCCCTGCATTTCCTCTTTTGGTGAATCGCAAGTGTGTGTGTCCCAACACACTGTGAGATGCGGCCTTTGGGTTGCCACACTGTCCTCCAAGCTGGGGCCCTCCATATGTGTTGTGCTGTAGCTTTGCCCATGCTGCCTGAGGAGGGTGGAATTTGATGGTGCTTGACAATTCCTCCAACAATGATGGTATGTCTAGGAAAAAGGGATTCCGGCACCTGAAATGAAGATGTGTAATGCTTGGATCTGAGGGAACTTTGTCAAAAATAGCAAGGCAGTGATGTTCCCCGTTTCTTGCCACTAAAAGGTTACTCTACATTTGTCCGCCACATTTCACTAGTTTTCAGAACAGAGCCCTTTGATTTAATGGCAGCTTCTCCAAGCAAAGCTGTAAGTGCCTTTGATGACACAGCTTCTTACAATTCAATACTCTTTTAAAAAATATACTCCCTTCTCAGTCCAATAGGATCTCTAATTGCCAAGTCTCAGAATTATCCACTTTGATCCTCTCAGCTGCTTGTTCATAACCCTGCCCTTAGCCTCATAGCACATGCTTATGACAAAATCATAGAGCAGCACTTGAGCTGGCTTTATAGGATTTGCATGGAACAATCAAAACAGGCTCTCAAGATTATCTGCTAGCTGCGGATAGAGAGAAGTAATCTGAAACAGAAAGTAGCCAAGCCAACAATGATGGTGGAATGGGTTGCAACCATGCAAGGTGTGAGCGTCCATCCAGATCAGTTTCCAGAAGGCCTATCGTTTGAGTCCACCTGAAATGAGGACCAGAATCAGCACTATGGCGATTTGTTATTTTTTTACATTTATTTCCCACCTTTCCTCCAGTGAGCACAAGGTGGCATTCATGATCCTCCTCTATGACAGGCTGGCTTGGCCCACACGCTAGCAGAGGCCTGCTGACAGGAGCCACCTAGGTTTGTTTCTTGTCTTCATGCCACCTGCTTGTTCACCTGCTTCGAGCTGACTCAGACGGTGGTGGTGCTGAGAAGAAGGAACATGTGCTTCTGCCCACTTGTTCTCTGCCTGTCTAGCAAGCGACAATCATGATGGGAAAGAAGAAGAGAGGCAAGAGCAGCTGGGGACCACTGTGGTGAGAAGGTGGATTCATGGAGGGAAGGGGGCCAAGGAGAGTCCCTTTCCAGCAGACCCTCAAACCATGGAGCTGGCATTGCTGATGATCCGGCTTCCTTGGATTCTTCAGTAATGCTGTCTCAAGTGACTGGGGGTGTAGAAGTACTGGTGTCAGGAAGGATCTTCTCAAAGGAGGCATCACCTGGGCTAGAAATTCATGTGAGTGAAGCAACAGCAAGTCCACACAATGGGGAACTCTGGATCAAGGTAGGCTGATTTCAGTCAAAGCGATTTCCATTCACTCTGCTCCAGATAAACAACTGCTTTCTGTTATACTTCCACCATGTTAGTGCACATGAGAGGTCTCAAATTCACTCTGCAGCCTTGCCCAGTTGAAAGGACTAAGTGGCTTATATGAGTGGCATTCCCTCTGCGCCTCCACAGAGTGACTCCCAGTCACAATAGAGCAGTCAGACAGAACCTGCAGCCTTTAAGTGGAATGTGCCCACACATGGATTCCCCATCAGGCCCCACAATTTATTTCCTAGCCTCCCTTCTAACAGAAAAAGGTAATATCTTCTTGGAGAGAAGAGAGTTACCCTGCTGGACTTCCACAGTGATAAGGAGGGAAAAGGTCTTATCTCTGATCAGGTTCCTTCCTGTTGGAAGAAGGTGCAGGACCTGAGGATGAAGCTGCTGAGTGATTCCGTCTTGCTTGCTTCTTCAGCTTGTCCTGTTTAGCTGTGAGTAGAAATTCTGCCTCTGCTTACTTCCAAATAGATATACAGAATGTTGCTATTTCAAAGTGCAGAGTTATGCCTTCTTACTTCTGAGTCGATCTGAAATGGCGAGAGTTGCATTTGGGCCTGGCCATGCTGCCTTTCGCACCACCCACAGAAGGAATGCAGTTTCTGAGCCCTTTTGCAGAGCGGCAGTTGGTCCTCAGACTGAAAAGAGTGCAAGACACCACTGCTCTCAGTAGACCCAGAATCGGGCCTGGTCTGAGGCAGCCTTCAATGTGCAGCAGTGATGCCTAATACCAGAATGCTTCCATTCTGGTATAAAGTCCTGTGCGTTCTTTATATATAGTACTTTATACCAGAATGGCAGTATAATTCCACCTGCTTTGCTGTATGTTCTGCATCATTTGGATCCTATTTTTTTATTCTAGAACCAAAAGACCTTTGTTTTAAGAGGGGAAGCAAGGAGCTTACATTTTGATCCATGCATCAGACGGCGTGGAAATGCTGAGCAAAGGTGCCTATCCTCCATTTCCATGCCATGTCAGTGGTCAATATGGCTCCACAGTCTTCACATTTGGCACAACATAAAACATAGTGTGTCAGAAGGGTCCTCCCAGGTCTGACCCCCAATTTCAGCAGGCTCTACTCATGCAACATGCAACATGCACTTGCCCAATCTTTCCATGAAGGACCTCACTGATAGGGCCCCTCAGCACCTCCCATGGAAGTTCATTCTATAGACTAGGGGTCTTAACTATCAGGAAGTACTTCCTGACCTCCGACCTGAAACCTGGTCCCTTGAGTTTTGCCCCATTGGACCACATCCTTTCCTCCACTGAAGCGGAGAACAGATCATGACCTTCTACCATGTGACACTACGTCACATACCTATATGTCACTATAAGATCCTCTAACACTCCCCCCCAAACTTCAGAAGACCCTGACCCAGATGTAAGAAAACCCACATTTGTGCTTTTACAAGAATTAATATTGGGACATTTAAGACCCCAATATCCCACTTCAGCTGTTACAGAAACTGACAACAAGTAACTTGGGTGGGTACATGGTGCTCCTCCTTTATTGAAATTCTTCCAAAATCCTGTTTTAAAAATATCTGAATACATCAAAAGCGAATATGCCACATTCCCATCAGATGAGGAAACTGTGAACAGCGCTGAAGAAAGATCATAGTATAAAAAGGGACTAAATTGGAAGCTTAGAAACAGTAAACGGTGGGTGAGAAAAAAGAATGGCTATTAAGGGTACAGAGACTGGTATTAAGATGCCTAACAATCAGTCCAGAGACTGGTGCTATGGAAAGTATTGATAAATAACCTGGGCTTTAAAGGGGACATCAAATTATTCACAAAGCAGTCTGCAAAGATCTCCAAAACTTCTGTTCAAGCTTGGGAATATGGAAGGAAATGGCTAACATTCCCATGTTGCTATATAGTGCAAGGTAATGTATATTGGATCAATAGGATCCTGTGTTGCCTCATAGCAGATCCAAACTGTCAGGGATGTTGCTGTAGCAGTGTTTCAGCTTGTGCATTGCCAAAGCTCTGACCAACAGATGGCACTACAGCGTATTTGAAAACCTGTTTCCCAACAGCAGGAAAGGAACTCTGTGCGTGCTCACTGGCACTGACCATGAGTCAATTTCTAAAAACAAAACCTGCTTTGTTTCTTGAGGTTGTTACTGTTTTTATAAAGCTCTTTGTTCCTGGGGAAGTAATATGTCTAATGGCACTTGGCAATTGGTAACTTGGATTGTCCATGCATTTGCATGTTGTTAGTTGCAAAGTCATGCCCAACCCATCACCGGACCCCATGCACAACGTTCCTCCAGGCCTTCCTGTCCTCCACCATCCCTGGAGTCCACTCAAGCTCACATCAACTGCTTCAGTGACTCCATCAAGCCACCTCCTCCTCTGCCGTCCCCTTCTTCTTTTGCCATCTATTGTTCCCAGCATTAGGCTCTTCTCCAGGGAGTCCTTCCTTCTCATTAGGTGGCCAAAGTATTTGAGTTTCATCTTCAGTATTTGGCCTTCTAAGGAGCAGTCAGGGTTGATCTCCTCTAGGACTGACCGGTTTGATCGCCTTGCGGTCCAAGGGAATCGCAGGAGTCTTCTCTAGCACCACAGTTTGAATGTTTCAATTCTTCACCGCTCAGCCTTCCTTATGGTCCAATTTTCACAGCCATACGTTGCAACTGGGAAAACCATAGCCTTGACTATATGCACTTTTGTCTTGTCAGCAGGATTATGTCTCTGCTTTTTAGGATGCTGTCTAGATTTGCCATAGCTTTCCTCCCCAGGAGCAAGCGTCTTTTAATTTCTTGGCTGCAGTCCCCATCTGCAGTTCCCATCTTGAAGCCCAGGAAAATAAAATCTGTCACTACCTCCATTTCTTCCCCATCTATTTGCCAGGAAGTGAGAGGACCGGATGCCATGATCTTAGTTTTCTTAATGTTGAGTTTCAAGCCAACTTTTGCACTCTTCTCCTTCACCCGCATCAAGAGGCTCTTTAGTTCCTCTTCACTTTCTGCCATTAGAGTGGTATCATCTGCATATCTGAGGTTGTTGATATTTCTCCCAGCAATCTTAATTCCAACTGGTGATTCATCTAGCCCTGCCTTTCTCATGATGTGCTCTGCATATAGGTTAAATAGGCAGGGTGACAGTATACAGCCTTGCCGAACTCCTTTCCCAATTTTGAACCACTCATGAGTTCCATGTCCAGTTCTCACTGTTGCTTCTTGACCCGCATACAGGTTTCTCAAGAGACAAATAAGATGGTCTGATACTCCCATCTATTTAAGAACTCACCACAATTTGTTGTGATCCACAAAATCAAAGGCTTTAGCATAAATGAAGCAGAAGTAGGTGTTTTTCTGGAACTCCCTAGCTTTCTCCATGATCCAGCATATGTTGGCAATTTGATCTCTAGTTTCTCTGCCTCTTCAAAATCCTGCCTTCTGGTAGTTCTCGGTCCAGAAACTGCTGGATTGTAGGATAGCTTGTACTACTAGCTTGTAGGATTTTGAGCATAACTTTGCTAGCATGTGAAATCAGTGCAATGGTGCGGTAGTTTGAACATTCTTTGGCATTGCCCTTCTTTGGAATTGGAATGTAAACTGACCTTTTCCAATCCTGTGGCCACTGCTGAGTTTTTCAAATTTGCTGGCATATTGAATGTAGCACTTTTACTGCATCGTCTTTTAGGATTTTGAATAGCTCAGCTGAAATACTGTCTCCTCCACTAGCTTTGGTGTTGCTCAGACTTCCTAAGGCCCATTTGACTTCACATTCCAGGATGTCTGGCTCGAGGTCAACGACCACCCCATCATGATTATTAGGGACATTAAGCTCTTTCTTGTATAGTTGTTCTGTGTAATCTTGCCACCTCTTCTTAACCTCTTTTGCCTCTGTTAGGTCCCTGCCATTTTGGTCCTTTATCATGAAACGTTCCCTTCATATCTCAAATTTTCTTGAAGAGATCTCTAGTCTTCCCTATTCTATTTCTTTACACTTTTCATTTAAGAAGCCATTGTTATCTCTTCTAGCTATTCTCTGGAATTCTGCATTCAGTTGGCTGTATCTTTCCTTTTCTCCCTTGCCTTTCGCTTCCCTTCTTTCCTCAGCTATTTGTAAAGCTTCCTCAGACAGCCATTTTGCTTTCTTGCATTTCTTTTTCTTTGGGATGGTTTTAGTTGCTGCCTCTTGTACAATGTTGCAAACCTCCATCCATAGTTCTTAAGGCACTCTGTCTATCAGATCTAATTCCTTAAATCTATTTGTCACCTCTACTGTGTATTCATCAGGGATAAGATTTAGGTCATACCCGAGTGGCCTAGTGCTTTTCTCTACTTTCTTCAATTTAAGCCTAAATTTTGCAACAAGAAGCTCATGATCTGAGCCATAGTCAGCTCCATGTCTTGTTTTCACTGACTGTATAGAGCTTCCCCATCTTTGGCTGCAGAGCATAGTCAATCTGATTTCTGTGTTGACCATCTGGTGATGTCCATTTGTAGAGTCGTCTCTTGGGTTGTTGGAAAAGAGTGTTTGCTATGACCACTGTATTCTCTTGACAAAATTCTGCCAGCCTTTGCCTTGCTTCATTTTGTACTCCAAGGCCAAACTTGCCTGTTATTCTGGTTATCTTTTGGCTTCCTACTTTAGCATTTTTTGGTGTTAATTCTAGAAGGTGTTGTAGGCCTTCATAGAACTGGTCAACCTCAGCCTCTTCAGCACCAGTGGTTGGGGAATAGACTTGGACTACTGTGATGTTGAATGGTTTGCCTTGGATTCGAACTGAGATCATTCTGTCATTTTGGAGGTTGTATCCCAGTACTGCTTTTCCTACTCTTTTGTTGACTATGAAGGCGACTCCATTTCTTCTGAGGGATTCTTGCCCGCAGTAGTATACCTGATGGTCATCTGAATTAAACTCACCCATTCCTGTCCATTTTAGTTCACTGATTCCCAAGACGTTGATGTTCAGTCTTGTCATCTCATGTTTGACCACATCCAGCTTACCTTGCTTGATTCATGGATCTTACATTCCAGGTTCCTATGGAGTATAGATCTTTACAGCATTGGACTCTCCTTTCACCACCAGATACATTGGCAACTGAGTGTCCTTTTGGCTTTGGCCCAGTCGCTTCATTCTTTCTGGAGCTACTAGTACTAGTCCTCCGCTCTTCCCCAGTTGGACACCTTCCAACCTGAGGGGCTCATCTTCCGGCATCATCTCTTTTTGCCTTTTGGTAGTGGCGCAGTAGTTTAAACTGCTGTGCTGCTGGGCTGGTTGATCGAAAGGTTGCCGGTTTGAGTCTGCACAACGGGGTGAGTTCCCGTTGCTCCGTCCCAGCTCCTGCCAACCTTGCAGTTCAAAAGCATGCAAATGCAAGTAGATAAAAAGGTACCACTTTGGTGGGAAGGTAACAGCGTTCCGTGCACTTTGGTGTTTAGTCATGCCGGCCACAACCATGGAGACTGTCAGGGGACAAATGCTCGCTCCTGCAGCTAGGAAACAGAGATGAGCACCACCCCCTAGAGTCGGGCATGACTGCACTTTAATGTCAAGGGGAAACCTTTACCTTTACTTTACCTTTATCTAAATCTAGACAGCATACTGAAAAGCAGAGACATCACCCTGCCAACAAAAGTGCGTATAGTCAAGGCTATGGTTTTCCCAGTTGCAATATATGGCTGTGAAAGTTGGACCATGAGGAAGGCTGAGCACCAAAGAATTGAGGCCTTTGAATTGGGGTGCTGAAAAAGACTCCTGCGAATCCCTTGGACTGCAAGGCAATCAAACTGGTCAGTCCTAAAGGAGATCAACCCTGACTGCTCTTTAGAAGGCCAGATCCTGAAGATGAAACTGAAATACTCTGGCCACCTAATGAGAAGGAGGGACTCACTGGAGAAGAGCCAGATGCTGGGAACAATTGACGGCAAAAGAAGGGGAGGGCAGAGGATGAGGTGGCTGGATGGAGTCACTGAAGCAATTGGCATGAGCTTAAGTGGACTCCAGGGATGGTGGAGGACAGGAAGGCCTGAAGGAATGTTGTGCCTGGGGTCGCGATGGGTTGGACACGACTTTGCGACTAACAACAACTATCTATGGGCTTTTCATGGCAAGGATACTGGAGTGGGTTGCCATTTCCTTGGATCACCTTTTGTCAGTGCTCTCTGCTATGACCTGTCTGTTTTGGGTGCCCCTGTGTGGCATAGCTCTCAGCTTCATTGTGTTACACAAGCCCCTGCCCTAACAGTGCTTCTCAATTGCAAAGTATGAGATATATTTTCCATAGAAGTAGTTGGACAACACCCTCACCACCCGCACAGCTATTGTGAAACTTTAAAGTCTTAGACATTTATTATGGTCTAAACTTTTGTGGACTCTAATCTACAAAAGATTATAGCTTCATGCCATAGGAAATACATTAGTCTTATTAAGTTCAATGAGGCTTATTTCCAGGTACATATAGGATGACGGTTTATGGCACCTGCTGTTTTTTTAACCTACCCTTATTTTAAAGACGTAATACAAAAATAATACCTTGCATAGTGAGAAGCTAAGCTTGTAGCTGGACTATATTGCTTTATATTGTATGAGGGGCAAGAAGGGATAGACCTGATTGGCTGCATGTTCCCTCTATATAGAAAACTAGTTTTTCACATTCTAGTTTAGACCTTTCCCTGATACTTTCTAGGTATAGCAAAGTGTGGTGCATAATGTACCAGGATTTGTGATCTTTCAAAGGCTTTGGCTCTCAACTCCCATCATCCCCACTATTGGCTTTGCTAGCCAGGAATAATGGGAATTGTAAGCCAAAGCATGCCGCACCCCGATAATTCCTCCCCTTCGTGGTACAGTCAAGACTCAGGCTGACCCGCTCAATCAAAACTGGGCCATTTGTCATATTTCTCTACATGCACGGGTACAACAATTAAAATCACGGAAATATTCCTGTTTGTATGGATGGACTAAAGTAACATGAAAAGAGAGGGCGCAATCCTACACATGCTGACACAGGGGAAAGCCCCCCGTTCCCAGGGAGCTGCATAGGATCGCGCCTTAAACCACAAAAAAACCCCTCTCCATCCTTTTTTTTTTTTTTAAGAGGGAAACCACGGGAACCATCCGCGCATGCTGGGTAACCAGTCACGCTCTCTCGGCAGCAACTTCCCGGTGCGCACGCGCACACGCGTCCTGCTTCTCTCCCGCCCCGCCCTGCCTTTCCTCGCCAGTTGAAAGAAGGGGCGGGGCTTCACGGAGTGTAACGCGTCGGGACGTCACGCGCACTTCTTCCGGGTTGGCCGCTTGCCTTCCGGGTGGAGAACGCTTCGGTTTGGTGGGTCATTTCCGTTGTGACGGCAATAAGGAGGGCGAGGAAAGTGAGGAAGTGTGGTTAGGTGGGCGGGGCAGCGGCGGAGGTGGGCGGGGCAGCGGCTGTTTCCCCCCCTCCCCCACCCGCCCCAGGAGCCTGAGAGGAGGGAGGAGGAGGAGGAGAAAACCGAAAGGGAGAAAGGATGCGCGTCTTGAGGGCTTGGTGCTGTCTGTGGAGGGCTGTGAGGAGACCGAGGTAGGGTGGCTTTCGAGGTACAGGCCTTGGCCCGCCTCAGGAGACCGACAGCCGGGCAAGACAAGCCGCCTCTCTCCCGCTGACTCCGGGTTTCAGAGACCATTTCTACCCCCACGCACCCTGCAGAGATAGGTCCCTTCCCCGCCCCTGCTACTCTTTTCTTTGGAGGGGATCCCTTAATCCACTCCCCCACCCACACCCAGGACCGTCCCCCACCCTCTTCCCAGTACAGGCCTCTGCTTGAGGGTTTTCTGTAGGTCGGTCGAACTCTCCTTTTAAATTCATTTTATACTTCCCCTTCTCCCTGGCGATCTTGTTTTTAAAACAAACAGGTAGAATAATTGCAGGTGCTTTTAAAAATATTTGTGTTAGGTGCTGCTTTCTGATGGGTTCCTGAAGCCAAAGGTTGAGTGGGTGTGTTCATCTTATTTAGAAAAAGATAGGGTGTGGGATTTTTATTTTTAAGTGTTTCACCCATGGAGGAGGAAGGTCCTCCTAGGATACTACCTCGTTAACCATGACATGAGTTGAGCAAAAGGGGAGGAAAAGCCAAGCCCTAAGAGCCAAACGATCCCAGACGCCTCCCAAGCCACCATGGTAAGTTTAAAAGTACCATTGGAATGTTTGATTACATGTAATATGCTGCCATGTTTGCATCTTGTAATAATTAATATTCTAATAGATTATGCATCTTAAGTCTTTTGAAATGCATTGCTTTAGTAACCTTATACCAGCATTGTAAGGCAAGCTGTATCCTCATGGTACAGATTCTGGTGTGGGATGCTGGCTCCACTACAGATTCTGGTGTGGGATGCTGGCGCCACGAGGATATACTTGCCTATGGCTGCCTGTTGAGCTCATAAGTTGCTATCTTAGTCACTCTGGTGCATCAGCCTAGGAGCAGCTCTGCTGAGTGTTTTGCTAATTATTTGCTTTTGCCATTTTAACTGTCACTGGGAAGCTGTTGTGATGTGCTAGCATTGAGTCAGAGAAATGGTTTCAAAAGTTGGCATTGTGTCAGCAAAGATCCTTGGTGACTAGTGAGCTTTGTGGCTGAAGATGCTCGTTTTTCTTTTTGGTCAGTGAGTGTCATATATAGCTGACTTTCAGGAAGGAAGGATGTTCTTAGAGATGCAGGCAAAAATACCAGTGTGTGCATCTACAAAAGTGGAATTTGTGTCTCTGAAACCACCAACAAATCCTTGTGTGGACATAACCTTGAGAGTGTGAGTTGCTGGCAGTAGAATTAGATCAAAAAGTGGAAGTCTATCAGTGTAAAAATATGTTTTGCTTTTAAGGATGCTATTCTGTAAGCAGCTAATTCTCAATAAAAACTGGCCATGCTGGCTGTGGATGAAGGTAGTTGATGTTTCAGACATTTGGACAGCATCAGCTTGAGAAAGGCTGGTACAATATTGAGCCATGCTGATGTAGTGGTTAGAGTGTTGGACTGCAACTGGAAACCTATGTTCTAGCTTCCTCTCATCTGTTAAGTTTGCTGGGTGGCTTTGGGTTAGTCACTGACTCTCAACTCAGTCTACCACACAGGGTAGTTGTGGTGATAAAATGGAGAATTATGTAAGACACCTTGTGTAAGCAAAAAGGAGTAGAAATGTAATAAAGAATATAGGTAAATAGAAACATAAAGGATTTTTCTGGAAGTCTGCACAATTGGAACAAACTTCAGGTTTATTCACAAAAATGTGAACCCTCAACTATACATTTGCTCTTGTGGCTTCCACAAGTGGTTCTAAAGAGATTCAGTGCAATATATCAATATGCATGTGATACATTGTGTATGTTACCCAAGGGTTAAGACCTAGTGACACATCTAATACATTCAAAATAAAAATTACAGAAAAATACTATACTGTCTGGTGCATGCTGATAGAAAAGGCCTACATTTAGGCCTTAATGTATTTGGTGTATTTTACAATCTTCAGAGGTGCCTGTAAACTTCCATAGATGTGTGGAAAATACTGGGAGTTATAGACCATTTCTTTGTATAAACTTGCATATGATTGCAACCTTTAATTGCCAATTCTCTTAGGTATCTGTAAATCCTAGATAAAACTGTAGGATTGGTGCTTAAATCTAATGCTGACTACCTCCAAAAAGAGTTGTATTTAGGAATTGGAAAGCTGACACATTCTTCACCATGGATAAAAATTGTGGCCGTTTTGCATGTGAACCATGCCATTCCAGTAGTGATCATTAGATCTTTGGGATTCCACAGAAGCTTATCTGAAATTCCTCACTGAAATGAGTAATGTTGGACATGCTGCCTGAACCAGCTTTCCCCTTGAAATGTGAAGAAGCAAGGAAATGCTATTGAGTAGGCTTTCAGATCTCATAGGCCACTAACAGACACGGTTGGCTTTGATGTAGGGAAGATGTTTTCCAGAAATGTTTCGTTGTTATATTCCTCGGCAAAAAATTATCATTTAAGAAACCATAATTCCATATGGTGAATCACATGATGAGTGGATATCATGCCTGTTAAACTGAAACATGTTCGCATTTTAATTAGGTTTTTTTTTTTTTCAGGTGATGGTGGGAGGTCTGTGTGACAGATTAACTAAATTTATTTATTTATTATTATTTTATTTATTTATTTATTTATTTGACAAATTTCTATGCCGCCCCTTGCCAGATAGCCTCGGGGCGGATTTAACATGTTAATTTAACATGTTTTTGGTATCTTTCAGTTTTTTTACTTTTCAGAGTTAAGCACAGCAGTTGAATATTACCACTTTTTATTGATTGTATTTTAAATTTAAAACATCTTAACATGTCTACACTGAATGGACTCCTTTAATTCTATGGGACTTACTCCCAGGCAATATGGCATAGGATTGCAATCTACCAGTAATCCTGTGGGGCCATGGGAGGGAGACGATGATGGAGGAACTACCATTTGTCACTGTCAGTGTCAAAGTGTCAGGGGAAGGAAGACCAATGACAAAAATATGCCAGCTTTCTGGCTGGTGTATTTCAATATTCATTCAAAGTATTTTTGTTCCACTGCTCATATGCAAGACTGCCAGAGTAGAGTGGCTTGCAGAAATCCCTGTGCTCAGGCTTATAATCTAAAAAGAAATGAGCCAAGAGGGAATGGACCAGGAAAGAAGGGTGGAGGAAGCACAATGGTGATGCTTGGTTTTCTCTCTATTTTCCCTCGGACATAATGAGGAAATGAAAGGGAATTGGGGCCTAGGGATCCAAAGTGTCCCTTGATCCTTTTACCTATTATATCAGAGCACTGATAGTGAAGGAGGATTAAGACCATTATGTTTTTGCTGCTGTAATGAAGATCCTCCAGGGGCCAGTCTCTTCACTTGATGCTAACCAGCAGAGAAGACCTAGTGGACAATGTGGCAGCTACGGGAACTCTGAGGGAAAGTGACCTTGCCATGTTTGAATTCTTGATTCTAAAGGAAGCAAAAGCCCAATGAAGCCAAACATGTTCCCTGGATTTCAAGAATGCTTATCATTGTTCTGAGTGTATTAAAGTTGGCTAAGTACCATGGCAAGTGACTCTAATGAGAAAAAGAGTCCAAGAGGGAATTTTTTAAAACGGAAATTCTGAGGGCACAATTACAAACAATTCCAACAAGGAAAAAGGGTAGAAGACAACAGAAGAAGCCCATGCAGCTTCACAAAAAGTGTAGAGATGATCTGAAAACAAAGGACACAAATAGGGAGTGGAAGGAAGGCCAGGCTACAGAGAAAGAATGCAGGCAGTTAGCATGGAATTGCAGGGAAGATGTTGGGAAGACAAAAGCTAGGAATGAGCTGGAGCAAAAAAAAGTCACCTTCAGATATGTCCGAAGTAAAAGAGGAAAGAAATGGGGTTCAACTGCTCAGTGCGGATGGCAAAATGATAACAGACGACAAAGAGAAGGCAGGAGTGCTCAATTCCCTTTTTGGGAGAAGACTGAGCCTAAGTAGGATGTATGACCTTCCTGATGAAGGGGAAGTACAAGCTGAAGAAGCAGAATGGCAGCTGAAGATTGATAGGCAAACAGTAATTGGGTTGAATGACTTCATATCTCCTGGGCCCACTGAACTCCATCCTGAAGTCATAAAGAAGCTGGCAGAAGAACTCTCAGAAACACTGTTTATTATCTTTGAGAAATCATGAAGGGCAGGGGAAGTACCAGATTATTGGAGAAGGGGTAATTATGTATTATTTATTTAAAATATTTATACCCCATTCTATATGCAAAGCATCTCAGGACGACTTACAGAAATGAAAACAAACAATCCATAATCAAAAATAACAACAATAATTAAGAATATACATAAAACCAGCATTTGTCCTTATCTTCAAGAAAGGAAAAAAGGAAGAACTTGGGAAGTCCAGACCAGTCTGACTGACATCAATCCCTGAGAAAATTCTGCATCAGATTGTAAAGCAGGCAGTCTGCAAACACATTGGAAACAATGTGATGATTACAAGAGGCCAACATGGATTTCTCAAGAACAAATACTGCCAGACTAATCTGATCTCATGTTTTGATTGGGTAACCTCCCTGATATACTAACTATGGGAATGCTGTACACATACTATATCTTGACTCCAGCAAAGCGTTTGACAAAGCGTCCCATGATATCCTGATTAGCAAACTAGCTAAAATGGGCTATCTGGTGGATTCACGGTTGGCTACAGAATTGGACTCAAAGAGCACTCATCCATGGCACCTTCCCCACTGGGGAAAGTGGGGTATCACAGGGTTCAGTCGTGGGCCCAGTGCTCTTCAACATCTTTATTAAAGATTTGGGTAAGGAAGTATAGGGAATGGTTATCAAATTTACAGCTGACAGAAAACTGGGTGGGGGAGCTAATACCCTGGAAGTCAAAAAGAAGATTCAAGGTGATCTTGATAAGTCAGAATGCTAGTCTGAAAACAACAGAATGAAATTGAGTAGGGACAAGTGCCATGTTCTCCACCTAGGAAAAAGAAACCAAATGCATTGCTACAAGATGAGGAATACTTGACTTAACAATAGTGCAAGTGAGAAGGATCTTGGAATTGTAGATCACAAGCTGAATATGAGTCAAATATGTGATGTGACTGCAAAAGGGACAAATGCTATTTCAGGCTGCATTAATAAAATGACCACTTCCAAATCACATGAAGTAACTAGTTGTTCTTTACTCAGTGCTGGTTAGGCCTCATCTGGTATACTGTGTTGTGTTCTGGTCACCACAGTTCAAGAAAGATGCAGACAAGCTGGAAAGGGTTCAGAGAAAGGCAACAAAGATGATCCAGGGATGGAAAACAAAGCTATGTGAAAGAATTGGGCATGTTTAGCCTTGAGAAGAGAAGATTAAGGGGAGATATGATAGCCTTTCAAGTACTTGTAGAGTGCTGTCACAAAGAGGAAGGACCGGATCTTTTCTCGATCATTCCAGAGTGCAGAACACAGAATAACAGGCTCAAGATACAGGAAGCCAGATTCTAGCTAGATATCAGGAAAAAAATTCCTGAGTGTTAGCCCATTGGTGCCGTTGTACTGCTCTAAGGCAATGGTCCCCAACCTTCTGGGACATGTAGGCCTCATTAGAGTGCCCAATGCCTAAAGAGGGCCACATCTTAAATCAAAATGTAACACAATTATTAACCTACTGATTCAAATCAAAAGTAAATATTCAGAGGTCAATGAAGAAATGTTAACTCGAATGTAATCCTTTTTGGTACAAAACTTTACTGTGGAATCCAGCTATACATGCTTACCTAGTCAGTGTGATTTTTGTGACTGTTTTCTGCTAGCAAAGCATTAACGTCAAAATCAAGATTTGTGACAGAAACCCCTAAAATGTCATGTAAATGTCCATCTGTAAGTCTCAACCTACTCTTGGATTTCATAGTTTTCATCTTGGAAAAAGTTTGTTCACAGATGTACATGATGTCAAAGACACCGGATTGCCTGCAGCAATTTTCTTCAGGTTGATAAATATATCAGGTAGGAAACAGAAAGGAAAGGACTCCCTGTGGATTTTTCTCTGCTAGCCAAAACGGGTATAGGGGAGTCCCACCATAGAAATCTAACAAACTATTTTCTTTGTAAATGTCTTAGATGATTGCTGGTTTGCAAATCAGTTAGTTCCATCTGAAAAAGCTACTTGCATCTCCTGGTGCTACTTCAAATGGATTCTGAAACATTATTTCCTTTCCATGCTTATGGCAATCAGTGAATCTTTTCTGGAATTCCAGCTGCAATAGGTTCAACTGCTTTGAGGTGTCTTTCAACATTTATTTATTTATTTTTCGATTTATATCCTGCCTTTTTCCTACAAAGGGCTCAAGGCAGCTTACATCATTCTCCCCCTGCATCTTATCCCCACAACAACAACCCTGTGAGGTAGGTTGGGCTGAGAGTCTGTGACTGGCCCAAAGTCACCCAGTTGGCTCCATGGCTGAGCAGGGACTAGAATCCAGATCCTCTGAGTCCCAGTCCCATGCTCTTCACCACTACACCACACTGGCTCTCACTGAACTGTAAATTGACCTGAACATCGAACTGTAAATTCCCATCCTCCTTAATTTTAGTTCATTGTAGCATGAGAAGTTTGAGAAGCTATTTTCACTAACTTGCTTCACAAAAAAGTTCACTTTTGCTTCAAAATCTTTCAATTTAAAATACATGTCACACACAAGCTTTCCTTTACCCTGCAACATTAGATTCAGTGGGTTCAGATGCTCTGTGATGTCAGTTCAGAAAGCCAAATCGAAATTCCATCCAGGGTCAGAAAGCACTTCCTGACTTTTTCTTTCTCCTTGAGAAAGACATCAACTTGATGGTGAGGTTTGAGGACTTTGCCTCTGCCAAGCCACCTGACTTCTGCATGGTAGAGTGCATCTCCCTATTCTGCATCTATCTCCGAGAGAAAATTTTGAAACTGATGATGAGTAAGGCCGTGATGCCTGATGTAATTAATACTGGATACAACAATATGCATGTCCCGCTGAAGAATGGGAATCCATGAGGGTTGCTGATGGATGATGCAGTGAAACTACATGGGGAGTGGACCATTTAATTCCAATAGGTCTTCATTGATTCTCGCAACTACACTAGTTTTACTTCCCACCATATTTCTTGCACCATCAGTTGTGATGTTTTCGTTTATCCCAACTCAGAGCAAGATTGTCTACTTGTGTCAACACCTTCAAGAATGTGTTTTCTGCAGTTGTAGTGTCTTTCAAACTCTGAAGTGCACACAATTCTTCTGTAAGACCGAAGTTGGAACCTATCCCCTGATAAATACTAGTTGCTGAGCAGTGTCTATAATGTCATTGCTCTAATGGCACAGGGGGGCGGGGGAGGCCAAACCTTTTGCCTTAACAGTTGGCAATATGCAGCTCTTCTCCTAGTTCTTCAACACACCTATTGATTGTAGATTGTAGATGCTGACAAACTGACACAACTGTCACAAGACGCCTTATCAGAGCACATTTTCCCCATTATTTAACCATGCACTCAACAAATTCACCATCGGTGAGTGGCCTTCCACTCTCAGCAATACACTGAGCAACATGATAGTTCATAGTCAGCAAGTTCTCTTCACTGTGCTTTCTAAAACTATTTTTCTGGAAAAAAAATACTGCCTTTTAAAGAGAATGTATCTTGTTCACTTGCTCCTCTCCTTGATACATTGAGCAGCTCTTGTGAGAAGATTCAGAGTGCCTTCCAACATTGTACTCCTTTAATATGGAGACAGTTTCAAGACATCAGGCAAACTGCTTTATGCTTGTTTAAAACAAGGAAGTACCGTATTTTTTGCTCTGTAAGACTCACTTTTTTCCCCCTCAAAAGTAAGGGGAAATGTCTGTGCGTCTTATAGAGCGAATATGTGTGTGCAGTAAGTCTGTCAGATGTGCAGCCCATGGGGAAGTGAAGGGGAATGTGCCTGTGATGATGTGCCCATTTGATTCAGAATATTTTTTTCTTGTTTTCCTCCTCTAAAAACTAGGTGCGTCTTATGGTCAGGCGCGTCTTATAGAGTGAAAAATACAGTACTCAGTACTCCATGTGCCATCAAAGACACAGTGCTCGTCTACCATTTTTTCTTTCTGTTGTTTCTGCACTTTCTTTTGCAGAAACCTCCTTATCGAATGTTTAGCAGAGCAGTGGTCACAGAGTTTCAATATTACCCTTGAACAAATAAAAATACGAGAAGGTGTAATTTTAGGGGTCTAATCCGTATCCACCCCACTCTGGCATCTGTTAGCTGGGGATTTTCATTTTGACCACGGCACAGAAGAGAGGAGACCCCTGCAGTTCTCAGGAATATGGGGCCATATGCACAGGCTAGGAAGCATTTTAACAAATGGAATCTGGCCTATCAGGTGGCAGAGTTGCCATCCTAAGTATATGAAATACTCTGAGATGCATTTCTTAAAAAAACACTGCCTTGAGGTTTAAATCTGTATGTGTTAATACTTTACAAATTGGGTGCCCTCCACAAGGGGCAGGTAAAGGGGGGATGAAAGAGCAGCCTCCCACCTGCAGCAGAGGCTGTGCCGCTGAGTTGGCTTCAGATTATGTGCGGGATGCACATACGCATTGCTGCCTGCCAGCCAAGCCTCAGTCATGAGAAGCAAAATGGCAGCCAGTGGAAGGGAACTTGGCTGGAGGAAGATGTGGGAAGGGGAGTCCCATAAGCTTCCCTGCTCAGAGAGCCCTCCTTCCCCCTCAACCCAGGGGCCACTCACTGGCGCCTGCAGTCACAGGTGCATGAGAAGACTCCTAGCTGGAGTGGGTGGGAGAGGAGACAGAAGCCAGTCAGGCAGAAAGTCAGAGTGACCAGCTCTTGTCTGAAGCAGCAACCTCACCAGTAATGTGAGCCTGTAGAAATGTTCAGTACACAAAACACCTTCTACCCTTGTCAGATGCAGGAAGTTTTTCTGAAGGAAGTCTGACATCCACCAAATAGGGGAGCTCATGTGTTTGTGGCAGTTAAGTTATTTGGTGATGTACTTGTGATGCATAACCTTGTCCTTAATCTTGGTTCTGTACATTGCAGATGCAAAATGGTTTTGCTTTTATATAACTGAAGAACTTGGCCCTGTGTTTTAAGTGTGGAGAAGTAATGTAAATGTGGGTCTATAATTTTTCAGGCAACTGAAGCCCTCTGGAACCTTCAAATATGTTCCTGGTTGACCCGCATTGTGTCAATGCTGCTTGTGTTGGTGCTGCTTAAGGCACACTATAAAGAGTTGTTTACAAATTGTAGTTCTTTATGATTATATCTTCTGTGCCTGTTGAAAGTGGTGGCAGTGGGAAATTGTACTGGAAAGAGTGAATTGAGTGGTCCGCTGGCATCAAGAGAACTAGAAAGAGGTTGTTGTGGAGCATTTGGGGTAGTGGAATTTCTGTCACATTGTCTGGAAACTAGATGCATCTCCTGTGTCAAGTGCTTAAGGGCAATACTTGTAATTTTTCCAGGCCTAACGCTTCATAAATCTGTAGTGCATGTTAGTATCCACTTCCCTGCATGCGCACTGCTTTGCTGCCAACTGTGTGAGTCCAAATGCCATAGCCTCACAGCCCAGGCTTTAAAACAAGTTAGAAGATTGGGTGAAAAGGGAGTCTTGTATTTTCTTTGCATATTCCTATACTGAGATTTTGCTTATCCTGCAAGGAAAGAAACTGATGTATTAACTTGCATGGATATGGAGCTGATCCTTGCTGGAGAGGTATTGCAGCTTGTGATGCTTTTGTGTGTCATCCATAGTTACATATGCCAAATAAGTGTTTTGCAATATTAAGCTTCAATTGTTTAGGTGCCTCTTGGTGGCCATATTGGTGGCATTTTTTTTTTTTTACCTTCTCCTGAAATAAGATTTCCAAGTGTCTTTGATACATAGAAACACATGCTGGAAGGCTTAATCATTGCACTCATACCCCAAAATGCTCATTGTCTCTATATTTCCTGTTCAACTTCAGTCATATTGATTTGATGTAGAGAAGTTGCAGGGAAGAAAAGGTATTCTCTGTTTATTTGGAGTACTATTATAGCAGAGATGTGCTAGTACTACTTTGATAATTGATTTGACCAAGCTTTCCCATGCTTCAATTACTAGTGGTTAGAACCATTTTATATGGCAAAAGAAGCTGCCTACACAGAGTTTTGAATGCCTATTTTTAATTCAACATTTTAGCCCTGCTCTTTAGCTACAAAAAACTCAGGAGTTTATATATTATTAACTATAATGATCAGCAGGAAACCACACATCTTGTCTGGCTTTGATGCTCAGTCAAAGTGATTGTGGTCATTGTTGAAGGTCAGCCAACCCTCATAGAAGCCATGGTCTGTTTTTGGGTTATGCAAAGGTTGTTTAAATGTACACAATACACATTTGTCAAGTTCACACAACAACCTCAAACTGGGTCTGGATATAAATGACATATCTCTGAGTACGTCCTGGTGCAACCCCCCTGCCAAAGCTCAAGATCCTTTTTAAAAAGGAATTTTGAATGGGAGTAGGATATACTCAGAAGTATCTCTTGGTCTGTATCCACTCATTTGCTGTGGTTGTTGTTACTGTTGTATATTTATATACTGCCCTATAGGCGAACCCAACTCTCACTACCTCTCAAACCCCCTTTTTGAAAGAGTCCTTGAGTTTTAACAGCAATGTGTCAAAATTGATTTTCTTTTTTGAAAGTTGAGGGGGAGCATGTTTAACACTTCCAAAGATGCTAGGTAGTTGGCACAAAGTTCAAAAGCTCCCCCCCTCCCCGAAACTAAAGGAAGAGAAACAGAGATGATGGCCTTGATGGAAAGGGATACCAATCCTGAAACATTCCTTTATTAGCTTGCTGTCTAGAGAAAACCAGCAATAGAAAGGAGAAGGCCTGTTTTTCAGGCCTCTGTTGTGCAATGCCCAGGGTGGGTACCTGCTGCTCCTTGGAAGTGGACATCCCTCTTGCCATAGCTGAAGTTTGCAGCCCATCCGTTAGCACTACTGTGAATGAGAACATGTGTTTAAAAAACACATTTTTGTGCACAAAATTATTATTTTTAAAATTCTTGGCGCTGGGTAGGCCTTGGGCAGCCCCCCACCCCACACCTTGGACTGGCAGCTTGTGGAAGCCAGATGGTGATTGTGAAAGGTTACTTGACAGCTACTTTTCATGGTCTCTTGCACGGAGTTGGGGGGCAGTAATGTCCTTGGGCCCTTTGAGGCTGGCACTCAGTTGGCAAGGGTGCTATCACCAATTAGCCCTCTTGTGCTTTGTGTTAACCAATGCTGTGTCATGTTGTCTGGGTTCAGATGACATGAACACCTATAATGGGTTATACAGACACTCCTATGAGACATGGATTGTTGGACTGGCTTATTTCACCCTAACTTAAGCCACGGCAATGGGAGAGATAACAAGAATTTCCTCAGAAGCTTAGGTGCAGTTCTCAGGCAGGCTTCTACTCGTGAGAGGAATTATAAATTTTGTTGTAAGCCTTGGCTGTTTGCCACTTTTCAAAGGACTTTTCCCACTAAATATTAAAGGACTGCAAATGCATTCACCATTGGAAACTTGTGAGCTTATCAGAGATAATTCTTTTTCTTCTGGGCCTGGAGAAGAACAGGTATTCTTTTCAGCAGTGGCTGAATTTGGGAGAAAGTTGGAGCGTTGCAAGGCTTCATTCTACTGTTTCTGAGTTTCATTGAATGTGCTTGGCTATTTAGAAGAGATGCAGTGCATATTCTGGCTGCTTCCCTTATGTAGGAAAAGGTAGAGTAACAGGCAGATTTAATTTGGCTTCATGAGTCCTGTACATAACAAGGAGAATGATCTTTAAATTACAGGTTCACTCTGACATATTTCTAAAACCACTGTTATCTGTTCGTTCAGTGTTCCTCCTCTCTGATGTTTAACTTTCATTTTTTTCCAAGTAATTTATTACCAGTTCCATATAATCCCTTGCTCTCGGCTCTCTCTTTGTTCTTAGCAGCAGTCTTGTAACAAATGTGCCATCTAACTTTGGCCGACAAGCTTCCTAGCTTGCTTTTAAGTTCCATGCCACTTCCTCTTCATGGAGAAAGGTAGCTGTGATCGAAGAAGTGTCAAGTTCTTCGATCTTGAGGGGGGGAGGGATAAATTAATATGATTGTTTTATTGTATTTTTATAATACTGTAAGCTGCCCCGAGGCTTCGTTGCGATGGGGCGGCATATAAATGTTTTAATCAATAAATAAGTGAGGAAATCTAGCATTGTGGGTACTAGTGGAGGATCTCCTGGATGCTTGTAAATACATGATCTCAGCTACCTGATTGAATAGCTGACCTTTTCAAGTGCTGTGTATTTAGCAGGAGCAATGCAAAAAACACTGCTCCTTCCAACAATGCTGAGAAGCCCCAGAAGATAGCTGGGCTTAGTTTACATCACCTAATGGGATTGTCAATTAAAAGTTTTACACAGAACATTTGAACACTTGTCAGAACACTACCCTAATAATTCATTAGCAGTGATGTGAATTGCATAAGTGGCTGCATAAGAAACCTGATTACTCAAATCTTCTGAACCAGGCCAAAGTGCCTTTAGCACGTTTTTTTATTATTATTATTTTCATCTGACTACTTGAATATCCCAAGGGGTATGTGATGCAGCTCCATTGCTGAAGCTAGGCCTGTCTGCGTCTGGTCAATGGCTGGATGAAATGGCTTGAAAGGTGCCCGAGTTCTATCATGGAGGAAAGTCATTTTATGATATGTGTATCTCACAATTTATTTATTGGTTTATTTGCTTGAGTTTTTTTCCCATATCACTTATTCATTTATCTGCCTCATGTTAGGATCCTTGAAAGCCCTTCTGTGGAACTTCTCTTTTCTCCACAATTGCCAGACCTGTAAGAGGTGCATAGTGATAAAACTGTGGCCTGTTGCTGTGGGAGGCTTGCCTGGAACTATATTTCAGTACTGGGTGAGCACCTTTTTATTCTGTGGGCTTTTTGCTTGTTTTGCTCTGGCATATGCAACTACATTTTATATTTGCTGTTTTTATAGTTTTATTTATGGATTTTTTTTAAAGAAAATGTTTTGTAAACTACTCTGAGAATGCCTATTGGGTTGAAGAGCAGAATATTAAACATTTAAAATACAATATATTTTATTCACTAATTTTGCCTATATATTTCATTGGCATTTTAGTTCCATGCTTTTCCTTGGCTTTGTCACCTATAAACACTGCTTTGGAATCAAAGGTTGAAGGTGAAGTATGCATAATTTTGCAAATGATGAGGTAATGTTGATGTATTGCATGGACAGTTAGTACAGGATTTCTGTAATTGCTGCTCTCTCCTTTCCTGGGGACTGGAATATATATTGAATGTTTCCAGTCTGTGGGCCATTGTTCTGTTGTCCATATTTGTTGGCATATTCTTCTTAGGATTTGCCCTAATTCATGCTCTGCATTTTGGAATGCTTCTGTTGGTACCTTGTCTATTCCAGGTGATTTATGCCTTTCAAGTGTTTTCAGAACAGCTTTCTTATAACTTTCTAAAATAGCAGGATTTTTTGTCACAGGATGCATTTTTGATTGAGTGTGTCATCTTTATCTCTTCTGCATAAGTTCTTCTGTATATTGTCTCTCATCTTGTCTTTATTTTCTCTTAATCAGGTAGTATTTTTCCCTGTTGGTCTTTCAGCTTTCCAAATTTAGGTTTGAATTTTTCTTTGATTTCTTGGATCTTTTGGAAGAAGTCTCTTGTTTTTTCTCTTTTGCTGTTTTAGTTCTTTGCACTGATTATTGTAATAGTTCTTTTTGTCTTTGCATGATAGTTGCTGAAAAGTTGCATTCAGAACGCTCTTCCTGTCACTTTTGCTTCTTGCCTGCCCTTAACAATTGTAAGAGTTCCTTCTGGCATCCATCCAGGCCTCTTCTTTCAGTTTGCTACAGGAAATGTCTTTTTTGCATTCTTCCCTTAATAATGTATCTGGTTTCAGCCCACAGTTCTTCTGGCTCATAGTCAGTTGAGTTCTGTAATGCAAATCTGAACTTTACGTGGACTTTAAAATTTCTCAGTAAAGTTATTTAACTTGTATATTGGCACTGTGCTTCTGTTAATGAGCTTTTTTCAACTTGACTCATGATATTAGGAGTTCGTTGTCACTACTACAATCTGCCCTAGCTCATAATTTCTAGGTGGCAAACTAGATGTTATAGATTTTTTTTTGTTGTTGCCTATTATGAGCCAAATATCTAGGGTATATTGAAATTAAATGCTCTTGGAAAGAAGTAAGGGTAACATTGAAAAAGAAAAGCAGTGACACAGGTATTCTTAGTTTTAATAAACCGTAAATTGTTTTCAGAAGGGAGACAGAGGGCAGTAACCTTGTGAAGATATTTCTGTCCAAGAACAAATGGAGACCCAGTGTGGTGTAGTGATTAAAAGCACAGGACTGGGACTCAAGTATTCTGGGTTCTGTTCCCCATTTGGCCATGTGGCTTGGAGCCAGTCACAGACTGTCAGCCCAATCTAGCTCACAGGGTGGTTGTTGTGTGGATAGGACTGCATGCAGGAGGAGGAGAATGATGTGTAAGCCACTTTGAGTTCTTTAAAAAAGAAAAAAGCAGGATAGAAATCTATTATGTAAAAATAAATCACTTGAAGCAAGCAAAACTGAAAGCATTTATTTCTGATAAATAAAAATGAAAATCTTACACAGGAGCTGTTGGATTATGTAGCTTAAATGAGTGTTAAAATTTGGAGCGATGGGTCATATGACAATGGTGTATGAAGTAGGGTGAGCAAGTAATTGTGTAGTGGTGGTGATTGGGTTGCTTTCTGAATGGCAAGCTTTTTGTTAGTTTCTACCTGTGAGTTGGGACTGCAGGCCTAAGAAAATAATGGAATGTATTCACCCACTCTACTTGTTCTTTTTTCATTTAATACTAAGTTGACCAGATTTAAGGGTCAAGAGGTGGCTGAACAATTCTTGCTACTGTTGATTACAGCATTTTTCTTAGAGTCACTGGTAGCCTTAATGGGGAAAGCAAAAGGGTGGCCTCTTGTGATAAGAACTGAACCTACTCCTCTATTTCTTGCCCCTAAAGACACAGCATTTAATGTTAAACTCTTGAAACCTGCCCACATCTACCTTCTCAGCCCCTTCCATGGGCCTGGTTTCTTGGTCAAACTGTAGAGTAACAGTGAATAGTTATCCCTCCCTCCCCTCCCTCCAGTATTGCATCCATCTTGTTTTACTTTAGAAGGTATAGCGTCATTTTTTGCAATGGAGAATTGGGGGTTCTCTTAAAATAGAGTTCTCACTTCTTTGCTTCAAAGGAAGCAAGCTTCTTGCATTTGTAGTTAAAACTGAAAGTGCAGCAGCTTAGCCCTACCTGTACTCCAAGTCTTTCTTTGCTTCACACTTTGACTGTCATTACCAGTCAGAATAGATCACTGCAAATTAGTGCAGGCTTGCTTCAGAGATCCCTGGATGTTTCGGATCACCTAGGGTATGTTTTCAAAAAAAATCACAAGATCTCAGATGACAGGGTTCTCGACTTGACCTTATAGCTAGGTTAGAATCAGTGCAGCACATGGATGGTAGCCGGATTAAGGGGGATGCCATATGAAATGAGATTGAAGGAGCTGGGTCTTTTCATCCCGGAGAAGAGGAGACTCCAAGGGGAACTTATAGTGACATATAGGTATGTGAAGGTGTATCACATGGTAGAGGATTGTGACATGTTCTCCCCTGTGGTGGAAGAAAGGGTGCAGTTCAGTGGGGCAAAGCTCAAGGAACTGGGTCTTAGGTTGGATGCCAGGAAGAAGTTTCTGACAGTTAGGACTTTTAGGATATGGAATTGACTTCCATGGGAGGTGGTGTGGACCCCATCAATGAGGGTGTTCAAGGAAAGATTGGGCAACCACATGTTGGGTTTTGCATGAGTGGAGCTGGCTGGAGCCAGGGGTCAGGCTATATGGACTGGTAGACCTCTTCTGACTTGTTATGTTTCTGTTGAGATGTCTTGATGGCTAGACTCTGATTGTGATACATACTGAATGGCCTTTGACTAGAGAGGGAAGAGATCTTACAATGTTCTTACAATGCCTGGATTGTTCTAAACTTAAGTAAGAATTGTGAACAAATGTGATTAAATAGTGCTGTGAGAGATAATTTCATAACCAAGGAGTAATTATAACTTGAGGTGGAGATTAAATGTGGTTACCTTAGGCTGAAAATACTTACACAAATCAAAACTATATTGTGGAGATCTTGGAGGTCTGAAACTTCTAGCAGTTTAACAGGGTGGCAGAATGGCAATATGATGCCCTGAGGGCTGACTTGTTATGTATGTGATGAAATTCTTCATGTAAAAATCCTTGAAAGAAAATTACAGGTTTTGCATAATGTGACAACTCATTGTGAGTTTCTACTCACACTGGATTATCAAGTCATGAGAATTTGATTGCCCCAGGGTACCTTGTTCATGGGTAACAACTTATTCCAAGGAACCCATGGGTTGTTGTAGCGAATGGGTTGTTTTGTCATCCAGTGGTTACCGAGCTGTTTAGCAAGACTGGCAAACAACCTTTGGTGTGCTTAACAAGTGGCTCTCAGATGAACAGTGGTGTGCCAGCCATAGCAAAATTGCCCAAGTGGTACTCGGGAGCATCTGACGCTGGCTTCTCACCCTTCCTACTGCAATTGTGAGCTGTTTGCATGGCTGCTGCAGCTTTGCCTCTCTTTTTCCACTATCCCATTTTGCCATCCACTATCAGCTCCTTGAAAGTGTCAGCATAGCACCTTGGAAGGGTCTGTCAGAATATTTTCATGCATTTTTTTGGTAAAAAAACGCATTTTTTAAAAAATGGCGAACTTATGACTGAGTGTATGACTGAGTGTATTTAATATTGGCCAGTTGTGTTAATTCATTTTAAAACTAGTATGTGGGGGGCCTCAGACAATAGAAATACTTTGTGTTACTGGAAGGAACTGCTCCCACTTGACAAATTAGAATGTTTAACAAACAGAGCATTCAGCCAGGACCAGTGGAAGTTCGCTTCATATCTCTACTTAGTCATGAAGCTTCTTGAACTGTCCTGGGTTTGTCTCCATCCTTCATTTCACAGGTTAATAGTGAAGAGAAAATGATGTGGAGGCAAACCATGCATGATTTACCTACCTTGTGCTCCTTGAAGGTCAAGATGAAAAAACAACTTCCTAGTACTGGCGGCAGTAGTGATGTTACTTGACTCGTGCTCCAAAGATCTCTAATTACGTGCACCTTAGGACAAGGAGAGAATGCATGTTTCTCTTGGTATTAAGCATTTGTGTGGTTAGGTGTTGGGTTGACCATATTTACATCATAGCTGTTGCCACAATCAATATTCTGTTCTGAGCTGCTAATTGGAGACAGTAAGGTTAATAGCTTGTGTCAACACAAAAATCATTAGAGCACAGCATTTAAAAAATCAGCTTAAGTACATACTCAACAGAAACAAGCTTGAATTCATTACTCCCAGAGGGAAGAAATTTTAGGAATAGCTGTTCAAATATAGAAAATCTGGTGTGTTTTACATTGTGGAAAAGCTGACCGGAGACCCAGAAGTAGTTCTTTGCACAGGGAGGCTGTCTCAGTGGTAAAGCATGTGCTTCTCACGCATGCATTAGGCCAGTCCAACCCTTGGTGTCTCCAGGTGGGGCTAAGGGACGATCTTGCCTGAAAACATGGAAAGTCATTGCTGGGCTTATCAGTACTGAGCTTGATCAACCAATGGCCCGGCTCTGTGTAAGCAGCTTCCTGTGTTCCTCTGCAGAGTGTCTTGTACTTTGACTCTTCCCCACTCACCAAATACTCTTCCTTTAAGCAATTTGCAAGCAAATACATAGTTCAACTACAGTTGTCTATAAACACAAACAATATAGGGCAGCACAGTGCCTTATGAAAGGATTTTTGCTGACTAAGCGGTAGTGCATGAGGACTCATTGCATGCATTTCATGCTTCCTCTTCCAAAGAGCTTTTAGTGCCTCTGAGTTATATGCACATACTTTGCAAACGACTGGGAGCTCACGTGGGAGACAGTGGGGACTTGCACTGGGAAAGTCAGATACTTCCTTTGCAGAGGGGCATGTCAGCCTTGCATAGTAATGAAACATACACGAATGTCATTCTACCGTGAAAGAACAAAATATGCCTGTACAGTGGTAGGTCTGGTGAATTATTCTTCTCAGGTAGGTGGCACTGAAGCATGACCACTTCACGGACAAAGTAGGTCAAGAAGGTTGGACACTTTTAGTTAGCGCAAACTGGGAAGTACCCAAGTCTCCCAGGATTGCCCAACATTCAGAAATTGTTCATAAGGTAACTTTGGAAGCAGTGCTTGCTTTTTGCCGCCGCCACCGCTGCATGGGTCACGTTCCTTGGCAGTGTGGCCATTCTTTACCCATTTCCTCTGTTTTGGACTCAGAACTTGGATTCTGGGATAAAGAAAAGAAGATATTCAGGGTAGCTGATGTGTGCATTCATGCTGAGCTGGAAGCCAAGAGACAATGGTAAACAAAAACTTTTTCAAAGATACTCATAGATGATGCACAAAAGAATGGAGATAACTGAAGAGAAGTGACAGTGCAACCTAAGGATAGTTTAAATCTGTCAAAAAGAAAGTGATTAAATAATCTGTGACTGAGTCTCGTGGAATCTGAGCGTATAAAATGCTGGGCTGATTTGACAATTTTCTGTTCTTCACATGACTGTCTGCTTAAAGGAGGTTTTTCCAATCCTGTTGGATATGCGTTCTATTTTAAGCCTCTAGGGAGGCGATGGAAATGCAGTATTCTGTTGCCAAGAGACAAACTAGCATGAAATTCATTTCTCCTAAAGAGTTTCTGATTTTAGGTTGAATTGGTAACAATGATATATTTTATCCCTCCCATATATTTTGTCCAGTGGAAACTGGGGAAATGGAGTGGAAGTATTTTGTAAAAAGGAAGACTCTTGTTGCTGCTGCTTGAATTGCTTGGATTCTGGATATCTGCTTGATTTTGTTAATAGATAACTATTTAATACTGAGAATATAAGTCAGGGTTAGGCAACCTGGTACTCTCTATATGTGTTGGACTACAGATCCCATGATTCCTGGCCATTGCTGATGCTGGTTGGGGCTTATGGGCACTAGATTGCCTATACCCAAGGTATCAGTTTTCAGTCTCACTCTCAGAACTTCTGAATTCTCTAGAAAGGCTACCCAAATGTGCTTGGACTATAAGCTCGAACTGATCTGCTCTGCATCATTTTGCCAACAGATTTGAAGAAGGGAATAGTGTTGGGGTTAGAAGAAGACATGAAGGGAGTCAAGAGGCAGAGAGGAGTGTGAAGGTTAAAAAAGACACTACAACTAAATAAAAGTTTTTTAAATTAGCCTGGATTCAGTGAATTGCAGACCCTCAAGGTGTGTGATATTAAAACTTTTCTTGAACTCTTTTTGGCAGGCATCAGAAGAGACCTCACTGCGAGCTTTGGAGAGCCTAATGACAGAATTTTTCCACAATTGCACTACTAATGAAAGGAAGCGTGAGATTGGTAAGCTCATTTATGTTCTCACTTTCTGCAACCTCTATAGTATCGTCCCTGCCAAGGCACACCATCTTCAGCAGGAGCAGCATTGTTAACGTTGGTCTTTCTTATTGTGCATAGCTGCTTCATTATTTACTTTGTTGCTGCATTTTTTGTTAAACTGGACTACAACCAGAACAAACATGTTCTCTCAAAGTGTACCAAGGTCTTTTTCCAGCTAGACAGCCCAATTTTTCCCTAATAAGTAGTACCTGACATTTGGATAAGCCAAGTATTGACATCTGTTTCTAGCCTTTCAGTCAAGGCTTGGTTGAAAGCTGAAAAAAGCCCACTTGCATGAATGAATGCAAGGCGCAGCTTCAGCTTCAAGTGCGGTTGCTACTCTCTGCAGGCAAATAATAGCAAGGTAGATTTTCCTCCATGGAGAGCTGCTATCAGACCCGGTTTGAGTTAGCACAAGGTACATTTCCATAGTACAAATAGAATTCATAAATAATATTTGAATTAATTAACTATATGTGAAGCTACAGAACTGTAAATGCCCTGGTTTATGAAGGTCTTTTCTTCTCCCATGTGTTACTGCCTTTGGCATCCTTTAGAACATGGTAATATTCAGTATTTCAGAATAAGCCCCCAGTGGACTGTTTGAACAGAATCTTTCTGTGCCTGGAGGCATAAATTAGATGTATGGCCATTATCTTTCGGCATCCAGTAGCTGGTAGAGTAATTCAAGCTTGACATGAACCATGACAGCAGTCTGTTCTTCTTTTCTTGGCTCTTTGGACAAGGATTTCTTGCTTCAGGATAGAATTGGCTAAGGTTGGTTGGGATCTAGAAATAGAGCTCTGAGTCATTTGTAGTAGATCAGCAGCGTTTTCTTTTGATTGCCAATAGTTTTAACAGCAGCAAATAAAGACGTGAATAACATTTCTTAGGAATTCCTTGCTATGGTTGACCTCATTTCTGTGGCTCAAACATTGCAGTAGATCTTTGGCTTCATTCCTCTAAGCAGTATTTGCATCTATTCCCTCTTTTGCACCTACCTAGAGTCTAGTAAAAAAATAAAGTTGATTCCACAAGTTTGAAGTATGCTTGCTTCTGATTTGGGGTCTATTTACCGTATTTTTCACTCTATAAGACGCACCTGACCATAAGACGCACCTAGTTTTTAGAGGAGGAAAACAAGAAAAAAAAATATTCTGAATCAAATGGGCACATAATCACAGCACATTCCCCATGGGCTGCACATCTGACAGACTTACTGCACACACATGAATTCGCTCTATAAGATGCACAGACATTTCCCCTTACTTTTGAGGGGGGGAAAAGTGAGTCTTATAGAGCAAAAAATACGGTAATTGATTTCTAAACCTCCCATTAACCAAAATAGTTCTCTGGGCAGTTCACAAAATCAAAAAATACAAATGCACACAATATACTGCACCAAATCAATACAATGCTAATAAAATAACAACAATGAGCCCACAACAGCCATGTTCAAGTTAGTCCAAGGGTATAGCAGCAATAAATCCAGTTAAAATGCCGTATAAACCAGATAATTGTTATAAAATATTAAAACATTAGCTGTTAAAACATTGGGTGAATAAAAAGGTTTTTACCTGATGCCAAAAAAAATAAAGAATGGGCACCTCCTTGGGAAGCTGATTGCAGAGTTGGTGCAATCAGGAGGTGCACAGGAGGTGTCAAGAGAGATGTGTCAACAGGCCTTCTTGAAATGTGAGGTCTTTTCCAATCAGTTATAAAGCAGGGAAATGGAGGCCCAGTTTCAAGAGCAAGCACTGCACCTGTGGAGATGGATCTTACATTTGCCTTGAGTGGTATTTTTGGTGGAAAGCTAGGATATAAATTTAAGTACATAATACAGTGAGTTAGCTAATTCATTAATTAAAAACTCTCCTGATGCTCACTGATGATCTCTTCCAAGTTTGTCTTCCCACAGATTTGGAAGTATGCTTGACGCCATCTGCTCTTGCTAGATACTTGCTTGGGGTAAAATAGCATTAAAAATGAGTCTGCTAACATCATGTCCAGTAAGGCTCTTAGACCCCCGGAATCCCCTGCTTGTTAGCTATATTTCAGTGTATGTTCCCTTTACCTTCCATTATTGAATGCTAAACCATGGCCTATACCTCTGCACTCTACATATGACTGATGAGAAATTACAGAGTTTTTGTTATCTCTGTGCATCATGCACATGAGTTCTGTACCTGTGTTGCTGCTCAGCTCTTCTCCGACTGCCTCAGCCACAGCTTTGTTGAGAACTTCCTTTTCACTGGAGATTGAGCTGAGCATGTTATTCATTCTACTTCCACAGCCGCCACTGCCACTTTGCTCCCCCTTTCATCTCAGTAGATCTCTCCTGTTTGCTTTTGCATACTATGTGGGAGGCTGGAGATTGTGGCCTTGAAATGTGCTCAGTGCAGGAGCAAACAGCTCCCCTCAGACTAACACTCTTTCTCTCCTCTGCTTGGATGGGGAAGGTAGGGTGTGCTCTTCCCGCTTTTGCCAGGCATTTACAAAGGAAGCCTGACATAAACACATGCTTCAGTTACAGGCAGCCTTGCAGGAACAAGCCTAACGCTACAGATCCCAATGCAAAGTGCTAACCTCTACCAGCTTCCTTCAAGATCTGCTCCTGCAAGAGTCCTCGTAGCTCTTTTACACCAAGGAGCCTTGTTTTCAATTAATACGTCACCTGTGTCAGCTCTGGTATACAAGGGGAAAGCCTAAGACATGAAAGTAGCTAAATTTTACCAGAATCGGGTCACAAATAAAGGAAAATTATGTCCTGAGTATTAATTGACTCCAGTTTCCAAGATACAGCTTCAGGTCAAAATTGCATGAAAATAATTCAAAATTACAAGGGGGATATGCGATTATGCTCCATAATTTTTCTGCAAAATGTGATACAGCAATGAGAGTGGTCATTTAGTTCACTCTATGAAATTAAATGTGGTTCAGGAGAAGCATACAGTGGGCTAAAGTTTGGGTCCACTGACATTGACGGCTCTGGATCAGCTGTATCCTGCTCATCGCCTGTATCATCATCTGAATATAGAGAGTAGGATTCTGGTGGATCTGGAATTGGCAAGTCTCACCATGGGGTACAGGACGCAGTGTGGATGGAATGTTTGGATATTTCACAATCCACTTCTTTCTTGAGATCTCTTTTGCAATTAGGGGAACCATGCAAAAATAGTAGTCGCTACTATGATTGGTGGATTCCCTCCACACCACTGGGACTGTGAAAGGCATGGACTTTTTCTTCTTGTTTAGCCAATGACACAGATAAGTTGCACATGTAATGCAACGATAATAAGGGGCCCAACTCTTTTCCTGATCTCCTATTTTGCACCCAAAATATAAGTGGTATTCCTTTTTTACCACTGCCATCATACTCCACTTTGGAGATGCAAATGTAACCTCGCCACATGTGTAGCAGAAGTTATCTGTGTCGTTGGCATCTTGGCTTCTGAGGGAAAATATCACACAACTGTTCCTTGGACATTGCTTCCATGCTATTGCCCTGCATGCAAGGAGGGACGCTGTGAAACTGGACACTGCATAATCATGAAAGTTAATCTGTGATCTTTTAGGAGGCATGTGCTTTTAACCTTGCCGGATCAGACAAATTGGGGAGATCAGGAATTACGGCCCTCTACATAATTTTGGACTGCAGTTCCTATCAGCCATAGCCAGCATAGCCAGTGGAGAAAGGAGATGAGAGCTGTGGCCCTTCGAAAATCTTAGCTTACATTTTGCCTAGTCTTGACACAAATAGACTATGTGTATGATCTGTGTTAAATGAACTTATTGGTTACCTCAAAGAATGCATGACCTTGTTCTTGTGAAGTGTGAAAATCTCCTGAGGGAGGAGCTGAACTTCTTTATATTGTAGCAAAACTGCTTATAAATCCAGAATTCTTCATGGTGATACATGTATACACTTGAGCCAGAGGTGTATCTGAAGGGCTGCAAATCAACATGAACTGCTTTAAAACAATGCCTGTTGCCCAGGTATCTTTCATAAGGAACTTGTATTTCAACCTTTATACTACAATTTAGAAGTGATGTTATCTCTAGGCTGCGTTGAAGGATGAAAACCTCTCAAGTTGGTAAAAGTGTTCAGAGATTGATCTTTGCATTACGAAAACACAACAACAACCCGACGCCTGTTTAATGTATTGAGTTTGTTCTTTATGTGCTGTTTTGGGTCTGCCTCAATTACTTGAAATCACCAATATTATGTGGTGTTAACCCATCAGCTTGAACAGTCCTTGAGAAAAGTAGGTGTTCCTAAGATTTCATGGAAGCTACTGTAGATTGTTGGAAAGTTTAGCAATATAATTGTCAGACCATTGAATTCTTTGTGATGGCAACAATAATTAAGTTTGAGAACCTGGAAGGGCCCTTCACTTTAAAATGTGGGAGTAAATTTTGAAGGTGCCATTGAATCGCTAAATGACCTTTGTTATGGATTTTAATGCACTGCTCTGTTTATGTGAATAATTTATTTTTACAGAGGAGCTCCTGAATAATTTTGCCCAGCAGATCGGTGCCTGGAGATTCTGCCTGTACTTCCTATCTAGCACAAGAAACGACTATGTAATGATGTATAGCTTGACAGTGTTTGAGGTAAATATGAGGCAAGAGTAAACATACTGAAAGCATATTTCCTGTTGGAATTTTGTTTTGTCAAGTTAACTCTTCATTGCAATCATGCATTTTGACCCAGGGCTGTGAACGCCATGGTGTCCCAACAAAGCAGAGGTGTTGACCTGGATGAATTAATTTTTGATACATGTGCTCCAAAGCTGAGATTGGATGGCCTGCCACTTCTGACTTTCATCTGACTTTCCTGGTGCTGCAGGTCCACTTCAGCTCTCCCTCTGCCCTTTGGGAACCATTTCCTTGTTGCGCGCGCGCGCGTGTGTGTGTGCACGCACAGAAGATGTGAAGGAATGGGATGGCACAGAAAACAAGAACATAAGAGCCCTGCTGGATCAGGCCACAGGTCCATCTAGCCCCCTCTTCTGTTCATGTAGTGGCCAACTAGTTGCCTATGGAAAGCTTGCAAGCAGGATTTGAGTTGCTAGTTGTGTTTCCCAGCAACTGGTGTTCATAGGCTGACTAGCGTAATACTGGAGGTAGCATATAGTCCTCAGAACTAGTAGGTGTTAATAGTTTTCCTCCATGAATTGGTTTCACCTCCTTTAAACATCATTCAGACTAGTTAACTATTGCTACATCTTGTGCAAATGAATTCCATAGTTTAACTTGAGACTTTGTAAAGAATTTCCTCCTTTTATTTTTCCTGAGTATCCTGCCAATCACTTTCATGGAATGACTGCAAATTCTGGTATTCTGAAAGGGAGAGAAAAACATCTCGATGATAATGCAATCTTGTGAACTCCCTTTTTGGTTCTGGTTGCACCTTCTGTCTGCACTTGCACCCAATCAACATTTTGTTGCTATTGGCTTTTGAGTCTTATGAATGGGTTGCCCTCAAGCAAAGACATCTTTAATGTAACCCAAAATAAAAGATAGGAGGTATCCAATTTTTAATTTTTTAAAAAAGTTGCTTGATAAGAACTTCGGTATAACCTTAGTACCCATAATAGAGTCTTGTGGCTTCTTAAAGATGAATTAATTTATTCTGACATAAGCTTTCATTGACCAAATTTCTTCATCTTTAAGGTACCACAGCACTATTATTTTACTGCAATAAATTAATATGGCTACCCTTTAGACATTAGCAGCAATTACATATTCCTGTTTTGCTCTCCTGCTTTGCAAGATATCTTATGTCCATAAAAAAGGGCATATATCAGATGAAGAACCTACAGATCTGTATTCAAATAGCCAGTAGGATCTATTAGTATCAGAAAGATTTAATGAAGGATTTAATTCTTCCCTCTCTTTCTGCATGTGTGTAGGGTGTAAAAGTTTTAAAATGAAGCATAAGAACTTATCCATCTCATAATTATCACCGCTTAAGAAAATTACTTGCTCCCCAAGTTACGGTGCTCTTGTATTTTTTTTTCCTGTTTTTACAGAAAAACAATAAGTGCTTTTTTCTTTCTATAAGGTAAATCTGCTTATTGCCTATCTTAATGGAAGTTTCCATGAAGTCAGTATATTGATTGCAACCAGTGCTTTTTTGTTTTAAAAAAAGTGCCGAAACGCATGTTGCCACAACCACACACACCAATCCCAAGCCAAGCAGCGTCCCAAGCCATCCAGACACACAAGCAGCCTGCAGGCACTATACTAATGATGTTTGCTGCTGACCTACGCCAACAGGCGATTCAAAATGACTTCGTAAAATCCGTTGGAAAAAAAGGTGCCGGAACACTGTTCCGGTGTATTCAATGACAAAAAAAGCCCTAATTGCAACTATTTCAAGTATACTGATCATCTAATTTTGAACAAGTAAATTAAGCCAAATTTTTCTACTCTCCTGAAAATTGCAAAAAAAAATCCCACTATTTCATCCTCTTCCCTAGCTGAGAAATATTTTACTATTGAATTCTGTGACTAAGTAAATGTTCTAAAGCAGAATTTCAAATATTGAGCTTCTTTCTAGACCTGATATCCTAGCCTCTAAATTTGGTATCTTTGCTGGTAGAAGTGTGGTCTGAAGTTCGGCCTTAAGCAAGCAGGCATTTTCTTTCCAAAGATCCCAAGCCTGAAGCACCATGATAAGCACCAGGGTATCTCTCTCTTTCAGAACCTGATTAACAAGATGTGGCTTGGGGTCCCATCGCAAGATAAAATGGAGATTCGCAGCTGTCTGCCCAAACTTCTTTTGGCTCATCACAAAACTCTGCCTTACTTCATCAGGAACAAACTTTGTAAAGTCATTGTAGATATTGGGCGGCAAGACTGGCCAATGTTCTACCATGACTTCTTTACAAATATTTTACAGGTAAGATTGTTCCTATAAATTCTATTACTGAAGTCAGCCTTTGTTAGCTTGCCTGAATGAGAACTTTGTTTGAAAGAGGAAGCGAGAACATAATATGTTAATTTCAAGAAGCTTTAGTCTTTAGAGGGCTATATATTTCTAAAGCAATGTAGCAAAAGAAGTAAGACAGTAGACACAGAACAGTTTAAAGGTCACTGCATCAGAACTTATTTCCGGAATTACTTTGAGGCTGTTCTATTGACATAAGGTATGTAGATCAGTCAAGGAAAGTTTTCAAGGCCTACCTAAATGGCCCAGTGTGTTGTAGTGGTGAAGAGTGTGGGACTGGGACTCGGGAGATCTGAGTTCTGGACCCAACTCGGCCATGGAACCAACTGGGTGACTTTAGGCCAGTCACAGACTCTCAGCCCAACCTTCCTCAGAGGGCTGTTGTTGTGAAGATAAACCTGAGGAGGGGAATGATGTAAATGAGTTCTTTAAAAAACAAAAAAGGCAGAATATATATCTAATAATTAGAAAAAATGCTAATGGGCAAGGAGTGGATCTATTGGACAGGAGTTGCAAAGAATTGGCACCGGAGAATTTTCTGTCTTTAGGGTGAGTCCTTAAGAGTGACCTTAGAGGGTGACCTTAGCATAGGGACAGAATTGTACAGGTTATGGCTGCCCATTAGCCAAGCTGATAAGGATTACGGCAGAATGCACATTTTTATCACTCATTAGTATTGTGAAGTGTTAACATTATATTTTATTTTTATGGTCATTTATTTGGACTAAGTAGATATGAGATAGCTGCCATGTTCAGAGACGTGGTAGCATTAAAACTGGTCCATTGCAATGCTAAATTTATTGCCTCCTTGTAAAACTCTACTGGCAATTTATTCAAAGCTGAAAACATAGCTGATAATCTAACAATTTGATTTTCTTAATAGTTAATCCAATCTCCTGTAACAACCCCGCTTGGGCTGATCATGCTGAAGACAACGTCTGAAGAGCTAGCATGCCCACGGGAGGACCTCAGCGTAGCACGAAAGGAAGAGTTGCGCAAATTGCTCCTGGATCAGGTTCAGACAGTCCTTGGGCTTCTCACAGGTCAGTGGGTGTGGTGAATGAGGCCTTCCTAGGTTTTAGGAGGAACAAACTGGTACCTGAAGAACTGAGCTTTAATGAAAGCCACAGGCACCTGAAGCAGATAACATTCTGCTGGGTGCAGCATCAGTGCACCTTTTACTTCTGGGTTTTCCTGAATAGACTGTGTTCATACTCTGAAACCATTATGACTTATAGGTGTAAAGTTTTTAGCAAATAATTACAAATGAAAAAGTGAGCCTTGTACTTGTCTTTGGAAGGGCTGGAGGGAGCCATCTACATGCCTCTGCACCCAGCAGTGTCAAATTGTTAGGAACAAAAATATTCACTTTGAGACCCGTTAGGTATTTTCTTCTTCGTTTCTTTCTTGTTCTCTTGAAACTTCAGTGGGGTCCCTTGGCAGGGTGCCAGTTCTGACAGTTGCCTAAGTGCCAAATTTGAAAATACATCCCTATTGTGTTTCTCACTTGCTCCCCCACGTTTAAGATAACACTTTCTTCAGAAAGGAGATGGAGATTTTAATTATAAACTCATCTACCTTTATCTTATTTCTGTCAACCTTACTCATTAAAAATGTAACCCTAAATAACCCAATACTTAGTAGTAGCCCTGCTTAAATAATCAGTTCTGCTTTCCAAGATCATGCTGATACTAACTTGGATGGGCCTCTTCAGAAAGGGAATTTGTACACTGAGTAGCAGTTGCAAAGAGTGCCATTATTGAGAATTTAGTATTGAATTCAGAGCAGACCTTCCTTTGCTTTCAGCTTGCGGCACAAATCAGCTCTTGCAATGTCCACGTGGTGATCTTGCACTGTCCCGCATAAGGCATGCACAGAACAGAAGATTTGCAAAGGGCTGTCAAAAGTGTCTAGACTGCCTCAGCCAAGCTCGGAACACAGACATTTTTCTTGAGTCCCGGCTGTGCTTCGTGTACCTGTAACTGTTATTGACGCAGTATTTGGTGACTTACCCGCAGTTGCTCAAGGGTCTGCTCTTCTTTCTTGATAGGCATCTTGGAAAGCATCTGGGATAAATACAGTGTTACTGCTGCCACCCCACCACCATCTCCAACATCAGGAGAAAGTGGTAAGGCTTTACTCTCCCCTGTCTGCTCATAATCCATATCCTTAGTGACTTCTATGCTTTGATTATGAAGCAGATCCAAACATATGTACAAGGAAGAAGAAATACAAGAAGGTGAAGTCTTTAAAAATGTATTATCCAATCCATGCAGGAGCTGCTGCTTTTTAAGCTACGGGCCTAAGAGGCCATGCCATTGTTGTCCTAGTTTCTGGAAGGGTGATGCCGGCTAAGTATATGGATCCAGGGCTTCTGATACTGGATCTGATTTCCCAACAGTATAGCAAGGAGCCAGACAGCAGTGACGCTCTCACTTGCTTGGGTAGTGTCAGAATGATTTTTCTAATGGTGTGATTAACTCATCCCATTCTTGTCAAAAAAGGGCATTTATAATGCTAAGGAGAGTCTTCCAGACTCTGGGAATTTTTATTTGTGGAAGTAGTCCTCAACCGTTAAGGCAGACGTGCTATCTCCTTAACACCAACAGCAGTGCTTCTAAACAGGAAAACAGCAAGGTTGTGAATCACATGAAAAGCCCTGTTTGGCTTTTGCTGCAGCATTGTAATTCAGAGAGACACTAAGTTCACTTCAAAAAGCATGCAACATGTTATGATTTAGCTGATATGTCAGAAGCCCTGATCTCAGTGAACCAGTCCCACACAGGCTAACTCATGACTTTTAGTAAGTGGGAACAAACTCAGCAAGTGCTCCTGGGTGCTTGGTTTTAGCTCAGTATCACCTTCACGCAGAAAAAATTTGGCTGCTCAGAACAGAATCTTAGTCTCTTCTTAGACACATGCAGTCTGCTAAAACCACAGCTGATACTCAAGTTCATAAAAACATGGACAAGTGAGAACTGGTAAACCATGGTGGCCTAAGAATCTCAGTGTCCCTGGTTTAGATCCTGCCTCAACTGGAAACTGATTAGGTAGGCATAATGCTTTCGACATAGTTCCCCATGACATCCTGATCAGCAAATTAGCAAAGAGTGGACCAGATAGAGAAACTATTAGGTGGATCCAGAATTGGCTGCACAACTGGACACAGAGTGCTCATCAATGGCACCTTCTCAAACTGGAGGGAGGTAACCAGTGGGGTGCCTCAGGGTTCAGTCCTGGGCCCAGTGCTCTCCAACATCTTTAATGATTTAGATGTGGAAGTACAAGGTACGATTTTAAAATTTGCAGACAATACAAAATTGGATAGAATAGCAAACTTCCTAGAAGACAGAATGAAGATCTGGGGATCTTGATAAACTTGATCTCATTCAGTTGCTTTCAGCCTTTTCAAGTTCAATAAGAACACATGCCAGGTTCTCCATGTGGGAAAAAAGAAACCAAATGCATCAGTACAAGATAGGAAATGCATGGCTCAACAGAACTGAAAAAGATCTCTGAGTTATTGTAGACAACAGGCTAAATATGAGCCAACGATGCAAGGCAGCTGCAAAAAGGGCAAATGTTATTTTAGGCTGCATTAATAGAAGTAAATCATGAGAAGTGGTCATTCCCCTATGTCATGGGTCCTCAAACTATGGTCCACGGGCCAGATACGGCCCGCCATGCCCATTTATCCAGCCTACCTCAGAGGTTTTGGACTCCCTGCGCCCACCGCTGCTGCTCGCCTCACCGCGCACTCGCTGAGGCGGTGGCTTGCTCACTTGGAGATCGTTTGGGCTCGCTCGGAGATCAGAGATCACCGCCACCTTTCAACTGTGGCCCCCTGTTGAAAAAGTTTGAGGACCCTTGTCCTATATTTTCACTAGTCAGACCTCAATTAGATTCCTGTGTCCAGTTCTGGGTACCAAGATATAAGAAAGATGCAGAAAAATTAGAAAGGGTCCAGAGGAAGGCAACAAAAATGATGCAGGGCTTAGAAACGCTGCCCTGTGAGAAGAGACTGAGAGAACTGGGCATGTTCAGCCTTGAGAAGAGAAGGCTGAGGGGGGACATGATATCCCTCCATAAGTACCTCAAAGGCTGTCACAAAGAGGAAGGTCAGGATCTCTTCTTGTGGATTCCAGAGTGCAGGAAATAGAATAATCAATTCAAACTGCGACAACTCGGGTTCAGGCTGGACATCAGGAAAAACTTCCTCACAGTCAGAGCAATACGGCAGTGGAACCAGCTGCCTGGAGAGGTGGGGGCTCTCCCACACTAGAGACATTGGTGCAATATGGCAGATATTGCCTGGTGATCTGGGCTCTAATTCCTGCTGTGGCAGCAAACCTACTGTGTGACCTTGGGGCAGTTGCCGTCTCTCTACAAGGAGTTGGAGGAAGTTGCTTAACAGAGGATAGGATTCTTTGCAAATAATTTTATTATGCTGTGATCATGAATAGAATGATGAATATATCATTCATTACATAAAGTATTTGTATAATGAATATTTTATGTAATGAATGATTATTTGTGTAATGCAAATAATTTTACTATGTTGTGATCATGAATAGAATGATGAATATGTCGTTCATTACATAAAATATTTTATTGGCTCCTATGAAGTCTTCATTTAAAACAGTACAGTACTATTAATTTATTACATGGGTCATCATTACATTCAGCTTTATCTTTGAATATTTGGAGTAGTAAATGTGAATCTAAAAGTGTTCATCTCTATTTTTCCATGTGATACTGGTGATCTGTGCCCTGATCCATTGTTTTGGATGAAGCTAATAAACCAGGTAGTGATGAAGTAATCCATATTTGGTTGTGTTTTTCACTTCCTTGGTTTATTGCCAAACTTTCTACAATAACAGTACTTCATAATTTTTAGTGCCGTTGAACTAATGTCAAAGGGACTCTGATCTCCAATTTGGAGCAAGCTACTACTATCATAATAGTGAATGCCTCCTTATACAGAATTGTTGCATTTCCGTCCGATAATATAAACAGGAAGGCTACTTGAGAGTCTAGCTTAATTCTGTGATTAACAATTTTATTGCACTCATTGAACACTTGTGTATTAATTTTATGTGACAGAATACTATCAGTTTCTCACTTTTCTTCACTGATTTGTTGAAAAATTTCCGTAACACTTTCTGTTTTATGAATGAGTAACTTTAAAAAATCATAGGTGCCTACATGGCCCCTTGGGCTCCTTGGAGGAAAGATCGAAAAAATATAATAGACAGAATTAGTAAGTGCTGCCCACTGCTTAGCAGTTCTGCATTTTTAGGGTTGTGACTACCCTGTGTCAAAATAAGTCCAGCTGACATGGGGTGTTTCTTTGACCCCAAATTTTGTCAGACATTTGTTTTCAGTGAAGGAAAATGTAATTAAACACAAAAATTTCATTGAGTGATAAGGAGGTATGAATTCTGCATATTTTTCAAACAGGAGCTGAAAGAGTCACTGGAAACAAGGACACACAGTCACTACTTCCAGGAACATTGTATGGAAAAAATGACAATATCTGTGAAATGACACTGTGTGACATGTACTGATCATGTGTACATGAATTACACAACGACTTAGTCTTTTTCAAAATAGATCAATGAGAAGTATTTTGACCACCTTGCATTAACATTAAGCTTACTAATACGTCCCTGCCCAGTAGTCCATCTCCCTCCCACGCAACCACAAATGTTGCATCCCTCTATTCCATTTGGGAATGGGATCTGTGCCCTCCTCCCTGGGCACGAACATTCAGATCAACCCTACCAAAGTTGCACTGAAAAAGCATAATTTGCAGTCAGTTTGTAAATTCTGTACAGTGGGATGAATTGCTGTTTCTTTCTCTAGGCAACCTTTTAAGTAGCTTGTTGCAGAGTCCCAGCGCAGCCAAATTACTGAACCAGCCAATCCCTGTTCTTGACTCTGAGAGCGAGTATGTCTGTTCTCTGGCACTGGAGTGCCTAGCTCACCTCTTCAGTTGGATTCCTTTATCTACGAGCATCACCCCTTCCCTCCTCACCACCATATTCCATTTTGCCCGCTTTGGTTGTGACACTCGAGCCAGGAAGGCATCCTCCATCAATGGCAGCAGCCAGAACTCTGTCTTGGGTCAAGAGCGTGGCCGGCTTGGGGTGCTTGCCATGTCTTGCATCAACGAACTGATGTCAAAGAACTGTGTGCCTGTGGAATTTGAGGAATACTTGCTGCGGATGTTCCAGCAAACTTTCTACCTCCTACAGAAGATTACCAAGGAGAACAATGCCCATACAGTGAAAAGCCGGCTGGACGAACTGGATGAGAGGTAAAAGAGAGCCAGCCAACAAAATCACAGTTGGCAGCCCTTCTGCTCATTTACTGCAAGACTGTCTTTACTGACTTCTTGTTACGCATGGGGTGTCTAATCACCTTTTTTCAGAGTTCCTGTGGTGAAGGAAGGGAGGTGTGCAGGTAGGTATAACCAGGTATGTTGGCTGTGGGAGGTTGCCTTTGCAAAGCCATTGTGGTGTTGCGGGTGTATATTTTCTTCCTCCCCATTCATTACAGTTTGACTGCAGGTCTGAGGTTGTACAAGATTTGTCTTCATTCGGTTGTTGCTGAAAGCAGCCGAAGAGACCCAGAGAGGTAAAGGAATATTCCTTTTCTAGTTGGCATCCCTTGTCATATTCTCAAAGGAGTGGGTGGAAAAGCCAGGCTCTGAGTTGAAAGAATATTCACTATGCACATGGAATACTTTAGAACTACCTTCCCCAAACACTGCCCATGCTTGCTGGAAGATGATGGGAGTGGTGATCTTGCACAACTGCAGGGCACCAGGTGGGGGAAAATTGCCCTTTGGTTTGAGAATTGTTATTGTGCAGTGAACAATTTGAGACAGTTCAGTTGGTGTTTTTTTAAACCGCCTGTGAACCAGCTATTCAAAAATGTTCTAAGATTGAAATCTGCTTTTTGCTTTTCTGCAAATCTATTTTAAGCCCGTTTTTAAAATGTGGAAGAAGGTTAGTCTTGAACAGTATTCTTAGTTTTGACAGAAATGTACTAAGAAGCCTTTTGGCTGCTTTTGTCGACTACTTTTGGCAAGAAAATAAAGCATACAGGAATATTTTAGCTCTCTAGAAGAACTGTTGAAATGGAAACTGGCAGGAATGGTTACAGGGTGCAACATTCCTTGCGTTGCATATTACTCTCATGCATCTAATGTATGGAATTTGAGAGCTCTGTCTTGCTGAAACCTGTTTCTTCTGTTGAATGCGTCTAGAAAGCTGAAGTTAAAGTCTTAAGCTCTCAAAACATTTTTTGACATTTGCTGTTCTGAGGGTTAGTTTTTCTTAAGTGTTTGGATGTGTTGAAGACACAGAACCTAGCTGAATGTTACGCAGTTCCCTGTCCGTTCTTCACCCCCACCCCCAGTCTTTTGCTTAATACACAAGGGGGACTTTATGTAAAATGCCTGTTGATCCTGGTTGGTTGCTATAGTAATTACACGCTTGCTTTAAATTGAATTGAATGTTAATTGGGAGCAGAGAATCCACTGTGAGTAGACTTCTCAAAACCTTCCTCATGTGGATGGTAGACTTCAGATTGTGGCTTTTGGTTCTGCTCTTTCCTCATCTGTTTTGCAAAAGCATAGCCACCCATTTCTTCATAGCACCTTCTACCTCATTGCACTTCAGAAGCCAATAGAGCTGGTTAATAGGCAGTTGATGTAGCACAGTCGCTAGAAGCCTTGGTAGGACATTCCTGGCTTAAAATCTCAGCTGTGCTTGACCTGTTCAGCGGCCCTGGGCAAATGTGTGTTTGTCTGACCCATCTGTTACTTTGAGGATCATGGTGCTGATAGTCTTGCGGGGCTAATTCGGGGCTTGTCTGGGTGTTGTTCAGGAAGCATTTGAACCCTTGAGGTAAAAGTTCTGTAAGTACCTATTTATGTAAATTACATCTCATGCTCAAAGACATAAATGATAAAACTAAAGGCATCAGGAGGATTGGTAAAGATTTCCAAGGCCTAAGTGTACTGTACACTAATTATAAATTCTCTTTCAAAAATAAATGCAGCATAAAGAAATGGAATCATTCTTCTAATAATCAGCTCTTCAAAATTAGCAGGCTTTGAGATAGTTCTGTCTTCGAATTAGGATTGGACAAAAAGAGTTATTTGGAAGAAAGGACAGGGTCATTGTTTCACGACTTCAGTCATGTGTCCTTTTACCATTGGATGACTTTATAATAGACACTGCTCAAGATCCAAAGATGCATCCTGTTGGGTTTATTTGATGCTGAGAAGCCGACTCTTCCCAGCATGATACCATATCGCAGGGTGGCCAAACCGAGGCTTGGGAGCCACATGTGGCCCTTTGACTTTACTTTGCAGCTCTCTGCTTGCTGCTGCCTGCGGGCTCCCGCTTGCTGCCCCCCACTGCCTCCACCCGCAGGCACCTGCTTGCAGCTCGCTGCTCACTGCTGGGGCCCATGAGCACCTGCTGGTGGCTCTCAACATCTGACATGTACTGTATGTGGCTCTTCCACTGAGTAAGTCTGGCCACCCCACTGTATCAGCACCAGATTTGAAAGTTCTCTCAGTTTCAACGTTGGTGCACCATCATGGTGTCATGATGAATATCTGTTAGAGATCCACAAATTAGCATCCTCTTGGATCTATGTTAAGAGTTACATTGAGAACCAGTATGGTGTCGTTTTCAAGGCCTACCTAAAAGGGCCAGTGCAGTGTGGTGGTTAAGAGCATGGGACTGGGACTCAGGCAGTCTGGGTTCTAGACCCTGCTCAGCCATGGAGCTCCCTGGGTGACTTTAAGCCAGTCACAGACTCTCAACTCAACCTACCTCGCAGGGTGGTTGTTGTGAGGCTAAAATGGAGAAGAGGAGAACTTTATAAGCCATCTTGAGTTCCTTAAAAGAGCAAGAAAGGTGGGATTTAATAAAATAAATAAACATTACATTACATTTTATTTTATTTAAAGTTTTTGTATGCCGTCCCCTTGCTATATAGCCTAGGGACGACTCACAGAAAGAAAGAAATATCATACAAATACAGTTAAAAACCAAATGTTGTTGTTGTTGGTTGTTGTTGTTATTCTTTGGTTCGTGCCCTTTGTCCACAAAGTAAATATGCTCTACTTGACAACATAGTTTCAGGCTTGAATAGAATTTCTAGCTAATTATTATTTTCTGCTAAGAATCCACTCCCTCATAGTGCTTTGCATATATTTCAGCAGCACCTATCCTAACTGATCAAATTAATAGGATTAGTTCATATTTTAAGAGGAACTAAAGTTGCTTTTGATGAGTCTCTTTCTGCTATGTTTCAGGTAATAATAGAATTGAAGGGTTGCCCGTCATGTAGGTAATTGTTGCAGGGTTTCAACTGGATTGTTTAAAAATGGCTCTGAGGTGCATTTTTAATAAAAAGAGATCAATGAGTGAATTTTGATATTTTGATGTTGTTGTTTCTTCTGACCAAATCCACAAAACACTTAATTGTGTTTTCTTGCATTTTTCCATTATAGTTACATAGAGAAGTTCACTGACTTTCTGCGCCTCTTTGTGAGTGTCCACTTGAGGAGGATCGAGTCCTACTCCCAGTTCCCCGTGGTTGAATTCCTTGCACTGTTATTCAAGTATACATTTCATCAGGTACAGCCCTGGAGAGTCGTTTCTGCTTGGCTTGATCAAGGTTTGATTGTCTAGTACAGTAGATAAAAGGTTACTCTCTGTAAGCTGTTGGTTCAGGGGTTCCACGTGAAGAATCTTAACTGGGTTTTACTATTAAGAAAGGAAATTTATTCTTGTATTTCTAAACAGCAGTACTCTTAGGAGCTGGTTTGGCCATTGGAAACTACAGTGTACATGGTTAACCAAGCTGGCCCATGTGGAATTAACATCTGATACCAAACAACTTGGGAGACTTGGCTGAGATCAGAATCTGTAGCTATTTTTAGTACAAGAGAAGAGAAAATACAGTACCACTGTTATTTTAAACAGCTCAACGAAGTGTAGTACTTTTAAAATGTCAGCTTTGCTAGTGTTTAGGATACTAGTAGGGTACAGTCTTTTGCATTACACAGAATCCTACCTTGTTCAAAGGTAGGGCATGTGATTAGGAGATGAAAAGAACTGTTTTGTACCAAGATGTGGTGTGCCTCCTTGCCTTGCATTCTCCAGCTCCAGGATTAAAATTAAGCCATACCACATGTGGCATCAGTGTATGTATGTGTTACATGTGTGTCTCTGTGAGTCTGTACCTCCATAAGCAGACCTCAACCTGAATGTCTCTCTCTCTCATATGCATATCTCACTTTTTAACACCCAAAGGAGTTTCCAGAGTATGCTGTTACAAAGATAGTTGAAACAGACCAAATAAAATTAGGATCTGTCTTGAGATACAAACCAACAGAATAACACATTTTTTCAGGGATCGAGTATTAAACACCCCAAAGCTCTGTGCCAAATTCAAAGGGCTCTCCCTAGCACTGAAAGGACTGGTGAGCCTTCCTGAAAAGTCAGTTGCAAGCATTGAATGCCATCACTAAAAGGCTCGTGGCTCACCGTTGCCTTGGCTTCCTTGAAGGCAAGAGAATCAGAAGATGTGCAGAAGGTTCTGAACATGTGCGAAGATTCATTTGGAAGCAGTGAACCCTGTTAGCATTCATTGGCTATTGAAGGACAGGGCATAAATTTCACAAATAAAGCTTTCTGTTAAAAAGAAATAAGACTATAAGGAAGGCCTGATGGATTAGCTCAAAGGCCTACTGGCCCAGCTTCCTGTTTCCCACAGTGACCCTCTAGGTGCCTGTGAGAAGCACATGTACTGGACATGGGAGCCATGGCTCTCTCCCATTCTTCTTCTTGAAGTGTACTTGAGGCTGCCTCTGCTTCTAGGTGCAAATGTGCCAGCCAAATCAAATGTACCAATTAAGTAGGAAAGTATAATCTTTTTCACCTTCAGGATTATTTCTTACATAATAGTGAATATATGTATAAGCCCAAAGGTAGAAATGCAGTACTCATGTGTCGTCTCTTAGATGCTCAAAGCATCCTCCATCAATGTTGCAACAATCCAGGAGCCTGTCCCTGTCATTGTGACATAAATTCTAGTTAGCACCAATGTTAAATGCTTGCAAGATGAACTGCTTCAGTTCATAGTCTTTATGAGGTCCTCCATGACCTGAGCAGTACTGTATGCCTACTTTTGGCCCTCCCCGTTGTGTACTATGATATTGTGTAGTCTGTCCTCAGGTTGAGAAAAAAAGCAAATGCAATGACTTGCTTTCCACAACCAAATGTGGATTGTACTGAAGATTGTACTGCATTGCAGAGCTGAACCTGGTATTTTTATTTTTTTTTTAAATGGTTGCTGCTGAATAATGGGAACATCGGAAAGGTGCCAAGAGAGGTTGGGGTCATGCTCTTTGAGAAGAAGCTAGGTGGGCCTTTGAAGAAAGTATTGGAAGAAAAAGAAAGCCCAAGTTTCTCAAGGTGTACCTATTACAATGATGGCTCAATGTGTACTATTACTAATACCTAGGTTGTTGACTTCCATATTTCAGCCTACCCATGAAGGTTACTTTTCCTGCTTAGACATTTGGGCTCTCTTCTTGGACTACTTGACTGGTAAAATAAAGAGTCGTCTGGCAGATAAAGAAGCAGTACTCAATAGGTAAACAATATGGATTGTGTTATGCAGTGAACTATGCCTTGATTGAATAAATTGTCATTTTTACTTGTTAGGTATTTTTCCTATCAGTCTTTGAGGACTTCGCTGTGATCTGAAGCCTTGTACTTTTGCTAGCAGCATAAGATGTGACCTTAAGGCTTTCTGTGCTTGTGTTTAAGATTGCTGCTAGAAAGAATCACTTATTTTATGTATAATGTTCAGTTTGGGTAGCAGATTATCAGGAGAAGTTTAGCTTCAGATAATGGTGTTGAGACACAGGTCTATCCATGTAGCAGAATGAGATGGCAAAATGTACTATACAACTTTAAGCTGTAGTTGAAAGATATCTTTGAATGCTTCCCATATTAAAATTTTAAATTTAGCAAGTTTTAAAAAATAATCTTTTCAAATAAAGTTATATTTTTAAGTCATTACCCACCTACAGTCTAAAGCAGCACGGTCATACCACCTCCTCCTGCTTTGAACCAGTATGGCTGGGAATGGAACTATTCTGAATTCTTGCAGAGAATTGGAGCCTGGAAAATCAGTGGCACATAGAATAGAAGGCTTGATTTTGTTGCTTGTAAGAGTACAGGAGGAATAAGTTTGCATAATTATTTCTACGCATGTGCTTCTTTAAAATGTAACTTCACAGCAACCTTGTGAACAGGAAGTTGTAAAGCGAACGTTTACATGTAAGTGTGGTTACACCACAGGAACAGACTTCCTGTCCAGTGTAGTCTGAGCCTGCTTTTAGCAGAACATATGTACAAGAATTGTCTAGTCTGAAAGTGGCAGTCATTCTGTCTGAAGTGACTATCTGACTAATCCTATTCTCTGCACTTAAGAGAGAAATTTTTTTTCCCCAACCTGGAATTGTCTGCAGGATGAGAGTAGGAATGCAACTCAAGCTTGCATACTTGCTTCCTTACCACGCAGAGAGAAAGATGTCTAAAAGAGCTCTCTGTTAATTAAATGTAGGCTCTCATGTTTAGATTTCTAAACTTGGAGAAATCCATGTTCAAATAGCCACAGGGTTTCTCCTCCAGTTTGTCATCCGTGTCACTCTGAAGGCAATAATGGAGGGTTTGCTCACTTGTTTACACCTGCTAGAGAAGAGGATAATGCATGTTCCACAAGAATGATGGGACACAAAGTACTTCCTGCAGCATGCTATGTCATTGGCAGCGGTTGATGTTGCTGTACTGCATTTTTTTTTCTAGTTTTGTAACTGAGGATAAACATGGGAAAGTTGGTTGACTTCTGCATTTACAGCCGGGTAAATACCTCATTTCTCAGAAGAAGCATATTTGAATGAAGTCATACTGTTCTGTTTAGATCAAGGATGGGGAACCCAGGAGCCAAATTCATTATTGGGGAAGCTTTTTTTGAGGGGCAGCAAAGCATATTCCAGTGGCAGGCAGAGTTGAAAAATATCAGCATATTTTAGCTTAAAGCTCTTATTCTGGTAACTCAGCCCTACGAAAGGCTGTTGGGGCATTTAGAATGGGGAAAAGTGATACAGAAGCAGTGAAGCCATCAGACGGGGCAAAGGAGATGGGGCCAAGCGGCATGACCAGCTGTGGAAAATCTAAGTGCCGGGTTGGGGTGCCAGTTGTGGCCCCTGAGCCTGAGTTTGCCCACCCTTGGCTTGAATGCCATTACAATAATTATGCTTTTGTAGTAAAGGGGCTGCATTCCTCATGTGTACACTCAGTCTTCTCCGAACTCGAAAACATCACCTCTGCTCTTAAATGTCTGAAGTTCTGTGCAAGGAAATTGAAGGGTTCTGCAGCCTGTATGTTTTGCACAGAGTAAATCAATTTGCAGATTCTTACTTCATGTAATCTTGATGCAGGTAGGTAGAAAGTGCTGCAGGACGTTGCAAATTGTGTTCAGCCTCCATCTGTTGAGATTTTAGCAACAATTTTTTCCAAGCCTGTCTTTGGAACCACCACATTCTTCCAGTTGCTTATCTTTGGAACCACCACATTCTTCCAGTTGCTTGTTTTAAAAAGAGAAATACCAAGAGTCTTGGCATGCTGATTGACTGTTGTGATTATGATGCCATCAGTATTTCTTATAAGTTATTCTTTGTGGTCTCTGTATCACACATGTGGGCTTTGCACACATGTTTAGAGCTGTTTCAGGAAGATTCCAAAGCTGATTGATTATTATTTGGCGGGAGGAGGGCCCAGAGACATGTCTAGCATGACGACAGGCTCCTGCTGAGATTTCCATTCTTCAACTGCCATTATAAGCACATTGGGAAGCTCCTCCTCCACTTACTTCATGAAGTTGTTCATCTCCCGACTACTCAGATTTCTGTATTGTTGGGTGGTTCTTACCAATGATCTTCTCACTAGAACCAAGAAAAAAGGAGAGAGAAAAGAAATAGTGTTATTATTCTTGTCTCCTTCTTCCCCTTACTTCGCCTTCATTGAATAGACAAAATGGCACTCATAACCGTGTTCCGTAATTATGTGGCACGTGGCAGTAAACGTCCTCCAATGAATGCCCACTTCCTACACCTTTTCTGCCTGGAGGAAAACTCAGGTCATTGATGCCTGCTACTCTTGCCGGGCTTTCACCAAACTGTTGGGCAGACTGTCAAAAAGATGCACTGTGGAGCTGTGCCCTCCATATGCATGATGCCCAGCCGTCCACCTCAGACCTCCTATGCCTTCCAATGCAGATGAAAACTTAGATTCTCCCCCATTGAAAGTACCCAAGATGGGGAAGCCAAGGAAAGTGGGCAAAAAGAATGAAGCTCCAAAATCTCTTGCTCTTACTATAGAGAAGGAGAGTGGTCAATGCTCTCAGAAATGCTTGGACATTCCTCCTCCTGCTGGCTTCCCATGTGCTGAAGACGTGGTGCTGACATGAGAGCCACTCACCCTTCTGCCCCACTACTGAAACCAATATATGAACCTCAGTCTCAGCCTGGGTAAAGTACTTTGGTCTCAGAAGGCGAAATTTGCCATCTGTTGCCAGCAATAATACTATGCCCAGACCCAGTATCAGTGGAGAGACACATTTCTCGTGTACTCTATTGAGAGTGTTTTTCTGTGTACCGAGCAAGATAGATGCCGCTACTGCTCTCACTCACTGGCCTCTGAGAGAGACTGCAGAACCCACTGAACACCCCCTCCTCATCATGGGGACTTCGATATGGACTACTGTAGCGAATGCCTTGGCTCGGTCGTCTCCAGGCATGGACAACCTCATTGGAGCTCAGCTGGATCCAATCAGTGCTCTTCCCAGGCGAGTCCCAGTTTTGCTGTCCCACCTTCTGGTCTTCCTTCGGGTTCTAGATAAATAGCTCCATCCTGTGGCAGACCACCTTGCTCTAGCTTGTCTAGCCATCGCTCAGACTTAATTGAGCATACTCACTCTGAACATCTACTCACTATACATCCATCTCGACTACATGCTCTCCAAACCGATGTTCCACTGTACCTCCTGATACACTGGAACCTACGCATGATTTTCCTGTCCTCTGGAAGACGCTGGTGTATTTTCTGCTCAGGTTCCCCTATGGCACATGGCCTCTGTCTCAATCCTAGACAAGAGTCTAGCCGGGCAAAAGACCGGTGGTGGTCTATACCAAGACAGCTGTGCTGGCCACTATTCCACTCTTACCCACACTCCTTGATGCAGTGCACCATGAGTGGAAATTTCCAGCATCGGTGGCTCCTCCACCTTGTCAGCTCAAAAATGTGTATCAAGTTGAAGGGAAAGACGCTGAATTTCTGTTTCACCTTCCTCAGCCCAATTCTATTACTATCGAGTTCTCTCAAAGCCACTCTAGAAAAGAACATTCCAACCCATCCAACAAGGAAGGCAGATGCCCTGATGCCGTCAGTCACTGCTTCTACTCTTCTGTGGTCCTTTCGATCAAGATGGCAAATTATCAAGCTATCCTGGCCTAGATATCATTTGATACTATGAAACAGAGTAGCGTCCCTTTGCTTATCTCTTCCTAAAGATACCCAAAACTTGGCCAATGAGATAAAAAACCGAGGCTATTCACCTGGCCAGACAGGAAATTCATACCACACAACACCAGGCAGAATGCTGAGCCTGAAGCATGGCAGGGGCAATAGGCCTTTGTCGCTTTGCTTGGCTTCAGTCTTCTGACCTCTCTGTCAAAGCAAAGACAAGAATTGAAGACATGCCATTTGATGGGGCAGGCCCAGTCCATGAAACCACTGATGATTGCATGGACTCTGTCTAAAAGGCAAAAACACTGCCTGTCATTTGAGTCTTAGTGAGACACCACCTTTGAGATCTTACACTTCTCGTAAGTGGCACAGACCTTCCTACCCATACCAGTCACGGCCTACTGCTACCACTGCTACATGCCATTGTTCTACTACACAGACTAGCATCAAGATCCCTTGTCTCAGATCCACCCAGTTTGGAGTCATCAAGATGACTCTAGGAGGCACATGTGACTCCCCTTGAAGCCTATTCACTCCTCCCCACATTTTAACCATTACCTTCAGTTCTTTTTTGACTCTTGGGCTACCATCACCTCAGATTTGTGGGTACTCTCTATAATTCTCCACAAATACCATATCAAGTTTGAAACTCATGTTTTACTATCATGAAAGGGACTACCCCCTCCATACCCCTTCTTGAAGAAGTTTCCTCCTTATTCCAGGAGGGAGCCATGGAACATGCACTACCTGAGACTCCTCCAGATATTTTATGGCCCCTAAAATAGATGGAGGCCTTTGTCCAATCCTCAGTTTGTGGGCTCTCAATTGACACATTAAACCTAAATGTTGTAGAATGGTTTCTCTCCATGCCATTCTCGCACTACTCTGCAAAGGTGTTTGGTTCACATCCGTAGACCTTAAGGATGCTTATTTCGACATTTCGATTGAGGAATCCCACAGGGATTTCCTCCACTTTCAGGTGAATGATGAACCCTTCCAGTTCACTGTCCTCACTTTCAGCCTGGCAGCTGCTCTCCATATATTCACAAAATGCATGGCGGCTGCATTTTGTGCCCACCTTCATCTCAATAGGTCCATGAATATCCCTATCTAGATTTACTGGCTTATAGTAGCTCCATCCAAAGAAGCCTCTTTACAAGCCACTGACTTCGCATGTTCTCAAATTAAACAACTTGATCTCTACATTAATCTGACTCTCCTACACAGTCGATCCACTTCATCAGAGCTCGACTCAATTCTACCTCTGTGAAGGCTTTTTTATTCCAGGACAGACTATCTACTCTGACCAGTCAGTGCTCATTCAGTGACTACCACAATGATCCAGCACATCCTCTGCCTACCATCTTCATCAATCCCTCCCACTCAACTACATATGAGACCTCTCCAGTTCTGGTTTCTTAACATTGTTCAATACCAGGACCAGATCTCATTCCACCAGACTCTACATCGCCTGTCAAATTCCCCACAAGACCCCCATCTCACCGTAACCACACATGCCTCCCTTCTCAGTCAGAGAGCCCATTGTGGTCATTCCTCACAAGGCCGTTCATCAACTTTTTAGAGCTCCTGGCTGTAAAGAAAGCCCTTGTTGCCTTCCAAGCCATTATTCCATACCATCACATAGAGATCATTATGGACAACACCACAGTGGTTGCCTACATAAACAAACAGGGTGGGACCAGGTCAAGCCGCCTCACTTCTCCTGCCACCAAGATCTGGCATAGGTGTACCACTTGACCTACCATGATGGTCACTATTTATGTTGTGACCAGCAATGTCTTAATGGACTCTCTAAGCAGAACTTTCACCCAATATCACGAGTTGGAGCTGCACCCTTCTGTGATTCCTCTGGGACCAATGGGGTATCCCCCAAGTGGACCTATTTGCTACTCAGTACAACACTGTTTGCACCCACTTCTGCTCAAGAGCAGGGGTAGGCACCTGATCATTGGGGATGCTTTTCTCCTGTTCTGAAATGGCAACCTGTTCTACCTCTTCCCTCCATTTTCCTTATTTCCAGAAGTCCTCGGGAAGCTCTATCGAGATCTCATGGACTCCATCCTTGTAATGTCCTGGTGGCCCAGAAGACACTGCTTTCCCACATGTACTAGACCTCTCTAAAGGATTTTCATTCATCTTCCAACCCATCCTGATCTTCTCTCTCAAGACTGGGGGAACAGTTCTCCATCCCAACATAAACACCCTCAAGCTAACCGCATGAAGAATTCGCCCATGTCCTCATCACTAATGAACATCCCCCCCAACTTGCAGCACATTCTAGATGCCTCCCTCAAGCCTCTTGTAAACTGAAGAATGCTAAGTGGACAGCGTTTTCTACATTTGAACAACAGCATGGTTTCTCTCCAGTTACAGCTTCTCCTGTCCAGATCTTTCTCAACTCTTTATATAAATGAGGCCTCACCTGTTGCTCCATCTGTGTTTATACAGCTGCTATCTCAGCTTTCCATACTCGGATCCAAGACTGATCGACTTTCTCTCATTCTCTCATTCAAAAATTCCTCAAGGGCATCTTTAATCTAGTCCCACCTGTCAGACAAACTGCTCTGTCCTGGAGCCTTTCCGTTGTCCCTCATGCTCTCACCAAGCCTCTGTTTGAACCTATGGCACTGACAGATCTCTGCCTCCTCTCTTGGAAAACTGCCTTCCTGATGGACATTACATCTGCCCATCAAGCCAGTGAACTCACTGCTCTTCAAATAGACCCTTATATCACCTTTCATAAGGACAAGGTTGTACCGCACCCTGACCTTACCTTCCTACCTAAGAAGTGTCTTCCTTCCATATCCAGAAGACCATTGTCCTACCGGCTTTCTTTCAGAATCCTTCCAACCCCATGGAGATGACCCTCCATTCTCTAGATGTCCATAGGGCATTAGCTTTCTACAAATTTAGGACTCAATCCAACAATCACAGAGACTCTTCATTGCATATGGTGGCTTATACCATGGAATGCCTATTTCCCCCCAGAAGCTCTCTAAATGGATACTCCACACTGGCCTGTGAACTCTCTGATCTCCCTCTGTTTGGCTTCATTAGAGCATATTCTACCAGAGCTGCTTCAGCCTCCATGACCTTGTAGTCAGGAGTGTCTCTCACCAGTCTCTATAGAGTGGTGATACAGTCAAATACGTCAACCTTCATTCGCCATTATCTTGATGTTTGAGCTAGAGAGGACTGCGCATTCAGCAGAACTGTCCTCTCCTGTCTGCTCCACTGAGCGACACCATCCTTCTCCATAAGGTAAACTTGCCAGTCTGTGCATGTGTGATGCACAGAGACCACAACAAATAAAGGCAGGTTTCCTTACCTGTAACTGTCATTCTGTGAGTGGTCGTCTGTGCATTCACACATACCCACCTATCATCCCCACGGGTGTCGTATACATATTTCTGACATTGCGTTGACACATCTCCTGTTCAGACATTCATTTATGTGGCAGTCTCACGTTCACAACTCAGATCTTGGCAGGAACCCCACCTGGACACTAGGTGTGTCTGTGGGCCAGTCTCCACAGGCACACCTTACAGATTACTTACTGATTGAGTAATCAGTCAGCTTTGGAATCTTCTCGAAACCGCTCCACGAAGAGCTCACATGTGTGAATGCACAGATGACCACTTGGAGAATGACAGTTACAGGCAAGGAAACATGCCTATTCAAAGCAGAACTTTTCTCATCTCATACATAAGATCTCTGCATGAAGCACCTTAATGATGCTAGTGACTCATGACCTGGAGACTCTGTTTCAGAGATTACATTACAATCTAATGGTGTACACGGTCTACACGGGAGTTGGTCAACCCAGAAGGTTGCTCTGAATAATATGAATATGCACATGCGTGTTCATTCCGACATTACAGCCATGAACATAGAAAGCACTGTGTACGCTCAAGTTTTCCCTTGTCTTCTTGAACGTGGTCATAGGAATAGGATTAGCTCTGTGAGCCTTCAAGAAGAAAGGGTTGGTGCTTGGAAGTTCCTGAACTTGGACAGACAATGTAGAATGGATTTCTGAACATACACACTGTATTTATTCCAATATTTCAGTCTTCAAGGCGGCACACTACACTGAGATCCCCTGCCAGCACTGAAAATGTGCCCAGCTGGAGCTCAGAGTAGAAGTGCAGAATTGTACCTGAATGTACAATTGCAATGCCTGACAGAGCACCTTGCCTGAGCTGACCCAGGCACTACAATCACTACCTGAAGACTTCTTTCAAGTGCCATCTGTGAGGGAGGCTCAGAGGGTAGTAACAAGAGTATGACATGTTTTTCCCTCCTTGCTCTTGCACAGGTACGAAGATGCCCTAGTTCTACTGCTGACAGAGGTATTGAATAGAATACAATTCAGGTACAACCAGGCCCAATTAGAAGAACTGGATGATGAGACGCTGGATGATGATGTAAGAAACCAAGACCCCTGTAGGTCTAAGATTTACTTTGTCTCATCGGGGAGCAACTTCAGGCAGTCCTGAGACTAATTTTTAGCTCTTGGTCCCCCTGTGCACAGCATTCCTTCAGCCATGTGTCCAAACCACTACCATAGAAGGTCCAGCTTTAGCTGGGAAGCAAGCCAAATTTGGCCTTCCTTAGGCTCTGTAACAGTGTTGGCAAACTCGTGGTGGTGGTGGTGGTGGTGGTAATTTTTGCCAGCACCAAATTGGGTGACCCGAACCGCAGAGCAAGACAGAGGGTTCCATTCTCTTTCCACAGTCTGAACTGTAGATTGAGACAACTACACACCACAATTCCATGTTGTGCAATCTAAATGCCTGTGCAAAGTCATTACATTACATTGCTGGAATATTTAGAACAAGATTCTGATGCTGATCTGTTGACCTCTTTGCATCAGGCCCCCAGGCCTGCAAGCTTGTAAAGTTTGTCTGTTGCTGGCTTGGAAGTTTCCGAGGTCATTTCTACATTCTCCTTTACATGGAAAGGAAGATCTGCAAATAGAAATTTAGCACAATGGGGTGCATAGCAGGTTAGGAATTTTCTTCCATCTATGCTAGTTCTGGACTCAGAGGGATTTTTTTGTGGCATGGTGGGCAGTGAGGATTCAAAGCTAGCATTCTCCACCCAGATTCTCAAGTTGTACAATCCGCTGTATTATTTCAGGATGTTGTCACCACATTTTGCTGCATGTGGAGATCTGGTCAAACATCATAGTCATTTGAAGAAGAATGTAAAATAGCTGATCCTGGTATTTTTTTTCCTCCAGCAACAGACGGAGTGGCAGCGGTACTTACGCCAGAGCTTGGAAGTAGTGGCAAAAGTTATGGAGCTTCTGCCAACACACGCCTTCTCTACCCTGGTAAGGAGGCAGCACAATCTTTTGCTCTCTCTGTTCCCAAGAGCTTCAGAGCCACTTCACTGCTACTTCTCAGACCTGCTTTGTGATCTAAGGTGGCATAGGAGTGAGAGGAAATTGGCTAGATTCCCTGAAAGAGAAAGTAGGGTTGTGAGTTCCCTCAGAATTACTGTTGCCCCATATTAAGCATCATCTCAGATAGCAGACTTTGGGAAGAGATGTGCAAACCTGTGGAATACATGGCGGAACACAGTCCTTTCTGGTCTGGAATGGAGACGCGTGAAATGTAGACCCTTTAGAGCAGTGGTTTTCAACCTTTTTACAGTTGGGGACCAGCAAAAATAGGAAATTGTTTTGGAGACTGCTGAGGCAGAAATAGAAAGCATTGTGAAAGCATAATATAGTATTTTGTGTGTTAGTTTTTTAATATAATACCAAAAAAAGAAAATTCTCTAAAAGAACCAGAAACTGAGCAATAAAAATGCTAATAAAAGAATGAAATATTGAAATTAAATGTAATTGAATGCAACTGACATTTTTAGAGATCAATATTTAATTCAAATAAGGCTACTGCAAAATCTGCTGTTGCTTCTTTTCAAGAATACTTGATCTAAAATTTACAATAGTAAAATACAAAATCAATATAAATGCAATACTATACCCATAGCAAATACAAATTCAAATACAATATTAGCAGCAGAGCAATACAAAATCAAACAAACCTACTTAAAACAATACTATTCATAATGTTAAATACTGAAATACAATGAACATCATCCACTCAAACCCCAATACACACCAGCCCAGATTGGCAGAGAAAACACACTCGGTGCAACCATGCCTCAGCATTTCCCTTACCAGCAGAAAGCACAGCAGAGAAAGGCCCCAGAGGGCAGACCGGCACAGTGTGGCTCCCACTGAGTGGTCTCTCCCCTCCCCGGCCTCCTCAGCGGAGGAAGAGTCAGGGAATCTACTGGGGGGGAGCACAGCTAGCCCCTGTGCTAGTCTTCAGCAAGCAGGATGCGGCTGTCATGCGCACACACGACAGCAGCTCTTTCACAGACCAGCAGGAAATGCCAGCAGATCAGCAGTTGAAACACGCTGCTCTAGAGGACAGTACTGAGGATGAGTGTTACTTCAGGCCCATCTTTTGTCAGGCGTGTGTCTCACATTCAGATATGTGAGGGAATGAAGACCGCTGCCACCTTTGGATAGAAAGCAGTGTTGCTCTGCCAGCAACACACTGTGGTTGCACTCAGGATCAGCACACACTTTGCAGAGTTGCTTTCTTTGGCCCCAGATAGAGATAGGGCTAGGCTTTGAAATCTGTTGTGAGCAGCAGCATGGGGATGTTCTACCTGGACTTCCCCATGGAGCCCAGGGACTGTCGCATGCAGCATCAAGCTTTCAGACTTCATTTTCTTTCATTTCGGTGCCCATGAAACCTGTTGAGAGAGAAATTGATCTTAGGCCCAGATTTTAAACCACAAGATCATTTCATTTCCACAGTAATTGAAACTTTCGTGTTTATGGTTTGCATCTTCAGTTTCCAGTTCTCCAGGAGAATTTGGATGTATACCTGGGACTCCAACAGTTCATAGTCACTTCTGGGAATGGTAAGATGAACTTCCTTTATCTAAAAGTTCAGAAATATGTGCTGTTTAATCTGTATTGCTATAGTACTGTACTGATCCACTTGATTGGTGGTTTATTTAAAACATTGCTAACCTGCTCTATAACCTGGAACAGTTTACTTACAGTCAGTAAAAACAAGACAGTCCATGCCTACAGGTTTATGATTTAAAAAGTTATGACACATTAAAAAAAAGATGGAGAAGAATGAAGAAAAAAGCAAGTCCTCCTTTTTTATTTATTAGATGTATATCCCACTTTTACACTGAACTCAAAATGGTTTATATCATTCTTCTCCTCCTCCTACTCTCAGTCTTATCCCCACAACAACAATTCTGTGATGTAGCTTGGCTAAGTGTCTCTGACTGGCCCAGAGTCACCCAGTTGGCTCCATGGCTGAGTGGGAACTCGAAGCCAGGTCGTCTGAGTCCCATTCCCATGCTCTTAAGCACTACACCACACTGTACTGCCCTTTAACATAATTCTCAGGGAGGTTTACAGTAAAATTCAGTTTAAAATACATTTAAGCCAAGATGAGTATAACAACTACAGTGAGAAGCCTCAAGCAGCATAAAACAGTAACAACCCACGTTGCCTGGTCCTGCAAAGATGCACCCCCCTGGAAGGAAGCATTTCCGAACTGGAACAGGCACCCAGTAGCCATTCACTTTGCCTCAGAGGATGAGGGCAAAGCCTGAAGGTCTTCTACTGAAGAACTTAATAGTTCATGAAGGAACATATGAAGATAAGTGATCCTTCAGGTCCTAGGTTGGGAAGGGTTGTGTTGATCAAAACCAGCATGTTAAAACCAGCTTGGAAATGGACCATTAACTATTATCACAGTGTTTCAATATAACTTGTTGCATATTAACTTCTTTCTAATAACCCTGGTAAAGAGCATACTCGCTTGAAACAGAATTTTGTACCTCTGATTGGATGGGCATGGAAGAAGACCTATGAATAATGAAAATGAAAACTATTCTCTTCAGCAGTGCTGCATTCTTAAATTAGACCTCTTAAAGACTGCAACATTCAGTACCTCCAAGGCAGCTAATGCATTTAATGTAATTACAGTAAATGCTTCATTTCCTGGTAAACTAGCACCATGGTTAGATTTTTCCAAATGCTTTGTGTGTTACAAGGTTATGGCTATGTATAAGCTTTGTATTTAAATACTGTCAAGTGTTTATGTGTCAAGGGTTGGAGTTGTCAAACGAACCTAACTGTCCAATTAACAGAAGTGCTTGCATTCTAGTCTTTCCTTGCAAATATTTTTATACTGAGGGGCTCGGATTGTCCTTGCAGGTCACAGGCTGAACATCACTGCTGAGAATGACTGTCGGCGCTTGCACTGCTCTTTGCGAGACCTCAGTTCCTTGCTCCAGGCCGTTGGCCGGCTAGCTGAGTACTTCACTGGGGACATGTTTGCTGTCAGATTCAGTGATGCCCATACCGTCGTGGAGAGGTAGGAGACAAGATGCCTTGTGGCGGCGGTGGCGATAGATTCTGCGTCAGGTCTGTCAAGTGTGCTGCCGCGCCGTGCTCCCAGCTGGTGCTTCTGCCCTAGTCACGGTCTTTCTTTACACTTCTGAGCGCTCGTTACTTACTTTGATGTTGCCATCATTACTAGTTACAGGTCTATTCCACCCAACAGCCAAAGCAGTTCGCGACAACTTGCCTCTATAAAAGACAGCATCAAATGCAGTATAAAGATTGAAATGGTTAGATATAAATAACGACCAGAGCAAAATCTAATAGCGGTACAAAGATTTAAGATAAAGTAAAGGATTTAAAACAGACAGCAACTAAACACCAGATGGCGTTCACCAGCCCCCGAAAGAGTGCAGTATGGGTGCCCGGTGAACCTCGCTGGGAAGCTCATCCCTGCAATGGGATGAGCTGCTCCGCACACACAGCAGAAAATCCCTCTTCTTCATAGCTACCCACCTGACTTCCTTTGGCAGAGGATGCTGCAGAAGGACTACTGAGGATGATTTTAGGCTCTTGGCTGCTATATATGGAAGGAGGTGATCCTTCAGGTAACCTGGCCCTGAGCAATTTAGGGCTTTGGACCTTAATACTAGCACTTTGAATTGGGCCTAGCATAACAAAATACTGGCTTAAAATGATTATGCTGGCCAGTCCCGGTGAGCAGTCTTGATGTTCTGTTGCAGACCATTTGAAGCATCTGGGTTGCTTTACAAAGCAATCCTATGTACACACACTTCAGTAATCCAGCTGAGGGCTTACCAGAGCATGGAGAACGGGCTAGGCTATCCCTGTCCAAATAAGGACATGGCTGTGAAATCAGCCTAAACTCATGTGCACATACATTACACCATAAAGGAATGTGTGGATTGTGCTGTCAGTTAGGGAAAGGGATGAAGATAATGATGAGGGGAGTGGAAGCAGAAGGCCTGAGCATGTGCCACTTGGAGAGGTTTAGCATCTTTTATGAGGCTTTTGACATGTCTGCCCAAATCAAAATAATCAGGCTGCTTATTTGATGGGAAGTCCAGGATTTGATTTGTTTAGAACACTGGCTTCCTTCCCTTCCCTTCCCTTCCCTTCCCTTCCCTTCCCTTCCCTTCCCTTCCCTTCCTTTCCTTTCCTTTTCCTTTTCCTTTTCCTTTTCCTTTTCCTTTTCCTTTTCCTTTTCCTTTTCCTTTTCCTTTTCCTTTTCCTTTTCCTTTTCCTTTTCCTTTTCCTTTTCCTTTCCAAGCTCGAAGTGGCTACCAACAATATGTTTTTGAAAGCAGCAGAACATAAGCATGGTTAAGTAGGCCCATGAGGGGATATAGATGACCGATGTCTAAACATTATGGCTGCACATTTGAAAGCGTTGGCCTAAGCGGACATGGAGCATGGGAGCCCTGCTTCAGGGTTTTGCACTTGCATTGTCTTTAAATGGACGAAATGGGATTTCTGTTCTGGTCCTTGTCCTCCTGCTCAGGACAGAGTCCCTCTTAACACTGAGCTTATGCTAAAGCTAGCAGAGTATCCTGTATATTCAGGACTCTACTTGAATTGCATCCATCTTCCTTTCCTCTAACCTCTTCTCCAACAGGCTGGTCAAGGTAACACTGTACGGGTCCCAGATTAAACTCTACAACATTGAAACTGCTGTGCCATCTGTGCTGAAACCTGATCTTATTGATGTGTGAGTATAAGTGTTAGAAAGATACCAGCAATCTTCCACTGGAATCTGAACCCTCTCTGAAACTAAGAAATAGTTGTCTGTCTGCAGTGGAATTCCTTAGAGTTTTCCCCCCTGCTGTTCTTGTTGTGACAGAAGTTGCTAAAAGCATTTGCAGATCAGAAAACCAGAGGGACTTGACAGCATTGAAGTCGTACCAGGGCACCACCAGACGGACTTTCCTGGTGAGGCTCAGGATCCCAGCAGCAAACATGTTCACTAGGCTTTGCTTCTTGAGATCCTCCATGCACTTTGGAGGTTTCCCCTGGTTATGCTTTTGCAGTCTGCATGCTGCACCTCAGTTACCACTTACGAGGACTTAGAGGCAGAGCGAGTCCGAAGGGGTCTCCCGGGCCATCTGCTCTGACCCCGGCTCCAGCCAGCTCCGCTCACGACCTCACCTCCACCTCTGGATGCTTCTCTTCTGGGTTTCCATAGGCCCAACCACAATGGATAGTCATCTTTTCCTTATGTACCTGAAGCCCTTCCTTAGTATTGCTTTCTCTCCAGTGACGCAGCTACCTGAGTTGAGCTATGTCATGGATTGCTCGTTGCCTGACCTCAGCCAGTCAAGCTCCTGTTTTGCCTAACCCCACTTGTAGAAGGTTTCAAATCCTTTTTGCTAATGCTGAAATTTTGCACTGTACCAGCTGATAGAGATGAACCAAATAAATTGTCTCCTTGATAAATAAAGCAAATGCATACTGGAAAAATTCATATTGGAGAGGTGCATTCCATTGACACAAAGGTTGGTCTCTCTTGGTGGTGGTGATTTGCAGGAGAACACTCCAAAGGCTTAGCCTACCTGTCGGTCCCCACCTCTACATCCAGGTGTTCTGTCCCACCTCCTCATAGTGCTTCTTGCTACCTGGTGTCCTTTCAGAATTTAATAGCACGAAAGACTAATGGCCCTATTTGCCCCTCTTTCTTTCCCTTGAATTTAAATTGAAGAAGCTTTCTCTCTCCAGGCATGCACAATCTCTGGCCGCCCTGCAGGCTTACTGCCACTGGCTAGCACAGTTCTACGGAGAAGTTCATCAACAAAATCCAGCAGAGTTTGTCTCGCTTGTCTCCACTGCCCTGGAAGCGATTACTCCGCTAATCAATTCTAAGGTATCTTCACTCAAATAGAATCTGCCTTAAACCCTAACCCTCTTTCCCCTGGTCATGACATGTATCCAGGAGCAACTGGTATAGCAGCTTTGCAGGACTACCACATCCATTCTGTTGCTTGACACATGTATAATAAGAAACTGCCAGTAGCAACTTGTTGGATTGGGCGAGAACAAAGGGCTGCCATTTTGCTGGAGCTTGGGGTTGTTGCTTCTTCAGTTTCTGGTTTTGCTGTGAGCAGACAGGGTCAGTAAGCTTAGTCAATGACACGCCTGGAATTTCAAAGTTACAGGCGCTATCTGTAATCTTGAGCTGTAGTCTTGGACCAATGAGTAAGTTTCTCTGATCGGTTGTTTGATTATGAGAGTTTGGCTACCCATTCTGAAGATGCAGGTCCTAAATGAAGGGCTTCTAAAAAGTAATACTCCCTTCAGATGTCCATCCTTGGACCAACATATTAGTCATAAAAATTGCTCACTCTTAAATACCTTTATTTTCTGGCTCTTTCTTTTGTTCAGTTAGAGCAGAGGTTGAAGGACTCACCCATCCTTCTTCTATTTCCCCACCACCACCCTGCTTTTCCTAGGTACAAGAGAAGTTGCTGCTGTCGGCCTGCCACCTGCTTGTCTCCTTGGCTACCACAGTACGGCCTGTGTTTCTGATTAGCATCCCAGCTGTGCAAAAAATGTTCAACAGGATCACAGATACCTCTAATCAGCGGCTTCCTGATAAGGTAAGGTATGCCTCCCTGAGCCAGTTGTCATTACATTGGTTCTGATGGGGGAAGCAGCTAGAGGACGCTTGAATTAGTGGCATTCTTGTGCAAGCCTGAGGCCTGGCAGGCTCTGGCAGCACCATGGCCTGAGCATCATGAAGGACCAAAGGAGGCATCGAGAAGGTTAGCACAACAGAGGTTGTGCCACAGAATGAGAAGACATTATGAACACCTTTCGTCACTTTGTTCATTTTTTTCATGTTCATAGAGGAGGCATAAGTAGGCACTGTGAACTATGAAGTCAGGTTTGCATGTTAGGAAAAGGGCTACTAACAGCTTAATATCATGTTTCATAGATGCTTGTGGAACCCTGGAGCCAAGCAGTGCTCAAAGTGGGTTTTTTTAAAAGACACGCTAAGAATAAATTTGATAAGTAGTACAAAATACCCTCATTTATGTTGCCACTCTTCAATAGCCTCAGGTAGAATGGGCGACCATTAAATATTATAATGGAGTATAGTCCTGGAAAGCTGAATTTATTTTTTGAAAAAAGTAGTGTTCTCAACTCCAAGCCTGTAGAGGAGAGACACAAAAGATGTGCGGGTAGATTCCATTTTGCTTAGAAACCAGAGGGTTAGTAGTTAGCTCCAGGCCTTCCAATGTAATCATCTTGATTGTCCATGCTGAGGTTTAGAGGGACTGTGTGACTCAGGAAAAGCTGGTGTGCTGCAAATTCTAAAGGTCAGATTCCTGCAAATCTGAACTCATCTGGCTCCATCATCTGCCATGTCCAGTGGGGGCTGCATTCAGCCTGTGGGCCACGTGTTGCTTGCTCATGACATGGGGAGTAGGGAGGAGAGGCTGAACACAGAGTCTGTGCCAGCGTCTCTGTGTGCCTTTTGGGCTCCTCCGTGTATCAGGCATCCTAGCTGGCCCTTCTTGAGTGTTTTAAACCCATTTGAACCAAAAGCTACCCCACAGACACACATGGAGACCCTTAACATTAAGAACAGAATCATCCTACTAATTGACATAGATCTTTTTTCCTGGCAGGATGGTCACTTCAGTACAAAATAAAATCCATCCTGCCTATATAAGACTGTTGCTCTGCACTTTGTTTCACCCAAAGATTCAGCCAGTGCTGATCCCTGTTTGCATGTCTTTGTGACTCTGCAAAATGTGAATTGTTTGGATCATTAGAAGCGTGTGCACAGGATTTTTCTCCAAATAGATGAAACTGGAGTAGCTAGTTTAGCTAATTGAAGCCCGTTTTTTCCATATTCACTCTTACTAATCTGGTCCAGAATTGCATCCCATGCACTGGCATAAAAAGCCTGCTGCCCCCCCCCAACCCCTTTGTTTTGCTCTTCAACTAACCTGATTGGATACAGAAGGGCATTCTCTCGTCTTCATTAACTGACTTAGCATTTGTGCTCCAAGGATCTGGGCCTAACTAGATGCCTCTGTAACCAGCCTGGGTGTTAGAGCATGGGTTGCCAGTGAACAGAGGTGGAGCATGTGTGTCATGACGTGTGGATTCCCTGGGCGAGCTAGCCCACTCCCACTCCTAACATGGAGCCTGGACTCAGAGGTTTGGAAGCGAGCTCCCAGCCTGAAGGTGTTTGGCAGAGGGAAGCAATCAGTATCCCTTTTCTGCCCACCTTTATCTTTCTCAGGTCACACCAGCCACCAGATTATACCTCACAGGGGCAGCCCGCATGCCACCGTGTGGCTTATGTGGCTGCCATGCCTACTTACATCCAAACCGGCCTTCCACTTGGTGCTGTTATGCTAAGTCAAGCTTTCAGCTGAAGCCCTGTGGCCCTGCTGTTCATTGTGGCTACATGGTAGTGGGATGGCAAACCTGCCCGTTGCCAGCCTCCTCCCGCCAGCCTTCAGAGCTGTTCTTGGTGTGCTCAGCCTTTTCCCCCCTCCTCGTTGAATTTGAGTTTTAGCTTGTCGATTTTATTCTCTGCAGGCTCAGATACTCGTGTGCAGAGCGCTCTCAAATATCCTGCTGCTACCATGGCCAAACCTCCCCGAGACTGAACAGCAGTGGGCCATTCGCTCAACTAACCATGCCAGCTTAATCTCTACCCTCACCAGGGATTACCGCAGCCTGAAATCCAGTGCCATCTTGCCCCAGAGGAAAATACAGCAGGATGATAGTAAGTCTCCCCAGCTATAGGCCTCTGCTAGCAGCTGCTCTGCAGGCACTCAGTAGCCAGGCCTGAGGGACTGGTACGGTTAGCAACTGGCCCAGAATGCTGGCCTTTGTAGGCATGGGTTGGGACCACAAGTTCCAGGACACAGCTGCTCAGCATAGCCGCTTCTTACATCCTCGCACTTGATTGGTAATTAACCCTTACTTACCGCCTATGAGTAACACTAAGATCTTGACATCCTCCTTGGGTGCAGTGGGGTTTCTAGGAGTTATTAGGACCTGCCTCGGATTCTTTTTGCTGCAATCTAGAAACTGCTTGTGGTGCACCAAGTAGGTGAAGTGCATCTCCCAGCCTACATGCTGTTGCTGTAGGACCCATTATGGTAGTGTCTCTGTGTTTTCCCAGAGAATTACTTTATCTTCCTATAAAACCATGGAGTATCTGGGGTTCTGAAGGAGATGGTGCAACTGGCAAATACCAGTGGTATTTCCAGGTTCTCAAGTGTGCGTGTGTGTGTAAAATCAGGAGAGTTCAATTTACAGTTTAGATGAATCCAGTCCTTCGTGAAAAGGGACACATGCAAGAAGTTACAATTTCCAGACATGTAGCCATGTTATTCTGTTGCAGCAAAAATAAGGAAGGGAGGCTTCCTAGCTCCTTAAAGACTGACAGCTTCATTCTGGCACAGTCTTTGGGGACTGCAGCCCAACTTCATCAGCTGCATGCAGTATTATGAGGAGCTTCAGGTTCATATGAAGTACAATACATACTTGCCATCTGGGACTATTGGGTGAGGTTTAATAAATCAAATAAATTAATATACCTATTGTAGTCAGCAAGAAATTAATTCTTTTTTCCTCCTCCTCCTCCCCAACAATAAATTAACTCTCTGGGTTCTATGAGAGGAAGGGCAGCTACACATGTAAAAAGAAAGAAACCCTCCATAATGCTCCAAGCAGCTAATGCAGAGTCTGCAACAGCATGTGCCCGAATGAATAGGTTCTCCTTACATGAAAGGTGATGGAGGGGAGAGGGGCTGACAGATTTGGTGCAGATACTCTTTTTGCTTGGCCAATAGGATGCCCTTCCCTTGATTCAGAGAAAAGCACATTCAAGGAATACACATTCCTGGGCAGTCGGGATTTTTATCGCTACATATTTCTGCTGGCTGACCTAAAGGGCTGTCCTAAATGTTTGATTGTTGTTTACACTGGGGATGTAAAATGAGAATTTCGTGGGGGAAGAAGAATTAGGAGATAATGCAGCATCTCCTGGAATGCAGTAGGAGCATCCAGACATCATAGTGCCGACTAGCTAAAAAGCTTCTGGGGCATTTCACAAGACTGTGTTTGGAGATCATGCAGCCATCTTAATTACAACAGCCCTTCATCAGTTATGTTTAAGCTTCCGAACCAATATATTTGTGGCTCCTGCTTCTATTAGAGAAGTGAGACACTCAGCCAAGCTATGTGAAATGTGTAAGCGTGCGCACGTGTGCCTTTAATGATCGCTGATACAGACCATCAAAGATTACTAATTGTAGCTTTGATGTTTAGAACCACGCAGATACCGGAACTCGTTGGTTTAAGTGCCCAAGGAGGGCACTTGTGCTCTGGCCGTCGCAGCAGTTATACAGCCTTGCGCAGCATTTCCCAGACTTTTGGAGGCTGAGGCGTGCTGCTACTGTGCTTGAAACTGAGCACAAACTTTCTTTTTACGCAAAACTAGCGAAGAAGTTAGAGCTATCTGCTTTCAGGGTGTGTAGTTGTTCATGGAAAGATGGGGCAGTCTGACAGGCTGCAGCAGGTGGCTGGGAGGGACCAAGGGCAGGGCAACACACCGTAGCGACACAGCGGGTAACCTCCTCTGGGCTGAGCGTCCTGGGCCCACGGTGGCCTTTGCCTCCTGTGGAGCCCTCACTGGTCACAACCAACAGCCGGGGAATTTCACTTTCCCACCTCTACCTCTTCCTGCTTTTGCGGCAACCAGAACCCCGAGGGCAAATGTTGAATGTCCCCTTTTGATTTTGCAGCTAAAGTTATTATCCATCAGACCCTTAGTGTCTTGGAAGATATCGTGGAGAGCATCTCTGGAGAAGCCACCAAGTCCCGTCAGATCTGCTACCAGTCGCTGCAGGAGTCTGTGCAGGTCTCACTTGCCCTCTTCCCAGCTTTCATTCATCAGTCAGGTATAACAGCAGGTCCATCCTCACTGGCACGAGTAATTCATAAACTCTTGAGTTCAGGACTCCTGTGGGATTGAACGCCCCCCCCCCCCCGGCCCCGGTCCTGTCAAGACTCCTCCAGGTGCTGCCCTGCACTCAGCCCCTTTCAGCAAGAAATCCTGAGAGACTAAGTCGCTCCCTGGGCTGCCACGTCACCCACATGCACCCATCCGGTGCACTGAGCATATTCATAAGTGGTCCAGACAGGGTCCTGCATGTCACTGGGCAGGCTCAGCTTCTGAGCCTCTTCCGTACCAAGGAAAAAGGTAGACCCTCTTGAATGCCTGCAGAGCAGATGAGTCAAACATGCAGCTTTCTTGTGTTGCATGTACCAGCTACCAAAATCCATTGACCGTGATCTACTCTTGCTTGTTTCATCAGGTGGAAACAGGTAGAATTTATAGCCCAGTGCCTTTCCTTGAGACGTGGAGAGCAAACTCTCTGTTGTAGAGTCTCTTAAATTTCTTTACGACCTCAATGGCAGCACAAAAAAAGCAAAGCAGGTCATTTAATTTTGAACAAAAAATACATTCTGCGGAATCAATTTATGTATTTACATTTAAAACTGTCTTTGTGTATTTGCATTTATATCACACCCTGGAGACCACATAGTTTGAGCCAACAAACAAGTGGCTTGATCCAGTGAACGTAGCTGCGTACATTTCCAGATATCGCATCCAGTATCAACAGTCATTTGTATATAATGATATACAACCCTAACCCTTCTCCTTAGACAAAAAGGATCCTTGAACACTGATAGACATCAGTAAATGAGGACAGGGTTATAATCAAAACTGTCATGATAGGAGACACATTGTGTCTTTCAGTAGCACTGCTGCAATGACCCTCTGTCCTATTTCCCTCCATGCAGCTTGTTGGATTGTTGGCCAAAGATGCAACTCTAAATTAAGTCTGCAGCGCCAACCTTTCTCCCAAAGGCAGCATTACAATCAGTAGAATTTTGGAACCGCTCCACTGCTCAGATCCAAAGCACACTAGCTTTCCGGAAGGTCCCAGTCATTTCAAGTATTGTCCACTTGGGGTTTGTGGGTGTGTTTCTCTATTTATATGGGGCGGTGGGGGTGGGACGACTTGGTCCTCCTGTTGTTTTGGCATACAGTTCCCATCAACCTAAGCTGTGCGGCCATTGGTGAGGGATCATGGGAGTTGTAAGCCAAACATCTGGCAGGTTGTAAGTTGGCCACCTGTCATTCATACTCTTCGATGCAACGTCTTTTATGGTCCTGTTTAAGAGACGTATTCCTTCTACTTCTTGCCTTGCCAATGCCATTGCAAGAAGCCACTAGAGTTCGATATAAGTCCTTCCAAATCTAGTCTGCCATTTTGCTATGGGGCTCAGTGTGTTTTTACCCTGAAGATCCTTGTTAGCAGCTCCCTGGCTCCTGAAACGGGAGCTAAGACGTCGGGCCCAGGGCATTAGCTGTGTGATGGGGAGTCTCACTCTGAGGCCCGAGCCCCAAATAGCACAGGGGACTGCTGTGCAGGAGGAGCAGCTCATCAAAACATTGCAGCTCTGTTAATGTTTCCTCTTTTGGCTCCTCCATCTCCTTGTTTTCAGATGTGACAGACAAAATGCTGAGTTTCTTCCTCACCCTGTTTCAAGGGCTGAGGGTGCAGATGGGCATGCCTTTCACTGAGCAGGTCATACAGACTTTCCTCAACATGTTCACCAGGTAATCCGCCCCTCCCTCCATCACGTAGCTTTCAGTTCCTTTAGCACAGAACTTCCACAGCTAATACGGTGCATAGCTCCCCTCTGAGACAAGAGCATGACCGGGGGGATCCACCCTTTGTCCTCTGCTTTTCCTTGGTTGCACACTCTGCCGGGGAGCTTGAGGCTTCCCTGCAGTCACTGTGCTTGTGTGTGGTGCCCTAGAGAGCAGCTGGCGGAGAGCATCCTGCATGACGGGAGCACCGGATGCCGAGTGGTGGAGAAATTCCTGAAGATCCTGCAGGTGGTGGTGCAGGAGCCGGGCCAGGCGTTCAAGCCCTTCTTGCCCAACATCATCTCTCTCTGCATGGAGCAAGTCTACCCGATCGTGGCTGAGGTTGGTCCGCCTGGGTGGGGGCTGAGTGGCCGATGGAAGTCTCCAGAGAGGGGAAAGCAGAAACCTCTGCAGGGCTGCATGATAGCTTAACTCAGACAAAGGTGTGAAGCAGGAGTGTTCCTTCCTTCCTGTGGGCCAAATGTGAAGATGCTCTCAGGATGGGGAAACACGTTCCAGCAGGGGTGGGCGAGGAGGGAACCGAGGCAGAAGTGGCGGGGTCAACATACTGACAAGTGGTGTTACTTAGGTATTCAATTATTGTAGAAATGCAGGAGAAAACAAGCAGAAGCCAGGAAACCACCCGGCAGGTGGTGGTCAAGTGAAAGGGAACAGCCAGGGGAACTGCAGAGAGGCGGATTCCTGCTCCGTTCCCGCCAGGCAGGGTGGGTGAGATTCCACACCCCTGCCCTGCCCTGCCCTGCCCTAAGAGCCGCATCGTGCTGCCGGTGCACCACTTGGCTCATGACCGAATCCATGAACTGACTCCACTGATGTCACTGATCTTGGGACCATGTCAGGTGATGGCTTACCGGTGGCTTATTTCACACACCACAAGACCAGTGGCAAGCAGCACACAGGTAGCAACCAACTTACATCAGCATTCTAAGTGTTAGGAAAACATTGGCGCTAATACTTGTTCTGCTGCTTCTGTATGGGAAGAAGCCTATCGAATCCAAAATTCAAATCTGTGTTTTGAGGGGTTAAAAATCAGACTTCTTTTTGTTTTAATTAGTGTACTCCTTAAAGGAGCAAGCTATTTCCCATTGGGTACTGCTTGAAATTAACTGGATAATTAGCTGCTGCTTATGCTGCATCACAAACCGGTGAACAATAATGCCCTTCTGGCCATGTGCCTTGGGCTGTGTTTGACTACAAAATCCGTTCAGATGAGGACGGTCTGGAAGCTGTGTTTTTTCCTTCATCTTCAAGCGATCCTCTCCTGATGTGAAAGCAGAGCTGTTTGAGTTGCTTTTCCGAGTCCTCCATCACAACTGGCGGTACTTCTTCAAGTCCAGTGTTCTGGCCAGCGTCCAGAGAGGGGTCGTGGATGAGCAGATGGAGGACGAAGCCCAGTTCGGTGCCATTATGCAGGTACCTGAGTAGCAGTTGGCCAGTGTTGCTGCGCCCAGACACACTCTTCTCTGGTTCGGCAGGGTGATCGCGTGTGCTCTTAAAGTGCCTTCCAGATTTTTGCCATACCAGGCAATTCGTGGACCGCTGTAATTCCACAGCACTGCTCCCTTACTTTCTACTCTAAGCAGTGAACTCTCTGTTACCTTTTCAGCAGGACATTACTGAGAAGCCAGGTTCTCCACTGCCTTTTTCACAGTGGTTGATTCCAGCCAGGCGCTTCTGGCCCTTGGCACAAGCATCTGGGTCATGGCCTTTGGAAAGAGACTCCTGTTTAATGTTTTGTGGATGTTCTCCCACCTCCAGCCAGGCTGCCACTGAGGGCATGGTCCAATCTCTGCCCTTTGTGGGCCATTCGCTGTTTTTGTCTCACACCCTCAGCTGCTGGTTTGAGGAAACTGGAGCAGACCTTTTCCTCTGATGCTTTGCTCCTCTCCTTCTGACACCTCGATCTGTTTTGGATCAGGGCCATTGAATGAGGGCCATCTCTGCTTCTTTTGGTTGCATAGTTAGAAGACTGGTCTTTGTCCCCAGAGCCAAGGAAGTGAGATTTTACACCCAGAAAACAGCTTAATCATGAGAATGCTGGACTGGCTCCTGTGCCCCCAGTGTCAACTAGCTTCCACGTCTGCTTTCTTCAGAGCCGTTTCCCCACTGCAAAACTTAGCTGGTGCTAAAAATGCTGCAAGAGAGTTTGTCCCATGGCTTGGTTGGTCTTGGCTTACGCTAGTGCTGGGAGCTAGTCAGACCTTCCATGCGGCAACATTGTCATAGTTGGGGAACTGGTGCTGTGAACACAGTGTAGAAGGAGCATCCCCAAGTGAGCCCAGGAGCTGCCTGGGAAGAGGAGCAACTGGCACTTCTCTCTCACGCTTCCTGGCACTTGCTCAGAAACCAAAAGGGGCGCACACCCATAGCCCCACTGTGGCTGTCCTGCATAAGGGGTTGCCCTGGCAAAGGACTGGCCTTTTGCTCCTAAGGACTGAGGCGTATAGCATTGGATGGATAGGCTTAATCCACAAAGCCTTGCGCTGCAATAAATCTGGTCTAGTCCTACAGTGCCACAAGACTTTTAACTGTGTGAGTGAAGGCAGCCTCGCCTTAAGGGCCTTGCTCCTCAGGGGGCAGCCCTTGGAGGAGACTCCAGGTTTTCCAAGCCTCTGCCTTCACTCTGTATCGCTGTAGCTGAAAGAGTTGTAGCAGCAGCAGCCGCAGCTGCCACCACATTTCCAGGTTTTTTGCATAGTGGACTTGTCTCACTCATCCTCCATGTTTTCTTACCAGGGTGGTGGCATCTGCCATGAGGATGGGGGAGTGGGGTTCTTTGGGGCTGTGCTTGGGTATGTTTGGCTGTGTCACTCTGCCCGCCTGCATTGTGTGGCATGTTCGGAGCTGGCTTTCAGTCCCGGATGACGGCTGGTCTTGTCCTAAGAGGCTCTCCTGTTCTGCAGGCCTTTGGCCAGTCTTTCCTGCAACCAGACATACACCTCTTCAAGCAGAACCTCTTTTATTTGGAGACTCTGAACACAAAGCAGAAGCTGTATCACAAGGTAAGCCCCCACACTTCAGCTAATTTGGAAGAAGGGTATAATGCATATAATAAACTACTGAGAGAGGAGGGGCACAGCAGATGCTGAAGGCAAGAGGCTCCTGTTTTCCGTATTTGCTGTTGTCCACACACCACTGTGGCCTCGTAAGTGGCTAGTTACTTACTGGCAGGGCATGTCTGACTTGTATTCTCCCTTCCATGCTGACTACTGAATTGTCTGTGGGAGGAGCAGGCCTAAAAGTCTTGACAAAATAGGGGTAGTGATACTATTTCATGTTGTGAGGTGGCATATGGGAAGAGCTGCATTTCTGCCTGGGTGGAGTGCTGCTTCCACAGCTGCCCTCTGACAGTTACGGCTTGCACAGGTTTTGGGCCGTGCCTGAGCCCACAAGAACCCCAGTGATCCAGAGGGTCGGCGTTCAGTGAGACTTGGGCACGCTCTGTCATCACAGCAGGCCTATCCAGGGTTGCACTGCAGGTCCAACTTTACTGCAAGAGCTGGCCATTTTAAGTCTTGCGAGAGATCGCTAAAGCAGATGTGCTCAGCTGTGGTGTAGGTATTAGCCTCTAGTAGCTCTCCATGCAAATTCTTATCTCCACATCCCTGACATTGAATTGGCACTGCACTGGATCAGAGATGTGAAGCATAATTCACAGAACCCTGGAAAGAGGTCTGCAGGCAGTGCTTGGCTGGAAGAGCCTAGTAAGGGCAGGCTGGGCTGTGTATCTTCAGTTCTCCTGTCACAGAGCATGCTGAGAGATGGTTCCTTTCTCTGCAGAAAATCTTCCGGACAGCCATGCTCTTTCAGTTTGTGAATGTGCTGCTTCAGGTATTGGTACATAAATCACATGACCTCCTACAAGAGGAAATTGGTATCGCCATCTACAACATGGCCTCTGTGGACTTTGATAGCTTCTACACAGCCTTTCTCCCAGGATTCTTGGCCAGCTGTGATGGTGTGGACACCAACCAGAAAAGTGTTCTCGGAAGGAACTTCAAAATGGACAGGGTAAGGTTGGGCTGACACTTCGCGAGAGATTCCCTCTGCAGGTTGACTGGCGCGCCTCTCCCACGCCCAGAACAACTTTGCCGGCAGAGTTGGAGGGGCCTTCCCCCTTCCATGCCCTGACTCTGTCGAAGTCATGTCATCTCCTCCTGTGCACTGGCATTTATAAGTTCAGTGTGCCTATATTTTCCTTTATGAAATGGAACGCCTGAGTAGATTAGTGTGAGCCAGAGAGCCAGTGTGGCGTAGTGGTTAGGAGCATGGGACTGGGACTCAGACGATCTGGGTTCGAGTCCCTGCTCGTCCATGGAGCCAGCTGGGTGACTTTGGGCCAGTCACAGACTCTCAGCCCAACCCACCTCACAGGGTTGTTGTTGTGGGGATGAGATGGAGGAGGAGAATGATGTAAGCTGCCTTGAGCCCTTTGTAGGAAAAAGGCAGGAGACAGACAGACAGACAGACAGACAGACAGACAGACAGACAGACATAATTAGTTGGGATAGAATTTCAGAAGTGTTTAACTTTTAATCAGGGTACTTTTGAAAGAGAATAAACATTTCTTTGGAACTCTTGCCCCATTTGCCCAAAAGTCTAGAGGTCCAGTGAAAGAGGGAAGGAAGCCCTCAACAAGTTTCCATGCAAAACTTCATTTCGCATCCCGCTGTGCCCTCATATGGCTTCATCCTGACACCTGGGGTGATGCCTGTTTTGTTTCAGTGCTTCTCAGCAGAAAATCTACTTTGACTTTGCTTCATAACATTTCAAGGTGCGATTTCAGGGCTTTTCAGTTTTTAAATGTGCTCAGCTTTAGTTTTGAAGTAGCTAAATGACATGGCCCCAGATGACTGAAAATTGAGCACAGAGAGCATGAAATGCTTGCCAAGGATGGTTTCTTCTCATTCCTAATGCAAGAAAACTTTTTGGACAAATGACTTGCACTCCAACTACACTTTGCTCTAACAGCTCGTTCTGCTGCTGCTGTAACCTGTCTTTGTTTTTCTCTCCCTTCCCTCTTCCAGGACCTGCCATCCTTTACACAGAATGTACACAGGCTGGTCAATGACCTGCGCTACTACAGACTCTGCAACGATAGTTTGCCCCCCGGGACTGTGAAGCTATAGTACTTGGCACCAGGTGCAGGTTTGGATCCCTGTAAAGAACAGATCTGCCTCCTTGTCTTGTCGCGGCCTCTGCTCCCCCGATCTTGCCAGGCCTACAGGATGCAGCACCTCACACGTGGGGCACACATTGGAGCCACACACCACGTCCCTTTCTCGTTCCCTTCGCACTCATCTCTGCGACTGAGTCTCCCGCAGGGTGTCTTAAGGCCGGCTGCAGGCTGTTCCCCTCGCTGGGTGTTTTTGTCTTAATACTGTGGCATTTGGTTGCGTCTGCAGGTTTCAGTGGCTGGTCTTGTGCATCAATTATGAGGCAGAAACGCCAAAGACTACTTCAGATGTTCCCACCTTCACATCATTCCACCTTCCTCCCTCCCCTCCTCCTTCCTCTACCTTCCCCTCGAGGTGACACCCCTGATCACCACCTTTTTTGTTTTTAAATTGCCTTGAAAGCCTCCCTGTGGCCAGTGGGGTTTCTGAGAGGGATCGACAGACTGACTTCCGTTTCTTTTTTTTAAGGAAACATTTTTCTCATCATTCCATTGTGATACTAAAATGTGCTTAATGGAAATAAAAAGTGCTTACTTTGTTGTTTTAACCTGAGTTGACCTCTGCTTAACCACCTCAGAGGCCTTTCCTTTCCAGAACTTGGGGGCTGGGAGGGGGGCAGCAGCGACAGAATTGGAAGCAAATCAGCAGGTAGAACCTGTGGAAGCTACTCAAGGTATGTGAGGCTGTCTAGGTTGCTTGCTGACATGTTATTTATACAGAATACGTGCCACAGCACTGCATCCACCTTTTCACTCTCTGTCACGATTCTCACGGGCCTTTCTTCCAGGCATCTTCTCAGGGTAGTTTTGCCTGGGCTTCTGTACATTATTTAATTTCTTCAGAAAAGCAGGATGGGGCAAGATAGACTGGATAAGCCATTGGCCCATGGCCATCTAGTGAGATGTGTGACTGTGTGAGCAACTTGTGGTCCAACAGGTGTTTCAGCTTACAACCTCTCGTCTGCATCAGCCACATCTGGAAGGACACAAATATTCCATCCATGCTTTGAAAACCTGGTAGTCTTGACCAAACACTATAAGGTTCACCACTATTATGATTCCTCTTATTGTAGACTTGTTGGACTGGAAAGGGGTGAATCCATGTGGCTGGCATGACAGTTGAAATGTTAGGACAAGGGTCCCCAGCATGTCACACATGGGCACTTGCAAAACTTCAAAGATTGGCATTGTTGATAGACATAGGTAGATCCAGGGCTTTTTTTGTCATAGAACGCACCGGAATGGAGTTCCGGCACCTTTTTTTCCAATGGATTTTACAAAGTGATTTTGAATCACCTGTCGGCGTAGCTGGTCAGCAGCAAACATCATTAACATAGAAACATAGAAACAGAGCGAGTCAGAAGGGGTCTCCCGGGCCATCTAGTCTGACCTCCAGCACCAGCCGGCTCTGCTCATACACGGAGAATCCATGTATGCTGACCATTTGTTAATTTGCATGAAGCAGGTGAATAATTACAAAAAAGTGTAAACGTTAGTGGATATTTATCACTGAAAGAACTCCCTCCCAAAAAGCAACTACTGGACATGGCCAAAATACCCATTTAAAAGAAGCATCAGCTGCCTGCAATTAGTTGAAGACACAGCCGAGGATCCTTGGACGTGACAGGGAAACATCAAATTGTCCCCCACTAATTAGATGTTTTGTTGGTAGTGCCCACCAGTTTCTTAAATTCCTGAATGTGCCCATGGGTCCAAAAGAACTGGGGACCCGTATCAGGGAATTCCCAGTGGCTTGAAGCTTGCAACTGTGCTGCATTTGTTCTATGAGTGGGCTGTACATCTCCCCCACCACGTTACTGACATGGGTTCTGTTTGCTTTTCTATCTGGAGCCCTCAGGTGGTATTCGGTGAGGATGCAGACACCCAGACACTCAACTAGTGGCTTTAAGAGAGAGAGAGCTTAAACGGATGAATGTGTTCTGATTTTATTTTTATTGGTAAGAACCTGTGGTGCTCTCCTTGCCATCTTATTCAGGTGCTCATGTGTGGTGTCCAAGTCTGTTTTTCTTGTTTGATTTTTGTCACATTACCGCTCTGCATAGCCCTGGCCTGATGCCGGATCAGCAGTCTTGCAAAACTGCTTGCCAGTTGCAGTAGCATGTTTACCCAGAATGAAAGTGTATGTTTTTCTTGTCAGGATCAAGGGTACAGATCTGGAAAGATGCCCAGGTCCAGCTGTTAACACAGCTGCTTATCTCGTTTCTCCAGAGCGCATGGGCTCTGTGAAAAGTCTGCTTCAGTGTATTGATTTTGTTCTGTCTCCTGTTACGGAACTCAGGATGAGTTTCCATGGAGTTCCCAGGGGGTCTCCTATCCAGGTACTGACCAGAGCAAGACCTCCTAAGCTTCAGCAGGGTTTCTGTTTCCTGTTTATTAATTTATTATACTAATGTCACAACTTTTTTCACTCATATGGAACCCCAGATGGCTTATGTGAACCTGGTCTGTTCCACTTTTATTCTCACAACAACCCTGAGGTAGGATAAGTTGAGGATCAGGGTTATCCAATGAGCTTCATGGCTGAGTGGGGACTAAAGCCCGGCTCTCCGGGTCCCAGTCCAGCACACTATTATACCACAATGAACCACAGCCTTGGCCTAAATATTCTTTCAGCAGGCAAAGGCCTTGCCCTGAAAAAACGGACCCTGCAGTGCTTGCAGCTGCTTGAAACAGCTGTTGTTGCAAAAGTTCTTTTTCATGGGTGTAGCTTTCAAGTTTCTGCCGGAGGCACCCACCTCAATGAATGGATTGGCTACCCGAAGCCACGGCATTGCAGCTCTTGTTGGCCTACACTAAATGTTTAAGTTCCATCTCTGGTATGTAATTGCTGAATGGCTTTATTTAAGTATTGTTTCCTCTTTTCTCACTCGATGGCAAAAAGTTATAGTGTGGTGAACGTCCTGTGTAGTGATTGTGAGTCTAATACATTTTCTTGTGGAGCAGCTCTCATATATAGGAAACAAAGCAAAACATGCACGTTGCTGCAAGGAGGTTGCAGTTTGAATCTTGTCACTGGGCTTGAGAACCAAGAGACGGACGACGTGTGTGAAGTTGCGTCTGTTGAGAGCTGATGTCTGTTTGAGGTGGACGTGGGGCCCTTGCCTGAGGGTGGAAGGGCGAACCAAGAGAAACCAACCGAGCAATTTTCCTGTAGGAGCAATGGCAGCAGGAGCATCTGCCACAGGACAAAGCCTCTGTCCTTGACGTGTGTGTCAATATTTTTCCTAGGGTCAGCAAATGCCCCACAGGTTAAGTGGTGCCATTTGCCATCTGGATTACAGCCAGTTCAGGGTTGTGGAGCAACACAGTGCTTTGAGGCCTGGCCACTGCTCCCGTGCGAGCAAAGGAGGCCGGAAGACCTGGCTGACACCTTGTTTTTGCCAGGACTGGTTCCTTGGCAGCTACTGTTTTGGGAGGACTAGATGGGTCTGCGCTTTGTCCAGACAGTGCCCCTAATAATTTCTAATTAGCTGTGCTGTGCTAGAGGAGCTCAGAGCTCCCATGGAATCAGGCGCCCTTGTTCCTGTGCTCTTCGTTAGGTTCCATCTGCTTCCCTCTTAGGAGGAGAGAGGCCTTTTTTTAATGGAAGACTTTATTATTATTTTAGTTGAATCTGCCCAGAACCTAGCAATTAACCTGGTTCTAAACACAATTAGCCTGGTGCTAAATATAGGATATTGTGGCTTTGATCCCTCAGGAGTGTGTGTCTGTCTGTGACAGCCTTTGTCAGCCTGCTGATGTGTTCGGCCGCATTGTTGGCTGGAAGGGTTACGGGATCTGGGGGATGCTGGGCTGCGGGAGGCTGCTGGATTCCAAGGTGCAGCATTGGTTCTTCTCATCCATCTCCCTAGGACAGTAAGCGCTGTTGTTCACAACTATCCTGGGAAACTGAACTATGAAGACCCAGCCCAAATTGGTGTTTCCAGCAGGAGAGTGCCCCTGTGGCTTATGGGTAATGCATAGTGGTATTAAAAATACATTGGTAAATGCAGTGTGTGCATGTTCCTGCTAGTTACAGGAATGCATCCCCCAACAAAGTCTGGTTCAGATGCATGAAAGGGCAATTCACATAGCCCAGCATTGGTTGATTATATTATTTAATGCATCATTGTGCATGGTACTTTACAGATCCCTACCCAAGGAGCTCACAACTTAAAGCTTGACATAGGAGGAAGGGAAGCAACCCTTAGGGCTGGGTTGGCCCAGATTGGACAGTTTAGTACTTGGGGTGTTGTGGAGCATATAGGTACTCGGGTTCTAGGTGGTGTGGAAGTTTTAACCCTTTCGGTGTACGTTTTCAAGGGACGAATGCCTTGTGTTCAAATTGTTTCTGTGCTTGCCTGGAAATTTAACAGTTCTGTGAACCCTGCCCATCTTGTTAGATAAAATTAACAATTTGTGTGGCCCTATTTTGCAGGGGAGGGTAAAAATTTCCTTAAATCGGGATAATGTTCCGGGAGCTGGGATTCACACTGCAGACAGGCAGCAGCTTTTTAAAGAGTCAGCTGGAAAATAGCTGTTTGCTTAAGGTCTATTTTATTAGTGCTGGAGAGCAGACTCCTGTTCACAGAATGTCCGTAGCCATAAAAAAGATTAAAAAGTCAATTTTCCTACCTTTTCTATTCACCATTGTTTTCCATTTGGATGCCTCTTTCATCTGCATCCTCTTCAAAAATAAAGGAATAATCTTACGTTGTGATTTGGCCCAGCGAAAGGCTAAATGTTCAAACGCATAGATGGCTGTGAAATTCCTGAAGCGATTGCAGAGCAGTTTCTCTACTGCCTTGACTCTGCACAGAGTCACTAGTGGGGCAGATTCCTGTAGGTTTTTGGACTTGCATCTCCCGTCAGGAGAAGGGTGCATCATTCCCTGTGTAATCATAACCTAAATGCATTTAGGAAATCTTCTGTGTGCTTTAAATGCATTTTGTTTTCTTGCTGTAAACTAGTAACAGTGAATTCTGCCCTTGATAGTAATACAAGCTATAGGCGCTTTTGCCAACCAGGTGCATTCCAGACGGCTTGCCCTGCAGCTCCCACCATCCCCCAGCCAGCATGGCCATTGGTTGTGCTTCCTAGGGGATAGTGGGACTAGTCGAGGCCGGCTGGACAACACCCAGGTCAGGAAGGCTGCTGCCCAACGGCTCTGCCTTCGTGTTCCTCGCTCTGCCTCCCCGGCTTTTCCCCGGGCCGCCTCACCGCCCAGCAGCCGACAGAGAGGCCAACCGCCGCCCCCCAGAGGAGGTGGGAGCGGAGCTGCGGGGCGGCCGTGCTCGAGGGGCCCGGCGAGCGGGGCGCCCGCCGGGAAGCGCGCTTCAGGGGCGGTCCGGAAGCTGCTCGCCGCCCCCTCGCCTCGCCTCGCCTCCCGCCCCCGGGGCAGCCGCGCCAGCCCCCCGGGGCAGGGCAGAGCGGAGCGGAGCGGAGCGGCGGCTCGGCGCATCCCTCCGGGCCATAAACCCGGGCGGCGGCGGCGGCCGGACCACCGCACCCCACCCCACCCCAGCGGGCAGCCTCCATGGGTTTCCTGCAGCGCTGCGTGGCGCGGAGCCTGCGCGGCTGGGGGAGCCTCGGGCCGCTGGCGGCTGCGCCCTCCGAGCGCCTCCCCGGGGGGCGGCTGTACAGCACGGGTGAGTGGGCGCCCGGGGCTGGGGGGGTGCGCTCCCCTCCGCTCCCCTCCCCTCTCCCCCAGGGTTTATTCGTCGCTGTTGCCGCCCCGCTTTTCGCTCTCTGCGCTGTGCCTTCTCTAGCACATCAGCACAACGACCCTGCGAGGTAGCGTGGCTGAGAGCCAGCAAGGTTGCTGTATTGCTAGATTTGTATTATATTTCTGTCCTGCTTTGTTTCCCTTGCAAGGAATCTAAGGCTGCTTACGTGGTCCTCCTCCTCTGACCTTTATATTCGCAATAACTCTACAAGGTAGGTGAGGCTGAGGGTCAGTGACTGCCTAGAGTGAGCTTCCTGGCGGAGCAGAAGCTAGGGGACTAGAAACTCTGTCTCCCAAATCTCAGGCTCATGCTCAAACCACTACACCACTCTCTCATCTGCTTGTCTTTGGTGATGACTGGGCTGGAGCACTTTAGGATCTTTCTGGAAGATGCACTCTGCTTGCACATGACTTGCCTTGAAATACTCAGGTTAAGATGCAATGCTGTGTATACTTCGATTTCCTTTCAAGTCCAGCTTGCAGCATGGCCTGGCTGGGGCCTGCTAGAGATGTAGGACTTTCCCCCTGTAACGAGACCCTTAGATGGAACTTGCTTGGGCAAGGCTTCTGGCGGCCTTCCTTTCCTGGCCTCTGGTGCCCATGGTCAGGCAGATGTTCCTTGCTGTACTTCTCGCCCCCAGAGGGACCATAAACTCCCACGCCCCTCCAAGGAAGACAAAAAAGGTAGATGTCCATAAATTCGTGTCTTCTGATGTGTGTATAGAAGTGCCGTACATCTCATTACCGTGAGGGAGACTGTGAGCAGGTGACCACACACTTGCAATCCCATCTACCGTCCAGGTATAAACTTGATGACCAGCTCCAAGGTTCTCCCTTTTGATGGTTCCATGATCTTTAAACCTGACTTGGACAGGGCAGCCCTACAAATAGAAAATGCCTTGAAAATACAGGAACGTTCTCTTACAGTCCTTCAAATAAAGGATTATTCTCTGGAAAGCAGGACACAGCCACCCCAGCCTAACCCACTCCAAGATGCAGCCTTTGGATGCTCCTGGAGATACGGCAGGGTACACAACAAAAAACTCTTCCAGGACCGCTCCAGTACGTGGCCATTCCTTATAGAGGCCTAAGGGCTTGTACCCCAAGCCCAAGATTCCCTGTGGTTGCATCTACATTACATTGATTGGATAGATGGGTTCTACCGGCCTGCTTTACACGGTAGAAGCAGATTGACTGTGTCAGAAGCATGCTTCCCACTTCTGTTTTACCTGGCAATCTGGGAACCAAGCCAGTCCACAAACACTTGTGCTGCCATCTTTAATTTGACATTAGGCTACGTCTTCAGAGGACATACTATGCATTGAAGACAAAATGAGGTTGTTCAGTTGCATTATCTTCCAAAAAAAAGTTGTCCATTTTATAGGTGCAGCATCCAATGCCACAGTCCCGCCCTCTCCTCTTTAGGTCCTAGCCAAGGGACACTTTATGTTCTCCCAATTTTTGCCTCCTCTTTTTCTCTTCTTTAAGGGGATGTCTGCTGGCCTGTCTCTCTTGCTTCCCAGAGCTGCCATTCCTCTCTTGCAGGATGAAAAGGCCTTTGGGAAAAGGAGAGGGAGGGAGGGGCAGTTCTGAGCATTAAAGCGCTGTTTCTTTTTGCTTGTTTCCCATACTGTTGGGTGCCATCTAGGCCAGTAGATCTCAAACCTCTTTCACAGACCACTTGAACATTTCTAAGGGATTTCACTGGCCGCTTGATCACCCTGTTTTTGCCTTAAAAATCAAAGCAAATAGATAACTCATATTTAAATGACGTTTTTTTTGCAAGCACCAATATGACTCTCAAGCCAGTGCTGTGTGAAAATGAGAACAAGGCATAGTGCTGAGAGGACCCCCTCTAGATGGTCTTTTAAATAATTTCTATTGAGTTTTCGGTTAAAATTATCCCATTAGCCCCATGACAAACACAATGGGTGGGTTTTTACATCCTGTTAACCAACTTTGCCAATCAGCTACACTGGTTGGGTTGTTTATGCAGCAACCCACACTGAACCCAACAATTAGACATGGAGTGGGCTGCCCCTCTCCTTCCCCCTGGGCCCCCCAGTGGGTGCCCTGAGAGACCCAAGGCGGGACTCTTCTCCCTGCGTTACAGTGGTGAGTCCCTTTGCACCCCTGCTTCTCCGGGTGGGAAGTGTGTTCTCTGGTTTGGCAGCTAATGACACTAACCCTTCAAAGTGTCCAAGCAACACATTGCAGAGTCTACAACTGGTTTGTCACCCCACTCTTTTTTAATAAAAACAATAAGGGTTTAGAACTGTTTGTTTATAATCTTTAAAAGAGATGTAAAATGTCATTAAAACAATTAAACATCATGTTAGCTGGATGTGTGTAAGAGGATGTGAAATGGCAAGCCACACTTGCGTAAAGTTTAGCACCCTCCGTAGGTATTGACCCAGAGAGGTTGCAGAGAGATTTATTTTTCACTTTACCTTCTCTTGGCAGTTGCTAAAAAGGTGAATTTTCAGGAGAACTCACAACCACACATGATCTTTCCTCATGAAAGGGGGTGGCTGAGATCGTTCCCCTTTGCAATAAAGTGTGTTTGTTCTTCTTTTGAACTCACTCTTGTTAGAGTCTTTGAACTTTTCTACCTTTCCAAAGATTGTAGATGCTCAGGAAAGTGGAAGGGTGTGAGCCATCCCTTTCATCCAAGCATGGGGCTTTTGTAAAGGCTATTTAGAGATTCTGAGGGGAATATGAATGCGTGCATCCTGGTTGAAACAGACAGGATGTGAAATCCCTGGGGGGAAAGAGGAGCTCTGTCTAAAACAAAAACCCAACAGCAACTGTTGAGCAAGCAGACAAAAAACCCTTTTAGAGGAAACTGGAGATTCTACAGCTTGCTGTCAAAGTGCCTTGTTCCCATTGTGGGTACAAAGACAAGCCATAGGCTGGGATGCCTCACTGCCTTTGAACAAGCCACTCTGTGGGAATTAGTATGGGTTCACATGACACAACAACCCATGATGGGTTGCCATGTCATGTGTACCCAGTTGGTTAAAAAATCACAACCCAAAATCTCAAGATAACAAATCATGTTCAACACCTTCATCTTAGAGTTATGAAAATTTAATAATACAAATATGCAAGATACCAGCAGGCTGCACTGCTGCGGTGTCACAAAAATCAAAGGGCTTGGACCAGGGCTTTGTTAGCCTGATCAGTACTTTGATCCTGGTCTGAGCAGCTCTCTCTTGTTAGCAAATAAATCAATGCAGGGATAAGAAGAGAGAATTGTGAGTGTTCTACCATTTTTTCCCCACAGACCCCCTGAAGAGAGTTTGCAAAACAGTTCTGAGAACCTCTGATCTAAGCAGGAGCAACTTAAAAACTGGAATGAAAGAGCAGCTTCTCCATTTTCCCCTCTCCCCAAATAGTTCTTTCACCCTTGCTTTATTTATTTATTATTATTTATTTATTAAAATATTTATAGGCCGCCCCATCGCACTGAAGCCTCGGGGCGGCTTACAACAAGATTAAAATACAAAAATGAAGTAAACAATATTAACGTATCCCTCCCCCTCCCCCTTTAGAGCTGTGTAGTTCAACTGTATTTATCTCTCCCATCAGCCACAGTGCAAACAGAAAAATACAACAGTCACTGTAAAAGCAAAAACATATTTGCAGAATGAAATCGGGGTGCAGATGCCGTAAGATATCAATATCAGCCATGTTTGCTGCACAGGGAGCAAAACAAGTTTGATGCACTTCACTGCTGGTAGGGCAAAACTGGCCTTGCTATTCATTTCATCGCTATTTGCCCAAAAATATTCTCATTTCTGCCAGTTTGGGCTTGTTCTTCCAATAACTGGAGGAGAAGCTTTTGATGAGCATGTATGATGGCAGAGCAATGGAATTTCAAGTGTCAATGTAGGGTACTGTGCGCTGATAGCAAGTAATAAGAGTGAAACCAACATGGATTAAATCAATAAGGCCCGGACCCTAAACTTCATCGTACCATGGTGCCACCCTGAAATTAATGGTGCCATTCTTTCATTGGGCTCATTATGTTGAGCCCTTCAGAGGTGGTCAATAAATGTATTATCTAAATCCACTTTTGAGGGCACACTGCTTTCCCAAGACAGCTTGCCATATTACAAGAACATGAACATACAGTGTATAATTAAGCTCACATATACCCACACAAGCACCCCAGGGGCACCAGCAGCTGTTAATGGTTTTTATACACCAGATGCAGACTGGAATGTGTCTTTCTTGAAGGGGTTTTTTGAAGGCCAGCATTGATGGGGCCATACATATCCCCCTGGGGAAGGCGTTTCAAACCTGTGGGGCCATCACTCAAGAGCTGTCCGTCGGACTCAACGGCTGGGTGGCTCCTATGGGTGGCCCAGAGCGTAGGTCCCCTGATGCTTATCTTAGCAGCCGGGCAAACTTACACAGATGTAGGTAGTCCTTCAGATAATTTGCACTCAAACCATTAAGTTTTTCAAAACCAAACCCAGCACGTTGAATTGGGACAGGAAATTAACAGGCAGCCAATGTAAATATAAAGTTGTTTGCTTAGGTAGCTCTTTCATCATTTATCTTCCAGTAATTATATAGCTGAATTCAGCACAGTCTGGTGAGCTTTCATTACGTCATTCTTGTTCCAGATTTCAGTAGTCTCACTGGGCCAAACTCTGGAATTTTGAACATTTCATAGAATTTTATTTTGAAAGGTTTCAGTTTCACTGGACAGACATTCAGATGCTGGCAGTGTGGTGCTGAATACAGAATAAAAGTAATAAAGGAACAAAAGTCAAACACTTATGGATAAATCCCTAATTTTCCATGGAATATCTTGGATGATATAGGATACAATTAAAGGCTTTTAAAGAAAGGAAGGTTTGCCTTATCCTTGCAAGTTTACCAACACTGCAAAGCAGCGCAGAGAGGGAAGGAAATGTTGGCTCGTGGAAAGTTCTGCAGGAAAGGAGATGCTCGAAATACAGTCTCAGTTGTAGCAAAGCCTACCTAGGTGTCAAATAATGGCCGTGACCATTTGCTGAGGAGTCTTGTGGACAAGTGGATCACGCATCCTATAGTTGGTAAGGTGCTTCCCATTAACAGGGTGATAAAGCCCATTGCCTGGATTCAGGCCAGGGGTGATCGAGTTGGACTTCCTCTTAGGTATACTTTCAGCAGTTTTGGAGTTTTTTCACTTTGAAGTTCGTCTGTTCAAGGAAGTCATCTTAAAAATGTCCTAGAGACTGAAATCTTCTAGTAGTTTCTGAATGTCAGGTTTGTATCTGTTCTTCCCTTCATGCAACCTAGAATTCCGAAAAGCACGGCTGGCAGCCTTGATGGTGTAGCTCACCTTGGCTGATGAGCAAGGCGAGGGCCATGGCCATCCTGGCTGCTTCAGACGATGGGACAATCCATCGTGGGTAACCAGCCAGCCCAGCCCCTCCTGCTTCACGCACGGTGGCTTTTATTTTAAGCCACCCTTAGAACCCATGGGGTGTCGTAGGTTTGTTTTATTCACGATGGGTTTGGAGGCCTGCCAAATACAGGTGACCAATCTCATGGTAAGTAAACTGAAGTACTGAATGAAGCATTTGTCAAGAGGGCGAGAAAAGCTGCATTGGAGGCACCTTCACTGGTTGGTCATCTTTTCGTTTTTGTTTTTAACTGGGCCGTGGGACTGAAGTAGGAAGCCTCACAAAATGCAGCCAGTGCCAGTCCCACACGTTGACCAGATTGGCCCCAAATACACCTCCTCCCCCCCTTCCTTTCCCCTGACAGCTGTCAAAAGGCAAGCTGTCAAGGGAAAGCAAAGAGACGTGGCAAGATTTATACTCCCTTCTCAGTGAAATCATTTTCCCCCTAGATGATGCTCATGGTGAAGCATATTTTGCACAATTCCCTGAGACTCTGGAAAAGTGCAAAAGTGTATCCCACTCCTTTTCCAGGAAAAGGGGTTTTGAGACAGCTTGCTGTCAAAATCAGGGTTCCTTTTAAAAAGGGGTTTTAACAGGGTAATGGGGATTTTGTCAGGGGCATACACAGCCATATATTTGCAAAGGAACCAACCCTCATTAGCATGACATGCAAACCAGCCCATTAGTGTTGCCTGAGCTGGCACCAGGGATCTTATATAATCCAGGGACTAAAAGCGCTGTGTGTGTCATGGAGGTGGAACCAACTTGCTCTTCCGCAGCTGCATCAGTTACCAAGGTCCCTAAAAAAAGTAAAATTTGATACGAACGTCTGCTGAAGTAAGTCAGAAGGGAGATTCCTATCATCTTCCTCTAAAAATCAGCAAAACAATTAAGAAACTTTTCCAAACTTGCCTTAGGCTTTGGACATTTGGAATTTGCCAAAGCAAATTTAGTCAGAAGACAGTCCTGCCTTTCCCTGCATGGCTGGCTGGAGCTTGCTGGAAACTGGAGGGCTTTCTCTGTCTAAATTTGGGTAGGACTGTGCCGCTTGATGTTGCTGCCCACAGCTGTGTCACTAGTGGGGACAGCAGCTTATTTGCACAGCCTTGTCTCTACACTCTGATGTGTGTAGTTACCTCCTACATTCTGCTCCTTGTTCGAACATTAGTGTGACAGAACTTGTGTGTCGCAGAGAGCAAGCCCTTATCCGTGATTCCCAAAAGCAGGAAAGTGAACAGGATACAATGGGGGAATTAAAGGAGAGGCTGTGGCCATTGTCAGTGGGGCATTTGTGTAATGGGGATTGTCCTTTATGCAAATAGCAAACTCATTTTCTGTGCATGGATCCTTCTCTAACCAAACGGACGCCACCGCTGCACAAGAAGAAGCTATGAACAAATTCAGGGGGACTTCAGGATTGCAAAAGTGCAGATCTTGAGGTGGGAGGGATTCTGGGGCTCAATAGGAACTGCTCAGAGAATACAACATGTCAAGGGAAAAAGGACAGAAAACCAGTGAGGTGGAATGGAGTATCCTGAAAAAGAACACACCCAGCTGGCTGCCAGGAATGGGGAACAGGAGTACTTCCACCTGCAACTTACCACTCATAAGTACTACAATGCCAGAGCAATCTTCCCCCCATTTGTGTGCCCACTGAAGATATACTGGACTTCAGTGCCAGTGTCCCTGCACTGGCTAAGGGATGATAGGAGTTGGAGCCCAAAACAACTGGCAGGAACCAGGTGGAGAAGGCTGCCTCGAAGCCTCAGCTGCAAGACATTTCTGCTTGGCTGAGGATTCTGGGTCATGCTGTGGAGCCTCTCTCTTGCCCCACTCAAAGTGAGACAAGCACCTAGAGAGAGACCCCAGCCCTCTCCACAGCTCCACCAGACAAGGAAGGAGTGGCAAAGATGGGCGACATGGCTTTCTGGAACGCTTCTGCACCAGGAAAACGCTGCGAGAAAACTCAGCACCGGATCAGCTGCTTAGCAGCCTTGGCTTGCAAAAGCACCGGGCAAAGGGGAGCCTGCTGTGGGGAGGTGCTGGCTTCCTCTCTCTCCAGCAGCTGCCTCTCTCTGGTCCCACACAGATGGCTCACCATGCAGGGCTCACAGTGTGCTGTGCGGGAGATGCAAACAGGGACTTCTCCCCCGGGCCTTGGGGCCTGCCCCAGCCAGACCCTGGAGGCCTGGACTTCCCAGGGACTCTCCGAGGCACAGCCATCTCCTCTGGCCTGCAGCCGCCTCGCGGGACTGCAGAGGGCTCCTGTGGGGGCAGGTGGAGCCGCTTCTCCACGGATCAGCAGCCATCCCTGGCCAGGATCGTAGGGTGAGCTGGGCTTGCCTTCGCAGTCCCGAAAGAGCCCTGCAGCGCTATTGGCCAGGAGTGGTCTGGACGGACGGACGGACGGACGGACGGACGGAGGGACTGCGCTTCCATCCCACTCCTCCTCCAGGGAGCATGTGGAGGCGTCCGTGGCAGTTCTCGCTCTCCGTTCTGTCCTCCTTGGCGGAGTGGGAGAAGTTAGGCAGAGTGGCATGGCCGCCTCAGGTGGTCAAGGCTGGGTGGGGCCTCCCGGGGTGTTTCCACTAAGCTGGCCTGCCCTGAGCCCCCACAGGGAAGCTTCTTGCCCTGGGGGCCATGCAGGTGGCTGCCCTTTCACCAGCAGCTGCGAGCTGGCAGTCAATCCAGGCAGGCTGCAATTGTGAAGTTAAGGGGCCTTGTTTCCCTTCCCCTGCAGCAGGAGACCCTCTCAGGCGAGTCCCTTTGTCCACCGGCCCAGCATCGCCCTGTGAGTTTCAGGGCTGAGGGCCCCCTCCGCTTAGTCAATCTGCCCGCTGCCATGCCAGCTGTCTCCCCTCTCCTCTCAGGCAGGTGGGGTGGGGGGCAGCAGCAGCTGGACTGCAGTGGGTCGCAGCTATCCATGTACCTTGAGTGCGTCTGTCTTACAGGGGTGTCCTTAGAGCTTTGCCGATCCCTGGAGCTTCTGCCCACATCTGAGCCCCAAGCATGTTTTAGAATGCATGTTTATTTCTTCTGGCTTCTGTAGTAGGCTAGCCTGAGGGTTCTTGGAGCTGGATCCAGCTTGCTGCTAATACACATATCCAGTTTGAATCCTGCAGGGAATTCCTAGCCGCCCCTCAACATCTCATAATCAGCAGATTCTGGAAGCCCTTGGAGGGTGGGCATCCTATTCTTTTGTGGCTTGCTCCCTTCACCGGAAAATACCTCCTCTTCCTCCATGTGCAGCTGATTGCCCAGCCGTGTGCTCTCTGAGTTGGTCAAGGGAAGAAGCTATACTGTGGCAAAATGGGGGCAAAGGAGGGCTTGGGGACATGAATGGTCAGTCCTGGTAATTCAGGAAAACCGCTCAACATCCACACTTCCTGCTTTACTTTACCAAGTTCCCCACTCTGTCCTGCCCGCAATAATGAGGGTGGTGGCATTTTGCTTCATGCTAAAAATGTTGAAATTCAGATTTTGAAGAAGCAGCCCTATTCTGTATGATACAAGAAAAGCATGAGAACAACCCTACTGGATCTGCTCAAGGCACCCTGTTTCCCACAGTGGCTAACCTGATGCTCTAGTGGGAGAGCTTGCAAGCAGAACACGGGGCAATCCAGGTGCTTTAGATGCTCGAGGAGTAAGTAGTCATCCTGGGCAGTAGCCGTATTTATCCTGGTGCCCCTCAAATTTTTCCAGTCCTCTTTTAAAGCCACCTAAGTTGCTAGCCATCATGTTGCCTTCTGGTAGCCATTTCACAGCCGGCACTGTGCGGAGTGCTTCCTTTTGTCCGGCTGGCACGGCCCAGCTTTCAGGCTCAGGAGGGAATCCCCAGCCCTTTCCTTCCGTCTGCCACAGACATTCTGGACTACCAAGGCGGAGGGCTCCAACTTCTCTCCCTTGTGCCTGGCAGGCATTGCGGGGCTTCAAGAGCGCACTCTGATAGCAGTGAAGCCAGATGGGGTCCAAAGACGACTGGTGGGGGATGTGATCAAACGCTTTGAGAAGCGTGGCTTCAAGCTCGTGGGCCTCAAGCTGCTCCAGGTATGCTCCCCAGGAAACCCAGAGCTGTGTCAGATGAGTACGAGCAAGACAAACCTTTGACCGGGGAACAGCTTGCACTGGCCTTCTAGCCAGGGCCGTCTTGACAGCATGATGGGCCCCGCTGGGGCCCCTACGACAACTACAACTACTGTTAATTTTGGAAGTTTTCCAGTTTTCCAAGGGTTACATACACAGATTAGTATGGGGCCCGCGGGCAAGTGCCCATCAGGCCCATGCGTTCAGACGGCCCTGTTTCTTGCATGTATGTTTGGAGTGGGGGGGGGGTTCAAGTGGTGCCATGTTCACCAAAACCTCCACTAGACTTGCCGAATTTTCAACCTGTCCCCCATCCCCCCAAGTGCCTTTAAAAGCTCAGCGATTTTACCAACTGACCCAGAAAAGCTTGCACTATTGATTGTGCCGCAGTTCGAAGTACAAGCACTGGTCAAATGTGGGTGGTTTTTTGGCCCATTTGCCATCCCAGAATCTCACACCCCTAGGTTCAACTTTGTCAGAAAAATGGACAGAAGGCAAGTTTTGTCAGCAGAATTGACAGAAAGTTTCCGTGAATACAGAAAGCACGATTCTAGCCCGGGGCCTGAGGGCTACTGCAGATCAAAATACTGCGGCTGCTGCCGTTGGATAGATGGTGATCCTGCACCTTCCAGGCACTCAGATGCGCAACAGATCGGAATCCTTGGATTGCCACTGTTGGTCAGGGTAAAGTAGATCCTGGACCCTGGAAGGTGGAGGGGAGCCCACCTCCTCACCCCCATTAGAGGGTCTGTGCCCTCCTGGAGATGATAGAGTTAAAAAAATGCTCTTGCAGCCAAGGTGACTTGGTGTTCTATAATTTTTAATGGATAAGTGATCATCTATTAAATTTCTTAATTTTTTTAAAATTTAGGCATAACTACAATTGTTGCAAAGTTGCTGCAACAGCATTGAATGTGGTAGCTTATATTTCATTATTTACCCATAACATGAACACAGGTGCAAGTGTAGCAGGTGTGTAAGGGCTGAGCAGGGCTATGGAGCACAGGACCCGGCGGAGGCCCTGCATTCACAGGGTCGCCACAAATTCGAGACAACTCGACAGCAACAACAACAAAAATGTGCCTGGAAAGGAGGCACCGTTCATCCTCCTCTTTCTTTGTCTCTCACACGCCTCCTTAAAGCCACTTGCAATATTGCTGATGTGGCTCGAGACCAGTGTCCCTTTTCCTAAGAGACAGAAGGAGAAGCTGGTAACAGAATTTGGTAACTAGGACAGTGATGGTGAACCTTTTCGAGACCGAGTGCCCAAACTGCAACCCAAAACACACTTATTTATCACAAAGTGCCAACACTGCAATAAACCTGAATGCTGAGGTTCTTGTTTAGATAAAACAACTAAATATGCTGCAGGGGGACAGCACAAATTTAAAAGAATCTCAGTTTCTTAATTAGGACATCTCTGCTAAATCTTAGATATTAAATTTCAATTTTTCATAAGCAAACTCAAAGCTAAAATTTTGTGTTAATAAAAATGAATGTATTAAAACAGCCAGTCCAAGCAAACGGACGAGTTGCAGCTAATGATTTGAACGGACGAGTCGCAGCTAATGAGTCGCGGCTCGTGATGTCATTGCCTGGTGCTGCTACTCCTTTCCGAGCATGCGCATGGCCCCTATGTGCGCTGTTATCTGATGCTCGGCTGCTGGGGCGATGCTGGGGTGGCTTGGCTCGCGTGCCGTCAGGGAAGGCTCTGCACGCCCGCTGTGGCACGCGTGCCATGGGTTTGCCACCACTGCTCTAGGAAAACACAAGTGGCCATGAAAAAAGCAGAAAAATGGCAGTTAAAGTGACTTGGCCCTAGAGCGCAAAAATGGAGAATGTTCACACTCGACCTTCCCCAACCTTGTGCTTCCAGACACATTTGGAATACAATACCCAGAATTCCCAGCCAATGGCCCTGATATTAAAGTTGCAGTCCAAATGGCCACCAGGTTTGGAAAGGCTGTTCAAGTAGATTTAAATCTTGTGAAGTGATAAAGCAACTTCCCTTTTCTATCCTGTTTGCTCCCTTTCCCTGCTTGCCATATGGACTGGGGAGAAGAGACGCACCAGAAGGGCATCGTGTCTCCTGGCTTCCCTAACCAGCTGTATCGAATAACAAGTCCCATAATCCCTACTTGGCAGGATTTTGCTTGCTGGAGTGATAGGAGTGGAAGTCCAGATGCACCCAGAAGCTCCCACTTGGGGAAGGTTGAATTCGGGGGAGGCACACACTTTGGTCTACAGCAGCCACATCGGGTTCCTTTACTCTGCAGATTCCAAAAACCAAACTGAATTTACAAAGCATTTTCACCCGTTGTCTTAAACGAGAGCCCTGGGGGTGGGGTGAGGGTGGCGAGAGGGGCCTTTCTCAGGATTTCAGTCACGAAAAGGCCCCGAGGGCCCTCCTTAGCTCCTCAGCTGCTGCGAGGAGGAAGGGCGGCTGTTTCGGAGATGGGGCGTTCCTTCTCTCTGGCAGGCCAACGAGGGGATCCTGGCGGAACACTACCACGAGCTGCGCAGGAAGCCCTTTTATCATGAGCTGATTCAGTACATGACCTCGGGACCAGTGGTGGCCATGGTAAGGCACTCCCCCTCTCGGCATGAGTCCCTGTGCCCACGCCAGCTCTCAGACCGGGGCTGGGGGAGCGATTCTGGCCAAGGGGCCCAGGCCGTCGGCTCAGCCCTCAGCAGGCTGGATGGCATCCGTGGGCCTGCTCACCCCTATGGGACCCTACCCGCCCATGCCCACGCTGCCCGGTGTGCATTTCTCAGGGTGGAGAGAGGGACGCGGCTGGGCCGGGAAAGTAGAGAGCGAAGCCGGGGCTTGCTAATGCCAGCAGGAGTCTCACCTTGCCTTTGCGGGCCAGCGGGGCAGTGAGTGGCCCACGGTCTTGGCGCTGCCTCCCACAGACGGTCTCTGGAGCTGCATCCCAGGAGCCAGTGTGCTGCAGTGATGGGTGTGTTAGACTGGAACCAAGGAGGTGACTTATGAGGATAAAATGGCGAGGAGGAGGATTATGAGAGATGTCTTGAGATCCTTGTAGGACAAGGATATATATAAAGCATAAAACAAGGCTACCATTTGCCAGTGGTCGTGGTCATTGCAAATCCCCCAGTGCCAGTGGCCGGGGACACACAGCTGGGCCACACTGTTGCATCATGTCCTGCTTGGGAACTTCCCACTGGGGCCCAAAGTTGGCCACTGCGGGTACCAAATGCTGGTCTAGAAAGGCCAGGCTTAACTTCGAACCTCAGCATCATTTGTCTGACTTTTCTTCCACCCTGCTGGGTCTGCTTCAGGTCTGGGAAGGCTACAACGTTGTCAAGACTACCAGAGCCATGGTGGGGGAGACGAACCCTGCAGAAGCCAAGCCAGGCACAGTCCGGGGAGATTTTAGTGTCCATGTCAGCAGGTATGAATGGGGCCAAGCAGCTAGGCTGGAGCTGATCTGACGGAAGCCGTCCAGCTCAAGCCTTGGCAGGAGTCTCTGGTCTGTTAGCCATCCCCAGCGGGCGCAGAGCCCAGCTAACTCTTTGGTTCACGATGCTCTGTAGAGTAGCTCATGCTGTCACGTGGCGATCTGGGGCAGCCGGTGTGGGCGGTGAGTCTAGCATTCTGTCTCTAGAAGCTCGCCCTGGAAGAGCGCAATAGTGGGAAGCAGGAATATTAATTTCTTGTGAATTAGGAATGTTTGAAAGCTAAGCATTCCATTCCTTGTCTATCAGTCGTCAGATCCTTGCAGGTTTCCTCACTCCCCAGGGTTACAAATACAACCAAATGCCATTTTTAGATATGTTCACTTAACATTCTATGTGATGGTGAAAAATAGAATTATTTCATGGTGAACCACATCCTTCATTGAGGGTGTTGAAGTTGGCCCCTGTGGCCCGCCAGATGTTTTGACCTACAACTCCCATCTTCCCTCACCATTGGCTGTGTTTGCTAGGGCTGATGGGGGTTGCAGGTGAAAGCACCTGGAAGGCTGCAAGTTTTCTCCCTGATCCATGCATATATTAGACTAAATAGACTAGATTACTTCAACATGACTGCATAGTGCCTGTTGGGACCACACGTTTGAATGCTCCTAGAATTTAAAGAAATCCCTTGCAAGTAGAACCCCAGCTGAGCAACAGCAGGTAGTTTATTTATTTATTATTTATTATTTGCATATATATACCACCCTAGTTCCCAACTTTCTCTCAGATTTGGTTGTTTTTATTTGCACAGGGTGTTTCCACATGGAGTATTCCAAAAGGCCTTCCCCCATCTGTGGCCTGAAGTGGTATAGTCCACTCATTCTGCTGCTTACGCAGTGCCAACATTAGGCTATTGTTCATCCAGAATGCTGGGGGTGGGGGGGTGGGGAGATGGGGGGGTCTTCAGCTTCCTTAATAGTTTTCCTATATCAGAATGGGCATGTGACCCAACAGCCTGTGAAGATGGTTCGGGATTTTGAGAATGGTTCATTATACTGTCTCATGGCTACACACTGAGCCCTTCCCATGGAATCCCGGGCACTACAGTTCTGCAGTGGGAGGCTAGGCAAGCCACACTGAGAAAGTTTAGCACCTCGTCTGGGTACCAGTTAGGACCAAGCCTACCATGAGGCAGTGAGGTTATTGCCTCAGGCGGCAGGTGTTGCATGCAAGTGCTAGAGGTGGGAGGAGAGCGCTGTGGGTCGCAAGGCCATGGAAGGGAAAGCCGCCAGATTCCCTGTTCCTCCAGCCAAGTGGGCAAAATCCCACCCAGGATTTCCCCAGTCCCTCTGTTCCTGCACTAGGTGCTGGTCTCGGCACACGACAAACCCAGTCTTGGGGAGCAAAACCAGTTTATTAAAAGGATAATGTACAGGAGTGGAGGGTACTAAAACATACCAGCTAAAAGGAGTAAAATAGGGGGAAATGGGGGAAGGGGCATTGGAAAGCAACACTGGTACAATTCACAGCCCAGGGCCTGTGATGGCCCACGCAGACTAGAAAACGGAGCTAGCCCTCGCCTCAGCTAGACGTGGAAACTCTGCCTCTGGCAAGGGCAGGATGCACAGAGCATCATTGTATGCTTCCATGCAGGAAGCAGCATGGATTCTCCAAGGAGGAAGAAAAATCCTTTCTGTTCCTGGCCTTTATCTCCCCCACACCGCTGGTCAGCTGCCCCGTGGGGTGGGGCCCCTCTCCCATCTTTCTCAGTGCCAGTCTTTAACCAGTCCTTGCTGTTATCTCCAGCATCCCTGAGGCCATAGTTTCTGGTGACCCCAAAATACATCAGAAAGGGGGGAGGGTGCCTCCCAGGACCTCGGGCACCAGATTCCTGCTGAGCAATAGGATGCTCTGCTATTGCCAGTGTAAAAGCAAGGTCCCCTGGCCAGTCCAGTTGGCTTTTGGAAACTCGCCATTTTGTCCTTTGCTTCAGGCAGCAGAATGTCGTAGGGTGTCTGGGCTCGCCCTGGAGGCATGGAGGGAAGAGCCATGGCCTCAAAAGAGGCGTGACATTCCTCTTTTGGGGTGGAATGGGAGCCTGAACGGGCGCCGTGTGCTCACTACGGGGTTGTTTTTGGAACAGGAATGTCGTCCACGCCAGTGATTCTGTGGAGACAGCCCAGAGGGAGATCAGCCTTTGGTTTCGCAGCGACGAGCTGATAGACTGGGACTGCTGTGATCACAAAATCATGTATGAGCTCTGAAGGCCCCTGCCCTGCCGCCAGGTCGCCTACCTCTGCTGACATGTTGCCTTTGATCCTTGCTCTGGTCCTCTGAATCCGGGTGTGCAGGGAGATGGATGCTATTCTCTGTCCACTTGACCTCTTCCCTGGCGGGTTGGCACCACTTGCACATTCTGCTTTGCTCGCTGCCGAGTCCATCGGACTCACCCTGGTGCCGCGGTTGGGAAATACGGACGGACATGGCAAGGAGACAGCGAAGCACAGGTCTTCATAGGGTTCACATTAAAAAGCTGATTTGTACAAACCCAGGTCTGCTTACTGTGCATGGAACTTGTTATTTTTCTTACACTGAACTCAAAGCAGCTTATATCATTCTCCTCCTGCCCCACAACAACCCTGCAAGGTAAGTTGGGCTGAGAGTCTGTGACTGGCCCAAAGTCACCCACTTGGCTCTGTGGCCAAGCAGGGACTGGAAGCCAGGTTTGGCTAGTGACTGGTCTGTGATTTCTCTCTCCCTCTCTCTCTCGCATGCAGATTTGGACAGCTTCCAGGTAGTTCCTTTCTACAAATACTCCATCATTGTTCTACTGTGAACTGTAAATGAAATTGCGATTGACTTTCCACACTTTTGGGGTAACACAGCCCTGTTCAAATCTGTGAAAATGCAAGGAGTCTAGGAACTGGTCGTGATTCATTCACAGAATGACTAACCCTGCTTTTCTGTGCAAGTCCTGACATGAATCAGTAAACCAGAATGCAATCCAGACAACCAGAAAACAGCAACAAAATCATAAAGATAAAAATAGCAGCACAAAATGCTATTGAAAAGGAGTATCTGGCATCTAAAAGATCAATGTTTAAAATTATACTCATAGCCCACCTTTTTTTCTAAGCTGCTCACTGTGGTGCATTCTCTCTGCTAAGTTCAGACAGTGCAAAAACACATTTCAATGACAAGCCACACTCAGCCCTTGAGTCTGGGCTATAGGGCTAAGCATTTGCTCTCCCTGCAGTCAGCTGTTGGCCCAAGTGCGTGAGGATGAGCGAAATGTGGCTCTGTTAACCTGGAAAGTTTCCTGTGGAGCGCAGGAGCAAGGCACATGTCCCAGCAGAAAAGTGCCGTTATTCTGAAGGCTCTGCTTGCTCTTAGTTCCCGATCCAAGTCCAGGCGCCACGGGCCACCTGTTCCTGAAGCAGGAGTCTTCCATCCCCAAACTGCCTGTTTCAAGCCCCTCTGCGATGCCAGAAACAGATTTAGACAATATTACTGAGGCTTGTGCTGTCCAGACTGACTTTCTGTGCCCTCTGCAGAACACTGAGGAGTGGGGGCAGGGGGAAAGGGGTTCCTTTGCCGGGGATCTTGCATCCCGTGACATCCACATGCTTGCAGCCATGTGAAGATCAGCAGCGCCTGAAGTGGAGGCAGGGACAGAGGCCGTGGTCTTTCGGAGCCAACAGCAAACTGTTCCCTTGCTCTTTGGAGCGCTAATATCAACCCAGTGAGAGGCAGCAACATTGCCCTAATTCTTGAGGTAAGTCGTGAGTTACAGGGCTGTTGTGTAACTAGCAGCAGCCGTGAAAAAGGCACATGTCGTGTTAGGTATAATTAGGCAAGTAATTGAAAATAAAACTGCGGCTATCATACTGCCCCTATACAAACCTGTGGGACAACCACACTGAAATAAAATCATGCTGAGTTGCTCACAGCATCTATGAGAGGATATTGTTGAGTTGGAAAAAGTGCAGGAAAAGGCAGCTCCAATGATCACAGGGGTGCAGCGGCTCTCCCCAGTGAGGAAAGGTTGCAATATCTGGGGTTGTTTCACGTAGAAAAAAGGAATCAAGGGAGATACGATGGAGATGTGGAGACAGCGGAAAGGAAGATGTGTTTCTCCCTCTCTCTCAAAACAGGAAGACCATGGGTCATCCTGCCATGCAAAAAGCTGCGAAAATACTCCTCCTCAAGTTAAATAACCAAGACAACCAACAGAGTGAGGCGATTCCTTTGTTTATTGCAATAGATGGGGAGAGCCCTCTCTATCAGACTCTTTCCAAAGTACAAACACACAAAACTCCTTCTGCCCCTCAACCCATCTGCCAAAGCCCCCCCCCTTCCCTCATTGGGTAAGATACTAGGAGGTTACAGTCTTTCCGTCCGCTTACTTTGTATCTCCCATCTCATCCCACTACACACATCCACATGCATCACATGTGCATTGCAATTAGCCCATTGCCTATTCAAGGCGTGTGAGTTAATATTCATCAACCTATTACACCCGTGTGCTTATGATTACTGGGAGGATGAGACGGGAAGCAACACGCCTTCTTTCAAGCCAATGGTCTTTTTCTCCCCTCCTCATTCCTGCAGACAGACTCCATGGCTTGGTGGTTTGCCTCTCTGTTTCTCAGTCACTGGGTCGCCTCCTTCCATCCCATAAAGGGCAGACCAAGGAGAGGACTCCTTGCACCAGGGGTCCTCAAACTTTTTAACCAGGGGGCCAGTTGAAAGGTGCCAGTGCTGGGTGCGGGCTGGAAAGGTGGTGCCGGTGGGGCGCGCATGTGCGCACGTGCTGAAGCAGGGTGTGGGGTGAGTGGGTGCGCATGGCAAGAGGAGGTGAGGCAAGGTGGGGGTGGGCATGCGCCGTGACGCAGCGGTGGGTGCGCGATGCAGTGGCTTGCTCGCTTGGAGATCGTTTTCTCCGAGCAAGTCCAAAAGGATCTCCGGGCAAGCCTGCCGCCACCTCCCCACGCGTGGGGTGAGGCGGGCAGTGGCAGGCACGGGCGCGGCGTGTTGGAAACCTCTATGGTGGGCCAAATAAATGGGCCTGCTGGGCCGGATCTGGCCCCCAGGATGTAGTTTGAGGACCCATGCCTTACACAGTGCAAACAATGGAATTTACTTCCACAGGATGTTGCGAAGGCCACTGATTTGGATAGCTTGAAAATGGGATTCCGTAAATCTGCAGTGGGAAAAGACCCCTCCTGCCTTGAACCTCAGCAGGTTATTGAAACATCACTTAGTCCCCCTGCAGTTACAGTACTTACGACAGCATGCTACCAGACAGTGGTTCTCACTGCCAACCAAAAGCTTTTAGAACATACACAGAGTGTTCTGAGTCACATGACATAGCAACTGATCAGGTGATGACAAAATAAGGAGAACACAGTGAAAAAGAATGAGATCTGCAGAGGAGACTTAATACAATAGCTTGATTACAAGAGGTTAACATAATGATCATGGAGGCACTGGGATTACTGGGGGTCTTGGCATGTAAGGTGATTGCAATACTGCCAGAAAAACCTGCCTGGCTGCCTTATCAGTTTTGTTTGTTGTTAGCACAAGAATAGACAGCAGTTGACTTTCCTTGGGAGCCCCTTTCTGCAAAGGCTTTTCCAACCAAAGGGAGTAGCCCTCTCTTAAAGGAACAGCTCAAAAATAACACTAAACAGAAGCCTCCCTTGGAATTCTGGTACTTTCTGAGAAAGAGGTGCAGAGATGTGGCAGGTTTGATCTTATAACACAAAGGATCATGCAAGCAACCTTTTTCTACCAGGATTTAGTCTGGATTTCCCCAACACCTGTGTGTACCAGTTGCTGGGAAACATGGAAAGAAGGTGCCGTTTCAATCATGTTCCGGTCACAGAGTTCTGTGGGCAGCTGTTTTGCCACTGTGTGAGCAAAAGGCTGGGCTAGATGGCCCCTGGGTGTGATCCAGCAAGGATCCTGTTACACAATTATTTTGGAAGAGACTTTTAGTTATGCCTCAGCCCTCAGAATCAAAGATGGGTTCAACTATGCCATGAAGAAAGGAAAGGGCTCCAGAAAAAACTCTTTTTCTGTGGAGTTTTATACACACTTTCCCTCAGGAAACAGAACTGCCAGTGCCTGTTAGACTATAACTTTGAATACGAATTCCTCATGACACTGAGGGGTACAAGACCCCCCTTTGGTGGATGGTCCGAGAGCCTCCAGTTTGGATTCAAAGCAGTAGGTAAAGCAGTCTCAGCCCTTGAGCCTTCTTCCACAGTCCTTGACCTAATACATTCCTGGAGTTTGCACCACAGCAGAACTTAGTTCTCTGTGAGCTTAACTAGGCACATCAACTAGGGCTTCTCCCTGTTATGGTAGATATTATTATTGCATCTATAACCTGCCTTTCTTCCTCCGACAAGGAACCCAAGATGGTTTGCAAGCTCCTCCTCCTCTCCATCTTATCCTGACAACCACCACCACCCCGCGAGGTAGGCTGGGTGAGGTCTGTTGCTGGCCCAAAGCCACCCAGACAGCTCCATGGCTGGGTGGGGCCCAAGCCTGGTTCCTCGGTGGCCCCGTCCAGCACTCTTGACCACAGCACCACACCAGCTTTCCAGTTAGGGCTGCCTGTATCACAGCAGCCGAAAGATCGCTCTGCCCTGGAGGCTGATTTGTCCTTTACTCTTCTCTCTGGCAGATTCTCCTTTCAGACTTTTTGAAGGAGCAGCCATAGAATCAAGGATAAGCATCTTCGTTTACTATTCCTTAAATAAGAGAACTTTTCCAAGCCTTTTACTAGTTCCTTGGGGGGGGGGGGGTCGGGGCAGCAGTTTTTCAGTAATTGTAGGATTTTTTTCTGCCATTTCCTATGTAGGGTTAACCATTTTTAAATATCTCCAGATATTCCCAGAAATATATATGGTTCCAGAGTCAAACGCCTGAAAATTTGCCAGGCTTGAATGGGAAGCAAAGAGTTGGATCTCTTCCTGTCCACACCGAGATCAAAAGGCGTGGATGAGGAAGGAAGAGCTCGGGGACCACGGATCTTTGCGGAGCCTCTTTCTAGGGAAGAAAACTGCATATCCCAGAATGCCTCCCACATACGTCACCCTCTCCTAACTAGGAACTACACTTCCCGGCAGACTTGGCGGGGGCGGGGCGTGTCCCCTGTGCGCAGGCGCACTGCTTCGAGAGCGAAGTACGGGGCTGGCCAGGTAAAGGCTTAACGGAGTTGGAAGAGGTGAAATTGGGGCGCCGCGCGTGGATTTGGGCGTGTGTGTTGGTGGTAAGATGATGGGGAGGAAGCCACTTCCAGGATTTTGAGGGCCCAAGTAAGAGAGAGCCGCTCAGCACACCCCTCAAGTTTCCCAGCTCCTTTCCCCCAGTACGCGTTTCTCATCATGGGGCTAGGCCTCAGTGAGGCTTCGAAGGGAAGAGGGTATAGAGAAGATTGATTTATTCATTCATTATGATTTGAATAGCCCACTTTTTCCCCTCTTCCAAGGGCCTCAAGGCGGGTCACACGGTGGTCGTCCTCTCCATTTTTATTCGCACCTTGTGAGAGAGACTAAGTGGAGAAAGAGGGACGCTGGCCTAAAGTCAGCCATCGGGCTTCATGGCCAAGCTGTGTGTTTGTGGGGGGCTGGAACCCGGGGTTTCCGAGCCCCAGTGCGACCCCTATGCCGTATGGGCTCTCCCCTCATTCTTGCGGTATTCTCGGAACAACAGCCTAGCGAGGTAGGCTAGGGTGAGTCAGTGACAGGACCAGACTCCCCCAGTGAGCTTTCTGGCCTGGGGGACTAGAGCGAGGGTCTCCAGAGTCTCAGGCCCAGCAGAGGGACCCTTGCACCACGACTGGCTCTCTCTCTGGTGCAAGTTTCCTTAGGTTAGGAAGGTTTTGCCCCCAACAGTTCCTCTCACTGAATTTTCCAACAATTGTTAAGCTCTCCTAAGGTTGTTTTTTTAAAGGAATAGGTTAGTGTGAAAACTGCTGAAAGAGTAAGCACAAACGCTGCATTTTTGTGCATGCATATGATATTTTTCTTTAGCAGCTCTTTATCTGAAGCAAAAAGCAACATTGATTCCCCATCTTTGCCATAATGAGCTGACATTATCTGCCCTATTTATGTATTTATTTGCACACAGTACTTTTACTCTGCTCTTCAGTCAAATTAAAAGGCTCCTACATGGCACAAAGGAAATGGGAGAGAGCAGGGGCGGGGGGGACAGCGAAACTCAGGAACCAGTTCTTAGTTTCAAAGTTGTTGTAGGTGTTTGTGTGGCAGAAAAAGGTGAAACTGCTCTCTCATTTGCTGCTGCTGCTGCTGCTGCTGCTCTTCCTCTGGCCAGTGCATGGGACCAGGTCTGGCTCTCCCTTGCCGCTCAGTGGTCCTTGGTCCCCTGCCCAATGGATGAACCTTCAGGCCCAGGATCTGGTCACTTTCTGTTCCTTTTGGGAAAAGTGAATTTCCTGCAACTATTCCCTCTCTGGCTGATACATAAGGCCAGGCTGATCTCCATCTTGTCCTGATTCCCTTCTTTTACTTTTTTATTTTGGAAAGGGATATTTGTGGTGGGCTGCTATGTTATCTTGGAAATTGTCTTTAACTCTGATTATCTCCCCATTGAAGGCAAGAATGGTTTGGGGGTTTTTTTTGTGCCCATGGACATGTATGGCTAAGAAGTACCTTTTGCATCCTGGATTGTTTCTTACTGGTTCTGCAGGTAGGGAAGTTACAGGCATGAGTTGCGATGATTGTGCGTGGAAAAATCTCCCTTCTGTTGAGATTTGTGGTGACTGTAACTTGTTGTTTTGGCCAGACCTATTGAAGAAGCCATGTCTCAGCTGGGTTTTGCATGTCAGCCCCCTCCTGATGTCGACAGGGATGACTGTCTCCAGGAGTATTCCTACCTCTTCAGTCCTGACATTCTCAAGTAAGTATTGCCAAGGCAGCTTTTACCACTGTAAAAATAATACACTGAGACTTTTAACCTGATGCACTGAATCCTGTGTACTTTTTCCTTTTTCATTCCCCACCTCTGCTTTCAGTTCTGTGTCTGTCACACCCCTTTCACTTCAACTTCGATGTTCACTAGTTCTCCTGCACTGTCCTCCACTCCACCCTGTGGTTCTTACAATGAGTGTGGAAGGAGGTGCCACAGGGGGTTTTTTTTCCAATAATGTGTAAATAATGGAAATGCAAACCTAAGAGTTATCTGCAAAGGTTGAAAACCTATTTTTTGAGCCTCCTGTTCAGATTTAGTATTCTACATCAGACGTGGAAATAGATGGGGAAGAAATGGAGGTAGTGACAGATTTTATTTTCCTGGGCACCAAGATCACCGCAAATGGGGACTGCAGCCAAGAAATTAAAAGACGCTTGCTCCTGGGGGGGAAAGCTATGGCAAATCTAGACAGCATACTAAAAAGCATGACCCATCGCAACCTCATGGACAACATTCCTCCAGGCCTTCCTGTCCTCCACCATCCCCCCAAGTCCACTTAAGCTCACACCAACTGCTTCAGTGACTCCATCCAGCCACCTCATTCTCTGCCCTCCCCTTCTCCTTCTGCCATCAATCATTCCCAGCATCAGGCTCTTCTCCAGGGATTCCTTCCTTCTCATTAGGTGGCCAAAGTCTTTGAGTTTCATCTTCACTATCTGGCCTTCTAAAGAGCAGTCAGGGTTGATCTCCTCTAGGACTGACTGGTTTGATCGCCTTGCTGTCCAAGGGACTCGCAGGAGTCTCCTCCAGCACCACAATTCAAAGGCTTCAATTCTTCAGCGCTCAGCCTTCCTTATGGTCCAACTTTCACAGCCATACATTGCAACTGCGAAAACCATAGCCTTGACTATAGGCACTTTTGTCAGCAGGGTGATGTCTTCCCTACTAAAGAAACAAATAGTCACTTGGATCCAAGGAGAAGCAGCACCGTTTATCTTGCCCATTTGACCTTTGATGCTGCATTTTCCAAATGGAGTTTTATCTGCTGCAGAGAATCAGTAACAGCTGGAGCATGTTGGCTTGGCTTGGTATTTTGAGGGCTGTTCAGACTGGACATGCTGATGTCCTCACCCAGTGTACAGCTTCTGAGATGACCTGGAGCAAGTGGCACTCAGTTTAATCCAGCCTCACAGGATTGTTGGGAGACCAAACTAACTGCAGTACAAATGTGTCAAGTGAAGTCTGGATTTAAGCTTAACAACACACCATCTCTATATTTCAGACTTGCCTTTTATAGCCCAGGTAGTTTCTAGCAAGCTCATGATATAAAGAATCATCCCTCTACCTGGAATGGGTGTGGCATAATTCAAGTTGATTTGGTTCCTTCCCTGTTTTCTCCCATGATCTTCCCTAGTATACCCTGCTGTTTCTGAGGGCACACAACAAAAAAGCAGCATCCGAATAGATCCCATTAATTATAACGTTTGTATTCTTCTTTCCCAGGGGCAAAGTTGCATTCATCACAGGAGGTGGCTCTGGCATTGGCTTCCGCATAGCTGAGATTCTGATGAGGTACGGCTGAAGCCCTTCAGGAATCTCTGGTGTGCTCCTGTCTTCTTTGATCCCACCTCTGGGGGTGCTTTGTGTCCCTGTTCTTAGGAAGCAAGCCTTTTCCTCCCCTCACAACTGTGTTGTGCATTGTGGCAATTGCATCTAAAAATGTGCTGTTTAGAATTAAAGCTGCCACTGTCAGGAAGCTGAATTTTGCTACCAGCAGCCATGCCGCACACCCACAGAAAAAAAGCATGCGCACTGACTTGTGCAGGGCACCCGTGGCAGATGGAAGCAGCACAGTTCCAGATCTGCTTCCGGCGGCCACCCTGGGTGGGACATGCAGGGGCTTAAAGGCCTTTTCTCTCTAAAGGTGCATAGGACTGCGATGTACATAATGTACTGAGCACATCGGCAGGGGGGTGTCGGTGTATGTGAGACATGAATACAGCCTGTTATGTGACCCTCTCATCTTGTAAGGTTTTGTTCGTAGGCATGGCTGCCAGACGGTCATTGCCAGCAGGAACCTCCAGAGACTGACCGAGGTGAGTGAGAGAGGGATCACCATGTCTTCCAGGTGCAAATCAAGGTGTTGACCATATTCCAAAGTGAAGCCAAAACACCCCAAAATACTAACAGCACATTTCACTTAAAGCTCTTACTGGCAACCAGTAAGAGCTTTCACTTAAAGCTCTTACTGGCAACAAAGACTATTTGGGGGGCAGCGGGATGGGAACCTGCACGGCGGTGGGAAAGCATCAAATGGCTGTTGGCTGGGGAGGAAGGAAGTGCGGGAGGAGAAGGGGCTGTGCTCTGGAGAACCACAAAGGGCCAGAAGTTCTGCTCCTGCTCCTGCTCCATCGCAACAATGGTAAATTGGGGCATGTGTCCCACACATTCCAGCAAAATCCTGGAACCTGCAGGACAGGTGGCATTCTTAGTGGTTGGGGTGTAGATAGGGAGGTGCAGTGAGGAAGCAGCCTGTGCAGTTTATGTGAACTGCTGTGGACCACCCAGAGAGCTCCAGCTTTGGGGCACTATAGGAATGAAATAGAATAATAACAGGATTATTTTTGTCAGGGCTGAAATAAGACATGGGGTCATTCCATTCAGCCTTTGTAGATGGATGCACCAAGAGAGCCATGTGGTGTAGTGGTTACAGTGTAGGCCTTGGACTTGGTAGATCTGGGTTCTAGTCACCACCCAGTCACGAAACTCACTTGGGTGACTTTAGACCAATTGCTAAATCTCAGCCTAACCTACTTCACAAATAAAATAGGAGGAGGACTTTGTAAGCTGCCTTGGTTTCTTTGCAGGAATAAGGTTGGCTAGAAGTATAGTAATTAATATGCCAGTATTGGAAGAAGCACACCATCTTTGCCTCAGGCAAAGTAAAATGTCTTGCAACAGCTTTGCCTGCTGAAGAAGCTTGTATGAAACCCTTAGAAGAATTTTTGTAAAGATCACAGTACATAGCTGCAGATGGGCAAAGCTGCGCCATGCACGGCTGAACCAATATTTAGCATGGGGAGAATGTGATGCCAGCTGCCCATGCGGATGCTCTTGTGCCAGTCGGTTGCAGAAGGTGCTGGCCACCTTTAAGGCCAGATCTCGCTACTTCTTTTTCCAGGCTGCCCAGAAACTCTCAGCAGCCACTGGACAGAGATGTCTCCCCCTCTCTATGGATGTCAGGCAACCACAGATGATCATGGCAGCTGTGGATGAGGCCCTAAAGGCGTTTGAGAGGATAGATATCCTTGTTAACAGTGAGTTCCTGGGAACTGGTATTCTGTGGAGCATTGGCCATCTGCATTCATGTTTTAGGCCAGGAGGAAATGGCCGCTGATGGGTGCTTTAGAAGGGCAGGTGTTTTGGATGCTGGGAGGGCTGTTTGAATTTATGTAATCGGTCAGCCTTCCCCAACCTGGTGCCTGTCAGAGATGTTGGACTGAAGCTCCCTGCATTCGCAGCTGCAGTCCAACACATCTGAAAAGCACCACCCTGGGGAAAGTTGGAGTCACAGTTGCTGTTGCTGATGTCCCACAGTTGCTGGGCCTGATCTCCTGTGCTGGTCTGGCTGTCATCCTCTGCAGTGACCCCAATCTTTCTCCTCAGATGCTGCTGGCAACTTCCTGTGCCCAGCCAGCTCTCTGTCCTTCAATGCCTACAAAACTGTGATTGAGATCGACACCCTGGGAACTTTCAATGTCTCCAAAGTCCTGTACGACAAGTGCCTTCGCGTAAGTTTTCCTCCTGCAAAAGGCCCACGAGCGACAAACTGGGCGAGCCCAGCAACCCTTCCCTGTAGATCAGTGTTCCCCACCCTGGTGCCCTTCAGATATTCTAGGATTCCTGGCCACTGGCTGGGGCTGATGGAAGTAGAAAGCCAAAACATCCAGCGAGCACAGGTTGGGGGGGCTTGCTGGGGACCCATGCATTTTTCAGCTGCTGCATTCTTGGGTCAGCTGTGCACTGCAGGCGTGAGGAATTTATAGCCACTTGTATGTTCATGGGTGGCAATTCCCATGATCCCTCAGCAGTAGGCTATGGTGCAGTCCCTCAGCATCTGGATGGCCCCGCATTTCTGATCCCTGGTCATTCCTCCTACTGACTCTGGGGTCACAGCACTAGCATCGAAACGGCGGACTCCTGGTTCCCTGCCAGTCCTTGCTCACCTAGTCCAGGACTGCTTCAGTTCACTTTGAGAGTGCAGGGCTAAAGCATAAGGACCAGAGAAATGTTTTGCTGTCATTCCAATTGCCCTTTCTAGTTGCTTTCTTACTACTGTATAATCTGGATGATAGGAGAAATGGATGCAAGAAACGTTTATTAGAAATATTTCCCAGATTTTTCGAGCAAGGAGCTGGTGAATATGCTGATTAGTCGAGCTAAACAGATGCGATGGGGGGCCCATTCACTTTTGCCCCCTCGCCAGTCTGCAGTGTGGGGCAGGCCTCTTCCTGCGTGCGATCATCTCCCATCCAGTGTGTGCATGTGTTTATGGGACATGGTGAAAAGGGTGCCTTGTGTTGCAGGAGGGCATTGTGCGAATGTGGCCCACATCCATGTGTGGGAGAAGCTGGGCAAGAGTTGCTGGCAAGTGAACCAGTGTGTTCAGGAAAGCAGATGGAGCAACACCTGCTTTTCCTGACAGGCTGCTGGGATAACATCATTCCTGTTGCGATCTAAACAGTTAAATCTGCAAGAGGCTGCAAACGCTTTGATGTGCACACCATTCTTTTTCCTGAGAGCGTAAGAAGAGCTGTGCTGTATCAGACGCAGCATCCATCTTGTCCAGCCTGACGGCTGCATGCCTGATCCTGCGGGCAGCACCCCCTGCAAGCACAACAGTACCCTCCCTCCCACGTTCCCCAGAAAATCCTTAGTCACATGGCATATGGTCCTGAGTCACATGTCCTTAGTCACGTGGCATATGGTCATACGATACTTACTCATATGGTACTGGATTTCACTGCCAGGTGTGGCATGATGAAGTATAGAAACGCTGCAAAACTGGGATTGCCAAAGGAGGCTTCTCATCCACCGCAGCTTTTCTTTTGAGCTCCATAGGAGTGAGTCGTGGTGCCGCCCTCCATCTCTCAAATAGGTTTGCCACTGTAGAGAGCTGCTAGCTCAGAATAAAAGCTGTAATGGATGACATAAAAAGCACCAACCTCCTTTGCGGATTGCATCTATTTTCCATTTGGCTCCACTACGTAACACTTGGCAATCAGCAGAGTGTTGGTGCCGCTGCTCTTGCATGCTGAGTTCCTTTTTCCTTTTATTCCCCATAAATGAAAACCGTGTTCCCTTCGCTGCTGTCTCCTGTACTTGCTGTTGATACTTTTGGTGTTGTTGCCTGAGTTGACTCTTGTTTTGCTGATCTAGGACCGTGGAGGAGTCATTGTAAACATCACAGCAACCCTAAGCTACAAGGGTCAGGCTCTCCAAGTGCATGCTGGGACAGCTAAAGCAGCCATAGGTACTGTGGAACTCCATCCACTGTGTTTCCTGTCTCCTTCTGCATCCTTATCCAGCTGGAGGATATTTTTATTAGCTTCCCTCAGAGTGACGGCATTTTGGCACCTCTTTCGTTCTGGAAAACACGCAGTGGCAGCTTTCACCTCAATGGTGATACAGCAAGGCCTGCCCCTTTATCCCACGCTAAACACTTTCCTTGGCCAGAGATGGGTGCAAAATCCATCAAGTTCACAATCCAGTGCAAAAGTAATCATTTCACACAGCCCGCAACTGCCGACTGAACAGTTCTTGCCTTGGGAATCCATCCATTTACAAGACTGCTGTGTAGTTTGCAGGAAAAAGTGTGCTTCAGAGTTTAAAATGCTCATGAATAAAAAAAGCATAACTTTCCAAATAAATCAAATCACTCTTAAGTCAGTGGGGACAATGCAGGCAACAGAGATGGTGCACAGTAGGTCATGCATAAGGAAAGACCATGTGTTTTGAAAAATGCATATGAAAATCCACTTGAATTTCCATGTAGGGGCTGTGGAACATCTCACAATCTGATGCTGCTCCAAGATAGGCTGCTTCTAGGCTGTGGCTGCCCTACCCCTTGTTCTTAAAGGGATCTGCCGGCACATGTAATCGTACCCTATTGCCTGTTCTGCATACCTTACATTTCTACAGTTTTAACTGAAACCCAACTTGGAAATCTCACTGGGTTTATTTATTTATTTAGAAATTTATAGGCCGCCCCTTGCCACAAGCCTCGGGGCGGCTTACAATATCAAAAACCAATTAAACTCAAAAACATTAAAACTGGCCCATCTCCAGGTCCGAATTAAAACAATTACAATATAATACATAAAATAAATTAACATTTAAAATATTGCTTAAATAAAAAGGTCTTCGCCTGGCGCCGAAAAGCAAATAAAGACGGCGCCAGGCAAGCCTCTCTGGGGAGCGCGTTTTCAACAGCCCTTTGGTTTTGGAGACATTGCTGGGTGGTGGGCTTTTTCTTTGTGGCTTTTGCTTTTGTAAAGTTCTGAAATTCTGTTTGTTTTCCTAATATTGCAACACGTGCATGTGATTTTTCCAACATGCAAGAATTCCATTCTAATATCTTACGGAAACTGCTTCCAGGTGCAGCAAGTGTTTTTTTTTTTTTTGGAAATGTAGAGCTGATGTGCCTTGCTGCCATTCCAGCCCTTTCTAACCCTAATAGTCTTCTTCCTTCCTTCCTTCCTTCCTTCCTTCCTTCCTTCCTTCCTTCCTTCGCCAACTCTTTTTAATTGAATCTCTCTGCCTCTCCCTTCACAGACGCAATGACAAAACATCTGGCCGTGGAGTGGGGACCGAACAAAATCAGAGTGAACAACCTGGCACCGGGTCCCATTCTGGGCACAGAGGGACATCGGCGTCTAGGTGAGGTGTGGAATTCTGATGGCAGAATCCGGTGTGATGCAGCTCTGCATCTGGTTTACCCATAATTTATTTAAAACATTCCTACATCATCCTTGATTGATAAAAGAGGTGAACAGTTTCTTCTTGTCCAAGGGCCAGCCCCCCTGCCTGGAACCTAGCAGGGGCTGTACCATCTGCAGCTGTGGTGAGTCCAGGTTTGCCGCTGATTTTCCCTTAAAAAGGCATGCGTGGGGTGCACATGTTGTTCTAAAGCTCCATTGATGCCTCTGGCAGGGTGATGTGGGTTAACGAAAGATACGAACAGCCACATGCCTTTCTTCTACAGGAAAATCAGTGTTTTTCCCCAGCTGCTGCTCCACTGACTTTCGGCAGCAGTTCAGTGGTGTAGCAGCAGAGGCTCATTAGGCAGTGGGGGCGCTGCATCCAGCCCACAGGCTGTAAGTTATAAGAACAAATAACCTTCATTCAGCAAGCAGGAACTATAAACTGTGACTTTATCATCTAGCGGTGGAGGGAGTGCCCAAAGTATCCTACCCTGCAACCAATCAGGGCCCCGCTTTTCTTTTGCTCATACAGCACTTGGGCATCCTGTATGCTAACAGAGGACCTTATTCTGCGAGTGCTGATCCTTCTGTAGGCGAAGCAGCAGCCCCGCCCACACATGAGGGAGGTAGCAGCAGACTTGAGGAAAGCTCAAAGCTTACAGAAATGCAATCCTTAGGACCAAAAAACCAGTTTATATCTCCCCCAGCAGACATCTGTCAGGACTAGGTGACTGAGTATCTCTTCAGACAAACAAAGCAGAAAACTGGTGTCTTTGGTCTCTTCTGAATTCTGCCACCCCAGGTAACCACTGGCACAGGCAAGCGACGGGGTGCTTTCTGGAAGACTACCAGGCATGGGAGCCTAGACAGGCCTGCAGAATGGATCCTCTGCATGGTGGTCGAGCGGAAGCTGGCAGTGGTGTAGCAAAGGCAAGGAGGCCTGGTGCGGAGCAGTGGCCAAGTTCCCACGGTCTGGCGTGGAGAGTCGCCTTGAAGCACCGTCTCCTCAAGAGCTGGATTTGGCAATCTGAAAAGGCCAATTCCCTTTAGTCAGCACCCAAACCATCTCCTACCAGCACTGCCAGTATTTTCAGTTTCAGATGATCAAAGGTCACCTGATGGTTTAACACTCATAAGGCACAACAATCTGGTTTACTAAATCTAGGCTAGTGATGGGCCCAGCTTGTACACAGCAGTAACCCAGGTTTTGGTTAATTCTGGGTTTCAAAGAGCGAGAAAGCATGCCAGTCCCTGTAGTCTTACTTGCTGCCTCCTACTAGCATGGAGGCTAAACAACCCAGGAATGCTACATCCCGGACTTTAGTAGGGCTTTCAGACCTGGAACTCCAGCTTGTTTCTTCTGCAGGAAGCCAGAGTTGGAGCAAAGGGTTTCTTCTCAGGTTCCAGATTTGAGAGGTAATGCTAAAAAGCCCAGGGCTGTCGCGTGCCTGAGTAGCTTAGGTGCTCTCACTGGCTGCGGAGGAGCAAGGTGGAAGATGAACACATTGCCTCTTGCTTGGTCCCTGAGGGTTGAAAGAAATGGAACAAGCATCGCCAGTGCATGTGGACTGGACTGCTGCCCTTTCGTCCAGCCCACCTCATGGCATGGCTGGAAAGATGAAATGGGGAAAGGGAACCACGTGCTCAGTCTTCCTCTCCTTATAGGAAAAGCAGGACAGAAATGCTGCCGCCCAGTTCCGGTTCTGAGCTATTAAGACAAGGGCATTGCAACTGCCTTCCCAGATTTGGGGCCACAAGGACTAGGACACTGTTCGTTATGGGGAAAGAAATATTTACTTTGCGGGGTGCATTGACTGATTCTCATTTGTCCCCCTTTTACTTTCTGGTTTCTTCCTAAATGGCTAAAGAATTTCCGTCCTTCCATCTGTTTCAGTACCCCCTCAACTGGAGGAAGGAAGCCTCTACAAAACGATCCCTCTTCAGCGGGCAGGGAATAAGACGGAGATTGCCCATGGCGTCCTGTACTTGGCCAGCCCGTTGTCCTCCTATGTGACTGGCACAACGCTGGTGATAGACGGTGGGAGCTGGATGACCTCTGAGAACAGCTTCCCATCACTGTTGGGTATTGCCTCAAACTCTGCTAAGCTCTAGGTGATGTTTCTTTCCCGCTCTGTGGGATTAGATAGCCAAAAAAGGTCCTTGAGTCAGAAAAATGCTCACTCTTCAGGCTTTGGGCGAAAATCTGTGGTGTGTGATGTTCTCTTGTGCTGGGAATTTCCGTGCAGTTATCGCAAGGTGGCTTACAGGAGATCCACAAAAGATGCCGTCCCCCAGTTGCAGCCACAACTAGTCAGTAATGCTTTTCCCTTGCCGAAACAGGGCTGCTGAAATGAAGAGAACTTAGGGGAAGATCTGGAGTGGCTTTTGTGCTGCAAGGACTCCAAAATTGGGGCTGTTACAGGAAACGAGTTCCCGGTCTGAACATATTCTGTGAGATACGCTGTTATTTAACAGCTGTTATGTAAGAGGAGAAAGCGTGGCTGCAGTTCTGTACTGAGTTTCCGGGAAGCAAAGTGGGACTTAGTTTGGGGGAGACAGGCAGGAAATTGGTTGTGCTGCAAGTAGGATCCTTGCTTAGCAAGCTAATCCGAAGGTGCCGGCAGTCAAAGAGGTCATAGCTGTATCCACTGGGTATATTCTAGGATGTGCAGTATTTCACCAGGTAAGGGTATTATCCTATGCATATTTTTTAAAAAAGATTTGTTGACTAGAGCAGGCTGAGACCTATATTTTTATTATATTTATTAGGTTTAGATCCTGCCTTTCAAAGAAAGAATTTAGAGTGCTTTACATCATTCTCCTTCTGCTGCTTTCAATCTTATTCCCCCAGTAACAACCCTGTGAGGTAGGTTGGGCTGAGAGTATGTGACCGGCCCAGTCACCCAGTTAGAAACATAGAAACAGAGCAAGTCAGAAGGCTCCTCCCGGGCCATCTAGTCTGACCCCTGGCTCTAGCCGGTTCTGCTCAAGACATGCCTACCATGTGCAAGTCTAGCCTATCCTTGAACACCATCACTGATGGGGCCTCAACCACCTCCTGTGGAAGCCCATTCCATACCCTCGGGGTCATAACCATCAGGAAGTACTTCCTGGCATCCAAATGGAACCTTGGTTCCCTGAGCTTTGCTCCATTAGACCACATTCTGTCCTTCTCTGCAGGGGAGAACAGGTCTCTACCCACCTCCATGTGACACACTCACACGTACCTGTATGTTGCCAACAGATCCCCTCAGAGTCTCCTCCAGGCTGAAAAGACCCAGTTCCCTCAGTCTCGCCTCATACAGCTTCCCCTGCAATCTGGCCACCATCCTTGTGGCCCTACGCTGCACCAATTCCAACCTGGCTGTATCCTTCCTGTAATGAGGGGCCCAGAACTGAACACAATACTCCAGTTGCAGGCACACTGGAGTCATATAGAGTGATAGTAATACCTCTCTTGAACTAGAAGCCACACTTCTGGCTATGCAACCAGGGGTGGCGTTCCCCCTCTTGACCACCGCATCACACTGCTGACTCATGTTTAGCCTGCAGTCAACCAGCACCCCGAGGTCCCTTTCACAAGTGCTGCTCTCCAGCCACTTGTCACCTAACCTGTACTTACGACAGCTATTCCTATGCCCCAAGTGCAAGACCTTGCACTTATCCACATTGAACGCCATCCTGTTGTCTCCTACCCACTTCCATAGTCTGTCCAGATCCTTTTGGATCTGGAGTACCTGCCCCTCAGTTGTGGCCACTGCTCCAGTTTTAGTGTCGTCTGCGAATTTGATCAGCAGACTGTTCTCCCCTTCTTCCATGTCATTGATGAAAAGATTGAACAGGATCGGCCCCAGGACAAAGCCCTGGGGGACCCCGCTTGTCACTGGCCGCCATTCTGATGATTCCCCACTAATGGTTACCTTCTGCTTTTGGTCAGTCAACCATGCCCTAATCCATTGGACAGTGCTTTGGTCTATTTCAAAATTCCTCAATTTCTCAACCAGGATATCATGGGGCACTTTGTCAAAGGCCTTGCTGAAATCCAGGTAAACCACATCCACTGCATCCCCTCCATCTAGCCACCTCGAAACCTAGAATTCCACAAGTTTTGTCTGGCAGGACCTGTTTTTGCAGAAGCCGTGTTGTGTGGCTGTCAGCCTCCCTTCCCTATCTAGCATCACTAGATCTCTCACTATTATGAGCCTTTCCATTGTTTTTTCTACAATAGACGTAAGGCTACCTGGTCTGTAATTCCCCATGTCCCTTCTACTACCCTTTTTGAAAATTGGGACCACTGATGCCACCATCCAGTCCTCTGGAACTTCACCTGTTCTCCACAAGGCCTCAAAAATGGAGGCCAGTGGGCATGAGAGAACCCCTGCCAATTCTCAAAGCTTTCTCAGGTGTAGCTCCTCAGGGCCCGATGCTTCTGGTAACATCCAGTGCCCTGAGGAGCTCCTCAACTTCTAGGGGGGTGACTAATCTGTGCTCCTAAGTCCCCGGCCTCATCTAATCTCCCATGCGGATCTCCCCCGTCCTGCTTTGGGGAGAACACAGAGGCAAAATAGTCATTTAGCACATCAGTCACTGGATCCCCTTCCTCCTTATTAAGCAATCCCACTACCTGTCTCCCCTTCCTCTTGCTATTTACATGCTGAAAGAAGCCCTTTTTGTTGCTCTTGATATTCTTGGCAAGTCTCAGCTCATAATCAGCCTTAGCCTTGCGAAGAATCCTTCTGCACTGGGCCTCCTCTTCCTGGTATACCCTTTTGTCTTTTTCCCCCAGTACCCATTTCCTACGGAGGTTCCTCTTTCGTCTAATCCCCCTAACCACCTCCTTTCGCATCCATGGCAGCACTCTCCTTCGCCTCCCTGCCTTACTGACTAGAGGTATCGTCAAACGTCCCTTTTGAGTGCCATCCACCCCTCCTCAACTCGCTTACCTTCCAGTAACCTATCCCAGGAGACTTTCCCCAGTCTGGCCTTCAGTCGGCCAAAGTTGGCTCTCTTGAAGCCCCAGCTTCTCACTTGGCTCTAGTTGGACTAGAACTGAGTTTGCCTGAGTCCCAGACCCACACTCTTAACCACTACACTACACTGGTTCACACTATAGGTCATTTTTCTGTCTAAATAGATGGTTATAGTAATACATGATTTTTAATGCTAGTTAAACTCAGCTCCTTTGTGAAATTATCTGGGAGACTCATTGAGTTCAGTCTCATTGAGTTCAGTAGGTCTCACTTCTGAGAAGGAATCTATCCATTTCTGCACCACCCAGTAGACAAAGTTCCCTGGATGGTTCACAGAGCGGGAAAATATAATATAAAGCTTTTAACGTATAAAACTCTAAATGGTTTAAGTTTAAAAGTATAGGATCACACTGTTGGTTGCCTTAAAAAGTGGGAAACTGGACAGCAGTTTTTAAACAGCACCATCCATCCGTCCGTCCCCCCCCCCCCCCCCCAATGTATATCCTGCCTTTTTCCTACCAAGGGCTCAAGGCAGCTTACATCATTCTCCTCCTCCATCTTATCCCCACAACAACCACCACCCTGTGAGGTGGGTTGGGCTGAGAGTCTGTGACTGGCCCAGAGTCACCCAGTTGGCTCTGTGGCTGAGCGGGACTAGTACCCAGATCGCCTGAGTTCCAGTCCCATGCTCTTCACCACTACACCACACTGGCTCTCTTTTTGCAGTACCGGTGCTTTTTATAGGCAACTGGTGGCCAGGGCCATCTTAAAATGTGTTCTCCTTTCTCACATGCACTGCTGGGAATATCTTCCAAGGCATCACGTGTGGCTCCTCTAAATGCAAGGAAAATACTGTTTGTGCCCCCAAAACATCTTGCAGCCATTTGCAAATTTGCTAAAAATGTGTACAATGAATTGATTTTAACACTACTTTAACTGTCTAGCCGGATACTCCCCCTTTTGCAGATTTTGTTTCCATCCATTGGCTTTGGGTTTCATGCAAATGTCATCCTTCATCCACTTGTTTCTTACAGATTTCTGGACCACTGAATTAAAGAAAGATAAATGAAAGACCCTCAGAGCCTCATGGAGAGGCTGCTACTGCTCAGATGCTTCTCCACGAATATCTGTGTGCAGCCAAAGGTGGCAGCCACCCAGCTTCTCAAGCTGCAAAGTAATTTAGTTGACAGCAGGAATGGCAATCTTTAAGATTATTCTCCTTGGTGTCAAGAAGAGGAAGTTTTGATTGATAGCACAAGAACGTGGACATTACAGGGTGTCCTATATTCTTTCAGCCACCTTTGTCATATTTTCAGCTTTCTGTTCAATTTCAAATTAAGTACTTGGTGACATAGAACAGCTGCCTGGCATGGCAGCATATAAGAAAGGGATGTCCCATCTGTACCTCTCAATGACAGGAGTACATTTGACTTGGTTTAAATTTTCCTTTTCTACAAATTCCACATTTTCTGCCTCATCCATGAGGTTTGCCATCCAAGCCTTTCTCAAGAAAGGCGTGTTCATGTGTGCACATACATGCAGATGTGGTCAATATTTTCCCATCAGCCTGAATTATCTGTGTCCAGTCACCACAATTTCAGACCAAACTGGGCAATTTCACATGTTTGTACATTTATGTTAGCTGAAATATAACCCCTCTGCCTCATAAATTCAATTTGCAATCCTTGTAGCTTGTCAAAATTTTGTTTTCAATATGGGATCACTTTCTAAAACAACAGCCAGGTACTGTGGGGGTCCATTGCTCATGGAAAAGGGGTTTTCCCCTCTTGATTATCGTGTGCATTATGTTGCACTCACTAAATCATAACTCTGCCCCAAGGCACCATTGGATGAATGTGTCATTGAAGGGTGTGGAACTTAAGTCAGCCATGCTGGGTAAGGTTGATGGGAGATTGAAGGACAAGGCTCTCAGTGTAGCTGTACAATTTTGCATACTTGGAAACAAATGTGACGATTACATGTACTAATTTTCTTACATTTCCAATAAATGCACCTACAGATAACAAATTCACATATGTGTAGCTCTAGATGATGCTGATGCTCCATGTTATTCTGTACAACAACTCTGTGAGGTAGGTTGGGGTGAGGACTGACTGACTGGCCCAAACACATGGCTGCACATGGGAGCACAAACCAGGATCTCTCAAGTCCTCAGTCACATACCCTCAGCACCACACTGCGATGGCCCTCCAGCCAATACATTCATCATTAGGGAAGCCCTGAATGATTTGGCACCATCTGCAAATCTTGCCATTTCACTGCTGCTGCTTAATGCCAGATCACTTACGAATAAATTGAAGAACATTGGTCACAGCACAGCTCTCCGTCCAATCCACTGGGAGAGTCCTCAGCTCTTCCTCTCTCATGTCACCTACCAGGTTCCTTCACCCTCCTGACTTTTATTTTGAGTTGTGTTAGGTATCGTTTTCAGCCGGAACACAAGCTCCACAACAAAGCACTGCTCACCATCATCCTCTTTACTTGCTTCAAAAGAGAAGTTTGGCACTCAGATTCCAGCTCTGGCTTGTACTTTGCTACTTGGGCAAGTAACTCAACTTTTATCCTGACCCATTTTCCTCCTTATAACTTTATTTGATTTGTATGATCTTGCAACAAAACAAAAATCATAAAGCTGCTGAGAATACCAAGGAAGCAAAAACAAGCACGTACATAGAATCACGCAGTTCGTACTTGGGTGGGAGATCTCTAAGGCTGATGAAGTTTGGATCTGGCCCGAATCCTGGATTGTCTAGTGAGGTAGGCAAAACAGGTGCGTGCCTGCCTTCAGCTCGCTGGTGTTCCCTGGGGCAGCTTGCACAATGAGTCATGAGCAAGGACCTGCTTTCCCATTGCAACGACATAGGAAGCTGTTCTGCACCTGCGTAGGCTCTTGCTTCATCTAGCTCAGCCATGCCCACACTGAGCAGCTCTCCAGATCTTTGGGGAGTTTTTGCAGCCCTGCCTGCAGATGCTAGGGCTTGCACCGGGGACTTCAGTGCATGCAAAGTAGAGGCTCCGCCACTGGGCTACAGCCATTCCCTATTGAATCAATGCCCTCAAGGCCACCTAGTCCCTGCTATATTGTGTGTGTCACTGTCTTGCTGGGGGCTGTGCTTCATGTTCCCCATCTCTTAGAACAGAGCTTCTTTACAGTGACTTCCTGCCAGAGGGGCCCCTGAGGGACCTCCCACCTTAGCATCTTCTCCGGTTTGCTGGTGTGATTTACACTGCTGCTAATTGGGGTTTGTAGGGTATCTTTAAAATGCGGTTTGCTTTTTGTATAATGTCTGTGTTTTTGCCTTGCTCATAGAATGCCTTTCTAGAGACTTGGTTGACAGGCAGGCTGCAAATATTTTAGTAGTAATGTTCCATCATCACTTATTTAGCACTCGCGAAATCCTGGGCCTCACAGTATGAGTCATCCTTGTGACAATATCGCTCATGTTGTTATACCCAGGGCCCAGATGAGAAGGCTGAGGCTGTGAGCAGGGCTTTCTTCAAGCCATCTACTGGCGTCGTGGCAAATGGCTCGTGTCCTCTAACTCACACTCTTCACCAATATGCCTCCTCTTAAAGGGAGTTTCCCCAACTCGGCACCCTCCAGATGTGGCACCTGGGGAGCCGCCATACAGAGTCAGGCCCTCGGTCCGGTTAGCTTGATATTGTCCACAGCACCTCTTCAGCATTGCAGGTTGGAGTCCATGACAGGAGCTCTGCTGTTGTGCCGTGACCCCTCCCCTTAGCACAGTGTTTTGGTACCACAGCTCCCGTCATCCCCAGCCACTGGCACCAGTGTGAAGAAGGCTGTTGTAAAGAAACCTTGATGGAAGTTTATTTAGGCCTTCTTCAGATATGTTTGTACAGTAAACATGCAATTTTTGATGTTGCATAGGCAGGACTGGGCAGCTGCTGGGGTGGGGGGCATTTTGGCAGGGGCCTGCTGGTAAGAGTCCCTGGACTGCTGCTCCTTCTCACCAGTGCAGCCTACTTGTATATGTGCCTCTCGCTCTGGCCCGACTATGGTGGTGCTGGTAAGAAGGAGCAGGCGCTGTTGTTGCTACTCGGCACTCTGCCTTACTAGCAAGCAAGGGGAAACAAGGATGGGGAACATGGCAAGGAGCCAGAGCAGCTGGTGAGAAGGCAGACTTGCTGAAGGAAGGGGCTGCTGAGAGCATCTCCCCAAGGGCCCTCCAGATCCTGGAGCGCCTGCCATTTAATAGCAAGCGTACTGCATGCTGCAAGTGCCACTCTGGCCAGCTTGTAGGCGGGTTTCTGCCTGTCATTCCCTTGCATGGAATGCTATCAAGTGAACTGTTGCTAGGCAATTAATCCTCCCCCCTCCCCTGCAGCCAATAGGATTCCTGATGCAGGCACTTCCCACTCCTGTACAAAAGGCCCTTGTATGTAGCTATAGCAACCGACAGGTGATGGGAGAGTATCATCCTCCAGCCATGCCTGCCTTAGGCCAACTGGCAACCTGAGCTGGAAGTGGCCCCGTGTCCACAATGGCAGCTTTCCCACGTGTTTCACGTGATGAGAAAATGCAGATTTAGGCATCCGCGTGGGAGTTCAGTCCGTGAAGGATGTTATCTGTGGTTCTGATGGCTTCTGCAGAGGCTTGAAAAACATCCATTTTAATAAGATAAAAGGTTTTGTTTTGTTTAATAAAAGCCAAAATACATATTAAGGGGAGAGACTTTAGTTCAGTGAGAAGAAAAGCACTTGCATCCAGTGGGTCCCAAGGTGAGACCCCAGCACCTCCAAGTAGAAGGATCAGGTGTTGGAAAAGAACTCTTTCTACCTGAAACCCAGGGGAGTTGCCACTGATCAGTGCAAACGATCCTGAACTATGTAGACAAATCAGCTGACCTTGTAGAAAGCAGCTTTCCATATCAAGTATTTCCCTTTCCTCCCTATGTTGCCCCCACATTTTGAATTTTAGATTCCGCACCTAAAATCATTTCCAATCTAGTTCCCTCCAGATGTGATGGGCTACAACATGGCATTTGGTTAAGCTACATAGCTGGGGATAATAGGTGTCATAGATGAACAGATCTGGAACATGCCAGGTTGGGGATGGTTGGTAAGAGTGTGTATAGCTTGGGTTGCACATGAATTATTGAGAAAATGAGAAGTGTGCATGTTGGTTTCTGTGCTCTTGTCTTCACTCACTGCAACGAGCAACTCAGGGATGGACTGTTTATTGTGAGATCCCAATCAGAAACAATGGGTTGTTGGACTAAGAACAACCCCAAGTTGAAATCCATGGATTGTTCCCTCCTGTCTTCTCAATCACCCACATTTTCTTAATTGTGGGTTACCAAATGTGAGTTGGGTCATAGAGACCTGACTCACACACAACACCAATTCATGAGTTGTTTAGCCTACTAGTTAGTGAGGCCACAAGCAAAGTAGCAGGTGTGTTGCTTCCCTGCACCCACTTTTTTTCTTTCAATTATCTTTAATCAACAATGTGACACCAGAAACCACAATTCTGGGCTCTTGGGATAAATGCTGGCTTATTTAACTCTCAACCACTCAGTGTTTGGGGTTCACAAGCAAACTAAGAATTGTGCCCTCCTGTGTGGTTGACTAAAGCTGATCCAAAAGGAAGGCAAGTAACTGCACAGGAGGCAGCTCACTCACCCCTCGCCTGCAGCAGGGGCAACCCATAGGTTATAATTTTGTGCAAACTGGGCCTGTTTGTATGTGTGTGTACAGGTGTGCTCATGTGTGTGCAATTAAGATGTATGTAGCTGTAGGGAAGAGCTTCAGGAAAGAAAGATGCAGACTTCTCTCCAGTTATGGTTCCTTCCCACTTACCATCAGCACAGGGATTCCAAATGGAAATGCTTGGCACTCCCCTGCAGACCAGTACAGACCAGTCTCACTTGGTGGACTATACATTGCAACCTCTACCACAGAATTGCTTTTACCCCCAGGAAACCAGACTTGACCATAACGATGGATCCATCCCCATGGAGATGGAGGGCACACTGCACTGGCAAAGAAGCACATGGACTATGGAGTGACCAAAAATGAAGCAAGCGTATCGACTTCCTGGAGCTCCTTGTGGTACATACCAACAGGTCCTCAAGGACAAACACATTCAGACAACATCATGTCAGGATCTGGGCAGCTTCAGGGCTCCTCCTGCTGGCCAAATGCCAGAATAACAGCCCTGATAGTTGCAGGATTGGTCCCAGACTCTGCAGTAGCTGCCAGGACCTTCATGAGCTCTGGGGGAGGAGCTATTTAAGAAGTGGCTCCAGAAGCTGCCCCAGCAACTCTCCTTGTCTAGTGTGCTGAAGCTCTCTCTGCTGTCTGGCTCCTGCTCCAAAGTTATCCCTGCCCTCATGCTATCCTCTCGACTATGCTCTGTTATCTGGACTATATTTTGTTCTGAAAGCTATGACTCTAGGATGGAGTTCAGTGGGCCCTGGAGATTTGAAGTTATTCAACCCAGTTAGAGGATCCTTTCCTGTTTGGCTCTTGATCTTGAGCTGCCGCCCTGCTCCTTCATCAGGAAGGTTGTGTGTCCTTTTTTGGGGGAAGACTGAGCCAAAGTAGGGATTGAGCACGTCTGCCTTTTCTTTGCCATCTGTTTTCACTTTGCCATCAACACTGAGTAGTTCAGCCCCCACTTCTTTCCTCTTAACTATGGACATATCTGAAGGTGACTTTTGCTGCTTTTAGGATCCCTGAGTTCATTCCTAGATTTGGCTTTCCTGATGCCTTCCCTCCAGCTCCATACTAGTTGCCTGTGTTCTTCCTTTGTAGCCTGGCCTTCCGTCCACTTGTTATACACGTCCTTTTTTTCAGATAATTTCTAAGCCTTTTGTGAACCCACAAGTGTTCCTTCTGTTGTCTTCTACCCCTTTTTGAAGTGTTTGTAATTGTATCTTTAGAAATTCCTTTTAAAAAATTCCCGCTCATCTTGGACTCCTTTTCTCATTAGAGTCACTTGCCATGGAAATTTGCTTATCGTTGTTCTGAGATTATTAAAATTGGCTTTCCTAAAAAAACAGGGTGTTTGGCTTATATTTGGCTTCTGCTTCCTTTAGAATCAAGAATTTGCACGGCATGGTCACCTTCCCTCAGAGTTCCTGTAGCTGCTATTTTGCCCACTAGGTCTTCCCTGTTGGTTAGAATCAAGGATAGCCTTTCCTCTTGTTCCTTCCTCCACTTTCTGTGGGAGAGTTATCAGCAACACTTGTTAGGAATTTCTTAGAAGGGCCGTGTTTGGCAGAATTTATCTCCCAACAGATATCATGGAAATTGAAGTTCCCCTAACTATGACTTCATATCTCCTTGAAATACTGGCAATTTGTTTTTCGGAAGTTCCATCCTGATCTTCTCTTTGACCAGATGGTTGGTAATAGACTCCAACCACTGTATGCCTTTTATTCGTTGATCCATTTATATTGATACACAAGCTCTTGATGGAGCTACTAAGCTGCTGTTTCTCCGTGCACAGATATGTATCTTTCACATACAGTGTGACTCGGCCTCCTTTCTGTTCCTTCCGTTCTTGAACAGATTATATCTTTCAATTGTTGATGTCCAGTCATGGGAGTCATCCCACCCGGCTTCAGTTACAGTTAGCCAGTTGTGTGCATCCTCCTGCATTAAGAATTCCAGTTCATGCTGTTTGTTTCCCATACTCCAGGCTTTTGTATATAGCCATACGAAGACCACATGCTTTATACTCTAGCTTTCTTCCTGCATTTTTTTGAAAGACTATTATTGGGCATTGTTAGTGCTGCACTCTGTTGTGGTGTGTAAGCTTGTTGTGGTCCATCCCCCTCCCCTGCTCAAGGCAGGACTCCAAGTCCAGGCCTCCCTGATGGGTGGCTGTCCAGCTGCCTGTCTAGTTCAGGAGAGCCACAATCTCCCTAGGTTCTTGGTTCCGTTGTCATATTGCTCTATCAAGATTTTTTTCTGGCGGCTTCCTGTGACTAGATCCTATCATTCAGTGTCCTGCACTCTGAGATGTTGGAGGAGAAATCCTGGCCCAAGCATACAAGTAAAGAGCTATCCTATCTTTCTCCGGTCTTCGCCTTTCGAAGCTAACTTGCCCGATTCTTCCAGTCGGTGCCACTCCACTCAAGTTTTTCTGTTGACATTGATCTTAGCTGCATTCCTCACAGTGGGCTGGTTTGCTTGACCTGAGGGCAGTTAATAAGCTATGCCGGCTTGTTAGCCACCCTAATGCATGTGCCCCAAGCTCCTTAGCCACCCTTCCTAGGCACAATTTGTTGTGACATCTGCACCTGGTGAGGGTGGGCTAGAACAAGCCACGCACAGGACCCTTGGGTCAGTCCTGGGGAGGAAATTGATTTTTCCAGCAGCAATACATTTTATGATCAGTCCCTTGCATAATGCAAAGTATATTGGGAAGAGTTGATGTAGAATGGGTAATTAAGGCCCATTAGCTTTACAGAAGATCTATGGAAGAGCTTAATGTGCACAAAGACAGACTGAGCAATGCTCTGTTAGGCCAATGGATTTCCAAGGGTCCAATCTCTGCACACAGACACCTGCATTAAAACGTCTCCAGCCAATAGTCAGTTGTGTGGCAGTTGAGGGCAGACAGGCCTATCCTCTTTCAGGAAGTTGGCCTCACAATTAGTTCCCATGGAAACGCATTGCCTCTAATTTCCCTCAGGAGCAAGGTAGAGATGCATGGATAAATTTCGAAGTGCCCAAACAAAGTGACCATGGTCCTCAGGGCAGTCTCCATCAGTGCTTTTGCTTCCATTAACTCTCACCTGCCCAAACCACCAATATTATTAAAATATTTGAAGACTTCAACCAGAACAGGAGTCCCCAGCCTGAGGCCCAAGGGCTGACCCTGGATGGATTTTTGATATGGCCTCCTTCACTGATATCACAGAGCATTTCCCCGAACAAAATTGCGGGGAAAAGGAAGGCTTGTGCATGATATGTATTCTGAACTGAAAGCTTTCAAAGCAAAAGTAAACGTTTTTGTGAAGCAAGTTAGTGAAAGTAACTTCTCATGTTAGATGAACTAAAATTCGAGAAGGATCGGGAAAAGGCATATCAAAGCACTGAACATATTTGCAGCTGGAATTCCAGTATGTATTCACTGATTGCCATAAGCATGGAAAAGAAATAATGTTTCAGAATACATTTCAAGTAGCACCAGAAGATGCAAGTAACTTTTTTCAGATGGAACTAATAGATTTGCTAAACCAGTGATAGTCTCAGAGACATTTACCGTTATGGTGTGTCCGTATTCATTTTACCCATATCTCACTATTTGTGTGTTGCCTTGTGAGATTTTTAGCTCCACAAAACAGCTTTGAATACTTCAGGTAAATAACAGGATTTGATTATAAAATGTTAACCTGTTTTTTTTACATGCGCACACAAGTATTTCTAACAAGTAATGCCTAAGTCGAGCTTCATTTGTTGTTGTTCAATGAAATTCAAACTTCCACCCTTTTTCAATTTTATTTGAAGGATGTGGTTCTGTGGAAAGACAATGTCAGTAATATCAAACCAAACAAAAACCCCTTAAGAGGAGATGATGATCTGGGAAGCAGGAGTCGCCCCAGAACAGGCACCACAGTAACTGGACATGCCACAGACACAGTCTGGGAATGGAATTGGGCAATGTGTGGAGCGATGGGGAATGGCATGGTATCCGAGAAAAGGAATATGGCTGCCTGGAACCGGAGCAGTACAGGTTGCAACATGTTGTAGGCCTCACTTGTTAGAAAACATGTGCAAGTGAACTTATATCTCCCCAACCTGTAACTCCCATCAGCTCTGAGCAGCACAGCTGAGAATGAGGAATTCTGGGAATCGTAGGCCAGCAATCTGAAGGCCACAAATTGCTCAGCCCTCATATTGACGTTGCAAGCAAAATACTCAGCAAGAATCCAGGCTTTTGATCACAAGTGTGCCAAAGTTATGGCACAGCATCCTGCAGTGGTGCGGTCAGAGTTGTGTGCTTCTTTTGACTTCCCATTGGAAAGGATGCAAAATTTATCTTTGCCAAAAGACCTGTGATACCTGAGTGGGTGGGTGTTGGTGGTGTCATATTTACCCTATGGAGTTCTGGTGTTACTTATTTAGTTCTTTATTACTGGGATACAAAGGTGTATAAATAAACCTTAATGCTTCTTGCAGTAGCCTTTTAATATAGATCACTATTGCCAGTGTCATATTCTAGAATTTTGGGGAGCAGTAGGAGGACTGAGGCTGAGAGAATAGTTTGCCTAAGGTGATATTCTGAGTTTGTGGCTGAGGTGCAGTTTGAACTGTAGACTTTCCAGCTCCTGCTGGAAATAGAAACTGTAGACTTCTAGCTACTATGCTAACCAGCATGCTTCCTATAAGGGACATTCCCCAGCAGGATGTTACCTGGTTGCTACAGTTCAAAGTTGATAACTATTCTTGAGCATATTCAAACTGTCTTAATTCTGTGTGTGCAAGAGAGAGAGAGAGAGAGAGAGAGAGAGAGAGAGACTCTGACTATGACGGGCTGGCCTAAAGAACTGATGATACATTTATTAACAGCAATAAGATTAATAATAGCAAGGAATTAGAAAACAAAAGGCGAATATCATATAGTTGACTGATATAAAGACCTCTGGAATATAGCTATTAATGACAAGTCAACTTTTGATATTAAATGGAAAAAAGTCCATTCAAATAAGTGAAAACAAATTTGAAAGTGTTTGGAGACTTTTTATTGAATACATTTTAATAAAAGGAAAGGGGTATGAACCTCCACAAGAGTCAGTGCAGTTCTGGAAGGGAAATGGGGCAACCTGAGTGAATACATGATCTTGCACTAAGTCACCAGAGTTGTTGGTCCTGGTGGAGGGAGCACTGATATCAATGTATTGTTTAATTGTGTTAATCAGTAATGTTTAACTATGATTATTGTTAAATGCATTGTTTTTGCTAGTTTATATTAAGAAAAAAGACTGGGACTGGCAACACAGTTGGTTGGGCATTTGCCAGGGGCCCTTAGGAACCACTGACAGGCGCCCCTCAGGGACTGGCCTTCCTCTGCACCATGGCAAGGGGCTTCATTTGTCGTCTCTTCTGTCCCAGGAAACAGCAGTGGTGAGGGGGAGCAGCAGCAGATGCTGTGGCCCCCTCATTCTCTCCCTGTCGAAGAAAGACATGGCAGCCATGATGAAGAGGAGAAGCAATAGCAGGTTGCGACAATGGCAGGGAGAATGTAGACTTGGTGAGGGAGGCAGCCCTGGAGGATATCTTGCAAGACAGTCCTCAGAAACCTGGAGCCAGCAGTGCTTGTGGCTGGATTATACATAATGTGTCTCTCCCTACTAGAAATGCCATAACAATTCAGTCAGAAAAATGCATCTTTGCCTTCTTGACAAGCCAAAGGTCAAATGATACATCGTGCATAGCTATTTTTAAAGGGTGAAATTTTCTTAAAATCTGAAAACAGCCTCTAATAAGGGAGGACAACACCGGGCTAAGGGTCTCATGTGCCTATGGCCTTATTTCACAAGTCCTCTTCATCTGATGAGTTTAGGCATCTGGAAAGAGCAACCTGCCTGACCCAGCAGCTCACAGGCAGGGAGGAAGAGAGAAGAGGCTTCATCCACTTTTGGTTCTCTCCCTCCCTTCACAGGCATGTGACACCCCCCCCCCCAACAGATTGATCCTGAGGCAAGGCAGCCCCCAGCAGAAAAATTAGTTTCCTCAACCTGAGCCTCTTCCCAGGTCCTGGAAACCTGGGACAGCAGGGCCCATTCTGTTGGCTCCACTGAGACACTAGCTCCACTTGACTCCCCTGCGCCTCAGCTCTCCCATAAAAACACCCATGTAATGTTAAGAACTGGTCCCAATTTTGCTCTTTGCACTAGTCTCACCCCTCCACTTTTTCCCCTTTGTTTCATATTCTTTAGGTGGCAAACCTGGACACAAGGACTGTCTGTCTTGTACTGTTATTGCTTGTACAAGTAAATGGGGATGAGCTTTAAATCACTGGCAGAGCCATTTAGGAATCAGCACCCAAAGCAGAAATGCATCACCAAAAGAGAATCAAAGAGGACAGGAACGTGCATAAAACTGGTACATGCTCATTTTACAGATACAGATTTAGAAAGAATTGATATCATTGAAACAGAAATGCAGTCAGTGTTTCAGTCAAACGGAAATACAGGCAATCTTTCCACAGTGCGGAAACTGCAGCCCTTGTCCCTGCCCAATCAGGTACACTTTGTAGGGAACGTGTACTTCCCTACACTTAGAGCGGAAGTGGGTAATTCCAGTATATTTGAACGGTTGGCCAACATGCATTCCTACTCAATGTCTTTGAGTGAAACCCCCACACACACCAGCTGCTGCCCCTGTAACTCCTGCAAAAAATAAATTAATAAAAATAAAATAAAAATCAACAGTTTGCTGCCAGACTTTTGCAGCAAACCACACAGGCATTCAGAAGCGCCAAGTTTAGCTTGCTCTTCAAACTAAATACGGGCTTTTGGGTCTCTGCAGGAATTAGCTGCAGAAATTTGGTCTCTCTTTCCTGTAGCAGCAGGAGTACAGCCCCTGAAGGGGTGCAGGGGCTGGAAATGTGTCCCGGGACTGCCTGAAATTCACATTCCCTGAATTGGAGGATGTGTTTCAATAGAGAACACTTCTCTAGCAGCCCTTCAAAGAAAGGGCTGTCCCCTGCAAAAGAGAACAGCTGGACACCCTGGCACTGCAAATCTATTCTGAGGTTGCAAGTTAATTGGAGGAACGGTTGAGGGAAGAAAGGGAAAGACTGCTACCCAACTCTTTCTCTTCCAGATGTTTTCCCACTCAAAATACTTGATGTAGCTACTGTTTCTCCATAGGAAAGAGAGATAATTTCCATCCCTTTCCTTTTGGGCTGAGAGCAGCCAGGGCTGATGAAGGAAAATACGTTAAGAAAAGCATTGAGTTCCTTTTTCCTTCCTAGCTTGCAGCCTCAGCTTTGTTGTTCTGTCCAGCAACAGGATGTGTTTGGCCCCAAATCTTGCTAGCTGTGAGATCTCAGTGGCAACTGATACTCACTTGCACATGTTCTCTGAGCTGAGAGGCCTATTTTCCTCCCAAGTCTACATATTATGCAATTAATCCATCCCTTTCTATTTATTCCAAGCTACAGATTTTACTTCCCATATTTGGACCTGAACAAGATGTTGACTTTTGTTTTGGGGTTTTTTTTAGCTGCAAGCTAAATAAAGGCACAATAACTATTCCCGCAACTTAACGACACCTTTTGGGGTGGTGTATTATCCCAGGAACACTGTATGATTCAGTGATAGAAACAGCTTTTCTTTTTTATCTTAATGTTGCTTAGTGGGATTTATTTTAACGATTCCAAAATGTTTAAAATAACCAGGTGGTGAGGGGAGAGGCCATTGAACCAGAAAATGAAGCCATGCCTTCAGAATCAGTGTAGTCTGTTTGGCTCTTTGCAAGCATGGGGTGAAGCTTCATAGAATCATAAGATAGTAGAGCTGGAAGGGGCCACGAAGGCCATTGGGACTAGCCCCCTGCTGTTGCAGGACGCCAGCTCACATCACCCCACTCAACTTGCCCTGCACACTGGTAGAGGCAGGCTGTATCTCTATGGAGCCAGGTGGGATGGATGGATACAGTGCCAGGAGAACCTCTCAAAGCATTTGCCCTTGATGGGCATATTATTGGGCTTGGCTGCCTGGAGTCCTGAACTGCAGGGGTCCATCAGCGTCTACTTAGGGTTTTTTAAATGGAATTGCATGTTTTTAATTTTACTGTTGTAAGACGCCCTGAGGCTTTATTGTGATGGGGCGGCATAGAAATGTTTTAATAATAATAATAATAATAATAATACTCAGAAGTGCTAGCCTTGTGCTCTGGTCCTTAGCAGTCTTCTGGGGACAGACACCTTTGAGCAAAACATTCCCTTTGTGTGTGGTGGGCCATTTCTCCACTGTACCCCTTTGTAAGTTTTAGGGAGGATCTGTCTGTGCATCCATCTCACCCTTCATTATATCATGATTGTGGGACAGATAATGAAGTTTCTGCTGAAGCAGACCACATAGTGCCCAGTTGTATATAAAATGTTTGATAGAAATGTACAGCATCACTGGTCAACTGTCTTCCTGTAATATTAGATCCATGTATCTAATGATTGATTTCACTTTGTGTTGAACGGCTTGGTGAAATTGGTTCCAGTTGTTGGGAAAAATCAGATGAATCCTGGTAGAAAAAGGTTGCTTATGTGCCTTTGTGTTATAAAATCAAACCTATACCCCTTTCTCAGAAAGCAGCAGAATTCCAAGCCAGGTTACTGTTTAGCATTGCTGTTACTTTAAGAAGATGGAATTCTTAGTTGGACTGAGAAGCTGCTGTAAGCTAACACTATCAGTGGGGAAATACCAGTATTCCCATCAGCTGCAAAGAGTGGAGACAAAGGTGTCTATTTGTTTTTGAATGGACCCATTTAAAACATGTAGTTCAACAGGGGCAGTGTAGTTGTCAAACCAGTTTTCCTGAATGGTTCCTCAATCAGACATATTTGCATGTTTAAGCAGACACAGAGGCTGATCCAAACTGCAAGGAATCTACTGAATTGACATGTCAAAGCAATCAGTAATATTTTCCATAGTATTGTTACCAGTATTTCTGATTGGTTTAGAATGTTATGTCATGCCTAAAGACATCAAGATGCCATTGCAATAACGTTATCTGGAAACCGAATACTCTGCATGTGATAGGAAGGTTATAAATATTGCATAGCCAGAAGTGTGGCTTCTAGATCAAGAGAGGTATTACTACCACTCTACATGACTCTGGTGCGCCCGCAACTGGAGTATTGTGTTCAGTTTTGGGCCCCTCATTACAGAAAGGATATAGCCAGGTTGGAGTCAGTGTAGCGTAGGGCCACAAGGATGGTGGCTGGTTTGCAGGGGATGCCGTATGAGGCAAGACTGAGGGAACTGGGTCTCTTCAGCTTGGAGAAGAGGAGACTCAGAGGGGATATGTTGGCAACATACAGGTATGTGAGGGGGTGTCACATGGAGATGGGGAGAGGCCTGTTCTCCCCTGCAGAGGAAAGCAGGACGCGCTCCAATGGAGCAAAGCTCAGGGAGCCAAGGTTCAATTTGGATGCCAGGAAGCACTTCCTGACAGTTAGGACCCCGAGGGCATGGAATGGGCTTCCACGGGAGGTCGTTGAGGCCCCATCGGTGAGGGTGTTCAAAGATAGGCTGAACATGCACATGGTGGGCATGTCATGAGCGGAGCCGGCTGGTGCCGGAGGTCAGACTAGATGGCCCAGGAGGCCCCTTCTGACTCGCTCTGTTTCTATGCTTCTATGTTTCTATGTCTGTACATAGGCTGTGATTTTGTAGTTGGAGGTGGGAACCACTACCTGGTAGCATGCTGTTGTAACGGCAGGGGTCCTGAGTGATCTTTCAATAAACTGGTGAGGTTCAAGGTGAAAGGGGTCTTTCCTTACTGAACCCAGGCATCCTGTCCCATGGCTGCTATCAAGGTGCCTCGACACAGTCTAACTTCCAGGGCAGAGCACTCCAAGCCAGAGAGCTCCTCCAAGAAGGGCCCTCTTATGAGTTCCTCAAAGCTGGAGTTCATTAGGTGATAGCATAACCAAAAGGCCCTCCCTAGTGGATCTGAATGCACCCTAGGCCAGAGGTGGCAAAAACCTATGGTACGCGTGGCGCAGCGGGCACACAGCCTCTCTGAGCATCACCCCAGCAGCCAAGCATTGGATAACAGCGCACATAGCGTCCATGTGCATGCTTGGAAAGGTGTAGTGGCTCCAGGCAATGGCATCATGAGCCATGACTCATTAGCCATGACTTGTCTGAGCTTTCGCATGGCCGGTCAGTGCGCTGCCAAGGAGATAGATAGATAGATAGATAGATAGATAGATAGATAGATTCATTTGCTTGGACAGGCTGTGAGTTGTTTTTTCTAAACTAAAACCTCAGCATTCAGGTTTTATTGCAGTGTTGGCACTTTGCGATAAATAAGTGGGTTTTGGGTTGGAGTTTGGGCACTCGGTCTGTAAAAGGTTCGCCATCACTGCCCTAGGCTAAGCTCCCCTGTAGTGAAAGAACCTTGCAGGTCATCTAGTCCAATCCCCTCCAGGATCTGCACTCCAGGATGCAAGTATAGCATTCCTTTGTTTAAATAAGAAGCGAAATTTAGGTGCAGGAAATGATGCATCACATGGATTAAAGGGTTAAATATCCCCCTCCATGTGCCACTGCTGCAGTCCAAATCAGAGATTGCTGCAGGTACTTGTAACTGAAACACTGAAATACTGACAATCTAATCATGGATTTCTTGAGTGTGAAAATCTTTGGCCCTCAACAGTCCCATTTAGTAAGTTGCATGCAAAACAGATCCAGTTCAAGTCCCACACTCCCTGCAGGGCACGGATGCTGAGAAGGTGGAGTCTTCCTTTCATCTCAGATCCTTTCCTCAACTTGGTATCCTCCAAGCTGGTTGAATTACAAGACCCATCGTCCTCACACAGTAGGAACACTCAGCCATTCTGACTGGGGACAATGGGGCTTGTAGTCACTCAGAGGGAAGGGTGAATGACAGAAAGGAGAATGAGGTGGTTGTTTTATCAATGGTGTTTTGGAATGTCCAGATTTCATGTCATGATACTCACGAATGTCATTTCCGAATCTCAGCTTCTGAGAAGCCATTGCTTTGTCACTGCAACAGCTAGGATACTAGGCCCTATGAAGCCTTGGCCAGATCCATCAACTCTCCTTTGTTTTTGTGAACTAGACTTGATGGTATGTATTAAATGTCAGTGACCAGAACTGGGGTGTCCAACCTTTTTGCCCCTGTGGGTATGTTTGGGAATTTGAGAAAGTACTGGGTGTGCCAGCACAAAATGGCTCCCATGCAGGAGGTCTTGGGGCCTGACTAGTCAAAAGGTGGCAGAGGGGAGAGAAACAGCAAAGCTAGAGGTTGGAGGCTGGCACGAGTAGCTTCCTGACACACTCCATGTTTTTCCACCCACCGAACTTTCCCTCTTTGCTCCTTCTCTGCTTGAATCTTGGCTGTTTCCGCAATGCTTTTACCACATTGTTTCTCCCCACCGCCTAGTCTTTAGCCTTGCTGCTTCTCTTCCCCTCTTCCTGTAGGCCATGCTTTTTCTTCTGGCCTGCTGGGCAGGTGATCAGCAGCTGCTGCTTCTGGAATCTTTTGAAGTTTTATTTAAAAAAAAATCTGTTTGAATGGTGCAAGGATTGAAAAGCTACGCTGGTGCCTTTGGAGATGACTTTGGGTGCCCCAGTGGGGCCCCTTTGACTAGAAGGGGGGCATCGCGGCCCAAAGTGGAGGAAGCCAGTGCAGGCTTTAAAGGGAAGACATAACAGCCTCTGTTCTTCTCCATCGATGGGGAAGGGTTAGGTTATGTAATAAATAGTTGTGGCAGAAGGGAAATAAACAGACAAGTGACCTTTACAGGCAGTTAGGTTAACCCATGCCATGAGATGCCAGAGGCAGAAAATCCGGTGGTGCTTCACCTCCCTTACTGGCATGAAAATACGGCCCATTGGGTATCCCTCTGGTGCAGGCCCTGTGGAAAGGAATGGACTTTGTGGCCCTGATTTCCGCCTCAAATGCTGGCTCGGCCCATACGCCCTGCCTCTGTGGTTCAAATGCTTGCAGAAAATACAACTACAGCTTTCCTTGGCTTAAATGAGAGGGAGAATATAGACCCAGGAAATGATTCATCACATGGGGTAAAGGAGGTAAGTAGCCTCTGTGCTACTCTCAGAGACTTCAGAAGCAGGTTGTCTTGCATGGGGTGGGGGGGGGGGGGCGGGGGAGAAGTCACCCTCAAAAGCTCAGCTCATCCTGTATCCAAAATGACATTGAAAACAACTTCTAGGGCCCAAGCATGGCTCAGATGAAATAAGGCGATAAAACCCTCCCCTAGCAAATGCTTCCAGTGCTGGAACTTGTCAGACCTCACCTGGAATACTGTGTCCAGTTCTGGGCATCCGGATTTAAGAAAGATGCAGGTACATTAGAAAGGGTCCAGAGGAGGCCAACAAAAATGACCCAGGCTTTGAAATGCTGCCCTATGAGGAGAGACTGAGGGAACTGGGCATGATCAGCCTTGAGAAGAGAAGACTGAGGGGGGACATGATATTCCTTGATAAGTACCTCAAAGGCTGCCACAAAGACGAAGTTCAAGATCTATTCTTGCTGATACCAGTGTGTAGGACATGGAATAATCAAGTCAAGTTACATCAAACCAGATTCAGGCTGGACATCAGCAAGAGCTTCCTCACTGTCAGAACAACAAGGCAGTGGAACCAGATTTATTTATTTATTTTTGGATGTATATCCTGCCTTTTTCCTACAAAGGGCTCAAGGCAGCTTACATCTCCTCCTCCATCTTATCCCCACAACAACAACCCTGTGAGGTAGGTTGGGCTGAGAGTCTGTGACTGGCCCAGAGTCACCCAGTTGGCTCCATGGCTGAGCAGGGACTAGAACCCGGATCTCCTGAGTCCCAGTCCCAGGCTCTTCACCACGACGCCACGCTGGTTGCCTGGAGAGGTGGTGGGCTCCCCCACACTAAAGACATTCAAGGCAAACTGGATAGTCATCTGAGTGGGATGGTGTGACGGGTGTCCTGCAACAGCAGCGGGTTGGACCTGATGGCCTTCTTGGCCCCTCCAACTCTACCATTTTATGACTCTATGATTCTAACTTCCTAGTGGTTCACCCAAAGACAACATTCAGCACTGGAAAAGTGATGGAGGGGGCATTCCAGTGAGGGGTGAGGTAAAATGCCCCCAAATCCTAGCAGGCTTTAACTTAAAGTTCTCAGTGCCACTAGATAGGAGAGGCATTTCAAACTTTCAGATTGAGGGGAAAAAAGCAGCTGCAAACAGGCCAGGAAACAGTGGACCAATCAGTGGTTGGGCAAAAGGAGGTGGGGCCAGAGGAAGGGGTGTGGCTATCTGGGGAGCCTCAGGGGACTTAAGGCAGCCCAAGCAAGGACCTGAGGTTTAACACCCCTAATCTAGAGGGTGTCCTACCAAATTCTTTTGGAAAAAACTGCTGAGCTGGAGGACTGTGGAATATGACTAGGTGGCACTGGGGAGTTTGGCTTGACTGTGGCTCTCCAGGTGTGAAGCCATCTTAGAATGCTGTTTTGGGTTCAGGTTGCACCATTGCGAAGATCAGGTCAGTTCCTGCAAATGAACAAGTATTATATAAGGCAGATCCAATAAAATGAATGGGGCTGAAGTTAAGCATGAGTGAATGGTTCGTACTACCCAAAAAGTCAAAATTCATGCTGTCTGCAATGATTAGTTTTAAAAAAGGGAAGGTTGCAGAAGGGAATACCCAATCTAAGCTATGTGAAAATGCTATTCAAGACCCATCGAGTCTGTCAGACTAATGGGTTTGAAAAGCAAGTCGCTGGCCCTTTAAGTCAAGCCTCTCCAGGAACATGTGCATCAAGACTGTTTGGAGAATGACTTGTTGGTGTGATGTCATCCTTCAAGCTGCTGCTGCTGCTCCAGTGGAGCCAGGAAGGCAATAAATGTTGTGGTTCACAGGTCGTTCTTTCAGATGAATAGTGGTGCAGGCAGTTGATTTGTTTTAGCTAACCTCCTTAATTGACTAGGAGTTGCTTGTTTGTTTATGCTGAATGCATTCATTTGCTGTGAAGGCACAGATAAAAAGCTGGCACATAATCTATGCTGGTGTTCAAACAAAAGGAAGTCTTGGGAGGGACATGAAACAGGGTCGTCTTAGTGGCGGCATCAGTGCTGGAAAACACTCTGCCCTGTGAGATGCATGGAGGCCCTCCCCTGTCTTATTGTCGTGAATGAAGGCATATTTGCTTATTCCAACAGGCTTTTCCTTCTAAGTGTTGGTGCCACTATAAAATGCTGTTCCTGACTCTGGTATGACAAAGACAGTTCCCTATATCACTATTTAAAGCAGCCTTTCACTTAGCTTCATGAGGACTTGAATCCTTTATTTTCAAGTGCTAGAGAACCTCCTATACATGCAGGAGGTCTCATATCCAATCCCTGACATTTCCAAGTAGAACTAGAAAAGCCTGTTTTTGAATCCCTGAAGCTAGATCAGGGATGGGCAACTTGTGACTCTCCAGAGGTTTTGGCCTATACTCCCGTCAGCCCTAGCTAGAATAGCCAATGATGAGGAATCATGGGAATTGTAGGCTGGGACATCTGGAGGGTACCCTTGAGCTAGAGGAAGCCATGCATTTGTTTGGAATGAGGCAGCTTTCTATATTCCAGTGTACTGGGGGTGGGTAACTTTAAGACTACAAATACCATCAGTCCTACTTGCTATACCAGCTAGAATGAAGGGGAGTAGTAATCCATCAACAAGTTGCTTGCCTTGCACTATGCAGGCCCCAAATACCCACTTTGGTTAAGTTTCACTACAGGATGTGCAATTCAGTTTGTTTCTTAGTTTCAGGTGGCGCAGGGCCATTTACAGGACCACATGGATAGGGACATGCAAGGACTGTCTGGGTTCAGGCTGCGTATGGCACGCATGGAAGCAATTGGGTAGCACAATCACTGCACGCTCGGCTGATGTTGACTGTGCCACAACCTGCCCACTTCATGGCAGCATGAGCAGTGCAAGTGGCGTTTGGCACGGGGTGAGATCTATTTGGGCCAGAGCCTTTACTCTTGGAAAGTTGATCAGTGAGATGGAAGGCTTAATCTTGCCTTGTCCTTGAAGTGTGCCTTGGCCAACACCTTGAATTGGGTTCCTTCCTGAGAAGATGGTGGTGTTCTCTGAATCCTGACAGCATTTTAGGTTTTTTCAGATTGAGCACCAAATGGGGTGCATGTTGAAATGATTGCATAAGGAAGCTGGCTCGCATCCAGGCTGCTTATATAGTCACTGCACCAGTCTTGCCATAGGATGTTGACTGGGGACCAGTTGATGTGTAACTGTGAGTAGATGTTGCTTCACAATGGCATCCAGTTTTCTCGATCTTTGCTGTAACGTTTATTGCACCTTCTCAAGGCTGACCGTACTATGAGACAGAGTGGGCAGTTGGCAGATGCCGGGGGCAGCTGAGGGTGAGGACAAGATGTTGGAGGACGGAGTTGTGTGTCCCCTATGCAGGCCTGCTGCCTCAGGTATGCCAGAATTCAACTGCCAGTCTGACCAGTTCACGCAATGGAGGGATACAGATTTGGCCTGAGGGTGGAATTCAGCTTATCTGGGATTTATTTATTTATTTATTTATTTATTTGGAGTTTTTATATGCCGTCCTATCGCTTAACGCCTTGGGACAGCTTACATAAATAATCTGGTGTTAATCTGGGTTCCTATGAGCACGCACACTCCCCACCCCCAGAAGTGACTATATGGGGGTTCCCCTGCCTTTGTGCAGTCTCCCCCTTTCTGACAAGTTGAATCCATCTCATTTTGGCAGTAAGAGCTATAAGCTAAACGAGGCTGGCATTTTTGGCCCACTCCACAACTTCAGTGTCAGTGATGTAATGCGAAGGGCCCCATCTGGTCCTTTGCGCCAGGAAACAGGTTACAGGCCAGCCGTGTGTCTTCTACACTGTGTGCAGAAATACACCACTCAGTGAACACTGCTGCCTGTTGGAGTGGCAGTGTGGAGAATATTGCGGTTGCGCTTTGCATCTGGGCAGCTGGCATGGTTCCTGGGCCCCACTCCACACTCCAAGCCATGTATCCAGCCACCATTCAAATTCCCACAATATCCTAATGTCAGGAACATTATGGAAAATTGAGGTGGTGGCTCAGGCTGCCTGCAAAGGTCTTTTTTGGGGGGAAGGAAAACAAATGGGGGGAGGGAAGCAGAAACATATGCATGACTCTGTGTAATTTTTACTGCTCCTAAAGTCATTTTTTTAAGAACATAAATGTATTATATGTAATGGTCTTTTCATAAAATTGTTATTGAAATTAAAACATTTCACATGAAAAACACTTAGACTTAGTATCACAAACATAATTTACAGATAAAGCACACTGCTATGCATGTAAGCCTCTTCTCTGTCAAAACGTGCATAGGATGGCACCCTTGGCTTAAGTAGTCCCTGAAGCTGCTGAATCCTCCTAGAAGCAGCAAGCGCCAGAAGCATGGCGGACCAGTGAGTAGCCTCTGTTTTTACGTGAGGGATGGCTTGGTGGTGGTGGTGGTGGTGGCAGGGGTTCTGACTGCAACAGAACTAAGGATCAAGAGAGGTGGTGGTTCTCCCACACCAGAGGCATCCAAGGTGCAGCTTGACATCCATCTGAGAGGGATGGTTTAATCTGGAGTCCTGTATGGAGCAGGGGTTTGGACCCAATGGTCCCCCGGCCCCTTCCCACTCTGCTTATTTTATGATTCTACAAACATTGAAAGAGGTAGAGCTTCTCCTGTCTAAATATGCATCAGATCATATCCCTATGCATTATCAAGCTAGTATTTAAAGAATGGCCATAGGTTCTCCTTTGTAAACTCCCCTTAGCATCATAATTGTTCATTCTGAAGAGTCGTCAGCGGGGGGCAATCACATCCCTGCACCACAGGAACCAGTTTCTTTTAGTTTGGTAGGCGTGTTTCCGTCTCCGTGATTTACCATGCTATGGTTGAAGCAGCATGGCCCTTGTGGGAACCTGATTCTCTGGTCAAGAGTTCTATGGGTCAAAGTTGTGGGCTGTCCTACTTTCATTTTTAAACCCACACGTGTTCCTTTGCATGTGGTGGGAGTGGCAGGTAAGCTACAGCGTTTCCCTCACGTATCTGTAAAATGCTCACGTTTGTGGACTGCCCCAGCATCTAAACAGAACGAAGTATTGAAACAGTGGACTCTAAAGGACAAAACCCAAACAGTCAAGAATGCACATATAGAGATTCAAGTCACATGTTGGGAAACAGCATCACTTGGAGCATCCCTAATTCTCTCTCGCTAAAAGGTACATCAGATCAATAACCTTAATAAAGGGAATATTTATTTCATTTATTTATTTAAAACTTTTATACACTGTCCACCATAAATCTGAAGCACACATACAGGACTGAAAAGTCTTGGCCACACGCACACTGGAACATTCAGAGTTTCTAGAAATTTTGCATCTCTGGTCTAATTTTACAGTTTTTGGAAATCATTTTAGGGAAGCCAAGTGTACTGTGTTTTAAAGACTGCAACCTGTTTAGACAGAAAAAAGTGCTACACTCATGCCCCAAGCAGCATAACTGCTCCAGGATAATTGGCTGGGATATCCTGGGAGTTGTCTCTAAACATGCATAGGATTGTATCCTAAATGATAAAGCCATTTTAACTGATCATAATGGGAGAGATAATATACAGGGCCTAGTTATAAAACAAAGCAAAACACAACAGGCTTCACATTAGACTGAACAATAGCACTGAAAGAAAACACTGCACTGCTGCTCTGCTCCTATGCTGAAACACAGTAATTGCTGTTATGGTTTTATTCCTTTAACTTATTGGGTGCCTTTTTAATGTTTGTTGATTTTCAACTTTTGCTAACTGCCCAGAGAGCCTTACAGCCCAACGACAAACTATGGGTTCGCTTCATGGTTTGGTTGTGCAGCTGGGTCTGTATTGTGTTGCAATAACCCACACTGAACCCTTGAGTTTGGAGCAGGCATTCAGTTTTGAGGCTTCCTCTGTTCCTGTAAGAATTTGTAAAGCGTGGATGATGGTAGGACAGGAAAATAAAATATTCGCTGTGTGCTCCACAGCTCATGGGCACTGTAAGGGTGCATTCCTATGCATGATTAGCCAGGGGAAAAAGTCGTAGGACTCCCAGCATTCTTTGGTCCACATGGATTGTCTTTGAAGACTATCAGGCTAAGGGCTTAAAATGGTGTTGCCGCATCACTGCAAGTGGGGAATCTGGAAAGAGCTGTCTCCACCAGCAGCACTGGACTGTAGAAATTCCCAGGGGTGTCTTGCAGACAGCATGTTATGAAGAGTACAAAATGTTTTCTTTCAACTATTTTTAATGCAGGTCGTCTGACAAAAATATTCTCTGAGGGGCTAATGCACAGAGTACAATCCTACAGGTTAAGGAAGAAAAAAAGTCTGTCTTGTCTTAACCAGTACCTATACTCAATTAAACAAGCTGGTCTGAGTAAATAAATGCAGATCTAAGGCCAGAGAGAACTGGGTTTAAACCCACACTTCAGACCTCCTCCAGTACACTCCTGAACGCTGGAGACGAGTGCTTTCTATTCCTGAGTCAGCTACCCGCTGGCAACTGAAAACTTGATCTGGTTCTATATGTAATAACGTTGGGCCGGATCTGGATTTGGCCAGGCTTAAGAAGTAGCCCAGCTGAAATCAACGGGGCCCACCCACCGTCCGATTGCTTTCGATGGGGCTCTTCCGACTCAATCCGCGCCGACGCCTTGGCGCAAAGCTGCGCGCCCCTCTCGCCTCGCGCGCCTGGCAAGCAACGGGTGCAGCCCGATCGGGGCGGGGGGAGCCGCACATACAAAGGCAGCCTCCGCCTCCCCACACCACCGATCGGGCGGAGCTTGCCTGGAAGCCGCCGGCCAGACAGACGACGGAGCCCTGCTCGCTGCCCGCCCCCCACCCTCGCCGCCTGCCGGTTTGCAGGAAGCAGGAGCGAAGCGCTCGCCATGCGCCTCTGCCGCAAGGGGAGCCGAGCGCTGCCACGGTAGGAACCCTCTGGGTAGGCAACTCGAGAGGAGGAGGAGGAGGAAGAAGCGGAGGCGCAAGAGGGGGCGTTCTCTTTCCTACTGCCGTTGCTTGGCTGCGGAACCTCTTCGAGCCGCCTTGGATGCCAGCTGGAGCCGCGAGGGCCCGTCTTTCCAAAAAGCAGCGTTTCTGCCCTGGTCTTGCCGCGGAAAAATCCGGGGTTGTGCGTGCCTGCGTGCTTGGATCTCGGCTGCACCGCACGCACGCTTCCATCCCTCCCCCTCTCGCGCTTTCTCTCCCCCCGGAATCATTCCCCCCTACGTGATCTAAGGGATCGACTCGCTCCTTTTCTTGCCCGCCCGCCCGCACCCCTCCCCAACGCGCCGGGAGCGGGGCGCCTCCCCCGCTCCAGGAGGGAAGATGCGAAGGTTGTGGAAGTGATGGAGGCGAGGCGGAGGCATCGCGGCGCCGCTCCGGTGTGCGAGAGAGGCGGCGGCGGCGGCGCGCCTGAAAGGACGGCGGCACCGTGACCGCGACGCGCAAGCGGGTCCCTGCCTTCCTTTTGGCCTCGCGCTCCTGTGCCCGCTTCCTTCTGCTACTTGAGGAAAGAAGGCCAACAGGAACAGCCCCCCGCTCCTTCCAGAATTCATCTCTGATGAAAATGGAGCCGCATTTGTTCAGGACTCTTTCCGATCCAGGGACCAGACCGGATCGAGAGCCGCTGGAGCTGGGGCACTTCCATGGGAAATACCTGCTCTTGGAACCCCACAGAGGGCCCTTGGCCAGCCCGGATCTCGTGTTGCTGTCCCGCGAAACCCCCGCAGGAAGCGCCGCCCTGATCTTGCCGGGAGCGGGCGACAATCCGCCCTTCGCCCTAGAACACGTCCTGACCGGGATGAAGCTGGCGGAGATGGGCCGGGGCCACCCAGCCCTGTTCCCCGAGGGCTCTGCCGTGGAGTATTTGTACCGCCTGGACCAGCCTCTGGCGGATCGGGAGCCCGAGGGCGACGGGCCAATCAGGGATGGGAGTACCGATTCAGGTGTGGGTGATAACCAAGATTGCTCCGGGGAAGGTTTGGATCTGAGGTTGGGCCCGGCGCCGGACGCCTTGGCTTTGGAGCTGCAGCAGCAGAGGGCAGAGCTAGGTGGAGAGGAGCTCTCTTCGGGCCGGGCCCCTCAGGATTTACAACTGGTTGTAGTGGAAAGTCCGGAAGCGCTGACCCAAGGAGAGGTCTTCCCCCAAACTCAGGAGACCCGGCCAGAGGAGAGGGACTTGATCTTGGATACTGCTGCTGCTTATGAAGAGGAACCCTTAGGCAGACTAATCCTAAGGGCTCCTTGGACTAAAGAGATGGATGAATGCGAGTCCCAAATCTGCCCGGGAAGCCCTTTGGACCTGGCCCTCGGCCCCCAGATTGGCACAGGAGTGGACCTCTTTCCTGCCCTCCATTCTTCCAGTCATCTTGGCCCGCAGCTTGAGTTTGGGCAGGCTGAAGGTGCAGAGGAGGAAATTCCCAGTTCTCCAGAAGATGCTCCCCGTCTTCGAGCCGTCTTTGATGCCCTGGACCGTGATGGGGATGGGTTTGTCCGGATAGAGGAGTTTGTCCAGTTTGCCACTGTGTATGGAGCAGAACAGGTAATATTGACTTCTTGTGATTGTAGTCAGTTGCGCTGAGGTTGGTGGGCTTGTTTGGCCTTGTAGAAGATCTTGCCATTGCCTACTACAATGAATTGTTCCTTTGTGTTTTCATTCATTCATATATTGATAGATGTGTGCACGCATTTGTATATTGTACAGCTGAATGAAAGCATAACTTCACTTCGCATGGAGTGGTTTTCTGTGTGCTTCTCCAGTGTTAATGCTTTTGCTTCGGCTTGGGAGATCTACTGATATCTTGGTTATTAAGTGCATTCTGCTTTGATTGGGGGTGCAGTCTTATTCATTTTTATTTGGGCCTACAGGGATTGCTGAGCATGGTTCCCCAAAACAGTGTTGGCCTGAGAGATTTGCTGACTAGAGGGCAATCATAAATGGTTCTCCCTTCCTCAGACCAAGATATCTATTACCAGCGACTGGCCAAGTAATGTTGACACCTGATAAGCCACTCTGTAAATACAGAGTAACAATACAGAAATAATGAACCAAATAACTCACCATTTGCTTGCTGCCGTCAAGTAATACCCCTGCTAGATGCGTCCATCTAAAGGTAGGGCCAGCCCTGCTTAGGCTTAGTTTATATTAGCCTAAAGGTAGGGCCTAAGCTGTGCTTAGGCTGAGTTTATATTAGCAGTAAGGCATTTTGTACAGTCATGGTTCATACTAAAGGTGATTATTAGCTTGTTTTGGTGATGCTTCTGGAAAGGTTCATATACTTCTACGAAGCTGACATGTTGGGCTATGACAAGCTTTTCATTCTGATCTGCTAGCTCTTCACATGAGAGGAATTTGGGGCTCTCATGGTTGGATGAGAAAAAAATATTTAGATACCACAGTTCACCTGCAGGGTGAATTAGTACACAGCTCAGGAAAAGATTTTATTGTTGGTACTTGTTTATTGCAGGTATAAACTGGACCTAAACTTGAATAAGTCATTAATATCTTTCAATGTCACAAGCTCTTGTAGGAGTCATCTGAACCCTGGGTTGGGTGGGTGGGAGGGGGTGAATATATGTAACAGTGATGCCGCCTACTCCAAATAGCATCAGGTCAAGGTTGATACCTTCTTTTATCCATGATTGTTGTCTGCTCCCCTTGTCGGCACTATCTCTATGGAACACACGTTCCCTTGTGTGCAAGCTTGGGCCTGACCAAAATTTGCTGCTTGCGTCAAAGCTGGTCTTCTGACTGGTGCTTAGGCCAACTGAGACAGTTGAAAACCTGGAGGTAGTGCAGTGGGTGAATTTAGGTCTGTACCAGTTCTAGCTCGGATCTCCTGCAGGTCTGGCAATTTGGCTTTTCTTAATCCAGCAGGAGGTTTGCTTTTTAACTATCAGGCCTGGCCTTATGTTTGCTCTGTGGTGCCAATTGGTCACTGCTCTCTTGGGACAGAACTCTGCTGTGCATCCTAAAGATTGTATTAGCACATGCATTTCTCCCTTGAACCTCCATTGTTGCCTCTCCGATGGTATTTTAATTCTGCTTTTTCGAGGAGGTGTTGTTGTGAGTGTGGATTCCAACACATGAGTATTGTGGCGAAGTGAGCAGCCTCATAGTGGATGCTCAGTCACATTTGTGGTCCTGGGGCTAAAGGTAGAAGCCCTGCAGGCCGAAGGTGCCACTTAGCCCTGGACCCCAAAACCAAAGACATTTTCAAGTTATTTGTTCAGAGTTTGGGCTGATGTGTCCTTGTCCACCAACTGGGTGAAGAGGAAGAGATTGTTTTGTGTAATATCAAGGAGAAAACTGCAGGCAGTTACTCAAGCATGTTGCAAGCATGTTGTGTGTGTGAGTGTGTTTTAAGGAGCTTGTGTTTGCATGCACTTACCATGTTGTTCATCCTTGGGTTTTTGCTGTTGCATCCACAGAATTTCTGCTAGCTAGCATATTCTTAGCAGAGCAAGCATGAAGAGCAGACATGGTCAGGCACTGCCAAGGGCCCCGCAGCCTGGCAGGGGTCCCCTAACCATTGCAAACTGCTCGTTCACCTGCCATTTGTGTAGCTCAGGCACTGGCCTGGTTTGCACATGGCAGCAAGCTACTGTGGGCTAATTCACAATGCCAAAGATGTATCTAGCTGGCATCTTGAATACGAACACCTGGTGCACTGTACAGCAGGTGATTGGAACTGCCATCTAACCCATCTTGGGGATACCCAGGATGAGTTTGAGCATTAAACTACATCTGTGAAGATGGCAGTTCAAATTCCCACTCAAGCATAGCTCACTGGGTAACCTTTGGCTAGTCCCTTTTCTGCCTGATCTACCATACAGGGTTGTTGTGAGGATAAAATAGGTTATCCTGAGCTTCTCTGAGGAAAGGGAGGATGAAACATAGTGGGAAATTCACACTTGTGACTATGGGCCTGTCTCTCTATTTTCTACTTTAGAGTAGAAAGGGGCAGTAGTTGTCTAAATTACAGGTGGGAGCAAATGTTAAGCAGAACATCAAATTTCTGTGTCTAGTTGGAATGTTAATGCAGCCTCCCCTACCTGGGGCAATCTAGGTATTTTGTACCTAGTATTCCTGACTGCTGGCTGGGGCAGATGGGAATTGGAGAACTGGGTTGGGGAAGGCTGTATTAATGAATGATTAGTTAGTTAGTTCCCTTTTTATGCCACCCTGATAACCTGAAGGTTCTCTGGGCAGCTTACAGTGCTAGACCAGCATAAAAAATACATAAATTACTTAAGATTTTATTGTTTTACCATTTTATCTGATTAATAATAGAAACATCTCATAATAAAATATACTCACGCACACCAATAAACACAACCAATAAATTAATCAAAATTAAATTAAGGTGAACAATCCATAACAAAATATAAAAATCTTAAATTAAATTATGAAATTAACCATAAACTTGTTTAAACAAAATCTGATGCCTAAAAGAAAGAAGAATAAGTTCCAGGCAGATATTCCTGGGAATGATGCGTGTCTAATTCCTTGTCCTCCTGACAGATCCTGGCTAGAACAGATTTGGCTAAGTGTGGAAACTCTTACTATTTCTTTTCTTTTCTTTTTCTTTTTTTTGGGTGGGGGTGAGTTTAGATTCCAACATTTTGCCACTCCACTGGTCAAACCTGCTGATAGGTGATACGTGCTTAATGACCATGGAGGGTAAGCTGTGAAGCTGGAGAAAGGTGGAGTTCTGGCTTGCCTTGGCATTGATGCTCTGAAAGCTTTTGTATGACAGATCATTTGTTATGGGACGTGTGTCCCTTTGAGTGTGCAGTTAGAGGTAACTTGCTTTATTCTTGGTGAATAGGCTGATGTTGGTCTGCTTAAAATCTGAATGAAGTCCCTTCTGTCTCTTGATTATAAAGTGTACCAATCTGTTGTTTGCTGTGATGTCAGAAATGGAATTCTAAGAGGTTCTAGTAAGAGGTTGTGTGTGAACTAATGTGATACAATAAAATGAGAGTAATCCAGTGGTGTCTTCAAGGCAAAATGTCAAAAACTTTCTACATCAAGGCTTGCGTGGGTGTATATATAGCTCTATTACACATACCATACGGAGCTATTCAGCCTAAACACTAGCAGAGACGGTGTTGCTTCATGTGGATTAAAATCTTACTGCAGGTCATGGTTTTTTCCTCTTGCTCCACACTCTCCAGGTTTGGAACTTTCAATTTATTCTTGATGGGGGTTAACATTATCTTAATTACAAATATATTAAGTGTTCATAAAGTGCATTTATTGCAAGAGCTACATGAACTGGGTGATTTGTACAACAGGCAACTTAGTGGAGTAGCAGATGGTCAGTGGATGATGGTGACTTGCCAGGGGCAATCAAGAAAGTATATAGTTGAGATAACATTTAAACCAAGGATTTCTGCCACATATGCATCTGCTACCCTGTGGCAGTTCTTTAAAGGTTGTCTGTTGAGCAGGTAAACCAACCTGAGAAATAGCAAGCTGTGTGTGGTGCACAGTCCTGGCTTGGTATTTCCTTTGAGCATATGCACTTCAGTCAATTGTGTACTAAAAAGCATAAGTTAATACATGTCGTATGCCTTTAATTAGATTGCTAACTTTTTATTTCTGAAGTTTAGGCTGTGACTATGTTGTGTCAAAGGCTCAGTGCACATACAAAAGTGGAATGGGGCCGATACTTTTCAACTTATTCATGCATAGTATGGAATTAGGAGTGAGTAGCAAACTGGTCAAGTTTGTCAATTGCACCAAACTGTTGAGGGTTGTTAGAACCAAAAAGGATTGTGAGGTGTTCCAGAAGATCTCTCCATACTGGGAGAATGGGCATCAAAATGGCAAATGCAGCTCGTAGTAAGGCAATGTAAAATAATTCACATTGGGGCAAAAGATTCCAGTCTGCAAGTACAGTGGTACCTTGGCTCACAAACTTAATCCATTCCAGGACTCTGGTCATAAGCCAAATTGGTCGTGAGCCAAGTTAAATTTCCCCATAAGGTTCCATGTAAAGGAGGTTAATCTGTTCTGTAACTATTTTTTTAATCAGAAAAATGTGAAGAAGCAAAGTGACAAAGAACAACAAAGCTCTTTGAACAACAAAGAGCCAGTGTGGTGTAGCGGTTAAGAGCATGGGACTGGAACTCAGACGATCTGAGTTCTAGTCCCCGCTCAGCCATGGAGCCAACTGGGCGACTCTGGGCCAGTCACAGACTCTCAGCCCAACCTACCTCACAGGGTGGTTGTTGTTGTGGGGATAAGATGGAGGAGGAGAATGATGTAAGCTGCCTTGAGCCCTTGGTAGGAAAAAGGCAGGATATAAATTGAAAAATAAATAAATAAAGATTGCGGCCACCCCCCGCCCCCAGCATGACTGTGATCATGCCTGTCATCCCAGCATGCTCGGCGGCGGGGGGGAGACGAGTGCGATCGTGCTGTGTGGGGGAGATGGCCAAGATTGCAGTTGCGCTCCTGCAGGAAAGACGGGCGCAATCACGGGCATGCTCCTGCAGGAAAGACTGGCATGATCTCAGCCATCTCCCCCCCACCGCCAGCATGATCATGGCCATCTCCCCACTCGGGGGTGGGGTGGGGAGATGGTCATGATCGCAGTTGCAACTCAATGCAGAGTTGCAACCTGATTCAATTTTTTAATGAAATTCTTGTTCACGACCCGATTTGGTCGTGAACTGAGGCGTTCATGAACCAAGGTACCACTGTATAAGCTGATGGGATCTGCTCTAGTAGTGGCTGATGAAGAGATCTTGGCCTTGTAGTGGGCACCTTGTTGACAGTGTTGATCCAGTGCACTGTTGCTGTGAAAAAGTCAAACATCATGTTTGGCATTACTAGGAAAGAAATTGAACATAGCGCCAGCAATATCGTATTGTCCTTGTACAGAACTATTGTGTGATTACACTTTGAATGGTGTGTGTAGTTCTGGCCATTGCACCTAAAAAAGTGCAGGAAAGGACAGCTAAAATGATCGAGAGGTTGAGGTAACTCTGCTATGAGGAAAAGTGTCAACAGCTGAGATAGTTTAGCTTAGAAAAAAGGAGAGTAAGGGAAGATGTACCGTATTTTTTGCTCTATAAGACTCACTTTTTCCCCTCTCAAAAGTAAGGGGAAATGTCTGTGCGTCTTATAGAGCGAATATGTGTGTGCAGTAAGTCTGTCAGATGTGCAGCCCATGGGGAAGTGATGGGGAATGTGCTTGTGATTATGTGCCCATTTGATTCGGAATATTTTTTTTCTTGTTTTCCTCCCCTAAAAACTAGGTGCGTCTTATGGTCAGGTGTGTCTTATAGAGCAAAAAATACGGTATATAGAAGTATAGATGTTGTGGAGAAAGTAGATAGGAAGATATTTTTCTCGCTCTCATAATACTAGAATGCAGGTCATCCCATGAAGCGGGTTGGTTGGATTCAGGACAGATCAAGGGTAGGACTTCACAGTTAAACTATGGCTTTCACGTCATGAGATGTTGTGATGACCGCCAGTTTGGATAGTTTTAAAAAGGGATGGACAGATTCATGGAAGAAAAGCCTCTCAGTGGCTGGTAGTTCTGATGGCTATATGCTGCCACCAAGATCAGAAGCAGTGTGCGTATGTATGGGGAACATGGGTGGGAGGGAGCTGGTTATACAGTTTAACGGCTTGGGACCTGGATACTTAAAGGAACGCCCTCTTCCGTATTTGCCCTCCCGCCCCCTGAGATCAGCAGCAGAGGCCCTCCTCTGGGAACCCTCCGTGAGAGATATTAGGAGGCAAAGTACCCGGAGGAGGGCTTTCTCTGCGGTGGCGCCCCACCTGTGGAATGCGCTCCCCAGAGAGGTCTGCCTGGCGCCGTTGTTACTTGTTTTTCAGCGCCAGGTTAAGACCTTTTTATTTCAGCAATATTTTAATAAGTTTTAATATTGTCTTTTCTATGTTTTTAACTGCAGCCAGTGTGTGTCGGGAATTTATTTATGTTATATTTTATGTTATTTCTTTTGTGTAAGCTGTCCTGAGACTTTTGTGACAGGACGGCATATAAATATCTTAAATAAATAAATCCTGTTTTTGGGATTTGGGGATTTCAGCTGGTTAGTCACGCTGTGGACGGAATGCTAGACTAGATTGGAAGGACCTCAGATCTGATCCAGCGGAAGCTTTTCTTATGTTTGTATGTTCTGAAGAATTTCAGTATTTTCTCCTAGTTTCGACCAAGTCACTGTTGGCACTGCTTCCTGATGGGCATACTGTGAAAGCAAGTGCAGAATATGCCAAGAACCGCGACATGGAGCCAACGTAAATCATAATGCAGCTGGAGGCAAATGCAAGATGGCGTTTCTCCCACACCACCAATTTAACATACAGCACTTAATTGGACTAATGACTGAATTCCACACAGCGCTGTCCTCCAATGCCCCGCTGTCATTGTGCCCCTTCATCCCCAAATCTGCTGCCATAGGCGGCCACCTCTTTCCACCTAACAGTGTAGCTAGCCCTGCTAGTGCGGTTTTGTGCAGGGGTAAGCAGAAAATTCTTACCCCTAAAATAATCTCTAGATGTTTGGGATTTCAGTTTCCATCATTGGGCAAGTTGTCAGAGGGTTCTGGGAGCTGAAGTCCGAAACATCCCAGCTATAGTGGCTTAAAAGTAAGAACTTGGAAGTACTTAACACTGTACTTCACTGTGTTCTCTGCCTGCCCTTCTCCCTTCCTCAATATATACAACATGGGGCTAGCCATATTAGAAACATAGAAACGGAGCGAGTCAGAAGGGGTCTCCCAGACCATCTAGTCTGACCTCCGGCACCAGCCGGCTCCGCTCACAACATGCCCACCAAGTGGGCATCCAGCCTATCCTTCAACACCCGCACCAATGGGGCCTCAACGACCTCCCATGGAAGCCCATTCCTCACCCTTGGGGTCCTGACTGTCAGGAAGTGCTTCCTGGCATCCAAATGGAACCTGAGTTCCCTGAGCTTAGCTGCGTTGGAGCATGTCCTGCCTTCCTCTGCAGGGGAGAACAAGTCTCTACCCATCTCCATGTGACATCCCCTCACATACCTGTATGTCGCCAACAGATCCCCTCTGAGTCTCCTCTTCTCCAGGCTGAAGAGACCCAGTTCCCTCAGTCTGGCCTCATATGGCATCCCCTGCAAACTGGCCACCAAACTTGTGGCCCTACGCTGCACTGACTCCAACCTGGCTATATCCTTCCTGTAATGAGGGGCCCAAAACTGAGCACAATACTCCAGTTGCGGGCGCACCAGAGTCAGGTAGAGTGGTAGTAATACCTCTCTCGATCTTGAAGCCACACTTCTGGCTATGTTTTACTTTGTTTTACTTTGCAGCATTGTTGGAATAATTACTTAGGTAAGGTAAACAAAAATGTTTGAACATCAGAAGGTAACCAAACAATAGTCATGTAGAGACGGTTTAATAAAAATTTGGTATTCCATGAGTAGGAGAATCAGCCCTCCCCTTTCTTCTTTGATGTCTATAGTAGAAGCATACCATGGCAAATACTTAAGGTAAATAATGATCCTATAATATATGGAGACATGACTGATGAACAAGGATGAATCAAGAATTGGCAAGAGTTAAAAGATGAAGCAAAAAATACAATGGCTTCTTTATGATCAACTCATTTCAAGTTTTCAATTTGAAAAAGAAAGAGAAAAAGATCCAGTAAGAGACCTGATAGATTTTGAAATGACAATTAAACATCAGAAAGACTATCTATTAGGACAAGCAACTGCAACAAATTGAAACTCAACAAGTTAAAACATGTATGATAAGCTGGATGCATAACCTTGAAGAAATCCCGCCCCTTCAATGGAAAGCCCTGTGGATGAAGGAAATAAAATTTACTGCCAGCCAAGCATTGAGAGAAAATTGGTATAAGACATATTTTCAGTGGTATATTACTCTGAAAGAGATACAGAAATGGATAAGAATTACAATGAAAAATGATGGAAATATAAGAAAATAGAGGGGCCTGTTTACCATATGTAGTGGACATATGATACAGTTTTTAAAAATGGAAGCAGATACATGTGGAAATGCAGAAAAATATCAAAATTAATTTTCCTATGAATGCTAAGAATATGTTACTGAGTATTTTACAAGAGACTCTTCCAAAGGCTATGCTTGTTGTTGTTAGTTGCAAAGTCACATCCGACCCCATGGACAACATTCTTCCAGGCCTTCCTGACCTCCACCATCCCCCGTCCTCCACCAGTTTAATGAAAAATGGAAAGCTTATGAGCAATTTAAAAAATATTTAGGAAAACAGAATCTGTTAAAGTAGTGTTCTTCTTTGTGGTCTTGGTGCATCAGACACATTGGTTCGTTGTCTGTGTGGGGCCTGTGGTCAGAAAAAGAGATTCCGAGCTAAACGTTTTGGCAGGAGCCTGCCCCTTCCTCTGTGTGGTAGTCAAAGGCAGGGCTCCCGCTTTTTTCTCCAGTTTGTTTTAAATTAGTTTACCCTGTTGTTGGACTTCAAGTGAGAATTGATTGAGTTAATTGTAGCTAGAGGAGAAAGAAACTGTTGCTTCCTTGTGAGCAGATCTTGGGATTACATGCTATATTTCTGTAACATCCTTGGTTCTTTTTTCTTTACTATGCACATATATTTTCTTTATTATTTGTATGTTACTTCTTTTTTCTTATGAAAATAAAACATTTTGTGAACATTATTGGAAGCTAATTCTCATGGTTTGGGGTTCTGAAACAAGGTGAGATGGGTGGATTTTACCTCAGGAGTCTTGGAAATGGTTTCTTGGAAGGGATATGGCGGCTGTAGGTGGTCACCTTGAGCATGGTAGTGCCACAGCAATGCATCCCCTAATTTGAATCCTGCCTGGAATTGTTTGTATTTTTCTGTATTATTGCTGCTTCTCTTCTGTGTCTTAAGTTTCATCTTATTGTTTGCTACTGTAGATCATCTTTCATAAGGTTCACTTTGAAAAAGCAGCGTTTCAAATATTCATGTGTGTTGGTCATGTGCCCCTGATTTGTTCTCTTCCTTGGCCAAGTCATCCATCCTGTGTTCTCATCACATCTTGCAGCTTCCCTGCTGATCTTATTTGGCTCTTACCTTACAATGATGGTTATAGTGGTGGTCATCTTATACTGGAACATGTGCCAACAAGATGCCTTCTCTTACACACACTCTCTTTTGCAAGCAAGGAGAAGCTCTGGATAGAGCGTCTGCTGACTCTGTAATAAGTGGTTGTTTGCAAAGTCAATTAGTAGATGGAGGCAGGTAATATGAACATCTCTACTTGGCAGCAGATCTCCTGAGAAACAGCTGCAGATCTTTTTTTTTTTTTTAAATTTCTTTCTCCCTGTGCTGCACCAAAACTTCCACTTGTTCCTTACATTTACATCATTTCCTCCAAACTCTGGTGACTGTTTCATCCAAAACGTTCCATAGAACTTTGCAGCAAGAAACTGATCTTCTCACAGGGAGCTCCTATAAAGAGACATCTGCCAGCCATTCTGGACCATTGGGGAACATTAGCTGTCTTTCGTTAAATTCCAGGCTGTCATCAAGCTTTAAGGCAAACCATACGACAGGTTATACTCTCAATAACCAGGCAGCAAAATCACAACAGTTTATGGCTTTTATGCGGAAGCTGCATTTGGATTCTTCCTGATGGAAAATTGGGGGTTGACAATAGAAAGATGTACAAGCTTGCTTTAGGCAGCTTTCTGGTGAATGTAGGTGGACCTGCAAAGGGGGCATAGGATAAAACCAGCGGCTTGACTGTCACAAACCTTTTTATTTGCCCGATATTTTAAGTTGCAGTTGTTTTAAAGCTGGGTTGTATTTGTTGCCAATTGTTGGCAGATGCCGTGCTTTTATTTGAATGTATTACTATCCTGGGACTCAGTGAAGAATGGCATAGAAAAGCTTTTGATTGATTGATTGATGAATAAATTCAAATGGGGAAGAGCTAGCATATGTGAATTCTGGAAGACTGGTGAATGGTTACTCTGGTGTAATGGTGCTGGACAGACCTTTCCTCCTAAGAGGAAAGCCTTGCTAAAATGTTTTAAATAAAAGGGAGAGAACCCCAAACTGTCCAGGGGGGGGGGGGACTGCAATGCAGTAAGGTAATGTGGAGCTTTAATTGTGCTGGCCAGCTGTGCGTTCTGTCAGGGCACGATGTACCCACTTTTGGCTTGGCTTTCGGACATGCACATGGTGGGCATGTCATGAGCGGAGCCGGCTGGTGCCGGAGGTCAGACTAGATGGCCCGGGAGACCCCTTCTGACTTGCTCTGTTTCTATGTTTCTATGTTTTTCTCTCCCCACAACAGTCTGTGTTGTGGCCACCGAGCATGCTATTTTTGGAGGAGTTAGTTAAGGCCAGTCTGCTTGCTAATTTTAATTGATGTACATTTTTAAAATTCTTGATTGGCTTATTATTCTAATGGCTGCTTTGACAGTCTGAATCATTCAACAAATGAACACAAGCTAGACCTAGCTTGGTTTCCTAGTAATTTCATCTGCTGAAGTTAGGCAAGCTTGTTCCTATGTTAACCTGAGTTTCAGGTTTCCAGCGTTTGCTGGGCTCCATCTGCATTCTTTCTTCCTGTGTGATGTATGCATTCACGAGGGCCTCTCTTTCACTCAGACCGCAGCATAGCTGGTGCCCAAGCTTGGCAATAGCCCTTCTCAATTCTACGCAGGGCTGTTCTTTTGCCTCTGGGCCTTCACATACGCTCAGACACTGGTCTGGTATGGATTGCATGGTTCCTCAGGCATGTTACTCGATGCTTTCTTCACCTGCTGATTAAAATGGGACAAAGTTTCTGGAGCAAATAATATCATTTTCCTTCCAAATATTAGCTGAAAAGAAGTGTTTGCTCTTACCTGCGGTTTGTGCTTGCATTTGCATCAGAACCATTGACAGTGCGTTCGGGCATTTCCATCTTGTGGCCTGCGTCCCTTTTGGCCAAACCATTCTTTTATGGTACCAGTGATGCTTTCTCCTTGACTGGAGGACTGAGGATGGGATGGGGCATGAAATGATAAGGGCATTGCCCATGTAGTATGTGCCTGAACAGTGAAATGGTTACCAGAATCCAATTCAAGGTGTTCTAGTATCTCAAAAAGAAGATGATGTAACAGTACCAGTATAACTGAACTAGCATTTGCTTTATATAGAAAAAGCTAAGCAACATTCTAACTACACTTAAAGCATAATTAAATAATATTACTACCTTCCTATGGAGGTAACTCTAAGGAATCCATTAGCCACCATGCCCCTGGATAGTTTTCTGCTCTCCTGGGTATACCCCGCAGGGCCTATTTGATAGTTGTAGACATACCAGTACAAAAATAAAGATTATAGCCCTTGCCTAAGGTTTTGTAGCCTCCTGCTAAGGTTCTACAGCCTGCTCCACCCCCCCACCCCCTTTTGCTTGAATGATCCTGTGAGTGGGCCATGCAAGCAAACTGATGGCACAAGGCTGTAAGTAAACAAATTTTATTATTGGAAGTGCAATATGGTCTAAAAAAGTCATAAACACTGGCATTTTTTCACTTAATTTTTTTAAAGAAGCATTGGGTGGAATTGCCTTCAAAAATTCAGTTGAAACAGAGGTGGAAATAGGAAGAGATGTCAGTAAAAGAGGGTGTGGGGTGGAGTCAGGGCAAGTTTTTCAGAATAATCAGAAAAAGCAATGCCACATGAAATAGAATCAGATTTTTCGGAATGAACTTTGTAATGCATGACAGCAATTGCTAAATGGAACTGAACAGCTTCAAGTAAGAGTACTGGAATCAAAAGGTCATGTCTGGGAGATATATCTATCCTACTGTTCCAAAAACATTAATGAAGATATTGACTGGTTGTCATGATGCTAAAGTTGCAGCTTGAGCAGAATGAAGTAAGGGGACTTCCAGTATTTTATTGGGGAATACAACAGCATATTAGACCCAGAAAAAGTCTTTAGGCAAGAACAGAATAATCTTATGTATTCCTGGAAGATCAGGGCAAAGGCAACTATGAAGAGGACTGCTTTCAAACAAGTCATGAGAAGAGTCTTCATCAGATAGAGAAAGGAGAATAGTCAACTTGAAACAACTGGAATGATTAACTCGCAAGAGAATGATAGGCAACCTAGGAGAGCTTTTCATAGGTTGTTTGACACCTGGCCAAAATGCTTAATGCAAGGAGTGGCAAAAGGTGAATGGTATGTCCTAAAGTTAGCGCTTGAGCCTTTTTCAGTCTGACAAGTCTCCCCCCCCCCCCCCCCAGAAAAACATCAGTAAGTTCCACAAGGCAGAGACAGAGCATGCGATTCTTTGGCAAAGAGGTCAGGGAATACTGAGAAAGTGCAATGGAAGAAGATGGGACTAACCAAAGGGCTTGATCAGAATCCTGTTAGCGGTACTTTCACACTCAGGGCAAAAGGGGTTGGGAAAGTTTCCTTTTGAGTTAGAGAAGGCAATGGCAGAAATAATAGCTTGCTTTTATTTTTCCAATAGTTTCAGGATGTTCAACTTATGGAAGAATTAGCTCAGCTGGCTCTGAGGTAAAGCTACTTCAATGAAAGCAGGGATCCCATCAGTAATTGAAAAACAAACTGAAAAGCAAACATTTTTTCCCTCTGGAGTTTAAGGAACTGCAGGACAGGGAAGTAAGTTACAGTAAGCTTTGTGTCTTAGAGTAGCTAAAAATTGCAAAGGTAATATGAAACCAATTTTTCAAGCCTCTTTTAAAGTTGTACCCAGTGCAAAAAAACAAAACACAACACAACAAAAACCAGTATATAAAACTAAGAAGCTGGCAGATTTTGTTTAAAAAAAGGCTAAATGAAAAATGGCGATGAAATCTCAAAAACTCTGCTTCTCGAGGATTTATTATTTATCACTGGGACTATGCCTTTGATTTACTCTTTGAGCAATGGATTTGGCCTAAAGAAGGGCAAACGAGAGTGGCAGTGAATTAAAATAAATGCCACATTGAGGGGCAGCCAGTCTCATGAGTTGCAGCCATACACCACAGGGAACGCACCTTTTACAATTCAGGATGCTTTTCAAAAATTAAAAAAAGGAAAAAACCAAAGACTTACTCAAAACAATGGGACTGAAAAAAAGCAGAAAAATAGGTTAACAAAGAGGAAATGTTAAACTGGAGTCAGGTTACGTATACACAGTCTAGACTGCAATAGACTGCTAAGAACACTAAAAACGTAACTGAACATAGGTTCGATTTGCACAGGAGATCTCTGACCAACAGATTTGTTGCGTACGCAGTTTGAAAACAGAAAGGAATGCTTGACCCTTAGAGGTTGATGGCCATTGGAGAGCGTTAGCATGCTGAAATTCTAACACTTGTAAAAGCAATAGCAAATAGAAGAAATACCAGAAGAGAATTGACAATAAACAAAATTCGCTGCAAGGAGAAATGTGGTGGGATTATATTGTTAGTAAGGAAAGAAGAGATGGACTGGTTGGGCATGTTGGAGGCATATTATTTTTCCATGGCTTGTGGCATTTATTCTTCTAGTGGGTTGGGTTTTGGGAATAGTGACACACCTGAGGCTTTTCATGTGGCTGTCCCTCTGCTCCAGGCCTATTTTAGGCCCTGTTCCAAGGGGAAGCTGGGGCAGGATGCCTGAAGGCTCCAAGTGGAGTTGATCATGCTGATATATTCCTACTATTTTGCTTCCTTTTTCTTCTCCCTCCCTCTCCTTGAGAATTGTCCCCAAACTACATCAGAGTGGGTCTGATCCTATTTTTCCTAGGTTGGAACTGAAGGAAAAGCAAAAGTTCTCCTTCAAATTAGAGATCAAGAGAGGGGTTTTTAAATAGCAGAATTCATGAGTGGAATTCTAGAAGAAAGCATCAAGAAACTCACCGGCTTTACAGGAGCAGCTTTGTAATTGTTGGTTTGGGGCTCAAAGCTCTTTCACTTGGCTTTTTCTTAAAAAGGAAAATAGGCAGCTTTTGTTACCTTCATGTAGTAATGAACCAGATAAACACATTCTTGCCAGTCATTTCTGCTGGGCTTGAAGCAAGAGAAAGTAGTTTGTTTACTTATTTTATTTATTTAAAGTTTTTATATGCCATCCCAATACTAAAAGTCTCTAGACTGCTTACAAAAAACAAACAAAAAAAATCCAACCAAACAACAACAAAAAATCCCCAAAGCAACCATAACAACAACTACACGCAACACACACTGGTTTCTCTAGTCTTAAATCTTTCCAGTCACCTTCTTGCCCAACACAGCTTCTTCTTTTTGGGTTAGTGAAAGACTTTAGAGAGGGACTGAGAATAGAGCAGTCTCTTCTCCTCTGGTACAGTTGGAAAAATCAAGAATCACTTTCTGGACAGAAGGACATCGGACAAGCGAAGCAGAACATCTTTCAGAGCTGCTATTTCTCAATTGTTTTTGTAATGCTCGATTTTATTTTTTCCAAGCTTTTGACTATTCTTCATGGACTTGAGGAACCAGACTGAATCCCAAAGGGACCAGTAGAAAAGCCCTTTCAAGTAGCTTGATTTTGTCCCAGTCATAAACTCTCAGACTTCTGCTGCAGATAGTCGGATTCCTTTTGTGGATTAGGAATTAGACCTTCTTAAAGACTCAGGAAGCAGGCAGCATCCTGGCTCCCACATTTTCTGACCCCCCTTTTTTGAAATGGAAAGATAGAAAACCCCTGGCACGGCTCACACAGAGGAAGTCCGCTGGGTTACTGATAACCCAGGAGACAAAACATTTTTCAATCTGGTGCCAGATTGGCCCACACAAACCAGTAGACCCCTGCCTCAGATGGGAACCCATCAGGAGACCCCACATCTGCCTTGGTATTGCCAGAACACATTCTTAATAGATGTGGCTGGCGCTGCTATCTATTGATTTCACTTGGATTTTACTGCCCTGACATTACATCAATGAAACTTCCTAGAGAGAAGTTTGTCAAAAGAAAGGTCCTTCTCTTACTCCTTTTATGCCAGCAGGGATGCAGCGAAATCAAGGAGCACCAAGAATCCCACCAAATTGCTAGATCTTGCGTGGAGCAGGCCAAACTAGACTGAAGAAAAGCCAGCCAGCAAAATGGCGTGCAAGGCTGCAGCATGTTACATGTGTAATGCAGAATGGCATGGAACTGCTCAGCACACAGAGCAAAGCATTTATAGTTTACGTCATCCTCTGACAACTGTTTCATAGGCCTGCTCCTGTCCCGAGGCTGGGAATTGTCCTCCTTCCATTCATACCTTCTCTAAGGAGGACCATTGCAAGATGCTGCTCAGACCCTCATCCCTGGCCTGTTTCCTTCTTGTTCTCCTACAGCCGCATCCACACACGTTCTCTCTTTAACCCTGTATTTGCATGAACAAAGGAGGCACCATCTTCTTCAGTGCATCCATCCTCTTCCTGTGTTTTATTTTTACATTTATATTTCACCTTTCCACTGCAGGGCAAACGGTGATATGTATAGTTCTCTCTCCCCCACTCCATGTTTACCATCACAACAGCCCTGCGATGTAGGCCGAGAGAGTGCCCAACTCAAGGTTAACCACTGGGCTTTGTGGCCTCTCCAGTCATCCTAATCTGACAGTATAAACATGACATCACCAGGAGAATAATGGCTTGCAGCACTCCACAGACGTGTCCCCATTTTGCATAAAGCTTGAGTTTCTTAGTATTGTTTCCTTCAGGAGTCTTTAGGCTCCGAGAATGCACATGGGGTAGTTGCCAAAAGGTTTTGGGTGGGAAGAGGAGGAGCTCCTACGTTGTCTTAGCGCCCTCCCTCCCTCCCTCCCTCGGCTTCCATGGTTAGTGCTTTCTTGGAGGAGAGCAGAGTGCACAAGATCGCTGCGTATTTGGCAGCTTGCCCTCCAGTTCCTGACATTGGTGATTCTACTTCTGCTTTGTCACACACACCTGCCTCAAGGTGTAAGTTGAAACACCAAAGGACGTCTTCTGAGAATGAGGTCAGGAAAATACCTTATTGAAAACTGAGCTTAATGATGCATAATCCAGAGAAGAGGAAATGTAGTTTGAAGTGATTCATATTTGTGGTTGCGGTTTCAGCCAGAACAGACGTAGTGCAGTGTGCGTGTCTATGTGTCCATGCATGTGTAAGCACAACCTGATTTCCTCCATTTTCTCTTCCTTCATGGCCTTTCTGAAAACCAGCAACAGCATTATATTATTTCAGCGCATTCAGGCAATGAGAACCTCTCCCTGAAAGAGCAGCAGATAACTGAAACTTGCCATTTTGGTTTGGTCTCTTGTATTCGAACAACAGAAGATTGGCCTAAATATAAAGGCAAGCCAAGTCGTTGCTCACAGGGGCACTGGCTGAAGTGGTGTTTGCTGCAGAATGTTCATCCAGGAAATTCCTGGTGATGTTGCAAAGAACGTGGGATGCGTGGCTCTTGGATTGTGTGCACTGTCCTCTGGATAGTACACAGAAATTGTCCATCCAAGTCACTGACTGGGCAGTAAAAAATTAAGGTGTGCAGAAGTTGAACAAATTGAAGGGAAACATAGAAGCACAGAAACAGAGTGAGTCAGAAGGGGCTTCCTGGGCCATCTAGTCTGACCCCCGGCTCTAGCCGGCTCTGCTCACGACATGCCCACCATGTGCATGTGCCTGTCCTTGAACACCCTCACCGATGGGGCCTCAATGACCTCTCGTGGAAGCCCATTCCATACCCTTGGGGTCCTGACTGTCAGGAAGTGCTTCCTGGCATCTAAATGGAACCATGGTTCCCTGAGCTTGGCTCCGTTGGAGCATGTCCTGCCCTCCCCTGCAAAGGAGAACAGGTCTCTACCCACCTCCATGTGACACCCCCTCATGTACCTATATGTTGCCAACAGATCCCCTTGGAGTCTCCTCTTCTCCAGATTGAAAAGACCCAGTTCTCTCAGTCTCGCCTCATATGGCTTCCCCTGCAATCCAGCCACCATCCTTGTGGCCCTATGCTGCACCAATTCCAACCTGGCTATATCCTTCCTGTAATGAGGGGCCCAGAATGGAACACAATGGTCCAGTTGTGAATGCACCAGAGTTGTATAGAGTGGCAATAATACCAAGGGTTCTGTTCCCCCTCTTGACCACTGCGTCACACTGTTGACTCATGTTTAGCCTGCAGTCAACCAGCACCCCAAGGTCCCTTTCACAAGTGCTGCTCTCTAGCCACTTGTCCCCTAACCTGTACTTAAGACACCCATTCCCATGCCCCAAGTGCAAGACTTTGCACTTATCCATGGGAGTTAAGTAAATATGCTTTTCTTCATGTAGTCTATGAGTAGTCTATCCCAGAAGCTGCCTGTATTCCTTTGCTTGGAAACATGAGTTGTGACAGCAGCAGTGGAATTCTCAGGATATTAAATTCTGTGTTACATTCCAAACTGGGAACTCAGTTGACTAGGCTCACACAACTTAACAAAGCAGAGTGTGGGTTGTTGTTGAATTGTGGGCAGCTGTACTGTGTGAACCCAACTATGCTAAGAAACTATGGCTTGATAACCATGAACAACCCACAAAGATATCTGTGGCTTGTTGTTAGCTCGTGAATTGTGGGTTGTTAGCACTCATGTGCAAACTGTACCCAATGCACTGGTGTGTGTGTGTGTGTGTGTGTGTGTGGAGAGAGAGAGAGAGAGAGAGCGAGCGCACACTCAAAATGCATTATCACTTTGTCATGGTTGAGTGGTTGTAGTGCACCAACAAATTAGATGTCACCTTACATATGATTCTTCCCTTTTCCTCCGGATGGTCTCCTGCCTGCCTTTTTCTCTCCTACCTCTGCCTGCCCTGGTTGGAGAATAATCTCAGCCATCTTTTCTAATGCAGGAAGAGGTTTCTTCTATATTTGCCCTCCCGTCCCCTGAGATCAACAGCAGAGGCCCTCCTCCGGGAACCCTCCGTGAGAGATATTAGGAGGCAAAGTACCTGGAGGAGGGCTTTCTCTGCAGTGGCACCCCACCTATGGAATCCGCTCCCCAGAGAGGGCCGCCTGACACTGTCGTTATATGTTTTTTGGCGCCAGGTGAAGACCTTTTTATTTCAACAATATTTTAATAAGTTTTGATATCATGCCTTATATGTTTTTATTGCAGCCAGTGTGGGTCGATAATTTTATTTATGTTATATTTTATTGTATTTTATCTATGTGAGCCATCCTGAGGCTTTCGTGACAGGACGGCATATAAATACTTTAAATAAGTAAGTAAGTAGTGGCAAAGACAAGAGAGCTACACCAGATTTGTTAGCTGGTAAAACCTGTAGTATCTGCTAGCCCTTCCATATATACTAGAGGGCTCAACATTTAGGGAATGTACAGGCAGGTGGGCAAAAAGACTACTTGCATGTTTGATGTCAGAACATCCATTAAGCAGGTTCACGGTACAACACATAAACTTGGAGTTTGCATGTTTCATATATGTGTAATATTAGCAGAAGGACTGTAACATTTCTGCTGATTTTAAAAATAGCTTTGAGAAATGCTAATATGGTAGAGTTAATTGATGGTCATGACCTCTTTGAAACTGTTTCAGGGTGAAAAGTTTGTGCATTCACCTACCTGGGTTCTTGCTTGCTAATGACTAATTGCACTCTTTGTAAATAGTATTGGCTCTTATCTCTGGCTTTTATGTTCAGTGGACAAGTTGTTATTATTGGCTGCTTGGCATATTTGTGTGTATTCAATCTGCAAGGGAGAGATGCTATGGCGAACAAGAAGCAGAGCTAGCAAAGGTTGGGCTTTTGGCAAGGTTTGTATAACAGAACATCTTGGCTGTTTTAAACAGTTTTCTGCAGGACTGTATGTTCCCAGTTTGATTTTATATATTTTTATATTCAGGATTTCTTGCATTGTTCAAATAGGAAAATTTAAATTCTGGGACAATATTTGTAGGGAGTTTTTAATAACGATGTTATATTAGAAACATGTAAATGCACAATATTTTATAATGTTCCATAAATCTTACCCATATACTTGAAGTATCTTGAATATATAATTGATTTAGGACAGCAGTCTGAAGGGATGATGGAAGTTGTAAAACCTTTTTCTGTCGAAATAGGCAAAGGATTTCTCGGTTAGCAAATTCTTTCTTATCTGGGATCACAGTGAAAAAGCCTTTATTTTTATTATGTATTTTTATTTCAATTCATATCTGGACTCTGTGTGGTTCGTAGTACATAAAATCACACAACATTCTCACACAACTTTAAGATAACATATTCAAAACATATTTACAATATGGTGGTACCTTGGCTCATGAATGCCTCAGTTCACAATCAAATTGGGTCATGAAGAGAAATTTCTGAAAAATTTTGCCTCAGGTTGCAAACTCCGCATTGGGTGACGATTGTGGACGCGCTGCGGGGGGACGGGGACGGGAGACACCTCCCCAGTGTGCCCGCTTCAAGTTTTTGTGATTTAAAAAAATAGTTGCAGAATGGAATAACCTTATTTACATTGAACCTTATGGGGAAATTTGACTTGGCTCATGACCAATTTGGGTCACGATCAGAGTCCTGGAACGGATTAAGTTCATGAGCCAAGGTACCACTATGTAATCCAAATATAAACATAATATATCCACATTAAAATATTATATAAAGCATCAGAATAAACCAATTTAAACTGAATGGACTAAAACCAAAAATAAGGTCAAATTAAAACCAAATTTCCATTAAAATCAGTTGTTAAAATAGCTGGAGAAAAGGTAAGTTTTTGCCTGGTGCCAAAATGCTAGCAGTAGTGCACTTCTAGGAAGGCTCTGGGGAACCTGTATGACTTGATAAGATAACCGTGTTGAAAAAGAAGTTGATATATAAAATAAATGGAGTTCATGCTCTTTCAAAGGTATTTCTGCTTTCTTCTTTCCTACTTATAATTGTCCAAATTCTGGTAGTTTTGTAATTACGGTAAAATGCTGTTATATTTAAATCTCACCCACCCTCCCGCCTACCAGTGGTCCTTTCCCTGATTTTTTCTGTGGAAAACATTCTTTTTGGAAAAAGTGAGTTTAATGGCCGAGTGAGAACTGAAACCCGGACCTCCCCTGTCCCAGTCCAGCACTGTCCATCGTATGCCGCATTAGCTTGCACCAGACTGTTACTCCATGATAATTCTTTCGTTAGATAACAGTGTCAGGGTGAGGACAGACCCGCTCTGGTAGACTGCTTAGGCCTTGCAAGTCCTGCTTTCATGGGCTCATCCTGGTTCTATTGCTTGGTGCTGAAGTGTGACGGTATTGCCTGAGGAAAGGAAGAGATATCATTATTTTATTATTTTATTTCTGTTTCTGCCGCCCAGTAGCTGAAGAGTTCTGGGCAATGAACAGCAATTCATAAATGCATATAAATTAAAATGACAACTGCAACATCATAAAGAGAACCTTTGGCTATGGGGTGGCATACAAATGCGACAGACAGACAGACAGACAGACAGACAGACAGACAGACGATTTAAAAAAAATAAATTTTAACAATTGAACAACTAGAACCTCTTCATATTGCTGGGCCTGCTGAAAAACAGCTAGCAATCTCGATTGATTGATTGATTGATTGATTGAATAGACCGTCGCATTACTAGCGATTCGGGACAGTTTACAACAAACACAGATTAAAAAATGGCACAGCATCCAGCCCATTCCATCAATTATCATGGTCGAAAGGTACATGGGGCTTCATTAGTTAAAACTGGAACCTTGGACTGGGCTTGGAAGCATAAAAGTGACTATCAACAGAATCTGTTAATCTGGGTTTCCATTCCTTTTTTTCCTCTTTGAGCCATGACAGTGGTTTAAATTTAGTAAAGTACTTGTTGTAGTAATGTGGGAAAGATTGGTCATTAGCCTAAAAGAAGAGGGAATCAAAGCACAGTGATGTTCTTCTGATTCACTGGCGATCTCTTGCCAAGTCTTTTGTAACAGTGTACAGTCATAATATGGATGTGAAAAGGACCCCCGCCCTGCTTGCCTTTCCTGGGCCTGGAACAATTTGATAACTTGCTACTGTGTTATGCTTGTTTGCACAGCTTCAATTTCCATCCCCAGAGAATGGTGTCTTTTTAACAAAACATTTTCATGGAGTTGTACTAAATGTATGCCAAAAGTCTCCCCCCCCCCCCTTCCCCATCTCTTCCTGATGAGCCACAATTACTTATTCTCAGATCGGCATTAAACAGAACAGAGAAACAGCTTTTCTCAACAATGTTGATAATACATCTGCATTACAGCTGTTTGCCTAAAAGAAAACATAAATCTTCCTGCTTGATTTCTGAACTGCTGTGAAGGCGTTTCCTTGGGTAGTGGATGTTGCTTTGGCGGTTCAGGGCCAGTCTTTTGCGCCAGTACCCTGGGGAGTCGAGATTCACTGGAACTAGGTGAGGGGACAGTAGAGAGTGTGAGGTGCCAATGTTAATCTGTCTCTTTCTGCATATCAATGGATGTACCCTGGATTCTCTCTGCTGGACCAAGCTTGAGGTAATACGGAAGGCATGTTGGGTGGCCCATGTGGTTAGAGCTACTGTAGTAGTTTGAGTGTGGGCGAGGGCTGGGAAGAGCTCTCTTCAGGCCCCTGCTCAACCGTGAAGCTTTCCCGGTGAGCCTGGGCCACTCACTATCTCTTGGTCGAGGCATTTTGCTACCTGAGGCAAAGAACAAAATGGCACCTGTCCCTTTTCCGTATATAAAAGGCAGCAAGATCGGCGATTGGTAGTGCCCACCTGACAGACTCCAGCCAAGGAACGGTTGTTTCCTTTGTGTCCAAGGACAATGTCTTGAGGTGGCTCAGGCCTGGCCTTCCAAGACTTGCTGCCACTTCTTGCCCCTCGGTGCCCGTTGCCTGAGGGGATTGTCTCAGTCTGCTTTCTGCTATGGCTGGCCCACTGCTGGGCTAAGCCATGTCTTAAGATGCTCTCAAGATTCCACCCTTGGAAGAAAGTGATAGAAGTGTAGTTGTCGTTAAAATGTTGTTCTAATTTACTGAATGACAAAAGTTATCTTGGAAAATGAAGGGAAGCTCAAAGTATAAAATACAATATAAGAAACAATGAAAACACAGGAAAAACTATGCTAAATATACATTAACAATTTGCTTTTTATACATCAGTGCCCCTGTTGAATGACATGAGGTACATATGTGACTGTTTGGAAGCTGGCCCCGGCTAGCTTGTCTGGCACTGTTCCATGGTTTCTTTTTGGCACCCCTCAGTTTTAAAAACAGGGTTTTAATTTTGGGGTGTTGTGTACCTTGTTTTCTTGCTGTATCTTTTATGTTGTTTTGGATTCTATGGCTTCATGTTCTCTGTTTTGCATTTGTTTTTATAAACTGGGTTTATATTTCTTATTGGCTGCCCAGAAGACCTGAGTTGTGTGTGAGGGGGAACAGTTAAATGCAGTCATTAAAATAAAAATGTCAGCAGGAATGTGGTGAAAAGGAGCTGAATGCTTCTTTCTTCCCCCACACTTTTTAAGGTGAAATCTCATGCAAGCTTAGACAGGAAAGAATTAGCCAGAATTGGTATTTTCTCTCAGTTTGCCTCTGATGTAGGGAGTCAGCTAAGATGGGAATAAAATGTTGAAGGGATCTTAAGGAACTATCAGCTGTCTTCTGCACCCCGCAATGTCCCCTTTGATGTAAAAACAATCCCTCTCCCCCCCCCATCATACTTTGTAAATGGTGCAGAGCTAACAACTCAGTAAACAAACATGGCAGCCGAGGCACGGAGCTTGCTAGAGCTCCAGTCAGTTCCTAAGAACATAGGAGCCGTGCCGAATGGGGCCAGCAGCTTATCTACTTCTGCTCCGAGGGGCAGGCGACTTTGTGTTGTGAACCACCCAGAGAGTGCTGGTCATTGGGCACTATAAACATGTGATACATTTTATTAATTGATTGATTCTATTTACAGCCTGCCTTTTTTTTCCTTTCAAGGAACTCAAGGCAGCTTACATAATTCTCCTCCTCCTCCTCTCAATCTTAGCCTCACAACAACAGCCCTGTGAGGTTGGTTGAGCTGAGAGCCTTGGCTGAGTGGGGACTGGAACCCAGATTATGTGAATATGGGGAGCCTACAAGAGGACATGAGCATGGTAGCCCCCACCTGTGCAGGTTCCTGAGGAATGCATTTGGTCAGGGCTACTAAAAGTAATATATGGCCACTGTGGCTAGGTCAAAGGTAGAGCGCCATGCTTTATGTGCTGAAGGTCCCCCACTTAGTCCCTGGCATTCTGTTTATTTGTTTGTCAATTTATTAGATTTCTACCCCACCTTTTTCTTTACTAAAACTCAAAATGGCTTACGCCATTCTTCTCCTGCTCTCAGTCTTATCCCCACAACAACAACCCTGTGAGGTAGGTTGGACTGAACTGACTGAATCACTGTTCCCGGCTGCTGGTCCTTCCTCATCTCTCTCTCTTTTTTTTTTGGTGTCTACAGTGCCAAGCTGAGCGCTGAGATTCTTCGTGCAAAAGAAGAATTTGCACGGTTGTGAGCCGCCCCGAGGCTTGTGGCAAGGGGCGGCCTATAAATTTCCAAATAAATAAAAAAGCCAAACTGCACACAATGCTAAAACACATGTTTAATATTGAGTGCGACTGGACTTGTAGAACTAGCAAACTAGCGAATCCAATGCTGTAGCGCCTTTTAAAAGTAGACTCATTGAAGTGAATGGGATTTAAGATTGGTTATTGCAGTATATAACATAATACTTTAAGCATTAGATGGTCTAGTTGTAGAATTGATGTTCTCCATATTGCAGAAGCTGGGCTGGCTGATACAAGGTGGTGGGCAACTCTAGTCATTTTGGTGTCCTGTAAGAACGAAGGGTTAATGCTGTCTTGTATGGGCAAATCTAAACAAAAGCTTTTTCAGTAGCAGTGAGTTCCCAGCTGATGCCCAGCCACACCAAATGCACTGGTTAGGAATGTGACTGGAGGAAGCCACTGCAGTTAGGGGAAACATGTCCTGCCTTCCTCTCCTTGCTTCGGTTTGCCCAGTTATTAAGCTTTTGATTCTTGATCCTGGGGGAGAACCATAATTTGGTGATGAATTGCCCCTCTTGACCACATGACAAGGGTTGAGATTGAAAGATTGTGGCTCAGCAGTGGAGCATTTGCTTTAGATGCAGGAGGTTCTAGGTTTTCATCTGGTGTCTCCCGTGAAAAGGATCAGATAGCAGGGGATGGGAAGGACCTCTGTCTGCAGCCCTGGAGAATTGCTTCAGTCCAAAGCAGACCATACTGGACGGAATAGATGCGCAGTCTGATCTGGTAGAAGCCACGGCTTCTTGGCTTGAGGATCATGGCTAGCATAACAGTCGCCTGAAGGAGGAGGCTTCTCCCAGTGCTACAGAAATGATCATCTGTGGAGATGTCCTGAGTCATAGACGGGGAGCTCAGGTCTGGAGACCAGATCTGACCCTCTTGGATCCCAAAATTGAATTGTGCCCCTAAGCTGAGAGCCAATTCCTCACTACTGCCCTAAGGAATGGAGAACATCAGGTGATTATTAACATGTGTAAATAATATGATGTATATCTGATAAGACACAAAAGGTAGAACTTGGGTGTCTTATGCTGTTCCCTCAAATGTGGCACTTTTCGGTGGGCCCAGTTCATCTGTTCAGCTGCCAGAAAGCAAGGCACTTGAATAAACCAGCCTGCAAGAAAGATTGTTTAGATTTCCCCTAAAGCAGCTTCCTTCTTATTTCTCTCCTGTATTAAACAGGCAGACAAGAGTGTCCTGTGAGTCAGGTTTGAACTCTGTTCAACTTTCCAAGTTCAGGAAGATTAATATATTTTTTCTCGGGGCGCACCCATGCATTTGGAGCTCCTCATTTTGGTGTTGCGGCTTTGTGGTTTAAGGGATCAGGCAAGCTTTTCTTTTGCTTGGTAGGTTTACAGTTTCCTTACTTTCAATGTATTTTTTAAAAAGATCTGGTCTTCAGTAAATTCCCTGGCATTCCCCTTCCCCACCCAGCTAAAGGGTAATTTTTTTGTGGTTTCTGTAAATGAAACTCAAAGCAGAGAACACAATCTTTTCTTTCTATACTGCTCCTGTAACAGGAATGATGTTAGAGTTGTTTTGAAGGTAGCCTGTAGATCATACCAGATGTCAGCTCTTTTGATCTAATTTTGATTTACCTGGGAATAAGCATTTCTGTAGAAAGCACACATTGTTTGCCTGAAATTGAATTCTTGCCTATAGATGATTCTGGTTTCCTCTTCTATAGACCTTACTAATGAGGTAAAGGATCGTGCCAAGCTTGAATGAATTCCTCTGCAGAGATTGATAAATTAAGTGATAATTCAACAATACCCATTTAATCTGAGGTTTTGTGTTGTGCATGTCTTCTGGAAGCCGACAACACAACTGACAATCATGTGTGTCCCATTCTCACTGAGCAGGGGTGGACAAATGCTGGGAGTTGGGAGGGCTGCTGGACTCCCAGGGGTCCACACCTCACTTCAGTGGTATCACCCAGCTTCAGTGGCTGCAACCCAGGCCCCAACAAGTTTCTTTGTGGATAAGGTGCCCAGCAAGTGTTCTGTTCTGTTCTGTTCATTTGTATGCCTACTTCACAAAAAACAGTGTGGTTTTGGAAGCCTCCTGGTAGCAAAATTCTGCTTGCAAGCAAGGTACACGATCCTCACAGAGTGCTGCCTCCAAGCAGCACTGGGAGCCAGCAGTCCCACAGAAACAGATGTGGATGGTGCATTGGGCCTACCAGCTTTATGTTGCCAACCATGCCTTAAAGGTAAAGGTAAAGGTTTCCCCTTGACATTACGTCCAGTCATGCCTGACTCTAGGGGGCGGTGCTCATCTCCGTTTCCTGACCGAGGGAGCCAGCGTTTGTCCGCAGACAGTCTCCGTGCTCATGTGGCCGGCATGACTAAACACCGAGGTGCACGGAACGCTGTTACCTGCCCACCGAAGTGGTACCTTTTTATCTACTTGCATTTGCATGCTTTTGAACTGCAAGGTTGGCAGGAGCTGGAACAGTGCACGGGAGCTCACCCCATGTGCAGATTCGAACAGGCAACCTTTCGATCAACCAGCCCAGCAGCACAGCGGTTTAAACCACTGCGCCACCTGCAGTCCCTAACCATGCCTTACAGCATGGTTAATTCTGCATTTTTAAGCATACAACCCTTAGATAAGGTTTGGCTGCAAGCTACCATGCAAAACTACAGTTTGAAGTGGGTTGGCTGACAAGTATGTAACAGTTTGCCATGGCTTAACAGACACTGGCTGGGTTCAGACAACACGACAAGTCATTGCTGTATTTTTTGCCACTCTTGTGTTGTTTAAACCCAGTCATGGGGTTTTAGCATGGCAAGTTCAGTCTTTAGAAAGCATAATAAGAAACCATGCTTTGTTGTACAGTTTCTTTGTTTCACCATGGCTTGTTGTGTGGTTTGTGCCCAGGATCATGGTTTCCGTGGTTCTTTTTCATGGTCCCTGTGCATTACACACATGAACTCTGCACCTGCATGGGACCTGTTGTCAGGAAGATCTTCTAGCTAAGTTCTCTTTGGCAGGAGCCCCTCCCCCCGCTTAGTATATAAAAGTGGGGGTTCCTGCCATTTCCCCCAGTTCTTTCCCAGCCATCATTTTGCATGCCTCTGGTCTGTTCCTAGCTTCTTCACTTTTTCCATCAGCTTTATAAATCTTTGAAAATTTATTTCTATTCTTTCAAAACTCTCACCTTTGTTTGCTTTAACCTCTACAATCTTTATTCCTAAAAACTTATCAAAATTATTATTATTTTAAATTACAGCAGTCTCTCTGGAAATAATACCTATACCAACCGTTTTGGGTCTCCCCTTTTGCCTTATCTTTCCTCTCTGTCCCCGCAAGTTCTGAAATGTGTTCACTGTGGAAGCCGTCTACCATCCATGAATGCTTGCCGCCTGTGCCCCTTCTGCCCAGGTCTGGCAGAACCGAGCAGGCTGAATTAGAGCTCTGCCTTATGGCTGCTGACTTGGCCTCTGTGCTGCCGGCCGAACACCCTGCCCTCACTCCGTGGGCAGCTCTTTTCTCCCGCCATCCATCTGTGGCAGGAGCGCCACTGACCACCCCACCCATCCTGCCCAATCCATTGTCTGGGTGCACGGATGAGGAGGAACACAGGGTGAAGAAGAAGGCCCAAAAGGCCATAAAATAGCCTTGGCCCAGAAGGGCAAGGACAAGTACATTGGGGCTGACCACGCATCCATCAAAGCCGATTTCTCCACCAGTTCCACCAATGGGGGATCAGTCGCCTTTGCCCAGGAGGAAACCTTCAATTCACATCGGGTATCCATCCATCATATCCTCAGTTTCCCCCATGTGCTATCCTCCAGAGACCTGCAACCGTCCTCCATTAAGGTGTATCTGGCAGTGATTTCATTGCACCGTAGGATGGTCAACAGTTTTTTCTTAGTATCCTCGCATCTGCTGTCCCGTCTATTCATGGGAGGTATGCGTGATCCTTGCCTCTTCATGCTGTGATACAGCCTGTCAGTCGCCATGCAGGCTCTTATGCAGCCTCCTTTGTGCCTCTGGCCACCGTGGACTTATGCCGCCACTCACCAAGATTGTCTCATCTGGTGGTGGTATGCATTACCAGGTGGTGTGAATGACTTCTCTCTGACTGATACCTCACAGAGACAGCACCTTCCGAAAGGACGATCTTGGTCTAGAACAGGGGTGTCAACCCTCTTTCAGCCCCAGGGTTGAATTCCACTTTGGAGAAGCTTCAGGGGACTCCATTTCAGTGGTGGGCAGGATCTGCAGGCAAAGAGGGTAGTCCCAAAATAGCAAAAATGCTAGCATATTCCAGCTTAAAGCTCTGACTGTGTATAACTAAGCTTCAGGACAGACATTCCAGTCTTTTAGCATGGGGAAAATCTGTCCAAAAGCTAAGAAACCAGCAGACAATTGGTGTGTGGGGAGAAGAGACAGGAAAAGTTCCATTTTGAGAATCCTGGGAAGCTGGGTTGGACTTGGCTGATAGGCTGGAGGTTCTGTGCCCCAGGTTAGATGAACAAAAACTCTGATAGGGCATATGGCAGTTCCTTATTTGCTTTTGCTGGCTTCGACAGTACTCATACTCTGCTTGAAGCCCTTTGAGGATGGGAGACGGATACAGTAGCCTAGTTTGGTGAGGGGTGTTGGCCGCCATCTCATACAGTTTGCTTGTGTACTTTAGCTCACATCCCACCCTTTCCTTCCTGTTTGAAAATCTTGGGCTCCGATAGAAACCATATCCTCACTTTCTCATGCGCCAAGCCAAATCCATATGGTGAAACCCTCCATTTAGGAGGGGCAATATTTGCTTTGCTAATAAAACTTCTGTTCTCGGCAGCATTCCTGGCTCTCCGCCGGCCCTTTCTCCCTGTCAGGGTTTCTCCCAACTTCTTTCCCCCCCTCTTAGTTCATTCTAGCCGGTGCCCTTGGAAAAATCTGAGAACCCTTCCTAGCAGCTTCATAAAGGACCTCCCAAAATAATATCAATAATGGAAACATTCACCTAGAGGCAGGGAATTTGCTTCTTGGCATGCCATGCACACCTGTCTGTCTAAAGAGCGTGTGTGTGTCTCATATTGGCTTCTGGAGTGTGTGAGGTGGTGGTCTGGGGGCAGGAGGTAAGAAACATGCTTTGAACACTCTCTAAAAGAGAAGATGGGACTCTTAAGCCCACAGGGCCCAGTTTGGCTAGTCTGGTGCCCCCTGGTGTTCTTCTGATGACCATACTTCTGTCCCTCGACCAGACCCCTTTTCCTGGCCATTGTGCAGTTTTTCCTCATTCCAAAATATTGAGGTGCCTCGCCTTAGTTACTGCCAGGGAGAACGTAAAGCTGTGATACGATATGTACCTTTGTGTACCTTTGGCCCACCTGTCTTTGGAATGCAGCCTGCAAGAGCTGCTGTAGAACCAAATGTGGCCCTTTGGACTTGAAGAGGTTCTTCACTCCATTCTAAAAACCATTTAACAATGTCCTTATTTTGTTATATTGTGCTCTTCCTTTAAGAAACTGAAGTAGCATCTCTGATCTTCTTTCTCTCCATTTTATCCCCACAACAGCCCTGTGAGGTAGGTTACATGGAGGGTCACCGACCTGATTTGCATGAGCATAAGTAGCAGTGGCTTTTTGAGAACCCCTCGCTTGCCAATTGTGCGCATGGGTGTGCTGAGTGGCTTGTCATGGCAACAAGCCCCTCACAGCAGATTACACCGTGAGGGCAATTATGCTAATCACCCCTCCAGCAAGCAACTGGGACGTGATGGGGGTATTATTATTGCCATTACATTCCTTATGCAAGGAAACCAGGGTGGCTGACCCAGCTCCGTTTTATCCTCACAGCTACAACCCTGTGAGGTAGGCTAGACTGAGAGTGAGTGAGTGACCCAGAATCACCCGGTGAGCTCCATGGCTGAGTGGCGACTAGAGCCCAGATCTCCTAGAGCCCCAGTTCAGCACTCTGGCCACCACACGGCTCTCAGAAGTGAGCCACCATGACTTATTCCCACAACCATACGCTTTTGATCTGAGTCACAAAGTCTGGCCTGAAGTCAGCTGAGAGGGGGCTAGAACCCATGTCTCCCCAGTCCAGTATCCACATGCTACAACACACTGGCCATGAAAGGGCTTACTATTATGTGGAAGGAAATGTACTTAGTGCCTGCTTAAATGCACACTTTCTTAGTTTATGTACTTCATAGATGAAGGTTTAGTGAGCTGTCCTTTATACCAGCTTTCTGCAGACCTGAATCACCCCCGCAGTTTTGGCCTACAACTGCCATGGCCAGATATCAGGATGATGTAGATGGTAGGCCAAAAACTCTGGAGAAGCACCAGCTTGAAAGGCCTGCCTCTCTTCTCTGATCAGCATCAGGTGATTTGGGATGGAGTGCTTTTTGGAAGAGTAACTTGCAAGTCACTTTGAAGCATGCTCACTCAAAATTGCCACTGAATTGAAATGAGATTTGTATTTCCTTGTATGCATGTATAACTTTACAACCTTAACCTGGTAGCACCTACCCATTTCTGATAGAAGTAGGAATGACCCTTTTAAAGCACAGGCATTTGCCTGTTACACCAGTCCCCTGTAAGAATCTTGGATTAGACACTTGGATAAATCTTTAATAGAATAAACCAAACTACGCTCTGAAAATCTATTTTCTTTCAAAACCAAACTTGTCTGTGCACATGAGAGCTAGCTAGTGTCCCCCCCCGCCCCCCTGCTCCTTTTTGAAATGGAATAAGGAGTCTGCCTTTGCTCCCTTTATAATTGGCCATTCCTGGAATAGATAGGGCCTCTGGGGGGCATTTTGAACGATTGATTAACTAGCTGTAATTGCAATCGCTCTGGGATGCAGTGTTGCATATTAAACGGCTTGTGTCCTGGTTAGCTTGGGTTAACAGTGGGAATGAGAGCTGCCTCCTGAACTGGGCCTGCCAAGCTGACGTCTTAAGTCAGCCTTCCCTACTGGTGGCCATTGGTTGCTTCGGACTGCAACTTCCATTAGTCCGAACCAGCATAGGCAGAATGGTAATAGCTGGAGGGCACCAGGATGGGTGCATTTGACTTAGGAAAATTTGTGGTATAACTGTACTTAAAATAATGTGTGCAGTTCTGTTCATTGTACCAGAAAAAAAGGATATTGTAGAAGTGGAAAAAGTGCAGCAAAGAGCAACTAAAATTGTCAAGGGGTTGGAGCTACTCCTCTGTGAGGAATGGTGGTGGCAACTTGAAATGGTTCAGCTTGGAAAAAAAGGCAAGTAAGGGGTGACATGGTAAAGGTGTGCGGGAGTATGGATGGTGTAGAGAGGGACATTTCTCTCTCTCTGCCATATTGCTAGAACTCAGGGTCCTTCTGTGAAGCTGATTAATTTGAGATTGAGGAAAGATCAAAAGAAGGATGTCTTCAAACAGCGCATGGTTACAAATGGAATTTGGTACCACCAATTTGGTCAGCATTAAAAGGGAATTGAATGAATTCATGGTGGAAAAGGATATCGAGGGCTACTAGTCCTGATTGATTATGTGCCATTTCTGGTGTCAGAGGCAGCATGCCTTTGTGCACCAGTGTGGGACACATGAAGGGGCTGTGGCTATGGTGCTCAGGCCCTGCCTGTGGGTTTCCGCTGAGTAGCTGGTTGGCCACTGCTGGAACAGCATGTTGGATGGAATGGATTTATGTATTGTATTACATAATTTTATTGGAATCTATATAAAGATTTAAAGTTAATAGCACTTGCATTCCTTTGAGGGGAAAAACAAAGGGATGGAAAAGTGTGGGCACACTTAAGACATTTTAGCAAGTGAGCAAATTGTGCACAATATACTAAGAGACACTTATACAACGTTGAAGTTGCCAAGCTTGTCTAATATTGTCAGGACTTTCATCAAGGGTAGGCATGAGTAGGGATTGCTAAGGGCCCAGATCCCAGCAAGGGGCCCACTAACAAGACCTCCACCCCTCTTGCTTCTTCTCTCTGCCATGGCAACTTGCTCCAAAACAACCTCTTGCTACGATTTCACTGCCTCCTCACTCCCTGGCTCTCTGCTCATCAGGGGAGTAAGTGGTGGCAGCAGTGCAAAAGAGGATGAAGAGCGAAAGCAGCTGGTCACAATGTGGGTGAGAGGCCACTGCAGGTCTCTTTCCCAAGGGTCCACAAAAACCCGGAGCTGCACTGTGACCTTCACTTTCAGGACACAAGATTAAGTAGTGATGGTGCATGGTGGCGTGGAATGGAGGGTGGGCAGCATCAAGGGTGGGCTTGCTTGGGCAACTGCCAGGGGCCCACAACCCAGTGGGGGCTCATGGACAAGAGCTCCTGGAGCACTTTACTGTTGTAGCCTGTTCGTCTACCTACCTCTCACTCTGGCTCAGAGCACAGTGCAAGTGAGGAAGAGGAGCAGGTGATGCCATGGCTCTTGCTCCCTGGCTGTCAGTGGTGGAACCAAAGGGGAAGGCATGGAGGAGAAGAATCCGCGAGAAGGAGAGACAAAACTGGAGAGTCTTCGGTGTCTTTGGAAAGCAATATTAATATTTATTAATATTAAAGTTGTTATGGCAATAGATAAAGACTTTCATCGGTCTGCAAGACTCTCCCGTTCTCCTTCTCTCACTGGTTCTTTGCTGCCTGTCCAGGAGGCAAGTGGGAGCTTGGGGGAAGAAGAGGAAGAATGGCTAGGGCAAGGATGGAGGGGACGTGGACTCGCTGAGGAAGGTGCCCTTAGAGGATATCAAGCTCATCAGAAAGCTGGAGCTGCTGTTGAAAATTCCTGTTGCATTGAGCATTTTGTTCGTTATTGTGAATGAACTTATAACACGGAACATTCTCTGAGGAAAAATAAAGTGCAGGCAAAGTTTCCACTTTGGAAAAGTTTCTTCCCCACCTTACTGTTCCTTCCTTGGGCCAGAATTGCATCTAATTTATGTGAGCAGCAGTGCTGGCCTCAGCAGTAGCTCCAGCCTGGCCATCTTTCAGGTGGCCTGGGAAATCCTGCATTGCATGGCATTTACGATGCGGCCGGGGTGTCAGCTGCAGAGTGGCTGAAAGCAGAGCCAGGCCCATCTGCATGGCTGAGGTCTTACCGGAGCGGTCCTTTCTGCCTGTCCCTTGTACTGTGTTCCTTCTTACTGTGATGAATGTGCTTTTGGCAGCTGATCATGCCAGTGAAGATAATTTTTCCGTCCAAGAGAAAATGGGTTTAGTATGAAGTCTGGATAAGCTTATCACTATCCGATTGCGGGTTGTGTTGCCATATGGGCGCTGTTAGTGTACCTGCAGGATATTAATCTTGCTAGTTGGCCTGCTTTTCATAAAGGCATTATCTCAATCAAATCACATTTAAAATAAGGCGCAGAATGGTTTGCATGGATTTCCCACCCACCCTCCTTTTGAGACATGGCTGTTCTCTCCTCTCCTCCTCCTCATTCTGCCTTTCTCTTCTGAGCACTCTTGGAAGGGAGCCCTTTCCACTTAGCCATGACTCTGTGCCTGGTGTACTTTATTTGGAAAATTCATAACCTGCATTTTTCAAAAGCAGTTGGTATCATAGGAACAGGGGAAGATGCCTTAATAGAGAGTCAAACCACTCACTACTGTATTTCATGGCTGTTCAGCTGGGAAGTTGGAACCCACAACCTGGTATCACTGGTAACATTACCTTCATACCATACATCAGTCTTGCTCAACCCAAGGCTCTTTGGTTGTGTTAAGCACAACTCCCATTATCCCCAGCCAGCATGGGGTTGGGAAAGGCTGCCATATACATATGTGCTAGAAATAATGGTGTGGTTCCATGAGGCATGTTTGGACTAAGGTTGGGGTTGCCCAGGTCTTTGAAGCCTACTGGTACGTAGATTGCTTGGCAGTGGCTTCCCAAAGTTTCAGAGCGGGATGCGAAGGAGCTTTGGCATGCCTGGCATGTGCATTTCCCAACTCCTGTTGCTTGCTCATGATGTAAAAGCATAATGAAAACACATAAGAAAGAAAGATGGGCATGGACACTGGAGCTTATTGGGAGGCTGTTTCAGTGGACTGTGATGTCATTGAGATGCAGCAGATTTTCAAGTCAAGAGGTTGGCCCATAGCTCTACCCCTGCAGTCCTTAGTGTGTTATTTGAATATTTAGTGACATTGTCAGCAAAAGTCCCCACACAAGGTGAGTCATTTTAACCCTGATGAAAGTTGTTAGTTGCAACGTTTTCCAGCACAGTGGTCAGAACATGTGGAATTAAAAGTCGCAACAAGTAATCAAGCCACAAAATTAATTCGACAGCATGTAGTGAATATATTTAGGTACACAAAGTTTGCTGTTCTTGCATTCTGCTGTGGAAGGTTTTGCTTTTAATACAGAGGGGGAAACCACCAAAAAAACAGGAAGTTCATCAGGGGTTTAAGAAAGCTAACACGGTAACAAGCAGCAACAACAGAAAATGCCTTTTAGAAAGAGGATAAGTTGTTATCATAGAATTGTAGAGTTGGAAGAGGCTGAAAGACCATCAGGTCCAACCCGCTGCTCAGTGCAGGATTCTCAGTTAAACCATCCCTCTCATCATGTTACAGTTCATGCTGCCTGTCAGTATGTCCCTTTCTTCTGATGAAGATAGCACGCGTGTAGAGTAGTAGTAGGGACTGCAATTCCCATCATCTTCTGGGGAGGGGACTATCTGCAGCTCTTCTTACAGAACTGTCAGCTCCAAGGCAGTGATCTCTGGTGCTCTTCCTAACAGGCTGAAGGCTGTCCTGGCTTTTGGATGCGCAGAACATTCCATACACAACCTGCTGGACCTTAATAAGTTCTATTTATGATTGCATATTTTGTAATTCCATGGAAGATTTGAAGTATTGGTAGGAGTTCCTTGGGAACCAAAATAATGTGACCAGCCTTGTGTTCATCTGTGCACGGTGACTGTGAGGATGGGGAGTGGCATCATTACACTGCTTCAGGCAGCAAAGTGTCCAGTGGTATAAATTTTTAACATGGGTTTGCTTTGTGATTACAGGTAAAGGACCTGACCAGGTTTTTGGATCCAGCTGGCCTAGGTGTGATCAGCTTTGAAGACTTCTATCGGGGCATCTCAGCTATCAGAAGTGGAGGTAAGTTTATTTTTTAAACAAGAGAACCAAAGTGGGTCAGAGGCTTGGAAGAAAGACCTTTGAGTCTTCTCCGGACATGGTTAATTTCACACGCTCACGCTTGGGTATTCACGCCCCTTCCTTGAAATGTCAAAAGACAAGCAGAGGTAAGGAAAAGTGTGCCATTTGCAAACTACCCAATTGCATAGGCAGGGATGAATCTGTCCTTAATTTCAGGTGGGTTTTGCTAGAAGGTATGCACCACACCGAACCGTGGCCACCGCCCTCTGGTCGTGTTCTCCTGTCCAGCAGCTTCCTCCCCACTGCCCCCAAACTCTTCCTGAGTCTTTGTGTATGTTGTTCAGCCTGGGGACTGACAAACTCTGGTCAGTTTGACAGCAAGTTACCCTAATACCCTGGTTTCTGGAGGTCAGCTTGAGGAAAGTAATGAGAGTTATTTATTTATTTATTTATTTATTTGACTTATATTCCATAGTTAATTAGCCTCAAGGGCTCTCTAGGCTGATTATGAAGAAACAATTAAAACAACATATCATAATAAAACATATAATTACAATAAAGAGTAACAGTGTGCAATAAAATATACAATATGCAGCTGTGGGATCAGGTATAAATGGATTAAAATATTACATTAAAACTAAAAAACAATAGAAAACTATATGCTTTAAAATTGAGCAGTATAAAATCAATTATTAAAATGTCTGGAGAATAGGATTGTTTTTGTCTGGTGCTGAAAAGATTGTAATGATGGCGCCAGGTGAACTTCTCTCAAAAGGCTGTTCCACAGAAGTGGGCAACCACTGAGAAGGCCCCTCTTCTATTTGCCGCCCTCCTCCTTGGCTGTTGGCTCTCTCAGATGGGCCTCCTCACCTGATCTTAGAGATGGGTATGTACATATGGGAGCAGGCGGTCCTTCGGATACCTGGTCCCAAGCTAGTTAGGGATTTATATGTTAAAGCAAGTGGCTTAAATTGGGCCTGGAACTCAACTGGTAGCCGATGCAAGTGATATAATATCAGGGTAATATGGGTGCCCAGACTTGATTTGGACCAGCAGTCACACTGCCCTGCCCTGTGCCAGTTGAAGTTTCCAGACTGTTTCAAGGGCACTCCATGCAGGATGTGTTAAAAGAGTTGAGCTGGGAGGTTGCCAGAGCGTGCGTGGCTGTGGCTGGGCTCTACCTGTCCAGGTAGGGCCACAGTTGGTGAATTAAGTGTAGCTGAAAGAAGGTGCTCCTGACCACCGAGTCTGCCTGAGACTCAAGTGAGTTTTGGGTCCAAGAGCACCCCCAAGATACAGGCTCTGTCCTTTCGAGGGAGTGCAGTCCTTAGCTAGCACAGACTGAAGGCCACCCTCTGGGCAGATGGATCTCCTCTTATGTGGCTTGAGCTTCAGTTTATTGGACTCTCATCCAGTCCATTATCAAACTCAGGAAGTGATTCAGGATGGTAATTGTCTCACCTGGGTTGGATGAAATCAAGATGTAGAGGTGGGTGTCATCAGTGTACTGAAGACACCTCAGGCCTTACCTCCAAATGACTTTTCTCAGCAGTTTCAAGTAGTATAGAACAGCATGGGGGACAGTATGGAGCCCTGAGGAACCCCTTACTGTAATTGCCATGGGGCAGAACAGCTGTTCCCCAGTACCACCTTCTGGACATGGTCGGCCAGGTGGGAGTGGAATCACCGCCATGCGGTACCCCCAACTCAGCCAGCCTGCCCAGAAGGACACCATGGCCGATGCTGTTGAAAGCTACTGAGGGGCTCAGGAGATCCAACAGGGTCGCGCTCCCCTGACCCTCTCCTGGCAAAGGTCATCCACCCAGAGGGTGACAAAGGTAGTCTCTGTCCCAAACCCCAGCCTGATTGAAATGAATCTAGATAATCCGTTTCATTCAAGAGTAGCTGGAGCTGCTCAGCCACCATCCGCTCAAGCACCTTGCAGCCTGTAATTTACAACAGCCCTGGGTTCAGGTTTGGCTTTCTAAGGCGTGGTCTTTTCACAGCCTCCTTCAGAGAGGCTGCACTTCCTCTCTCAACAAGAAGTTGATAGCCTCCTGGACCCAGGTGCAAGCCCCTTCACTAAAACTTTTGATGAGCCAAGATGGGCAAGGGTCAAGTAAACAAGTGGGGGCATGAACAGAACCAAGTAGCTTGTTCACATCATCAAACTGCAATAATTGAAACTCATCCATCAAAGTTAGATGAGATGGTACTCTGGATACCTCTCTCAGTGAGACTAGATCAGCTGTAGAGTCCAAGTCATGACATATCCAAGTGATTTTGCTAGATCACTGGTGCTTTTCAGCTTTGTGAGCTATTTCTGAATGCTTGCAGTTGATGCCGCCTGGAGGAGCAGGGCTGGAGCAGGGCCCTAGCACCTCTTTGCAGGGCAGAGATCTGGGCCTCAGTCACTGGAATCACTGGTTGAGAGCAGGTTCTCTAAACGATCTCTGTCCGACCTCGGGAGCTGGTCTCACTGTGGCAACTGCATATATCGCCTCTGCTGGCTTCTGTAGCAGTCCAGCTCCAGTCACGCTTATTAGCTCTTTCTTTTTGTTTTTCTTCCTGTAGTCCCATCTTTTCATTCGTTGAGTAAAAGTGTATGGAGTTGTCAGCTTTTTGGAAGGTTGCTCTGTCCTTTTGCAGAGGCATCTCCCATGATAAGCTGCCAGTGCAAATGTATTCTAAAGAGCCTCCAGGACTGGTGTGGGTGCCATGAACTGAGTGTTTTTATTAGCCTCTTTGGAGCAGCTTTCCCTGAAATAAGGCTTTAAGTCCCTTCCACAATCCGTTCCATGTACTGGAGGAGTGTTCTGCTAACTGGATAGCAGTAGAAGTCTTAACAGCTCCTTAACTTTTATGGCCTAACTTGAGAGTTTGCTGGTTCTATGCATGTTGTGCAGTGCCAAGCTAATTTGTTGAGTGGCAGATTTTTCCCTTCCTTGAGCAGCTCCATGCATTCAATGATTCTTCAGTGTGTTGAGGGTGTATTGCTGTTGGTGCAACAGAGAAGGGTTTCACAGAATTTGGGGTTGTGCCTAACAGTGCACCTTGATGCACATTGATAATGCTATGGAAACAGTGCTAGTTTAGGTGTGCCCACAATCTTGGGCATTCCTCCTAAACAGATTTCTGTCTCTTTTCTGAAGGGCAGACTCAATGTCCTATCAAAATCTCCTATCTGAAATTTCTTTGAAGTTTCATTTGTTGCTTGATGGGCATCATCTTGGAGTGCTATTTAAGAAACACAACGCCCCTCAAGTTCTCTTGGATATAGTTGTGTGAATCTTGTGCATTTACCAACCACTGTCCTTCTGCAAATTTGCCATTGGATGCAACATGCCCATGACACCTTTGCAGAGAGAGTAGCTTGCAGGAAGGCACATCCCTTTTGGCATCCTTTGTTGAAGCATTTAACTTGCGAGGATACCTGTGCTGATTTCTGCATGTAACCACCCCCATCTTGCTCTGGTTTAGTGAGGATGTTACATTAGGGCTCTCTTAACCATAATAGGGTTGCAAGCCAGGCTTGCTAGTGAAAGTTGAAGGCAGAAGAAGAAAGAAAAGGCCGAGTAAGAGAGGGATTGACTCCATAAAGGAAGCCACAATCTTGAACTTGGAAGAGCTGAGCAGGGCTGCCATGGACACGGCTTTTGGGAGGGCTTCTGTTCATAGGGGCACCATAAGTAGGAGGCAACTTGATGGCATGTGACCACCACCGCCACCAGGGTACTGACCTGCGCCTTCACTGGTTAGTGACAACCCTGGCGCCATTCTCCATTTGCACATGGCTAACTTTAAATTGAGGGACTGCAGGTGGCGCAGTGGTTTAAACCGCTGTGCTGCTGGGCTGGTTGATCGAAAGGTCGCCAGTTCGAATCTGCGCACAGGGTGAGCTCCTGTTGCTCCGTCCCAGCTCCTGCCAACCTTGCAGTTCGAAAGCATGCAAATGCAAGTAGATAAAAAGGTACCACTTTGGTGGGAAGGTAACAGCATTCTCTGCACTTTGGAGTTTAGTCATGCCAGCCACACGACCACGGAGACTGTCTGCGGACCAACGCTGGCTCCCTCGGCCAGGAAACAGAGATGAGCACAACCCCTAGAGTCAGGCATGACTGGACTTCATGTCAAGGGGAAACCTTTACCTTTACCTAACTTTAAACCAAGGTTTGCAAATCACTTTCTTGTATAGTTAAAAAGCTACTTGGGAGTCATCGCAACATATTACAAAAACATCAGTTTTAAAGATATGCAAGCTCTACTGAAATAGTGTGGTTCAAATTGTCCTTTGATCGAAACACTGTGAGGTTAGCAAGGCAAGAGCTCACTGAAACTGAAACAAGGAAAGATGTGGATGGCACTGTGCAGACATCATGCCGTGTGACTGAAATGTATTAGGGCAGGCGGGGATTTGGGCTTGCTCAATCCCATCCACTCACAAAGTGCTTTCAGGATCTCCATTCTGCAGTGAGACGGCTGGGATTTTACTGGCCCCAGATCCCTGCTGTCCCCCCTTTTCTTCATCGCTTGTCCAAAACAGGGCCAGTCTGAATGCCGAATCTTATGCAGTGCCTAGCAATTGTGAATCTTTTGTTCTAGATGAATGTTGGGTAATGAGAGATACAGTACAGTGTAGTGGTTAGTGTTTGGGGCTGAGGCTGGGGATGCCTGGGTTTTAGTCCTGTCCTGGCCATGATGCTCACTGAGTGAGTTTAGGCTACTCCTTTGACTCTCAGCCTAACCTCACAGGCGAACAGCATCAATGAAGAATTTTTAAAAGCATAATTGCAGTGGGCAAGAGGGCAGTTTTTGAAGTGTGAGCAGCACAGGTTGAAATGCAGCGGGCGAGAAGGAGAACCATCTTCTCTCTGTTTGTTGAAAGTGGTAGGCCAGATGGGGGATCTCCTCTGGGCTGCATTAAGGCTGCAGGCTGGAGATTCTCCATCCCTGGACTATAGTGACCGTGTTTCTTGGCAGATGGACAAGGAGAAGCATTTCTAGGCTCTTGTATCCTGACCAGCTGTGGCTCTCCAGTGGTGTAACTTCTGTTCTCTCACTTCTCATAGTGTTTGGAGGTGGTTTTGCACCGATGGGACTCCCTTGCCATTGTGCATCAATGGAGAAGCAAGAGAGGCACAGTTCCTTATGACAATCTGGCAGCCTCGGGGCTGGATGCACTTCATAATGCCTCTCCTAACCATCTCTCAAGTTGGCTCTCTCTTTGCGCTGCTTCTGCCTGAAGCAAGCAGGTTTGGCTGACTAATGTCACACCGGAAAGTACAAGCTGCAGTTGGCAAGAGTCTGTCTCTCTCTCTCAATCTCTCTCTCTCTCGCTCTCGCTCTCTCTCTGTGTCTATATATATCTATATCTAGGTGTGCTCTTCTCTTCTCTTCTCTTCTCTTCTCTTCTCTTCTCTTCTCTTCTCTTCTCTTCTCTTCTCTTCTCTTCTCTTCTCTTCCTTTCTTGCTAGTCTGGTGACAAATATTTTTTTCCAGCCCATGCGATATATATCTGCATTGCAGATCATTTTCTCCCTGCTAAAGAAAAACTGGCAACTGTTCATCCTGTGGATGGCTGGAAACCCCCCCGCCTTGGAATCTCTTAAGGTTCAACAGTATTAGAAGCTGCTCTGGGCTGGGTCTGTGGTGTGCAGCCACACAGGAGCCTCATGCACCCTTAGTTTAGATGTTTCCTCTGCTGTGGAGCCACTAAGGCTCGATCTAAGCAGGCTGTTGAATGAATTGGCACAGTCCCAAGGTGATAGAAGGGGCCATGTCCCTTCAGGTTTCCAGTGAAGGATTAAATTTGCAAACATACTTGGCATGAAGAGAAAATTCATAGCATATGGAAAATTAGCCATTGGTGAGAACGCAGGGTTAAAACAGACTAGTCTTGGTAGACTAGTTTTACGCCTGCAAGGAGGTTGTGTGTGTGTGTGTTCCTAAAAAACCTCAGAGAACACTCCCTCCCCTGAAGGCATCCGTTTGGAAAATGGGTTAAGCCAAGTCAGGCATGCCTGCAGACATGGCGAAGAACAACGCCCTGCAGTGCCCGGCCAGGATTGGCCTTGAGAGGATTCTCAACCCTGTGTGCGCCCGTCCCTTGAGAGAACGGTCTGTTGTTCCTGCTCTCTGCACTCTTCTAGCAGGTGCTTATTCCTGCATCGTACTAGATGGTTTACCATTTTCTTCTAGTTAAAAAAATGGGTGAATAAGCCCCATATACTTGTCCATTTATTTTATTACTATTATTTTATTTATTAAATTTATATACTTCACCCAGTAGTCCCACATGGGACTCCCATTTACGTTTTCTGTTCTGAGAAATATTTTTGAATGCACAGTGATGAGAAATTCTTGATAACCCTGGGCATTTAATATTGGTACACCATTGCTTCTGCTGCTTGAAAAATGCCTAGCCATGCTTTTGAAATGGTTTTAGTGTGTTCTCTGGAACTCGTCTCAATTCAACTTAAAAGTGCTATAGGTTATGAAAATTTGTCTTGCCTCGCGTGATATAAATAGAACAGGAGCTTTGATTTGTCTACTGAGCTGTCACCAGAGGCCCAGGAAGCTGCAGTAACTGCAAAATCGGATGTGACTACAAATGAATAGAATTTTGTACCAGATCACTTTTTAAAAAGTGTGTGTATATGCACACCTCTCGGCTTTTACATCTAGCTGCAGTGCTTTTGTGCATATATTGATTGAGATTTTCAACAGCTAAAATTCCCTTCCCATGCCTGAAAGAGGCCCTGAATTTCAGGGCTTCAGCACAAATTAATTCTCCAACTGTGGCACATGCTTTAATTTTGTGTTCTTGGGAACTTAGGTTATTACTCACTACATGGAGGTGTAGGTGTCCTGAGAAAAGTTGCATCTGGTGAAAAATTGCATGTTCTGCATTCCGTACGCAAGGGGGAATTGCCTTCCAAATTTTGTGACATATACAAATTATGAAAACACGCTTGTTTGCATACCACATCCTTCTTGTACCAATTATACTGTAAGCATAATTTGCATAGTTAGTAGCTTTCACTGGTTGTAATATGGGACTAAAGTAGATATAGACAACACGTGGCCTTCCAGATGTTTTGTGCTGGAACTCACATCAGCCCTAGCATTCATAGCCAATGGTGAAGGATGATGGAAATTATGTTCCTCTAGTTGTCACTGCTACATTAAGCAGAGCTGCAGAGTTCTGAAGCCAGGCACCTAGCTAAAGGAATATCAGAACCCAGAGGAGCAACTATATAGATTTCAGCTAACACTGCCAATGCAGTTTCAAGCTATTAAGGACTAAATCGCTATCTTAGCAACTTAATAGCCATCCTTGCTGGTACTGAGAACTAAAAGTTGCATTCTGAAAGGAGAGATTGAAAGGAACCTGAGATTCGTTGGAAGATGAATTCTGTACCCAGCAGCCCATTACACACATTGTTTGTGTTCCCCTCGAGTCACGTGCACACCCTGCCAATCTGTTTCTGTGACTCTGAAGTATTCTGTGCCTGTTAACGGTGTTGGGGTGTTTCAGCTGGATAGGAGTCTTAATAATAGGATTTAGAGCTTTGTCATTGGATTCTTTGGAATTAATTCTGGACCGGTTAGATTCATTGAGCTGTTTTCTGCATGCCAGGTTTTCAGATGTGAGAAAAGGGCTTGGGCTTCTCAGAGGTGTCCATCTTGCTTGGCAGCAGTAAAAGAGCCACCCGCCGTCCTGATGGAGACAGCATGAGCAGCTCCTTCAAGGAAGTGTTGTGTAAGCCTCAAGCGGTTACCCACTCTGGTGGCAGGCATCTTGAACCAGGTGGCACTTTGCCATAGCTTCATAATTCAGCATGCACTAGCAAAGCCTTGATCTGGGCCTCATATAGACAGAACCAGTCCAGTTGGACAGGTAAGCTGTAGTACTGGGCTACTGATCATTTAGTTTTCCCAGGAAATCTGTACATAGGCATAACATGAAATATATTTGGACGGTGTGAGTTGAATGTTTCTCTCTTGGGTCTTCACGCATGCTACTTGCTTGCTCAGCATCAGAGGACAGTCAAACAGATGTTCTGACTGGAAACCATTTTGTTTTTGTGGAAATGGTAGCTCTGTCTTTAATGGCCAATTCACACATGCAAGGCATTGCTTGATGTCAATCACCATGCGATTGAGATGCATGTGTGACTCCTCCTTGTCTGTGAAAATAAGTCTCTTTGCTCTGGTTCACACATAATGCTAATCTATGGATTCTTTAGCCCATGGTTAACCAATGCTTACCCTACCTGGGGTCTGTATGGCAGATGATTATTTTATTTATTTTTTATTTTATTTTATTTATTAGACAAATTTCTATGCCGCCCCTTGCCAACTAGCCTCGGGGCGACTTACAGCATATATAAAAACAAAAACACAAACCAAAAATCCAAAACAATACACAATCTACAATCTAAAATTATACAATCTAAATTGATTGTAAACAAATTGATTAAACTGATTGATTGATTAAACTGATTAAACAAATCATGGTCAGTTTTCTAAATTGGTGGATTGTTTGTCTTCCCTCCTCCATCATCCTCTTTCTTCCTGTATCCCAAATTACTCTGTAACATAATAATATTGGCATGTAGGAACAGCTGTTTTTGTTGTTTTTTAACCACTCTTGCTGACAAAAAAAAATCGATAAGCAACCCACAGTGCTTGTTTAATAAGTGGATTGTACAGGTGAACCAACTCAGAGTTCAGAACCAAGCAACAAACCATGGGTTCTCTTTCTAGGTTATTCATACTTAGCAAACTCTGTTTACACATCACAGTAATCCAGAATTCTACAACCCATACCATGGGGTTAGCATGATATCTGAACCAAGCCAGTATATTTTGCTTAATTATACTCCAGTGCACTTCAGTTTGGACCCCTTCCCATAGCCTCTACTAGCTATTCATGCACAAGCACGGCCCAAACTAACAAGGCAGATGATCCACACATTGACTTTTTTTTTTTTTTTTACTATTTTTGACTGACTATTTGACTATTTTTGACTTTGACTATAGCACATTGACTATTTTTTACTGGAGAAATAGCAAGGAAGCTTGGAACAGTGATGCCGGTTTGCTTTATCAGTGCAAAGCCAAACTGAGGATGGCAGAAAACCACTCAAATGTGTGTTGGTGAAACTATAGCTGTGATATCATTGCCTCGAGGCTCCAACTGAATGGAAGATTTGCAGAAAAGTTTGCAGCAAGAACCTTTTTGCCCCCCCCCCCCCTTTGCCACTCAGCTGCATTAGTTAGGGGGGAAATGCCAGACTGGATGGGCACCCGAGTAATCCAACTTGACTGTTCTTAATTGCAGTTTCTTTTAGATATCCTCTCTTAAAGAGCTCAAGTCAGATTGTAAGGCCAAACTTATTCAAGTTCAGTAGTATGAGCTTCGTTTGCCTTTGGACTGTTCTGCAGTACTTTCAAGTACCTCTATTCCTTGAGTTTTCAAAGTGTTCACATTGACATCATCACTGTTGTAACAGCCCAGTAAGAAGGAATATTTGCAGCTGGAAGGATTGAGGCCAAGAGAGGTGTTGATTTGCTAAGCCCACCTAGTGAGCTGGAACTGAACAGCTGCAAGGCTCATGCTGATACGCTCTTGGTGCAATGCTGTATTGTCATCTCTTTGCATCCATCTCGGCCTTTTTGAAAAATCACACTTCATTGTCTTAGAGCAATTGTCTCCCACCCGTATCTGCCAGATTTGTTGAGCTACAATTTCCATTCCTTTCTAGATGGGCTGGCCCATTAGGCTACTGGGAAAGGTAATGGGAGTTGTAACCCAAGGCATCTGGAGGGGACTGCATTGGGGAAGGCAGAGGGCACAAAAGAAAACCTTCCTGAAATCCCAGACCTAGGAGTACAGTCTGTAGGTTTCCTAGCTTTTGTGTCATTCCCTCATCCACCAATTCTAGTAAGTAGAGATGCTACTCCTCAATTGTAATTACTGGCTGTAAGAGCTTTAAGTTAAACTGTGCTGGTGCCTTTCTTATTTCTGGTATTTTGGCTTTACCGGCCTTTTGCCTTTGCTCTATCCACTGCTGGAATGTGGCTCCCCAGGCGCTTTTATGAAATGAAATTTCACTCTTGGCCTAAAAGAGGCTGAATTCTGAATTTTGCTTTAAATTAGCTGTAGGGTGGTAGTCTGGGGCAGTGTTTGTTTGTTTATTATTTATTTATTTATTTATCGATTTATATCCTGCCTTTTTCCTACCAAGGGCTCAAGGCAGCTTACATCATTCTCCTCCTCCATCTTATCCCCACAACAACAACCACCCTGTGAGGTAGGTTGGGCTGAGAGTCTGTGACTGGCCCAAAGTCACCCAGTTAACTGGCTCCATGGCCGAGCAGGGACTAGAACCCAGATCGCCTGAGTCCCAGTCCCATGCTCTTCACCACTACGCCACACTGGCTCTCTGTTGCTTCTGTTTAGGGTGTTTTAGTTTTTTAGTTCTCCTCAATCCTTTAAAAAGAAAGAAGGGGGGATCCTAAGAGGAACTAAAGGAGACTTTATTTTGTGTGCAGAAAGTCTTTCCAGTGTCCAGTGACTGCATTCTGTCTCTGGTAGGCAGAAGAGCGCTGCTCTGAATGTCGGCCGCAGAAGCCCTTCCTTCTCTTGTCTGGTCCTGTCTCTGCAGTCTGTGGTTAAAGGAATAGTTTCTTGCCACTTTGCCGTACCTCATAGCCTGCCCTGTTCAAACAGTCTGGGCCTTGCTGTGGGGCTCCTGGCACCATGGGCAGTGATGTTCTCCCCGCTGATTTCATGGTACTGAAAACATTCTGAAGCCATGGGAGAAAGCGCGCAGAGAGCTCCAGTGCTGATCTGTGCCTTGTGTTCTGCTACCCTTGCTCATTCCCCAAAAGTTATCACACTTCTACCCCACCCTCCCCTGCGCCCAAGCTGCATTAGAGGAAAATGGATACTGGATTCATGTTACCGTAGCCAGCAAAGCAAAACAAAGGGGGTTGTGTCTAGTAAAGCTTTGGAGATTTGGTGCATATGTATGTGTTAATATTGAGGAGCCTGGAATGGTGAGTGATGTGAGCCATGAGCCAGATTGGTTCTGGCTGTCCTCCAGCCCTGTCCTCCTTTTTGGAAATCAAAATGTGGGCAAAACAGTCCAGGCATAGTGGTGATGTGGCTGCAAAGAGATCCTTTGTTGCTGGTTATAGGCACTGATAGATTTTAGCTCAAGGTGAGAAAGTACAGAAGAAAAATTGTGGTGAGAGGAGCACCATTAGCAAATTTTCTGTTTTATCCCCCCATTTTTTGGGGAAAGTTTCTGGAGGTCTTTTAGAAATATACTGTAGAAATAGAGCGAGTCAGAAGTGGCCTCCTGGGCCATCTAGTCTGACCCCCGGCTCCAGTCAGCTCCTCTCATGACTTGCCTTATAGTTTTTTATGTTTATAGTTATATTTTCTGGTATCCACCCCCGCAAAAACCCCTCCTATATATTCCCCCCAGGCCTTCACATCTGCAGTTTGACCATTGCTGCCACTTCGTAGCTGGCCAGAGAGATTTTGCTGCTTGAAGGGAAAGGCAATGTAGTGACTCCAGTTCTATCGCTTATTCCCAGTTCCACATAAGAAACTAGCCAGACTTCTCCAATGAGCCAGTCTTATCCATCATGCCTGAGAACAGCAGGGTAGCTTGTGGGGGGCGGGGGGGAATGGAAAACTGCTTGGCACGGACAGGTTTGCCTTCCACACTTCAAAGCTGCTTCCTTTGCCACAGCATCCATCCTCCAAGCCAGCCACCTCACTCTCCCTTACGGAAGGGCCGGTCCGGAGCCTACCCTTCCTTCACTGAGCCCTGGAGAGACAGTTGGTGTGGTGTCCAGCCCAGCTTCTTCGGAAGTGTGGCCTCCCAAGGTTGCTGCCTCTGAATCGGAACCAGAACTTAAAGAAAAAGCGGGATTGGAATTCTTAGCTGAAATGCCAAGACTAGCAGGGCCTGAGATGAGCCAGGGAGCCTGTGAGAACCAAATACTGTCTGATTCTGTGGGAAATTCAGATCGTGTTGATGTGACATGATCAGTCCCATAGGTCGGCATCAATTCAAAAAGGCAGACCAAGTGATGGATATTCCTGCCATCAGGCCCACAGGCAGCACGAACCACCCTGAGAGCTGGATCAACGTTTAACCACAAACTGTATTTTCCTGGTTTTCTAACTTCTCTGGTGACTTCTGAGATAATGCCTCTTTTGTGTCACAAAGCCAGCCTAGTTGGCCAGTTTTAACATGATAAGGACCTTACATAGAAGTCTTGTCTTGATCTGGTTGGAGGGAGGGGGGCAGGGGGGAGACCAACCTGGCCTTTCAGCATCCTGGCAGACCCTTTGAATGGCCATTCTCAGATGTTGAAATAAGAGCTTTGGCTCTGCTCCTTGGCTCCCCCCCCCTGCCCTGCTGGCCTCTGGAATGCTGCCCCCAGATGTGCCTCTGAAGTGGAATTTGGCCCTTGCTGTAAACTGTGCTATAATTCAGGTGTTTTGATCTGGCAACATGCAGCTTCTCGTGAGAACACAGCAAGAGGTCAGAGGCATCCAGGATTTCTGCCTCTGTAAATTTGGTTTGAGTGTGTTGGGGGGGGGGGCGGTCTGTGGACCTGCTTGGGATTTAGCAGTACGGACTTCAGGTCTTTCAGGTCTCTGCTTGTGCCGGTACTTCCTTGTCTAACCTGCACTCTCCTTCAGGCCGTTCAGTTTCCAAGCACACCGGAAGGGTGAGATTTCTGTGCCGACAGCACATGTGCTTACAATGTCAGGATGGAATGGGGGCTTTTCAATTGTTGTCACTAATGAGTAACAAGACGTGTGTGAGAGTGCTTGCGCGTGCGCATGTGTGTTTAATACTCATTTGGACAGGAATTCAAAGGCTGAACATGGCCTATTGTGTCGGTGGGATGAGCTGCGAAGTCTCCATGGCAACCTCCATGATCCATGTTGAGCGTGTCTCTTCTCCAGTGGCAATGCCAGAGTATGAGGGAGTTGGCCTGCAGCCAGGCACCCTGCTTTCTCTGCGTCGCCGCTTGAAAATGCAACCTCGGCGCTGAGAAGTAGGGTGGGGTAGACTAAAGGGTACCAGCTGACCTTTCAGGGGGCTTAGTACGAGTGAATGAAGTAAAAGAATGTGGAGTATCGAAGCACATCCATGACAAACAGGCTTTTGTACCAATCTAGCCATTATGGTTTCCTCCAGAGAATCCAGGGAATGTTCTCCTTCCGGCATCACTAGTTGATGTTCTCACCCCCTGTCCCAACACCCCAGACTACACCTGGAGGAAAGGTGGATTACTGAACTGATTTAGCTCTGAAGCATAATTTGTGCCCAAATACTGTTCCTTTATTTGTGAACATGACACCTGGAAGAGAAGCTCTGTTAGTCTCTTGCAGCAAAAACAACAGAGTCTTGTGTCCCTTTAAAACAAAAGAATTTATTCTGGCCTCAGCATACATAATCCATAGTGGTTTTCATTTTCTTTGAATATATGGGTGTTTTTAATTGACAGTTTCGGGTACATACAGTCCATGTGGTGCTGGTGGTGAGGATTATTAAAAATGTATTTACTGAATATGCACACAGAAGTCATAACTTCCTGTGCATCTGATGAAATTGACCATATTCCACAAAAGTGTGTCAGAATAGATGTGTTTGCCGTTCAGGCGCTGCAAGAGTCTGAACTTGAATCTAATCTGAATAGGATGTCACACAATCTGCTGAAGCAGGTTGGCTGCCTGATGCTGTACAGAGAGGGTGGCGTGAGATCTCAGCCACATGTGCTAGTCAAAAGCTTCTGAATGACAAAGGTAAAAGCTGGGCAAAAGCAGTGGCCTCACCTGTGCTCTGTGATGTCCTGCTCCGTGTAGTGGACAGTGTACTGAGTCGAGAAAAGAAATACTTGCGTCCAGATCCCTGTTTTTTCCATGCAGCCCTCTGGGTTAGATGCTGGCTGGCTTTAACTATTTCCCTTCTGTAACATTTTAACTTTTGAAGTAACTTTCCCCGAAGTGCTGCTCATGCATTTCTGAAAGGATCCCTGTGGCTATAAGGCCAGCTCCTGCCATGCATCAGAACTGTACATGAGAATTGCACAGCACCCCAACTGAGGAAACCCAGGGAATATTAGCGATTTTGCCAGGTGAGCTGGAGGGGAACGCAATGAGACCCTAATGGGAGTAGATAAAAATGTCCTTAGTGAGGGACTCCACTTAGGATTCTATAATACGTTTTCCAAAATATGCCAGCGGTTCCTTTTCACAAGAGAATTACAACTGTTTCCCAAATCGTAGTGCAGTGTGGAATAAACTTGGCTTATTAATAGCTTGTTTTCTATGAAGATAACTTTGTGTGCTGCATTGCAGATGATTCCAGGAGAGCAGTAAATATGGGTTGGGTGGCAGGATTTGTGTGGATTCCCTGAATCTGTTTGCTGCTCAGGCTTCAGCGATGCATGTCGTCCTGCATCCCAGAGTAAAGAGATTTCAGGCAGCCTCCTTTAACCTTTAGATGTGCTGCTCCTGTTATTCCTGGTCATTACGGCCAGTCAGGAAGGAGATGCGATCTAGGATTTTCAGGCAGACCATATGAGACCCTGGCCCGATGCTCATCTGTCTTAGAACTGTTCTCCATCAGGCAGTTACATTAGATATCATTGCAGAATTGAGTTCAGAAGACTGCGCCAGGAGCATATCTGCTCCTGATGTTTCACTGTTGTTGGACACAAGGGGTCCATACCTTGGCACACTTGGCCCAATAACGCACAACAAGGGTAAGAGATTAAAAAGCTGTTTTTATTCTTAGTTTGATTACAGCAAAGAGGCAATCAACCAGGAGCACATGGTACAGCCCCCTTTTATTCCCTGGATGACCGGATTGCAAAGACCGTTGGTTGTTGGGTTGAAATTCCCACCAGGACTCCTGTTTTGCACGTTTTGATTCCAAGTGGTCTCTGCGTGCACCTGGGAGGCTGGTTCACTTTAGGGCTGTGCCGAAGGCTTTGTGGGGGTGGTTGCTCAGTCTCTGGCTGCCGGTGATTCTCTATCGTAGTGAGGATGCTTCAGCTCCTATCTCAAGCCAGCAAGCCAGCAAGGTTGTGTCCTACATTATGTAACTTCTAGGAGACACTGTGGTATAACAAAATAGCTCACCTACACAAATAGAAATCTCACTTACTTTTGCTTTCAAAATTAAATGTCACATTTAAAAAAAACTCACCAAAAGTGCTAGTTAGACACAGAAGTGAAACTGGAGGCTCACATCTAAAGAACCCATGAACCACCTTGAGTAGGGATTGATGAGTGTATAATCAATGCTTTTTGTAAAAAAAAAAAAGAGGAAAAAAAGACTTTAAATGGTGCCTGCTGTGATTTGTGCACGGTATTTTTTCATTTAGAATATATTGATTAAGGATACAATCCTATATTTGCTTTGATAGAAAAGGTCCTACAACTCCTGGCATTCCCTTCTATACATGCTCCAGTATATTCTTTTTGAATTTATTGGGATTTACTGATTCCAAATACATGTACATTGGATAGCACTATTTGTGTACAAGGCAAATGAGTGAAATTTGGGCACACTGCCCAAACATACTCGAAATGATCAACTCCAAACCCTAGATTTTTTACATTTTCCCTTTTTCTCTCATTGTATTTTAAAATGCCTTTCTTCTGAGTGTTACAAACTCTTTCAAATTCACTGCACAATGCTTTTAGGCTAATTTCCTCCAGTGGGTAGGAAAAAACCCGGATTCCAAGACAGTTTTGATAATTCTTTTAAACTATCCTGTGACTTCTGGAAAGGCTAAGAAACCTCCCAGAAATAGAGCCCTAGCTTCAGGAACTGCTTCCCTCTAAGAAGATTATAGCTTTTCATAGAGGTGAAGCCCTGAAAAAAATTAATAGAGCTTGCTCCTCATTTCTGAAAACCTTGAGAGCCACAAAATACGTGAGCAGGTCAAGAAATTTAGACTTGTTTCTCTGCCTACGTTTTGCTCATTCTGTCTCCTTGCGGAGATGTGTGGAAATCATTGAACATTTCAACAGGTCAGGGTCGTTAAGTAGACCAGGTGGCACGTGATCTGCATGTGTGGAATGCTTGCTGGGTTTCATACTGCTTTGCAACCATGCAAACCATGTGTGTGACTGGTACAAGCTCCCCTTTGTGGCCGAGGAAGGGTTTGTATGCAGCACACTCCTAAGAATGGACGAGTATTTCTGATTCATTTTTGTCTTGCATTTGCTTTTGAAAAATCCTCAAGTTCTTCCCGTCCCATTTATGAAGAAAGTTGCATGTTATGGTAGGCTCTTGTCAGAAAATAAAATCGAACAAAACAAAACAAAACTCTCTTCTACCCTTCCATAGTTCCAGTTTGATAATCAAACTGTTACACCAAAGTGGCTTTGATGTCACTTCATGCTTGTTTTGACATATTTTTCCTATCTTTTGTTCTGGACTGTTTGTTTATAATATCCAGCAGCTTTGTTAGGATGGAAATGACTTCCATAGAGGTACTAAAACTGGTGTGCTGCAGCATTAAAAAATAAATCAAAGTTTCATTGCAGCTTAAAGATAGGTGAAAGCTATTAAAAGACTAAAAAAAATTAAGACACCTGGACTGGAAGGTCTTTCTGCAAATAGTATCTAGAGGAACAATAATGTTATCACTCCACAAAGGTAATGAATGAAATTAAAGGTGAGAGATCATTATCTACATCACGGCAAGAAGCTCATGTAACACGAAGAAGGCAATGATCCTGCTTTGCCACAAGATTAAAAAAGATTAAAAAAGAAATTCAAACTGGAAAGGCATAATAAGAAATTTAACAAACTTTGAAATTATAATTAAAAACCAAGCAGACCATCTCCTGGGATGTATTTATAAGCAACTGCTTAAATATGATACTGAGACTCAGCAAAACAAAATATGTTTCTTCTTCTTCAAGAAGAAATATTGGCCTGCCAGTGGGAAGTCTTATGGACAAAGGACATAAAATTTACCGCATGCCAAGCTGTAAGAGAAAATTGGTATAAATTCTGGTGGTATATTACCTCATAAGATATACAGAAATGAACAAGAATAATAATTGAAAATGTTGGAAATGCAGAGATAGATGGGTCATTTCCCCATATGTGGTGGGCATGTGACAGAATCAAAACATTCTGGAAGCAGATACATATTGAGATACAGAAAATACTCAAAAATGACTTTCCAATGAATGCCTAGAATATGTTACTGAGTTTTGCCCCAGGCACTATCCCAAAGATTATGTCAGACTCATATAATTATATGACAACAGTGGCAAGGGTGATAATTGCCTCAAAGTGGAAAGCCTAGCTGTTGAAAATTGGAAAAACCAACTAGCTAAGTAAGCAATAATGGTGAAGTTATCTAGTTATGTCAATAGAAGGCCTGTTAAAGAATTTACTCAAAGGTGGAACGCTTACTATGAACAATTTAAATAAAGAAAATATAATTCTTACAAATTTTTGTGATTACTGCTCATTACCAAAGTGATGTTATGATTTATAACTAATTGTATAAGCTGAATAAATATATGACAGAGAAGTGAATGGGTTGGGTGAAAAAGTGGTTCATGGAGTCCTTTGTTTATTGTGCATGTGTTTAAATGAGGAGTTGCTTGCTAAATTTTGTAGTGACTTTTGGCTTCTTTTTTCCTATGTATCCTTTTTTTCCTTTCTATTGTATTTTCTGAAAATAAATAAAAAGATTTGGGGGAATATGGGGAAAAGCTTGGAGCTCACTCCCAAGTAGTTTCCAAAACCTTCTGAAATTATTAATCTGGTAGTCTGTAAATGCCACAGATTGTCTTTATGAAAGAGGGACAGGTCTGAGCTAGCAAAGATAATTTTGCACCAACCATATCATTTCCAACAGGTCTTGGCCACGATGCCTTGCGTTTCCCTGCAGTTTTAATCTCTGCATCTTGCTTACAGTTATTAAGGAGTGCTAAAAGCTTTTCTAACTGCATCCCATCTACTGCCAACATAAATAGGCTTGTATTCTGTGCCAGTGAGGTACAGCTCATTGCAAAATCGGTGTGTCACCAGCTGGTGCAGATAATGGAAGGAAAGGTTGCAGTCACCTGTATTCAGTGGGTGTAGCTAGTAGGTGTGTTGCTCTTGCGGGCTCACATAGTTTTGACTCTACAAGGTGCTTTTAAAAGATGAAACTCAAAATTATATCTGGAAGCCGTCTGAGTAGAAGTTAGCTGGTTTTTGAAGAGCAGATGGTGTTTGATATTAGCTGGCTTTTCCAAGATCTGTCTGAGCCTATGCTGAAAGGGATCCACACACAGCAACAAGCAGGAGGTACCAGAGATAGAAAATAATATTTTGAGTGCAGAAGTACCTTTTGGCAGTGTTCCATTTAAGCTGCATATTTATTTATTAATGGTTTATTTCAAGTATTTGTATGCTGTTTCTTAGCCGAAAAACCTCTTGGAGTGACTAGTGTGCAGTCTATAAAAGAAGGTGGTACTTGCCCTGCGGGCTGGCAACCCAGAAGCCATGACAGTCAAGGAAAATAGGATGGGAAAGGAAGAGGGAAAACCATGGAAAACCTAGGAAGCTGCGTTATCTCAGAAAAGACCGTGTGTCCATCTGATCCAAGGCTGTCTAATCTGGCAAGCTGTGGCTCCCCAGAGCCTTGGGTTGGAGGTCTGTCCCATCCTGTGACCTGATCCTTTGACCTGAATGTCTGGGACTGGATCTAGGAATTTGCCGTGAGAAGAAATGCTGCAACCCTTCACTCCAGAGTAAAGTAAGAGTTTCCTTGCAGCAGGGATGGTGGTTGATTTGGACCATTCTGGCCTCTCATTCTTCTTTCATTATGTAAATCCATGGTAGACCCAGGTGAGCTCAAAGGTTGCGGATGACTTGCGTCTGCCCTCCTCAACATCAGTCTATTGGCTACTCTAGTACACAGCTATTCTTTATCATACAGGTGCCAAACTTCAGGACCAAGGGATCCATCTCAGTCTCTGGGCTTTGTAAGAAGAGGCAGGGTGGTTCAGACCAACATTTCGACCACACAGTGGGAAAATCACCAGCAGCACCAGCACCCCCTGCAACTGGAGGTGGCAGAGAGCCATCAGGACTAGGAGCTATTCATGTCGTTTCCATGTGTTTGTCCAATCCCTTTTTGAAGCCCTCCAAACTGGTGGCCACCACCAAATCTTGTGGGGAGGGAATTGCATAGTTTTGATTATGCATTGTGTGATCTGATGTTCCCAGTCCGGCCCTAGAGCGAGAGTCTCCCGAAAACCATGCCTGCTACCTCCTGCCATTCTCCGGCTATGCATGTTTCAGGGATTTTGCAGCGTTTGTGTCGTTTCCCTCCCCTCCACCTCATTCTAAAAGGTTGGAAATGAAATAGGAGAGTGAGTTACTGGCAGAAAGTGTGTTACTGTAAACCCGCTGCCCTCATTTCCCCTTTGCTTACCCCTCCCCTCCACTGGAATGCACAGGTTGGGCTCCCCTGCCTTATAGTTAGTTCCAGATTAATTTTTAAAAGCACAGCACAGTCTAGAGATGTGCAGCACCAGGCAGCAAGAAGTTATGAAAACCAGACTTCCCATTTTTTAATGCTGTGGCCAAACCTAAAAGAGAAGTCAGGAACTGCAACTCTTTCCATTTAAAGCAGGCCATCTATTATTCCATGATAGTTCTTCTTGTCACAATTTCATGACGGTGGGAATTTACAAAGTCCCCAAAGAGAAATGGTTGCTTTGCTGCTAAGCATGATATGCAGACTCAGCAGCCATAAAACTGCCAGCGAGAGTAGCTCTAGTGTGCCAAAGGGTGGGTCAGCGATGCCTTTTGCAAGAGACCTCCTTGCACAGCCTGAAGAGCGAATCCAAGCTCATTTTTCAGCATGACTTACAGCATTACTCTTGACAGTCATGCACCTTGGCCACAAGATCTCATTTGTCCGGGGGGCATGTGTTACATTGCACTGACAGAAGGCCGATCCTGATAGACTGGTCTTCTTCTCACAAGGGGTGGCAGTGAATGTGAAGAAAGTAGCCTTGGCGTGCAAGGCGGAATTCCCACCGTAGCCTTTTCTCGTGCTTTGATTGCCTTCGTGGAGGAATGCTGTTGGGTGAACAGAGGATTTATAAGCTTGAGGGTACAGAACCCCAGGTCTGGGAAAGGATGAAATAGATTTGACCAGAGCAGGGGATGGAGGAGGAGAATATTTCAAAGAAAATGTTACACCAAAAAATGGATTTTAGGGTCAGTGAGCAGGGAGGATGGCTAGAGTGAGGACAATGAATTTGGCAAGTGAGTTCCTGCTTTTAAATGCAGCAATTAAACTGGAAGATTTAGGGTGGCTTAACACCCCCCCCCCACACACACACACACTTCTGGATTCAGTAGTAAAATTTAAAAAAATGAGAAATAATCCAGTGCACACATTTTGGACTCGAAGAAGGCCCTTCGCACAGTTGAAGCCGCAGGCTTGCCTGAGACTTGTTGCTCATCCGTGGCAGCCTCTCTCCACTCTGGCTGGCCTGTGCCGTCTTCTAAAGCCACTGCTCCCTTGGTGGCCCCTTCACCACCCACTACTCCAGGCAAGATGGTGAAGTATGAAAAGACCAAAAAGCTGGCCAAACGGGTAAAAGTAGCACGCTGGAAAGACCCTGTGGTACCAAAGTCTAAGCCTCTCCAGTACTACCTACCACAGAATCACCTGCAGGTGCGTCTGTTATGCTACCAAGACCAGCACCTGAGCCCATCTCAGTGTTGGTGTCAGATGCAGCCCTGGGTACTGCAGACCCTGCCTCACCATTGGTGGACTGGGGCGGGGGTCTTTGCCAAACAAAGCCAGTGTAGGACCTTGGAATTCAGATGCAGTTGCAGCAAGAGAAAATATTGGGCCCAGGCCTCAATTTCATGCAGACTGAGGAATCCTGTGCAATAACAGGCACCCTCTTCTGTAGTGAGATCGCTTGGGTTCATGGGAGCCTCCGCTCTCTTTCTCCTGTCAGTTCTCCTGGCGAGCTAATGCTTGGGACTTGCTCACAAATGGGTTAAGAGGCCTGCATGGTCGCTGTTCTCTCCTGTTAAATACATTACTTGGGCTGTTCTCCTTTTTGCAGCAGATCCTGACAATCAGCTCTGTGCTATGGGATACACCCATGAAGAGCCACCTTCAGCATGTCCGGATGAATTTGATGACTTTGTTGCATTTGAGGTGAGTGAAAGCCACCCATACAAAGATTTTGGGTTGCCTTTGTAGGTGAAGGCATCTGTGATTTTGAGCCATTAGAGAAAATGGGGGATGCCTTGCCTCTTCCTCTTCCTCTTCCTCTCTGCTGGCTTCTATCTTACGTTCAGATAATACCTTCCCTTGGCTTCTCTGATTCTGCATTTTTACTCCTGAGGATGTGTTCTCCTGTACCACTGTCGATTCCAGGGTTTAGTTCTTCTCCTTGGGCTCCCCCTTTTGTAAGGACACGCTGGGGATTAAGCCAGAGACATGCAAGCAAAACATGTGCCCTACCATGCTGTGACCAGTCTCCTAAAGCTGCAGCATGCCATGGAGGTGGATGGGATCTGAACTCATAGCTTATGGGCACAATGAACTGCTTCCTCACATCAGTAAGTGAGTGGGCACATACGTGTTTTTGTGTAAGCCCGTGACAGTGGTGCAAATCAAGGTCTGGAATTTGTCTAGCTGTGGAGTGCTATAAAAATGCAAGAAAGAAAGAAATTACAGTAGTAGAGCCCAGTATTGAGGGAAAATGAAGCAAAGATCTTTAAGAAATGGGTGCAGAATCAAAGATAGGGAGATGAGGAGCAAGCCCTAAAAGTGTTGCAGGGGGTGGATGTGCCCATGGAGCTGTGATCAGCTGCAATCACGACTTGATTGGAATTTGTTTTGTTTCCCTTTTTAAATGGGATGCTTAATCTGTGAGGGTATTTTCCCAGCTTTACAAGGTAGCGGTGCTCTGCCATTCTGTGGGGGTCACTCATACCCACCCCCTCTGTTGTCACTGCATCATTATTTTGTTTAAGGAATGCTTGATTTGCGGAGTGGGATCCGTCTGTGCTTTCCTGGACGGAGGCAGACAGGCAAGTGTGCGCAGACATTTGTTGTTGTTTCATGCTGTCACCTCTGACTTGTGATGACCCTGCGAATCAGCACCCCACAAAAGGCCCTGACAGCCCCGCTCAGCGCTTGCGACCCTGAGGCTGTGGCTTCCTTTGTGGAATCAGCCCGTCTTGTATTTAGTCTCCCCTCTCCTGTCTTTGACTTTCCCTAGCATGCTTGTCTTCTCCAGTGAGTTTTGCCTTCTCATGATGTGTCAGATGTGTGACAGCCTTTGCCTCATCATTCCCCCTTTCCTGGAAAGTTGTGATTTGAGTTGCACTAGGACCCACTTGTGCACCTTTCTGTCAGTCTAGGGTCTTCACAAAGTTGTCCTCCAGCCCCTTGTTTTGAATGTACTACTTTTCTTTCTGCCAGCTTGCTTTACATACATGTGTGTGCGTGCATGTACACACACACACACACACGAGTGCTCCAGTGAACTAGCTTGGTCCATTTCACCTACCCTGATGGATGGGCAGGGAGTGGTTACCTTGATTTCTTATTAAACACTTTTTTCCCCTTAAAAAAAATCTGCTTTAGATGGACAGCTCAGTGAGTGGTAGCAGGTAATGAGCAGGGGAACAAAAGCTTGTACTAACAGTAATCCTACGTAGCTGCCAAAGAGGAAAGAGATGTTTCATATTGTCTCTGGCATTCTCTCAGGCCTTGGATCCCGCAAGGAGTGTCACCTTGTGGGCTGTTGTGGTGCGACGTGGCCGAGCCAGATCCATATGCGCTGCTGAAGGGAACCCCAGTCTTTTGGAGCTGTGGGCATCTTGGCAATTTGAGAAGCGCTGCCTGCAGAATGACCCATGGTGGGTGCAGCTTGGCATATAATGGCTGCTCTCAGGGCTCTGTTAGTTAAAGGTGAGTTAAATAGTGATGCTGGAGACTGGGTGGGAGGGGAAGATCGCGAGGCAAAGGGGTAGAGGAGAGAGAGTGAGGCTACAGGTAGACGAGCAGAGAAAGAAGAAGGCTTGTTCAATTCAAGAAATAGGGAGGAAAGGGGATGTGGAAAGAGAAATTGGAGAGGACTGGGAGGTGAATTTTTCTTTATTCTTGCCTACTGAACAGCTGATCTCCAGGAGCTGGAAGGAGAACTTGGTACCCCACTGTTTTTCAAGGTTTTCATTAAAAATACATTTTTGAAGAGGGCAGGGAATTGAGAGCTTCATAGCTGCTGTTGGAGGCCCATGAGAGTGTCACATTTAGGATTCCTGCCTTACTGTATATCTTGGGATTTGTAAAACAATGCGGTGAGTGAGCCAACTTTGGTATGTGTTACATATGCTATTTGTGCTGTACAGAATTAATGTGTATTGAATTGAGGCTCGGTTCTGCAAATGCTGCAGAATAAGGTGAGAATGAGGTGGAAGGAGCCCTGAAATAATAGCACAGATGACATGGCATCATACTGTTGATGAAAGGATAGCATTTTTGTATGCACCCCTGCATTTAAATATATATATATATATATATATATATATATAATATATCCATCCTGAAAGTAGAAAGCTAGTACAACAAGATGGGGATTGGACTGGCATCTCCCTTACGTGCTGGTTTCCTTGCAGGTAGATGTTACCTTTTAAATGGGGAGCATTCAGTGGTGGGATAGCCGGCTGAAAGTTGATTCTATTACTGTGTTGCTGTTTTTGTGATGTCCAGTCAAATGCAGAGAATTGGTAGAAGTCGGTGGAGCAAATGATGGATTTTTTGTCAAGAGGCTGGTTAGGGTGCACTACACTAGTCCAGGGAAGCTCTGCATTCAGAAGGAAAGTTCATGTGGAAAATTTTGGTAGTTTGTGTAGGTTAATGGACTTCTTGTGAAACCCTTATGAATGCTTGAAGCAGCTGTTTTTAGCTGCTGGCTGTCAAGGAGCAGCACATTTCCCCCCAGGAATCTTTAGCATTGCCGGCTGAAGATGGGGCATCATTTCCCTGGTGCCCAAGTGGGTGCTGCCCTTGCAGCTGCTTTTTTGGCATTTTTGTCTGTCTAAGGAGTAACCTCACAAAATGAGATTGCAATGAGTGGAACCACTGCCCTGCTTAAAAATCTTTGACCAAAGCCTGCCCCAAACATTTAGTCCCAGGACGAAGAAAAGCAGCAGCAGCAGCAGCAGCAATGGCCACTTCACACAATCGCCATGGTTTAAGCAAGCCATGGTGGGTTGTTTTGTTCAGAAGAATTGGCCGTGTTCTACATTTTGCATCAAACAATGGGAATGGCTGGGGGTTGGTTTCTGACAACTACATTTTTCATGCCTTGTTGATTTTCTTGAGGTCATGCCCCCAATCCTGTGTTCCAAAGCCCCCCACAGTTCATATGATCTCACTGGATCCTTTTGTCCACTCCGTAGCCCACTCATGGGGCAAGTGAGGAACAGCCAAGCCCATCTGTTCCCTCGCTTTGAATGATACCTGAGATGGTTCAGCTAGAGGCCCCGTCCTCTCTTTCCTTCTGAGCCAGTGTGGTGTAGTGGTTAAGAGCATGGGACTGGGACTCAGACGATCTGGGTGCTAGTCCCCACTCAGCCATGGAGCCAACTGGGTGATTTTGGGCCAGTCACAGAGTCTCAGCCCAACCTACCTCACAGGGTTGCTGTTGTGGGGATAAGATGGAGGAGGAGATGTAAGCTGCCTTGAGCCCTTTGTCGGAAATAGGCAGGATATAAATCGCAATGTAAATAAATATAAAATAAATCCTGCCCCCAGCCTCATCACAGAATCTCACGCAGCTGGAAAGATTTATTCAATCCAGAAAGTGAGGAGGAAGAAAAAGTATGAGTTGTACCAGGACCTGGTGGCAAGATGAGCACGATTAAGGGCCAGCCACTGATGCAGTGCAAAGAGAGAGAGTGCATCATGAAAGAGAGAGCCTGGTTTGGCATGAAGTTTGCATGTGTTACTTTACACATGGAAATACACACACAGAAAAAATCACCATAATTTACATATAAATAGTATACCTGCAATCACACTGAGGAAGAGTGTGACCAGGTGACATATGCGAGGGCTCGGTCTTCTGGCCAAGCACTGTCTCTTGATGAGCAGCTTCAAGGCCCCAGTTCTCCTTTCTCTCTGCTGCTTGGCTTTAAACTGACCATGGCAGGGCCATCTCAAGCTGTTCTGCTCTCCGAGATGGGGCCGCCCTGGCACTGCCTTCAGGGCAAGGTGGCTCACACCCAAGTTTGGCACTTGAGGCAAAAAAATCTCACAAGGCCCGTGTCCCTCCCTGGCAGTAAAATACAGCATTACACTGAACTACCCATTTTCTGCCCTTTCGCAAGCCCCAAAGGCCATCCGCCTGAGGCAGCTGCTCGCTCTGCCTCCTGGCAGGGCCGGCCCTGCTCCTGGGACTGTACAGCCCTTCCAAGAGAGGACTGTCCTTTGTAAAATAGAACACAAGGCCCCTTAGCACAGCATGGCAGTCTTCCTTGAAGGGAGCTTGCTAGGGTAGATGAGGCCCCATTCTAATTCTCCTCTCCATCAGAAAGATTGATAAGGCATTCCATTGGTTTTTGTCTTCTGTCTCCAGCCACCTCCTGTAGTTCAAGTGGCCATGCAGCAGGCAGAAGGCCGACTGGTCTGGCTTTCAGAGGAAAAAGGCACTTGTGATGCGGGCCAAGGCATGAAGTATTGGATGGGCAGTGTGTTTTGAAACCATGAAGTCCCTGCCCATTATAGGACTCAAGGGCCTTTTCAAAGATTGACCTCCTAAAAAACAGTCGGGAAGGTGGTAGAAGCTGGTGTTAAAATGCATTCTATTTTTGCCAAGACCGCTAATATTCTCCACACCTCTAACTATTCTATGCATTTGTGTCTGTGAAAGATTCGATTGCTAATTGCATCTTTAGTACTGAGCTGGTCAGGTGTTTTGATGTAGCAAATCAAATTGCTGTGAAATTTCTTACTGGTGTTGGAAGTTGTGAGTGTGCATTTAAGAAATGGCAGAACAAAGTGCTCTCTTCACTTCCATCTTCAGTGTTTCACTCACTTGTTTGGCGCCACTTTGCCAGTGCATGCCCTTTTAAAGTTGTTGTTGTTGTTGTTGTATTTCTCTACTGCCAGTAGGCAAAACTCTCTGGGCAGTTCACAACATTTAAGTCAGCCATCCATGTTGCAACCAGGCCCAACCCTGCTTAACCGCCAAGACTAGGCTGGATCAGGCACTGCAGGGTTGTTGTAAAATGATTCAGAAATATATGAGATGCTTTGAATGCTTAAAGTCCGGCTGCACAAGCAAACACTTTATCTTCTTGATGAAACTGATAGAATTTAGAAGGACTGCATTGTGCCCTTAAGGGAGAAGCGCTACTGAGTCAGTGAGTTCTGGAATTCTTCCTTGGTGTTGCTTAGTTCCCGCTTCTGCACTGTAGAAAGGATTGCATAGACAAATATCAGAGAGGGTCGCAAAATTTTGACTTGGTAACTAGGGCATGCATATATTTTACTTGTATTTGTATTCTACTTTTCCTTGCAAGGACACAGCCAAGTGTACACTACTAACGTCATAACTCAAATGATAAAAGTTCAATAAAAGCAATACATTAATTGCTATGACGCCAGAAAACAGCTGTGCCCTAAAAGGTAAATACATCTTAAACTGGTGGCTAAATGACAGTAGGTCAGGAAGGCAGAGTTGAGGTGCTACTGCTGAGAAAGTCACATTCTCTGGCCAGCCTTGAGTACCTGGGCCCTGAGCCATGTAGAATTTTGTATGCTAGTTCTGACGCTGTTTGGGTAACTTATGTCACCAGTTTATAGAAATTCCACATTTTTATTGGTTTAAAGCAATACAGATTTAGAGATTTAGAAGGGTGCTACCGCAGACCTTCTGATCTCACCCGGAGTTAAAGGTAGCCTCTTTCCTATAAAATTAAAATTCTTCGGCTCCCTAGCACTGGGACAGGAATGTACATGAGTTAACAGAAAGCATGCACAGGCTATCCAACTGCAAAATGAACTCTGGCATTTCCTGGGGCAACAGCATCTACTTGATGTCTCTGTGGCTGGTCCTTTTCTTTACACTCTTTGCATGTGCTTAAAGTTTGTGGAGGTAAGCTAAAAGGAACTCATTTTTATGAGTTGGCAATAGTGCCCTCTGCTGACCATTCATACACTTGGCTGAGAAAGAATCTGGGAACACAGAGACGAAGGAGTAGCACAAGCATCCTGTGTGAATATCTGTGTGCATGATATTTTACCACGCACAGCTCTGACCAATATTTGCAGGAACCAGTGGGGACCGACTTGAGAGAGAAGCCGCACAGGAAGTTGTATTGCAGGTAGGGCGTTTCAGCCCTGGGGTCTAAATACAGGCCTTCCGGTGGCCCAGCCTAGCCTCCTCCTTCTGCCTCCACCTCTTTTCCCCGAACTGTCAGTTGTTGGGTGGTTCTCAGCTTTTGTTTGTCCCCGTTCTAAAAAGTTGAAATGAAGGAGTCACCGACTATCTTAAAATCTCTTTTAACGTCCCCTTTGCCTTTGGGCCTGCTCACTGCCAGCATGCACCATCCCCTTGACAGAGCCTCCCCTGCATGGCGGAGGCTCTGCCTGTGTGGCATTGCATGGGTGAGTGCCTCGGGCAGAAGTGGACGTGGGTGTGAGTATCTCTCTTGATCCATCAATCCTGTACGTCCTTCAAGCAAATTATAATACTGGCTGCCAGAGTAATTAAGAGCTAGTACGATCACCTTGCTTGTGAGTAAACTGGAAGTTCTGACACACATGTATAATTGGAACTAGATTGTTAATGGAGTAAGAGAAGTGTGTGTGCATGCACATGCATGTGTCACATTATGTGTACAGTGCCAGCCAATAGGAACATGTGGTGCTAAAGAAAACTACCACTGGTCCAAATGTGAACCCCTTTTACAGGATTTTGGCTCACAAGTCAGTAGGACAAAGACTATTTACAGGGTCTGAAATTAATTCATAGAGAACAATCTATCAGCTCTTATCAGTCATGACTAAACAAGAGCCTCCATGTCCAGGAATAGGCTGCCTGTGAGTACCAGGTGCTAGGAGTAAGTAGGGCAGGGGTAGACAACTTGCATGCTGAGGGATGTGGGAACTGCATTTCAGAAATCGGAAGGGCACCGGGTTGGGCAGGGCCGCTGCCGTCTTGCCTTGTTTATAAGCTTTCCAGATTATCTAGCTGGCTGCTAGGTGGACCTGCTTTAATTCAGCTAGGCTATTCTTATCTCCTCAGGTAGGCTTGGGTTTACTAATTGAGTGGTATGTTAAGTGTGTCATGTTTTGTTGGAGTCAATGTTTACAAAGTCAAACATTTTTTAAAAGAAAGATGAGGCCATTAAGAACCTGGAACCAATCACAAGGATTAAAGTTTTCTAAAAGGAAACAGACAAAGTCCAAATTGCTCATAGGTCTGTAGAAAGACATGTGCTCCATGTTCAGGCAGGTGGTTGAGGTGGAGTGAACCGTTTATCTCTGAAACTTGGACATTGGTTCCACTGTGTCACGGAATGCTTCACGTGAATCCATTTTGTGCGAATGAGTGGGATTGCAGGAGTTTTGTGCTTTTAGTGGCTCATCAGCCCCCTGTAGCCACAAGCTCCCCATAATAGAAACATAGAGTGAGTCAGAAGTGCCTCCTCAGCCATCTAGTCTGACCCCTGGCTCCAGCCAGCTCCACTCATGACATGCCTCCCATGTGCATGTCCAAATCATGAATTTGGTTGTATCGATTTCTTTGGGATAAATGGAGCAACCCCTAGAGATCTGGGCGCAGCCGTCATTAAACAAGGTAAACGAGTCTCTTGCATGGCTCACAGCCACCACATTGATGCAGCCCACTCATTTTGACAGCTGTGCTTGTGGTACCTCATCTCTGGGATGGCTTCTGCCTTGTGGGTCAAGGGCCCCCAGCAAAGCATCCCCTAAGCTCCCACCCCGCAGCTTCCTTGGCAGTGAAGAGCAGCAAAAGCACCGGCTCTGGGAGCTGCTGTTGACATTTCCCATAATATAATCTGAAGTGATGCTGCGTCCTTCTACTTTCCAGCTGTTGGCTGGGCATGTGATTCCTCTCCCTTTTATTTCTTGAGCAGGGCTCTTTGAATTGTATATCTCAAAATAATTCAGATGTTCTGCTCTCCAGAGACTGAAGATCCATGTATTCCAATACCCACTTTTCAATGCTGGCTAGCCGGAGAGCGACAAGAGGCTCACAAGCAATCTGTGAAAACAGCAGGTCTCCACTGGTTTCTGGTATCTGGCTCTCAAAGAAGACATGTATTATCTCTTAGTTGCTCTTAACATTTATAAAAAAGGGAAGCCTGACTAATCCAGCACTTCTGGTTGGAAACCAGCCGCCCTTGGCTTTCCCACTTGATGCCCAGCCAGCAGCCCTGCTGTCAGGCAGTCAAAATGATTTTCATCCCAGTGACTTGGGAGAAGAGCTATAACTTTAAGAGTGGATGCTTGAGCTTATGTTTTTCCTCTTCCTTCCTCCTTCCTTTTTCCTTGTGGGCCGTGCTGCTTCAATCATATGTCTTAGAGGCAGAGACTGTGGTGCTCCTGATATTGGTAAACTATTCTGGGAATGGTTTTGGATAAAAAGGGGCAAAAATGGACTAAATGAATGAATGAGAGTTCATTCACAAGCTAATTACCCAGAATTCCAAACAAACCCTTTATTTTTATTTACAAAATTTATTAAATACATCATAAAATAAATTTCTCTAGCTTCTTCATTCCCTCCCTACTGCTTTTTTAGTATGATGTGAGAGGGAAAGAAAAAGCTTAATGAGCTATGAAGAAGTTTGTTCCTTTTTTCTCTCCTCCCACCCGCCAGGCTGCACAAGCTTGCATTTAGCTGTAGGAATTGAACTATCCTTGCTGAAGCGACAGGGAAAAACAGGGTAGGGGGAGATTTGCTCATAGGCTGTTATCTGGGGAGTTCAAGAACAAAAGGAACTCTGTTGAGAGACCTGAGGTTAGTTTGTTCATACCAGCCCAGTTATACTTCCTGATTTTTTCGTTCCTCCTCCCTCATCCTAGCAGAAGGCCGGGAAGGGTTTTTTTTTTTTTTTTAAGCTAAGCATATTCAGAGGTGGACTTTCCCTTCCAGAGCGAGAACAGTGGCTTTCAGGTAACTTTTTCTTATCCCTTGGCTTCAAGCAACTCCCAGTCCCAATCAGCAAGGATATTATGATTGCAAATCCAGTCTGGAACCTGTCAGCACAGCTGTTAAGGTGGGTTTCAAGAAAGTTTGGTTTTGGGTTGGCAGAAGTGCTTTTCCATCTCTCTTGCTCTTCCTGTCATACCTTGTAATTCCTGGAAAGTGGGAAAGCCTGACTTGGGACACAGTTCCTTGCACCTCTTTAAAAGGCAGAGTTGCAAGGTTTAAAGGTATACCTTGGTAGAGGCTCGTGTTCCCAGTTATGTGGAACTCGCCTGGGAAGAAATAAGACTTGGTTCTCTGGTGGGGAACAGAGAAACCGGTTCTGTGGGAAATGCAGGTTTGGCATAAGAACGTAAATCATTTGTTTGAATGGTTGCAGAATCAATGTACCATAGATCCTGCTGAGTTCAGTAATGTTATTGTTCTCTCTCTCTCTCTCTCTCTCTCTCTCTCTCTCACACACACACACACACACACACACAGAGAGAGAGAGAGAGAGAGAGAGAGAGAGAGAGAGAGAGAGAGAGAGAGAGAGAGAGAGAGAGAGAGAGAGATTCAACGACTTGCCTGTTTGAAAGATCGGATTCCACTGCATGGAACTACTCTCTTGGTAGTTTTTTAGTCAGGTAATCTGCAAACATCCTAGATTGGCTTATTCTTGGTATCCAAGGTCTATAGAGCCTTTCACGTGCAATGGTGTCTTTTAACTGAAAAGAAAATTCAGTGTGGCTAGAACTCAATTATTCTTGACTGCGTAAATCTCTCCATCAGGCAATGGGAAGATCATGTATTTTATAAGGTGTTTCTTGTGACTTTCTACATTCCTTTAAACCTTTACTGCAGCTAGGCTATTTTAGAGCCTGGGCTTAGAATGTTATGCCGTACCTTAAGACGGCTGTATGTATTTCTTCAATCAGGTAGAGACCTGTTCTCCTCTGCAGAGGGGGACAGGACACACTCTAGTGGAGCAAAACTCAGGGAACCCAGGTTCCATCTGGATGCCAGGAAGCACTTCCTGACAGTCAGGACCCTGAGGGCGTGGAATGGGCTTCCATGAGAAGTCATTGAGGCCCCATCGGTGAGGGTGTTCAAAGACAGGCTGGACATGCACATGGTGGGCATGTCATGAGCAGAGCCAGCTGGTGCCAGAGGTCAGACTAGATGGCCTGGGAGGCCTCTTCTGACTCGCTCTGTTTCTATGTTTCTTTTTGTGAAGCACACAATGAATATTTCTCTCCTCAGCACCACTGCCTTTCTGTGCTTTACAATTGCTTCTACATTCTTTATACATAAGACCAACAGCAATTTTTTTAAATTTTTTTTTGCCAAACCTGACTTTAAAAAAAAGTGTGTGCAGTTTTGCATTCAAATACACCACCATAATTACAGGAATAAATGGAGTTTGTTTCTGCTGCCCTCATCACCTGTTGGTGTGCAAGTGGACATGAGAATGTGGGACTTGGAACCAGTCCTGGCTGCTCTGCTGCTTTAAAACTGCTGCTGTTACTTGCAGAAGATCCCGTGGCTTTTCTGATGGGTGGGGAGACCATTTTGTGGGGGGGGGAGGCATCTTACAGAGCCAGTGGCTGACCGGCACCTTGGGGTAGAATGCGTGACGGAAGTGTGGAGGGGTGAACACCATTCGTTCTGCCTTGGGCAACTAAAAGGACGTGTCTCCCAGGTATGTGCTGGAATGAGTCAGTGGCATCCTGCACAAGCATTCTGGGGGACCCCCACCTCTTGCATTCCCTTCTCCCTCTAGTTGAGAAGGCACAGGAGGTGGCAGCTGCCTGGTGCAGGCAGGGAGACGCTCCTCTCATTCTGCGTTGGGCTCTCATTCTTGCGGTCTCACTCCTGAAGGTCGGTGGTGGGGGATACACTGATGAGCACAGCCTCTTCTGGCTGGTTGAGGAGAGCTGTACAAGCGTGGGAGAGTTCATAGCTTTCGAAGGGGATTACAGCTTGGGGTGGCTTTGAATCTCCCCCCCCCGCCCCCGTGCACTCGTGTAAACTAACCGTTTAAAAAGGACAAATTCATAGTTTAGGGTGGCAGCAAACTGCCGGGAAGGATTCACTGGGGTGCCCATGCAAAATACTGACTGTAGAACTCGCGTGGCCACGCTGAACGAAAGTCTGTAGCATTCCCGGATCGGGGCAGGCAGCCTGCCTTGTGACATAACTTAAGGCTGCGTGATTCGTCAGTGGGGGACCCGGAGCAAAATTCCCATGATACAGCAAACATTTGAAGCCGGTCTCAAATCGCTCAAACTCCAAGTTTCTTTCTGGAGAGGCTGCTCTTCATTTGCCTGCATAAAGTTCTGCCCAAGCATCTCCCTGTAAGTAAAGGTAACAACACTTTTAAAATGTTCTTTTTGCCATCCCTCCTGCCCACCATCCTGACATTCCCCAACCTGATGCAATTCTGTGATTCTGACCACAGCTCCCATTGGCCCCAGCTAAGGGTCCAGTCGTTTGGGCAATAGGCGTTCTAGACCAAAACCTCCGAAGGGCAGCAGGCTGGGGAAAGCTGCTCTGTATCCAAGGCTAATTGAGGACTGGTTAGTCGGTTCACCAGCTAGCCAGGCACAAGGATTTTCTTGTGCTGCAGATGGTATGGTAGTCCGCATGACTTTCGCTCATTCCCTTCTATACCCTCTGTCTTTGCTTTGTGGGATTTGGGCAAAGAAATGGCTAAACCTTGACCCAGAACTGTGTGGTCTCCCGCCCTGCTGCCCAACTGCTTGTTTCCGCTTGCAGGGAATTTCATACGGCTCCAGATGTTCCATCAGCCCCTTCCTGTTCTCTTTGTATTGGTGTTGCCAAGAAAGAATAGATGTCAGCACAGTTTTAATCTCTGCTTCTGCCTGTGTAATCACTCTGACCACTAAGTTTTTTGAGAGTTGGGGTATTGGCCTGATTTTTACTCTATTAGAATAAAAATGGGCAAAGGGAGTGAGGAAGACTCCCATTTGCTATTCAGAATAAGAACTAACAAACAAGACATGCAACAAAATGTTGCAGCATGGAGTGCTTCTTCCAGGAGGTCAGCCATGAAAGTACCCCACCCTTCTTCGTGGTTTTCCATTCTCCCCCCACCGTGGCCACTGAGCCTGTTCAGTCTTTGCTGGGCTGCTTTGTTCTCTCCTGTCCCTTAACGCTTTTCTCTTGACAGCCCCCCACTGCCCCCTGTGTTCTTGCAAACTAGCTCCTCTCGTACATGGAGGGTGCAGTGCAGGCTACATAAGAATCCTCACTCAAAGGCAGTGGAGTGGAGTGGAGTGGAGTGCCGGTGGCCCTCCAGATGTTGTTGGAGTCCATCTCCTATCAGCCCCAGCTAGTATAGCAAATGATACAAGTGGTGTCTGGCAGACAGAGGAGAAATGGTGATTATCCTCTGGGCTGGAACCCCTGATATGTAGGATGATTGTTGACAATTATATAGGATGAATACAGACCTATGCTCCTTACGCCACATGTTGTTCTCTGAGCTTTACCTTTGCTTCTTTCCCTGCAGTGTATGCAGCTTGGTTGGTTGATGTGAGTCATCTGTGGAGCAAATACTTACAGATGGCATGATGGCCGCAGCTGTAGTTTGTGCATGCACTAGTTTTATCATCCTCCTTTCCCTTTCCCCAGATCTGCAATTCTGCAAGAAGTGCCAGAGATCTCCAGTCAATTATTTATAGCATTCTCAATATTCCGGGTATTTTACAATATTCTGGATCTTTTAGGGAAGTTACATATATGGATTAAGAATGTTATTTGTTTACTTATCTCTAAGCTCTATAATCAGGTAAAATCAGTCATATTTAGAGAGTATTTCATTGTTATCATGCTTTTCTTCCTGGTTAGGGAGGAAGGAAAATGACCTTTTATAATTATATTTTTAGTGGTGTTATTTTGTAAATTAATGTGTTCTGATATGTCATACTGGATTTTCTTCACCATGTTAACAGCCTTGAATGCCCTTTTGTGTGTAGAAAAGTGTTCAAGTGCATAGGCCTAGGCATGCTTAGACCTAGGCTGGGTTGTGCTAGGAATTGTAGTACTTTCTTCTCTCTAAATAGGATAGGTTCTTATATAGCAACATCTGTGCAGATGGCACGCTTACAGGTGCCTGACCCAAGGGGGTTACAGTCTAGAAGCTGACGCAAGGGAGGCAGTAGAAAAAGCGCAGGAACGGAGGTAGAATAAACAGGCACTTTTTCAGCAGTAGCCATGTAGCTGTTCTGCTCCCAGCACAATCTTCCACATGATCTGGATTTTGCAGTTTAATCTGCGGGTGGCTGGTAGGTGGGGGAATGGCCCTGCTTCATGGCAAGGTCAGGCCTACCAAGAAGGTGCAGGAGGTCTGTGATCTGCAGGTCTCCCTGCAGTGTTGAAAGTGGCCACATGGTGGTAGGAAGGATTTGAACGGAGCCTGTGGTGCCAGACAAGGAGGGCTTTTTCTCCTTCCCCTGCCAACCAGTCTTCTGGTTTTAAACAAGTCTTGGAAGGGCAGTGCTAGGTGCCCTCTGAGGCCTAAGTCCACAAGACCTGCTCCCAAATACAGATTGCATGTGCTGAGTTATATCTGCTGCAAAGTCTCGTTGGGTGTGTGTCTTTCAAGGACCCTATTTCCCAACAACACCTCTGCGTGTAAAAAGGGTTGTCTGGACAGGGGAGGTGTCAGAACAAAGCCCGAGACAGAAGCATTCAGGTGGGGTGGGGGCATCAGGAGGGGACGCACCTGTGGACGAAAGGCCAGCAGATCCAGGGGGAGCAGATGCCACAGAGACCACCAGCGCCACTTGGACTGCAGGATGGTCCTCCGAGACATTTGGTCTGTCCCAAAACCTACGTCTGGTTTCTTCTGCAGTGTGGCTGTTATCACACCCATGTGCAGAAACCTGGGTGTACTGTAAGGTGAATTGGAGTTGCTTCCAGGGGCCCCCAGGGTGTGTTTGTGTGTAACTATAAGAGTTGCTGTTTTTTGTTTGTTTTTTTTACAGTTGCCTGTAACTTGTCGAGCAATATATGAAAAAGAAAAATTGACTTTTTATAAATGCATGTATTGGTGATCTGTGTCTGGCATGCCTTGTTTTGTTTATGGAGAGCAGCTTTTCTTACATTCAGTCCCTAATTTGGCCACCCCTCCAGAAAGTACCCCCTTGTTCCCTCCACCCTCTAGCTGGGCATTTGTTCAATGTCACCCACAGCCTGCTTGTATAAAGGGTTTATCTGTGGAGTGCTGAGGTCAGGCTTGTTGGTAATGCAAAGACAAACTTCCTTAGCGAAAGGAATTTGCAAAGGGCTTTAAAGAGCTGCCTGGGAAACCAGCTGGCTTTCCTGAGGCCATAAATGGAGCCCCAGGGCAAAGGTGGGGTGAGGTGTGTTTCCTTGCTGCTTTTCTGCAGGGGGTTTGCTTTTGTAAAGGGATACATAGGCTAGGAATGTGATCCCGTCTTCCTGGCATCTTGGCTTGGGATTTAATATTTAATCAAGGCTATAAAACAAGCAAGAAAGTCCCTGGGTCAAGGTGCCTGCATGGTACATGCAGGGGGAAGAAATGGACTTTGGTGGGGAAAACTCGGAAAGCCATGGGTCAACTCTGATGCCCACCCCCACTCTGCCTCTGTGTGTGCAGTGGACGGCTTCTTTCCCCCAGCCCTTTCATTCTCTCTCATCTACCTAAGAAAAGTGGAGACGTTGTTGCTATTACCAAAATAAGCTTAAATCCTGCATCCAAGCGGCTTAAATTATTTGTCAAGTCTGCACTGTACAAACCTGTAGATGCTTTGCAGATTTTCCTCCTGCTGCTTTCATTCAGCACTGTTTTACTTTGGATCTGCTAGTGATGATGAGGGGCCAGAGCTGTGCAGGCACTGAAGGCCCCACCCCTCGAAGACTAGAAACCCTTACTCCGCGCTCCCTCTGGCTTCAGCGGGCACTGTCCGCACGTGTCCTTCTGCAGGGCTGTCCTTGAAGACTGATGCACAAATGTGGTGATTCTTTAAGAGAATGCAGTGGAGCTGGAGCAGATGACACTGATATTCTAGTCCGGCCTTCTGGGCACAGTTGGTGTTAGTTTTCACTTTGGCTACAGGTGTTGCTTAAAAACACAGGTGCTCTTTTTCACATTAGCCCCAAACCACCTAGGCAAGGTGCTAACTTAGAAGTGTATCCTTCCCATACGTCCTTGCAGTCTTTAAGAGGAACCATCGATGCACTGAGGGACAGAAGTGGCACCTGCAGCACATGCTCCTGTTCGGGGTGTCAACCAGTCACACCCTCATCCGGGATGTATCAGTCCATCCCACCCGGCCAGCATTTGGCGTTTTACATCCCTTTCTCCTCTTTGGGGTATTTGCTAAAGTTTTTTGTACTTCAGACTCTAGGAACAACTCTTTCCTCTTGTGCATGAATGGTGCTGTTTTTGCTTCATAAAGATCTGTCTTTGTAGAATTAATTTGCAGTCAATATATAGGATGAAGGATGATACATCAAGAGTCAATCAGGTTGGCTGTTCTTTGGTTGTGAATTTCTTTCCTTCCTTGAGATTCGCCAGAATCCCAGGACTTAGAGGTATTCTGTACAAATTATACATGATTCCTTATTCACAGGTTCAGCAACTGTTGTGATCGGCACATTTACTTCTGCCTTATTCTCCCCCCTCCCCCTTAGAAAAATAGGTATAAACATTATAGATATAGATATAATATTAAATAAATAGATATAAATAGAACTACATATTCTCCCCCCTCCCCCTTAATAGAGAAAACGGGTTATTCCAAACGTAAAAGTATTTTCGTATTTAATTGTAATACAGTATTCTGGTATAGCACAGCACCACCTAGAGGTTATGTTGCAGCAAAGCAGAAAGGGAACACTGGCGCTCAGAAGGGACAATTCTGCAACAAAACCAGCAGTAGACACAGCAATACACAGCCTTGTGCAGAATGTTTTTCAGGAATATTGGCAAGAATGGTCAGTTTTGAACTGGCTTTCAGGGGTTATGACTAAGCTGGCAGAAGAGCTGGGAATTTTAAAGGCACTTGAATGCTGATAGGATTCTGATCTGTTTTCACACCCAGCCTTCAAGGCTTCAGAATCAGATGCCAAGAATCTGTGTAAGAAATACAAATCTAGGGGGATCATCTTGTCTTCAGTTGCCTGTTGGATTTTTGGATAGGGGCATTTTAGCTAGTAAAATGGTGTTCCTAAACACATGCTTGCATATTCTCGCCGACCCTTTTTTTAAAGAAGTTAAGCATTTGGGTGTTTTTGACATGGGCTCTTCTGACCTTGATAAGGGTGTGTCTGTGAACGTGTGGTGTTTGGCTTTCCCAGGTGTCGAAATCTGTGGTCATGATGTCCCTCAGGAGTTCTTTGTTGGCTTTTATAATTTCTCCTGTGGAAGATTGGCATGAGTAGCTTCCTCCCAAAGCTTGCACCCACATGTGTTGGGAACAAGGGGGTGTGAAAGTGTTCTCTTCGAAATGGTCTGAGCAACTTCTGAGGGAGAGGAGTGGAAGGAAGCCCTGACATTTGTCCTGGTATGATTGTAGGGCTTCCCATGTGGGTTCAGTGCTCGCTTGTAGCAAATGCTTTGTAGGAGCAAGTGGTTGTTACCAATTAGAAGTAAAATTGGTGCATAGTTAGGAGCAAAATGGCTCTGCAATTTTTGTCTTGTACTTCAGTCTGACCAATAGAATCCCAAACAGGGGAGGTTCGGTAGGGGCCTTTCTTGGAACCCATGAAGATGCCCTGTTCTTCCTACCTAACAACAATTCTTACCAGCAACCAGCATTGCTTGCAAGCAAAGGGGGGCCCTGTAGCTGCTGCCGCCTTTTCCCATGTAGGCCCCTGGACCCTATGTGGGGATGAAAGACATTCTCAGGAAATGGGGACTGCAGGTAGCTGCAGACCAGTGCCTTCACCTGCACTGCGCCCATTCTGTGGTGGGGGCCAGGACAGAATCTGAAATGGCTGAATGTGCCTGTGGGCCCCAAAATGTTGCCAACTTCCACTCTAAGTCTTGACATCACAGGAAACTCAAATGGTGCCTATATTGTTAGTTTTGCTATTTGGAGTAATTTTATAACACAGTGAGCCTGAGCTGTTGGTATATAAATTAAATGACACTTGTGGGGTGAGGGCTGCAGTGCAATCATGATGCAACTTTGGGGACTTCCAGCTGGAGGGCACTGCTTCTTGAACATATTTTCTGTAAAAAAAAAAGATGGATGAAGCAGTGGAAAAAACTGGGGGACACGGGGGGGACCAGTACGGAACCCCCCAATCAAAATTCCATTCATGAAGCAGCACAGTGGCCTTGTCGTAAGAAGCCTTGTCTGCAGCATGTGTGGACCTGGTGCAGATTTTCATATGGCAAGTATATGTGCTGATTGGAAGTGAGCAGCATCACCTTTCTGTAGTGTGTGTGTGTGGGGGGGGGGAGGTGGAACAAGGAATTCCCTATGGGGTGACATCTTTCTGCCCTGCTTGCCTATCCTGTGATTAGCTTCTCTTCTTGACTTAAGGCCAAACAGGCCACATCTTCTTGAAATAAAAGCCTGATCATAATTGGGAATAACTTGCTATTCAAGGCTTTCTGCATGAGGTATTTATCGTGCTGTTATCATTCTTTCCCTATTCATGGATGTTAGATGGTGAACCCCCAATTTTGCTTCTGTGTCTAACCAGCATTTTTGGCATGGTTTATTTTTTAAGAGCAGTTAAACTGCAGTGTTTAATTGTGAAATAGAAAGAGAGTACAGTTTCCTTTTGTGTATTTGCACTGTTCTGCTATGCCACACAATACAATATGCGCACACTCTATACACACACACACACACATCACCACACTGTACTGTACTGCATTATACTATAGATAATACATGAGCGGGACGGAGTAAATTGGTGTCCTGCAACAGCAGGGGATTGAACCTGATGGCCTTTATGGCCCTTCCAACTCTATTATTCTATGATTCTGTATAGTATATCTGGAGTATAGTATACCCAGTTCCCGGGTTAAGAACAAGTTCTGTTCTGAGATTATCTTTAAGTTGAATTTGTATGCAAGTTACATCATGTATATAAAAAACATATCAAACACTTAAGAAACATTTCCATATAAACTGAAACATCTTAAACAGAAAGCAGTATTTTAATAATGATAATAATTCAGTAATTATAAACTAACTACAGGCACAGAAGAGAGAGAAACTGTATAAAACAGTTTAGATAGAAAAATAGTAAAAAGATTATTAAAAGTTAACACTTCTTGAGCTAACATGAAGCCTAACATTGACTGGATGATGATGGGGATGGGGATGGTTTAGATAGGAGGGACATAGTGCTGGAGAGTCAGGGCTTGATTGTGCTGCTTGCTGGGGGTGGGGGGTCCCACTGGAGTTGCTTTCTATTTCTGACTTGGCCACTCACCACTTTTTCCTCCCTCCTCCTCTTTTCCTCCTTCCCCTTCCTTCCTTCCTTCCTTCCTTCCTTCCTTCCTTCTTTTCTTCTCCCTACCTGGCACTTGCCACCTGCCGCCTGCAGGTGCCCACTTGCCATCTAAGGAAGAGATGGGACTTGTGGGTTTGTTCGTTCGTATGTTGGGGTTGTTCTTAACTTGCATGTTCATAAGCAGGCGTATCTGCTATGCTATAAACTCTGTATCTAGAGCTTCTGGGTGGAAAAGCAGCAATGGAAATGATCTTCGTTTAGCGCTTGGATCTTAATTCTGCAACACAAATGAAAGTGGGTTTACACTGTGTTAATAGCCCTGTGTAGAAAACCTTTGCAACCTCAAGGGAAAAAACGCCAGCAACTTCAGGCCATACTGTTGTCTTTAAACTGCTTTGTGTGCTTTTGTTTACAACAGGCAAATGAGGTGACTGACAGCGCGTACATGGGCTCGGAGAGCACCTATAGTGAATGCGAAACTTTCACAGATGAGGACACCAGCACGCTGGTCCACCACGAGATGCATGATGAAGTAGAAACAGACAGTGCGATTGACTCCACGGTGCACTCGGAGTTCACGGATACCATCGAGGAGGCAGAGAATGGGTAGGTTCTTCTACCTCTGCAGATGGGTATGGACAGAGAAAGATGAAGGGCTTGAATAAAAGTGGAGGTTGGCCTCTAAATCTTCTGGGCAAGCCAGCCTAGTGAAATACCCAGGGAAGGGACAATTGCCATTTCTTCTCCCAGAACAATTTAAAGGCCCTGCTGGATCAGGCCAGAGGCTAATCTGTTCCAGGAGCCTGTTTCCCACCATGGGCAACCAGGTGCCTCTGGGGAAAACTACAAGCGGATGCAAATACAGTAGCGCCCTCCCACTTGTGTTTTTGAGGAACTGGTATACAGAAGCATGCTTTGCTCATGTGATATTGGAGGTCGCATGCATCCAAGTATTAGCCATTGATAGGTTTCTGGCAATGAGTTCCATAAGCCATAGTTCCATACAGTCCTTTTTCTTTCCTCTCATTTTTGCTCAGAGTTGGTCCTGCCTTAAAGTTGCAGTCAGTTAAGCTTCCTTTCTCTGGCAAATGAATTAAGTTTGGAAAGGGCACCCAGTGTGGTTTCCACCACCAATGACATGCTGTTAAGCCTAGAAGACTCCATTTATTCCCAGGAAAGACTTGGATGAATGTTGGAGCAGTTGGCAACTGTCTCTCCCAGCCCACAGAATTTGGCTTGTTTGCTATGAGCTGCGTTCTGCATATCTTGTTTTCTTTAAAAACGTCTGGACTTTCTTGCTTGCAGTGGCAATTCCTTCTGTAAAAGCACTCCTGCATTGTTGTTGTTGTTGTTAGTTGCGAAGTCGTGTCCGACCCATCACGACCCTATGGACAACATTCCTCCAGGTCTTCCTGTCCTCCACCATCCCCCAGAGTCCACTTGAGCTCACACCAACTGCTTCAGTGACTCCATCCAGCCACCTCATCCTCTGTCGTCCCCTTCTTCTTTTGCTATCTAATTTGTTCCCAGCATTAGGCTCTTCTCCAGGGAGTCCTTCCTTCTCATTAGGTGGCCAAAGTCTTTGAGTTTCATCTTCAGTATTTGGCCTTCTAAGGAGCAGTCAGGGTTGATCTCCTCTAGGACTGACCGGTTTGATCGCCTTGTGGTCCAAGGGACTCGCAGGAGTCTCCTCCAGCACCACAACTCAAAGGCCTCAATTCTTCGGATTCAGCCTTCCTTATGGTCCAGCTTTCAAAGCCATACATTGCAACTGAGAAAACCATAGCCTTGACTATACGCACTTTTGTTGGCAGGGTGATGTCTCGTCTTTTTAGTATGCTGTCTGGATTTGCCATAGCTTTCCTCCCCAGGAGCAAGCGTCTTTTAATTTCTTGGTTGCAGTCCCCATCTGCAGTGATCTTGGAGCCCAGGAAAATAAAATCTGTCACTACCTCCATTTCTTCCCCATCTGTTTGCCAGAAAGTGAGAGAACCAGATGCCATGATCTTAGTTTTCTTAAGGTTGAGTTTCAAGCCAACTTTTGCACTCTCCTTCTTCACCCACATCAAGAGGCTCTTTAGTTCCTCTTCACTTTCTGCCGTGAGAGTGGTATCATCTGCATATCTGAGGTTGTTGAGATTTCTCCCAGCAATCTTAATTCCAACTGGTGATTCATCCAGCCCCACCTTTCTCATGATGTGCTCTGCATATAAGTTAAATAGGCAGGGCGACAGTATACAGCCTTGCCGAACTCCTTTCTCAATTTTGAACCAATCAGTGGTTCCGTGTCCAGTTCTCACTGTTGCTTCTTGACCTGCATATAGGTTTCTCAAGAGACAATTAAGATGGTCTGGTACTCCCATCTCTTTAAGAACTTGCCACAATTTGTTGTGATCCACACAATCAAAGGCTTTAGCATAGTCAATGAAGCAGAAGTAGATGTTTTTCTGGAACTCCCTAGCTTTCTCCATGATCCAGCGTATGTTGGCAATTTGATCTCTAGTTCCTCTGCCTCTTCGAAATCCTGCCTGTACTTCTGGTAGTTCTCGGTCCACATACTGCTGGAGCCTAGCTTGCAGGATTTTGAGCATCACTTTGCTAGCGTGTGAAATGAGTGCAATGGTGCGGTAGTTTGAACATTCTTTGGCATTGCCCTTCTTTGGGATCAGAATGTAAACTGACCTTTTCCAATCCTGCGGCCACTGCTGAGTTTTCCAGATTTGCTGGCATATCGAGTGTAGCACTTTTACTGCATCGTCTTTTAAGATTTTGAATAGCTCAGCTGGAATACTGTTGCCTCCACTGGCTTTGTTGTTGCTCAGACTTCCTAAGGCCCATTTCACTTCACATTCCAGGATGTCTGGCTCGAGGTCAGTGACCACCCTATCATGGTTATCAGGGACGTTAAACTCTTTCTTGTATAGTTCTTCTGTGTAATCTTGCCACCTCTTCTTAATCTCTTCTGCCTCTGTTAGGTCCCTGCCATTTTGGTTCTTTATCATGCCCATCTTTGCATGAAATGTTCCCTTCATATCTCCAATTTTCTTGAAGAGATCTCCGGTCCTCCCTATTCTATTGTTTTCTTCTATTTCTTTGCACTGTTCATTTAAGAAGGCATTCTTATCTCTTCTAGCTATTCTCTGGAATTCTGCATTCAATTGGGTGTATCTTTCCTTTTCTCCCTTGCCTTTCTATTCCCTTCTTTCCTCAGCTATTTGTAAAGCTTCCTCAGACAGCCATTTTGCTTTCTTGCATTTCTTTTTCTTTGGGATGGCTTTAGTTGCTACCTCTTGTACAATGTTGCGAACCTCTGTCCATAGTTCTTCAGGCTGCAGAGCACATAGTTAATCTGATTTCTGTGTTGACAGTCTGGTGATGTCCATGTGTAGAGTCGTCTCTTGGGTTGTTGGAAAAGAGTGTTTGCTATGACCATCTATTCTCTTGACAAAATTCTACCAGCCTATGCCCTGCTTCATTTTGTACTCCAAGGCCAAACTTGCCTGTTATTCCAGTTATCTTTTGGCTTCCTACTTTAGCATTCCAATCCCCCATGATGATAAGGACATCATTTTTTGGAGTTAATTCTAGCAGGTGTTGTAGGCCTTCATAGAACCGGTCAACTTCAGCCTCTTCAGCACTAGTGGTTGGGGCATAGATTTGGACTACTGTGATGTTGAATGGTTTGCCTTGGATTCGAACTGAGATCATTCTGTCATTTTGGAGGTTGTATCCCAGTACTGCTTTTCCTACTCTTTTATTGACTGTGAAGGCTACTCCATTTCTTCTGAGGGATTCTTGCCCACAGTAGTATACCTGATGGTCATCCGAATTAAATTCACCCATTCCTGTCCATTTTAGTTCACTGATTCCTAAGATGTCGATGTTCAGTCTTGTCCTCTCTTGTTTGACCACATCCAGCTTGCCTTGATTCATGGATCTTACATTCCAGGTTCCTATGGAGTATAGATCTTTGCAGCATCGGACTCTCCTTTCACCACCAGATACATCAGCAACTGAGTGTCCTTTTGGTTTTGACCCAGTCGCTTCATTCTTTCTGGTGCTACTAGTACTAGCCCTCTGCTCTTCCCCAGTAGCATATTGGACACCTTCCGACCTGAGGGGCTCATCTTCCGGTGTCGTATCTTTTTGCCTTTTGGTACTGTCCATGGGGTTTTCATGGCAAAGATGCTGGAGTGGGTTGCCATTTCCTTCTCCAGTGGATCACATTTTGTCTGAGCTCTCTGCTATGACCTGTCCATCTTGGGTGACCCTGCACGGCATAGCTCATAGCTTCATTGAGCTACGCAAGCCCCTTCGCCACGACAATGCAGTGATCCATGAAGGGGACTGCATTAACATGCACTAATTTCCACAGGAGGGCTGTGGGGCAGCAATCTTGCCTGTGCTCTCTCTTTCTGTTCTGGAGCGTTGAGTGTACAGCCATGCCTGTGGCTTTTAAACCAATCTGTTCAAAATATAAAAACAAATATAAACAATGCAAGGGCCTAGATCTAACTCAGATCAAAAAGTTTCAGGGAAAATGAACAGGAGGAATGGTTGGTGAAGTCCAAGCACCATGCTGTTGCCCAGTCTTGGTACTTGCTCAGGGACTGAAGCTACGCTTCCCTATTTGCAGGACCTTTATGCGGCCATCAAGTTACAGCCCCTTTGATGGTTCTGCTGTGGCCGATAATGGCTCCCTCCTGTTACTAAGAGTGACATGAGACTCAGCTGCAGCTTCTTGGGGGCCTTGTCACGAATTCATATTGTATATGCATCCGTGCCTTCTTCCAACATGGTGCCCTCCAGATATGCTGGATTCCAATAATAGGCACAGGAAGCCATGTTTGCGGAAATAGAGACGCCGTCCCGATCCTCCACTTTGGGTGCAAACACTGTGTTTGAACCTGATCGATCTGCAAGGTGAGCCAGGCCTTTGAGCTTGTTCAGATTAGGCAAAGCTTCCCTTCTCTCCCACACCTCAGCCTTTTGTTTCCGACCCTTAACCTCTGAAAGGGTTTCTTTTTTCTTTTTTCTTTTTTTCTTTTTTTGGGCCTCCCCCCACCACTCAAGGAGCTGGAGAAGGCTCTGATTGCAAAGCGGAACTGAAAGAGTGTCTCACTCGGGAGGCCCTGCAGATTAAGACATGCCAGGGGTTGCAGAATGGGATTAGCCTGCCGCCACCTCTTCCTTGCTGAGAAGAGCCAGGCTTGGCAATTGGTAACCTGCAGTCTGTAATCGGCTTCTGAGCTGCAAGGCCATTAGAGGCCCCTTTCCTGGAGAGAATTAGCCAGTATGCCAGCCTGTGTCCATTCTGCCCGGCCTTCTGGGAGCATGGCGCAATGTCTCGGACTCTCCTGCCTGTAGGTACAAATGCCATTCCTTGAGGGTGGGGTAGGGGGCTGCTGGTTTTGAGCGTGAAAGCTGAGATTAGGTTGAAGGGAGCAACTGAGTCTTCTTTTGGTGCTCCCACACCTCCAGTCCTTGCAGACAGCCAGCAAGGGAATAGGAACGGGGCATTCCTGTAAGTCTTAACCATCAAGAATGCGTCTGTGGGAGTTAAGGGGGAAAGAAGAAGAGGTGCGGAACTTCAGGCCTGTGTATGTAATCCTTCCTGCCCGGGTGCCCAGTGTAGCCCACTGGACTTCTTCAGATGGCAGCCCTCTTCCCTTTGGCTCTGACTGCCTATCTTTTGGTGCTTTCCTGGCTTTTATGCAGTTTCTTTTTACCCATTCTCAGAGGCTGAGGTGCCTCACTTGGCAGTAGCAGCTTTGTGCTCCCATGTGCTGGTGGCTTGGGTATTTTGGCTCAACCCACTTTGCCTTTGGTCTGATCCTCCCTGAGAATGCAGCTCCTTAGAACTTCTCCAAAATGGAATTTGGACCTCTGCTCATCACCCCTGTGCTGCAGCCTGAGTGTGTTCTAGAGAGGACAGCATCCCACCCTGCTGCTCTGGAATTGCTTTGTTCAACCATGTTCTGTGTATTTCCTTTGCTTGCTTCCTGAGGGCACCCTTAACTTTCTGCAAGAAGCCAGATCTTGTTTGTGGGCACCAGAAGCATCAAAATGGTGCTTCTGGTCATCAAAGTTAGAAAGATCTGGGAATACTTTTTGGCAGAGGCAGCTCCTTGTATTTACGGACTCAGCTGATTGCCAAGGGTGGCCAGGAATTCAGTGCAGGTGAGCAAGGAGGGCAGGGGAGGAGCAAGGCAGCACCCTGCAGTTCTCTGCTCCTCCTCTGCCGCTTCCCAACAACTTGTTAATATTCTTGTGGGATAGAAACTTCTTGTGGGCTTATTTATAAGGCTGCCTAAAGCACTTTTTATTTGGTGGTTTATATAGGCTACCTTCAAAAAGAAGAAAATGATAACAATATATACAACAGCAGCAAACCTAGAATTCTTGTGTCTCCAATATCTGAGCGGTGGGCAGAAATCAACAGGCAAAGCTTTCCCCAAGTGGAAGTGCAGTGATAGGTACATCATACCTGTTCACTTCTGCCACATTGTGCTGCTGTTCTTTGGGAGAAGGGCTCCCCTGGAACCAAAGGCTTAGTGTCTTCTGCAGCCGTGGGAAATGAGAGCAGACCACAGATATGGGAGACTCCAGTTCCATTTCCCTGCTCAGCTGTAACCAACTCACATGTTGCCATCCTTTGCATGTGTAAGGACAGAGTGATGTGGTCCTGTGCCTGCTTCCCTGAGCTGCCCCAACTAAAGTTGAAATGCTGTTTGATAAAAATGTGAAAATCTAAAAGGGGAGCTGTGCTGTTTCCTTGGTCATTGGCTGGCAGGTGGGACTCCCCTACTAACATTCATTGCTTTCTGTTTGTACATGTTTGCACATGGTGGGCATGTCGTGAGCGGAGCCGGCTGGAGCCGGGGGTCAGACTAGATGGCCCAGGAGACCCCTTCTGATTTGCTCTGTTTCTATGTTTCTATGTTTGTGCTGCTGCTTGGAAGAACAGAGCCCTTCTCTCCTAAAAAGAAAAAAAGGAAAATCCCAAGTGGCAGCCTGGGTTTAGAAGAGGTCACTGAGAAACTTGCAAGGTTTTTGGAAAAAGCAGAACCCAGCAAGCCCCCCGATCTGCGATCTGTGTGCGCTGAGGCGCCCTGGCGGTCATGCCTTTCGTTGGCCTCTGTGCATAAATGAGATGGTGTCCAGCATAAGGCCTAGCTGTAGCAGGGAGACTGTGAACAGACGTGAAAATGGAACTTGGGGTTTCCTTCCTCTTGCTGCTGATCCTCCTCAGCTAGTATCTTTGATTAGTTTATATTGCATATTAATTTATTTAGGGTGCCTTTTAAATAGCTGTAGGGCAGCTGAAAAAGAGTAAGTTCCCCTGAGCTGGGCTCCGAGCCCAGAAAACACCATCCACAGAGAGGAAGTGGGAGTTTGGAAGGCATTTGCCCAGAACTGGCCAAGCCAGGATAGAATAATCACCTCCTGTTTTTCAAGAACCCCTTTCCACATAAGCTTCTGTGCCAGAGTTTAAGGAGCAACAGGGACCCCCGTAGGAGACTCCTGTCTGCCAGGGTAAGCAAAGTCCACCCAAAGTCCCCCCTTTTCTCTCCAACAAATGGATTGCACTTGGGAAGAGACTTGGGGCTTCCGTTGTAACTGGCCTTACTTTGACCTTGGCTTGAATTGGCCCCCTGACAAAAGAGCTTTGGCCCTTGCTTGATTTTGATATCTATTTTCTTTCCAATATTTCCTTCCCCAACCCCTCAGCCTTGACTTCCTCCTTTTGCTTTTGCTCATGGCCAGGTCTTCCGCTTGTTGACATCCAGACACTCCTGATTATCTCTGCTTATGTTAGCCTGACCCAACTGAAGTCTTGCAGATGTATTGAACTGCAGCTCCCATCATTCACAGCCAACGTGCTCGGGGATGCTTGGCGTTGTCCATCAAACCTGGAGGTTTCAGGTGGGGGAGGCCTGGCTTTTCTGCACTCTGCCTCCCCATTCTATTATTGTTATTGTTATCATTAATTCCTATACCACCCAACAGCCAAAGCTCTTTTTATGGTGGGATGTCCTTGCTAAAAGAGTCCTTGGGAACTCTCTCTCTCCCACTTTGGCTCACACACCTGGTGCAACAACTTACCTAGGTTGAGCTTTTCTAAACCAAAAATAAAAGCTCAGAGGAAGCTCTCTCTAAATGGTAATACAGCAATTCCACAGACAATTGTGCATCCCCAAGAAGCATTTGGCTTGAAGGCAGCAATTGTTCGGGCGCTCAGATCACGTCATTTCACAGCACTAATCCAGCTGAGTGCCATTTTTGGAAGGCAACATGAATCTTGGGATACCTCCTTAAAGTGTACACCATGAGCCGCAACTGGAGCAGCTCCACAGAAGTAGCTTGGCTGGAACACACATGCTCCAGACACACATTGCAAAATGGAGTGCTTCAGGTCCCTCACAACTGATGATATGTGGGGGGAACGTCTGGTGGCTTTTCATCTCTCCAGTTCTTTGGAGCCCTGTTTGCCTCCTCGTTACCATTCTGTGCTCCTCTGGGCTTTTTCATCAGCACTTAAAGGGCTGGGGGATGCTGGAAACACAGCCACACTCTTTGTTTCCGACAGGATAGCAAGTCTATTCTGTCTGTTAGCACAAAGATAATGCATACATTTGTATCCCTAGAATTGCTGATATCACTGGATTTCCTGTTATTTTGAAATAGGGAAGGCTCTGTGCTCTGAGGTTTGGGAGATTATGTTTGAGAGGTGCAGGTTTTCCAGATCTGATCTGGAAATTTCTGGAAGAAGCTCTCTTCCAAATCGGGGGTGTAGTCTCCCTCCTCAAAGTGCCACCGAGGCACCCAGCATCTCAGCCAGCATGGCCGGCAATCAGAGTTGTAGTCAAATGGGGGAAGCTGCTATTGTGCTCTTGAGAACTTGACTCTTTTTGCCCTTCCTATTCCCCTGTAAGGCAGGTGAGCTTTTTATTCTGGTTTTCCAGACTGAGAATTCACACGTGCCCAAGATTCTCTGGTGACCTCAGCTGGGGATCAGTGGGCTGAGCACGAAAAACGGAAACCTCTCCCAACTAACCAGCCATAGTTTTATGGATTCTGTTTTTGGCATATTATTTTATTTTTGTCTCTGTTTTTTTTTTCTTTTATTAGGTACTGCTCTGAAATCTCCATAGTGAACTATGGAGCAGTATGTTAATGCTCGAAATGAGTGACCTAGCACCCAGATCAGCCTTCTCCAGTTGGGGGCCATGCGCATGCTCCTGCTTTTGTGACAGAACGCCTGTCTATGTGCAAATGCCGGGAGCCCGTGTCAGTTGCAGTTTCTGGACCTGTAATAGGATTAAGGAGCTCTGAATGCAGCTGCAGTTTAAGTCATGGACTGGCTGTGCAACCGAAAATATTTACTTCCTCTTGGTTCAGGGTTGCACGGCTGCATCCTGATTGGACACCCTCTCTAAAGTAAAATGCGAAAGTGTGCGCTTGACAAGATGGCAGAACATTCCGCTGTTGCCCAGCTACATTGGTTTTGTGCTAGAGCAGACATCTGGCAGGACTTTCTTCAAGGTGTCTTTGTTCTGTCTCACTTTGCACCCCACTCTGGTTGGTGGCCCTCTGTGGTTCTGATATAAAACAAAATGCGGCTTGGCAGCCTGGAATTGACTGCTCCTGGTGAACCCTCAATTGGCACTGGCTGTGTAGAGGGCGCAGACAGAGGTGTTTCGTCTCACCTGCGATCTTTCTCACTGGAGATGTTGGAGGGTGGGTGGAGCAGGTGTCCTACCACAGAGGTCTAGTCCTTTCCGCTTCGGAGATGTTTCTTGAGCAACCTCATGAAGAACCTCATGAAGCTATTGCTCTCTTTGTCGGACACCTGTAAAACGGTGGAGCCAGCTCCCACCTGCAGGATCCTTGTACCTTGAGTACCAAGTGGCTCTGGATCCTACGTCGTGCCGTGTTGGAGCTCCCACACCTCAGCATGCAGCAGCAGTCTCCGTCCAGTCCTGCCATGCCACACTTGAGGGAAGTGTGTGGTGGTCTCCTGTTGGGAGCAGTGGGTGCGGCCCTGCCTCTTGGCCTTCCTCCTGTCACCTTAGTTCTCACATTCCTCCCACAGCCCTCACCCTCATGACCTGCCCTTGACCTCAGATGTCAACGGTCACGCCATCGTCACAGTCATTAGTGGAGAGGAGCACTTTGAGGACTACGGGGAAGGGAATGAGGTAGACCTCTTCTCAGACGGCTTGTGCAACGGTGAGAGCGGCTTCAACAGTTCGTCTTTCCTTTCTCCCAGGTAAAAAAAGAATTGTGCATCCATCTGTTTGTGTGGGGTTGGACTTGTGCTTTTCTCAGCTGCGTTGTTGTCTCAGTGGGCCGGCTGCCTCTTCTGTCTTCTCCCCTGCCCTGCACCAGAGGGAACTCTGGAAGGCAGCTGCTGAGCAGTTGCCAAAGGGGCAGCCATTGGGGAGCTCTCTTCCAGGCAGGCCCTTCCCAAGTACTTCAGAGTCCACCTCCTGTCGTCCTCAGCCAGCCATGGGGGCTGCCGTGGCACATTAGAGGCACAAAGAAGCGCAGTGGTAGCATACCTCTGTTGCACGGGGTGGGGTGAGGGGTGAGGCCAAACACTTCCCCTGGGCTGAATGCACACAATTCCATGCAGGCAAACCTTGATGGTATGAGATTGTCTTCCCAACATCTTTCTCCAGGTGGCCTGTAGCTGTGGAGTTCAAAGAGGTACCTCTTAGGCAAAAGGTGCTTCCAAATGAGGCTTTTAAAATGCAGCTGTCCTGACTCAGCCAGGGACTTTTGTGGGTGGGGGTCCAGCTGCCACCGCCTTCCATTTGCGACACCTCCCATGTTTCCCCTCTGCTGTTCCTGTCCTCCTTTTCGAGCCAAAGAAAATATGCTAAGCAGGGAATAATGGAAATGCTGCCTGGCTCTTTTGCCTTCTTAGCACTAGGAAGTGGCTGCCTGAAGGCCCTCCTGGGACCAGCCCTGCGGAGAGTCCAGTGGAGAGCGAACCATTCTGAGAGATACCAGTGCATAGTTGGACCGCAGTGTGCAGTCTGCTGCTTTCAGCAGTGTGGCCCTAGCCAATGAAGTATGGGCGAAGTGATGGATAGTTGCCTCCACAGGTCTTCCCCCCGCATTGTCTCACCACTTCCGTTTTGCTGCGGGGGGTGACCTGGCCCTGGGCTACCTCCTCACTCGGGCTCTAGCAGGTGTTGAGAAGGCTTTTTGGCACTCCAGTGTGCTGAAGCCGGGGGCAGGGGGGGGGGATAGTTTCTGGCAATTCTCCCAGCCACTCTTGCGTGTGTAGATTTGCATTCGGCCAACCAGAAACGCAAAGCCTGTTTGATGCACGCTTGTTCCATCGTGCCTATTTTTACTCCACATCCTTGGTCTTGAGCTCTCCTGATACTGTAGGAGGTGCCCAGGTAAATCAGCCTTGCCCATCCCCGTGCCCTCCAGATGTGTGGGACTACTCAGTCACTGACTGTGTTGGCTGAGGATTGTGGGAGTTGTTCGTCACACCTGGACGGTTCCAGTTTGGGCAAGGCTGATACATCCTAAATAGCGGGCAAGTGGCCAACTGGTTTCACTGTGTGCACCAGGGTGGTCCAAGCACATTTTTTGGCAAAGGGTGCAACAGGTGTGGATTCAATGGAAACCGCGGCCTTTGTGCCTTCACCTTGGGGTGGCATCGATATGGCCCTGCACAATGTCACACACAAAGAGCCAGCTGGCCAGAGGGGGTGTTGCTGAAAGGATACCAAGGTGGGACTCGGACAATATGCTGCTGAAATGGTCATTGGCAGGTTGTTTGTGAGCCAGTCCTGCTGAGTGAACAGAGAAGGGGGAGTTGCCGGTTGCCAAGTGCTGCCTTTCCAGTCCAAAAGTATTTCCAGGGGTTGATTGTTCTGCAGGAGTACATCGAGACCATTTTGCACCTGGACCAGTATTTCCACAGCTTTGTTCTTTCCAGATGGGCTTGGGGTGGCCATTTATGCATCACCCCTCCCCCCCAAAAGACAAAAACCCCAGTGATTTGCATAGTTTTTGCATGTGTCAGTGTGCATAGGTACAAATGTAGAGGAAATAATTAGAATTTAAATAGAGGTACAAGAGATCTCACTATAGCAGAGAAGAGGTTGACCTGTCCACTCACTGTCCAGGTGCAAACTGGATAAGCTGTTCTTCTTGAACATTCTTCAAGGCCCAGCTCTTCTTTTTGGTGGTTCTGTATAACTTTTTACTGGACTTGGACTGGACAGCCACTGAAATACTTTTTTTATACAGAGAACGGTCCTCTTTAAAAGTGGCCCTCTGGCCACCCTGGATGTGTTGGACCACAACTCTGTCATCCCCAGCCAGCATGCTAGTGAGCACAGGTGCTCTTTTCAGGCTTCTGGATGTTTTAAAATACATTCGTATACGTGAAGGAAGTCATAGGAGAAAAGCTGGGAGAGGAGGTGTCCTCAGGTGCAGGTAGTCGGAAATAAGCGCCTAGCAGCCACTCTTGCTCTGGCGGAACCTGTGTCTTTTAAACAGCAGTGTGGCTGCGGGGCCCGGGCCCTGCCATAGCTGTGGCGGCTCCCCATATTCTCTGCTCAGGTCACTTGTTCCCTTCTGCTGTTATCAGTGCAGAAAGGCCATCTCTGCTGGGACCATTGGGAAGGAGTGTGTGTTGGCAGGTGCACATAGATGCAGTCCCTGAGCCAGTGTCACTTGCAACCCCCAAGTCTGCAAACATTCTGCACTTTTGCTTCCAGTTCAGTTTTGGTAACAGGTGTTCTTGCTTACTCGGGTTACCTTGTAAAGGGTAATGCCTCACGACTGGAGCAGGCTGCTACTCCTCCAGGATCTGTGGAGCACAGTGCTGCTTAAGCTTGAGTCCCCCTGAACTGGAGCAGCTTGTTCTGCCCGTCCCTGGCCTGTCATGCTGTAGGCAAATCCTGCACGCCCGGCTGGCATGGTGGGGCTGCGGTCACATGAAGCCCTGCTTCTAAGGGACTTCAGATCCACTTGTGCTCATATCTGGCAGGCATACGTAGGGCTAGTGGTAACGTGCAAGGCACCTGTGATGCATGCGGTTACGCACCTCCCTTTTCTGTTGTTGAAAAGAGTGTTTCCTTTGTGTGAGAGCTCTCCCCCTCCTCTCTCCCACCTACTCCTGCCCACAGCACTCTCCTTAGTGGAGCACAAACAACTGTTGAATCTTTTACTAGAGCACAAAGTTAAAAATACTCCAATTCTGGAAGAAAGGTATGTCCTCTCCGTTCACTTTTGGGGGAGCTAGAGAAATGCCCAGGGTGCTTTCAGACGGTTTTTATCCTACAAGCACAGCATTGTGTGGGCAAGAGAGCTCACCTTCCATTTGTAACTTTGCTTGCCATTTCTCTCTCCTTTTTCCTTACCAGAAAGCAAACTGTTAAGATGGAAAACATGGAAAAAGGTCAGCCCTCTTGAACCTGGTGCACTCCGGATTTGTTGGACATCAGTGCCCGATGTTATGAGCATTGTTGTTCAGCACATCTGGAGGGCAGTGGGGTTGGACATATTTGATAGTGAGCACTTAGAGAAGTCAGTAGCCTGGTACTAAAATTGTTGTAACAGATGACGTGCTAAGCACCTGTTGGACTGGAAGCCCCTGTATGGCTTTGGCTTGTAATTACCGCCTCCTCATCCCAATGGACGCTCAGCACTGGCCTTCCCTCCCAGGACCTAGTGACTCAGCAGTGCAGTATGAACGGTGGTGATGCAATTGACTTTCTTTCCAGGCATCTGTGAATTTAACCTTGTTCTTGCCTGCTCACTGTGTGTGCACTTGTGTATGTGTTTAACCTCTTTGTCACTGTTTTCACTATTAACTTCTTTCTCTGATTAGACCTCGTGGCTTCCAGAAGTGTGTCAAAGATGCATGGATTTTCAAATAGTAAATCCTCACTCTCAATTCTTACCAAAAGTGTCATCTGCCATTCCCAGCAACTGTGTGGAAGCACATTTGGTGCTTTTGCAGGTGGGTTTCCAGAGGTGAAACCCGTTTTCCGTATGTAGGAAGCTACCTTTTAGAGGAACAGATGGCTTGCCCATCTAAACCTGGGTTACTTGCTCTTGACAGCAAAAGGACCTCTCGCAGAGGTCTTTGTCATCAGCTGCTACCTTGCCCATTCAACTGGAGATGCCAGGGACTGCAGCAGAAACTTTCTCCATGCTGGGTGTCTGCTTTGAACCCTAAGCTGTGTCTCCTGCCCAGTACCCATCTGTTCATGCTGTGGGTGGGGTCCCTTATCCACTGGGAAGATGGTTTTCGCTGTAGCTGTGTAAGGAGAATCCAGAATTACTCCCTGGTTGTTATTTCTCAGACATTGTACCTGCTTTGAACCTCCTACACCCCATTGAGGACAAGATGGGGCATGCCTTCCCAGAAGGAGACTGGCAGCCTTTGACTGGCCTTTGTGTATCTAAATGGTTGTATGTATCCTCTGCTCAGGAACCAGCAGGAAGCATGGTCGAGGTTATGCCTTGGCAGCTAGCAGGCATGGTTTCAAAGAGTTGTGGGTGCTCTCCCCCAAAAAGCACATCCAGCTATCCCCTTTAGCATCCTAGATTTCATTCAGAGTATACAAAGCTGCTGCATAATGTGGGCTAAATCAAGGTGTGGGAGCCAAATCCAATCCTCTTGTGTCCAAATTTGGCCCTCTGGAGTTCCCAGCTATCCCAGCCTCTTTCCTTGATTCCACCTCTGCCACCATCCGCCAATCCATTGGCAGTTTCCTGGCTTTCGTGCACTTGCTTTCCCCATCCTAATTCTGCAGTGTTGAAAAGCCGTCCCCAAAGTTCAGTTACTGGCATTAAGAATTTTAAAGTAAAATATGCTGGCATTTTTGTTCCCACCTTCACTGGAGTATGTCCCTCAAACATCTTTTTGGAAACAGATTTTGGCCCTTGGGCTGCTCAAAAGAGGTGATGCGATGCTAAATGAATTCATTTCGTCTTTAATAGTGATTTTTACTACCCTTTCGATTCTATAAGCTCATTTGTTGAGTGTCCTCAAAAAAGACAGCTAGCATAGACCAAGGACAGCCTTCCCCAACTTGGTGTCCTCCAGAAATGTTGGCCTACAATTTCCAATATCCCCATCTGGTATCTGTTACCACTCATATTTTAGGGCTAGGTAACTCGTGACTCTTCAGATATTTTGGCCTGCAAATCCTATTTGTTGAAGGGAGCTGTAGGTCAGAACTTCTGGAGGGGCCATAAATTGCGTATCCAAACTGTACTGGGAAAAGGCAGTGAATTGTGTCCTCAAAAATCCCAGACAGAAGGTTGGTTCTGAAACTTCTTGAATTGGCCCATCTCTTTAAAAAAAACAGCCACCACATGGCCTCAAAACCTGGCTATTTGGGAGGATGCATGTTCTGTTTTGAAACTTCTGGAACCCACAGGTAGAATTGAGACTTGGCCTGTACTATTCGTTTGTTTTTTAAGAATGACACTTGTGATTTCTCTAGCGCAAACCCACTTGCTGCAAAACTGCACAGCATTTTCACTGACGAGGCGTTTGAGTTTTACTGTACCCAGTGCCACAAGCAAATCAACCGCCTCGAGGACCTTTCTGCTCGCCTAAATGATCTTGAAATGAATAGGTAACCAATTTTAGGCACGGCCCTCTTCTTTAAGTGCATGTTGTATCTGTCCTAGGAAGGAAGGAGACTCTTCTTTTGTCAAGCTTGTACGTTCACTGTTCCTTGCACGACAGAAGGGCTCTGACCCCTGCTGTGGCTTGCTAAGGCTGAGCTGCAGATCAGGCAGTCCCTGGTTTGCATCTGATTTCTGCCTTACTGACTAAGATGGGCTTGAGTGAACCTCGGCAGTCCTTGTTCGAGTCAATTGGGATGTGGGACATTTACCATGGGAGGCAGGTGGTTTTCACAAGCAATGCTTGAGTCAGCGGATGGCACTTGTGCATCATGTATTTGCCAGTTCTTTTCCCCCTTTCTGTCACGATCAAATCCACAACTTTCTTGCATGGGAGATGAAATCACTTTCCTAAGAGTGCATCTTTTATAAAAGACGTGCTCATTGACTGCTCCTAGTATGCCTTGTGGGTCTCTGTTCACCCTCTTTTTAAAAAATGTTGACGGCAGTAGTAAGTTAACGTTGCTTGTGAGAACATCCTTAAACTCTTCAAAGCCTCGAAGTTTGCGTGAATATACTGAGGGCCACAGCAACTATGCTGTCAGGGGTTCTCCTTCCGTTTGTGTGTACATGTTTCTCTGCGGTACCATGAATTCTCTCTGCATGCACAGCTGTTGTATGAAGCACATGTGGCGCCCACTGAGTCCCACTCTGGCTCCTCTACTAGGCTGGGTCCAAGGAAGGCAGCAGCGGGCTGGTGAAAGAGATGGAGAGGACTGCGATGGTTCAGGAACTGGGTCTTGCTGGCTTGCTGAACAGAACCAGCAGGCAAGCAGTGTAAGGCACAGCAGAGACTTGAGAATAGATCAGAGGAGTGGAGAACAGCAGGCAAATGTCTGTGAAGAAGGAGATAAGGGAAGCCAGAGAAGTGAAGCCTTAGCACAGCCTCCCCCAATTTGGTATCCTGCAGATGCATTGGACTACAACCCCCATTGTCCCCAGCCAGTATGGCTAGCAGTGAAGACTGCTCAGAGATATACTCCAAAAACACCTGGAGGATGCCAGGCTGGCAAAGGCCACCTGAACAACATAGGAAGCCCCTTACACTGAATCCTGTGAACGCCTGCTCTTAAGCAAGCTTTTCTGTGTTCGGTGGAGCGGCGATTTTGCCCCTGGGAGGAGTGGCTGTGTAGGACTGCAGCCTTAAACTGAGGCAGTGCTGATTACAGAGCATCGCATTGCAACACTTGCACAGACTGGCCTCACTCCCCAAGGCTTTACGTGGGTCTTTCTTACGCTCTGGCTGAGGCGTGCACTGAACCTGGTGCTTTGCCTGTCGCGCATGTGCTCTGATATCAGGGCAGGCCATACCACGAAGACAGAGCGAGTCAGTGCCTCAGGCTGCTGGGGTGGGTCGTCATGAAAGGACTGTAAATTTGGTGACTGGTTCAGGCAACATGATAACCTACACTTGTCACTGAAACGTGGATGATAGTTGAACCATGGGTTGTTGTTGTTATTAATTATATTTCTATGCTGTGCAATAGCCAATGTTTTCTGAGCGGTTTACAATGGTACATAAAGTTCAATATGAAATACAGATAACAATACAAAGGATAAAAACCAAATTTAAAAAGTTTCAGTAGTTTACACAAATTGATTCACAAGACCTTTTAGGAAGCTTACATAAAGCCCCAATGCATTATTGAAACTAATAAAATGCCTTGTTGTAGATGGCAGTCTTAACCTGGCACTAAAAAGGTAGTAGACTTGGTGCAAGACAGGCTTCAGTGCAGAGCTTGTTCCAAAATTTGGAGCGGGGGGGGGAGGGGCTGCCAGTGAAAAGGCCCTTCTTCTTGCCACCAGTTTCTCACAGGTAGAAATCAGAGGCAGATCTTGGTTGCAGTGTATGGATAACTTGCAGCTGGGGGAGGTACTCCATCAGATATTATGGTCCCAAGCCGTATAGGACTTTATAGGTTACGCATAATGCCTTGAGTTTGGGAGCATATAGGCAGCCAATGTAAGTGAGCCAGGACTAGTATTATGTATCTAGCTGCTGCATTCTGCACAACCTGCAGCTTCTCAATCATTTTCAAGGACAGCCTCATTTAGAGCATTTATTATCATTAAACTTATATCCCGCTATATTGGCCTGAGGACCCTCTAATTAGATTACAGTGTATGGTAGTAATATAATTGAGGGATTACTGGAGTGAGGAGTTCTGAAATGAAGCTGTCCCTGTCCAGGTAGGGACATAGCTGGGCCACCAGCTGAAGCTGATAAAAGCACTCCATGCCACTGAGGCCACCTGGCCCTCAAGTGACAAAAAATGACTCCAAGAGCACCCCCAAACTAAGAGCACCTCCCATGGTAAACAGCCCACAATTCACAAACCAGGGGTTCTCTTCATGGGTTAACCTGCTCAGCACAGCTATATTAGGACATCCTTATAATGTATATTTCATTTGCAACTCATATTCAACCCTTGAGTGTGGCTTATCCAATTGTCTGAATTCAGCAGATTTATGTTAAAGAATACCACCACTCTCCACTGACTGGAGGGCTTCCTTTGCTTTAGTGCACCCTTCCACAGCCTGGTGCCTTTCAGATAGATTGGGTTACAACTTCCAAAATTCCCAGCTGAAATATCTGGAAGTCTGCTTGGGGAAGCCTGCCTTGGAGGCTGTGAGGAAACTGGCCAACCATCTGCAGCACACTGAATGTAGTTCGCAATTCTGCAAATCATGGATAGTAAGCATGCTAAATCTCATGATGAAGCTTATCCTTATCATGAAAATCGGACAGTTTGTTTTGGGGGAGGGCTTTAGTTGCAGATCGTCTTGTTTCTGGATTAAGGAATGGTAAAAAATCAGGTTTAAAATGTGCAACCATGATTTGCATTTCTTGAAGCAAAAGCTGCCATTGCAAAGCGATCATTTTACTCGGCCATGATTGAAATGAATTAGTCTTCAAGTGCTATACCTGTCCCCCTCTTACACAAACGCACACATCCACACCACAGGTGCACATCTCCCCCCCCCCCCCACACACACAGAAATGACAATCAGTCACCTAGGACAAAATCCAGTTTCTGTTCATCAGGGGTTGGGAGGCGTCCTTTCTATTCCTGACATTCTTGCCCGAGGCAGTTCCTGCCTTGAACAGAAACAGAAATCTTCATGGTCAAAGCCCAGAGTAAGAAGTAGGTTGTGCTGGGAAATGAGCTGTGTATGACCTACCGGTCTCAATGGTGTCACTGAGAAAGCCAGGAATATGCGGTTCTGTTGGGAGCTTGGCCTTCCTATGCCTGAAAGAAGAGAGAATGTTCAGATCAGCTCAGGGCTGGTGCACGTGATTAGCATTATCTTGGCATGGTGTTATCAAAGTGCTTTTCATGAGATACTTGCATAGGCAAGTGGGAAGCTCCCCCTGTACAGAGACCTGGATTTAGGAGCAACACATTTTCCTGTTGGCGCCATCCTCTCCCCAATGTCTCCCACTCCCACTTCTTTTCTCCTGGGGCAGTGTCACATTCCATGCATTCTGCTGCCATGTGGGCAGCTGTGGCCAGCCCTGCCTGCTGACGACCTATCCGTGCATTGGCAAAACAGGGTGAGCCTGTTGCAGTTCTGCTTGCACACGCCTCTCCCTCCCCTCTGCTGCAAACTTGGAGCAAGGAAGAACCAATCTGTTTAGCATGTGTGTTGCTGCAAAGCCTTGTGTATATGATGCAGGCACTGTGTGTTAAAAAAATAACACAGTGGTGTGGTTCTGTGGATCTGTAGGGGATGCCCTGTTTGGCCTGGAAGCCCTTTTCTTTGAGATGAGGCACACCTGTTCTGGAGTTCCCTTGTCTTCTCTCGCCGACCGCTGTTACACCACCTCCTGTCTGTCGCCCTCTGCCCTTGAGCAGAGGTCCTGCTGAGAATGACAACTCAGAGAGGCCCGTCATGGCAGACTGAGGGGTGTGCAAATGCCTTGCCCTGCCTATCGTAGCCTTTTATTCTGCGGCACCTGTGCTGAGTTAGCAGCTTGTGCTCAAACAGGCTCTCTCCACAAGGCTGGCTCCTGGTTCAAATATAGCACAAGCTGGTAGCCAAGCCCAAGTCCCACCAACCCCAGGTTTTATTCTTAGCCAGGGGATCTGTCTTCAGCACTGGACTGGTGAATGGAGGCAGAGAGAGAAGGGTACCCAGGCCCTGACGGAGCTGTGGAAGTTCTGTATACGCCACAGATGGCTGATTGCTAGGTTGGACATTGAGTTGTGTGAACTCTTTCTTGCCTGTGCCTGGTTTCAACATGGGTGGGTGCAATGCATGCGTGGGGTGTTTTGTGTGTTGTGCTGTTCTGTGACTTGTAAAGGATATGCCTCTGCTATTCTGTCGTCACTTGTTTCCTGTTTCACGTTTGCTCTTTGGTGTCAGTTTTCCTGACTTAGTTTTCCTGTTGTTCATTCCACAGTCCCAATAAGAGGCTCTCAAGCAAGAAAGTAGCAAGGTACGCTGATGCTTTCTTTTACTTCCCTTCTCTTTTAAGACGTTTCCTCTCACCTGCCCAGTTTCTCTTCCATGCATAGTGGTGGTTAGATCTTTCTTCCAAACTAGAAGGACAGTGCCTTGTCAGTGGCTGCATGGGGCTAAGAAGCAAAGCAAAGCAAAGCAAACCCCCCCCTGAAGCCGAATGGGCTGACTCTTGGCTTTTGCAGGTTAAGGGTTTATTCATGTGAGTAGGTTTCCCTTAGCATGAGTCTCTTCTCTTGGTTGCCCCAGAGGGAATAGGACAAATAGAGAAAGATTATCCCAGGTTCCCCAGCCTGGTGCCTTCCAGATGTGCTAGTTGCCATTCCCAAACATGGGAGTCCTTGTTGGGAATGATGGAAATAGCAGTCTAATACATCTGGAAGGCACCAGGTTGGAGGATTTTGTATTATATATCTAGTTCTTAAACTTACATTTGAATGCTTCCAGGCTTCAACCCAACATACCAAGGAGACTGCTTTTTCCCATGTGTTCCAGTCTCAGAGATCCTCTGCAATGCCCTTTGGTCTTCGCAATGCTATTTTGGTTTTGATTGAAATATATTCAGAAAAAAGTTCCTGGTGTTCTTCCACCTCAAACCAAAGTTCATGTCTAAGTGTTGCAAGACCTAACTGTTAGCTGGCCCTCAGGGCTCAGGATTAACTCAGGAAAAGTTGTGGGTGACATGAACTGAACTGAACCTAGTTCTCAGTAGCCACTCCGCCAAAAAGCACACTGGGTGCATTTGGCCCAGTCACTGACACTCGCTCTAATCTAGCTCACAGGATTGTAAGGATAAGATTGAGAAGGAGAATGATGTATCAGGCAGAATATGTGTGTAACAAACACACACACACAACAAACATAGCATTTGGTGCCTGCCTGCCTGCCTGCCTGACCGCCAAAGCCAACTTCATGAGCTGGGATTCCTCCTTTGTGCATTCCAAAGCAACAGCCCTTTTTCCTTGCGAAGCATTCTTTATTGACTAAGAAGCACAAGGCACCCAGGATGAATCTCTGAGCATGTACAGAATGGCTCTTTGAACCCAATCTAGTAATAACCTCCAGGAACACTTCTCAATGATCGCACTCAGGCCCCATCCTTTGGCAGGGGCCTTTGAAAAGTGCATGCGCCTGGTCTCCCTGCACCCTCCCCTGCTGGCTACACATCATGGGGTCAGGAACCGGTATCGCCTCGCCTGAGTCTGAGAAACTCCCCTACTCCAATTCCCCTCCCACCAGCTGTACATCTCAGTCATTCCCAGAGACTGCCTGCCCACCTGGGGGGTTTGGCCTTGAAAGAAGCGTCTCTGCCTCCTGCAATGCAATGTCTTGGCATGGCCCACATCCCACCCCCCCTCCTGGTTCTGCTTCACATTCTGTTTCTGATTCCTCTGAAGTCCAGCCAGCAGTCCTTGAAAATGGGTGCCCAAAGCAGCCCTCTTCCTCACTCTTAACAGGCAGGGAGTTCCACAGAAAGGGACCCTTCCCACTGCAGACTCTTCCATGGGACTCCAGTTGGGCTGGAGGTCCACGTAGAACCACCAAGAGCATCCCTGCAGATGACCCCACGGGCCCATCAGGTTGATAAGGGAGCAGGTCTTCTTTCAAATATCCTGGCCCCAAGGTGCGTAGGGCTTCATGCACCAGTAGCAGAAGCTTATGCCCGACCTGGTACCAGTAAGCAGCCTGGGCAGTTTCCTCAACAAAGGATTTGCATGCTGAAAAAGAGCGTGTGTGAGAGGTGTGTATAATACCACAACATGTTAGCAGCTGCTTTCCTCACACTCACCAGGAGTGTGTTGTCACTCACACACCCAGCAGTGTGCCGGGACTGGAAAGTGATCCAGGGCTCTTGCTCTTAAAGTGAGGCCTCTTACTGGACCAACATCACTGCTCTTGCCAGGAGAGCCAGTGCTGCAGCCTGAGCCCTACGTGATACGGTGATGAGCCATGCGTGGGGAGAAGGTAGCACTGCACTGTGTGCCCTTTGAATGCCTGAGCACATGAAATTTCACCTCTGGCAGGCAAACCCTTGTAGGTGATTTTGGGCAGGAGGGCAGTTCCTTAACATGACGGTATTCCCAATTCATCTTTCATTACAAAGCTTTGATGGTATGGGAAGAAGCCAAGGGACAGATGGATGGACAGATTTATAAAATGCACCAAACTGTTATGTATTTCAAAATATTTTTCAAGTAGTGAGTAGGAAAGAAAAGAATCAAAATAGAAAGGAGTAAAAGATTAAAACCATGTTTTATACCATAAAACCGGCAGGTCACTCAGGAAAAGCTTTTAAAAATAAAAGTGGCTTTATATATTTGCCTTCCTTTGGGTGGTCAGCAATGTTTTAACCACTTCACCCATCCCGCCCTCCAGATGCATATGACTACAAGCTCCCACCATCTCACAGCTAACATGCCATGCTGCTGGGAGTTGATGGGAATTGCAGTCAAGCACATCTAACAGGTCCTATCTTGGAGAAGAAGCCTGGCATCTATCGTTTGTTCTCTGTCAAGTATTTATAGTCTAATATTGAAATTCCTGCTCGTGGATTAAAGTTTGTGCCTAACTTAGCACCTAAAACTTGTTATTTTCCTTTGGCTGGAATATTGGATATTTTGTGGTCAAAGCAATGCTGATTAACACCTAGTGAAAGTCTAGTCTGAATGGCGTGGCACTGAGATAATGGCCTTTGAACCGCAATGGGCATGCAGAGAGAAATGTTGAAATAGCAAAAAACTTCCTGTCAGAAGTCAGAAGACCTTTCACCAGTTTGAGATCTATCCCTCCCAGCCTGTTTTTTCCTTGCTGCTGCTGCTGCTCCTCCGTTTTGCCCTTTATTACTCAGGAGTTCAGGTTTTATCGTGCTGCCATGATGATCAAGAGGAAATTAAAGGCAGAAAGTCAGTTCTTTTATCAATCCATATTCCAAAGAGCAAAGGAAACAGCTGATAGACTTGAATGTCTGGCATTAGGCACTCTGCCACCCTACCACAGTGCCAGGTTGCTCGCCCAGCTTCGAGGGCCACGAACAGACAGTGGTGCATTGAAGAAAGACTCAAGCTGTGCAACTGAAGTGTGTGTTTTAAAGATACCCTATTCTTTCATCAAAATGGGCTTCTGAATTGTGCTATTGTGGGATTGCCCACAGGAGTGCAGATGAGTGATGTAGAACTATTTCTCCCCACCTGGTAATGAGCTTTTCTCCACTGAAATGTGTTCTCTAATGGTGATCTTGCTTTGGTTTGGTTTGGTCCACATTGGTTACAGGTACCTGCATCAAACAGGAAGCCTCACAGTGGACAGCATGGAAGAGCCTTTCCAGAACAACTCTGAGTGTCTGGAGGAGGACATTACTGAGAAGGTTTGTGTGTCTTTAGGGGAGGGAGATAATCTAAGGACCAAATCAGCCATGTATTGAACAAACTCAATGAACTTGGCTATTCATATTCTCTCTCACACACATTTTTTTATTTCGTTTTGGACAGCTGTCTTCCTATTCCCTGACCCAGAATGTGTAAAGAGCATCGGCAGCTTTTTACTTAAAATTCTCCAATGCATGGCAGGGCCCCCAGGTTGGCTTGCTGTGTCCCTGTCTCCCCCCCCCCCCCCGCCAACCAGGCCTGCCAAAAAGCGTCCAGGTGGAACCTGCTTCTTTCAGCATATCGCTAACATTATGTGTAGTCAGGCCCTAAGGACCCATTTCAGTCCGGCTTCAGACCCGGCTTTGGCACTGAATCTGCCTTGGTCGCCCTGTATGATGACCTATGCAGGGAGAGGGACAGGGGGAGTGTGTCCCTGTTAGTCCTCCTTGACATCTCAGCGGCTGTCGATACCATCGACCATGGTATCCTTCTGGAGAGGCTGGCGGGATTGGGGGTTGGAGGCACTGCTTTGCAGTGGTTCCACTCCTATCTCAATGGCCGATACCAGAAGGTGGTGCTGGGGGACTATGGCTCTGCGCCATGGCAGCTTTGCCATGGGGTTCCGCAAGGTTCCATTTTGTCCCCCTTGCTTTTTAACATCTACATGAAACCGCTGGGGGAGGTCATCAGGAGGTGTGGGCTGCGGAATCATCAGTACGCGGATGATACCCAGCTCTACCTCTCATTTTCCACCGATCCAGGTGAGGCGGTGGCTGTGCTGAACCGGTGCCTGGCCGAGGTAATGGGCTGGATGAGGGCCAATAAACTGAGGCTCAATCCAGACAAGACGGAGGTCCTGTTGGTAGGTGGGTCGGGCTACAGTGTAGGGGACCTGACCCTAGTCTTGAATGGGGTTGCACTCCCTCTGAAAGACAGGGTCCGCAGCTTGGGAGTGCTCCTCGACCCGGAGCTGACCTTGATTGCTCCAGTGTCAGCAGTGGCGAGGAGCGCTTTCCGTCAGCTTCGGCTGATACATCAGCTGTGTCCCTTCCTGGAGTTCGATTGCCTGGCGACGGTGACACATGCGTTGGTGACTTCCCGGCTGGATTATTGTAACGCACTCTACGTGGGGCTTCCCTTGAAGACGGTCCGGATACTTCAACTGGTGCAAAATAGAGCTGCCAGGGTACTGACGGGGACTGGGTGTGGTTCTCACATCACCCCAGTTCTCCGTCAGCTCCACTGGCTCCCCATTGAAGTCCGGGCCCAATTCAAGGTGTTGGTTCTTACCTATAAGGCCCTAAACGGCTTGGGTCCTGGTTACCTAAAGGAGTGCCTGCGACCATATATGCCCTCCCGCCCCTTACGATCAGCAGCAGAGGCTCTCCTCCGGGAACTCCGTGCGAGATATCAGGAGGGTGAGTACCCGGAGGAGGGCTTTCTCTGCGGTGGCGCCCCATCTGTGGAATGCGCTCCCCAGAGAGGCTCGCCTGGCGCCGTCGTTATTTGCTTTTCGGCGCCAGGCGAAGACCTTTTTATTTAGACAGTATTTTAAATGTTAATATTATTTTTTAATTTAAGATTAATTTAATGGTTTATTTAGTTATGTTGTATGTTTTTAAATTTAACCTGGAGATGGGCCTGTTTTTAATATTGTATATGTTTTTAGTGATTGTGAGCCACCCTGAGGCTGCTGCAAGGGGCGGCATATAAATATTTAAATAAATAAATAATAAATAAAATAAATAAAGTGAATGCTAAATGAGCGATGCTCCTTCCCTCACTCACAAATTTACAACTAGGGCCAACTTCTTCACCCCAGGAAAGATTCATTATGGCATGTGTTGCTCTCTGATTCTGAGAGAGACTGCTCCAGCCTCCCCCCCCCCCCAAATCAGGAGAGGATTCCACAGTGGGGCAAAAGACAGCTGCTTTGTGGGGGAAATGCTTTTACAGTCTCTCTGTAGCGGGTGTGATTGCACATGGAGAGGAGATTAAACAGACTTAATTGGCTTCCGAGCTGAGAGAAGCCCCTGCAGCCATCGTCCGAAGCTGCAATGGGCAGTTTCCTCCAGGAATGGTGGGTGACTGCGCTGCATCTCTGCATCAGTTTTGATGAAATGGCCAGAATGCAGCTGATGCAGAGGGACGGTCAGTCCTTCCACCCCAGAGGCAGCCTGCTTAGAAGGGGTGGCCAGGGAAAAGAATAGCACCATGTTGTTCACTTCCTTGTAGCGCTTGAGTACTGTTCTGTAGGATATAATTTCAGTATGGGGGTTGGTTGGCGCTTTCTTCCAGAGAACATTCTGTTGCTTAATATTACTGCAGCTTCATTCTCCCCTTCCTGCAAAATGCTTAGTGCCATTTCTATGGGTGGTCTTCATGGTCTCTGTGCATCACACAGATGGATTCTGTGCCTGCACAGGCCCTGTTGGCGGATAGATAAAGGGAGATTCCCTAGCTAGAAGTTTCGGTGGGAGTCCTACTCCTCTTCCCGGATGCAATATAAAGGTGGGGCTCCCGCCATTTTCTCCAGTTTGTTTTTGAGCACCACCTTGGTTGCCTTGGATTTATTCTTACCCTAGGTTTCCTTACAAAATAGAACCTTCCGTTTACCTCAGCTTTTCCTCACAAACTATCTTTTTCTCACTTTTCACCATTTCTAAACCTCTGCTATCACATCTTTTTTTTTTAAATCTCATTATCCATTTTAAATCTCACTATCCATTTTATCTCACAGCTTACTCTTACCATTAACTACTCTCAACTGTCACTCCAACCCCCCCTCCATCTTTATTCTACTCACCAGTGACATTCATGGCTGCGTTTTGAAAGTGTATAACTGGCACTAAGGTTCCTTCAATGGATAGGCATTTGCTTTGTCTCTTCTGCCTTGGGGAAGACCACATGGTAGACTTTTCCTTGCACTGTCAAGCTTTGACCAGACAGGCAAGAATCAAGTGAGCCATCCGTGTCATGAAATGTGGACCAGAACCTTACAGGTGACCGATACAGTCATACCAGGACCTTCTACATCACAGGCAGTTCCAAGGGCTCACCCACCTTCAGCAGCTGCTGGGGCGTCACCAACTGAGCACACTGAAAAACGGTCCCAAAAGAGGCCCAAACATGGTCCCAAAATGGTGACCCACAGAGGATAAAAAATGGCAGGAAAAAAACTCCAGTGAAAAGCCTGAGAAGAAGGCTTGTTGCCTTTCTGCCACACCAGACCAACCATGAGTCCACTCCAGGGTGCAGTCAGTCCCACCAGTTCCACCAATCCTCCGGATTGATACTTCAACCAGACCATGTTACTTGCTTCTCTTCAGATGGTGAGATAAAGGATACAACCCCATTGACTCTGCAGTGCTCTCCCCATCTGATGTGGGAACTATGATGCTCTCCCCAGCTGGTGTGAGAACCACTTCCTGGACCAACTTTCCAACTCATCTTGCCAGCTTTCTCCAGGGGCTCAAGCCATTGATCCAGTACAACCCCCATGCCAGCTTGGGAAAGAGAGAGCCACTGGATGCACCAACGGCTTCATATGAATGGTGCTTCTGGGGACAGAGGGCAGTGGACATGTAATAGCAATACCGCAACTCTCCCTCATTCCTGCAAGGTGATCTGTGGCCCACTTCCTTGTCCGTTTCAATGCCAACATGGTCTCTGCTGCCCAACAGCTGCCAGTGCACCCAGCTCCACCACCATGAGCACCCCCCTTGCTGTCCATTCACCTCTCCTCATCTTCTGTCCCAGCAGACTACATGTCTGGCTGTGACAAATCACAGTACGAAGAACTGGTGTCCACATTACTGGAGGGTGTGATAACACAGGGTCTGTGGTCCCCCTCTGAAGACTTAGGTAGATGCTTCGAGCATGTCCTCTGGATAGTGACATATCTCAGGTTGGAGATGCAACAGCTGACTGAACCACCAATCAAGCTCATATATGACATTGTCCAGACAGAGCACTCTGTTCTGGTCACTGTTCTGTTTTTTTCAATCCTTCTTGAAGGACTCATGGAAGGCACCAGATCAACAATGGCCCACATTGAAGTGCTTAGAAAGTCTATACCGAGTCTGGGAGGGGGACATCCCCTTCCTCCTGCATCACCCTCACCACAACTCACTGGTTGTGGAGTCAACCCAAGGACACTCTCAACAAGAACATTTGAACAGAGAAGGACATGGTTAACCTCTATGGCCCACGGAATATATGTGGCTCAGTCTGCGCATTTTGAACTATGAAGCTATGATAGTGTGCTACCAGGTGTTCCTATGGTAAAAGATGGGGGTTCTAGCACAGTGTCTCCCTGAACAACAATAGGAACTTTTTGCAGCCTTCCAATCTGAAGCTTTGAGACTGTCCAAGCAATAGACAAACACCATGTGGCACCACATGGACTGCCATTAGAGACCACTGGTTGGTGCTCTGGCAATCCACTGTCACACTTGGCTCAGAGTGTCGACTCTCCCACAGGGCACACAGGTTTGCATCGAAGAGATGCTGTTTGATGGCAAAGGTCTCTTTAAAGCCCAAACAGATGAGTAATTGGACAGCATTCAAAAAACAAGGGCAACGGCATGCAAGATGGGTTTCACTCCCCTGGTGCCCAGAACAAGGAAATGGCCATGAGGCCCATCCTCTTACCTTAGAAGGAGCCAGCCATATCTGGCTCACCCAAGGTGACCACTCACCCAGCAGTGTTGAGATGCTCCTCCTCACATCGAACAGTCCTTCAAAAAGCAGCTGCATGCCAAGAGACAGCGTTGCTGGCAACCATCTTGAACCAGTCCCTCACCATCAGGAGCAACATGCTTGAGGGCCACTTAGCAAAATACTTCCCCAATGGGAAGACAGAACATCAGACAGAAGGGTACGCTCCAACATTGACTTTGGGTATTGCATTGAATGGGAATCTCTTCTACCAGTAGAAACAATGCAGGCTGCATCCCTGTCAGCCACCTTAGTAGAGGAGGTAGCTACGCTTCAAGCAAAGGGAGTGACTTGATTTGACCCACCATCCTATCAGAAGGAATGTTACTCCTGGCATTTTACCATCCCTAAAAAGACAGTGGCTTCTGTCCTTTCTTAGACTGTGGAGACGTTGCACATAAGAAGTTCTGCATGATTTCTCTGCAAACTATACTACCCGTACTAGGGAAAGGTGACTGGTTCACCTCAATAAATTTAAAAGATGTGTATTTTCGCATCTCTTTCCCTCTGGACTATAGACATTTTGTTTCTGTGTCAGGATGGAAAGTTTTGAATTCTGTGTGCTCCCTTTTGGATTGGCCATTGCCCCGAGAGTGTTCACAAAATGTATGGCTGTAGTCTGTGTACACTTTTGAGTTCAAGGTGTTAAAATGTACCCCTACCTGGATGACAGGCTATTGACCACCTCATCCAAAGGGGGCAGGATTGCGGGACTGCCACCAAAGTGCCTAACTAGGGAATCTCTATCTATTCCACAACAAGTCCCAGACAGGGGCAGAGCCCATATGTGTGAATACACAGATTACCACTGGAAGAATGTTGGTTACAGGTAAGCAACCTTACTTTCTCTGTCCTCACCCATTTTATGCTCACAGCAGCCTGTGAGGGAGAGAGGAGGCAGGGGGAATGTGTCCCTGTGAAAAAAGAGAGATGGGGAGGACATGGCCAAGCATCAGCCAGTGAGCATCCTAGCTGAGCAGACTGTAGAGCCGAGTCTTTTGGCCTAGAATCGCTGTGCCTAGCTGGCTTTCCAGGCATCGGATCATTTACACTGTTGAAAGGCCACTTAACTGCGCTGTTCGAGGCTCCTTTTGATCCCTCTGCCTTTGACTTGGTTGCTTGTAGAGGAGGCCTTTATTGTGCAGCAGCCTTTCCTCATTCATGGAATTCCCACAGGGATGCCTTGAATAACACCATCTTCCACTGTAGCCCTCTCTCCCATATTTTCCCACTGCCAGGACTCTCGTCTGGAAGCACCCTGTGAAAGCCAAAGGGCCTGTCAGTCAGTTCAAGAATTCTCTTGGGATGGATCATCTTCATTTTTGCCCATGAACAGAATCTGCGGTTTTCAAGAGTTTCATCTCCTGTTATTGCAGCAAGCATGCAAGAGTGGACAACCTGACAACCAAAGCTGCAGCTTAGGAAGGGAAGGGTACCTCAAGTACTCTTTTGTCATTACTTCCAAAATGCAGGACTCAAGTTCCATCCCCTGCTGTACTCGCAACCTGCTACATGATGGGATCCTTGAAAGAAGGCACGAGAGGGGCACTTGTTTGTTGCTGCAAGTGTTAAAATCTCTTCTTTTCCTTCTCCCATCTCAGTTTTCCTTGAGTCCCAGTCCCATTCAGGATAGAGCCATGCACTTGAAAGAACAGAAGGCTGTTGCTGAGAATGGCAGTCCCCAGATCAAGTGCTTCTCTGCCCACTCGTGAGGTCCTAGTGAAACGTAACTGTTTTCCAGATGGCTCATTTTAACCTGCATTTTCCTGCCGCACAACTTTGGCCACTGCAAATGGGGGTGGGGGGACAGCAAATCATAATGCTGATCTATGAGTGTCCAAAGGTTTCTTAAAATAAAACCGCACCAACCCTGGGCATTGATGTAAATGGATTACCAAGAAGGAGCAACCTATTTTAAAATCTCTTAGGAGGATTGGGTTTTAATTGGGCAAGGAACAAAGAATGATATTTAATGTTAAGCAAAGGGCTGTGACATTTGGAGGAAATGGGAAATGTGATGGAATGGAGTTGCTTGTGTTTTACTTTTTAAAAAAGAGTGAAAGTAATATTAAATTCTGGCAGCAGATGGGCTATAGATACCTTACAGGTAGAAGAACAAGGATGACACTCTTGATGTTTAAATCTTGCCTTTCTTTCTGCAGGTGATCTTCCTTGAGAAAAGGGTGACAGAGCTAGAAAAGGACACAGCTGCAAATGGGGAACAGCACAGCCGATTAAAGCAGGAAAACCTTCAGTTGGTGCACAGGTAAAGGGCAGGGCAGGAGGCTGGCTTAATGACAGGCATATGCTTCCTAAGAGCCATCCGTATATTCAAAAGTAACCTGTGGCTCAGTTGTGCTGTGCTGCTGACAGGCTTGCATGCTAATATAGAAAGCTTGCACATTAGAAATGCCAGGCTGGAACCCTTCTCCTTTACAGCCTAGCTTTCCATGGGCAGGAATTTTTCTTTTCATCACACACTCCCTTTGCTTGACTGGGCTTTCTGGTGGATTATGTCTCAAGTTAATTTCATATGCATGATGGGAATTTAATGCCTTGAGCACTAAAGTGTCTTGGGAATTTCCCTTAAACAGTAGTCATACTTAGGAGGAATCAAGAGTATGGAAAACTCTATAATAGAGGCTGTGTTTCCCCGTTCATATATTGCCAGGCAAGGGCCAGCTCCAGTCTTTTCCAGGGTGCTTTGGGGCACCATAAAGAGGGTAAGAAAATGGAACAGAGAAATTTACTTGTAGAGTGTTTCTGTAACTTTGTTGAATATGGCCCACCATAGATGGAGAATATATTTTCGTGCAGAAAATGCATCTGTATAGAAAAAGTGAGGCACTGGAAATTACTTACCAGGGGCTGAATTGGCAAAAGGTGGAGTGAGAGGGGTATGTTATATGTTAGTTGCAAAGTTGTGTCCGACCCATCGCGATCCCATGGGCAACATTCCTCCAGGCCTTCCTGTCCTCCACCATCCCCCGGAGTCCACTTAAGCTCACACCGACTGCTTCAGTGACTCCATCCAGCCACCTCATCCTCTGCCGTCCCCTTCCTCTTTTGCCCTCAATTGTTCCCAGCATTAGGTTCTTCTCCAGTGAGTCATTCCTTCTCATTAGCTGGCTAAAATATTTGGGCTTCAACTTTGGTATCTGTCCTTCTAAAGTTGGACAGATTGATCTCCTCTAAGAGTCTTCTCCAGCGCCACAATTCAAAGGCCTCAATCCTTTGGCGCTCAGCCTTCCTTATGGTCCAGCTTTCACAGCCATACACTACAACTGGGAAAACCATGGCCTTGACTATACGCATTTTTGTCAGCAGGGTGATGCCTCTGCTTTTTAGGTGGGGTAAGAGGGGCATGTCATGTCAATTTTATTACGGGCCTTATACTTTTATCTGGTAATTTGAACTTGAGTGGGGTGAGTTATCCTGAATGAAAAACAGTCTCCCTGACATCATTGTCTTTTGTTCACATGCAAACAGCTTTGCACCTTTGCCACCAAAATAGCTGCACTCTGGGGAAACACCTTGCTTCGTGTCATCTAGAATTAATTTGCCACCCATTTTTCTGTCTGTTCACAGAGCCAATGCCTTGGAGGAGCAGCTGAAAGAGCAAGAACTGAGATCAGATGAGGTCCTGGTGGAAGAAGTCCGAAGACAGCGGGAGCTGCTTAGCAAGACGGAACGGGAGAAGAGCATTGAGATCGAAAACCTACAAGCCCGGTAAGTTGGGCAAGTTCTTGTAGGTGTTGCTGAATAAAATGAGGAGTGTGGCTGCAACTGAGGGACCACCCAATGAAACGTGAAGAAGGAAAGATGGAAGAAGCACTTCTTCACACTACATATGTTTAAGTTACAAAACTCACTGCTACCGGATGTGGTGTGGCTACCAGCTCAGATAGCTTTAAAAAGCAATGCGATAAATTCATAGCTGTGTTGATGGTGACTACCTCAATGGAACCTCTGGAGGGTTCCAAGATTATAAATGCTTCCAAAACAGCAATGGGAGAGGCTTATTTCCTTCATGTCCTGCTTAGGGGTCTCCTAGACCATTTAGTTAACCACTGTGGGAAATGCTTTGTTGGAGTAAATGGACCACTGGTCGGATCTAGCAGAGCTTTTCCTGTGGTGTGTTATCATGATGTTGTGTTGTTGCACCATTAATTTAGATGATGCTTTGTAGAGTCACATAAGCAGAGAAGATTCCTGACCCAATGAGTTCGTTTCACATTTGTTTGTTTGTTCAGTCTACATCTAAGGGTTGGTTTGGTTTTGGTTTTGGTAGCTCTGCAAAGTGTAATATAAACCAGAGAAACACATATTGAGGAACACATGCACATCATGTAGATACATTCCCCAGAAAGTCTGGGTTGGATGTTGCTCCCTGCTGAACAGCAAGACCATGTTTGCAGCTCTAGTGCTGAATAGAAAACTCAGGGTAGTGTTTGTGTGCAATGGCTGAAAAGGAATTGGTGCATGGGAAAGGCGAGGAAGACCAAACTGGCCCTGCATTTTGGTGAAGCAGCTTGGATTATGGTTCTAACCCAAGCTTCTGTCCTATCTTAAGCCTCTGTCAGGACCTGCCCCTGTTCACAAAACAACATGTGCTTACATTGTGCAGGGCTTCAGGCATTTCTGCAGGAGGAGCATCATGCTCAGCATTTCACTCAGCCTGCTATCGTTTTATTTCAGTCATAAGTTGGCAGTCAGGTGGTTGTGTGGGGAGAGACAGTCTGGATTAGAATTCTGTCTTGTGTGGTGCTGCAGCGAGAGATATTGCAACAAGAATTTGCTTGTTTTGCAAATAACATCCTAAAAAATGGAATGCTCGCTTTCAGAAGTAAAAGCACTAGAGGGCTTCCTTGGCCTACCTGGCTCATGGGTGTCAGAGACAGGATGGAGCGCTCCTTGTCCTGTGACTCATATGGTACAGCTGTCATCCACTTGGTGCACACGCTTTCTTTCCACAGCTGTCAAGATGACTAGAATTTAAACCAAAATATGGCAACATAGCTTTAGCATCATGCCTTCTCTGTCTTGTTTATACTTGGCCATTTTATGTACACTTTTGGTTTTAAATCCAGGCTGGAAAACGTTAAGTTGCCAGGTCACCAGTATTCACTTCATAAGAGCTAGCTTCAAACATACTTTTCTCCACTGAAAGGAGTTCAAAGGCTCTCCTGCATTGCAACTTTGGCTTTTGGTGGGCCTCAGTTCCTGAGATTGCTTCGGCCTTGTTCTTGCATTTCTGTTCTGTGGTTTGGGAGGTCAACAGCAAGTAACCTGAACAGATAAATCACTGAGTCTGGTGATTTCAACTAATGGTTCAGGGCAGGGGTGGGCAGCCACATAATTCACTTGCACCCCACTCTGAGCAACACTTGCTCTGCCAAAGGTGCTGTCTTGCTTTCAAGCAAAATGGCACTCCCAGGATGCTTTAGGAAATGCAGTTTTGTTTGAAGAAAAATGAAATTAACCATCACTTGTTGCACTTGCTATATTTCAGCAACAAGCCACCATTTTGCAGCACATTCAGCAGTAGCAGCTGGGTGGTGGGAACCTCAAAAAATGTGTTGCCCAGCCCTAATCTAGCACTGGGTCTTGGAAGCTTTCGAGAGAGGTTGTTTGCTCTCCTGTGACTTTGATATGTGCATGCAGGGAAATGGAAATGGAAAAGTGTTTACAGGGAAATGGAAAAGACATTCAGAATGGCTGTGAAAAAGTTCTTCTGTTGGTTACAAGGATGAAAGCTTTTTCCAGATTTCATTGCGTCCCTAATGACAGACTATAGTCCAAAATATTCACAGTCCTACCAGTATTTCTAACAGTACATTTCCCTGAGTGTGCATTTGTCTTTGTGTGAGCTGCAGGTTACAACAGCTGGATGATGAGAATGGTGAGCTCCGGTCCTGTGTTCCTTGCCTCAAAGCCAATATTGAGAGGCTGGAGGAGGTAAGGCACTACTACTTATACTTCTGGGGAAAGAAGTTTCTCAGTTAAGCTCACCCAAGTATCTAAAAATAGAAGCAAAGATTTGCATTTCCTCTGTGCCAGAATTACTCACAGCTGGAGGTGGCTGCATATACCACACTGACACAGCATTAATTAGCCCATGATGACTCCGTATCTCTTCTTCTGGTGCCCTGTAGGGCATGCCGCATTCAACTGTACTTGCCAAAGTTCCTACCTTCCTGCTTTATGTGAATGAAAGTAAAAGTTGCTGCCTAGGATGATTTTCTCCCCATGAGGCTAAAAGTCAGTTTTTTTCTAAATACCAGCTCAGAGATGTTCCAACCTGTCACTGCTATGCTGTGACCTTTTCCTCACTTTCCAGGGCAACCTCCTCTGAACCCTCTGGAGCTGGCTTCAAAGTACCATATTTTTTGCTCTATAAGACTCACTTTTTTCCCCCTCAAAAGTAAGGGGGAATGTCTGTGCGTCTTATAGAGCGAATGTGTGTGTGCAGTAAGTCTGTCAGATGTGCAGCCCATGGGGAAGTGATGGGGAATGTGCCTGTGATGATGTGCCCATTTGATTCAGAATATGTTTTTTCTTGTTTTCCTCCTCTAAAAACTAGGTGCGTCTTATGGTCAGGCGCGTCTTATAGAGTGAAAAATACGGTAAACATGCATAGTATTGACTGTGCTGTGCATCTCCTGTGTTTTGGTCTTGCCTTATCCCTTTCCTGGTCAACTTGTCTTCATTTGTGGACTCATTCACATGATCAAGGGAAAGTCTATGGAGACTCTGGCACGGATGAGAAAGTTTTGACTTGCTTGGTGCTGGTGTGAGGCTGTCTTATAAACCAAGGCACAAAATACAGTGCCAGAGACAAGGGCCACATGAGTCAATGGCAGTGTAAAACCAATATGCAAGATTTCAGTTCACTGAGAACCCTTTTGTGGGCTGGATGGCCAGGAAAAAAAGGAAGGGTGGAATTTATAATTCCTTTTTGTGCTTTCCATAGGATCTATTGTCTCTTTTGTGGGCTCTGTCATTTAATACAAATGGGAGTTTTATTATACACAAAAACACCGTACATATGAACATGTTAGGTTCATGACTGAATCTCCCTGATATTACTGCCTGCAGTGAAGGCATTCTGCTCTAGTGGCAATAACAACAACTTCAGTTTGTGATTTTAATAACTTAGGAAGAGTGGTTGCTGGATTTTTTTTTTAAAGAAACTAGTTTAAGGTATCCTCATGTTATGTTCAGATATTTATCAGGAGGTTTGGGAATGGAATGGATTCCATCTTCCCAATGAGTCCTTTGCTATTTCATTCCTTCTACCTATGATGTTTAGATCTGAGTGCCAGTCTGTATGTTGCCAAAACAACACCACTCATACTTGAGAAGGGAAGTGTCAGCATATCTGGGGGAACTTTAAATTTGCAGAGCTACAAAAATATTTAAAGATAAATGCTAAGTGTGGGGAGGGGAGCCCAAATACAGCCCAGTGTACAATGACTACAGAATGCTAAGTATTGGAAGAAGTGTGGAAAATGAAAAATTGGGTAGAAGTGGGAATGAAAATAAAAGAGTATGGCTGACTAGAACAGTGAGCATTTTCATTATAATGTTAAAACATCCACTTAATAACTGACAAGCACAGTATAACATGTAGGTGGAATTTGACAGTATCCAAACTGGACAGAATATATCACATATGTTGATTTGGATGCTGCAAGTGTGCAGCAGAGGTAGAACTATAATATCAAGTGTGATCAACTGGATTGTGGGACTGAACCTTACTTTGGCCTTTTTCATTCTGTTGTAGAGATGACAGTAATTAGACTTGTAAATACTAATTTATTATTGGCATTCAAATATGTATAACCAAATATTGGAAATTGGCAGCTATTCCATCATGTAAAGAATATAAAATTAAATCCAAAGTTTAGAGGTGCTGGCAGTTGATAGCTGGTTTAAGAAGTAGATTTATCTTGACACTCACCTTCCTCTTACAGTTTAGGAGATGGGGTGAAGCTGTGAAAGAATCCTTAAAACAGAGGTGAGAAGAAGGTAGATTTAAGATCTAGTGGTAGATATCTGAGTGATTTGCAGTAATGGGCACGAATTTCTGGCTTCCAGTTGTAACAATAGCAGCAAGTATCTTGAAGAAAATGCAGTGATTAATAAAAGCCAACATAGATTTATCAAAAATAAATCCTGTCAGATTAATTTAATCTCAATTTTTGACCGGGTAACCTCCCAAATGGACAGAGGGAATGCTGTGGACATAATTTACTTTGACTGTAGCAAAGATTTCAACATACTGTCCCATGACATTCTGATAACAAAATTAGCAAAAAGTAGACTAGTTAGAAACACTTTTAGGTGGATCCAAAATTGGCTGCTAAATTGGACACTAAGTGTGCTCATCAATAACACCTTCTCAAACTGGAGGGAGATAACTAGTGGGGTGCCTCAGGGTTCAGTCCTGGGCCCAGTGCTCTTCAACATCTTTATTGATGATTCAGATGAAGAAGTACAAGGAAAAATGATCAGATTTGCAGACGATACAAAACTGAGTGGAATAGTGGACACTGTAGGTGTCGTGCCTGAAGCCCCAACAGAGACAGCACCTCATGAGGAGGTCTTGCACTTGGGACCCTGTACCCAAAAGCCAACCCCACAACCTCAGTGGCTGAGCAGATAGCCGCACCTCCCCCTGACTCCCTGCCCATTGAGCAAAAACCCCCGAGCCCACATCAAAGCAAGAGAGCCCTGAGGGAAAAGACTCAGGAGGAGTCGGAGCAGGCTGCTCCTCCTCCTGCTGACTCTGAACTTCCTGAACATGACACAGGAGACGCAGGGGGCGTGGTTGACTTTTCTCTAGCGACCAGTCGCAGAATTCTAAGAATATATGAGCAAAAGCAGAGCTTGTGACGTCTGAGAAAAGAAAGGCGGGACGAAGGGAGCTAGTCCCATGTGGGCTCGGGGAGAGACACCACTAGAGGATGAACGTCTGCATTTCGAAGACCTCAGCTAAAGAGCTTATCTATTGAGTTGTAAATCTTGTAGACTAGTAGCAATACTCTAGTTTTTATTGCTCTAGTTTTATTGCTCGTGAACGTGTGGGTTGTTTACGTGTTGAGTGCCATCTCGACAGTAGGACTCAGAATGAAGATCTAGGGCGATCTTGATAAACTTGAATGCTGGGCTGAAAGCAACAGAATGAGATCAGTAGTGACAAGTGCCAAGTCCTCCACCTGGGTAAAAAATTCAAATACATTGATCCAAGATGGGGAATACATGGCTCAACAGGACTGAAAGAGAAAAAGACCTTGGAGTAATTGTGGACAACAGACTAAATATGAGCCAGCAATGCAGTGCAGTTGCCAAAAGGGCAAATGCTATTTTGGGATGCATTAATACAAGTATTACTTCCAAATCACAAGAAGCAGTAGGTCCCCTATGCTCTTCACTAGTCAGACCCCTTCTGGAATACTGTGTCCAGTTCTGGGCACCAAGATTTAAGAAAAATGTAGAAAAAAATAGAAAGGGTCCAGAGGAGGGTAGCAAAAATAATCCAGGGTTTAGAGACTGCCCTATGAGAAGAGACTTAGAGAACTGGTCATGTTCAGCCTTAGGGACATGAGACCCCTCTATAAGTACCTCAAAAGCTGTCACAAAGAGGAAGATCAAGATCTCGTCTCACTTGCTACCAGAGTGTAGGACATGGACAACCAGGCTAGATAGTCAAGTTGTGACAACCCAGGTTCAGGCTTGATATCAAGAAAAGTTTCCTCACTGTCAGAGCAATAAGGCAGTGTAACCACACTAGAGACATTCAGAAAGAAACTGGACAGCCATCTGAGTGGGATGGTGTAAATTGGTGTCCTGTAACAGCAAGAAGTTAGACCTGAGGGCCTTCATGGCCCCTTCCAACCCTAAATTATACTGCTGAAATGAAGAAAGCTTGGAGTAACCAGGAGTATTTTTATGTGCATGGAAGGACTGCAAATGTCTTTCAGTTCTAGCATCTGCAATTAATTCCTGGTTCAGAATCCTTTTAATTCTAAGTGTGTATCCTTTACACCTAGGCTCTGGTTGTTGGATCCCAGGATTCTAGTAAAAGAAAAGCCAAAGTAGATGCAGGGAGATGAATTCTGTCCACTCTTCCAGTCTAACCCTGCCCACTTAGTTCTTGACCAGAAGTCTCCCATTGTGTGCTCTTAACCCCATACTTGACTAGAAGGCCTTATAAAGAGTGTTTTAAAAACTGTTTGTTCATGGTAGTGATAAAAAAAAACAGTCCACATTTGAGTTTCATTCCCCTCTTCACTGTCTGAATCCTGTACATGTTTCCTACTTCTTAAATTATGCAACTGTTCTCATTTCCCATTGTGCTGACTAGGTTATTCCTCCCTTATTTTGCGACCATATGACCATGCTACCTTGCAGTGACAGATTCTGAATTTTTAAATTGCCAAAGCTGAGCCATGGCGGCTGCCATTCCAGACTCCTCACATCTGATTTCAGTCACCTGTGCCCATATGCAAGCACCTTGGGCATGCTGTGTTTTTGCTCTACTCCTGAGCTACATGCAGTCCTTACCCTGGAGGCGCTTGGAAAAGCGAGGCTGCCATCAGGGCCCTGTTCCCTTGCAACCCTAACTTTTTTCAGGAGAAGAGGAAGCTGATGGATGAAATAGAAGATCTCACAGCACAGCTCAATGAGGAGCAGGAGAACAAAAGGAAGCTGGGAGACAAACTGAACCACGAGAAGCACCAATTCCAGAAGGAGAAGGAATCCACACAGGAGGTGAGCAGAATCTGTTGCCTTCCAGGTGCTGCCTCTGAAACTATTCTGCTGACTAGAGGGTGGGCATAATCTAGAGAAACATGAGCAGGTTTCACTCCATTCAAGCCCAGAGGATTGAAGTCCATGATAAACTGTTTACAGAGTTTATTAAGTAGGATGATGATTATAATTCAATTATCTCTCTTTACAAACTTCCCACATAACATTCCTTAAACCAAAAACAGAGAAAGCCCTGTGCAAACTTCAAAGCGAACTGTAAAACTTATCTCAAGCAAAGCTACAACAAGCATAATAGAGCAGACAAATTGAGAAAAACTTACTAATTTGTCATAACAAAAGGTGAGTGTTAAAGGTTAAAGTTGTTAATTATTAGACTGCATACTGCCAACATTCATTATTTATAGACTGATTCTATGTCAGAATTCATTTTTCCATTTAAAAAAAAAAAACCAAACGAGTGAACAATGATTTTAAAGTAGTAACATAATACATAATATAAAATAGAAATAGCATTTGCAGTTAAAAACAGTAATAATCCAAATTCCCATACTAACAAACATATGAGATTTGAAAAAAAAAAGTTGACCTGTTGCCAGGAATTCTGCGGACGTGTTCCCTGTCACTAGTCCTATACCAGCAACAGACCTGGAAAGGCCTAACCATGAACAGCAGCAGATTTAAACGAAGGCCTGAACAAAGACTAGCTGATCCAGGACACAGACAAACAGATACCAGAGAGGACCCCCTTTAGGCAGGGGTGTGGGAAACTGGGTCCAGGAGCAAACTGTACTCCTGGCCTCTCCCAGGGGCCACATGCATTAATAGGTGGCCCTGCCCTGACATGGTCAGGTCCCTGGCCAAAGTGCTGGCTGAAGTTCTTCCTGCCATTGTCTCAGTTGAGGAGCCAGCTCTGCTCTGCTTTTGCTTTCCCAACCAAGACACCAAGCTTGCTAATCCACTGCTTTCCCTGCAAGGATAAGCTCCTACCAGGCAAGCCATGCAACTGGATGGGCTGGCCTAGTGAGCCAGACGTGGTTCAGGAGTTGGAGGTTCCCCATCCCTGCCTGAGGCTTTATCAGTGATCGTCAGGATCTTTAGTTGGGCTTAAAAATGTATTGAGAGCTAATAGAATTGGGCATAATATTCACTGTGGCTCCAGAAATCATCAACAGAAATGATGGCACCTTTAGGTTAGCAGAGAACATTTGTGCTAGGTAGTGAAGGCTGCGGTTCATTTTTATAAATAGATAACATTTTGCCTTGTTCTTCAGCCAAAAAGGCAATTATAAAAAGTTATTGGTCTTCTCAGTTTAGGGTGGAGATGGCTGTTGGATGCAGGCATGGGTGTCATTTCTGACTTCATTTTGGGGTGGGCCAATGTCTTAAGCAGTGCTTCAGGATGCCATCCAGATATTAGGCTGCAGAATTGCTGTGTGTGCGTGTGAGGGAAAAGTACATTGGGAAAGAGCTTTGGGATACTTACTCACATTTACAGCATTCTTATTGGCCCATAGAGAGCCATGCGTTTTGCCATGCGCATGTAGCATACAGACCTGTTGACTTGCCTTGCAGCTAATTGAGGACCTCAGGAAGCAGCTGGAGCATCTGCAGCTCTTCAAGCTGGAAGCAGAACAGCGAAGGGGTAGGAGCAGTAGCATAGGTCTCCAGGAATACAACAGCCGGACGCGGGAGACAGAATTGGAGCAAGAGATCAGGCGGCTCAAGCAGGTAAGGTGCGGATTTTCCCTCAGGAATCCTCCTGCTGCTTGTTTGGTGACCCTCTTCACTTGCAGTGTTCCAGAGGGTGGCTCAGACATGCCCTCTTCGTAGGTCAAGGTTGTGGCTTCTTGGGATGGTTCTTCATCTTCTGGCCTTTTTGGGGACTGTGAACTGAGAATTAGCCTTCCAATCAGTTGCCATATGACCCCATCCTTTCTGGTTGGCTACCTCACCCGAATATCGAACATGCAGTTAGGAGGCTCCTGAAGTCTGCCAGGTGAGCCCAGGCATTTGTGCAGAGCAAATGTGAGGGCTTCTCAACTATACTGGGAGCGGAATTAAGGGGAGGTGGTATATCCCATGCTTGGCATGCAGTAAATCCCTGGTCCAGTCACTTGCATCACCGTGTTTTTAAAAGGGGATAGGTAGCCAGTGGGGAAATCCCTGTTCTGCCTGACGAGGTGCTGCCACTTAAAGTAGACAATACTGGGCTAGATGGATGGAATGTCTGATCTAGTAGAAGGCAGCTCTTGTGCATTTCTTTGCAATTTTGCTGCTGAGCTGATTTGGAGAGTTATCTTACAGTGTGCAGCAACAGAGCCTGTGACCCAAAGTTCAGCCCTTGGATCTCCAGTTAAGAGAATCTAGGTTGGAACAGACAGTACCGACTGGATGGCTGGACTCTGTATAGGGTGGTTTCGCAAGCTCGTACCTGTCCTGCTGTAGTTACTGATGGCAGCAGCAGACTTGACACTTGGATTCCCTTTGCAAACAGGATAACCGAAACCTGAAGGAACAGAATGATGAGTTAAATGGGCAGATCATAAACCTCAGTATTCAAGGAGCCAAGAATCTCTTCTCTGCTTCCTTCTCTGAATCTTTGGCTGCAGAAATCAGCTCAGTCTCCAGAGATGAGGTAATGTTGGGGGACTTCCAAAAAAGTCTGAGTACCATTTTCCTCACAACAGCCAAAGGTGAAATTAAAACAATTACAAGTGGAAATCAAATAGTGGCAAGAATTTTGATGCAAGGGGAATTCTATGTATTTTCAAAAGCCTAAAATGGGGAGGCAGCTTGTTAGCTTCTTGAAGAAAGATGGGATGCAAATAGGATGGATTCATTTCAGATTTTTTCTGCTATCAGCCATGTTTGGAAGGAACACTGGTCATGGAAACATAGAAACAGAGTGAGTCAGAAGGGGCCTCCTGGGCCATCTAGTCTGACCTCCGGCACCAGCCGGCTCCGCTCACGACATGCCCACCATGTGCATGTCCAGCCTGTCTTTGAACACCCTCACCGATGGGGCCTCAACAACCTCTCATGGAAGCCCACGACCTCTCGTGGAAGCCCGTATCATGGTCAGCTCATACATTTGTTAATTTACACACACACACACACACTATGTTAGTTAAGACATGCACAGTAGGCACACGTCAGCCAGTCTTAAACTTCATTCAGGGACAAACTCAGGGAAGAAACAAGGGAGATGCAGTAGGCTGTTAGAGGGTTAAAGATTACTCCAATAGTCTCTTCTTTTCCAACTGTTGTGTTGTATTGTTTCATTTCTATACTGCCCAATAGCTGAAGCTCTCTGGGTGGTTTTCAACATAGAAATCTCGTGTATGATTATGAAATCATTCAAAAATACAGATTGTTTTTCTGTTATGCTATTTTAAAGCATTACAATATTTCTATTGTACATAGGTGCAAAAGGTGACACAGAAATAATTGAATAAATAAAATAATAAAGGTGATAAAATGCTACAGTAAATTTACAACAAACCTTCAGTTCAAGATTTCGAAAACTACACATGTTCAGTTAAAGCAAAATTCCTAAATATAGGCTGTCCCTGGGTTACAAATAAGTTTCATTTCTGAGAAAACAGACATTTGTCTTCAAGTTGAATTTGTGCGCAACTCAGATCATGTACCGTTTGCCCTTCACATTCATGGGAATTAGGGATATGGGACCCCCATGAAAGTGGAAGAAAAGCAAATATCTGCAGCACTCCCAACTCGCTTGTGTCTCCTCTGCATCAAGGAAATGCCAGATAGATTTCCCTCTCCAGATGGGCAGGGCAAGAAGACAGACTTGGAGGCCTCCCTCTCTTCCCTTTTATGAGGTTTTCTGCAGTTGTTTTTTAAATTAATAGACTTTATGTCTGTTCATTCATAAGTACAGCTTGTTCATAACTTGGACATTTGTAACCCGAGGACTGTCCTGTATTCATAGAACTCAACAAACAAGAGAATACTAAATGTAATGCATCTTCAAGCCAAAAATATACACTTCTGCCTTTCAGCAGTCAATTAACCTTCCTCAACCAGGCACTCCTTGCAATACATTGGGCTACAAAATACATTGACTGTACTGGTTGGGGAGAATGGAAATAGTAGTCCAAAACATACATAGGCCTCCAAATCTGCCCTTGAGCCAGCAAAAACCAAACCAAGATTAAAATTAGACACAACTAATGAAAATGATGATTGTACAGGATACACACAGCCAACATACCCCTCTCCAGACAAACCTGCTCTCTCCTTGCAATTTAACTCAGAGACAGAAAAGGTGAGACAGCTTGTCCCAAGCAAAAGTTAGCCATAGCAGAGTTGCCTTCCAGTAACCAACTTCTTTCTTCTCCTCCCCCTCCCCACACTTCTTACTGTACAGCTGATGGAGGCGATTCACAAACAAGAGGAAATCAATTTCCGACTTCAAGACTACATTGACCGGATCATTGTGGCCATCATGGAAACAAACCCATCCATCCTGGAAGTCAAGTAGGAGGCTGAGAGCTATGGACTTGTGGGCCAGATGACACCTGAGTGTGTTGGATTTGCTGCTCTGAGGAGGACACTGGCAAAATCTTCACTCAGTGAAGGAGGCACAGGATGCCTCATGTCCTATTGGTTAGGTGATGGATCCTGGTGGACTTGCGGGAGAGAGGACCTAGCCACTCAGCATGGCTGCCTAGACTCCAGTGGTATTTCGTGCCCTCCTGGCTTGTGGGGGTTGGGGGGCAGGGGGAAAAAAGGAATCTGGAGAAGAGGATGCAGGAAGTCATGGAACAAGGCGTAAAACTGGGGCCGGGATGTGAATGTACACCAGCATCCTGCTGTGGAAAAGGAGTAGGTGCTGGGCTGCAACTTGAATCCTCTTCCTGTAAGATCACAACCTGTCTACATGCCTCAGATACAGGAATGGATGGGAGACATGGGGAGATGATTCAAACCTTTCTCCGCTTGGCAGTCACAGTGGGGTGATGAGGGGAAAAGAGATTCCAAAATACCCTCCTGCCTTACCTTGCCTGCACATCTTGGCTTTCCTATCTCTTCCTGAAAGCTCAGTGAGGGCACATCAGTTACATTCAGCAGCATGTCCCTTTTTAAAGCTGTTACAAGCTTTCTAAGAAATATCAAGCATAAGAAGAAATATGAGAGACTTCTCCTTGTTTAGCCAGTAGAAGGAGAAAGAGGCTGCCTTTGGCCCATTCCTAGTTTGTAAGCTTTGTGCTCCCTGGCCTGTGAAAACTTATTGTTTCTTTTACATCCAACAAAATTTGGCGGGGAGGAGGGTACTGCATGTAGCTGTGTGTGTTTCCTGCCCAACCTTTTGGGAGGAGGCAGCTGCCTTAAAAAGGAAATATTGGTTTGTTTCCCATCGAGCCAGACTGGGCCTGGAGGGAGGTGAACAACTCTTGAAAGGGGACTTTCCAATGATGCAATAAAGGATTGGACCATGGACAACATCTGGTTGAAGATCCAGTGGTGGTGGGTGGCGAGACCACAGGTACCTTCCTGCATCTGAAGCCAGCTGTGGCTGGTTGGGCTGGCCTGTGGTGGAGATGCTCAGCTGATGACACTGCAGTGCTGGAGGCAGAGCTATCCTACCCCTGCACTTCTTTGTCAGATGCAGCAACAAGCAGTATCCCCTTCATCGGATACCCTTCCTGTGTTGCAGACTGTGTCTTCCTGTACAAGGTTGGGAGACTGAAGGGTGTGGTATCCATCTTTCCATCCACAGGAACACTGAATCTAAATCTGTTAAAGCTGGTAAAATTTGGGACCATTGACTTAATTTTGCATACCTTCATGGAGGGGGATATGAATTGAACATGTTGCATCTTCTTCCCACCTCCCATTTCCACCTGATAGAATCCTGTCATCCTGTCATCAGGAAAACTGGAAAAACAGTTGAGGGCACATAAGTTGCCTTCTCCACACCTGCCCCAAATTTTATGGGAAGAGTTCATTTTGCTTATACCTAAAAGATGTACTGTTTCCACCGAACCAGAGGGTTATGCTTTTTCCTTCTAAATTTTTAAAATCTGACTTTGGGAATTGGTTTTAAAACATGCTTTGTTCTTGGATTTCTATTTTTAATGGCACAATTGGGAAAAGGGAAGGTGAAGCGCAGACCTATGATGGATCCTGTTATGCTGCATCTTTATTGTGTGTGGGGAGAAGAGATTCAGGAGCCCAAAGAGGGCATGCCGTGAGTGCCAGTACCTGGGCCCCAGGAAAGGTTTGGCTCTGGAATGGACAGTTTGGAACATGTTATGGGTGCCTTTTTTCTCCCTTAAATAACCCTTAGACATCCTCTGCATCACTAAAGCACACACAAAGCAATCATGCTACATCTAGGCACAAGGAACCTGGCGATGTCTCTCTTGTCTGCCTGAACCGCATATGCATCTAGTCTTCACGAAGAATAAGGAGTGATTGATGATAGCTGATAGTCTCTTCTCTAGTCACCTTGAAAACATGCTTGAATTTTCACCACTGATGTATAGTGAATCCAGACCTATTCAAAGGAGCAACCCAATCACGGGGTTTTGCTCTACTGAGCTGGATTTCATTTGTTGGGTCACCAGGAATATTTTGGCTAGATGATGTGAATATTTTCAAAGCAAAACAAAACAAATGCTGAACAATAATAGTAGGTTCATGCTTCTGTAATTTTCTGGCGGGATCAAGTGGAGGGTGGTGAGGGACACAGGAGCTGCTCACCTGCTGGTACAATTCTCAAAATGCGAACATCCTTGCACTTCTTATCAAGATGCTGCCCGCCTGTTCCTCTCCATCATACCTTGAGGAAGAATTCACGTAATGTACATTTCCAGAGGAATCTTGGGTGTAAATCAGCATATACTCGGAGAGGGAAAGATTTTCATTTTCTATCTTGTATTGTAGAGTTAGGTATTTTTTATAGATTGAAGGCTGATCAATTTTTAATACTTCAAAAAGGAGAGCAAAGTATCTGTGTCTGCACACAAATATATAAATATATGTATGTATGTATAATGTACAAATCTATAAATAATCAGATCTGCCTTTCTTGACTTGGGCACATAACGTCCATGATTATAAACACACACACTCCTCTCCTGGCCTCCCAGTTGATCACAAAGAGGTACTGTAATGTAAATAGTCACAGGAGGAAAGAAAAAATTAAACCAACAAAAGTGAAGCACTGGCTCGCACACGGCTTTAATTTCCTGAGGAAAACTGTTCTTCCCTGCTGGTATGTGAAGGAATTTCCAAAAAGAGGCAAACAGTATTTGTCTTAACGGGTGTACTGACTCTTGTCTGATTAAAAGCTGTTACCGTCTCTTTGCTGAAGACATGCTTCTCTTTGTGTTTGCTGTGTTGTTTTTGCTTTTCTTGTTGCAAATTATTGCCATACAATGAACACAGATGTAGGTGCAGGAGCCACAGTCCTTCAGGAATGAAACTTGACTGGGGTCATCACCCTTATGCACAACTTGGCTGTTGTTTCCACTTAACTATACAGAAGCATGTCTCAGTAGGCTATACCCACAATATAGCTATCTGTTAACCTGCTACCCTCCAGATGTGTTGAACTACAACTCCTATTATCCCCAGACAGCATAACCCTTGAGGAAGCCTGCATTATTCATCAGTGAACTACACATCAGTTAAACATTCCAGGGACTGCTGTGTGAGAAAAAATTTGTAATAGCACACAAACAAGTTGTGGAGATTTGTCCTGAAATGGAATTCATGAAAGGGAAAGGTAGGATTTGTCAATGCATTTTGCCAGTGCAGGGGTGGTGAATGTGGGCCCTCCACATGATGCTGGATCAACACATTACATATCTCTCACCATTGGCTATACCTGCTAGGACTAATGGGAGTTGTAGTGTTAACCTCCACGGGAGGCTGCCATGTTCCCCTCCTTTGACCTACACTTAAACTTCATTTACTGAAAGGGAACAGTCTTGTTGCACTTGCTGCTGATCTTTTCTGAACCTTTCCATGAAAGCACCAGAGGTGGCTTGCATTAGTGACTTGAAATTGATCAGGCCATGATACCAAAGCAGTGCAGGGAATAGGGGACGTGGTGAGGGAGAGTTGGAAGTTTCTCTTTGAAGACAGGGGAAGGACAGGAAACATTGAAGGAATTTATTGAAGGGAAGCAAAAGCTTTTGCAAAGACATTTCCCTCAATCTAGGTGAGAGCCTCTCTCAGGCTTATGTGCTTGTAATCATGTGCATGGAGTTGTAGGAGGCAACCTCTGCTATTGGACTTTCTTATCCTCTGTAACTTTATTTTGACTGCAGGAATTGGAGGGAAAGCAAAGTCAGCTGCCTGAGGTGTCAACCTTCAGTTATTCCACGGTCACACTTGGTGTATCTGAGTAGGTCTCAGAGAATGTAGCCATGGAAATTGTTGCTGGAGCAGACCCAGGTGGGGCTTCCACAAACAGGCTAATTTTTACTACTCAAATGACTTGCCAGAAATTCATTAGTTCAATTGTATTTACAGATTTGCTGTGTGAGATCAGAGAACATGGAAGAAGCTCAGAGTACAACATTCTGAGGATTTTGATTCTCATTTTGAGATGTGGGGGGAAAAGGGACATGTTTTGAATTTTTTAAAAGCTTTTGTTGCACTTCTTACTATTACTTGCCAAGGCAATTTAAAGAATCAAGAATAATCAAGCAACAATATAATTTGGCAGTAAGATAGCAAAAGTAGGGGTTAATGTGTGCCTTTAACCAAGAGTATTTAACTTAAGCCTCACAAGCCAAATCCAGTTTTCTATGGTTCCCCAAAAGTCTGTTCCCCCTTTCTCTACCCGTTCCTTCCACCTGATGTATGTTTGGTGGATTCCTGCTTTTGTATGTATTTTCTCCATTCTAAGGGATGAAATGCCTATCCTGAAGCTTAATTTACTTTCAGAAAAGATTTTAAGCTAAAATTTGCTGGTTATTTTTGGAATTTTGGGCCTGCTTACCACTGGAATGTAGCCTAAGAACTTTTCCAAAATGGAATCTGTTACTCCGACTTAAATAGCCTCAACCCCCTGCTTTAAATGTTACCTGTGTGAGAGCTGCTCTTCTTTATCCCTTGCAGGTGGGATAAAGCTTTAAATGACCCAGCTATTGGGAGGAACCCATTGGGCAATCCAAGCCATGGAATGGCCAACTGTGAATGCCAGCCTTTGGGGGAAGACCCATTTGACTGATGGAACCATTTTAACCATTATGACAACTGCATGGGCGCTGCTCATGGAATAGCAGCTCTCATGGCTACGGTAAGCTAGTCTAACAGGGCTCCTCTAACCATAAGAGCACAAGGAGGTGCTCTTATCAGATCAATGGTATTTTACAGGAAATGTGTGTCTCTTGTGCCCATTTCTGTCTGTCCTTTGTGAGTAGAAACTAAAACAGAATTGCGAATGGCTTGTAGTGGGGCTTTAGAGCTAGTTGTCCCCTTCATCTGTGTGCAGAATACCAACTATATGCAAAGGTTACTTTTTGATTTACATGGCTGTACTTCCAGGTAGATGGCTCCTTTGTCAGCTTTCCCTGGTCTGTGTTAAGAAAACATCTGGAAGTAGTGGTTTCAAATTGGAGAAGACAATTTACAGATCCTGTGAAATTCTTTGATGGGGAAGAACAGTTACACAACAAAAGCCTAGTTTATAAGTTCCCAGAAGACAAACACTTGGCTATTTTAAGCAGCCTTTCCATTCTACTGCCTTTGTTCAGATTGCCTTTGTCTTTAATTATCAAACCAATTGTTGGTCCACCTAGCCAACTCCTCAGGGAGCTTGGGGTGACCAGATGCCCTGCCCATTAGTAATATATGTAGAAAAACATTTATTCTTGTAGCCCCATCCTTTCTCTTTTACCTATACAACTTAACACCACCTTTCTTGTTTGTGACAGTTCCTCTTTGAAAAAACTGAGCACAAGAGCAAGCAAGTGCATCCAGTGCCTACACATTAGAATTAAACAGCAGGAGTCATATTCAGGGACCTCTTAGCTAGCCTTTCCCAACCTGCAGTCTTCCCAGAGGTCCAGGATGGGAATTGTAGTTTGACACATCCAGAGGGCAGTAGAATGGAAAGGCTGCTTAAAATTAACCCCATTCCTGCCTTGCTTGATAACATTCTGAGAAAGTTGGCCAAAACATTTTGAAACTTCTTTAGTTAACTTACAGCTTATAGTGGTATTCAGTGAGCACTGCTAAACTTTGTGTTCGTACTCTGCATCTCTGCATTTGAACTACAAGTGGGAAGGGAGACATTGCATGCCCACCCCCTTACCTTTTTTTGATGGTCCTGTTAACTGGTAAGGAGAGTTGAAACTTGTTATTTGGGGAGGAGCTTGATGATGGGGCTTGCTGAGTAGATGAAAGGCCCCACTTCCCATCTGTTCCCCATAATTTGAACACTACTTGTTTATTTCCACCACTATCCTGCCTGAAAGTGCTAGGCACCTCCTAAACAAGGGAGTGGATGATCAAGACAACTCACGATTATTGTTCTCTGGGATCAGTGAATTCTCCCTGTCACCTCACTAGTTGTCCTTTCCAAACAGACACATTACTCTCTGCACTTGAGTACTGACTGGAAAAGTTACCTAGAGAAGCTGCCACCATTTTAGACAGATCAGCAAAACTCTCTTTCCCTTCTTTATTTTCAGTGGAGGTGATACCTGTGCAGGCTGCTGTGCCCAAGTTTTTTCCATACTTTTTGAATGCTATATGGAAAATTCATGCCAAAGAACTTATTTCTGCTAATTTTCCATTCCTCCATTTTAAAATATTGTTCTACAATGCTAGAGATATTTTATAAGGAGGTACAGGCAGAGCTTCCTCTTATGTTGCTGATTTTTATAGTTCAAAGGTAGCAGAGTCTGTACTGTCAGATATATCATACTGGCTATCTCAATTCCTACTATTGATACAGTCTAAAGAAGTGATTTCTTAAAAGCCAGGGGAGCTGCTTTTGCAGCCCCCAAACCATAAGAAGAAAAATGGGGGGGGGGGCTGAGGCGCTGTAATGACAAAGCAGAAAGGGGAGATCCATTGGGTCCATACTCATCTCTCACTCCGAGCCTGGCAATTCATGGCTGAAAAATACAGGTCAAAGGTGGATCCCCATTCTCTGGTTCCTATTACTGACTTTTCTTAAGGCAAGGGGGGCTGGTGACCATTGACAGAGGAGGATGTACTTGGGGCATCATGCATATTCTGTGATTGGTTTGAGAAGGCTTCAACCGAGGCAAAATTGGCAATCTTCACATGAACCAAGAAAGGAAAGTGTTAAGCTATTCTATGGAAGCAAGTATCCCTATTTTTTGTTTTATCCAGACAGCAAATTCTTCATGAAGAACAGCCTGTTGAGTGGACATCATACATGGCTATCTCTGGTTTCTCCAGGGTCATGCTCAGTCCTCCACCCTGGCATAGTTCAGTCAATAAGCTAACTATTTGTCTATGTCAATTCCTCACTCCACCCATAATGTCATAATCCTGACCTAACATGGGAGGGATTCTCTATTTTTGCAAGAATTACTGAGACAACTGATTGTGCAACACTTTGAACATTGAACATTTGAACTACAATGTGTTGCTTTGCCGATCTTGGAAGGGTAGTGACACTTCTCTTGTATTTACACTAGGTGGCATCAAAGAACTGCTGACATTTGGCATATCATAGAACTGGAGAGAGGAAAGTGAAGGAATGCACTAGGTGACATTGCATGGCGTCATCTGCTCCCTGTCAAGTGTCTTCTTTGATGCATAGCACCATCTAGGGCCTGTTTTTCAGACACACTATAAAGTAACAGAACACAGTGATATGGCTTGTCATACTACTTAGTACTCTGCTCACCAAACCAGCCTGATGATGAGTTTTCTCTTGAGACTTTGGTCCAACTAAAGTCAATTATTTGGTTTTATATAAGGATAACCCTCTCACTCTTGTCTTGAGCATTTTCTGCTTCCACCATTATATACTTTATTTTAACTATATCTAGACTGTCTGTCAGAACAGGCCCTCAAGGCATGTTATTAACACCCAATCTACAATTGTTTTTTAAAGGAGCAAACTAAAATACAAGTAATAAAGAACAAGAATACCCAGCTGACAGCAGCAATGAGAACATTGTTTCCCAGCATCCCAAAAGGCAATTGATCGGGGATGATAAGAGTCATAGCCTGTCGTCTGATGACGACAGATGCCTCCTTTCCCATCATATCATTAAAGCAATAGTCTAAAATGACCAAACTGCACCACTAAACGTGGCTATCATTCTGGAAATGGTTCCCTGAGTGGGACTAAGGCTGTAAAATGCCTTGAGCCATCTCTGAGAATTCTGCAGAGCTGGCAGCTGAAGGTTTTGTAAAGTTGTCTAATTCCTTTAGATCTAGCTAACATTCACTAAACCTGCCAGGTGCCAAGGGCCATTTTACACACTGCATAATAGCACGCCTAAGTTTACCACACCATATACACACAATGGTCAGGTCTGTGGTCTATCCTGCTTCCCCAGCAGATGTATCTGTTTGACATGTGTTTGTTGAGTACATCACATTTGTATTGGTGACTAGAACACCTTTAGGATCTCACCTAAACACCACATGGTATGAAACAACCCAAAGATCTCTTGTATCAAAGGACCCTCTTTGTATTTGGTGCTTTTTTAATTGCATTGTGTAATGGTGGAATGTGGATCAGAGTCAGAATTAAGCTCCTAAATTTCTTATGTCTTAAAATAAAGCAAACTTCTTGACCTTATGGAAGCATATGTAAGCTGAAATGCAGATAAGACTATTTGATGAAGTGTTGAAATCAGATTAAGGCTAACCAAGACTATTTTCAGCACATGGTAGAAATAGTTTTGCCTATGTCCTCCTTTGTCCATCTTGCACAGCAGAACTATGTCCCTCAGTGTGTTCAGTGTCTGGGGTCAGTCCAGATGCTTCACACAGGAAGTCATCCTGATGAAAGCACAGACCTTCTTGGTGTGGCATCTCAGCAGGATTCTTCTTTGTGGAAAAACAGTAGCCTTGCCTGCTTTGCTGCTTACTCACAAAAAGCAGTGATAATGCCTACCACCTGCCTTACAGTTTTGACAAATGGTCATGAGCCTCATTGTGCCAGGTGGATGATTCTGTGAGGATGCCCGGGTGCCTTTCTCACCCTGGATTTCTTGACTTCTATTTGTCCTAGGCCCTTTGCAAACCCTGTCTTTTTTCAGGATGTTCTACTGCTTATTAGGATTCAGATTTTCCCCGATGACCTGCACTCCTGATGTTTATGAGAAATTGAGGCTGCCTCAAGAATGACAAGAAGGGACATGTCTTTGACAAGACAGTAGGGCTGAGCCTGCCTTCTGAACTGGGCATTGGAAGAAACACACACTCTAACCACCCAGCCCCAGCCTCATATCCATTTAAAAACAGGTGGGGTGAGTGCAAGGACTGAAGTGGGCATGCAGCTTATACATTCTGACCAATGGTTGTGTCTTACATTTTGTGTTTGGGTCCTGATACTAGGGTATAAAATGCTCTTTAACACTTTTGTTTTCCACAGAAGGAACTGCCAGGAATTGGAGTCCTCCTCCTCCTCCTCCTCCTCCTCCTCGCTTCAGTGCGATTTAATAAGAAAATTATAGCTTAAAATGTCATGTGTCAGCCCTTCCCTAAAAAGTTGTTCTCCAACTTGACTCGATGGCTTAGCAGTTAGGAGAAACATATGTACTACATGCAGACAAGTGTGGCCTACTGTTGATATTCTGGGGCTAAGCCCTAGCCATGCAGCCTGTGTAATAGTGAAGCTACTCCATTTTATATTTTGAAATCCATTTCTTCTTTTTCTTCTCCCTAGTTCAGATGCCCTTGTATCCTGCCACTTGAACAAAATGCTTGCCCTGAACCAAATGCTAGCACAGAAGCGAAAATTGTAGGTGGAGTCTTTAGTAAAGCATCCCCTCCCACAGAACAGTTAGCCATTGTCATCAGGCAAGAAAAAAGATTCTAGCTGAAAGGGGAAAGCTGTAGGCTCACTTATGCACAGCTCAGATAGCAATAACCTTGTCTGAGCCAGTATTGTTGTTAGTCGCAAAGTCATGTCCGACCCATTGCGACCCCATGGACAACATTCCTCCAGGCCTTTCTGTCCTCCACCATCTCCCGGAGTCTGCTTAAGCCAGTATTAGATAACATCAAATGGGCCTTATAATAAATAAGGAAAAATAAAAATATTGCCACCCAATTTAACTAAAACTGAAAAAGTAGAACTTAAAGTAAACATTTCAACTTCTAATAGAACAATAATATACTTAGGAATATATATACCAAAATTTCGTATCAGTTAATAAAATACAACTTCACTCTTCTATATAAGAACATTATAAATTATTTGAAATCCTGGAAAAAATCATAATTATCATGGACAGGGAAAAATTGCTGCAGAAAAAATGACAATTCTACCAAAAATGTTATACCTATTTCAAGCCTTACTTATTAATCACAAAATAGCTAAACAGCATAGCACACCTAACAAAATTTATATAGAATAGGGAGAAAAGACACAGCTACCCAAACAGGCCTTCTATCAACACTATAAACTGGGAGATGTAGTAAACCCAGAGACTGGTTTTCACTGTGATTTAGATCATCATATACCACTAGTTCAAATTATAACAATATGAAAGATAACTGGATTAAAGGTACAGCAAAAATTAGTGGCATGTCAATTAGATTTAACAGATAGGGGGAAATGAAATTTACAGTGAACATTTTTATTCATGTGGAACTAGAAACTAGGAAGAAATGGTTTCTCACTCCAGCACCAGCACCATTCCTCTTTCTATAAATTAGAATTTTTAAAAATCTAATTTGGAACAGGTTTATATAGACTAACAGTGATTCAGTGTGGCTACCCATAACCCTTTGAATTTAAAGGATTACAGCCATCCTATTCAAGACAGAAGGAACGCAGATGTGAAAGTCACTTCTGTACTATGCCTGCCCTTCAAAAGCTTAGATGGCTGTTTTTCTCCTTCCCTCACCAACACTGGCTCTGAGGTCAGTCTTCCAGCCTTGAAGGCATATTCAGCACTGCTCTCTCCATGCTGGCTGCGAGAGCAGAGCAGAAGCAGTCTGAATTTGGAGACCCAGCTTTAACCTCAGAATGCATTTCATGGAAACATAGAAGAGTAGAGCTGGAAGGAGTAATGAAGGTCATGTTGCAGGACGCCAATTTATACATCCCAACACCAATTTACACCATTTCTGAGCTCAGAAACGAGGCTCTGAATTTTCCTGTGGCCATCTATAGTCTGTCTTGCACCCGAGGATAGTTATTCATAGACATGCAGTCAACAGCAAGTCAACCAATTAAAGAATACATGCAAGGAAGAAACAGACTGGTTACTGTAGGGGGAGTGCCCAACTCTCTCAAGGCACATTTTCCCCAGATGGATTCTTCCGGGGGGGGGGCAAATGACTTTGCAGTTTCAGGCTTACAAAATGAAGAACCAGCCCCCCCACCCCACCCCCACCCTTGGAAAAGTGGGAAGACAAGACAGGGTGGAGACTGGAGACTGAGGGGGAGTTCCTTGACCCCATATGGAGACAACAAGCAAAGCAAGCAGGCCAATTAAAAAGTGTTCAATGTTCCCATGGTCCATCCTGCAAGTGGCAGGGACCACCCTGATGGTGGAGTCAGAACCTTTCTGAAAGGGAGGAAAGGATAGGATGTTTCAGTTTACATTCAGCTCTTCACATGGGCAGATGCTACTCCCACATTTCAAAGAGCTCATTGCTTTGATTTATGCTCCTTGTAGCCTAGAGTTCAAATAAAAGACTGCATCTTAAGGCTTTGCCTTAAGTCTGCTGAAGAGGGAAAGGGGGCAGTAATCTGCTTATGACAATGAACACTGCACTTCATAGCAAACCCACAAGTAAAACAATAATTGAAAAACTCATTGAAAATGTTGAATCAAACATAGCACAAACAGAATTAGAAATAAAACTATGGTTACTAAAATATATGACATGTTAGCTGAAATCAAGTTTGGGTTTATATAGAGAAAGACTAAAATAGGTTTGGGGAAAAATTAGGAAAAATAAATGAAGAACCAGTAAGGGCCAAACTGCATTCAGCTATCTCAAGCAAAATAAAGGAAAGCTTACTAGGACTGGTGCATAGGTAACATCTCACTCTAGTGGGGCCAAGTTACAACAGCTTGAGTTTGTTTGACCCCAGCTATCAGATTAAAAGCATGCTTATCCCAAGCTTGTTACCTGGGATACTGATTCAGAGCAAGTCTTTGAAGATCATAATCAGTTGGTTCCTAATCAAACAGAGGCACTGATGATGTCTTTCTCCATCAAAACTGGGCAAAGATGGTGTACAGAAATGATGAGATGTCTGAACAGGCACACGTTTCCAAATGTGGTGGTGATATCCAACATTTAATCAGTTCTGGAGAAATGTATTTCATGAAGTGAAAGAAATCACAAACAAAAAAATGAATTTTCTTTTTCATCCATATTTGCATCCATATTTGACAAAACAAGCAAAAAAATATATTTATATTTACATTGGTAACAGTATGATAAACAATAGCAACATCCTGGGCAGGAGGGGAATCAATGAATTCTCTTCCAATTTGGAAAGATAAGTGTTGATCAATTGCCTTAAGGAAAAAACTAACAAGGTGATACCATCAGTCTGAAAATTACATTGTTTTTATGAAAATTGTTTTTATAATAAATTATACAAATAATAGTACAAACATGGTACCTCTATTCAAACATGGCTCATGCTGGAAAGATTATTTGAGATCAGAAAAGCATAATCAATATATGTGAAAAGCAATAAGACAGATAATCATATGTACATTTGTACCCCAATTAATTATAAAATGTCACTATTTAATCATAGGCAATTCACCCAGTGATTGATTTTTGTTTATTTATACTAAAGGAATATGTTTTGTATCTACTTCATAAGAAAATCAATAAAATATTTTTTAAAAAGAGGATAGACCACACCCATGCATCCTCACGTGTGTCTTGGTATACTTGGTATGATTAAATTGTGGCCCCTTCTAGTGTTGTCATAGAGATGAATTAGTGACTCAATTGCTTAACTTTTTTCCTTTAAATGGGAAACCTGGAGGAGGAAATAATCAACTTTTCTTTATTATAGCTATGCAAGTGAAGGAGTTTCTACAATCCTTCCCAGTAGCCAATTTTGTCATACAATGTATGATGTTTAACTACTTTCCACCATCCTTGGTCAATTTTGACATGATGCATCAATGCCTCCATTTGGTTAGGAACCATCTGATTATGGTCTCTGCTTACACTTGCTCTGAATCAATTTCTCATGTAACAAGTTCATGATAATCATGTTGTTAATGTCATAGGTGGGTTCATCTGATGACTTACCCCAGATAAGTAATCAATGGCACATTTAAAAAAAGACTCCAACTAAGGGCACAATCCTATGAAAATTTAGGATGAAAAAAGGCTGTGGTGGCAAGTTTGTTTGTTAAACTTGCATAGGATTGCCCTTGCCTCTTTAATGTCATCCATGAAAATAAATATATATGGTGTTGAGTCATTGTTATTTTTTGTAAAGGAGAATGTCTGCAATGGCCCCTCATAATTCCTTGGAGGTCTTAGAGACCCTTCATACTTTACTCATACACTTTCCTCTTTGTTGATATAAAACCTGGTATTTGTAATAAGGATAAGGAAGGATTTTGTTTTGGTCTGTATTTTTAAGTTAATCGACCTAATTTTCATTTTGTGGATTAGAATGCAGTTATCCTTTGGATTATATAATTCTTCTGAATCTTGTGGTGCAGTTCTTGGTACATAGTACAATCCAAACTATGTATTGAAGGAGTTCACTGTAATAATACTGAACCCAAATGAATCAGCCTTTTAGCCAAAGACAGGAAAAGCCAGTATGTTCTTAGAAGAGACCTGTTTAGTACACATGTGTTTTGGTGCAGGAAAACTTAACTGATAGCTGAGTAATGTTGTGCTAATGTCACACACCCAATTTAAAAATTACTTCTTTTGGCATAAGGCAGAGACTCAGGCTAAGCTTGACCTCAGATCAAGCTTCTCTCCCACTCCCTGATGCTGAAAACAGCCATACAAGGAAAATATATGGCTCAAGTTGTATCGGTGGTAGAGAACACCACCACTGTGCCTCATTCCATGCTGTGGTTGCAAGCAAGCCTCTAGAGTTAAGAATGTTAAGTGCATCTTAGATGTGAAAGGCTTTATGGGTCCTAGAAGGCAGAGTAGAAATCAAATATTATTCTGAAGCATTCGAAGACAATTTCCCTATTTTTCTGTATGTATCTGAAATTAAAATATTCCTGTTGCTCTGTGTGATGGGGGGGAGGGGAGGATGTTAATTAATTTCATGTAGTAATGCTGAGAATTAAATGCCCCTATTTGTTTTTAATTTATCGTGATTCCAGTCTGTTTGGCTATAACAGGGAATTTAAAAAACCAAACAAAACTGAAGATGACCTCTAATATGGAACAGCAGCTTCTGTTCAACATCTTAAAGAGCAATCCTAAGTTATCTGACAGAGCCCTCCAAAATTAGAGTCTCTGATGTATCTTAAGTGCTGCTGGGCTCTTCCTGTCATGGTGGAAGCAAGCAGGAAGTGGTCCATACAGAGATTTCTGACCAATAGAAAATCCCTCCTGTTGCAAGCAGTTCCCTCTGATCATGAGTTTAACAAGCATGAAAAGGGGCCATATGGCTGTAAGTGCAACAGGAATGGGGACCCTGGGCCTCCTTTCTCGTGGACAAGCATTTCATGGCTACATTGGTACATGCATAGCACTTTATTTAGTTTATATGCTGCCAGATTAGCCATAGGGTCTCTGGGTGGCTTACATACAATCAAATACAATAAAACCAATAATGCAATAAAAGCAATAATATCAAAATTAATAAAACTAATAATAAAAATAAATATATAAGATAAATTGCTGAATGATAATAAACTGAGAGGGGGAGGTTAAGCAATTCTTCAATAATGCAACATAATTCACAACCAAAATGCACAAAATCAAAGTTACAAGTTAAAATGCAGCAACTAAATAATTAAACTTTACATGCTCACCGACAATGCAATGTGTGTGTGGCTGGCATGTGTCTGGGCAGAGTGTGTGTTTCGCAAGTGTAACCATAACAGGGGCTGGGACCCCACAGTCTTTTCATCTATTCATTAAATCATTTTGCTCCAACCCTGCTGAAGACCATCTCCATAAATACTCCTCCTATCTCACATGGCACCACCGCAGCCATTCTAGCAGGATCACCTGAGGGAGAGAAGCAAGATCAACCTACTAGTCCTACTGAAAGAACTGATCTCCCCATTCCTTTTTTCTTCTCTTTTTTAGATTGTAAGACCACTGGCTTGGGCAATCAAATTGATTAAATGAAAGCTGCCCTGGGACTGTTATTGGTTGAGGAGCAGTATAAAAATACTTCACAGGAAAAATGCATTAAGTCACTCCATTTTTGCTACCACTGCCCTTGCCCCACCATTAACGTTTTGTTGCAAACTACAAGGTGTTCTTTAAAAGGGGGCATCCCCTCACCATTGCTGGTGAATTTTGTTGGAATTGCAGTGTCAAGGGGCTGAAAAAAGGCCAGGGGGTGGTATCTTTTTTTCCAACAGTGGTATAATGTGTGAGGACTGTTCATTTGTTTGACCCCTGTTCTTTGAAATCAATATCCTGATTTGAAATCATGAGTTCTGAATTTCCACCTGCTCAGTGGAATAATACTGTTTTCAGAATTAGGATCTGCAATGCCTAGCAGACTTGCTGGATTTTCTTGATAGATGCCAGTGAATTTCCAGCTGCCATTTTGATGTTTCCAGTCCTCAGACATTGGTGTTTATTTTCACGTTTCCACGATTAAAATTATTGGAAACTTATCCCATCCCTAAAATTTGACAGGAAACGTTTTAAATGGGATTCCCCCCTTTTTTTCTCTTGCTCTCCCTCCTATTCCCACCACCTTTCTCAAAGTATCTGCTACTTGCTGGAAATCTGACATTCCCCTTGTGACTTAAAATAGCCAGGCTTTTAAAAAATCATTACAGTTGCAGAATGGAAATGGAGAAACTCCAAGGGAATCAACAGGAAAGCAATTTCCTCAGAAATGCACCATTTTGAAATGCTGCAATATAAAAGTCCTAAGCAGCCTGGGCGCAAGTTGCTTATGAAACTTTTTTCCTATCACCCTTGCATCTCCTTTACTCCCCTGCTTTCCACTTTAAAAGGCTAGCTCTGTTTAACTAACTACTCTTATCCCACAGCTCACTCTCAACACTTGATAGAGATAGTGGTGTTGCTCTGAATTATTTCAAGTTTTCAGCATTCTACTCCTGAAGAACCTGGCTTGTCAAGAACTGGCCCCCGAAATTTCTTTCTCTGAGAGTACATAACATTAGATATTTCAGGGGGACACTGCAATTTGAAACTGCATTCTATTTCTATGCATTCTATGCATTCGCGCTTGAAGAGAGTCAATGGTTTTCTGTCCTGTCACCAAGCACTGCTAAATTGATTGTGTTTCTCAGCTGTTATTAGCTATAAAGGGTCACTATTCTTATTCTGCATAGATATTCAACCTTTAATCAAATTGTCACTGGCTGCACTTGTTTACCCTTCATTTCCCTCTGACCTTATTATTTATAATAACCCCCCCCAACTTCTGGGTTTATGTGCCTGCAATTGTGGAGGGTAAAGCTTATGCCATGATGAATGTATTAGTTTAAATTTACGTTGCCACATGATTCTTGTTTGTTGCTGTCGTCATCACAGTGCAGACTAACACAGTTCCACCTCTGGAAAGCACAATTGGGAAATACTGGTTAGTGGGCAACTCAAAAGCACAGCATCAGCCACCAAGTGTGGGAGAGATGCTTCTGATCCATTGCCATATCACAAACTCCTGTTCAGCTCTAGGTGAGGAATGCAATGTATGAGTGGAAGAAGATGTAAATGAATGAGGAAGGACAACATGGTTTCTGTGGCTAGGATGGCAGGAGGGCTCAAGTTATTAGTTTCTTTTTACTTTGTATGAAGGAAAATTCTGTTCTGTGGTCAAACTAATTTCCATATAAATAATACACTTATAAAAATGTTATGTCCATAAAGTTGCCCAATTTGTATGTTTTCCCCTGAACAAGCTATTTTGTCATTGCAGAATTTTGGGAATTTAGGTGGCAGGAAATGGGTATGTTCAAAAGAAAAGGAAGTTGATAAATGATTAGGAAATGGGCTTGTCTACAGAGAAAGTAATTTGGGAAGGATTTAAAGGATCATGTTGTAGTATATTATAGTATGTGTGAATAAAAGTATTGTAGACAAGCATTTTTCACTTGGTAAAACCACTTTCTAAGATCTAGTTTGTAAAATCAATAGAACCAGATGGTAATGCTTTGCTTGGCAGTACCCTCTGCACTTAGGAGAATGGTTTAGCTGTTTTTTTAATGCTCAGGATGCATCATTCATGAAAATGGGTACATAGATTTGGTTCTTATGGTATAACAACAGTTAGGTTCTATCAGTCATGGTCTCAGGTGTCATCGCACCACTAGAACCATCTTCACAAAAGCCAAAACCTCCAGAACCAGGTGGTGCCTCCAAAGACCCTGGCATTACTTAAGATGGTCTGGAACCATCGGGGTGATGCCTTTGAATATGCCTTCTGGAGAGGCAGAGAAGGATGCTAAGCCACCACTTCACAACCCAAAACATTGTAATAGGCTAGTCTCAGTTGCTGGGTGCTGCTTAGAACTGGATAGGGCTACTTGAGAGCTGCTGGAAATGATGCCTGAACTGATGGTCTAATCTCTGTATCACGATTCTCTCTCAACCCCTTGTGGGAAAGAATCTCCATGCTATTGACCTCTGGACTTCTACCTTACTCTGGTTTCAGACTATTTTTACTTCATTGGTTTCCTGGCTTTTGACCTTGGCTGACCTTATACCTCATTCTGGAAAAATCCTTAAGCATCCTTATTGTACATATCCCAGCATTTGCTTAGCAAAGAGACAAGACTCATTTGTAAGGGATGTACCTCAAAGGCTGTCACAAAGAGGAAGGTCAAGATCTCTTCTCACTGACACCAGAGTATAGGAGACAAAATAATCAATTCAAGTTGTGACAGCCAAGATTCAGGCAAGATACTGTATCAGGAAAAGTTTCCTCACTGTCAGAACCAGTGGAACCAGTTGCCTAGAGAGGTTGTGGGCTCCCTCATACTAGAGACAATCATGGCAAAACTGGATGGTCATCTTAGTGGGATCATGTAAATTGGTGTCCTGCAACATCAGGGGGTTGGACCCGATGATCTTCATAACCCCTTCCAACTCTACTATTCTATGATTCTATGATGAATTGTATCCATAAAGGATGGATGAACTGGTCTATTTCAGAGAGTAAGATTATTGAACTGTTTGTTTTGATAAATGGTTTGCCAGAACTGAATAGGTTGTGTTTAGCACTATGGTTGTTATGGTAGATAATGTGTGGAGGGAGGATTTAGAAGGGTAACTCTACATGCAGTGTACCCTTTTCTCTGTTGGAGTAGTAGCTGTAGCAGTGTCCCCAATCACACCAAGTTCCTAACTGTGGAGACTGAGTTTGAAAACATACAATGAGCTTGATCCTAATGTAGTTGTCTACCACTCAACCTGATTGAATGCAAGGAAGCCTGGTTTAATGAATGAAAGTCAGGCTCTTGTCAGGATCTGGCCCTGATAATTGCGGGATTGGTCCTACACTCTGCTGCAGCTGCCTGTACTCATGAGCACTACCTGGGAGTCCTGGCAGAAGAGCTCTTTAAGAACTGGCTCTCTCTCTCTTCCCCCCCCCCCCCTTCAAGCAACTTTAGCTATACTGGTTTTCTTGATGTGTTTGGCTCCTGTATGTTGCTTCTGAACCCTGTTCATACTCCTAGGTATGTGCTCCTTCATGCTGTTTCCCTGATTCTTGACTTCTGGCTTGTGTTTGACTACTCCCTTGTTTTTTGGACTGTGTTACAATGGATTCCTGGTTTGATTTTGGCCTGTTTGATACTGGACTTGTGACTTGGACTGGTAATTGGATTCTTGCTTTGCCCACCTTGCCCTTTTCCCTGGGTCCTAGTGTCTTATCTGTTATCCAGCTGCCTATGCCCTAGGCCCTTCACTATGGCTTTATGGGTAGATTTGGAATTTTGCTTCTACCCCACTGCAGATCATAGAGCTGTACTTTATAGGTAGACAAACTAAGGAAAGTCAGTCTTTGGGGTGAGAGTATTGCTTTTCCAGAATGATCTTAGAGAGCAATATTGATGTCATGGCTTTTACTTCCTTCAAACATTTATTTTTGTGAAGGTTTTGGCTCAAGCTGCTAGTTATCCATGCCAAATGGCAACTCAAGTTCAAAATACATGTTACCGTTAAGGCATTGTGCACAGCTGTATTAACTATTTTTATTATTAACTATATTTATAAACAACTTGTCATTTGAAATAAACACCAAGTAGAATCATGAATCTGGTACAAAGATAGTTCTGGCTTTCCCCCAGCCATGAGATAACAAATATGTTTTCAAGAAAGGTCTGAAACATGGTAACATCAAAGCCTGATGCACTTTAGAGGGGAAGGTGCTATTTATTTTCTTTACTTAATTACTTTGTGTGTTTGGGGTGGGGGGCATGGAATCAGGACTGCAGCATTAGAAGAAATCTTTATTTCTCTTTCCCTATCTGCAATCTGGAAGGAAATCACACACACTGAGCTGCCACATAAAACTATGTGATTTAGCAAAAAAAAAAATTCCATTGGACTGGGATAAGCATGTCCTCCACATGCACTATGATCACAATTGCTTGCCCACACCTATCATTAAAGAAAAAACCTGGACATAGCTATGCATTTAGCCTGCAGGAGGCAGCAATTCTCTTGTACAGAGTAAAGGACTATGCATGCTGATGGTGCCACATGCCTAAAAACAGTATTTGAAATATACAGAGGACTTTTTCTTATTAAGTGGAAAGATAAGCATTTCCCCCCTAACCATTTCTTCATTAAAACTGGATCTGGCTCCAAGACACCAGTTATGTTGATGTTGGGATGGCCATTACCTTTGGTAGGACTTTGATGGATGTCCTTTATCTCAGAGCTCATGAATGCTAAGCTCAGAAGACTGCAGTATAGAACTGGAAACAGATGCTGCATGCCTTAAATTAAAGGTGCACTTGTGCTGCTAGAGGCTGTTTTTAATTGGTTTTTTCCAATGTATAGTGACTGCTTTATTGGGTTCCCTGCTTTCAGTGTGCAAGCCTCCTAAGGCACATTCAACACAGCAATGTTTAATTGACATAGTAGCCTAACTACCTCTGAGTTAAGGAGCACCAAAGGATTGTCCAGGGCAAGAAGAAGAAATCAGGTAATCACAAACATTGTGTAATCCACCCTTGGTGATATCAGCCAGATTTGGTTTATCAACTTAAGGTTGTATAATAATCAGGTAAAGGAGTATCACCATAAGATTTTAGAAAGGCCATGGACTTATTTCCTCAGCATATTATCAGGTGCGTTGAAATTACAGCTTAATTACAGCCCCGAGGCTTGTGGCAAGGGGCGGCCTATAAATTTCCAAATAAAATAAATAAATAAATAAATTTAGAAAAGCCAGTGACCCACGCCCTCAAATGGGGAAGATTGTCATTTGAAAATCACAGCTTGCAGAAGATGTAGGGACAGCAGCTATTGTTTTTGTAACTGCTGGATTTAACTGATTGGTCAATGTAATAATATTCTAAAGCCTTACTTCAGTATTAAATTCCACATATTCCTAATTTATTGTTTGAGTTTTTCAATCAGCAAAGTTAAAAATGTTGAGGTGCTGGTTAAGGATGCATTGGGAGAGAGCAAAAAATCCATACATTAATGCAAACCACCAAATAACTACATAAAGGTGGCTAATGTGTTTAAAATTAGATATTGAATCAATTGTAAAGACAGTCAATAATATTGTAATATAATTTTAAAATGTGCCAAGTGCCAGTCAATCAGCCAAGTATCTTTACATGTATTGATTCAGAAAATGGAACCAGGCAGTAGGACCAATTGGTATAACATTGTCAATGTCTGATTTCCCCTTATAATCTCCTTTAATAAAAGGAGTATTTGGAGGGGTGGCAGTAGAATGTAAACTTGACAGCTCTGAGAAGAGTCCTGTAGTGTTACTGAGGCACCTATGCCTGCTTCCACCCCCAGTTTAGAAAGGTGGAAAGTTCCTGTTGCTGTCCATATTGCATCAGTGTGGTAACTCCCCCACACCTTAACACGGCATTTGATAAGACATAGCTTTCCCTTGTAGTATACTTCACACTTAAAACTAGTAGCCAGCATCCCCCTGAAAATAAATTACCCATGTGCTTTCCATGTAACATTAAGAACAGGCAACTGGAGCCAAAACTACTTGTTTAATTTCAAGGTCACCATGTCTTTTCAAATAACCTTTTACAAAATACAAATATTACAAAATAATATTTTTGTTACCAACCCACATAACCATTTCCATCCCCATCTTCTGCCTAAATGAAAGATTCAAAACTAAAGCACAAAACCTACATATTTCCAATGCAAACAAATGTCAATTTGTTGTTAAAAACAATCAAATATATATGTAAAAAAGGAAAACCATGACCACTCTGACATAAATGCAGACTTCAGTCTTTGAATCTTCTGTACAAGCTATTAGTTATAAATACTTCAGCTTCAGTGTACTGAAATGTGCCCACCCAGGTACCAGAATGGCTCAGAGCCGTTTTGAAATATTGTCCATTCCAAAAGGCTGGTGACTAGTGGCAGGAAGAGATGAAGCAGAAAAGAAAGTAGGCAACCAAGTTTGATGACCCAAATGTAAAGTACAACTTTATGTATGTTTACTTAGAAGTAAGTCCAGCTGCTTTCAGCTAGACTTTGCTTCCTACTAAGTGCTTAGGATCTCAACCTTAAACTTCAGGTGAATATAGGAGTGGCCATAGCAGATTGATAAAGCACAAACTTTTCATGGAGCAGGTCCCAAGTTCAACTCCTAGTATTGGCAGGTAAGTCTAGGAAATACCCTAGTCTAGGTAGCTTAGTCAGTGTAGCCAACTACTAAGCTGGATGGATCAGTGCTCTGACATGGTACAAGGCAATTTCCTATAAACACTGCAGGAATATAAATATGGATGCAAAACTTCAGGCACTCAATAAGTCAATGTTAATTAAAAACCTGGGCCTGGTGACCAGTGATGTGGGATGAAAATATTCCAATGCTTTATTTAAAACATCTGTTTCTTAAGGTTATTTTAAAAAGTGAATGTGTGCCAATTGCAAATACAGCATTAGCCTAGCTTGGTATTTTCAAAGTTGTAATGAATATTTTGCAGATTATTCCTAGCAAGTATGTGAGAGAATACATACATGTCACTGAAATACACATATATCTGTGTGAAATGTAACTAATAAGAGGTGACAACAAAATTCAAGTTACCACAACACTGTTGAAACTGATGATGCATGTCAGTGATGGATGTCAATTTAATTTATTTAAATAAAGTATATTTATTTTATTAAAACATTTATATGCTATTATCTTTACAAGTATTGCTATTAAAATGTCTGCATAATATAACATTTACACTACACTAAGTATAGTTTATTTTTTCCTTAAGTAAACATTTAATATGGAGTACATTTTTAACTTTGCTGTTTGTTTTACCTGCAAGTAGTAACTTAGCATGTTTGGTGATTTTCCAGTGTGTGATGAAAATTTTTCCATGAAAACCAAATGTTTCTAATAACCCTATGTAAATTAGCCTAATTTGTATTCAAAACTTTTCTAGCAAATCCATGTAACTACTGGTGACTGGCATATAACCTGTAGCAAAAGTGATGAAGCAGGTTTACCTTAACATCAAAGTTCTGCATATGGTTTGGCACCCTAAAGAAAAGAGGTGAATGGTCTCTGTGAGTGGTGTATGTATAATTGTTTCAGTAGGGTGAATAGGCTTATGAATGTGTGTAAATTGGTTAGTGCAAAAAGTAAAGGGGACTATTTCCAAGTATCAGATGAGGACTTCATTCCCTACATGTAATTGCTTTTAATACTTGGATGCTCTTAAACAGTCAAAAGCATAATCTCAGGGTTACAGGACAACACAATTAACAGCTATAGTATGTTAATTTAAAATACTTTTTGACTGCCTCTAAGGATAAAAACCCTTTGAAAGCAGTGTAAAAGATACAAACCATATAACACATATTATGAATGGGATTGGCAGCCAAAGGGTACAGTATGGACTGTTCCTATTCAGGATTCTCGCCATTTAGGCCCCTGGTTTTCTATTTTTCCCCTTTCAACCGTCAGTCTGCATCCTGCGCCCACTGAGCATGCTCAGTCCTTATTGGTCTGTTTTGAGTATCCCCTCCTCGCCTGTCTACGGAGGGCAACTTGCCGCTCTCCACTACCACCAAGGTGTGTATCGTACTGACAGGTAAATTTGGACAGGATTGTAGCCCTTAACCGATAGTTAGATTCTAGGGTGTGGTCTTCGAATGTGAGTAAAGCAGGGCAGTGTCATATACACCAGGCCGGCGTGGGAGGGGGTATCTTTGCTCTTGATTAGACTTCTAAATATTTGTCCCTATTCATATAGGGTGGAAATCATCTGCTGAGTGTTCTTCCGTGGACTGTCCCTTTCCTGATGTCATTGCAGTATTTACATGGTCCTATGGCTCTTTCAAAGGCTTCACTGAACCCGCCTGTCGTTTCATATCGCTTTTCCAATGAGTTTTTGGGGAGTGTTTTACCTCCCGATGACAGTGGGTGGGCGCTCGCTGCTGTTGAAGACCGCAGAAGTGCACGTAGGTACCAGAGCTGCCTAAGGCAGCGCATCGCTTTGCATCATGCCTAGTCTCGCCCCCGCCGCCAGCTGAGACTCAGGTGAGCTTCCACCACTGCACGACTGCCTGGCTCCGTGGGAAGCGCTAAGAATTCTGGGAAATGTAGTTCCCCTCTCTCCTGCCCCTCTTAGCTTTTAGGGCAACAGTAAGCCATCAAGTCGATCCCAGGCAGCGTGGCTCATTTACACTCCTCGTTAATCAGTATCCGTGGCTTAGGTGATTTTTTAAAAAATCACCTATCACCACGGCAGAAGGAGCGACATGAGTCTTGCTCTCTTATCTGAAAAGCAGGACCATACCTCCCTGCATGCCCCTCCCACCTCAGAGCTCTACATCCGCTTTTCTCCTGCCCAAGACCCTCTGGGGCTTGTAGTCTTACCCTAGTATTCACGAAGGTTTCAACGCTGCTTACGCAAGGCCGTTCTTTGCACCTCGATGGTCCGCTACGCTACGGAACCGGCGTAAGGGCCCGGTTTCTGGACTCTGTGAGGAAAAGGAGGGAGGAGGGGGGTTGAGGGTTGGCTCTACTTTGGGGTTGAGGGGGAGGTAAAAAAAGAGAGAGAGAGAGAGAGAGTGTGTGTGTGAAAGCGAGACGGGCACACACTCACACGCGCGCGGGCGCGCGCGCATAAGGAAACGGCTTCCTGAGGAGACGGGTGGGGCGGGGTGGGAGTCGGGAGTTAAAGTTACTCGGCCGCCCGAGGTGGTAGGTGGGCGGTCGGGGTGAAAGGAAGAAGTACCAAGACGGGGCTGAAGCAAGGGAGCGCGAGCCGGTCAAGCAGCCAGCAGGTCGCCGCCGCCGCCGCCGCCCGGGCGTCCCCTCAGCAACGGTCAGTGGGAGCGCGCGCGACCCTCGCGGAACGGCAGCGGGGGGGGGAGCGGGGGGAAGGGGTGAGAAAAGGGGAGGCTGGAACGCCAATGGGAAAGCGCGCGAGCGCCTCGGAGAAGGGGGAGGGGAGCGCGCGCCCGCTCGCCCCCGCCCGCGCGTGGAAGGGTCGTGCTGAGGGACGTGCGGGTGTGGGGCGGGGGGGGCTAGGTAAGGCTTTTCTCCCCCCACCTTTTTTACGGGCAGGAGAGAAGGAAGGGAAGAAGGCAACGCGAAGAGGAATTTCCTGGTGCAGGGTGGGCTAGAAGCGTCTCAGGAATAGTCTCAGTAATGAGACTCCCTCTAAAAATTCTAGATTCCTAAAGTGCTGCACGTCTAGGTACTGCATGAGACTCTTACCATTTAAAAAAAATAGTTTTGAGGTATCTAGGACCTCTTCTCCCCGCAAATCTAAGGAGTCCTCACAGTAGGGAAATGCCTGTGTCTGTGTGTGTGTCGGTGTATGCACATACTCATATTCTCAAATGAGGGAAATGTGGAAAACAGTCTTTTAAGGTAATCTTCCTCAAATGATGCTCTCCAGATGTGTTGGCTACAACTCCCATGCTGCCTGCGAATGTAGCTGAAGACCTCTTTAATGAGCATCAGGAGAAGAATACTTGTCTCCTCTCTTGCTAAGGCTGCCCAACCTTGTGGCTTTCCAAATTGCCTTTCACTGTTTAGTAGAGGACCCACTGCTCTTTCTGGGGTTGAGCCTGGAAAACACACGGACAACCCTTTCAGCAGAGGGTTGTATTGTAAGTACTGGCACTCCTCTTCCATTATCTTCTCTTGGTTTGAACAAGTGTTTTCACAACTTGCCTTTTGGCAGCTTACAACTGAGATAAGAAATGGAAACTAAGACTAACAAAGTTATATTGCCAATAAACCACAATTAAATGTCATAAAAACATACCTCAAACAAACAAAAAGCCCACTTAACTGGAAGGCACTAACTACAGATCTGTCCCCTGCAATGAAACAGTATTTAGAACCTGCTCATAAGCAGGCAAAGTTGTGTAGGTGTGGGCAGACAAACTTTTCTTGGGTGGCAGTTTCATGGTTGAGTCATTACTTGCTTTGGAAATCAGGATCAAGTCTAAGGCTAAGTAAATTGCCTCTGTTCTCCTTCCTTTAATCAGGTAAAGGGAAAGGAGAAGCAGAACAAGAATAGTAGCCTGAATAAGGGAGAGTGTCGCTGATGCATAAAGGGCAGGTTTTAACTTTACAAGGAGCTCCATTTTTCTTTTCTACCTTGATGAACACGTAGGTCACACTTGTTTTCAGCTAGAGCGACCCTGCAGAGATTGTTCCTTGCTGTTTTTACTCTTTCTGGTATCTCCTGTGAAGTAAAGGATAGTCTTGCCTAAACTCTTGCTTTGTTGTTTGCTTCCTGCTGAGAAGCTTTGACATAGTAAGAGAGAATAAGAGTCCCACTTTTCTAAATATTTGTGGTGGGACTCTTACTGGGCAATCATGTAATGCAGCCATCATGTGGCCTTTCCCAATGTGGTATCCTGCACTGGTTTCAGGTTGGGACCGCCTTCAGACTCCGCCAGCATGGTCAATGGTTTGAGGTGATGGGAGTTTTAGTGCCAGCCATATTTTCAAGTAAAGCTGCCCCTTTGTTTACTTTAATATGACTGATTAAAACAAAAGTCTTCATATTCGTTTCAGGGGCATGTGTAATTATGAATGAACACAGACTTGAAGGAGGAAGCTCTCTCTCCAACTATTTTTTGTGTATGTCTGAAAATTACTGAGTATGTTGTTCTAGGAAGATATGAATGGCTCACCCTCCCCAAATGTTTCCTCAAAACAGTGGGAAATCAGAATGTCCTAATGACCTGGATACACCCTGCAATAAAAAGCTCTTGGAATTAGTAAGTTGCAAGCAAAGTAGGATGCACTTAAATATATATCTGATTGGCCAGGATGTTTGTGATTAACATCACTTTGCATGCATACATACAAGGAGTTCTCAGTCATTTGAGACTTTAAAACATTGTTATCCTTTTGAAGCTTCTTGGTGATGGCGGCCATATACAAGTACCTCAAACATATTTTTTAAATTAGAAGTCAGAAACTTATTAGGGTTACCGTGAATCCTTGTGCTAGTCTTTAATGAATTGCATTAAAGTTAAATACCACACCAAAGGTAAACAACATCCATTCTGAAGAACTGTACAGATCCCAAACATGAATGGCTTTAGCTTCCTAAATCCAGCTTTGAAGTAGGGAAGTGATGATGGCACCAATATGAGAGGCACTGGTTTGAAGCGGAGTATCTTAGCCTAAGGTCAAGCAGTGACTCAGTGGCAGGATCATAAATGGAATGTAAGATTTCTTGCTTTCTTCTCCTGGAAAATACATGAGGATAAGTTGTCCAAGGAAGACTCCAATTTCTAATTTGGAATTTGCAGTCAATGGAAAGGTCATCAATATAATGTTTGTCCATTTTTCTGTTGTGTTTTATACCTCATAATATTCTAGATAATATTCTGATAAGTAATAATATCCTCACATTTTGGGTTAGTACAAACTGCCATCAGAAAGCTACTTACCTTGCCTATGAATCTTTATAATTCTTTTAAACAGAAAATCTGATTTGCCTTATTTTCTTGTTAATGTTGCAGAATATCTGATGTCAAATAATAGTGCACTGTAAAAGGTTAATCAGTGTTGTTTGATTGTTTTTGTGTATGAAGACCCTGACCAATGTAAACATATTTCACTCAGTTTATACATACAGCAACAGCCAAAGCAGTTTGTGTGTGACTGTTCAAACTGAAACACTGTGGTACTTTCAAAAGTATTCCCAAAACGCTTTTCTTGGCTTTGTACTAATGAAAAGCAACACTGAACTTCTTTACTGTGTGTGGTGTGGTGTGGTGGTGTGTGTGTTGGAGGTGGGATTTAGTTGGTTTGATGGTTCTTTAGGGGGGGAATCTAAAAGCAGCAATAGCATTTTAGTTTTATTAGCCAATAGAAGATGAGTTATGGTGAACTTGGAAGTTTCCTCAATACTTTGTGACATTTCAGGTGCTCCTAATAAACATAATATGCTATTGCTGATTTTGGATAATTTTAATGTTGTGAAGGTAATGTTTTGCAGTCTACCACTGTAGCCAGACAGGAACTTTCCAAAATGTGCCCATTCCATTTATGCTGTGTTGGCCTTCTTGCCAATGCTGGGAGATTGTCAGTGATTATCTGAAACCAAGCTTTTTCTCCTTTTTCATTTGAGTGGTCAAATGAAAATGTATAGGTATTGTGGAATTGCATCCTTCTAAGATAATGTGTTGTGTTATGGTATTAAGGCATTCTATAAATGATAGCAAGAGATCTGGATATGATTTTTTCTTGTTGGGGTGTATGTGTGTTTGTTTTTGCTTAGTTTTGTGTTATTGTGTGCATTGTATTCTGTCAAGTCTTTTGTCTTAAATTAATTTGGGGTGTGTGTTAGTTATTGTTGTTTTGGTTAGTTTTGAGTATTGTGCTTATTCCACTTTACCAAGTCTTTTTATTGTTTTAAATTGATTTTAGATGGTGATGAGAAACCCTGGGGGACAAGAGGGTGCCCCCCATTAGTGTGTAGAGGGTTAGGGTGAGATAGACTTGAGTGTCAAAGCTCATTTTTCACATGTAAGATTAAATTGACTCCTGATGTGAGTGTAAAACTGACATTCATTGAAGTATACAGTTAATGTTTCAAATTGCTTCCCATGTTTTGAATTAGTATATACAGTATATCACAGAAGTGACTACACCCCTCACATTTTGTAAATATTTTATTATATCTTTTCATGTGACAACCCTGAAGAAATGACACTTTGCTACAATGTAAAGTAGTGAGTATACAGCTTGTATAACAGTGTAAATTTGCTGTCCCCTCAAAATAACACACAGCTATTAACGTCTAAACCTCTGGTAACAAAAGTGAGTACACCCCTAAGTGAAACTGTCCAAATTGTGCCCAAAGTGTCAATATTTTGTGTGGCCACCATTATTTTCCAGCACTGCCTTAACCCTCTTGGGCATGGAGTTCACCAGAGCTTCACAGGTTGCCACTGGAGTCCTCTTCCACTCCTGCATGATGACATCATGGAGCTGGTGGATGTTAGAGACCTTGCGCTCCTCCACCTTCCGTTTCAGGATGCCCCACAGATGCTCCATAGGGTTTAGGTCTGGAGACATGCTTGGCCAGTCCATCACCTTTACCCTCAGCTTCTTTAGCAAGGCAGTGGTCGTCTTGGAGGTGTGTTTGGGGTCGTTATCATGTTGGACTACTGCCCTGCGGCCCAGTCTCCGAAGGGAGGGGATCATGCTCTGCTTCAGTATGTCACAGTACATGTTGGCATTCATGGTTCCCTCAATGAACTGTAGCTCCCCAGTGCCAGCAGCACTCATGCAGCCCCAGACCATGACACTCCTGCCACCATGCTTGACTGTCTGTAGGCAAGACACACTTGTCTTTGTACTCCTCACTTGGTTGTCGCCACACACACTAGACACCATCTGAACCAAATGGGTTTATCTTGGTCTCATCAGACCACAGGACATGGTTCCACTAATCCATGTCCTTAGTCTGCTTGTCTTAAGCTAACTGTTTGTGGGCTTTCTTGTGCATCATCTTTAGAAGAGGCTTCCTTTTGGGATGACAGCCCCGCAGACCAATTTGATGCAGTGTGCAGTGTATGGTCTGAGCACTGACAGGCTGACCCACCACCCCTTCAACCTCTGCAGCAATGCTGGCAGCACTCATACATCTGTTTCTCAAAGCCAACCTCTGGATATGACACTGAGCACGTGCACTCAACTTCTTTGGTCGACCATGGCGAGGCCTCTTCTGAGTGGAACCTGTCCTGTTAAACCGCTGTATGGTCTTGGCCACCGTGCTGCAGCTCAGTTTCAGGGTCTTGACAATCCTCTTATAGCCGAGGCCATCTTTTTTTCAGATCCTCAGAGAGTTCTTTGCCATGAGGTGCCATGTTGAACTTCCAGTGACCAGTATATGAGAGTGAGAAGGATAACACCAAATTTAACACACCTGCTCCCCATTCACACCTGAGTCCCTGTAACACTAATGAGTCACATGACATGGGGGGGGGGAGGGAAAATGGCTAATAATGCCCAATTTGGACAGTTTCACTTAGAGGTGTGCTCACTTTTGTTACCAGTGATTTAGATGTTAATGACTGTGTGTTGAGTTATTTTGAGGGGACAGCAAATTTACAGTGTTATACAAGCTGTATACTCACTACTTTACATTGTAGCAAAGTGTCATTTCTTCAGGGTTGTCACATGAAAAGATATAATAAAATATTTACAAAATGTGAGGGGTGTACTCACTTCTGTGATATACTGTAATACAAAAAATGCTCAAATATATGGAAGCGCCATAGTGTGATTGGACTATCAGGCAATACTGAAAGAAGGCATATGTTGGTGCCCCATCTTTTTTCCCCACTTCTTCCATATTTATTTTCTGTCCATCCCTTAAAAAGCCCAAGTAGTATTTGTGTATCTGTTTGGCTTAGACTAAGAATAAGATGGAGGTAGTGACAGATTTTATTTTCCTGGGCTCCAAGATCATTGCAGCCAATAAATTAAAAGACGCTTGCTCCTAGGGAGGAAGGCTATGACAAATCTAGACAGCATAGTAAAAAGCAGAGACATCACCCTGCCAACAAAAGTGCGTATAGTCAAGGCTATGGTTTTCCCAGTTGCAATGTATGGCTGTGAAATTTGGACCATAAGGAAGGCTGAATCCGAAGAATTGAGGCCTTTGAGTTGTGGTGCTGGAGGAGACTTCTGCGAGTCCCTTGGACCGCAAGGCGATCAAACCGGTCAGTCCTAGAGGAGACCAACCCTGACTGCTCTTTAGAAGGCCAGATACTGAAGATGAAGCTCAAATACAACAACAAAGAGAAAGATTGAACTAAGACCTGGTTTGCACAGTTGCTACACTTATGCAAACCTTTGTGATTTCCTTAAACTGGTAGGCATGCTCATCACTTTTGAATACTCACTACCTGAGCATGAGTTGTTAGGAACAAGAGTCCACTTAGTTCTTTGTCTGACCGGGAGACAGGCAGCACCAGCAAAGTTGGGTTACACCTACGGTAAAGAGTTTCTTTTTATTAAAAGTCTTTATAAGCTGTTGTGAGCAAGAGCTCATTTCACTGCAAGTTTGGTAAGTTGTGGTAGCTGCTACCATGGCTGCCTTAAGCAACCTTTTGACTGAACTTTCAACAAGATTCTGTTCTGTTGCATTGGTGTCTGTGGTTTCCAGTTCTCAGGTTATATTAGGTGCATTTACCTTGTCTTCCTATGCTAATCTCACAGTGAGGCTGGTATTATAGCCACATTTAACAAAAATACCAATTCTTGTTTAATATTAGGCCACTGTTAAAGAGGGGAAATGGTGTAGCCTTGCTTTCTCCAAGCTTTTGTTCACTGAAGGTTGGGTGAAGGGAAATGGTCACCAAGTGCTGAACTGCTCTTTTGTGTCACAGGAAAGAGATGGCAAGAAGTAGTTGTTGCATTGTTGTTGTTTTGATGAATGTGTTAAAGCCACAGCAGCTTTCTTATATCAGTGTGAGACAGGAATATTAGATCTTGTTTGCAGTTGGCACTAAGAAGAGGTCTTTGAATTTCATTTCCCATATTTGAGTCTTGTGTTGTCCAAGAGTGCTGCTGTTTCAGTGGAAAGCCAAGCTTTGACAGCAGTGATAGTGCATGTATATTGAGATAATTAGAAGGACAGACAAGTTGACGTCTGGCTCAGGGGCAGTGTATATTTTCTGCTTTAGATCCAGGTTCTGTAGCCTTTCCTCTGATTTTTTCCCTATTCCTGTATGTCTTTGGCATGTGGTGTCTAGTGCCAGTTGCTGGTTGTAAGCTGAATTATGAGGAGAGTTTTATTTATGATAAAGTGTGAAGCATTATACTCTTCATGATATTCATGGCTGATTTTTGAAATGAGAAACTTGAAAGAATAGCACCCTCATATTATTTTGCTTTGATTTCAGTCCAAGTAAATTGGAAGCATTTCATGGAAATAAAAGTAATAAAGGAAATACAGGTGCTTAAGTTTTACAGCTGCTTAAACTAATTATATTTGTTTGAATGCATGAGGCTGCTCTATATGAACAAATGTATTTAACTATGGACACATCAAGTCATCTTTCCCCTATCTGCTTCCCTTTAGATATATTGAACTGCCCCATCCTTTAGTCAGCAGGGGGACACTAGACTGGAGAATGCTGGATTAATGGCTTCTGGTAATCCAAAGAATTGGTTTTGATATGTTGACAGCTACTCATTTTTTTCAACAGAGCCACCTAGGTTGCTGCAGAACTTGCAGTTTTGCTGTTACTTCTTGTTAGTTTCATTTCACACTCACACACACACACACACACACACACACACACATATATATAAAACAATTAAAAGTTTGCATTCTCTCACATACTTGTTAGGGATAATTTCCTGCACAACTTTAAAACTGCCAAATTCACATAATGCTGTATTTGTAGGTGGCACGCAATCATTTTTATTAATGAATTTGGGACATGAAATTTTCTGTGGAGAAATAAAGCATTGGAAAATTTTCCATTCCACCTTCTTGCTCAGGACCTTCTAAATCACTCTGGTAATTCTTATGCTAACCCTGTGTAATCCAAGGTTCAGTTTGGATGCCAAGAAGTACTTCCTGACAGCTAGGACCCTTAGGGTATGGAATGGGCTTTCACGGGAGGTGTTTGAGGCCCCATTGGTGAGGGTGTTCAAGGACAGGTTGGACATGCACATGGTAGGCATGTCATGAGTGGAGCTGGCTGGAGCCAGGGGAGGGGGGGCAGATTAGATAGCCCAGAAGGCCCCTTCTGACTCCTTCTGTTTCTCGCCCCTTCTGACTCGCTCTATAGGTGGCTTAATAGAGTGCTGAGGATTGTATGGGTTGAAATTTGAAATTGGAATATTTACCTTTGGAGTCATATACTTCACTGCTACACTGCACCAACTTCAGGACAACAAATTTGATGGCTTCACCTTGTCCAAAGAGCAGCATTCTGGCTTAAGCCTCTCTTGCAGACTGCATTTTTCCATGGAGGTCTCCTAATTACTAGGCTACCCCTAGCTATCTCTTCCAGAGATAAAGGGCTTTACCGCCTATTCTCTGGCTGTTGAAAAATCTGTCTGCCCCCATAAAATAAGGTTTACAAGGAAGGTAAATCTTTAGAGATACTCTGCCAAGTGACATATTAACTAGCTGTTCTGTGCATACAACATTTTACGGATAGTAATCCTTATGTAATACTAAGTATTAATTGTTTCAAAAGAAAAGAGAGAAGGCATATGTAAAGGAGAGTTGCTTATGCTTGCAAACCTGCATTCTTCTATTTCTTTCCATTCCCATCTACAAAACAATAGGAAAACTGACAGTTATCTTGCTCTTTCTCCTTCCAAAATGGGTTGAAAAACCACTCCAAATATTAGCAGTTAGTGTCTTCAGATCTGTAATAGAGCTTTCTGAGTAATGAGAGGAGAAAGTTGTTTGCTTTTGGAATAGGGCAGTGGTGTCTGTATAAAGGAGATAGTTGTTTCTGGCAACTGAAAATAGTTATTTCTGGCTTGAGGCAAGTTAAGTCTACTTTGCTGGGTGGGTCAGTTCATTGCAACTGTGTGTGACTGGACTTAATATTCTTACTACTTTTTCTAAGTAGATTTTCAACCTTGTTATTGGCAAAGAAAGTTAGTGGAAGTTCTCAGCTTATGGGGTAACTACAATACACACCAGAATAATAGGTAACTTTAGTATTTTTGAGATCATGGTATACATTATCAGGTACCTGCTAATATCCCACACTCCAGTAGGGGATGACTGGCAAAAGCCCCCTGAGGTTGCTCCTCTTCATCATTCCAACCTGTTTCCTCACCTGTTTGTCTTGCTGATATTTTGAAGGAGGAGAAGTAGAAGCCACTGCCTACTGCTGCCTGTCAACCAAGTGGTAACAGTGGGTAAGAGGATGAGGAGCAACAGCAGGGAGAGGCAGTGTAAAGGTAGACTCATTGAGGGAAAGTTCATTGAAGGTTTCATTCCTAAGAACCTAGAGACCTAGTGCCACCGCAGTTTGAGAAGTGTTTAAGAATTTAAAATCTTAAACACTTCTGTCTCTAGAAACCAGAAATATCTAAGGTGGTGGACTTTTCAGAACAGATGTATATATGCATGTTATCACACTTTCAGCAACTGTGAGTTGCTGCATTCTCTCTGTTCCTTTTAGACCTTTTGAGGCAAAAGAACGTTTTTCAAAATCCATCAATGTGGCTATGATGAGGAAAAACCACACCTGCTGTAAATGTTCACCTCCTGATCTCTTAAAAGGACAGAAGGCATGACATATGAGTAAATGAACACTTTGCCACCACGGTGTTCTCAGAAACAACTCGACTGTAGAACCCTGATGAAGCTGCCAGCTGCTGCTCTTGCTGGGTTTGGCGTTTTCTCTCTTTCTCCATCTCACTGCGCCACACCTCAAACTAGTACTTATGACAGGGAGGCCTGTTTTCTACTCACCTAAATTGCTAGTGATTCTTTCTTTTTTGGATATTTTATTAGTATCTAAATCAAGGCTTAGATCAACTTTGCATTGGTGTTTCCCCACTGCAGGTTGTGTTGTGTTCCTGAAACAGCTTCCACCCCTGTTCGTGACCCTACTGGTTCTCTGGATGGGGATAAGGCCTTTTGCCACTGGTTCTCTGGATGGGGATAAGGCCAAAGACTTCCTGTCTCCAGGTGCATATGTATGGGCCCCATGCCTCCATCTCATAGCAGTTGTAGCACCTGGGACTGGAAAGGTTGAGCACCTTTACTCTAGAGAATGAATGCTTTCACAACATTGGTTCTCATTTTCTTCCTCCTGTGTCCACTTGTGCTGTTCTGTTTGCCTTTCAGAACAGTCCACCATTAGGAGACTGTAGTTATTTTCTATGTGCTGCTGTCATGACTAGAGTGTTGCTATGGGAGCAAATAAATGCCTTGGGCCAACCAGCCCATGCAAGGAGCTTTGAGTTATATGAGTTTTAAGTGGCTTGTGATAAAAGGGGAGAAAGGCATGGAGTCATCTGAGGTTCTTTGTGCTGCTTTACCTGCCATTTCTTCTCCTGCTTGGCAGAAGGATTATTGAGCTAATGAAAGAAGAAAAGCTAAGGCTAGGAGTAGGCAACCTTTTTGGGCTGTGGGCATGTTTGGCAAATTGGGTAACCATTCTGGGCAGCACCACAGAATGACTACCATATGAGGCATGGCAAAGGACCAGTAATCTGCCCAAAAGGAGTAGAGGTGGCATATGAGTCCCAACCACTAACCCCTCAGCTTTCAGTATCGGCAGAAACCTATTTTGCATGGAAGTGGGAGAAAGGTGGCAAGGGTAGGACATCTTGGTGGGCATCAAGGTTTCTGGGAATACATTGGGCTTGTGGGTACCACTTGCAGACTTCTGTGGCTCTTATTGATCTTAGAAAAATTTGTGGTCCAGAGTTATTCTGATTTTGTACCATTTTGAACAACTTTGGACTTTAGGTAACATCCTTTTTTTTGCATGTTCTGTGACATTTTGCTAGATCTGGGTTCTGGTCCCAATTTGGTCATGAAGCTAACTGGGTGGCTTTGGACCAGGCACTGACACTCAGCCTAACTTACCCCACTCTGTGTGTGTGTGTGTGTGTGTGTGTGGGGAAAAAGTGGAGAGGAGGAACACTGTGTAAGGCCCCATTGCTATTTTGCAACAGGAAGGATGGTATGATATAACATGATGATAATAATAGCCTATTTAAAATTCTTGCTACTAGTAATTCCCAGGGAACCAACTGCTTCCTCTTCCTTTTCTCAGAAAGATAAAGTTACTAACTTGTTTGGTTTCACTGCTGCTCACACCTGCTGTCATCACACATTGTTGGTGCTACTGTCTATCCCTGCGCTAGAATTATCACTTTAGGGCTTCTGGTATTGCTTGAATTTGCATGTTGCTACTTGCTGAAAAGTACCTTACTTTCAGGCTCTGAAGCCTTGACACAGTTCCCCTGGTGATGTGCAGTGCAATTCACCCTGCAAGTGCTTGCAGGATGAGGAGCAGACCTGTAGGTACCTGCAAGGATGGGAGTCTGCTCAATCACGTGGCACAGCTGGAAGCTCTGGAAGGCTCTATTAAAGGCTTTCCTGCACTGTTCAGTCTTTGCCACAGCAAGACAGGGCCTTTGCAATGACTGTATGAAGTTCCTGGTACTGCTTCCAGACCTGCCTCATTCTCAACTTCACCTTGACTCCTCCCAGTTCTTGCTTGTGCCCTTGTATTCAGTCTGACCCCACATTGTCAGGTGCCAGTACCTTGCCCTGACTTTGCCTTGCTCCTTAGGGTGCTTCTCCTTGCCAGCATCTGACCTCAGCTTGCCCCTGGACTCACCCTTACTTCTGACCCTGCATCACCTTGCCAGTATCTGATCTCAGTTTGTACTTAGACTTTGCCTTTGTCTCTGGGCCTCTTGTATCCTGCTAAGACCTCTGTTCCTCTCTAGCACCCCTAGTTCCAGTGTTTTAGATGTAGACAGCCACCGCCTGTGTTCTGGTGCTGAAACTTACTTTGGCAAGAAGAATCTGTTTCACCCACTGACTTTACTGACTATAATCACCCTCATACTTGAAAATGTGTGCCGTCCTTTTTCTGCCTATCTCGGATGTCCAAATCTTGCAAGATAGTTTAACATGCTTTTGGAGTTAATCTGAAGCAGTTGTAGAACGCAACAATAGAACTCTCATCTTGGAAGGAAGTTTATATAATGGGATCAGCCAGAGCATAGGGAGAAATAGAGTGAGACTCCAACTTAGCTCTGAAAGTAACTGGATGATCTTGGGTCACTTGTTCACTCTTAGACTAATCTACCTCACAAAGTTGTTAGGAGTATCTTATAGATGGGAGAGAGAATCATGTATGCTGCCCTGAGCAGCTTGGAGGAAGGGCACGGTAAATGAGTAATATAAAGGAATGCCAAAAGAATGTTCATACAGCAGTTGCACATAACTCACTTGGAAGACTTGTTTGGACTTCCTTGTCCTACTGTCTTTGCTGTATACTGATTCTCAGTTAAATAATGCCCTTCTCTGCCATGTTCAGACCATTGTGCATAGGATTTCTTGGAATCCTCTTTGGATCACCATGTAGGAGAAATTGCTAGTTTGCTCAGTTTCACTGGCGAGCATTTTCTTTTACTGAGTTGTGGTGTGCTTGTGTTGGGAAGGAAGGAAATGGGGAGAAGGCTTCCATTGCTTTTCCTCTTGTGTGTGTACACAGTTCGTAATAGAAGTGTTCCCTCCCTTCCTGTAATGTCCACGCTACCTTTCTACCAGCCAGAAGCTGTATCAGAAACACCAGACCTTTCAAATCTAGGACAGTAGGTACAAATTAGGACAGTGAAATAAATGACCTGGGAAATGACAATATTCAAATACTGGAATCAGAAAAAAGAGGTCGTATTAACTACTGCTTAAAATGCATTGTAAAAATAACAGTTCCTTTCTAGTAAATTGTGACAAATGGACATTAACATGATTGTGACCTGCTGTGGTGGAGTAGACAGCTCCAAAAGAACTGGGTTTGGATTCCTGCTGATTATTTTATCAGCTTCAATTCTTTTAAAAAGGGGGATATTCATGACCTATTTCATAGGTTTATTGAGGTAAGTAGTGCCTTTAAGGATCTATAAATGATCCATAGCAGTTGTGATAGGAAATATGAATCTTGCTATTGCTAATAGGAAAAGCTGTTTTATACTGCCAAAATTTCCTGAGATTGGTTGATGACAAAATAATGAGGAAGAACAGTGCCTGTTCCTACTAAATTTATACATGCAGGCACTTGCTCTGATGTAGTTAATGGAGATAAGAAATTTATGTCCTAGGAAGCTGGGTCATCTTAAGTGTGTACATGTGTAACTTGCCCCATTTTCTCATTCCTTAGGAGTGTATAACATTCCTTTTTTGAGGGGGGGTATATTTTCCCTTCATGTATTTTCTTCCTTCACTTGAATATTTTTTTCACCTACTTGTGTAAAGGTATAGCTTGTCCAAGGGTGAACAATAGATGAAAAAAGCAAATATGTATTTTTTAGAAGCCAAAGATTGCAAATAGAAATCTCTCAGATTGTTTCTGGTAGATGATTGGGCTTGCTAAGCTTGCAAGTGCAGGAGAGAGTTTTGTGATTGTGAAACAGGCATGGAAAGTATTTTTCTGTGTCTCAGTGCTGTCCTGAAGGAGGAGCAAGATAATAATAAACAGCCAGATTTGATGCTTGGGTGGTATTCTTGGGAGAACATTTTGAATAATAGTAGTTGGTGTATAGAGTCATTGATGAAGGTTTGCTTTCCTAAGTGCTTGGGTGATTAACCTGCAGCCTTAGCTGGCAGTTCTATTGCAGTTCATGTCTCAGCTTGGAACAGGTAAATTATCCAGACTGTAGACACATTAAACTCAAGAATGTCCCCAGCTAAATCATAGAAATATATCAACTCCTTGGTACTCTGGGTGAGTTGAAGATGCAGTTGAAGGCAAAAAACAAGCTGTTAGCATCAAACAAAGGTAAATAGCTCTCTTTGGTCTTATGCTGTGGTGGTGGTGATGGCAGCAAAGAAATCCCACTTCTTTGTCATCATGGCATCTCCAACCTGCAGTCTGAACTGGTGCAGCCCAGTCCAATTCTCACCTCATTCTTGTTTGTATATGCACCCAGACATTCTTACTTTATAGCCAGGGTAGCTGAAGTTTTTTTTTTTTTAAACTACACCAGTGAACTTGGTCTGCTGGGTGGTGTGAATGTTTCTTCCTGTTTCAATCGCTTGTTTGTATAGTTCATGCCCTAAGCTATTTCCTTCATGTTAACAACATTCACATCTTAGAATTTTTGGCAACACTTGGTTGCTTTAGAACAAGCCGCATCTTATGCTGCTCCATTGGCTTCCTTTATCTGTGGATATTAGCTAACTTATTAACATATATTCCCTTTGTTCTTCTGAGCAGCACTGTTTAAGTACTTTAGATCTTGATCAATAGTACACCTGAGATTGATATCAGGGATGGAGGGATAGGGAATCCCAAAACTTAAATTTCTTGAGAAAATTAAAATTTATGTTAAACTTGAAATATTTTTCAGCATTCCTGATCTTAAAGACCATGGCAGTTTTTTTGGTTTTCTTTAAAAAGACAGAATTTGGCAAGTTGGATATTTTACATTATAGGCAACCCCTGAGTTACAAACAAGTTTTGTTCCTGAGCATGTCTATAAGTCTAATCCTGTAAGTTGGTTCATGTACAGTCAGCCCTCCACATTCATGGGGGTTAAGGATACAGGACCGCCATGAAAGTGGATAAACCATGACTATCTCTAGCCCAGCCCCCACCCCACCCCCCCACCACTGCTGCCTCAAGGAGATGCTGGAGAGATTTCCCTCTCTGGATGAACGGGGCAAGAAGGCATGCTTTGGAGACATCCTCACTCCCCTTTAACTTCCCCTCTCTCTATGGTGATGCTTTGGAGGCCCTCCCTCTCTCCAGTTTTATCTCCCCTCTCTCTGTGGATTTTCCACAGTAGGCCTTTAACTTGAATTATTAATTAATAGGCTTTGTGGCAGGTTGAAAGTACAGGTTGTACATAACTCGGATGTTGATAACCTGGAGACTTCCTGTATTTTTTTGGATTAGTTTACATGAACAAACCAATTGATACCCAATTGTTTCAGTAGATTTATTTATTTATAATTGCCCCACAGGTAAAACTCTCTGGGCAGTTTACACAGTCCATAAACAGATAATAAAAGTACAATAAACAGATTGGGATCTTCTGGTATTTTGAAGGAGATCAGTAATGATCTGCCAGTTCTTTATTTCAACATGTATGCCTTTTGCTCTTGGGTCCACTTTGTTGGATCTTTGGTTCTACTGAAAAAAACTCTTGCAAAGTAGATGCTGCAAGAATGAAGACTGTCCACCTCTGCTTTTGACAGAATCTGCATATGTTTTGAGTTGAAGTTTGCCTTTCGCTACTTTGTGGTCAAATTTGTTTGGTTGCCTCACATTGCCGGATTTAAGGCAAAAGAAGAAGAAAGCTGAATATGGCTCTTAACATTGTAGGATCATTTCAGAAGTCAAAAGCACTGATTCTTGGTGGCATTATTGGTTGGGGCATAGCACAGGATTTAGCCCAGGCTGTTCTTTTAGTGTATAGAGTTTGGAAAATCATTCATGAACACTGAATCATAGGCAGCCAGCATAGCAGATATCCTAGAGAGACCATGCCGGCCTCTTAGTCATGTTTATCTCTTGGCTGTAAATGAGCAATAACAACAATGCTACTTTGAACAGACTGGCACAGCCTCAGATGGGCAGGTCTGCAGTTTACCCAATCAGCACCCAGTTGTATCAGACAAGAAGAGCCATGCTGTCATTGCCAGGACAGCGCACAAAGACTGAGCTTTCTTAAGCAACAGGGCATGTCTGCCTGCTGTTAGGAATGTCAGGTTAAAATATTAATAAATGTACAGAAACAGCCTAGTGCTTGCTTAATGTCATCAGATCAAAGCCAGCTCAAGTTGAAGCACCCTGCAATGCTACTGGAGGCTGCTTGTGCTCAGCAAAAGGAGTTCTGTAATGAAAGCTGTACAGAACAGAGCCAAGCCCAACATTGACTGCGTTCTAAAAAAGTACTCTGAATATTATTTCTATACAGAGGCTGACTGTAAAATGTTCCTCTTCTTAACCGCCCCCCTTGCTTGACCCCTTTTAAACATACAATTCTAGTTCAAACAGCCTCTCCCCTGCTTCTGCACAAGAAAAAAGGCTATTGCATCTCTTTGCACCTTCACACACACATTTTGAATAACAACCTTGGAACTGAAGGGGACCAATAATGGTGACTATTTAGAGAGCCAGCAAGAGCAGTTTAGGGACCTGACATAACTGATGTTGCTGTTACCCCTTTGCTAAACAAAGCACTCAAGCCAGCCTTGTGCATGCTAGCTTCAGCTACTGGACTCTCCTAGCAACTGTGGTTAGAATGTGAATTACTGATGGTCTGATCAGGGAGGGGCTTGTTGGGTAGATTGGACTGGAAGGAATCCGCCCTCTATGTCTTACTTTTTAACTTTTCCTTAGAGAGGGAAGGCACAGCGGTTGACTGTGAAAGGAAGATTACCCAGAATGGGACGTTTTTCTGTCTGCTTCAGTTGTGGATATTGATACCGGTGCAGGGAAAAGGAGAGAGATGCTGAATTGTAGGTTATTCCAGTCTAAATTCACTGGAGAAAACAGTGCAATGTACTGCTGTCTTACAATACATGTGAACGGTACAGAACTCATAGGATTGTTCTCTGTGGGTCAACCAAATTCATGGTTTAGAATAACCATATTTTAGAACCATATTCATGGTTTGAGCTTTCAGATATACAGGCAAGTTATGTGCTAAAGAAAGTTGTCTTCTGTTTATCATCTGCTGAACACTGCCATTTCTATGACATAGCTGTCATATCTATGGTTTGCCATTGTAGATATCACACAATTATAAACAATACAAACTGTGATGTGTGATTGCTGGCTTGATCCCAGACTGCCTTGCCAACTGGAACGTCACACCAAACCATAGTTAAACTTTCTTACTCATAATTTCTCAGGATAATCAAATTATCTTGGAGGCTACAGTTGCATGTGTAGGAAGAGAGATGATATATTATGTGTGTAGGACCAAGTTACTCTGTCCTGTAACAGGACACCTTCTAAATGGACTCCTAGGATGATTCCTATCAAATTATGATGCCCATTTAATAACATTTGTTCCCTGTACAGATTACAGCTCTAAGACTATAAAGTATCTGCCTTCAACAGCTTAAGGAATATTTATTGCTATAAACTGTTCCCTTTGGAGACCAGGTGAAACAATAAAAGTGTATCATAAGGAACAGCACCAAAAGGTGCCAGAAGGTGAATCTGTTGTTTGCTATATGTTTTCAGAGCCTGTAGATAGCATGGCCATGCCTGATTTTATTTTCTCCTCCCTGTGTGTTTGAGATAGCGGAGGAGGAAGATGGAGTGTGCATGCTAGAGAGAGAGAGACAGAGAGAGAGAGATCTGCTTAAATAGTTGCTATGTTGCTAATGAGCCAGACCATGCCAGCCCACACACACTTTTGTTAACACCACATGAAAAAAACATACACAATTGGCTAATAAACTGGAAAATATGAACAGCCCTGTTGCACCTCACTGAAATAATGTTAATTGGCTTAATAGTGCACAGACTTCTACAGTATTAGCTTTTTTTGTTTTTGTTTTTTAAGTTATGTACTCAGTTCTACTTAATCACTGTCTGCTTATTTAGATCATAGTGCCTGTTTGGCTAACACGAACTCCCTACTTAGAGAACTGGTCTATGAGCATAAAGTTTTGCTTCACCCTCATACCCCCTAGCCCACACAATCTCTTTCAACTATTTTTTTGTAAATGTTAAGTAGGACCCCTTTCTCTGTTTTATTGCAAGTTCTTCAAATATGAAGCATAAGGAGGGGCAAACGGTTCCGAGGAACTCCCCTCTCATCCATCCTGCTATTAGTTGGAACTCTTCAGGACTCCAGAGCTATGGTAAGCGTGAATGCAACCCATCACCATTGCCACAGTTGTCCAGAGGAGCTGTTGTGACTGGTTAAGGGCTTTTGCAGTCCTTGTCTGCCCTGTGTGGGAAACTGACACTTCGTGGCACTCTATGACACAAGACTCAGAAATGCTTTGCATCCAACTCAGCCTGGACCCTACATCACACTGGAATCCATGGGCTCCTTTGTAGCAATTAATTGTGATTGCTTAAATCAGTTACAGCAGTGGTCCCCAAACTTCTGGGACATGGGGGCAGCATTAGCGTGCCCAATGCCTAAAGAGAGCCACATCTTAAATCAAAATGTAGCACAAGTATTAACCTACTGACTCAGATCAAAAGTAAACATTCAGAGGTCAATGAAGAAATGTTAACTTGAATGTAATAGTTTTTGGAACAATACTGTGGAATTCTTTATTTAGCTTATCCCGTCATTGTGATTTTTGTGGCTATTTTCTGTTAGCCAGGGCATGAATATCCAAGTCAACATTTGTGACAGGCATGTAAATATAATGTAAAATGTCATGTAAATGTTCATCTGTAAGTATCGACCTACACTTGGATTTCACAATTTTCATCTTGGAAAAATTTTGTTCAAGTGCAGTGGTACCTCAGCTCACGAACATCTCAGTTCACGATCAAATCGGGTCGCAAACAGAAATTTCAGAAAAAAATTGCCTCAGGCCGCGAACTCTGCATCGGGTGACGATCATGATCATACTCATCTTCCCTGCATGGGTGTGATCATGGTTGTGCTGGCCGGGGGGGAGGGGGGATGGCTGCGATCGCACCCGTGTTCCCCGCGCGGCCGCAATCGCTCCCATCCATGGCCAAGATTGCAGTTGCGCTCGTGCAGGGAAGGCAGGCGCAATTGTGGTTATGTGGGCGGGGAGGGAGGGAGATGGCCATGATCTTTGTTGTTCTTTGTCACTTTGCTTCAGATTTTTGTTAAGAAAAAATAGTTACAGAATGGATTGACCTTATTTACATTGAACCTTATGGGGGAATTTGACTTGGCTCACGACCAATTTGGGTCATGACCAGAGTTGTGGAATGGATGAAGTTTGTGAGCCAAGGTACCACTGTATGTATGTGGTGACAAAGACACTAGATTGCCTGCAGCAAATTTCTTTAGGTTGATAAATATATCAGGTAGACTCCAATAGAAACCTAACAGACTATTTTCTTTGTAAATGTCTCTGAGATCATGATGTGTTTGCAAATCAATTAGTTCAATCTGAAAAAAAGTTACTTGCATCTTCCAGTGCTAATTCAAATGGATTCTGAAACATTTTATTTCATTTCTATGCTTATGGAAATCAGTGAATCTGTTCTAGAATTCCACCTGCAATAGGTCCAGTGCTTTGATGTACTTTTCGACATTCAATTCTAAATTCCCATTTAAAGGCCTTGCTGAAATCCTGGTAAACCACATCCACTGTGTCCCCTGTGTCTAGCCACTTTGAAACTTTGTCATAGAATTCCACAAGGTTTGTCTGGCAGGACTTGTTTTTGCAGAAGCCGTGTTGCATGGCCGCCAGCCTCCCTTCCCTATCTAGCATCACTAGATCTCTCGCTAGTATGGGCCTTTCCATTGTTTTTCCTACAGTGGATGTAAGGCTCACTGGTCTTATTTCCCCATGTCCCCTCTACTAGCCTTTTTGAAAATTGGGACCACTGACACCACCATCCAGTCCTCTGGAACTTCATCTGCTCTCCACGAGGCCTTAAAAATGGAGGCCAGCGGGTGTAAGAGAACCCCTGCCAACTCTCGAAGTACTCTTGGGTGTAACCCATCAGGGCCCAGTGCCTTTGTAATGTCCAGTGCCCTGAGGGGCTCCTCGAATCTGTGCCCCTAAGTCCCTGGCCTCATCTAATCTTCTATGCGGATCTATCCTGTCCTGCTTTGGGAAGAACAAAGAGGCAAAATAGTCATTTAGCATCTATGCCTTTTCCCTCACATTTAATTTCAATATTTCTTCATTTATTTATTTTATTTATTTATATTGCGATTTATATCCTGCCTTTTTCCGACAAAGGGCTTAAGGCAGCTTACATCTCCTCCTCCATCTTATCCCCACAACAGCAACCCTGTGAGGTAGGTGGGGCTGAGAGTCTGTGACTGGCCCAAAGTCACCCAGTTAACTGGCTCCATGGCCAAGCGGGGACTAGAACCCAGGTCGTCTGAGTCCCATGCTCTTCACCACTACACCACACTGGCTCTCTCTTCATTGATTCCTGCAACTATACCAGTTTTATTTCCTAGCATATATTTTGCACCATCAGCTATGATGCTTTTCTATTTATCCCTTCTAAGACCACGATTTTCTACTTACGTACATACTTTCAAGAATATGTTTTCTGCAGTGGCAGTTTCTGTCAAATGCTGCAGTGTACACAATTCTTCTGGACTTCTGAAGTTGGAACCCATCTTCCTGATAAATATTGGTAGCTGAGCAGCGTCTACAATGTCAGTACTCCTAAATGCCAAAGAAAAAACAAAACTTTTTGCCTTGAGAATCACCAATATGCAGCTCTTCTCCTAGTTCTTCAACACACCTATTGATTGTAGATGCAGATAAACTGACACAACTGACACAAGACGCCTTATCAGAGCACATTTTCCCCATTATTTAACCATGCACTTAACAAATTCACCATCAGTGAGTGGCCTTCCACTCTCAGCAATACACTGAGCAACATGATAGCTGGACCTCACAGTCAGCAGGTTCTCTTCACTGTGCTTTCTAAAACTATTTTGCAGCAAAAACATTGCCTTTTAAAGAGAATGTATCTTGTTCACTTGCTCCTCTCCTTGATACATTGAGCAGCTCTTGTGAGAAGATTCAGAGTGCCTTCCAACATTGTACTCCTTTAATATGGAGACAGTTTCAAGACATACCAGGCAAACTGCTTTATGCTTGTTTAAAACAAGTACTCAGTACTCCATGTGCCATTAAGACACAGTGCTCGTCTACCATTTTTTCTTTCTGTTGTTTCTGCACTTTCTTTTGCAGAAACCTCCTTACAGAATGTATAGCAGGGCAGCGGTCACAGAGTTTCAATATTACCCTTGAACAAATAAAAATATGAGACGTGTAGTTTTAGGGGTCTAACCCTTATCCACGCCATTCTGGCATCTGTTGGCTGAGGGTTTCCATTTTGACCACGGCACAGAAGAGAAGAGACCCCTGCCTCTGCAGTTCTCAGGAATATGGGGCCACATGCACAGGCTAGGAAGCATTTTAACAAATGGATTATGACTCTGACCTACCAGGTGGCAGAGTTGCAGTCCTTAGTACATGGATTACTATGAGATGTATTTCTTAATAAACACACTGCCTTGAGGTTTAAATCTCACTGCTAATACTTTACAAATTGGGGACCCTCCGAAAAGGGGCAGGTAGAGAGAAAGAGGGAATGGAAGGGCAGCCTCCCACCTGCAGCAGGAGTGGGCGGGAGAGGAGAGGCAGAAGCAGGCAAGGCAAAGAGTCAGAGCGACCAGCTCTTGTGGAGGAAGGAAGAACGCTCTTGTCTGAAGCAGCAACTTCACCAGTAAGCTTGGAAGCCACTTGCAGAGGCCTTGATGGGTGGAGCCCTAGAAATGTTCAGTACACAGAACACCTTCTTTCCTTTTTGCAAAAAGGCCTGGCCTTTACTCTCCTTTTCCTGCCTCTTTGCAAAAGCAGACCAGGCACCTCATCCAGGCAGCTGCTGTATCTTCCTTGCGCGCACACATGGCTTTTGACATGGTCGTGCCTGGAGAGGGGGAGTGAAAAAGCCACGTGGCAACGGGTACCTGAGCTCTGCTGGCTAGCAAGGCACCCCAGATGGCCAAAAGGCTAGTATGGAGGACAAGAGCAAGAGGGGCTGCCAGAAGGAACCACAGAGACCAGAAGGAACACTGTCGCTGCTGTGTTTGTTGTAAGAAAGGGACTGGAAAAACAGCAGCGGATTCTATGGCTTGAGGCAGGAAGAACAGTGTGGGGCGGAGGGAAAATGCCCTGAGGGTGAGAGCAGTAAGCAAGCAGGTTGGAGGGCAACACAGAAAGAGCTTGGGGCTGCAGGTTGACAACCCCTGAGTTACAGGTTTTGTATGAGTTGTGTGGGCGCTTGCAGAAGTCTACATTCTGGTTTTAGGGGCCTTTTATTTATCTGTGCTCTGCTTGAGAGCATACTGTTTACTTACATTTTTAAAGTATTGTCAACTGACCTTGGTGCTGATCAGGTTATGAATACAAACACTACTCTTTTATGATGCTTTCTGTGTTGAAGATGATTTCCACTCTTCCTGAATGTTTGCAAAGTGTGAGTGGTATTAATGCAGAGCTCAAAATCTTGAGGATTTTCTCCTCTGAGTTTGAGATTATAGTGTTTGGTTCTTCAGAGAATCCTTAAGTGCTTCTGGCAATTGGCAGGACATCTAGATTGTTTTGCGCTAAAGATCTGCAGTTCAGCTTCCTCTGGTCTCTAAGGCTATTGTCTGGAAATGCTCGCAGCAGTGGCAGTTGCTTTATTTATTGATTTTAAAAAATAATAATTACACCCTCTGTTTCTACATGGTTTTCAATGTGGATTACAACATAATTAAAACAGTATATTATAAATAAAGCCATCATGTAAAAACTGAACCTTAGTAATAGTAATAGGTACAGACTTAGAGACAGCAGTGGAAATTAGCAAAATCATGTTAGAAGCCTATACCCCTAGCAAGCATCCAAAGATACACTTCTGATAAACATTTGAACCAGTTGGTTTAGATGTGGGAGTAGGCAGACTTGCAGATACTCTCTACTCCAGACTCTTTTAGAGAATTTCAGGCTAGAACCAGCACTTTGAGTCCTAGTTTGACAGAGACTGCCAGTCATTACCGTTTTTAAAGAATGGAGAAAAGTTTTTTTTTCCTTCCTTTTTTCAGTTAACAGTCTAGTGGATCTATTCTGAAACAGTTGGTGTTTTCTGTTGGCCTTTATAAGGCAGTCCCTGATAAAGCACATTCTAATAGTCCAGACTAGATGTTACTAAAGCATGAATAACTGTGGCCAGACCAACTGGGGCTGCTTCTGTCCATACTGCTTCCTTCTGGCTTGGCCATAGTAACCAGGATTGACCTTCCTGTTCAGAACACACACACACACCCTAGTTGAAGCCTGCAAATAACCCCCAACCCTTGTAGTCTGATGCTTGTCACCATGAGTGTGATAATGGGGGCTGCTGAGGGCCCCTCAGCAGCCAGTGCCTCCATCTGGTGTGCTTCCACTGCATACAAAGGCTACTTAGGTAGACCAACTGCTTGAAGAGTTACCAAAGCTGGATTCAAACTGAAATGGTTCATATCTGTGAACGGCTTACATCAATAGGGAGGAATGCTTGAATATTTAGTTCCCAATAATAGAAGGACATGTTATTTAAATGCCAGGTTAGATATGGAGCGACAGCAGTAGGTTACTTCTCTGGGGCTAACTAAAGCCTGATGGATAATCACCGGTTGGGTGACTTGGGTAGTGAAGAACCAGCTGCATGCAAACAATACGTGACTCTCAGGTGACCTGAAGGACCCTGGGCCCTTGCAGCAGCCTCACTGTGAAGCATGGGGCTGCTCTCCATAGGTCCCTGAATGACCTGCAGAGACTGAAGCAGAGGGAAGGGAGAAGATAAGAGGTGCCAGTGAGTGAGCCATCCTCTTCAAGATCACCTCCATGCTATGATAAATTGTTGAAGGTCAGCCCCAAATTTTGGAAGATGAAACGTCAGCTTGAGAGGAGAAGAAAGCTTTCTCTGCTACTTGACTTCCCTGGGTGGCTGCAGTGGGTGGGAAGGGAAGTCTGCTTTTATGGCACGGACTGAATGAATCCCTGCTGCTCAACTCTATTTTCTTTCCATGGAGAACTTCAGTGGACTTACTGCCTAGTAGATGTTGGTCAAAGCATGACATCAGGGAAGTCCAGGAAATGCTACTTGAATAATTCAGCCTCTGTATGTGAACCATATTGCTTCTGTCTCAGATGCTATACTTGAGTGTTACTGTATTGTGCTGATTGTTCGTAAGCCACTTTGAGAGGCTGCTGAAACTATAAATATAAGTATTCTGAACAAACCATGACTTAGTCTTGAAGCTTTATTCCTTTTGTGGTCATGCATGTGAGCAGCTTTTGAATATTGTTCAAAAACAACTGCCTCCTGGTATAGATATTCACTCCTATAGATATAGATATTAGAATATTTAATTGTAGTGATGTTGTTGGAATATTCTGATACTCAAAGTTGCCTTGAACCCAGGCCATCTGCTCTGGAAAGCATAGGAAGCAGACTATTTGTCCAGCTAGCCTTTGACAGGCAATGGCCCTCTGGGGTCTTTGGCAGAGGTCCTTTACACACCTGCTATCCGATCTTTTCAATTGGAGACATCAGGGACTGAACTGGGACCTTCAGCATGCAAAGCACATGGAAAGAACAGAAGCAGAACAATGTTGCTCAGACCAAAGGCCCATCTAGTGCAGCAGTCCAGTCATACAGTGACCACCTAGATTGCTGTGGGAAATCCACAGATAGGACATAGGTGCAATAGCACTTCTGCTCTCATGTTCTCCCGCAACTGCTGACATCTACCACTGGGCTATGAGCCTTCCTTTCCTTGATTTGAAAGATGTGGGGACAGGCTGTGATTGGTTAGCTATGAGGCAGGAGGCAATGTACACCTTGGTTTCAGAAACTGGTCCTGATACTGAGAAGGCGGTCTCTGGCAGAGCCTTGATGATGCGTGGCTCCTCCAGGCACCTTTGGACTGCAAGGGATTTGACTTCAGGAGTGGAAAGTGGATCTATCCCTGCTCAAAGGAGAGACTTCAGCTGTCTGAACTGGCTGCAGATGCAGCTTCTGGCTTTGGTTAACTACCGCCCTGAAGGAATTGAGCATGGCTGGCTGATTGGCTTGTGTGGCTGGACTGGCTGCCTCAGATGAGATGTCCCTCCCCCTTGACATGCATTGTGAGAGGCAAACTCCTCTCTCTTTACTTGGGAGCATCACGTCTCAGAGACTACTGGATAAGCAACCTCTGTGGTGTATTTATCCCACCCACAGGTGTCTTTAATCTGATCTAGAGTACAGAATGACCTGCTGCACTGTTTGTTTCTTCAGTGCTTTTATTCACAATCAGTGATGTGTGTGTGAGAAGAAAAGGCTGTTTGCTGTCGCCGCCGCTGCCGTGGCTGCCACTGCCTTTATCTGACGAGGGGCCTTCAGTGGCTGGGATTAATTGCTTTTTTTTCTGGTGGATGCCCTTTTGAGAAAAAGGCGAGCTTCTTGCATGGGACCAGAGAACTTCGCCTGTCTCCCTTCTCTTAGTCTGTTGTAAGTGCTTGCGTAGGGGGAGGAAGGGAGGGAGGAAATGGCTTAGAGAATAGGAAGGAGTAAATTGCTTCATAATAGATCAGTTTATTTGTTCTAAAAATCCTCTTGCAGGCGTAATTAACTGTAACACTTGAAATGTAGTAATTATGCATTAAAACCACAAAAGGAAGCAAAATAGGTGCTTAACTATTTGTTTCTATTAGTTAAATCCCCCATTTGTCTTTTTCCATTGTTATTGCTGCAACATTGGGTCTCCCAAATTAGATTAACTCAAGCAGTGATTTATTTCTTTATATGGGGAGGGCTAATTCTCTCCCCCTCCAAACACACATTTCCTAAAGCCGTTTTTAATTTTTCTAAGAGTCCATTTTCTGCAGTCATTATGGCTTGTTAAATATTTAGCAGGTCTTATTTTGGCATTTCAAGTCTTTGTGTGGCAAGTCCTCTGTCCCCCACAAATTTCACAATCCACTGAACCCACAACTTTGGATGCTTTTCATCTTTACAGCCCTGTGCAAAACAATATATCAGAATACAAACAGTACTGAGGTAGACATATTATTATTATTATTTAAAGCCTCCGTTACTTGACCTGTTGGTTTTCTTTTGGCATGGAAATGATTGTGATTAAAGCATCACCTGGATAAATACACCCTCAAACAAGTACAAGTCCCTTGTACTTTGGAAACAATGACGGAAGCCAATTATTTGTGGTATTTTAATATGCAAGAACCTTTACTGTTCTTGCTGACCTACAAATCTATCCTATCCAAGAGGTATTTGGCTTGTTCCCATTTTAAAGATAAGGAATGTGAGGATGTGGGCTGGTGCAGGTACAATGCAGCCTTCCCTTAAATATGGCCAAGGTCTTGGGCTTCGGGATTACATATGTCCTTTTCTTCCTGACCTTTCCTCACTGGTCTTCAACATGGTTAAATGTTCTCTCAGACCTGTTGTTAATTTTGGTGGCGGTTTGCTTTTAGTGGGACATTTAACCGGCTTCAAGCCTTGCTTTGAGATCCTGATTAAGATTAAGCTCTGACTGACATTGGCTATGTTTAATTGAAATCTCAGTGGCTGGGTTCACGCAACATGCTCACAGCTGAGTGTGGGTTGAGCATGACTTGTTGAACTATCGGGCTGTTATATTGTATGAACCCAGCTACGCTAACTGGTTCATTAACCATGAGCAACTGATGAAGAGAACCCTTGGCTTTTTGGGTAATGAATCGTAAATTGTTTGTGGTTAACAAAGGTTGGTTTATTAGCGCAGCTGGATTCACATAATGTAACATCCCATAGTTCAGCCACAATCCATGGTTCAAAAACAATCCACACTCAGCCTTGAGTATGAGTTGTTATATTGTGCAAACCCTGCCAATCTTTAACCATGGTTAAGGTCGTTTTCTCACAAATGAAAAAGGAAGGTAAGGGAGGTCTCTACCACGTCAGTTTTAAGGCAGCTGGAGCTTTCAAGTATGCTTCATTGTAATATGATTTTTTGTGTTAACCAATTCAGTCAGTAAAGGATAATCTCAATGTTTTTTGAGAGTAGTGAAGGGGAGAGAGAGTACTAAAAGTCAATAAACAAAAATTATCATTAATTTGTTAGAAGGAAAAAGCCAGCAATAAGAATGATCTGCTGTTAAGGCTGAAACACTCTGCCTTAGTGCTGGGTTAGACCAGTAATTTTAAAGCCATGAGTCGTGTTTCTCTAGGGAATTGTAAGTATATGTATGCACAGCCTTAAAATTATAAAGTATGACTGGTTTCTAGGCTAGTGAAGATTTAGTAACAAATTTTAGTTTACTTTAGCCTAATACGTGAAAGGGTCCTGTGTATGTGTCTTGGCTGAATGAACTCCTTGTTCGCTTCCCTGTTTTCTTCTGCATTTTCCACAAGGACTTGTCACAGTATAATGGTGATACAGTTGCCTGTCAGCTGTGGAGTCCTGGGTTCAAATCCCTCCTCAGCCATGATTGTTGGGTACATTTGGCACAATCTCAGCCTGGGCTACCTCACAGGGCGGTTGTGAGGATCAAGGGGAATGATCCTGAGGTGAGATACCTTGAACTCCATGGAGAGAGAGCAGGATAGGAATGGGAAAAGTAATCGTAAATCAAGAAATGCAGAATATTTCTAATTGCTTCTAATTACCTGCAAAAGGAAGTGCCCCTCCCAGCATGCAGACATTTCTTCCCTCTGGTCTTGAACATGTAGCAGGACCTTAATACACCTCATCTTGCTTCTGTTAACATGCTTGTTTCCCCTGTGTGGACCAATGGTGAGCAAAGACACAAACTTTTCCTTTTTTCTGTCATCTTCCTGCTTCAAACCCTTTCAACACTTTTCTGGACTTCTGCCATTATAAAATTTGTGGAACTTAGACCATGTGGTTTCAGATCCTGGAGATTCTCTGCATAACGTTTTATACGGACATAACAGATTTGCTAGACATGTGGCCTAGAAAATAGCCCCGTATTACTGAACAGTATTGGAGACTTGCAGCTTAGCTTGGGTTATCCTGAACCTATTTATAGATTCCCTTCTTCTGCACTCAGCTGTAGAGCTGCTCTGAGCAGTGTGAAAGGAGGCTTCCGGTTTTCTCTCTCTCCTGCGGCACAGTTGAATGCTCAGCCGTGGGTTCTGACTTCCTCTTATGGAAAGGGACAGGAGCGCTACATTTTGCTGCTTGCCTGGAACGCCACTTGTGTCTTCCTTAGCACAATCGGTTGAGCCTCAGTATGCACAGCTGCTTTTCTTTTTCTTTCTGTTTGGTAGGGCAGAGCTGATTGGCTTTGTCATTCTAGTTATAGCAAAAATGCCCAGGGAATTGTGGAAGGGGCTCCAAAGAGTTTACTGGAATTATTATTTATGTAGAAGTACAGCACTATGCTCCAAAAAGATTTGAACATTGTTTGCTCCACCTCCGTTCAGTTCCTGGTGTTTTGCTTGGTGGAAGCCAGGTTTCCACATGCTGCTTTCTTCTTCTTTAGAAAGGCAAGAGGGGGGAAAAGCAGATCTGGGCAGATCTTGGGCACTTCGATGCGCAGTCTGTTTCAGGAAGCACCATAAGTGGGAGGAGGTAAAATAAGTGAAGGGTGATATAGCAAGACTTTGAAGGGAGGATGCCACTCGGGCAGCAAAATAGCACTATCTTAATCAGTTAGCCCAAGGGATCAAAAAGTAATAACATGCAACTTTGGTCTTTTTTTTAAAGTGCCATTTGTGGGCAGTGGGAAAATGTCTGTTTGATTGCTTCAAGCTTTGGTCTTGAAGCCTTCAGAGTTGAAACATGGATGGGATTTTAAAAATTTTGGCAGTTGTGCTTTAAAAAAAGCCTTTACAATAATGACAGCAATGTTATCAATACATACTTTATTTCCAAGAGATTTGGCACCGTGCATCGGCTCACTTGCTTGTTTCTAACAAGTGCGGTGCAGTGCACTCCCATGCATTTCTGCTCAGTGCTAAGACTCATTGAGTTCAACTGGCCTTTCTCCCGGCTAAGTGTGTATAGCAAGAGCAGGCAACCTGGTGTCCACAAGAGGTTTTGGACTACAGTGCTCAGGATCTCAGATTCCGGTCCCTCGCCGATTGAGGCTTATGAGGGACCGGAATCTGTTTGCTGTTTTAATATGTTGTAAGCCGCCCCGAGGCTTTGTTGCGATGGGGCGGCCTATAAATGTTTTAATAAATAAATAAATAAATAAAATGAGTGTTGTCATCCACACATCACGAGGACATTAAGTTGCCTATCCCAGATGTTCAGAATTACAGCTGTAGTCACACAGGCCTGTTCTACATATACAGAAAAATAAGTAGAATTCAGATGTAGAAAATAGGACTGTGCCACTTTGGAGTACAGGCAGGAAGAACGTGTTTTTAAATGTTTTCTGAAACTCCTTGCAAGGCAATGGTAATAGTTCTTTTTTGTTTACTTGCAGGATTTTAAAAAAAATTAACACAAATGATTTAACAGTGATTTTCTGTGGCCTGCAGTCTGCCAAGGTACTGCCTAGTGTGCCGCCTCTTTCTACTGCATATATAGACTGGGCCTCAGGTGTTCCTGGCACATATTCACATATATTCTTAAATGCAGGGATGGATACTTTGAAGGTGCTGCTTTGCCTTATCTTAAGCGGCAGACTTGCAACTCTGCTTTGGAGTTGTGCTATTCAACTCCAATTCTGTGTCTCCATGTGGTAATGCTGTTCCAGCTTGCTTTTCTCTTCCACATGGCAAATGGAACTCAGGGAACTGCTGAAGGTTCTGATAGCTCATTCTCAAAATACAGGGTACTAAATATGAAATAATGATCTGTTTCACATGTCACAGCAACCCCGAGTAAATGCAGCAAGAGCAATTTCTCTCTCTCTTTCCTTCTCATATTTTTAGTTTAACTGTACTACTTGTTCACTTGATCCTTTCCCATCCAACATAGATCCAGATAGTAAAGGCTTCCGCATCCCTACTTAAGAGACATGCCTATTTTCAGATACATATTTAATCCCCAAAGTTTCCCCCATTTTCAGAAAGTTTAACACACTAAGCTATGACTTGAGCAACTTGGGATCCACAAAGTGATTCTTAAAATGCTATGTGGCAGAAATAGTCATTTGGTTGCAAACGCGGATCGGCAGCTGTTGCAAAATAGAAGCATGTGTGCGCATGTGCCCATATGTGAGAAAAAGTGAGAAATGAAAGGTATGTGTGGGGAGAGGATAGACTTTTGCTCTACAGTATCTTCTTCCAGCTGCTTCAAGAGGAAATAGCACATGAGAGATAAATTAAATGCCTCTGCCGACAGGCTTCACCCTCCTCATAAACCTTGTGGATATATGCAGTTTTTCAGTATAGGAGGAGTGGCTGATTCTCAGACTTGTATCTGCTGTTCAAAATCTAGGCTCTTCCCCAGTGGGGAAGCAGTTTTCTTTAGCCTCTTGCTGTACTTTAAATGTAATATTGACATCTTCAGACATTTGGCTTAGCTGTGTCTGCTGGAGGATACAGATGATGTCCCCACATAGCATCAAGAACCCTTTGCTAAACTCTTTGGGGCACGTTCAACTGAACTGATCCAGTCTATAGTGAGGCCCTATCATTTTCTTCCATTATGTAAAATTCTTGTTTGTTTCATGTCATTATGCATGAGAAACTATTGTTTGTAGAGGCAATTACTCCTTATAATTACACTTGATTTCACAAGCCACAAGATTTTATCTGTAGATCAGGGCTTTAACCCCCCCCCCCCACAACTAATGCTAGGGACAAAATCCAGTTCTCTGGCATTACCTGGATGGCTGTGCCCCCCTCCCCCCTATCTGCTTTCACCTCTTTTTCCCAGTCACCAATAGTTGGTGGTTTCCTGGTCTTTGCACATTTTTCTTCCTTTCTAAAATGTGAACATGCCTCTTCTAAGATTTACTTATTGGCACCAAGAGTTTATTCCCATCTACTGGTAGAATGCCCCATAAAACTTCTCTAAGCAAGGTTGTGTGCTCCTTTGTAGATCCTAGGAGTTACGTTGAAGAGCCATGGCTCTTGCTGAAAGTTGTTGACTGTTTGCCAATTAGTTTAAGTTTGCTGTCTCCCTGCTGAACAGTTGAGACCCTCCAGCTGTGTTGGACTGTGAGCTGTCATCTCCAGCCAGCACGGTCACTGGGAAAGGTTGACGTTTACAAACGGGCACCAGGCTGGGGAAATCTGACATATGCAAGCCGGTGTCATATAGGTCTCTCTCTTGGTCATATCTTGGCAGAGCTGGTCCATGCAGATCTTTGGAAGGAGAGCAGAAAGCAGCAGATGGAAGGTGTACACATATTATTTCTTTTTTTTCCTTCTGGGATGGCTTTGTGCTTGCTGCTTTCTTCCATGGTGTTCAAAGGATATGCTTTTCTTCAGCATAGACCAGCTTCCTCTTCCATTTGGGTCTGTCATTGTCTGAAGTAGTTAAGGTGCACCAGTGTGATGTGGTGGTGACAGTGCTGGACTGGAACTTGACAGACCTGCGTTCTAGTTACCACTTGGCCATGGCGCTCACTGGGTGATGTTGTCATAGTCTTTCCACCTAACCTACCTCATAGGGTTTATTTATTTAATTAAAACATTTTTACCCCGTCCATTATGAAACACGCCTCAGGATGGCTTACAAAAGTTAAAATAGTAATAGTATTTATTTATTTATTTAAAACTTTTATATGCCATCACCACATGCCTTGGCATCTCGGGATGGCTCATAAATGTACAATTAAAAACAATAAAACAATACAAATTCCATAAAATTATATAAAAACAAAACAAACAAAAAGCGTCTGTTAACAATAAAAATATTAATTTTTAAAAGCAATTAAATAAAAAGGTTTTAACCTGGCACCGAAAAGAATATAAACTCGGCGCCAGGTGCACCTCTCCAGGGAGCGCATTCCATAATCTGGGCGCCACTGCAGAGAAGGCCCTGCTCCAGGTAGTTGTTCTTTTTATCTCTTTTAAAGAGGGCTCCCGGTGCAAAACCTCTCCTGCAAATCCTAAGGGCCATGAGGGCATGTAAGAGAAGAGGTGCTCCTTCAGGTATCCTGGTCCCAAGCTGTTCAGGGCTTGATAGGTTAAAACCAGCACCTTGAAATGGGCCCAGACTTCAACTGGAAGCCAGTGTAGCTGGTAGAGTACCGGCGTTATATGAGAATAACAATTGGTCTCTGTCAGCAACCTGGCAGCTCTGATCTGTACCAGCTAAAGTATCCGGACCATCTTCAAGGGCAGCCCCACATAGAGCGCATTACAGTAATCCAACCAGGAGGTTACCAGAGCATGAATCACCATTGCTAGACAGTGCTTGTCCAGGTAAGGGTGCAGTTGGTGGATCAGTCGAAGCTGTAGGAAAGCTCTCCTTGCCTCTGCCGCCACCTGGGATTCCAGTGACAGCTCTGGGTCAAGGAGCACTCCCAAGCTGCGGACCCTGTCCTTTAGCAGGAGTGCTACCCCATCCAGGACAAGGTCAAAGTCACTTACCTGAAACTGTGATCCACCCACCAACAGGACTTCCGTCTTATCTGGATTGAGGCTCAGTTTATTGGCCCTCATCCAGCCCATTACCTCGGCCAGGCACTGGTTCAGCAGAGCCACCACATCACCTGGAGTAGATGTAAACAAGAGATAGAGCTGGGTGTCATCAGCCCAATATTATTATTATTATTATTATTATTATTATTATTATTATTATTGGTTGTTGTCATGAGGGTGAAATAGCTTCCTCACACTGTGGGAAGAAAGGTAGGGATAGATATAAATATCATGTGCTGCTGATGATGAAGACACTACTATTGGGTGAGGGGTGTAGTAGAAGTTAATTATCTTTAAAGTGCAATCCTGCGCATGCTTAGAGAGAAAGGCACTGTAATTCCCAGCATTTTCCAGCCAGCAGTACTGAGCGAGAAATGTTGGGAATTGCAGGAGTTTTTTCCTGTGTAAACATGCAAAGGATTGTGGCCTTGCCCTGCGAGATACAGCTATGTAGGCATGTGTTGGGGAATAAAAAGGAAAATCCCTCCCACACTTCAGTCACCCTTTTGCCATTTGCAGACTAATTTGTGTAAATAGGCTCTTTATTGGGCCTAACTTTTTAAGACCTACAGGAAGAATGTTTCTTATCCCGCTAGGGCAATAGTCCCTTTATATTGTACGGGCTACTGCAGTTGGTTCTCTAACTTTCTCCCCCCAGTTAACTTTTTCCATAATGACTTGCTTGTTGAGGAAACCTGGTACATCTGCTGTGGAACTTCCTGCATGTTACAGAGGATTCTGGGATATGTTTTAGGAAGCTTGCTCAGCTTGCACAGTGCACTGGCCTGCCCTTTAGGAAGGGGCATGTGTCCCTCCACCAGTGCTCAGTGCCCCCCCCCCCCACTACTAAAGATTGCAGTGGATATTGAAGAGCAACTGGCAAATTGTCTTCTAGGGAAGTTTGCCTGCTGTCATTGATCTTCTCACACGGTTGTCCCCATTAAGCTTTCTAGTAAGCGAAGGGTGGGCAACTTGTGGCTCTCCAGATGTTTTGGGCTGCAGCTCCCATCAGTCTTAGCTAGCATAGCTAGTGGTGAGGGATCATGAGAGTTCTTGGCTAAATTTTCCGGGGGCGGGGGCACAAGTTGCCCTCCTTTGCAGTAAACTTCAGAGCTCTGCAGAACACGGCTTGAGAACTGTTGATCTTCCCTTTTCCAGCTTTCATAGAGAGAAGTGCTGAACTGGAGAAAGGAACGTTTAAGGTGCCCTTCCAGACTTGCGAATAGGACAACATACCCAGAGGAGCATCTTCCACTTTTCTCATCTCACTCCATGCAAGCAAGTTTGAAAAGGCTTGCTTAATTTTGAATGAAATATGCCATGTTGGCAATTTTGGGTACCATCTCTGTTTTTAACAGACTCTTAGAAATGTCATGTCATTGTTTTTTTTCAAAAAGTCATACCTTCTCTCTCTCTCTCTCTCTCTCTTCTCCCTGTTCTCTTGTTTTGTGTTTTTCTTTTTCCAATCAGCAACAGCTTCCCTTTCTCCAGTGTTGGGAATATTTACACCAATCCATGCTGCAGCTCCTCACTCTTTCTGGCCGACTGCTCGTGCCGCTGGCTTGGACCTAACCTAGGATAAATCTGGGCCCAACCGGGGTTGGGGGGAGCCATGGGCAGCTCAGCATCATCGCTGGCCGCCGAGACGGAGTCGGACCATGGTTTCACTGGCCCAACCTACCCAGGGCACCTGGCTGCAAGTTGGTATAGAAGTAGCCACAATGGCCCAGTTTGGGAAAGTGCTCTTATAACACGGCAGCATCAGCACATGACTCACCGGGCACGAAGGTAAGAAAGCAGGGGAAGGACCTGGATTGCATACCTCTCAACTTTGTTTTACACCAAGGAATGTGGGATTTAGCCACTGTGCCAGCAAAGACTGCAACAGACTCTCTGCTGACTCCCCATCTTCATTAACTCTGTATTTTTTGTTTTTGTTTTTAAAGCAACAACACTAACCAGCTGTGTGTGTTGAAATCTGCACTGCCCAGGGCTACTTCCTGATGTGCATGACATCGGAATTGGTTATTTAAGGCCTGAGATCTCAGGCTGGATCAATGTTTTGAAGACCTAGGTACCAACATCCAGTGTTAGGAGGCAACCTCATATTTGCAATGTGAAAATTTGCCTATGGAGAGACATTACTTTGAACTTCAGATTCATAGCTAGGCACCAGCATCTAATCTTTTCCCAGCTGGGGGATTCAGTGCCTTTATACATTTTTACACTGTGCTAGGTTGTTAGGGCCTGCTTCTTGTTTGTGAATTGGATGTAAAAATGGTTATCATATCACCAGCAAAGGATTGTCTAGAACTCCAGAATTTGAAACATGCTACTCATAGTTGTGAGAATGAGACTTTCCCGGAAAAGCTACTCTGGGCTCTGTGTACATAAACCTCTAAGCCCTTTACAGGCAAAGAAGACAATCTGGACATGTGACAATAGCCCTAATTATTAGTAGGCAGCAGGAAGCTTGGGATTGGTCAGGACTTGTTTAATGCAGTTTCAATCTATTTGTTTCAGCCATTAGCCCTAGCAAAATCAATATTTGCAGTGTATAGTAATGTAAGCAGTTTACAAATTACAATATACCTTGGCTGAGGACACAGCCTCTTTAACAAAGTCTGCACAGGTTCTGTCCGAAGCAAAAAACAAACTAGTTCCTGAACAATTGCCATATTTATATTGATAAGAAGGAAATGCTGTCTTTTGTTATTTGACAAAATGCAAACGTTACAGCCTTTTAAATTTCTAAAACAATTTCCTCACATACATAAGACCGAGGGCAATTCAATTAGTAATGTCCCATCCTAAATTTGATTGTTTCCATGGACACAAAACTGCAGTATGTTTGTTATCTGTTTGTTATACAGAAACCAAAATCTTGTTCTCTTGCAGGGAAATGTAGCCAATTCAATCAAGTCGGTCTTCTATTTCATGGTCCTTTTATGGCCAGCAGAGCACTTCTTGCACTGTGTGTTTCAGCCTCCATTTTCTTCAGCTCACACCTCCCAAATTCATTTCTGGACTTAAGGGACCCAGAGCTAGAGAATGTTCTCCAGGTCCAGATGGGAACATGGACACTTGTGGTCCTGATCTAGCTGGAAGACTGACATGGTTCACCTTCGCGTTGGGGAGGAAAGGCCCGAAAGGCACCTGCTGCCTCCTGATAACTAGGGTACTGTTTTTATGACAAATAGAATTTGATACCAAAACTAGGCCACAAGAGCAATTTGCTTTTCTCTATCTACATATTATCCTTTTGTGAAGCCTACCAGTCAAGCAGCTGGTTAGCAGATATTCATGCTTGCTCATCCCATCACTTTTCCCTGTGATTAAGATTTGATTTTTCAGTTGAGGGGTGGTGACTTGCATTTAGTCTTTTTGCAGGTTGAGAGATATGTTGAAAGCATCTACCAGTGTGCTGCCCGTGTAGTGTGCTAAGAATTTTAGAGCTTCTGAGTATTGCTTGCTTTTTATTCTTGCTTTTTTTTGCTGTACTGCTTGCTGAATGTCTATGTGCCTTCTTGAGCCCGTATGGAGACTACTGCCTGCTTGAAAACAATGACTAGCTTCTAAAGCTGCCTTGGCCTGGGAGGCATTTGCTCTGTGCTGGCTGTTGGGTTCACGCTTTTCCTGCAGCCCCAAAGAGTTTGCTGCTTACATCCTCTTTGGTGCCGAAATTTGTGCAAATGAATCGTATGATTGAATTCTTTTTCAATGTCGCTGTGGATTTTCTGTCACTGTTTCAATGGTAGCATCATAGCCCACCCGTGTGTGTGTGTGTGTGTGTGTGTGTGTGTGTGTTGGGTGACCAAGACATTGGTAAGGAAGTTTCTTATAACCTCTGGGAGTTTCATACAACCTTGGCTAGTTTTCTGCTATGCAAGTGTATTACTTTCCACAACCATTTTTTATTCTTTGTTTGAGCTTTTAAAACTTCCCATGATGGAGAGGAAGAAGCAGTGCATAGGTGAAGGAACAAGACCTTCAGAGATAAGCTTTTGAATAGTGGAGACTGAGATGGGAAAGGCATCAATTATAAACAGCAGCCGCTGACCGTCAAATACGAAGATGTATGTAGCAAGATTCTGTAAAAGATTTTTTCTTTGCACACAGCTACTTCAGATTCCACTGATAGCTTCAACTAGGAATTCCATGGTATCTACCTTTGCGTACTAAAATCCTTCAATGGTAAGGTGGCACATGGATGCCCAAGGTGGATGCCCAAGCTTGGAGTCAAAATTGCTACTTGTCAGGCTTTGAGGGTGGCCCCAGTTTGGTGATTGTAGCATATTAATGTGGTTAATGCATTTTCCAGCTGTATGTTCTTTGCTTTGCTTTGAAACGTGTTGGAAAGCAGGGAGGAAAAGCCAGCTTGCACTAGGGCTTTATCAAAACATGGCAATTGATACGACATGAGTGGCAGACATATCTCATCTAGGCAGGAATCCAGGAAAATTTAATTATGGACTATGGCTTTTATGTTGGCTTGTTTGCTCATAAAATCATCTATTGCATTTGGAATTTACCCTTGAATGAGCTCAGGGTCTTAGAGCCCATGTGGTGGCATAGTAAGAGCATAGAGTTCAAAAGTCAAGGAACTCATCAAATGGCCTTGGTCTGGTCATTCTGATCCTTTCGCTTTCTGTCAAGCCTACTCTACAGCTTGGCTGTAAGAATAAATTGAGCATGGGAAGAGTCTTGTAGCCACCTTGAGATCTTCAGAGAAAAGAATAGGCTAAAAGTCTAAATTAAAACACTGTGAAAAGGTTCAGCTTGAGGGATCAAGATCTCCCAGTGAGACAAGACTCTGGAGCTGAGGGCTCTCTTGTGCTACTATGATACTCTGCCCATCACAGCATTTGGGCTGTGAGAAGAGTTGGACATGTCTGTGCAAGCCTGCTTAGTCATTCCTTTTCTTTGGGCATTTTGTATCCAGGTATACCAGTTTTGTACAAGGACTGCTTTTTCCTTTTGCTTTCTGGTTGCACAAAATGATACTTACAGATTTGCTGTCACAGTGGAACCTTTTTAGGTTGGTCAAGATTGCACTGCTGAGCCTCCTTGCAAGTAGTTTACTACTGAAAGATCCAAAGATCCATCTACATGAAAGATGACAAGCAAAGCTGTTAGTGCACTGGCATTTCCCTGGGTCATTTTTTGCGGATCAAGTGTTTCTGACTCTCAATAGTTTAACAATTGCAAGTCAAATTGCAAGGATCTACAGGTTCTTGGTCCACCTAGTCCAGTACTGTCCACACGAACTGGCAGCAGCTCTCCAGCATTTCAGGCATGAGTTTTTCAAATCCTACTTCGAGATGCCAAGGACTGAATCTGGGACCCACACCCATACTGAAATATGCAAATTATCTCTGACGGGGTGGAATGATAAGTAATTGTCTCCTTCCCATTTCACCAGTTCAATCCTGACTCTAGGTGGTAGAACTTTTATGTTCTAGCTGAAAACCAAGCAAATACCACAATCCTGGAATTTGTCTGCTCTTCTTCTAGTAGCTTGACCATTCCAGTATTATCCTTGTGAATCAGAAGGGCAGATTTGTGGAGGTGGAGAGGGCATGTGAGACATATAACTAGAAGGAGCAGGTGATAAAAAGAGCAATGGATTCAGATTTTTTATCTAGAATAACTTCTGAGACACACACAACAACCAATGCATGTTGCATATAAATGTGTGGGGAGACTGGAGGACAGCATGAGAGATTCACCAGGAAGCATTGTGGGGATACCTTCCCTTTAAGCTAGACAAAGAGGACAAGAAACCCAGAAGTGCCTGTGGAACTGGTGGCATGCTACCTTCCGTGTTTCTCTTAGGGACTAAAACAACAATATGCTAATACCTCTGTGAAAACTAACTATACAATGTCACAGAGCTGTGAAAAGACTTTTAAATTCTTTAGAACTCTTCATCAGACTGCGTGTTGAGTAAAACAAAGTCATGTGGGTAGGGAAATATGGCTCTAATGTGTTGTCCCAGAGCCTAGAGTGCGTAAGAGTCTTAAGATGGCATTCAAGAAGACAAAACAAGATTAGCCTCATTAGGAGTGAGGCAGATTTCAGGATGTATGAAGGGGTATGGACAAAGGAGCAAAAATGACTGATCCTCCATTTTTATGTTTATAGTTTGATAATATTGTATCTAGTGTTGATTTTATCTTCACCATTAAGTTCATTGTGAGTTAGAAAATAGAAGTGAAGAAAAAGATGACAATCTTTATTTTAACAAGTCTGGAAATTACTCCTAGGTGGTACACTATACACAGAGTCCATAGAGGCCAGTTGGGGTATTCTCTTGTGATGGCGAGGTATTTTGCTCTGTCCCCACTATGCTTCTCCCTGTCAAGCCCCATTTTCATGTGACAGAAGTTCATTATGATGCACCACAGTGCTTCTGATTTTATTTCAAGGCAGGTGGAATGGCATATGGGATGCTCTTTGATACATGTCCCAATTAGGGTGCACAGACAATTCTTGTTTTGTTTCAAACAGAAAAACAAATAAACCTTAGAGGAAGGAGTTTTGCTCCTGCTAACCTGTCTTTTGATTTACATTTTCAAAGAGCTTGGCCCAACAGGAATCAGGTCTTGTTTTTGTGCAGTCGGTCTGAAACTGGAGATAGACTTGGCTTTTCCTGTGGAATTCTTATCATTCAGGCCAGCCTATGAATTAATCTGCAAGTCTGGCAAAAACATTTTTGACCATTGTTTTCCAAGTATTCATTAGACTAGTGTTGTGCTGAGATTTCTAGGTAGAGCAAGATAAGGGAGGAGATGTTGTCCAGTTTCTGTAATAGCTAGGATAATACAGGTGCTGTTAAACTGTTGGGAAGTCATCTTCCTTTAGCTTGGAGACTAAAGGAAGACATAAAGCAGAGACATAAACCAGAGTGCTAATTTGCATACGTACTGGTACATCATTTGTGTGGTGTGGTATAATCCTAGGCCCCTGCCCATGGGTGTATTGTGTTCCTTAACTGATGCTGCTCAGCTAAACTTGACTTAAGACTAGAAGCCATTGTATTAAAGAATGTTTTGTTTTTTAGAGATAATTCTTTATTTAACTTTAGTGTAGAAAATTAATCTTGTTCATTATATTTGTATCCTGCCTTGACTCCAAGGGCAGGGTACATGATGTCTTATCTCTCAGCTTTTCCACTTCAATGGAAGATCCCAAGCTCCACTTGAAAGATTTTTTTTTTTTTTTAAGATTGTACCTCCAGGCAAAAATGGAACTCCTTTTTTCCTTTTTAAAGAAAATAATACCAAATAATGTGAAAATCTAGGGAATCCTCTGTTCTGAGATGAGGGAGTACTCTGTCAGGATTTCAGATCTGCAAAGGATCCAAAGGAAGCATACAATGTATTAATAGCAAACAGGTATTTCTAAATACAGCAGTGCTAAAGGGCAGCCAGAATAGACCAATTACAAAGGAACAGAGCATATACAGAGTGTTTTATGGCATTGATGCCACATAGGCATTGCAGGGAGGGGAACTGAAGTTTGAATGGATTATATACAAAAACAACATAGAAACACACAAGGAAAATACAGAAACATTAAGAAATGATCAGCTAACATTATAACACCTCGGAAACTTGAGTAACAAAAAGAAAACAATCAAAAGTTACAGAATTTAACAAGTTTCAATGTTTGCTTTTACAGTCTGAGGTAAGAAATGCCATAAAGACAAAGAGTAAACTGGTTTAGTATTTAGATAGCAAGCCCAGGTTCTAACAAGAGACACATGCCACATACAGGTGATTAGTGAATTGATACATTTTATGGATTAGAACTGGTTATGTTGTAACTCCCCCCTGCAGGCAACTGTGCATTTAATTAACTGACTGGTGATTCATCCTGAGGCCCATCTTTATTCCCATAGACAAAGCCTGGATGGAAAAGCCTGAACATTTGGGGGCTGTAGGAAGGAAGGCAAATATTTCTTTAATTCAAAATATAAAACTATAACTTTTACTAGTACAACTCCAACAGCTCCCACATTGAGGACTTGTGGTGCTAATGTGCTATCTTTGATTCCTGTGAGCCATACGAGTTTGAAACTGATGCCATCTTGTTTTCTCACTTTCTCTATTGGGAAGTAGAGCTTTCATGGCAGAGAGAACGGGAAAACTCTGCAAATGGTTCTTTGGCTGCCTGTTTTTTTGGCAGTACAAAGACTGTAAACATTTGAAAAGTGGTATATCTTTCTTGCTCTGCTGTCTGTGGTGCGTGCCAAAGTGAAGTGGTGCCAAGTACCAGGACATTCGTATGTGGAACAACAGCTGTGAGTGGCCACTGTTAATAATCATAGAATGGTAGAGCTGGAAAGGGCCAGAAGGCCATCAGGTCAAGCCCCCTGCTCTGTGCAGGACTCTAAATTAAACCATCCCTTTCAGATGGCTGTCCAGTTGCATCTGGAATGCCTCTGGGGTGGGAGAGCCAGCCCACAGTCTCCTGGGATAATCCGTTGCATTGTCATTACTGCTCGAAGAGTCAGGGAATTTTTCCTGATACTTAGCTGGAATCTGGCTTCCTGTGACTGGAGCCCATTTTTCCATGTACTGCACCGTGGGATGATCATGAAGAGATCTTGTCCTTTCTCCTTGTGATAGCCTTTCAAGTACTTGAAGAGTGCTATCGTTTGTTTGTTTATCTTAATATTTATATACTGCCCCATGTCCTTTATTGCCAAATAAATAAATAAATGATAAACGTCTTTGCTCTGGGCAGTTTATGAGAAAGTAAAACCAACCATAAGTAATATTGACCAGGGCAGCATGTTAGATAAAACTGAAATGAGAATTAATATGGGAACGCCTGTCAGAAGAGATAAATTTTTAACTTCTCTTAAAAGTGGGATTTGGGAAATCAGATGCATCTCTATAGCTTAGGGGCAGGCACTGAAAAAGTCCTCTGGGTAGCTGGCATTAACTTGCAGGGGCCGACTCCAGAAGATTGTCCACAGAGGACCCTAGCTGGCAAGGCGGAAGGTGCTCCTGAAGGTATTTTGGACCCAAGCCATGAAGGGCATCAAAGGTAATTACCAACACCTTGTACTGCATCCAGAAACATATTGGCAACCAGTGCAAAGGCCCTAAATTAAATACTGTTGGCCTGGATCTAATATTCTTTTAATTTTCTTGTAAACTGTCTGGGGTTTTTTTAAAATATAAGACAGTATAGAAAAACTTTAAATAACAAAATGCAGACTTTAAAGTAGATGATACGTAGTCTTTCCATGATGTCCCTGTGACCAGCTTGGCTGCCATGTTTTGTACTAGTTGCTGTTTCCAGAGCAGGAGCAAGGTAGAGCTGCATGTCGAGTGCATTGCGGAAATCAAGCCTAGAAGTTACCAATGTATGCACTGCTGTTTCTAGGAATTCTCCTCCTGGAAGGGATGAAATTAGCAAATCAGCTAATGGCGATAGAAGCTGTTGTCAAGAGTGTCTGAACTGACATCTGAATGGGTGGATCAAGTAGCACCCCCAAACTGCAAACACAGTCTTTCAGAGGGAGTGTGATCCCATCCAGAACTGGTTGACTCACCTGTAATCTTGGATTTGGGCCCTTAGTAGCAAACACCTCCCTTTTGCTTAGATTCAAGTTCAGATTGATTTTCTGCATTCAGCCCATTACCGATTCAGGTATTCATTCAGAGAGGAACCACTTGCTGAAGAAGCAGATGATGATAAGGAGAAGTAGATCTGATTTTCATCAGGATGCTGATAACATCCAGCACCACTCCTCCAGATGCTCTCTCCCAGTGGCTTCACGTAGATGTTAAACAGCATTGGAGATAGAATGTGGGTGGCTCAGACCGCTCTCCAATTTACCCCACTTGGCAGGACACCAGAAGGAGTGATAGTTATAAGGCAACAATCTCCTCCTCCTGCAACAGTATTTTATCCTGCCAGTACCATATCACCCGGGGGACTGCAGGTGGCGCAGTGGTTTAAACCGCTGTGCTGCTGGGCTGGTTGATTGAAAGGTCGCCGGTTCGAATCTGCACATGGGGTGAGCTCCCGTGCTCCGTCCCAGCTCCTGCCAACCTTGCAGTTCGAAAGCATGCAAATGCAAGTAGATAAAAAGGTACCACTTCGGTGGGCAGGTAACAGCGTTCCGTGCACTTCGGTGTTTAGTCATGCCGGCCACATGACCACGGAGACTGTCTGCGGACAAACGCTGGCTCCCTCGGCCAGGAAACGGAGATGAGCACCGCCCCCTAGAGTCAGGCATGACTGGACGTAACGTCAAGGGGAAACCTTTACCTTTACCTTTACCTTACCATATCACCCACTGCCTTGCAGCACCTAAATGGTTGTCCCTCTAACATAAATCACACACCATAACTCTCAAACAGCAGTTGTTGGAAAGTCAAGCCAGGTGCTTCCTCTCTGCACCGATGGTCTTCTGGACATATCTCCCTTCAGTATTCTCCTCCTGGAGCTAAGCATACCCAGGCTCTTTCAGACTCTCCTCATAGGGCTTTGTTTCCACTCCCCTGATCATCTTTGTTGCCCATCTCTGAACTTTTTCCAGTTTGTCTGCTTCTTTCTTGAGGTGTGCTGCCCAGAACTGGATGCAGTATTTGAGATGGGGCCTAACTAGTGCCAGATAGATAGGAACCAGTACCTATCCTTCTATTAATGCAGCCCAGTATAGCATTAGCCGTTTTTCCAGCTACATGACATTGTTGATTCATATTCAGCCTTCCAAGATCCAACATATACAACACTTCCAAGATCCTGCTTGCTTATTGAGAAGGAGATACTTGTTGATTCAAGAGTCTTCCATCTTGTAACTGTGCATTTGGTTCTTGTGCTCTTGTTCAGAAATCAATGTGGCCAGATGTGACTTGAGTTAGTCTTTAAAAAAAGACGAATTGATAGATTGTAAAAAGCAAACTTCTAGAGTTGAAAAATGCACTGAACTTAGACCTTTATTACCCTTGTTTTCCAAATTTTCAACTTCAAATTTCTGGAATCATAAGAATTTGAAACTTGTTTGTTTTCAAATCAACGTTTTCGAATAGAAGGTGTGATTGTCTTAGGTTTACCCTACTCTGGATAGTGTAGAGGCTTTGTTGGAAGGAGGGAATATAGGCAGTCCCCCCATTATAATCGTCCCAAGTTGTGAACAGCCTGTATCTACAAATGAAGTCATAAAACCTATTATTTAAAAAAATACTGCAGAAAATCATCATCACCATTGAGAGAGAGGAAGCAGAAGCGAGACAGGGAAAGCCTCCAAAGAATCAGCTTAGAGAGAGGAAGCACAAGGACAGAGAGGAGGCCTCCAAAGCTTGTGACCTGGCCTGCCCAAGCAGAGAGGGAAATCTCTCCAGCATTTCCTTGCTGCAAAGAGGGGGCAGTGATGACTTTGGGTATGGGTGGGTAGAGATATTTGAGGCTTTTCCACTTTCTTGGAGGTCTTTGTACCCTTAACCCTCATGAATATGGAGGACTGACTGTCTGTGATCAGGATTACATACAAATTTGACTTAAAGATGAATTTCCATTTTCTTGGGAACTTAATGTAACCCTGGGGACTGCCTGAATGTGCATGCTTTCCAGTTCCACCCAGGGGTTTATCAGCCAATTCATTTCTGGGTCTCCTGACACATAAATAAATATGTAGTTTCTGTAAAGGTTGTTTGCCTTTTATAGTAGTTATTCTCTGTAAGCAAATTGCATTATATCCTCATCCAGCTTTCATTCTGTTTGTTTCAAGTGGCATGAAACTGTGTACATGCTCCAAGTTGGGGTGCGCTATCAGTGAGCCCATCAGGAGCATCCTTCCTCCCCCAGTTTCTGAATAGTCAAGTGAATCTGTCTGTATATGGGCAAGGCTGATGCAAATGTGCCCGGGGGAACTTTCTGCAGATCCCTTGGGATGCACTGCAATTGGCGAATGGTTCCTGTGTTGCCCTGCAAAGAGTCGGATGAATGTGGGGGTTGGAGGATGATCTGAATTGAGTTTGACACGATATGTATCCAGGCTGTGCTGACTAATACTGCTAACTTTGACATTTCAAATGTGGAAAAAACCAGCAAGGCAGCTATACCTCCTTCATCCCAATCATGCAAAAAGGGCTCATTGCTAATTATACTGGATCAGGTGGGAGCTACCTGGGCCTGTTCACTACAAGTGATCGGATGTTGGGATTATTACCTTGTAATAATTGTTTGCATGAGCAGAACATTCAGGGTTTTTCATCCTTACCCCTTTGCTGGCTTGACAATCTTGAGTCCCTGCTTTGTGTCCCTGTGGCACTGAATCTCAATTTTTCTATCTTGGAGTAATTCATTCCATCTTGGATTGCCAACCACAAACCTCCCAGTGCCAGTATCATGAATCTGGAGTGCCCTCCAGATTCACCACCAACCTTTTTCAGCATGGTACCCTCCAGAGGCTTTGATCTTCAACCCCCATCAGCCCCAGCTAGCATGGCCAATGATTAGGAATGCTGGGAGCTGTAGTCAGAAACAACTGGAAAGTTTCACATTGGGGAAGGCTGTTCTAGGTACAATGCAATGGCATGATGTGCTAGGCAGACCTGGTAGGCGTCACTGTTTATTTAGCATTTATATGTCACTTACATTGAAAGTATTTCTAAGTGATAAACAAAAAACCTTACTTTCCTGGAAATACCTGTTGGAAAGTTATGTTTTCAGTAGGTTGGCACCTGACCATTTGTAGTATTAGGGAGTTGCAGAGAGTGGGTGTTAGATGAGTAAAGGTCCCTGTTCCAAGCCATGTTGGGTTCAGTCTCTGAAGTCACGAGTACTACCAGGAGAGTATGTCTTGATGAGTAAAGTGATCAAGGTCAGGTAGGGGTGTAAGTATACCTTGCAAGACATCTGATGCTCCCCTGTTGCATGCCCAAGCAAGAGAAGCTGGGTAAAGCTGTGTTTTGAGGAAACTATTCTGCCATGACTGGCCTTCTCAGTAAGGGCTCCTTGATAAGCTTCTATCCCCTGGAACACAGTCTGAAAAATCACTGTTTTCTGGACTTTAACCATCAAAGATAATAGTAATCCTGATTGCATGGTTGTTTGGCCTTCCAAGAAAATGGCCTTCATTCTTCCATACCATCTGGTTGCTTTAAGTTTGGTAAAGCCTCAGGACAGACCTTGATCTTTTGAATCAACCGAAGGCTGAAGTGAGTTCAGTGCAGTTTGTTCAAGATAAGATCCATCTGGGAAATGTTCACAAGCTAGAAGGCTGCAGTGAATTCTTGAGTAGTTCACATAATGTGGTTGTGCTTGCCATGAACCTCTTGATAGCTGGACTACATATAGCTGGTAAAAACGATTGTTCTTTTTTGTGGTCTCGGTGCATCACACATTTGGGCTCAGCGCCTTTGGGGAGCCTGTTGTCAGGAAGATTCCATAGCTAAGCATTAGTTTGGGTGGGAGCCCCTCCCCTGCTTGTTCCCTGCATCCAGGGGAGGGGCTCCTGCCCATTCCCTCAGCTCCTCCATGGGGAAGTGTTTCTCTCCTCAGCTTGAGTATTCTTTCAGCATTTATTACCTTTTTCTCTCTACCTTCTACTCTGCCACCATCTCTCCATGAACTTCGTTTTCACTCTTTGCTTGTAAAATCCATAAAAAAACCCTTTCCTATCCATTTTCTCTCTGATCTTCTGCATCCGTTCTCCATTCTCTGCCTTCCACATCTACCATGATGCCGTCAAAGGCATCCTTTAGAAAGTGTGTGTGTTGTGCAGGTGCATTCCCCCACATAGGCTGACTCTCCCTCTGCCATTCTGTTTGTGTGAGGGGTACATTGTTGAAGCGCACCGGCATTGCCAGGCCTCCACGAAACAGGCCTGGAAATGTTGGGCCAGTCAACTGAGGGCCACGACCCTGGAAGCTGTGCATTCCAAATGCCTGAAAGCACTTGCACTTGGGAGGAAAGATGGCCTCCAGCACCGAGGGAAGTGTGGGCATCAGGAGAGCCCCGCCTACCATTGACACCGAGGGCCTGGTCAATCCCAAGCGAGTGCTCAGACTCAAAAGAAAGTTCAGTCCTGAGAAGGATCCACTTCCATTGACCCCAGGGAACCATTTGATCCCGAGAGTGCACAAAGCCGAGACCATCCATTACTGAGACAGAGGCCTCATCATCCTTTGACACCAAGGGCTGTTTGGTACCAAGAGACCATTTGTTCTTCTTCATGGTTTCTGTGCATCACACAGATGGGCTCCGCACCTGCTGTCATGGCCAAGTCAGTGCAGGGCCAGGTGCAGAAGGAGCATTCGATGCTAGCAGATCTAGAGGGGTGCGGTGTGGAGACCATGGAGGATTGGGTCTATGTGTTTCTGGTGCTCGGGCTGGTATGAGGTGGTATGATGCCACAATGGGACAATACCAGCTGTTCCTGTGGGAGAAGATGGGGGCCCTTGCAGAGCACTTCCCAGAATAATACCAGGTCTTAGCCAGGATGTTCCATTTGGAGGCCCTCTGTCTATTGCAGCAGTAGATCAACACCACCTGCCACCACGTCGACTCCAGGGCCCTCATTGGTGTTGTGGTGATCCTACTGTTTGGGGCTGATGGAAATCCAAGACATGAGGACAACAGGTTGAGCAGAGTTGGGTTACAATATTAGCTTATGACCAGGAGATCCTAGGTTTAAATTCTCACTGAGCCATGAAGCTCATTAGGGCCACTCATTATTAGATGGCTAAGTTATTTCACAGGGCTATTATGAAAATAAAATAATAAGGGAAGGAGGAGAATCATACCATGAAGGGAAGGACATTTAAAATTAAATGGGAGTGTCTCTCTTGGAAAAAGCCTGATTGAAAAAAAATTGAAACCACATATTTGAGCCCTTTCTTTCCTTTCTTCTTCTTCTATATTCATTTAAATTAATTACACTGCACAAGGCAGAATTGTCTGCCTTAGTCTTTGCAGATTAAATGGCAGGATCATGTCTATAATTCTGTAGCATTGCTCTTATAGTTTCAACTAAATCTCTATAATTAAGAAACTGCTTATTTTTTTTAAAGAGAAGCTCAGATTCTTATTTTTATAATTTTGAAAGTACTTATATTTAATATAAAATGGGTTAACATAACAAACTAGCAGAGAGCATATTTGTCAATAAATATGATTACTGTCAGGTGGACATTATATTTAGTCTAAATAGATCCAAATATTAGTTAAGAGCATCCTTCAAAAGTCATTTGGGATTGAGGAAGGCACAGGCATGACAATAAAACTCAAATCCATGCTATTTTGTTTTAGTATAACTAAATAGGCTGCAGAGAGTTATTTGGTGAATGACTGCCTGAACTGGATGATGCAAACCAAGTTGTTGCCATCTTTACCACCATGCCTGCTCCAACGCCCTTTGCAAGGAGTAGATTCTTTTGCAAGCATATCTTGTGATTGTGTTTGGCATTTAGTTTATCACTTCATTCTGCTGTCATTGTCAGTAACTACCACTAATTTTCAGTTTAAATGGATGTTTGACAACATGCTGATGTTTCTTGTTGCCATGGGTACTTTGCCAGTCAGAGGAATGTGAATGTGAGGCAGGCACATGTGGAAAACCCAGTGTTTATAAGGATAAGTTATCTAGCCATCCAGTATGGAAGATACAGAAATCTGAGGCAAATGAGTGCTGCACTTCTACCTTTTCCAGAACTGTGACTTCTGTTAAATGTCAAAGGAACCAAGATATACATGAAGGTCAAAGCTTCTGTTCCAAGTCCTCAATCTAGCTTTTTAATTTACTTTTTCAAAGCCTCTTTATTTAACTTTTAACAGCACCAGCAGGCTTGACTGTAGTGGATTATACCTGCTAAGTTCTCCATGATTTGCAGGATGTAACAGGCAGGCTTGGTCAGTGATGAGAGCCCAAGTGAAAGAAAGATCTGTTATACAACTGTCTCTGCTTTTTAAACATATTTTTCCAAACATTCAAACCACACAAGGTTTTTTGAGAATGGACACTTGAGTACAAGATTAAAATAAAATTAATTTTCTGTTCTGAAGTTATACAGGCATGGGTGGCCTGATTGCTCTGAGACTCTGAGGTCCCCGGCCAAGACATTTAATTGGATTGCAAACAGTCTAATTTGGCCCAGTGAAAGATTCCATCTTTTATCTCTTCTGCACCTTGCATGTTAAGGCAGAAGCAACTTTCCGGTTGGCCTGCATAATGATTTTTTTCCTACCTTCACCCAAAAGCTTCGCATGAATAATTTTATTCTTTCAACAACTGCATTGGTTAGGCCACAGGCTTGTTTATACAATCAAGATTCAGAGGGTGTTTTTTTCAGGGTTGCTTATCAAGGATAAGCAATTCCAGAAGGATTCAGTTGTGCACACCCTGGTCATTGCTGTATCTCAGATTGGCAGCTGCAGTTTCTTGGTTGTGAACCGCATCCAGTGGAGGTGAGCCTGTTGCTGTTTTCATGTTTCTTACCCAGAGTGGAGAAAGAATTCTGTAGTCCCCTTTTCTTGCCAAGCATGTTTGTCATTAAGGTCACTTTGGTCTCAGCTGGCAGTTCTTATTCCAAGCTAAATGATCTTGTATTGTAGAATTGAGGGGTTGGTTTGCCTATCCCCACCCCACTGCCCAGCCTGTGGAGTTATGGTGGGGAATGTAGGAGCTAGGCTAGACCCTATAACACTGTAGACAACCTGAAACCCTCCAGAACTCTTACTTCTGCCACTTGCAGAACTCTTATCCATTGGCCATGCTGGCTGTGGTTTATGGAAGTTGTAATACAAAACATCTGGAGAGATCAAGTTTCCTATGTCTGGCCTGCTTTCCTTCCCATGCCCACATGGTTCAGCACCTTCCTTCAAACATTATGTGAGCTGCTGACCTCTACTAGTTCAACCCAGTCTTCCATCATGGCTGCAGTGTGGGCCAGGGAACAACAGTTGCTCACTTGTTGGGTGCTGCTTGCCTTGGGAGTTGCTGAGAATGGAAGAGGTGGACACACAACATCTCTGTGCTGAGATTGTAAAAGATGAGACAGGATAAGAAGAACTGGCTACACTTACAGAAATGGTCAGATTGGGTGAGGAGCAGGCACTTTCTCTGCACCAAACCAAAGAGGAATTTCCACGTGGCCTGAGTTTAGGAGAACACCTCAGAAGCATTGCATCATATGGATGATCCCACATCTTCCTCTTGAGCTTGGATCTGGGGATGAAGCATCACCACAGCCTTTGTATTATGCTTCGGAGGTGCTTGTCTCTGGCATTTGGTGTCATGTCAGAGAACTCAGTGGGACAGGGTTGCAGTACCCAAAAATGCTTGGTTGGCCAGCCAACTTTGTGGACCTCTGGGTGGATGAAGCCATTGAATCACATAAACCATTGAATCCATGCACATCATTTATTTATTTATTTATTTATTTAACATATTTGTATGCCACCCCCTTGCAAACAAGCCTCGGGGCGGCTAACAATAGGAAAATACAATTTAAAACTAATACACTATTTAAAATGAATACACTATTCACTCCCTCTCCCCCTTGGAAAATCCGTTATGGAAGAAAAGATGGCATATACCTTCAGGCTGGTAGCATTAAGGCTGCTCTGTCTGGAAGTTCCCAAACAGTCTTGCCCAAATCCCTTTCAGTAGAAGGGCCAGGATTCGTTTTCGAGAAGCTCTCGGGGGTGGGGGTGGGGGCTGCATTGCACTGTTATTGGGAAGAGCCAAAGGCAAAGGGGTGAGGTGCAAATGCCAGCATATTTCAGCTTAAAGCTCTTGCTGCCAGTAAATAAACCTTAGGAGAGGCATTCCAACCTTTTGGAATGGGGAAACAGATGTGGAAAGAGTTCTCTGGAAGGCTGAATGTTTGCAAACTGCCACCGTGGAGCCAGGCTGTTGTGTTGCAGCTCTTGTGGTCACTTGGGATGAGGAAAGCTTCAGCAAGCATCTTTGCTGGAATGGGGAGTGATTTCTTGACACTTCCAGACTTCTCTCTCTTTCTCTTCCCTTCTGCCCCATCCCTCAGTCCCCTAAGAAGCAGCTTGAAGTGTCAGTAGGAAGAGAGATGCTGGAAGGGAGCAAGAAGGAAGCTTTCTGAAAAGGAAGCTCACCATGAATCAGCACCAACATCTTTATTATCATCACCTCGGAAACAAGTTTAGGGAGGGGTTGGCCCGGAGCTTTACAGCAGATAATCCCAAGTTTGCTGAGAGAACTAATATGTGCATTGTGGAATTGAGCTCTAAGCTCTTAATAAGAGAGCTACTTGGAGGAGGAAGAGGACCTCTCTGTTGTTAAGGGAAGTAAGGGTGTTGAAGGCCTGCTGGGTAGAAAACACCATAAAAACACCGAAAACACCAAAGATTCCTCTGTAGTGCTAGTTGCTATGAGCATAATAATATATACACATCCTGATTCTAGCAGATATTTATGGCTGGGGTGTTCAAGAAGGGTAGTGAAACTTAATGCTGACATAGAAGTGGCAGGAAGCCTCAGGAAGGAAGCTTCGCCCTTCCCTTTCCTTACTCACGCCAAGCACTAGCACCAGCACTGCCCACAGAAGCACTCAAAATCTAAAGAAGAGACCTGAATTCTAAATGATATTTTCTGGTACCTTTATGTACCTCATAGGAAGGTGTCTTGTACTGAGCCAGGTCCTTGGCCCATCTAGCCCAATACTATCACCTGGCAGCAGAACTCCAGAGTCTCAAGGAAGATTTTTTTCCCAACCTGGAGATGCCAGGAACTGAACCTGGGGTTTTCTGCATGCAAAGCAGGTGATCTAGCTACTGACTCATGGCTTTCTCTGCCAGGCAGGCTTATCAACTGATACTCGGCTGAAGTCAGATGTTCCAAGAATAGCAATACATAGATAGCACTTCAGAATTTTCTCCTCCCAACTGTTCTGTGGGTAAAATCCCAGAAGAGAATGGGAGGGAGGCAAGAAAGGCTCATGGCAGAGCCTGTTCCAACTCAATGGTCCCCCTTCCCCACAGAATCATCTGCTAGCATCTGCCCTGTATGTAGCAATGATCCCAGAAGAAAGTGGGGTGCAGGCAGGTGAATACCCTGCTCCAGTTAGATTATCCCCCTTCCAATGGGCTTTCTGTCACCATCTACCTTGAGTGCAGGATTCAGGTGCTTGTTTTGTATACATAAAATGCTTTTCAGGTATGGTTGATGTTCCTTGGAAGTTGCCTGACCTGAGAGGTAGGATATAAGTAGTAATGCTGTTTGTGATTGCAGCCCGACAGCAGCTGGGGGCAAACCCAGAAGCACAGGAAAGCACCTCCCACTGGCTGCCTGCTGTAGCTGCCTCTCAAGCAGCGGCAAGTGCCACTATCAGTAGCCTACTGGAATGAGCGTTCAGGTTAAGGACTTGGGAGACCCAGCTGCAAATCTCATGAGCTGTTGTTGGGGCAGTCAGACACACACTGCATTAACTCCCTCCCTGGGCAATTGTGAGTGTAAAATGGCTTGCGGTGGCTGGCTGTGCTACCCAGACTCTCTTTGCAGAAGGATGGAATGAAAACGTGATGACTCTCCACATGGTAAGAAAAGGTAACCTCATTGGTTCACAATAAGCTATGTAATGTGTTTGAGAGGGTGCTTTTTTAGAATTGGTGCCTGACTTATTATTTATTATTCTTTATCTCTCCCGCCACCTAACTGAACTGTTGTGAGTGGTCGCATTTGACTGGAATGCTTTCAAAGTGCTTGGCCATTGCCGGACTCATCCACTGAGCAACCTAGTGTCTTCTGCTGTGTCCCTCTGTGTGTTTTGGGGGTACAGCCCTGCCCCCCTTGCTCTTTGGGAAGTGTTAAGGCCAACTTGAAGCCGCTGTCAGGGATGAATGGAGCACAGTGGCCAGCTCTTCCTACATGGAATGCATGATGCCATTTGAAGTATTGATAAACCGCAATTAGGTCTGACTGCAGCCTCACTCTGCCTGCCGTAGCTCATACGAGGAAACAGGTTGCAGTCGGGCCAATCAGCAAGCTCCTTTACTGTCTCTCCCTTTGGCTGTTGTGGGATTGATGGACTCCTCGGAGATCTCCTTCAGTCTTGCCTGAGGGCATGCTTTCCATGCAGTATGGCCTGGGGGGTATAGAAGACAAATTAGAGAGACTCTAGTTTGTAAAATCTCTCTGAATCCTGCTGCTTTCTGAAAGGTCTGGGAGAAGGAAATGAAAAGTGCAGGTGATGATGGCACTTATAAGTTTGCTTAAAATGAGTCTTTTTGGATTCCGTGTTTTATTTGCATCAGTTTTGCCAAGGACTTGAACATGTACACTTGCGCTCTTTGGCAACAGCAGTAGGTGTGTGTGTCCCTTAGGGAAAGGCAGGAAAGCCAGCATCAAATTTCTGGGCTAGCAGATGCCCATATTTCTCTCCATCACGTTTCCTTCTTCCCATGGACCTTACTATTCCTGTTCCTTGTCTTTCATTGATAAAAAGTCTTTATAGAAGTGCCAGAGGAATTTATCTTCTCCTTTAGAAATACTGCTAACATCCCAAGTATATTCCCCATCAGCAGCCATATGTATCATGCTGTTGGTATAGTCAGCCTAGCTGTAACACATAGTAGTTTGCGGCTGTCTTCCTGCCAGTGAAACTGATGTTTCTTATTCAGCTGGCATTAAAATCAGCAAACAAAAGGAAACAATTATTAATCATTTTGGAAACCACTTTTGCAACATGGGCCTTTGCTTTTCCAAGTACACACAAGACACTTTCAGCCCTAGTACCCTGTCAAGTGTTCAGTCTTTATGGACCAGAGGACAAGGTGATAATTTACCTGAAATCGAATGATGCTATCTGCCTGATCCCAATCAGAAAAGCTGCTGCCCTTGTCCATTCATATATGGCACAGAAGAGTGTCATAGGGCTGGCAGCAAGGGTGGGTGTCCTGTGCCCTGGCGCAGGGCCTATGTTCCAGCGGTGGCCACTGACAGGAGGGCTGGCCCAGACAATAGTGTTGTTGTGGAGGAGCAGCAGATGCCACTGCCCAGTTACTGACTGGCTCTCTGTCAAGCAGGTGCACGGTAGCAGTTGGACTCACTGAGGGAGGGACCCATGCAGGATGTCTTTGCCAAGGGCTCTCCAAGACCTGGAGGTTGCACTTATTGTGCAGGTGAAGGGCTGCAGTGCTTTAACTTTCCACAGGCTGAAATTCTGTATTAATTGCTTCTTGATCACAAAGGAAGCAAAAGCTCTGAACTAACACACCATCCATTTCCTGGACAGACTTAACCCGAAGGTGTCAAAACAGGCACAGCAACAAGTTGGCTTGAGAACTTCTAAAGCCAACTTGGCTGAGAACTTCTATCAAATTTGTGGCACTTTCAACCCCCTTTAACCACCACAGCAGTGCCTAAGAGCCATTGATACATTTCTGTGTTTTACTTATTTATTTAAAGCTTTTGTATACCATCACAATAGTGACATGGCTGTCTAGACAGTTTCTGTAGAAAGCAAAGTGCTTTGTTGGCGTGTGTGTGTGTGTGTGTGTAGACAAGATTAAAAATATATAGATTTGAAGCAAATCTGTGTGAAGTGAAAGGAGTAAAAGCAGTACAAGATTTTCTAAAAGTCAACTACCAGAGTGAAACCATGGTTAGAAAATGTGGTTTCCCACATCTCCCTTAGTAGGGTTGCTAGTGCTATTGAATAAGAATCTGCTCATATCTAGCTCAGAATGTAAAAATGGTTCTGCATGGGCCCAGTCGATATTTGGCTGGCCTCCTAGATGCATGTACAAAAGTATGTTCAATGAAAGAGGATTTTCCCTTGAACAGTTAAGCAAATTGCTCAAAAAATGGAAATGGAGCTTTTGCACAGGTCTGTCTGAACTGTACGTTGTGTCTAAGACTTGGAGTATTTGAAAGAATTGTGGCAAAATAACAAGATGCTGCAAATGTTAGGAGCAGTGAGAAAACTCCTCAGGTGGACAATGACTTCTTCTTTTGAGAGTTCTCTCGGAAGGCTCATGAATAATTCTGAGTTGATTCCAAATTGAGTGGGAATGAGTTCATGCATTACTAGTCTATCTGTATGCAAAATTTCCACACTCTAACAGACAAAGAACCCAAGATTCTCAGACTTTCCTTTAAGATGGAATAAAAATATGTTTTCACAAATATATAAACACAGGCTCATGCCTAGGGTTCTGACCATAAATGTGAAACATTCAGGCATTGTTTGTCAAAAGGTACAGGGTCTGTAACGTAGAACTCCTCTGTCCTGCATCGCAACTTTTTGCTCCTACATACTTCCAGTTGTCTCTCATCACTTTCCTGTTCCCCTCCATGGCCCATAAACCACTGGAAGAACACATGCTGTGCACACAAGATGTCTTAGGTTTATCTCACCTCAAGGAGGCACACCTGGCGCTGTTCTCCTTTTGGTGCTAGGTAAAGATTTTCTTGTTTAACAGGTGCTTTAATAACGAATGGTTTTTAATTATTGTCTTAATCTTATTGCTGTGTTGCCTGTTGAGATTTTTGCTGTTTCTTAGACTTTGCACTTTTTAATGGATTTTCTGTCCTTTGATTATATTGTTTTATTGCTGTTTTATTGATTTATCACTGCTTTATTGTATAACCCTTGGACTATGGGGCAGCATACAGATGTAATAAATACAGCTCTAGGTAGGGCTGGGAATGACTCTTTCCTGAAAAAGGGATGGAAAAAACAGGAATGTTTAAGTTTGCCAAAATTAACTGAAAATACTTCATAGTTTGTGTTAACTCACCAAATGGGGAAAAAACAGACATTTCTGTGCATATTTTCAGACTACAGAATGAAAATGCATGAGGATTGCTTTTTCAAGTGCCTTTCAAAGTAGGCACTTAAAAATGTATGCATTTTTTAGGAACGTGAACACTACTTTTAAAAGGGCACTCCTTTTCATGTTTTGGACTACAAACAGGATATACCATATTTTTTGCTCTGTAAGATGCACCTGACCATAAGACGCACCTAGTTTTTAGAGGAGGAAAACAAGAAAAAAATATTCTGAATCAAATGGTTTACTAAACTATTTAATAAACTATAACAGAATACAGTAATACCGTATTTCAACCTTGTAAAGTGAACAGCAGTCAACAGTGGCATTAAGAACCATCATCGCTGTCATTAAGAAAAGAGGGACTTTAACAATTGGACATACTGTTCCTTTCTGTTCCACATGGTAGCATAACTATCAAGGTGATCGCCATTCAAACAGAACACACAACATCCACTGCTGCGAGAGAAAGATACATTTGCTCACTAAGCTGATCCAAATTATATTGTGCACACAGAGCAGTGGTCACAGGGGAAACTGATTTAACAAGGAATAATTCCTCCCCTTGTCCAAAGTTACTGTTTTAACTACTGCCATTTGAAAACACACACCAAATTGTGATTAACAGCGCTCACCTGTGCCGGAGGAGGGGGGCGGAGCAGGGCGCGCCGAGCACGTGCCGGCCAGGTGGTGCCACGTGGTGCAGCGGAGGCAGCTCTTCCCGGGCGGTGGGGGTGAGCAGTCTCCTCCTCCTCTGCACGCCTCCCCCTGAGCGGCACAGCTCTCACCTGCGCCGGAGGAGGGGGGCGGAGCAGTCGGGCGCACACACATTCGCTCTGTAAGACGCACAGACATTTCCCCTTACTTTTGAGGGGGGAAAAAGTGAGTCTTACAGGACGAAAAATACGGTACTGGCTTGGTTTTACAAAGAACACAATTCATGGGCATCCCTAGTTTCAAGCCCTGGAAAGCATTTCATAGAATCATAGGATAGTGGAATAGGAAGGGGTCAGAAGGCAATTGGGCCCAATCCTCTGCTCAGTGCGGGGTACCAAGTTAAACTATCCTTCTTAGATGGCTCTTCCGTTGCATCGTGATTGTCTCTAGTTGGGAGAGTCCACCGCCTCCTGGGATAATTGGTTCCATTGTTGTACCGCTCTAACAGTCAGGATATCTAGCTAGATTCTGGCTTCCTGTAACTTGAGCCTGTTATTCTGCGTTCTGCCCTCTGGGATGATTAAGGAATGCTGGTCTTGCTCATTGTGACAATCTTTCAAGTACTTTTGCCAGCCATGGTAAGCCTTCACCAATTTAGTGCCCTCCAGAGATATCGGTTATGCTGGCTGGGATAATGGGAATTGTAGCCCCAGAGTATGGTTTGAAGCACATAAGGCATCTGCCATGTTGAACCTCAAGCAGGTTTGGGACTGGCCTGAGGTTGAAGGGAAGACCACCTGGGGACTGCATGCAGCCACCTGAGTTCCACAATGGGAGAAAGGTGGGATGCAAATATAACAAAGAAATAAATAATACTCCATCACATCTAAAGGTTTGGGGATGTTTGTCCAGGCAGCGTGGAGCTAGAGGGACTGGTGATTTAACTCCATTTAAGGCGACACTTTATTTTTTAACTCTCACCGTGCATTGTTACAAACCTATTTTAAAGAATTAAAATAAAACTCCAGCCATGAATCAAGAATTGTGCTTGTATGGAAGCAGAGGACATACATACAAAACACATAAGCCTGTATATATTGCTGCTTGTAATAGTGAATTGATTCTGTCTTTTCTAATCTTCATTTTACTGTTCTTTGTACCCCAGGGCCCTATTTTTAATTGAATAACAGGCCTCCATAATTTATATAGTCTCTCTTTTTAAAAAAAGCTAAACTATTAAAAATGTGCACAGAAAACCTAGCATAACATTTGCATAGTTTAGCCTTCATTTTGTGGTGCGGCCATAATTTTTGATGCTGAGCTTATGAGTTTCTTGATGTAGAAGGATTTTCTTGCATAGCCAAATGTGAGGCAAATGTGAAATAGTGCACTCCCGGTGGTTCATTCTTTGGTGTAAATATTGGATGGAGAATAATTGGCTAGGCGTAGCACTATTGAGATAGATTTGAAAGCTGTAGCAGAGAGCACACTGTACTTAAATCAAAAGCAGAGGTGATACCCTTGGCAGAGAAGCTACCCATATTTTTGAATGGGTAGCTTCAAATAGAATTAATAGAAGTTTTGTATCTGGGGTATAGAGGTAATAGGATGGTTCCTTCGGTGCTCATTAGACTTCATTTGAAGTAAAGCTTCTGTCCACCAGAGTGGTGCTAGATACTGAAGTGATCCGGGGTTCAGGCCCACAGGACAAAAAAAAAAGGAAAAGCACAAATTGACATATCCTAAGTAATATATTCTTTCAGGTCTTTGGTGTCTGTACAGGCATCTATTCTCCTAGGGCCACCACTGTTTGTAAAAAGAGATATATGGAGGTTCCTTGCAAAAGTTAAAAAAAGGACAGGATATAAATGTAATACAATAATAATGCATGCTTTTTCTATTTAGCTTGCACGTTGGAACTTTGAGAGCCAGTGTGTTGTGATATTAGTGTGCTAATTGGGAAACCTGGGAGCTCCGGGTTCTCCTCACCACTTGGCTGGGAGCTCACTTGTGCTGTCAGTGTAACTTATATCACAGGGTTGTTGTGAGGTTAAAATGAGGGGGACTTGGAAAGCCACTTTGAGTTCCTTGCAAGAGGAAAAAAGGTGGGTTATACATGTGATGATGATGATATAGGGCAATGTTTGGAGTGAGCAGCTTAAAGAGTCTTGTGGAATTGGTTTATGCAGAGGTTTTAAAGGTAGGACTAAGCCTTCCCCAAACTGAGACCGCCCCAGACGTTTTGGTCTACAACTGCATTCACCCGTAGCCTGCATTGCCATCGGAGTGGATGGTGCATGGGAATGTGCAGTCTTAGGGCAGCAGGGCAAATGAAGGTGATCTGTAGGGGAATCCTTTTCTTGGTTTGGAGGGCTAGCTCTGTTTGGATGCTTGCCCTTCTGCTTCCCTGCTTGCTTTTCCACCCGTAGGCTGGCATCCATGCCTATTGTTCGGAAACAGTGTCTATGGTGAAGTGGCAGAAAGGTCGCTGTGGCTGATAGCCCCCACCTGTCATTTAGTGCAGCATTAAATCTCTTGCCTCTTCCTTATCTGTGACCCATGGGGCTGAAGCATTTAGCTCAGTCCGCCCTCTCATCCCAAGCACATGGCCCAGGCTTATGCCAAATTACAGAGATGGAGGATTTGTTTGCAAGGCACTCTGCCTGGGACCAGATTTTTAGCCTTCCTTTAATCCGGACTGCTACTATATTGCTGACCTTGTCTGTGCTTTTGCAAATAGGGAGGGAATGCAGAAAACTGTGTAGTTAATGACTGATCAGGGGGGAATTGGCACAGGTTAAGTGGTCAAGCAGCCTCCGGAGTACGAGGAATGCAGAAATAGCTGCAGACCAGCTCTCCCACCTGATGGCTGGGAAAGCAGCAGTCAGGGGAAGGGCAAAGAAAGAGCGAATAGGCATAGAAAGAAAGTAAGCCTACCTGTCTGTGAGAGGGTTGCATCTTGGTATAATCCACACCTTTTGAAGCCTTGAATGAAAGAGTGCTGTTTGCACACCAGGCAGCAGGTGGATGGTTGGTGGCTGTAATCCTTACTTTTGGGGAGAGCTCTCTCCCAACTTTTTAGAGGAAAGTGGGGAGAATTCGCTCATCTAGCCTCATGTTGGCACCTTGAGCTTCTTCACGCAGCTTGCCTAGAGTTGGGTTTGCAAATCTGAGCTGAATTTCCATTTCTCCTTGCTTGGCTTTGTGGTTTTAGCATCGCTCAATCAAGGGGTGATTTTTTTTCATGCTTGCTCTTAAAGTATCTGATAATGGAGCTATTCCTGGAGTTGCTGTGATAGGACATTTTGTTGGCACTGGGGAGGAATAAGCTCTACTCAGAGGATTGTTCATAAGCCTCACTAAGAAATTAAGGAAGGAATTCAGAAGGAGGGAGGAAGAAAGAAAGGGCAGTTAGAGCTTTTCAGATAGGAAACTGGGGAGAAAAATACCTGTGATTGCCACTGAAGATGAATTGCTAAGTTATGCTTCTGACCTTTAGGTTTATGTATGTATGGGCAGAAAATGACCTACAACTCCCAGTGTTCCCCAGCCCAGCACAATTGCTGGGCATATTGGGATTTGTAGGACTTAATCCTATTCAAATATTCTAAGGGTTGCACCCTAAATAGGATTTTCCTGGAACACCTGGGCTGCTGGTTGCCTCCTGAGTCAAGGTGTTTAAGCCTGTCACTTACCTGTTAAGGCGATGATTCTGGGAAGATGCACAAACATCTTGAGCAGGGTTCTTAGGTTTGAGGAGCTATCAGTGTCAGCCTTTGAGTGGACTAATACTTGCTTGATCATATAGGGTATATAGGGTGGAGCGAGGAAAGTGTTTATGGTGAATGCTGGAGACTGCTGGGTGAATCTGAGATCCTGGGAGTTATTCGGTTGTTGTGAGGGGTCAGGTGTTTGATGCCTTGCAGCACTGAATAGCATCTCTTCTCCCACCAGCCTCTCATTGCCCATGTGCCCTCACCATGAGTACATGAGCCATGGCAGACACCTGGTGGTGGCTTGGTCAGCCTTGAGTTGCAGGACCTTGGATAGTTCCAAATAGACCAGTTCTGTCAACACCACTGTGTTGGCTTGCGAGTCCAAATGAGTCATTCTGATTTAAATTTTATGGTAGCTTATTCAAATCAGCATGCCAATATCTATCATTATTGCCTGGTTGCAGCTCCTCCTGTTGTCCTGACTCAGGTGCCATGGCTTGTTGTAGGGAGAAGCAAGTCTCTAACAACCTTACAGCATCTCCTGGGTTATTGAAGGGCTGTTCCAATAAGCTACACTTCCTGGTTCCAACTTCATGACAAGCCACACTCGGTCAGTGGTTAAGGAAATTGCTGCCCATGTGTCCAGTTTAAATAAGCTTTCTACAGTGTCTGTAGCAGATATGATTAAGCCTTATATCTTTCATGGGCCAGGCTGCCTCTCCTAGGTTTTATTCCCTTTTTAAAGAACGGAAAACCTAATGGGTCCTAGTGCTCTGTCAGGCCTCAGTCACTTCGTGTGTTCCTTGCATTGGCATAAAGGGATCCTGCTCCTCAGAGGAATTGGGCTCAGGAGGGGGTCTTGCTTGGCGGATCTGTTGCAGGGGTGTCTTGCCCAAGGAGTGGTGGCAAGACTTGAGTCTGTGTTCAGCACCTCTGTGGCTTATGCTGCTGGCCTTCTGAACCCAGGTTGTCTCCCTTTAATATCAGAGCCCCAGCTGCTGCTCAAGGGGCAAAGTCAGGACACTACGCAGACTTGAGTAGGATGCGCTGCTTCACTCTGTGAGGCAAGGCATCCTCCACAGCAAGAGCTGCGTGCGAGCACAGTGGCTCAGTCATCATTGGAAGCTGAAGCATCGATGTGCGCAGTGAGGATGTGAGCGATCTGAGCAGACAGCTCCGTTGACCCATTTCCCCCTCCACTCTTCCTCGCTTGACTTTATTTACTAACACTTCAGATTGCAGTGTAAATCCCAGCTGAATAGCAATCCAGGTAGGCAGAAGCTGGCCTAAGTAAGTAAGTAAAGTAATTAATTAATTAATTAATTAAAAAAAGCATCTACATCCTGCTTCTGTCCTCTCTTGATGGGCCAAGGGCTTCCTTTTGGACTGGCGAGGATAGATAATATGTCCCTCTTTCCTGAGTTGCACAGCTTCTGGAAGATCTTGACTAAATTCAGTCTGATTTCCTTTCTTCTCGCTCAGAATTTCCCTGGCAGCCTTTTTTGTGTGTGCATTAGAACAAGGATATAGTATTACAATCACCACATGGAAAATAGTGGTGTGAAATAGTGGCTGGGCTTGTTGAGAATTCTGTGACAAGTTGGAAAAGTTGTAGGATTCAATTGTAGTGATGCTCCCTAACAGAAATGACATCTGACTTAGAGCCACACCCAGGTTAGAGGTACTTAGATGAATCTGAGAGAGGAGAGTTCATCCTTCGTGTTGGGGGCTGATAGTAGGCAAGTGGAAGGGTCTGGGTTCAGTCTCCAACAATTCCAACTGGGGCTGAGGAAAATTTCTGCCTGAAGCCATGAAGAACCATTGCCAGTCAGTGCTGACATACTAGTCTAGATAGGCGAATGGTCTAACTCAGTTTAAGGCTGTTTCCTGTGCCCCAAAATATAGGAATTATTGAGTGTGGCTTAAAACTGTAGAGATAGAAAATGGCTAGAGTCACAGATGCCATTGCAGTAATTTCTGTGAAACACACTCTGTAGAGCTCACTCTGCCTTCCACTGCAAAGTGTGCAAGTTTTCCCTCACAGAGATGTCATAGCCTAGAACAGGGGTGGCCATCTTTATTCCTCTGGTCATCAACCCACTAGAAAAGTTAATTGGGAGCTACAGCTGGTGATGGATGCAACCAAAGTCAAAGGTAGGCAGAGTTTTAGCTCCAGAAGCTATGAATCAGTCCTGGAGTATTCAGTAAGGGGTCTGCTGCCTGTGCAGAATGCCTCTTTTCACTAGGGGATCTTCAGCCAACCTCTTTGGGAGGAGGAGGAGGTAGGGCTTCTAAGTAAAGATAGCATCACTTTCTAGAAGCGTCACCATTAGAGCCCAAATGACCAGTATTGTAGGGATGGCCATTCCTATGCCAGTGTTTGACCTTTCACCAAACCACCTCTCATGTGATGGAGTGCTGCTCCAAGGAAAAAAGTGAGAGGCTGCTTAAACCTTTTTATTATAGTCCCTCCTTTTTCCTTCCAAGGAATTCAAGGCAGCTTACATCATCCACCCCCTCTTCTCATTCTTATCCTCACAACCACAACCTTGTGAGCTAAGTCGAGCTGAGAGTCTGTGATCTGCCCAAATTGGCAGAGCTCCATGGCTGGCTGGGGACTAGAATGCGGATCACCTGAGGCCCGGCCCGGCCCGGCACTCTTAACCACTATACCATACTGGCACTCTCCTTAGTTAAGAGTTTTGAGTGACTTCAGTGGTTAGAGCCAAGGCGCTTGTAAATATAATTAAATTTAGTATTTTGGGTCCCTGGCTTTAAAATTCAGTTAAAAACTCTAAGAGTTTTTCTCCCTCAAGAGGGTCTTGTCATCTTTCCATTCCACCTTGAGAACAGGGCTGCTTATTCCTGAAACCTTATGTGGAGAGAGCCATTACTGATTCTGCTAGAGCTCTTGCATAGAATCCAGCTCCCCAGTGTTCTTGAAGAGGTCTTTCAGATGAATAGCCCAGTTTCTTTCATCAGAGTGCAGTGGACTTTGTCATAAGCGGGCAAAAATCACAGCTAAGCCTCTTCTTATTTTGAAAAATAAATAAATAAATTGGAATGCCATAATAACACTGCATTTATATGAACTGATTAAAATGTTGCACAGTCACGAGCTGGAATTCCTGAACAACCTGTCTAAAGAAGAACTCTGGTGAAGCCAAAAGTGTGTTTGTTTTATGTGGTCCTAAAAAAAGGTCTTATGCCACTGTTACTTTTAAAGGTTGGGTGTGCAACAGGCTGTCTAGTTTACTGCAGCCTGAATGTTCCTAGAAAGGCCTGGAAGGTACCCAAAACCTCTATGGGAAGCGTGCAGATCAAAGTCCCCTTGGCGTGGAGCCACTGTCCACAGTGCTAAAAGATGCCCACCCCATGGATGTATGGATGCGGTTCAGTGTTCTACTCTTTGAAGACTCACTTCCCTCAATTACTCTAGTAAACTGTATGCCAAGGCTGCTTTAAAAATAAATAAGGGTTGAAAAGGCTGCTTGAGAGCACATGGAATCTCACTGCATATGAAAAACCAGCAATCAAAGGAGTCCTGTGTATTGCAAAATGTGAGGTGAAAAGCAAATTGGATGCAGGCTTGGTGAATCAAGGAAGATGTTCACTGGCGTTCAGGCTCGCTCGTCATGCTGTCCTAGAGTTTGTGGAGGTGTCTCATGCTCCTGTGGTCATGCTAAGAATACAGGATAGGCTTCTAGTCTTGGAGGACTTGTCCCTTGGAAGCTTGAAAAAGTGAAAGTTGTCCTAGGAAATATTTCCTCTTCAGCTGAACATTTTAATACAAGTATTAAAACATTCTTACAGCTGGCCTTCTGTCTTTGTGGGGATGCTCAAACAGCATTTAAATGCAAGCATCTGGGTCATATTATAAACATGATTCACATTTGCGATGAGTCAGAAGAACACCGTTTGTCTTGCCCGGACTGTAGGTGCGACTATACCGAACAGTAATTTCTCATGTTGAAATTCAGAAGTTCAGTCAGGTATGGAATATGCAAGTCATCCCACTCTCGCGTCCCCAGGCTCTGAATTAGTTGCATGCTGTTTTATCAGTGCAAAAGATGATGGGGAAAGCGGATAAGTATGAGAGGGGGAGTTATACTATGGATGGTGACACTCTATAGTTGCCTCTCTGAAGGCCACCGCTGGCTAAGTAAGCTTCCTTCTCCCATGTGAGTGAGCCTGCCTGCCCGTTGAGTCATTCACCAAGGCCTGCTCCAGATGCTCTGGCCTTCAGGTATCAGATGGGAGTGAGAGCGCTTTGGCCTGCTTTGCTCCCTCCAGTCCCAATACCTACCATGACTTGCTCTTTCATTTCCAAAGAAGTACACCAAGGTAGAGCTGCAGAACAGCTGGCAAGAGAAAGCTGTCAAAGTTTTGGTTTGGTTTGGTTTCATTTCCTTCCTTGGAACAGTGTCCATATGGTCAGGAAAGGCACCTTGTAGGTCAGGCTTTCCCTTCCCTCTCATAACAGGCAAGTTGGTAGCTCCACCAACTAGCGCTTCACATTTGCAGATTGCAAATGACAGCTAGTTCCAAAGTAGCAAGAGAAGGAAAAATATTCCCCAGAGGGATGTGATAGTCACACAATTTAGCCAGTTGTCAAAGAGAACAACTTTGCCACTGCATGTTGGGTGAAGGAATAGATTTCTTCTCCTCCTCTCCTTTCAGCAGTGCCTCCAACGGCAGCAGGAGAGCTCTTCGTCCAACCCCACCCTCCTACGGTGGGGAAGGCAGAGGCTGTCAGTGTGGCAGCAACTCACGTTACTTGCACTCCCACTGTTGGAGCAGCTAATTTTGCGCTTTGTTGCACTCGTCTGCTAGAGCAAAGATACTCGGGGAAGGAGGTGGGAGAAAATGCAGGGGGAGGGAGAAGAGGCGGAGAAGGGGAGGCAGTGAGGTTAATGGGAAACATTGCTCCTCCACGTGGTCAACTCCCCTTTCAGCATTGCCAGGGCTTGGATAATCAGGCAGCTTTTGCACTCACTTTCTCTCTCCAGCACGTAATTTATCCTTGTCTTTGGCATGCCCAGGGTGCTTTTATTTGGGATCCGTCCTCTTAAATGGTATATGACAGCTTTCCCCAACCTGGTGCTCTCTAGATGTTTTGAATTACATCTGTGCTGGTGGCATCCAAATTCCACAAAATCTGGAGGGTGCCAAGTGGGTGAAGGTGAGTATCAGAAGCTGGAGAAATCCCAGATGTCATGGCCTGTCATGTTATTAGACTGCGCAATTGGTTACAGTAGCTGTGCTAAGCAGGAAACATTCATGCTAGGGCCAGGATTCAAACTGGATCCAGGAGCCATTTCTTTTGAACAGCTGGTTCTCAGGTTGCTACTGCAGATATCTGTTTCAAAATTAGCTTGCTGTGCTGTTGCACTCGGACTGCTGTCTAAGAAAAATCCAAAGTCTCTTTGGACAATGCAGGTCTGTCCATCTCCCTCCCTCCCTCTCCCTCTCCCTCTCCCTCTCTTTCTTTCTTTCTCCATCTGAAAAACTCAACTTTAAAAAACTCTTTTTATTAAGATCCACTTTAAAAGTCACAAAGAAGTGAGCAGCAGCAGCCCCTGGAGTTCATCCAATCTCTTAATGAACTGGGACATTAAGCAAGAAACAAAGAAGTTGGGAAGGAAGGAAGAAAAGGACATTGCTGGGCGAGATGAAAAGTGTTCTGCGTTGGTGATAGTCTTAAGCAGAGTAGGCAAGTCTTATATTAACTAGGTTGGGCCACGCTTGATGTTTAATGAGTTGCTTTTCCTTAATATTCAGCCTGATGAAGGGCTTTGATAAACTTGAAAGTCTGCTTAGTTCATTGTGACCTTTTCATTGGTCCTAATGAAAGCATTGCTCTGTTACTATAAAAACCTAAGCAGCTCAAAGCCCTGCGTGCTGGGGCCCTTCCTCTATACCTTGCCACGCTCTATACCTTTAGCTCTATAGCTAAAAATAATTTCTCTGGGGCCTCTTTGTGCTTCAGCCAGAAAGTTCTCCAGTGGTCTCCTGACCAGTTTTGGAAGACAGCAAGGCAGAGGTGGTTATGAAGACTAAAACCCAGTTCTTAAACTAAATTCAAACTAGGGTTTAAGAACCTGGCTTGTTCTGAGAACCCAGGAAGAGCTGAATATCAGGGCCCTGAGAATTGAGGTAGGAAGGGGTGGCAAGAGGATGGATCATGGATATCTCATCTTCATCAGCCAAGCAGTATATGTTGAAACTGATTTGTAACAGTCTGACAAAGGAACAGCCAGACTGAGGTGATGGAGGCAGTCAGACACAGAACGCTTGAATCTGTGGAAACCAGGAAAAGGGGCTGTGGGTTAAACAGATGGCTCTGGTAATGGTTCTGTTTTGTTTCCTTAAAGTGCAGTTATGCTGGTTGTGGAATGATAAAGAGTTGCAGGCTGTTTTTCTGTCAAAACTGGCATAAGATTTGTTTGTGGCATTTTTGTCCCACCTACTTTCCTGAAATGCTCCTGAAAGGAACTAAAGTGGCTTATGTAACATGTATTCCTATTTCCATTTTATCCTCAAACAACCCTGTGAGGTAGGTTAGGTTGAGAAATACTGACTGGCCCAAAGTCACCCAGTGAGCTTCATGGCTGAGCAGGGACTGTAGCCCAGCTCTCCCAAATCCCAGTCCAATGAGATGGGTGGTCCATATTTTTTAACTTGGGTCCAGATGGAATCAAGTAGAAGGTGAGAAGTTAACTGGAATTTATTTCCTTTGCCTTGGGGATGATAAGCTTTGTGACTGCCCTGCAAGGTAGCTGCACCCAGCAAGTTTCAGCTATTGAAGATCATGGGATGCTGCTCAGTTCCCTCAGATGCTCTGTGCCCTCTTCCTTCTACTCTTTCCCCCAGTCCTCAAAGGCATACAAGGGCTGTGAATTTCCATCTCTAGAACTGATCAGAACGTTTTTGAAAATGGAACCCCTCCCCCCCCTTAAATGATGGGTGTTGTTCTGATTTTCATTAAAGCAAGGAAATGAGGTTAATGTTGGAAAGATTCTCACAGGGCTGCTTCCTCTCTGTTCCTATGTTTATTTTAGTGAATATTCTCCATGTTGTATTCCTCTATGTCTTGCTCACCTTCTGCACATTATGCAAATTAAGCAAGTGCACATAAATCCTCTTGCTTTGCATAATTTGCCATTTTTGCAAGTTTTGCATGATATATTCTGCCTTTGCTGCTTAGGGGAGCTGCTGAGGCTAGATGCGAGCAGCTTGAGGGCAGGGGAAGCCACAGGGAGCTGTAGACCGCGGCTCCATAGTGACCAGAGTCATGGAGATTAGCCATAGCTTCCCTTTGCTTGGAAGGCATTCTAGGGGCTTTGACATCAGGCTGAGACTTTACCTGAGTAACAACAGTATTGACTGTGCCTGGCTCCTGCCCTCCTGGCTCTCTCCCAGCTGCTGCTTTTTTCCTCTGCTGCTGACAGCATTCTCTGGGGAGGACCAATTGAGGAACTGGAGCTTCCTCTTTGCTTGTGGAAAGTTTATCTGTAATTTGACTGAGCATTTCCAGTCCACGCCAAGCTTATCTTTGCGGCAGTAAGGGTCAGAAACTTGAGTCAGTTGTTAATGGCATATCTGTGGCCAGTACCAATAGTGCATAGGACCAGGGCTCACACACTTGGCTGTATATATTTCAGTTGACAAACAAGCAAGCACTCGCCAGCCAGAAGTCTTTTTAACAGGATCCAGTGTTTGGATAGCTAGCTGACAAAACTCCTTTTCCCTAGAAAAAGTGGAGTTGCACACCTGCATTATCCCAAGCACCTGGAGACTTGGCACAGTGCAAGACATGCTTCAGGTGTGAGTGTGAGACAGGAGGGGGGAATCTTTGCACAAAGGGGATGTAAACCCCCTGAGACCCTCACACCTTTGATTCTCTTGGCAGATCAAGAGAAACTAACCTAGGAAGAATCATTTGGAATTTCTTCTAGACACTCTCAGGTTGGAACCTGCTGCACCCTGAAGCAGGCACCTGCAGGATATTACCCCAGCCAAGACTTCAAACCACTGCAGTCATGCAACTGTACTTCCATCTTTTGTTAAAAATAATAGATGTCCACACATGTTTATTGCACAAATGTTTTTGTGCAAAAACACAAACAAAAAAGCTTGAGCACTTTAAAGTGTCTGTTCATGCCTGTGAAATCTGGGATTGCATAAACTGGGCATCCCCTGGCTTTCACAATCTCCATTCTGGTTCTTGACTCCTAGGCAGAGCAGAACGGAGCAGAGCAAGCTGCCCCAGCTGGCCTGGGGCCTCTGGGCTACAAGCAGCCAAGCTCCCAGGGAGCGAATGACCAGAGGAGGGGGGCTTAAGAGGGAGGTTCCTAACCCCCCTTATTTTCTCTTTAGTCCCCCCCCCCCACCACACACACACACACACACATCCATTTGTTTTCTTCTTGCAACACACTCCCATTTACCGGTAGACCTGTGCTGTTAATCTTTAGTGCAGACTGAAGAAAGCACTAATTGTCACAGCAGCCCAAGAGAGATTCACAAAAGTAGCACGAAGAATGAACCAAAAAGACTCCATGGTTGTGGTGGTTTGCAACCTCTGTGTAATGTTTGCTTTCTTACCTGAGAGCAACATGGTCTACATGTGCAACAACTACAAGTTAGGAGCCTTGCTAGAAAGGTGAGAGCACTGGAACAGAGAGTGAGCACCCTCAAAGTCATAAAAGAAGATGAAAAGTTTTTAGGCAGAGTGGTAAGACGGTAGCAGCTAAAAGTAGAACAGAAGCAAGAAGTGCATCTACAAGCAGAGGCAGAAGAAGAAAACTCTGAGGGAAGGGGAAATGAGGAATCTCCCTGGAAAAGGGTGACAGATGCGGAACACCAGAAGACACTCTGTACCAGTGGAAGCGATGGAACTCTCAGATCATTTTAAGTTACTTGAGAAAGAGATGAGTGAGGAACCTGCTGCAAAGGAACTACATGACACACTGAGTAACTCTGAAAAAGTGACACAAAGTCAATCAAGTAAGGAAAACGATACCAAAGTTTGCAACAACAAACAGGAAGAGTGATAGTTGTCAGAGATTCCCTGTTGTGGAGATAGAAAAACACATGTTGGGAAGACCCCTGGAATTGGCAGGTGTGCTGTCTCCCTGGAGCTTTGATCAATGAGATAACTAACAGATTACCAATGCTCATACAACCTCCTGATACACAACCCACTGCCACACATCCCTTCCTTCTTGTGCAAGTGGGAACTAGCGACACTGCCAAGTGGAGCTTTGAGGAAATTACCTCAGACTTTGAAACCTTAGGGAGGAAAAATAAGAACATTGGGGCTCAGATAGTTTTCTTCTCAATCCTTCAAGTTTGTGGAAGATAGGGGGGAAATACTCCATGTGGAAAAGGAAAAGATAGGGGGGAAATACTCCATGTGGAAAAGGAAAAGATAGGGGGGAAATACTCCATGTGGAAAAGGAAAAGATAGGGGGGAAATACTCCATGTGGAAAAGGAAAAGATAGGGGGGAAATACTCCATGTGGAAAAGGAAAAGATAGGGGGGAAATACTCCATGTGGAAAAGGAAAAGATAGGGGGGAAATACTCCATGTGGAAAAGGAAAAGATAGGGGGGAAATACTCCATGTGGAAAGAGGAAAAGATAGGGGGGAAATACTCCATGTGGAAAAGGAAAAGATAGGGGGGAAATACTCCATGTGGAAAGAGGAAAAGATAGGGGGGAAATACTCCATGTGAATTCCTGGCTATGATGGTGGTGCAGCTGTGAGAGATTTGGATTCTGGGACCATGGGCAAAGCTTCCTGGAAGACAGGCTGCTGACAAGTGAAGGTTTGCACCTTACAAAGAAAGGAAAGGATGTACTTGGCCACAGTATGAAGAAATTTGTCAGAATGGCTTTAAACTGAATTCTACGGGGAAGGGAGAGGTACATCTGGGTGCAACATCAACTGACAAAGGATTATGTACTGCAGCAGTGAAAGAAACTCTAGCTGGTTCTAACACTAATCTCCCAAAAAATGTAGGAACAAAGCTAGGGAATAATTCATGCGAACTTAGGTGTCTGTGCACCAATGCCCAAAGTATGGGAAAGAAATAACATGAACTTGAACTCCTAGTACACAAGGACAAATATGACCTGATTAGCATAAGTGAGACCTGGTGAGATGACTCCCATGGATGGAATTCAAAAGTTGCAGGATATAACTTATTCAAAAAGAATAGAAGTAACAGAAAAGGAGGTGGAGTTGTGTGTTATGTTAAAGATACACATCACTGCGAAGAAATACAGGAAGAAGAGACCAGTAATCTCATTGAGTGTATCTGGATTTATATAAATGGAGAAAGGAATGAAAGGAGCATAGTACTTGGAATCTATTATCATCCACCCTACCAAGGTGAGGATAAAGATGAAACTTTTAAAAAAATGCCAGTATTTCAAGGAGGCTTGATGTCATCATTATGGGGGACTTCAGTTTTCCTGATATCTGTTGGGAATCAAACTCTGCCAAACAGGCCCTTCTAAGAATCCAAACATGTGTTGCTGATAACTTCCTCCAGTAGAAAGTCGAAGTAGGAATGAGAGATACGGCTTTACTTGACCTGATCCTAACCCACAGGGAAGACATAGTGGGACACAGTAACAACTATGGGAACTGTGATGGAAAGTGACCGTGCCTTACTTGAATTCTCAATAATAAAGGGAGCTAAAACTAAACGTAGACAAACATGCACTCTGGATTTTTAAAAAGCCAACTTTAGCAAATTCGGGGCAATAATAAACAAAGTCCCATGGCAAGCCACTCTAAAGGGAAAAGGGGCCCAAGAAGGGTTTGAAAACTGTAACAAAGAAATGCTTAAGGCAGAACTACAAACAATCCAACAAGGAATAAGAGGAGTAGACAGAAGAAGCTCATGTGGTGGCACAAAAAGCTAAGAGATAATCTGAAAACAAAAAAGGACATGTATAAGAGGTGGAGGGAAAGCCAGACTACAAAGGAAGAATATAAACAAGTAGCAAGAAGCTGCAGGGATGATGTCAGGAAGGGTAAAGCAATGAATATGAGCCAAGACTGAGGGAGCTGGGTCTCTTCAGCCTGGAGAAGAGGAGACTCAGAGGGGATGTGTTGGCGACATGCAGGTATGTTCGGGCGTGTCACACGGAGGTGGGTAGAGACCTGTTCTCCCCTGCAGAGGAAGGCAGGACGCGCTCCAACGGAACCAAGCTCAGGGGAACCAAGGTTCAATTTGAATGCCAGGAAGTACTTCCTGACAGTTAGGACCCGGAGGGTATGGAATGAGCTTCCATGGGAGGTGGTTGAGGCCCCATTGGTGAGGGTGTTCAAGGATAAGATAGACATGCACATGATAGGCATGTCATGAGTGGAGCTGGCTAGAGCCAGGGGTCAGAGTAGATGGCCTGGGTGGCCCCTTCTGACTCATTCTGTTTCTATGTTCTGACTCATTCTGTTTCAAGGGCAGCTGAAAACAACAAATTCTTCAAATACATCAAAAGCAAAAGGCAGGCAAAAGAGAAGGGAGTTCAACTACTTACCATGGATGGAACAATGATAACAGATGACAAAGAAAAGGCAGAAGTGCTCAACTCCTACTTGGCTCAGTCTTCTTTCGAAAGAACTTCAACTCTCCCAAAGAAGGTATAGTACAAGCTGAAGGGGCAGGAAGGCAGCCCAAGATTGACAGGCAAATGGTCAAGGATCTTCTAACTGGGCTAAATGAGTTCAAAACTCTAGGGCCTGATGAAGTTCATTCCAGAGCCATAAAAGAGCTAGTGGAAGAACCGTCAGAACCACTATCTTACCACCTTTGAGAATTCATGGAAGACAGAAGTGCCAGATGACTGAAGAATGGCTAATGTTGTCCCTAACTACAGGAAAGGGAAAAAAAAGATGAACCTGGAAACTATAGACCAGTTTGTCTGACATCAATCTCTGGAAAAATTCTAGAGCAAATTATAAAACAGTCTGCAAACACCTTGAAGACAGTTCTGTAATTAGGATTGGATCTCTTAAGAACAAATCAATCAAATCAAACAAATCTCTCAAAAACAAATCCTGCCGGATGAATCTAATTCCATTGTTTGACAGGGGAACCTCCCAAGTGGACTGTGGGAATGCTGTGGACATAATCTATGTAGACTTTAGCAAAGCCTTCAGCAAAGTGCCCCATGATATCCTGATTACCAAATTAGCAAAAAAGCAGGCTAGATAGTGCAACCATTTGGTGGATCCACAATTGGCTGCAACATCGGACTCAAGGAATGCTCATCAGTGACACCTCCTCAAACTGCAGGGAAGTGACAAGTGGAGTGCTGCAGTTGGTGCTCTTAAGCATTTTTAGTAATGATTTAGATGAGGAATTACAGGAAGAAATAATTAAATTTGCAGATGATACAAAACTGGGTGGAATAGCAAATACCCTGGAGGACAGAGATATCATACAGGGTGATCTTCATAGGTTACAACACTGGGCAGAGAGCAACAGAATGAAATTCAGTAGGGACAAATGTCAAGTCCTCCACTTAGGAACAAGGAACCAAATGTACCATAAGATGGAAAACACTTGGCTCAACAATACTGCAAATGAGAAGAATCCTGGGGCTGTTGTAGATTGCAGACCAAATGTGAACCAACAATGTGATGCAGCTGCCAAAGGGCAAAAGCTAGTTAGGCTGCATTAACAGAAGCATCACTTCCAAAACATGTGAAGTACTAGTTCTGCTATACCCAGACCTTACCTGGAGTACTGTGTCCAGTTCTGGGCACTTACATTTTTTAAAAAAGCAGAAAGTCTAGAAAGGGTAGAGGAGGACAATTCAGGGACTAGAGGTAACACCCTATGAGGAAAGTTTGAGAGAACTGAGAACTCTTCCGGAGGCTGAACTGAGAGTTCAGCCTCAGGAAGAGAAGACTGAGGGGAGATAGGGTAGCACTCTACAAGTACCTCAAAGGCTGTCGCAAAGAGGGGGACAAGATCTCTTCTTTCTCATTCCGAGGCTATCTGGCAAGGGACGGCATAGAAATTTGTCAAATAAATAAATAAATAAATTCCAGAGTGCAGGACACAGAATAATGGACTTGAGTTAAAAGAAGCCAGATTTAGACTAGACACCAGAAAGAATTTCCTGGCTGTCAGAGCACTATGACAATGAAACCTATTACCTGGGGAAGCTGTGGGCTCCTCCTCTCTGGAGACATTAAGAAAGAGTTTGGACAGTCTTCTAAAAGGGATGGTGTAACTTAGTATCCTGCAATAGCAGAAGCTTGGAGCTGATGGCCTTCTGGTCCCTTTTACATTAATTCTATGAAAGATTTTTTTAATCTGCAAAAATGCTGCATTTGTGATAATGGCAAGGAGTAGGGAGACAACTCAGTCATCCCACAGTGCCCCAGGGATTGCTGCTGGAAAATCCAGGGGGAAGGAGGATGTGATCGACCCACATTGAGCCCAACTGTCTGTCAGGATCACCATGGGCTGTTTGCCGCTTATTGCAGCAGCCTCCTGAGTTCCTACCCCAGCAGTGCTTCTAGCACCACATTTCCATGCACGCGTCTCTGCTGCTGTCAGGGTGAGCAACTACTAACCCCAGTTTGGCAGCAGGTAAGCAAGATGGGCAGTTGCCAAAACACTACTGCTAAGGCTTCAATGGCAACTACAGAAGCTGCCACCCTTGGCTTGTTCCTGTTTTGCATTTGCTTAATAAGGAGCCATTTCTCAAAGGAGTCGGCTGTGTTGTATGGCTTTGTGTCATTAAAGGCTGCTCATATTTTTCTGTAGGCAGTCCTGTTCCTGTTCCTATTCCGAGTTCCCTTTTCCTGCCATGAATTCTTAAATGAGGCAGTGTTTACAATTTGTTTAACTTCCCACCTTCCCACCAGAGTACAGCATGTTGATCTAGTATCCTAGGCAAAGTACTGAAATGTGGGAATCTAGAGACCTTGTTGTGTTGTGTGACTGCAGTGGGTACCAAATACCTATGCTTTAGGCCTCAACTTATAATAGGTTTCTGTGACAGAAAGCCAGAAGGGATTCTCCATTCCCCCGACCAACTGGGACAAATCCTGCCCAGAAAGTTCCTGGTCCCAGCACCCTGGACCAGCCACTGGATTCAGCACATGGCAAACCCAAGCTTGGGGAACCAAACAACTGTATTACAAGGTTAAAATATAGCGGTGGAGGAACTGAAACACAGAATTTTAAAAGTGATAAAAACAGGAAAGGAGGGGAGGGAAGGGGAAAGGGAAATTGGACAGCAACAGCAAGACAAGTTACAGCCAGCCAAGACTGCACTCCCAGGGCCTTGTTCTTGGACAACAAATAACAAACAGCTTCTATCCTAGCCTATACACACTATCTCTACCTTCTAACAGCGCAGAATACTCAGGATGCCTCAGTGCTCTTCAGCACAGAGACTCAGCAGCAAAAATGGAACTTCCCAAGAGAGGAACAAAAGGCTGCTCAGTCCTTCTGGCTTTATCCCCCCCACACAGCCTAGGTCAGCTGACCATGGGGTGATGGCCCCTCTCCCAGTCCTTGGGGCCAACCGTTAACTCCAGGTGCCATTCATTAACCAGTCATATCCTGTTATCTCCTGCATTCTTGAGACCATTTCTGATAGCTTAACACAGAAGAGAGGATGACTTGTCCCAAAGGCCTTGGGTGCCAGATTTCCACTAGGCTGGCACCTGGTATTTCCAGCTCCTAGTCCTCAAACTTTTTAAACAGGGGGCCAGTTCACTGTCCCTCAGACTGTTGGTGGGGGGGGGACTATAGTTTGAAAAAAATTGCTAAAGAAACCCCAAAAGCGACCCCCCCCCAACCTCCTTTCTCAACAAGGAAGTGTGGAGAGGAAAATTTCGCGAGAGCCTCAAGCTGCTGCTGCCACCAATTTAAAGAGCAAACAGAATGAGTTTTACTCCTTAAAAACAAGGGAACAGAAAGCCCCAAGTAGACAATTCTGTGGGGTGGACAGTGGAGAATCATCTAGCCCCACCAAGGGATTTGAATTTGTTAAAGAAACAGTAAAAGTGACCCCCCCCCCCCCGCCTCATTTCTCAACAAGGAAGTGTGAAGAGGGAAAATCCACAAGAGCCTCAGGCTGGCCAGCAGACAGGGAAAAAGCAGACCGGTTTAAATGAACAAGCTGACTTAATGCAAACAGGGGAATGCTTAGAGGGACTTAAAAATGGATTTAAAAAGTTATATTTTTCTTTCCTTCAATCCTTTTTTAGCATCTTCATCTCTCTCTCTCTTCTGTTTCCTGCTCCATATTCCCACTCTGTATATGTATGCAATGGGGGTGTGGGGGAGCTGGCGCACATGCAGTTGAGCTTTTACAATTAGGTACGTGTGCCGGCTCTCTGCTCAGTATAGAGAACGCCTGTGCCGGCTCAGAGATTTTGGACTCGCTCAGAGATCATTTTCTTCGAGTGGGTCCAAAACCTCTGAGGTGGGCCGGATAAATGAGCATGTGGGGGGGGGGGGCAGATCCGGCCTGTGGGCCATAGTCTGAGGACCCATATCCTAGATCAACCCTTCCCTGACCTTTGGAAGCCTGGAAAGTTGGTTCACATTACAGTTTCTTCCTGCACTTCTGAAGAACCAGGTGTTGCTGGTTCATTCCCATCTTAGCCTGACCTAAAGATGAGCAGAAATCAGCAGGTAGCTTGCTCGTTTTGCACTAGAACAGTTTGAAACAGTGACAGATGTTCTGTTTAGAATGGCCCAGTAGGGTACTGGCAGCACAATTCTGGGCCGCTTCCCAGCAAAGTCCACAGCTGTGCATTGCACATGTGCTATAGGCACCTTTGGGCCCTGCCAGATGCCAGCAAGTGTTGCAAGAAGGGAAAAGCTTCACTGCACAGGCATAGCAGGCCATGTGCCATCACCTGGGTGCTGGTTCTTTATGTGTTTATTCATTCAGTTTGTCTTAATGCAGCATCTTGGTGAAGGATGTGAGCAGTGAGTCAGAACACCCATGATTCAAATCTTGCCTCCATTACAAACTCATTAAGATTGCTTGGAAGGCTGCTAATTCTCTCCCTCCCTCCCTCATCAAGGTTATCTATACCAGGGGTGGGAACTTTCAAGTCTGGGGGCCCAGTTCAACCATCCTGGGGGCCCCAGTCTGCTATTTTGGGGTTCCCCAGACAGCCATGCCCCAGTTGTGACCTCTTAGTACAGGCCAGTACTTTATAAATGTTATGTACTGTACTGTACATTTTAAAAATTTATTACAGAAAAAGGAAGTCCAAGGATAAAAATATTGTACACATTTTAAGATAAATTTTATAATGTCTAACTTAATTGCAGGAAACATAAAATCAGGTACACTGTACAATATGAATACATATACTTTTAAAATAAACAAAATATTAACATAAAACATAGGCTTAATTCTTACAAAAATTATTTAAACTTATTTTACTGTTCATAGATAGTTATTTTTTAACTAGGCCGGATAGTACTGAGTCCGGATAGTCATGAGCCGGATAGTCGAGAGTCTACTGTATCTGATTTTTATTTATTGATTGTGAGCTGTCCCGAGATGCGTTGCATAAGGGACGACATATAAAAAGTTAAATAATTAATTTAAAAATGATTTTGCCTTTACTCATTTGAATAACAGAAGTGTAGAGTTGCAAGAGGCCACTGAGTCCCCCCTGGACACTGTAGGAATCCAGTTGAATGGATTCCTGACTTGGGATGTCTAATACTGGAAAGCTTATGATGGACTTTCAGCACATCTCCATCCTAACAGCCGAAAGAATCGGGACTTTTTCTCTTCACAGAAAAATTGCTTCAGATATTTGCACAGATTTAGAACTGAGACTGCATGTCTCTTGGGCAATTTGCATAAATCACCATTTGCACAAATTGATTCTGACTCATTAGATTTGAGTCATTATTCTTGTTGTTCTCATAGCAATTAACAAGAGAGGTACATTGTTCTTAGTGTCCATGTACACAGTTCACTTTTGCCCCATTGAATTTTTTGAGGTAGTTTCAAATTTGTGCAAAATTTTGGCTGATGCCATACATTGTGTACAGATTTATGCAATTCACGCAAATCTGCACAGCAGAGGCCTATATTTGGTGCACATTTCCCTGGCTTAAAAAAATATTCAAATCGCAGCCATTTTAAAAAAAGAAGTTGGACTGCTGGCTTAAATCACATCAGAACAAGTGGGCACCCATGTTAGGTTGTCAGAAGAGTACCTGTGGGAATGAGCTAAGAAAATCCACTGGATTTTTACCCCACTATCAGATTTTTCACATATTTCCTGGTAGAGGCTTGCTATACCCTACTCAAATGCTTCCTGTGACAGGGAGCCCACCATCAGTCCATTGTCTGACTGATTTGACCACTGGAAGCATTTCCAGATGTTCAGCTGAAACCTGCCTTCCTGTAACTTTAGCGCATTAGTTCATATCCTGCATTCCTAGATGACAGAGAGCAAGTTGTCGCCTTGTTCCGTGTGGCGGCCACTGAGATCTTTGAAAAATGTTACCATATCCTGCTCAGTCTTGCCTTCTCAAGGCTATATATATATATATATATATATATGCATGCCGCCCCTTGCAACAGCCTCGGGGCGGCTCACAATACAAAATAAACCCATTTCCTTCTTTCTTTGTGGGACTTAGGTACTAATTCTCTGATAATTTTTGTCCCCCTCTTAGAACTCATCCCAGTTGATCTAAATCCTTATTAAAGCATGGTTTCTAGAGTTACAGTATTTGAGGTTAGGCCTGACCAGTACAAAGTACACTAGGACTATCACCTCCTGTGAGTTAGCAACTGTACTTCTCTTGATACTGCCTGAAATTATATCGACCCTTTTTGCAGCCCCAGCACACTTCTGGCTCATCATTCATCTTCAGGAATTTCTTTTTATTGGAGGTTTATGTTTAGCTTTTCCTCTCTGTGACTTTCAACTTGCTCTTTTGAACTTCCCCAATGATTCCATCCCACTGGCCAGATTAATGGATACATCTTGGCAGTCTTGCACTGAATACTGTCACGAGTGGCTTGTCTTGTCTGGTTGGATCCTCTGCTTGTCTTGATAAACATACAGCTTGTCTTAAAGACATCCCTTATTCCAGGCTCCTCCTTTTGCTTGTTGTTCATTCTTTGATATTGGATAATTGGTGGAAAGTGTTTTTAGATGCAGATGAGAGAAAGATCAAAGCACAGCTTGGAGCTAGGTGATCAAACATTTTCAGCCATCATGTCAGTGCAGTGACAATATGGGATGACTCCACGGAGGAAAATGAGCATTGGAAACAAAGAAATGCATGTCAGAGACATGGATCTCTCGTTCTCTCTGCCTCAGTGCAGCCATTGCATTACCAGTGGGCTCAAATACTCCCCCTTGCCCTCTTAATAGGCCATTTCATTTAAGTCAGGCAAACAATAGCTGTAGTTTGCCTCCAAATACTGGTTTGCAAATCCACTTCAAATCAAGATTTGGAGGACAACTTAAAGGTTACTGCTAGGCCTATTTTATCAGGAAAAGAGCAGAAAGAACAGTAAAGGCTTCATCAGAAAACAGGCTGCATTTTGATTCGAGCCCCTTTTGGTGAGACTGTGCTCCCTGAGAAGAGGCACAGATCCTGAGAATTGGTAATCCTGGTGTTCAGCAGATGGGCAAGGAGAGAGCTTTGGGCCTGCAAACTTCCCTTTTTATCTGTTTCATGATGTGGTGCCTTTGCACTAGAGCTCACTCTCCTCCTTCAAAGCAGGAAGGGACAAGAAAGTAGAGTCAGCAGCCCCTGCTGGCTGAGGTGCGCTCCCGAGGCCAGGTGACATCACAATGTGGCCTGCTGCTGCTGGTCTGGCTCAGCTGCTGGGCTAGAATGACCAGTCCACTCAAGAAACTGGCTCCCCGGGCCCTGTTGCTGCTGGTCAATGCACACACCATGAAGAGCTACGGTCAGGGGGTTGTACGGAACTGCGTGAATGATCACAGGGCGACCTGGGCCAGCAAGCTAAGAGGTGATTGGCTGCACTGGCGGGGGGGAGAGTGGGGGCAAGCAAGGCTGCTGGACTGTTCTGAGCAGCTCCAAGCCCACCTGGCTTGGTCCCCTTTAGGGAACACTCCCCACTCCCCATCTAAGCCATAATAGATTAAGGCCAGAGATGTGTATGCGCTGCACTTAAAAAAACCCTGTGCACCAGGAAAGTTGAATTCTTCAGTCTATAAATTATGTTGATCAAGGAACTGGTGTATAATATGTTGCATGATTTTGCTTCTAGTTCCCGTGAATAAGTGCTGTAAAGAATACATTCTACAGCTCTGATAGAGACTGTAGAATCTTTGCCCCCTAACGACTGGAATCTCTTTTGAATCCTTCTCCCTCTCCACCTGCTGTTTTAGGCATTGCTCTCGTGCTTTCAAGCCTTAAGGATTAGAAACTTCAAGAACTCCGGTTCTGAGCCCCAATATCAATTAGATATTAGAATGCCACAGCTATCAGTATTGAATAATTTGCTATTGACTCTGGAATATACAGTTGTTGAAGTGAAGTGCCCTTTTGTCGGGGCATATAAAAACTTTAAACAAACAAACAAACAAACAAACAAACTGTCACTGCAGGATGCAGTCGGAATGTATGTCTTGGGCTGCACAGGGGAAGTTGGAGATTACAAACTGGATGGTCTGGTAAGGTTTCAAGTGTCACGTGCTCTATTCTCAGGCAAAAAGTAAATTTGAACAAAAGCACCATTTGGGAAGATATGAAGTCAATAGTAAGTAAGTGTACACTTCTCAGAACTCTGAAGAAGCAGAGCGCTCTAGTCGTCACTTTTTATTTATTGATGTATTGCATTTATATCCCATTTTTCCTTTAAGGATGTCAAGATAATGGAGAGGATAATGACACCATATTATCTTTGCTACAACCTTGTGAAGTCAGGCCAAGAGTGTGTGATTGGCCCAAATTGTAAATGGCTTCAGGTTTTGGTTTTTAATTATTTATTTTATTTATAATATTATTTGGTTTGTATGCCGCCCCTTTAGCCATAGGCTCTCTGGGTGGCTCACAACACAGTAAATAGCATTTTAACAGCGATTAAAAACAATACAATTCATTCATAGCAATCACAATATAAAACCAACCAGTAAAAGTAAAATAAAGTACAATAAATAAAAAACAATATAGATTTAGTTCACCAGTGAGCTTGATAGTTAAAGCATGGATAAGAACCCAAAGTCTAGGTCCAGAACTTACTATTGTCTTACTATTGTCCAGAACTACATTGTCTCTCAACCTGGAAAAAAAAATCTAGTGTGGTAAGCTTTCAAGTTCTTCATCAGAAAAAGTAGTTGATTTTCAGGGAAAGAGAAGAGTGAGACTAAGCTTTTGATCGAAATTAAACTTATTAGCACCTCTTCAGTGTTATAATGGAGTAGCAGTAGCATGTTTCTCAATTTCAGAATTCACAGTTGCCTTTTGTATATCATAAAGAACACTTTCTGGAAAGGGTTGGGTGACTTGCTTCACTGTATCCTGACTCCTGACAACTGTATGGACTGAGGTGTAGGAATTTCTCTGTAGGAATGTCAGTATATCTTTAAAGCCACCAAAAACGATCCATTGGCGTTGCTGACGGGTCAAGTTTATTCCAAGAGTTGTATCTTTGTTTTTTGGGTGTCATTTGGGATTAGTTCTTTTGATCCCACATTTCAGAGAAAGTTTTTTAAATAGATTTTTGCCTCAATATTTAGATAATAGGCCAGCACAGCCTCCTTCTTCTCCTGGCACCAATCTGGAGCTAGGAAACAGATTCTCTCCGCTTGGGGAGGCTGGGGCTGATGAGGCCTCGGGGGACCAGCAGGACCCCCAGCCTGGGACGTCAGGCGGCAAGGGGGCCGCTGCAGGAGAGGCGAGGGCCAGGGCATGGCCACCCACCAGCACCGGGAAGGTACGGCGGCGGGTGATTGTTGTTAGGGACTCTCTGCTGAGGTGCACTGAGGCGGCAGTGTGCCGCCCCAACCTGGAGATAAGGGAGGTTTGCTGCCTGCCAGGCGCACGCATCCGTCATGTGAAGGACAGAGTGGAGCGTCTTGTTCGCTCCGGGAGTCACCAGCCGCTCCTGGTGATCCATGTGGGCACAAACGATGTAGCCAGGCAGGGTGTCGTTGGGATCACCAGGGACTTTGAGGCCTTGGGGAAGAAACTCAAGGAGCTGAAGGCCCAAGTGGCCTTCTCGTCAATCTTACCTGTCTGGGGATTTGGACCAGGAAGGGGCAGGAGGGCCTCCGAGGTGAACGACTGGCTTAGGGTGTGGTGCCAGAAGGAACGCTTCGGGTTCCTCAACCACGGCACTCGGTTTCTTGCCAATGGACTTCTGGCAAGGGACGGGTTACACCTCACGAGGATGGGGAAAAGGTCCTTCGGAGATGCTCTAGCGAGCTTCGTCTGGAAGACTTTAAACTGAGCCGGGGGAGGGGGTCAGGTCCCCCAGTAACGTATCTGCACTGGACAAGTGTGGCGGGAGGATCGGGGCTCTGGGAGCAGGGCTTTAGAGATACTGCAGGGACTGACAGGACTCCTACAGAGAGGGGCCAGGTACCAGGGAGGATGGGAAGAAGGAGGATTCTGGGAACTTCAAGGAAAGGAAGCAGTGGGAAGGAGTTGACATGCGTGTACACCAATGCTAGGAGCATGGGTAATAAGCAGGAAGAGCTTGAAGCTCTCCTGGGAATAGGAGGGAATGATCTGGTGGGAATCACAGAAACTTGGTGGGATGAAAGGCAAGTCTGGCATGTGAACATAGAAGGGTATCACCTTTTTAGAAAGGACAGGAAGGGAAAGAGAGGTGGAGGGTGTGGCTTTATATGTCAGGGAAGGGATAGGATGCAGTGAGATAGAATGCAGCACAGATGGGGATTCGGTAGAGGCAGTCTGGGTGAAACTTAGGGGTTTTGACAGGGAAAGAGACCTGACAGCGGGGGTATGGTATCGCCCTCCAGGTCAACTTGAGACCCTGGATGATGTCCTGACAGGCCAGATTCCAGGCCAGAAGAAGGGGTGAGCAGTCTGCTGATCAGATTCGCAGACGATACTAAAACGGGCAGTGGCCACAACTGAGGAGCAGGTACTCCAGATCCAAAAGGATCTGGACAGACTATGGAAGTGGGCAGGAGACAACAGGATGGCGTTCAATGTGGAGAAGTGCAAGGTCTTGCACTTGGGGCATAGGAATAGCTGTCATAAGTACAGGTTAGGTGACAAGTGGTTGGAGAACAGCACTTGTGAAAGGGACCTCAGGGTGCTGGTTGACTGCAGGCTAAACATGAGCCAGCAGTGTGATGCGGTGGTCAAGAGGGCGAATGCCACCCTTGGTTGCATAGCCAGAAGTGTGGCTTCTAGATCAAGAGAGGTAATACTACCACTCTACATGACTCTGGTGCGCCCGCAACTGGAGTATTGGGTTCAGTTTTGGGCCCCTCGTTACAGAAAGGATATAGCCAGGTTGGAGTCAGTGCAGCGTAGGGCCACAAGGTTGGTGGCCGGTTTGCAGGAGATGCTGTATGAGGCCAGACTGAGGGAACTGGGTCTCTTCAGCCTGGAGAAGAGGAGACTCAGAGGGGGTATGTTGGCGACATACAGGTATGTGAGGGGGTGTCACATGCAGATGGGTAGAGACTTGTTCTCCCCTGCAGAGGAAGACAGGATGCGCTCCAACACAGCTAAGCTCAGAGAACCAAGGTTCCATTTGAATGCCAGGAAGCACTTCCTGACAGTCAGGACCCCGAGGGCGTGGAATGGGCTTCCACGGGAGGTTGTTGAGGCTCCATCGGTGCGGGTGTTCAAGGATAGGCTAGATGTCCACATGGTGGGCATGTCGTGAGCAGAGCCGGCTGGTGCCGGAGGTCAGACTAGATGGCCCAGGAGACCCCTTCTGACTCGCTCTGTTTCTATGTTTCTATAATAACCATCATCTTGTAAATTGTCGTCCATTGAATTTATATTTATTTATTTATTTTTTATATTGCAATTTATATCCTGCCTTTTTCCTACAAAGGGCTCAAGCCAGCTTACATCATCTCTCCTCCTCCATCTTATCCCCACAACAACATCCCTGTGAGGTAGGTTGGGCTGAGATTCTGTGACTGGCCCAAAGTCACCCCGTTGGCTCCATGGCTGAGTGGGGACTAGAACTCAGATCCTCTGAGTCCCAGTCCCACGCTCTTCACCACTATGCCACACTGGCTCTCCATTACTAATTGACCCATTTAGTAATAAGGAAGCAGTTTCCTCCGATGTGGGAGGGGTGTGCCCCAGGTCTTGGGAAATATGGGATGAAATGGGTGTTCACTGACATTAGTCCAAGGCATAGGATGTTCAAACCATGGCTTGGAGGATTACAAGCAAGCTGTTTTACATTTCTGCATGCTCTCTTCTCTGCAAAAAATGACACATAATAACAGCAATTTTAAAAACCACTAATAAATGCCTAATATTTATGTAGCATTTTCAAATGTTCAAAGGTGATTTATTTAGCTGTGATCTTTCCAACAACCTTGTAAGGCAAATGGGTATTATTCCTCCCCATAGTGCTTATGAGTTGAGGGGAAGAAAACTGAGACTGAGGGAAAACAGCTTGCCTAAAGCCCCAGGAATGCCAGTGGCAGAGGTGAGACCCAGACTAGGGATTTCCTGAGTTCAGAGCTTCCTCCCTCATCTGTTACACTACACCAGTTCTCATAGGCAGCATTCTTCTGGGTTTCCAGTTTATGTGAGCCATTATTTGCAGTGACATCCAAAGCAGCAAACTGGTTCATACATGTCCCCTAAACCAGAAACAGAAGCCATGGCTTGAAGGGTGTTTCCAGTTCTCCTTTGGAGGGCGACCCTAACCTGAACCCCAAGTTGGCTGAGTGAGACCTTGCAGCAGAGCATAGGTAAAGCTCTGCAGGAAACTAAAAGAAGAAGAAGAGGGAATGCATGATCCAAGCTAATTTATTGACCATCCAAACCAGGACTGGGGCATCTATATCCCTTCTTGGACTCCTGTTGCTGTCTGGTTCTGCTGGCTTGGGCAGTGCCTGCAGCTAATGGAAATTGTAGTTCAACAGCTGGGGCGGGTTGGGGGTGGTTGCAGGTTCTCTCGTTCTCCAGACTATGGCATGAATGATTGAAGCCTAAACATGTACTGTTCAGAGGGGAAAGAAAGTGCACATGGTAGATCTGGAGCTAAGAGTGTGGCAGAACTGTTATTCCAAGCCTATTTTTTTGCCTTTACTCCCTGTGCTGTCCTGAGCATTGATAAACATTTTGGCCTCACTCCTTCCATCTTTCTAATCACAGGGCCAGGGAAGGCACTGAACTGAGAGAGGTGAATAATGAATACTGGTAGTCTTTCTCACTGGAGGCCAAAGGTACTTGCCAGTGACACATAGGCCTGGAATAATAGACACATGGAAAGCAAAATGGCAGCCTGGAGAGGGAAGAAGACAACAGCCTGGGGCATTTGGTCAAGGACCCTGCAATATGGCTGATCCCGATCACAAATGCAAAATGAGGAAAATAGAAAGGCCTGCCCGGAGGATTTAGTGGCTTGTGAAGGCAGAGATTTCCATGTGAAGGCTCTGCCGAGCAAGAGGATTTGCCTGGGATGTATTGTCTATCAGAGAATTCCAGCTTTATACCTTGTTAACAAGAACAATTGATTTTTTGCACTAGAGCAAAGCGAGGCAATGAGGTTTAAGGGCTTTATGTGTTTTGAACTCTGGGGGATTGTCTCTTTTTTGCCATTGAAAGAGGAAGGAGATCTGATTGGAGAAGCAATGATGTATATATCAGTCCTGGTGGCATAGCAGAGAGGGGGGACCAGGAACGCACCTGCTGAGGCTAAGGTACCACCGCTTGCATCACAGGCCACCGCTTTTCATAGTCCCTATGGTTATCTTTCCTTGAAGTGTGCGTGTGTCAAGAACTGGAAGAATTTGGGGTGCCTGAAAAATGATGCCTGGAATTCAGGAAGTGCCTTCATTTTCCATCTGTCTTAATCTGTAATTGGTGTCATACACACAACCGAGACAAATGGCCTTTAAAAGCTTTTCTTTGGATCCCAAGAACTGTCAGCTCTGTTCACAGTCTCATGCTGGATTGCTTTTAAAGCAGCTCTCACAGTTCTGTTTGTGCAAGAGGTGGCACAAGCATGGGCAGAAAGTTCATCTTTGGATCTAAGTTCACTTTTCTCACATAGTCCTCCATCACAGGAGTGGAAGGCCACTTTTTGATTACCTCACAGACTCTCTGTAAACAAAGGATGTGTTTTTGCCACATGTGCCTCTTTCTTCCATGTTCTAAATTTTCAAACTCCTTTCTCATGAAGGCTTGTTTGGAGGTTTTAATTCCCAAGATTGGACATCAGCAACCTGAGAACTGCTCTTTTATTTACTTGTGGAATGATAAATGCAACAACAATGTTGATTCACATGTATCATGTTCTGTGGGTCTAACATTTTGCAATTATTTTATCAACATCATTGTTGCATTCCATTCATTAACTTTAAAAAATACTGAAGCCAGGGGATGGGAAAAATGAATGCCAGCATTCAGATAAATTGGCCAGCTGCCCAGAAATTCCTCAGCAGATATAAGTGAACCCCATACATACATAAACACACACACACAGCTCTGTGCAGTAGGGTCATTGTACAGAGCAGCTTTCCCTGCTAGTGAGACAACTACTCCAGTTGCTTGAGATTATAGCTGCCACAAGCATAGTCAGGGAAGATGGGAGCTGTAAAAGGAAATAACTGGAAGACACCAGATAGAGCACCTTGCATGCCATCCCTTTTGGAAAGGGTGGATGGCACTTGTTAGGTTCTGTCATTCTAGTGCCTCCTGCCATTCATCTACGGCTTTCTGCCCTCTGCCCATCCCTGGTGGGCTTGCTGCTGGTCTAGTGAACCAGAGATCAAGAGGTCTATCATAGCCAAGCACAAAAGGCCTCTGGCTCCTTTCCAGGAGTGGCACAAATTTGTGGTACCTATGTTGCAGGTCGGTTGGGTGTATCCTAGGTACCCTCCTCCCCCTGTCTCAGCAATGCCATTCGTACTGATTCAAGTGACCTTCTTGGGGGATGTTTACATCTTCCCTCTGGAGAAGCAAGAATGGTTTCCTTTCTGAAATCAGAAGGGAGGGCTTGGTGGCAGACATGGGTTTTCCCCTTCTTGGGCATTTGATTAATTCTGCTCTTTGCTTTCCACATACAACTTTCCTTGCCCCTTGTACTCTGCTGTTCTCTCCCTCCTTCCAGCACCACATCTTCCCATATTCCAGGCAGTGCTTTTGCTTCTTCCAGGTTCTTCGACTTTGGCACTGGCACTCCAAATTCTGTATTGGCTTTTGCCTTACCTCTGTTGCCAACTCAGCAGGGCTCCTGGACATACACCTTTTGAGAAGGGGTTCCTCCCAAAGTGACTTGTTAGAACTTGCAGCATTGGTACCCTCTAGTATTATCCCATTTTTTATTTTATTTTTCTGCTGGAAAGCGGCAGAAGAGGGGACAACTAGAAATCCATAATGTCCAGGAAAATGCTGAATTTTGACAGAGTTGACACTTTCTTGGAAATGCTTAACTATCTTGGGACAGATTGCACCCCACCCCCTAAGCCCACTGGGGTTTTCTCAGTTCTCTCCACATGATAGTTCTGGGACTCCAGTTGTTAATCTATTAAATTTCCCCTCAAAACACAACTTAACTCCTGCCATTATTAACGAAGTGGTGTCTCATTGAGATCTGTATTGCTCTCGTCTCAAACCTCATTTATTTATGCAGAACTCTTATTTCTTTATTAGATTTATACCTTGTTTCCTTCCAAGGAGCTCAAAGTGACTTGTATCTCCTCCTCCTCCTCCTGCTCTCCATCTTAGCCACATAACAACCATGCTGTGAGGTTGGCTGGGCCGAGCGTCTGTGACTGGCCCAGAGTCACCCAGTTGGCCCCATGGCTAGGTGGGGCCTGGAACACCGATCTCCTGAGTCCCAGTACTGTCTGCTTAATTACTGCACCACAGTGGCTCACTTGTACACATGGCCATCCCCGTTCTTCACAGTGAAGAAGGACTCTATTCAAATGGAGTCATTGTGGTGAGGTGGCAAAAGTGCTGGCCAGGGGCTCAGGACCTCCAGATTCCAGTCCCTACTCAACTGCGCACACACACGTGTGAGGATAAAACGGTGCAGAGGAAGAAGAGGACTGAGTCAACCACCTTGAGTTCCTTGCAGGGGGAGAAAGGTGGGATACAAATGCAGTGTAAATAATAATACCAGTAATATGCACTGAAATGAGTGGAAGGGATTTGTTGTTGTTGTTGTTGTTAGTCGTGAAGTCACGTCCGACCCATCGTGACCCCATGGACAACCTTCGTCCAGGCCTTCCTGCCCTCCACCATCCCCCGGATTCCACCTAAGCTCACACCCACTGCCTCAGTGACCCCATCCAGCCACCTCATCATCTGCCGTCCCCTTCATCTTTTGCCATCTATTGTTCCCAGCATTAGGCTCTTCTCCAGGGAGTCCTTCCTTCTCATTAGGTGGCCAAAGTCTTTGAGTTTCATCTTCAGGATCTGGCCTTCTAAAGAGCAGTCAGGGTTGATCTCCTCTAGGACTGACCGGTTTGATCGCCTTGCGGTTCAACGGACTTGCAGGAGTCTCCTCCAGCACCACAATTCAAAGGCCTCAATTCTTTGGCACTCAGCCTTCCTTATGGTCCAGCTTTCACAGCCATGCATTACAACTGGGAAAACCATAGCCTTGACTATGCGCACTTTTGTTGGCAGGGTGATGTCTCTGCTTTTTACTATGCTGTCTGGATTTGCCATAGCTTTCCTCCCCAGGAGCAAGAGTCTTTTAATTTCTTGGCTGCAGTCCCTGTCTGTGGTGATCTTGGAGCGCAGGAAAATAAAATCTGTCACTACCTCCATTTCTTCCCCACCTATTTATTTGCCAGGAAGTGTAAATGGAAGAAAAGTAAATGTATATGAGCACACTGGAACCTCTGTATTTGCAAGGGTTAGCTGTGCTGGGTAGCAGTTTGTTTCATTTAGTTAGCATTTTGTTTTAAATCCTCTTGTAAGGCAACTGGAGTCTTTCTGGGGGTGTTTTGGAAAGCCATCTAATAAATAAAATGCATTATCACAACACTGCATTTATTCCCCAGCTTCTTTCCTTTTGTGAGGAACCCAAAGCAGATTGCATGGCTTCATTTTTATTCTCACAGCAACAACCCTGCAAGGTGGATAAGGCTGGGAGTGAGTACTAACTCATAGAAATAATAATTCTGACTTTCAGTCTCTAACTACTCCGGGGCCAGAATCATCAGCCCTCCTATGAAACTCAAATACCAAATATCAGGCACCAAACTCAAACACCAACAGCCCTCAAATACCAAAACCAGCAACAGAGAGGGGTCTGTATTCCCTGTCTTTGGGGGAATTGGTGAAGCTGAGGAGCAGGATTTCCTCTGTTGTGACTCCGGAACTATGGAATGCCCTCTGCAGGGAGACCTGTGTGGTTCCAGCTCCCTTTTAATCAGTTATGAAATCCCATTTATAAGCATTTCTGTTTCTTGAATGGATTAGGCATTTTAATGTGCCAAACTAACTTCTGATTTTAATGCACTTTTATTTTATTTCTTTTATATTTCATCTCCCAAGAAGATTGAGGTGGTGTCCATAGTTCATCACCATTTTATCCACACAAGATTTCGCTGGGCTTTTATTAATGCTTTAGTAAATTTAGATCTGTTAGCTGCTTTGATGACCTTTTAGACAAAAAATCAAGTTAGAAATAATGGGGAATAAATAATAAATACATCTTATGTCCCTAATTTAAATAGACTTAGTATGGGTAATAGTATGTGGGTTTCCTCCTCAGAATTTTCTCATTTCCGTCTTACAGGCAGATTACAGGACAAGTCTTGAGCTCTGCTGCTTACAGAAATAAGTTTTCAAATGTGTTGACAAAACAAGGAAGCCAGTACAAATAAGCCCAAATTTATAGCATCTCTTTAGATTTCACAGTTTGTCAAGGACTGACTCATATTTTTCACATTAGTGGTAAGACGAGCTTTTCTGAATATAAATGTTGTTGAATAGATGCAACACGTTCACCAATTGTTGGCAGATGTCTGCTGTGCCAACAAAAATGTTATGCAAATTACATTAATTACATGCATCTGAAATGTGTACATTGATTGTGCTGGCTTGCTGGCGATATGTTTTCTGACACGGCCTTGAGCGCTAAATTAACCCCAACCCATTAAACTTGTAGGAAGTTGTAGTTTACCAATAGAAATAATGTTCAGTGCATTTTGTTTCTTTCTTACATTTAGATAATGTAAAGATATGCTGTTGTCCTTTGCAAAAAAAGGGAAAAAGTAAATTTTAAAATTTACTTATGAATTAGAATTACATTTCTGTGAATGAGAATTACATTTCTGTATTTTTTTAGAAATAAAAGTGGGCCATTGTCTTTAATTTTTTACAGGTATTCCAGTTAAAATGTCAACATAATGTCAATGTCACATTACCATAAGGGCACTGTCCTACATGATTGTTGCCCACTAGATTGAAGCCTTTGGAGCTTCTTGGGAGCGTCTGTTTATCCTGTGCGAATTATAAGCAGGAACGTTAGTAGGAGGGGGAAAGTATTGTTGCGTTGCATTTATACCCTACATGTTTCCCTCTTGCAAGAAACTCAAGGCGGCTTACACAGTCCTCCTCCACTCCATTTGATCCTCTCCACAGCAGCCCTGTGAGGTAGGTAAGGCTAAGTGAGTGACTGGCCCAGAGTCACCGGTCAGTTTCATGGTCAAGTGGAGACTGGAGCCTGGGTCTCCAGGTGCCCAGCCCAGCTTTCTCACCACTGGCTCTCCAGCACTCAGAAAGTACAGATGGAGGCAGTTAAGGGCACATACAAACAGGACTTTTATTATGCAGCCCGTATTGCTTTGTTTGTGCCTCTGCCTTCCTTTCTTCATACTGGGGAAAATGGTTAAGGAGAAAAAAGACAGAGGAATTACCCAGTGCCTTTTGATTGGTAGTACTGGGAAACCTTTCCCTGGAAGACCCTATGCAGAAGCTTAAATGTATGTAAAATTGATAATGACCAGAAGTATTAATATGAACTTCAAAACCGTAGCTTGGGAAGCCCTAGCTAACACCTGTAATTGGAATAAAAGCTCTTTTGTGATTTATCCCCAGTTTATGGTTTCCACAGATATACTGTACCTGGACGGTGAGGTTTTCTTTAACTGTCTTAGTTCCTGCAGCTGCTTTTTGACATTTATCTCAATTTAAGCAAAGGAAACTGGCAACTGGGAAGAGGGAATTTTGAACCACTCAAATCCCAGTAAAGTTTCCTTTCTGCGCTAAGAAATGAGTCCTTAGTCATTTTAGGCCTTGGGTAGTTTTCTTTTAGATCCTTTGCAAGTTGACTGATCTGATGCTCTCACTGCAGTGGAAAGGAAGTCAGGATTACAGTGGTTTAATTTCTGAGATGAAAAGGCCGCCTCAGCAGCTTGGGGAGGGTGGGGTGGGAAACAGTTTGAAAGGCCCTCCGATTCCAGGAAATTATCCCATCCTCAGTGTTGTTGACTGAAGCTTCTGGGTGCTTTCTGGCGTTAAGTATTTTTAGACGCTGTTTTTCCGAGTTCCCTGTGCAAGGAAAGATAACAGGGTGGTCACAGGAAAGCAGTGTTTCAACTTGTAAAGTGAGGTGTGTGGGGTGGGGCACTTGGGTTTCATCTGGAAGGCCTGGGTTAACTCCAGGTATATGTGGTCTGATTGTGGGTTGGCTGTCCAGATGGTGTGGACTACAACTTCCATTTGTCCCAACCATCATGACCAAAGGTCAGAGTTCATTCATCACATTTCTGTATCATTCAGTAGCCAATAGGCAGTGTACAAAGCTTAAACTCCCCAAAATGTAATATCATAATGCAGTGTAAAACCATTTGCATACAAAAATGGAGAACGGTCCTGCAACAGCCAACCATAAAATGGTTGTCATATGCTGTCAAATGCCTGGGAGTGAAGGAAAGGCTTAACCTGTCCCTGGGATGTGACGGTGTTGGTGCCACCAAGCCTGGGAGGAGCATTCCATAACTGGGAGGCCAACACTTAAGGGCGGATGCAGGTTGCAACATAAGGGTAGGCACAGAACAAGTGAGGCACTCCAGCAGGTACCTTAGACATTGCCCGTGGCATCCCGTCCGGAGAGCTTTTTGCATATCCTCAGGCGTGCTCATTTTCCTGGAAAAGACCTGCACTGTAGGGGTAGTGCATACTGTGGGAATTGCACCAAGCCTGAGCTCCTGGAGGGTCCTCTGGAGAGTTTGGAGGCCGCTGATTCTGCCTTGAGACATCTCTTTCGACTGCTGAGCAAACCTGTGCTGAAAACATGGTGCTCATGGGAGTGATCTGTTGAAAGCAGGTTTGGGCCAATTGCGGCCCTGCAGATGCTTTCATTGGTCCCTCCCCTCACCATTGACCATGCTGGTTGGGGCTGGTGGGAGTCATAAACTAAAGCGTCTGCTGAGCCACAAATTGGCCACCCTTAATCTAGAGTGAACACTATAACATGGAAATGGAGATCATGCTGGAACACTTCTCGGAGCTTGGAAATTGACTGACTTGCCATTTTGTTGATAAGATAGTTGGCAACAAGTCCAAAATGCTTATTTATCTGGTTGCTGTATAGGAGCCAGATGGATTCTAGAGGGGTCTGCAATCGCTAAGGCTGGGACTTGCAAGGTATCCCTTCTGTTCACGAGAAGCTAGCACAATTAGCAGAACCAGCTTTTTTTTTGGGGGGGGGGAGACCCAGAACTAATTAGACACCTTTTAAGTGAGTAGGTAATTTTCTTTTTTTCTTGTCCCACAGAAATATTCACTGGTATGCTGTACTCCCATTGGTTGTCTTGTTATGTATATTAAGCATATCCTATACGGCTGTGGCTTGTGGAGGATTTCAGGGGGTTGCGCCAGAAGGGGAAAGTAGTGCGCTTGGGATTGTATTGCATTGCTTGTTATACAAACCACTTGCGTTGCATTGTCAAGAGTGCGGCGCATGCTTGGCTTTGCTTGGCCTTCCCCATCTGTGTTTCCTCCAGTTGTATTGGACTGCAACTGCCACAGTTCCCAATAGTCAGGCTGGAAATGCGGCTGATGTGGCTGTAAACATTATAACAAGAACCCAGTAAGGTATATCAGCATTATCCCTCTCCCCGCACCCACCCGGCAGACGCACCCATATTGCAGTTGTGGGGACTATGACTGAGAGTGGACAGCTTAAGGCTATCTAGGGAGTGGCATGAGCAAGAGTCAAATTTCATTAATAGCTTCTTCTTTTAGCTACTAAGCTATCCCAGCTCTCTGTGTATCATATTTTAAATAATCCTTAGCACATGCAATAGGGGAAAATCTAGAACAGTAGGGATATATGATAAGAAGCAGGGATCTTATGGAGGGGAGCAAATGGAAGTAGGTCTGTCTGGTTCATAGTATTCACGTATGCCCAGAGTTTAGGTCCTAATACTGTAAACATTTTAGACTTCAATCATGGGTCTCTGGCTGTCTGCTCTTTCTTGTCCATTATGATTGTTTTCAAGCCCCTGAAATGGTTCTGAGAGAAGGAGGGAGCACTGCTTGGCTGCTCCTCTTGCACACACTGCCAAAGCAGTGGATGAATGTTGGGAGAGGCTGGCTTGAGGGGCCCGCTGGATGGTCCTTGCGGTGTCTGGCTCTTTGTAACGCCGGCAAGACACTACAAAGACATCTGCCAGGTGCGTGTTGGCTAGGCCCAGATGGACAAAAACAAAGAGCCTCTGCCCGAGCAGCGTGAGTGTCACCAGGGGGTCCCTTGCCATTCCTCCTTCCCTGCTGCTGGTCAGGCGCCAGGCAAAGGGTGCACATGGCAGGCAGCAATGTCCTTGTAACTAGGACAGCAGCATCCCAGGGCTTGAAAATAATTGGGCAGCTGGAAAGGGGAAGGGGAGGGGAGGGAGAGGAAACAGCAGAGGGAGATGAGCTCGACAGCGAGAAGGGAAGAGATGTGCAGGGAGGGCTGGGTGCTGCAGATGATGCCGCCTAGCAGACCTTCCCCCATCCTCCAGTGCGCAAAGGAGAAACTCCATTTGAGAAACTCAAACGAAATCCTGCACTCACTGTTCTGGGGTCAAGGCCCCCCCACCTCTGAGTGACCTAGTTAGATGCCACTCTGAAGTCTCAAGTTCACACCTGTAGCAGTTGATGTGGGAGATTCCAGACCATTCGATGAATTTTACGTGGAGTAATTCACCATAATGAGGTTCCTTTCGCTTAGGCAGCTTGCCCAGTTTGGATTGGCTGATTGGTTTCCATGTGGTTCGGATGGGCGAAGACCCTTGAAAACCTTTATCTAAACCTTAGTCCATCTGGCTCAGTGAACCTCCAGGGTTTTAGTCCTACCTGGCTGCTACCAGCCCCTTGAGCAGGGTGGCCACAGGACTGGGAATAGGGAATGGCCATTTCAGATTTCATCGTTGAAGGAGGTAACATTGGCATACTTCGCAAGGCTTTTGCAAAATTATGTGTGAAGTGCAGCATGCACTTTAAAGTGCACTAAATAAAGGCTATGAACGGCATTCAGTGTAGCCATTCTGGGGACGAGGGCTTCTGTGCATGGCGGGAGAGTTGTGCCACGGAGAGGACTCTTTGAGCTGCTGTTGGTTCATGGAGCAAACAGACTGAATCCCATCTTGTAAGTCAGGTGAGGAACCATCCACAACCTGGTGTTCCCCAGATAGGTCAGCCTTGCAACTCCCCCAGTCTGAACACTTCTGGAAGGCCCCAGACTGCAGGAGGCTGTTCCAAAGGTTGCCAGGGCACAGCGCCCACCACCCGTGTCCATGTGCCAGAACGGATGGGAGTTGGGGCCCTGCAGCATCCGAAGGTGAAGGCGAGTGCTAATGGCTGCGTCTTCTTGCAATGTCCAGTAACGCCCTTTCCCGCTTTCCTCTTTCTCCTCTTGCAGCCACACCCATTCTTCTGGTTCTATGGCTGCTGTGCGAGAATGGTCCTGCGCCCGTTGCACGTTCCTGAACCCCGTGGGCCAGCGGCAGTGCTCCATCTGCGAGGCCCCCCGCCAGAAGCCCGACCTCAACCACATCTTGCGCCTCAGCGTGGAGGAGCAGAAGTGGGCCTGTGCCCGCTGCACCTTCCGGAACTTCCTGGGCAAAGAGGCCTGCGAGCTGTGTGGCTTCACGCCTGAGCCTGGGCCCGGGGGCTCCCCTCTGCCCATCATCAATGGGGTCTTGCCCAAGCCCACCGTCTTGGTTGAGCCCAAGGGCACCTGCAAGGAGGAGATGCCCAAGGTAGAAAGCTCCAGTGAGGACTCTGGGGGAAAGAGCCCTGAGGGGACGGGGCTGGAGGACGGCTGGGCATGCCAGCGCTGCACCTTGCACAACACTCCCATGGCCAACTCCTGCTCGGCCTGCGGCGGGCCCCGCAAGCTCTCGCTGCCCAAGATCCCCCCAGAGGCTCTGGTCGTCCCTGAGGTGATTGCTCCGGCCGGCTTCCACATAGCACCTTCCACACCTCAGCCTGGCTTGGCCACAGAGACTGCTGAGAGCCACCCCACTGTCAACCCAGCCGCAGCCACCGTGGAGCAAGATAGCCAGAAGACGCCAAGCTTTAGCCTTTTTTCCCCTGGCCTCCAAAACAACCCTGTCCCCCGCAGCCGCCGAGAGGTGCCCCCGCAGATGCAGCCAGTGGCGCTCGAGGCCTCCCAGCCTGCCTCCCCCCCGACGCCCGTGCAGAAGGCCCTCCGCTTCCAGGAGCTGATGGCCACCAAGCGGCTGAGTGTGCTGGAGGAGGAGATGGAGGTGAGCCCCTCAGCCTGGAAATGCAGCACCTGTTCTCTCCTCAACACCTCAGGAGGTGGCGCCTGCGAGGCCTGCAACGCCCAGAAGGGCAGTGACACCATTGATTTGACAGGGGATTCCGTGCGGTTCACTCCCTGTGGACCCTCCAGCCCAGACTTTACCACCTGGTCATGCTCCAAGTGCACGCTGAAGAACCCCACCGCCTCCCAGAAGTGCAAGGCTTGTGGCTCATCTAAGCTGCACGGCTTCCAGGAACATGGCCTGCAGGGGGAGCCAGTTTCCAAATGCCCCGAGTGTGCAGGCACGGACAAGGCTTTCTGCTCAGCATGCAACACCAAAGCCCCCTCAGCACGGAAAGTGGCCCGCCTCTTCCCCTCGCAGCCCCCAGGCACTCTGGAAAGGCCCACCCAGTGGTCTTGCCCAGCTTGCACCCTGCTGAATGAGCTCAAAGCCAAGCACTGCGTAGCCTGCCACACCCCTCAGGGGTACATGGCCCAGCGCAAGGGTACCAAGCCGCTCAAGCGGCGCGAGAGCATGCACGCAGAGAAGCGGCGGCAAACGGATGAGGGGGAGGCCAAAGCCCTCTGGGAAAACATCGTCTCCTTCTGCCAAGAGGTGAGTCCTTTTCTCTGTTCTGCCTGCTGCTTTGCACTTGTTGGGGAGAAGTTGGTGCATGCCACAAAATGCCTTTTGAGTTTGTGAACAGCAGGTTCTGCAAGGTTAAGCAAGGAGTCTGTGGGCACTGCTTTTCGAAACCGTGGAACGAGAGTGCAGGCCGTCTTGCAGTGCAAGGATAGGATTGCGGCATTCCAGTGGGTGGGTGAGGCCAAATGAAAAAGGGAGCTAGTCAGAATACCAAGCCATTTTATCTTAAAAGTGCCAGTAACGAAGCCTTAGGCACATTAGAATGGGGATGAAATGGAGCAAAAGCTGGAAACCGGGAAACGATGAATGGTCAGGAGAAAGAGACATGGAGCATCATATCTGGCACCTCAGAAAGTTGGATGTGGCCAGTGGTCTTGAGGTCCTGAGAAGAGGTCTGTGCAGGAGACCAAATGATCAAGGAACCTGGCCTTGGACAGTGCTAAACAGATGTCATGCCCGGGTGCTTAGTTTGATTATGTCACGCAGCTGACACCTTGCCTCAGCTACTGGAGCATGGATGAATTTAAACAAGTGATCGTGTTCAGCCTCAGCCCACATCTGCAATCCAGAGAATGATGTAATCAGTCTTGCAGGGTGGGTGGAAAATTGGCAGATAATGTATGCGAAACCCACTGAATCCATTGAAGTACTGTATAAATGTGCTCCGTGCTACTCCTGCAATTGCCAATTAATCACAAATGTTAATCACTTGAATGTGCATATGGGAAACCAGTTCTTTTGAAAAAAGTGTATGCTTTGTTTTGGGGTGAAGAATGCGTTATTCACCACACATATTCTTGGGAGAGACATTTTCCCTCCCCTCATGCACACCCAATAGAACACCTTTCCCAAGGTGGCCATGTGCAAGGTGGCCATGTGCAATTTTTATAAGTTCTTACAATACAATAATTTATTTTTAAAATTGCTGACTGGTTAATTAGGAACACCTTCTTCTAATTGAGTAAAATGTGTTTAATTGGTTAAGTTTTGCTTGTTTCTCTATTTCTTAGAATTATTTTTAAGCAAAAGTCTTTTAAGGCAACAAACCAATTAATCATCTAAGCATTATCATTATTTATTACATTACATTTCTATACCATCTGTAGCTGATGTTCTCTAGGTGATGCACAACATTCAAGTCTCCCATCCAGATTTACAACCAGGCCTGACCCTGCTTAGCTTCCAAGATTAGACAAGATCAGGCACTCCAGGCTCTTTGTCACTGAGCAGTATACAGAGTCTAGTCCACACATTCTGTCCCCAAAGTGCTCTGCTGTTCTGGACTGAATTAGGGCTGACCAGGTTGCCGTTAAGCTCTTTTTCAAGTGCTTTGCTTCTCCGATTGAAGCATATCTGCATAGACACAGACACGCATCTGCCTGAATCTCTTGCTGGGTCATGCGGCCTTTTCATGGTTGGCTTCCTTGGACTATCAGGTTATTATGGATGCCGTGGCCACGTTGGACCATGGGTTAGCTTTGCTTCTGTAGATCAGGTCGGGCCATTGGCATGCCGGCCTCAAGCGGCAGTGCGCCTCAGGGTCTCAAGCACCCTGGTGAAGGGCTTCCCTCTCCTCTGCTGTCTAGTCCCTTTGCAGGAGAAGCCTGGGATGAACCTGGCAGCCAGGGCTGAGGGCTTCTGTGCACAGAGCAAGGGTCCTGCCACTGAGCTGGGTCTCCTGCATACAACGCTTCTGCAGACATATAGAGCACATGCTTGGCATGAAGAGGGTCCCGGGCTCAATTCCTGCCCTCTGCAGGTTCGGCAGCAAAGCTTCCTGCTTGAAGTCCTGGAATGCTGCTGCCAGCCAGTGCTGAAAATTCGGGTGAACCAAGGGGTCGACTCAGGATGAGACATTTTCCGTCGGTTTCTGTGAATGTGGCCTGGGTTGGTTGGCTGCTCTAGCAGCTCCCTCTGGTGTTGATCTCTAACCGCTGCACCAGCCCCCATCCTTCAAAATCCTGACCTCTGTCCAGAGACATGGTTTGCATTATCCATATTGATCACTATGATTTGCTTTTCCGTTGCATCTTTCATGCATAAGGCTGCTTAGCTGTCTGTTAATGAAATGCCCCCAAGGCACATCTTAAGCATCTTTATATCATTTGTGTTCGGACAAACTGCTTACCTTGAGGGCAGAAAGAAGAAGCCATTTCCGGGGCAGAATGCTTCCCCTCCTGCTTTGCAGTTACGTGTGATAGATTGAGCAATGGATATCCTACCTTTCCTACTGTCTTGAGGCATGCTTCTCCCTCCAAGAAATTTCAATCTCACCAGTGTTTCTTTGCCGAAAATCTTTATTGTTACATACAAGTCTCTGAGCAGACACAAAGTGAAACAATAAGCCCTTTCTGACATTCATTACCCGAAACTCTCTTTATGCCCTTCTGCATCTCTCCCCTGGGAGAGGAGCCTGTGAAAGCAGGCACGCCTCCGCTCTGCCCTCCGTGTCCCTAATTGGACTTCTCTCCGAAGATGACATCTCATGATCAGGTCAGGAAGCAGATCTCCATCAGAGAAACTACCCTTTTCAGTGTCCCTTCCTTCCAGGGCTGCAGCTCCTCGTTCCCGCAGCTGAGTAGACTGGTCCCTTTGTGCTTGGGCTGCTCTCCCCCACATGTAGTTCCTGCAGAGGTTCAGGACCTTGGACCACAGCTGGGGTTTGAACCATTTGGAAAACAGTCTCATCTTCAGAATCTGAGTGGTCAGCTCTGCCAGGACAGGTGGCTTCCCCTGTGCACACTTGAGATCTGACAGGAGGCACGGGCACAATACCTACCAAAGAGCTCATACCAGTGTACATAGTGCAGTATACATACGTCCATCTCCTGCTTTTATCCTTGCAACAAGTGGTGTGGAGGGTAGGTTACATAGAAGCACGGCAAGTCAGAAGGGGCCTGCTGGGCCATCTAGTCTGACTCCTGGCTCCACCCATGTAATACTCAATATGTGGTTGTCCAGTCTTTCCATGAACACCCTCACTGATGGGGCCCCCACCAGCACCAGGGGAAGCCTGTTCCATACGCTAGAGGTCCTAACTGTCAGGGAGTACTTCCTGACATCCCACCTAAAACCCAGTTCCTTGAGCTTTGCCCCACTGGAGAGCCATGTCTCTCTTACAATGTGGAGCCTGGAATTGGACACAGTACTCCAGTTGTGGGCGCACCAGAGTCTTATAGAGAAGCACTAATGCCTTGCTTGATCTCGAACACCTCTCTCAACCAGGAGAGGTGGGAGCGACTCATCCCATAAACTTCATAGCTGAGGGAGCTTCCTCAGCCCTAACTTAGCGCTATGATACTATGCTCTTTTTCAGTGGTAAGTTATCCTTCCTCGTGCTCTTCTAGCCCTGTAATGAGCAGAGGGACTTGTGGGGCTTGTTTCTTCCAGCCCCCATTTCCTAATCCTCCTTAGTCAAATCTTGCTTTATTCTTTGGATCACAGTCTACCCTTGATTATACCAAACTATCAGCAATATTCCCTCTCCCATCCTGAGCTAGCCCCCCTAAATATCTGACCTTCTGGGCCAACCTTTCTCCATCTGGTATCCTCCAGATCCTTTGGACCAGCTTTCCTATCATCCTTGGCTATTGGCCACACTGGCTGGGGCTGATGGGAGTTGTAGGCTGAAGTAGCCAGTGGGTGCTTGGTAGAGGAAGGCTGCTAAGTTCCCTTTGTAAAGCAGTCGGCAAGAGGGTGCTCAGCTAGAGGAAGGGAGCGTAAGCCTCGCGTGATGAACAGGAGCAGGTGTCTTCTGCCTTCACCCTTGGCAGCCATGGGACATGGCCACTCCCCTTGTACGTTAATAGCTAACCACACAGAGGCTTCAGTGATGAAGGGCTGCCTTGTTTCCCTGGGGCCTGTGGTGAAGAAGGCCACATCAAACAGGTCCTCTGAACTGAGGTGTGTTCTGCTGGACTTAGGAAGGAGCGATGCACAGGAACTTCAGGCAGCCTGCATGCAGGGCCTCCGTGCTGCCAGCCAAGTCTGTGTGCGTGAGAGCATGTAGGTGGCATTTCTGACTTCTCTCACTGCATCATCCCTGAACCATGGCATGGTCCTGATTTTTGCAGTGACAGAAGAGGCAGCCCCTCTTTCCAGACACTTGAAGTGACTTGAAGGATTTGCCCCATTTGTGTGCAGCAGCAGGGGCAGAGCAGGGATGCTGGTGATGTGCATTGGCTGTGGCTTGCCTGTATGGAACCAAATCCCATATGCAGTGTTTATCTTTCAGTTATTTAAAAATAATTAGATTGCCCTTCAGCAAAAAAGTAACTGAGTTGGGTAGGGCAGGCAGCTGAATGTTTCTCATCCCAACCCCCCCATGGGCAAACTGATGCCATGAGTTGGCTGTGCCTCATTATGTCATTTAGTCACACCAAGGTGGGTACTGAACCACCATCTGGTGCTTCCTGCGGGGGTGCCTTCGCCCACACCACATCCTCCCCGAGGGGAAGGAGAATTGGCTGAAGCCATGGCTGGGGATGGTAGAGTGACTCCTGCCCCCTTCCTGGGAGACTGTGAAGGGGGAGACTCCTGGAAGGAGACGAAGCTTTCCTGGGCTGAATGGAGAATATCCGCAGGCCAGGGGCTTCCGTCCCCTGCCTCCCAGGAGGGCCCACAGGCAGCCTGCAGGAAAATGGACAACAATGCAATAAACACTAAGAATAGCAGCAGCACTGGAAGCAATCCGTAACTAAAAAACTTAGCGGAGCAACAGAAAGCCTGCGCAGTTCACATGCCATGCTAGAAGCCCTGGACAAAGGCAAATGTTTTAACCTGGCACCACAAAAGCAAAGCCATTGGTGCCAGGCCAGCCTGCCAAGGAGGGCATTCCGTCAAGGAGGTGGCATGCCTGAAAAGGCCTCTGTCGCTCTCTTCCACAATTCTAAACATACCGTATTTTTCGCTCTATAAGATGCGCCTGACCATAAGACGCACCTAGTTTTTAGAGGAGGAAAACAAGAAAAAAAAATTATTCTGAATCAAATGGGCACATCATCACAGGCACATTCCCCATCACTTCCCCATGGGCTGCACGTCTGACAGACTTACTGCACACACATATTCGCTCTATAACACACACAGACATTTCCTCTTACTTTTGAGGGGGAAAAAGTGCGTCTTACAGAGCAAAAGAAATGGTACATTTTTCGTGTGTTTTTATTTTCTGTGCAAACTGCTCATGGGCTGGGGCTCCCACTCAAGCTTGCCTTACTTTTAGGGTTGGAATCAGCTTTCCCCAGCTACTGCTGTAGCCAATTGGATTTGTGGGGCCTTCTTTAAACCTGTGAACCAACCACTGGCCTTAACCAGATTCTAGTGAGGCAAAATTTAAAATGGGATTTGAACCTCTCTGGGAATGCAAATCTCTGACTCACTAGATGCCTTTCTGAATGTGCAGGCTGGTTGTATAAAGTGATTCTTGGATGGTGGGGCCTGAGAAAGAGATTTATTTATTTATTCATTCATTTAAAACCTTTGTAGACCACCCTATTACCGAAGTCTTGGGACGGTTTAACAATACAAAATGTAAAAAAAAAAAAAAATTAAAACACAGTGTCCTAAAAATTTATTAACTAATAATAAAACCCCAATTAAAACAGTCAGGTCTTAAAACATTGGGAAAATAAAAAGGGTTTGGCCTGGCGCCGAGAAGAATAAAGTTACGCGCCAGGCGAACCTCCCTGGGGAGCGAATTCCGCAGTTGGAGTGCCATCACAGAGAAGGCCCTTCTCCAGGCAGTCACTCTCCTAATCTCCTTCAGGGAGGGCACCTGGAGAAGGGCGTCCGTCCCAGATCTTAAGGGGCAGACAGGCACATATGGAAGGAGATGCTTCTTTAGGTAACCAGGCCCTAAGCTGTTCAGGGCTTTGTAGGTGATCACCAGCACCTTAAATTGGGCTCAGGCTTCACTGGAAGCCAGTGTAGGTGGAAAAGGACCGGCGTTATATGTTCATACCTGCCGGTCCCTGTTAACGACCTGGCAGTTCTATTCTGGTCCAGTTGTATCTGGACCATCTTCAAGGGCAGCACCACATAGAGCACATTACAGTAGTCCTATTGGGAAGTTACCAGGGCATGGGGCACCGCTGCCAGTCACTGCCCATCCAGGTAGGGGTGCGTTTGATGGATCAGCCAAAGCTGAAGGAAAGCACTCCTTGCCACCGCCACTGCCGCCACCACCACTGGGGTTTCCAGGGATAGCTCCATGTTGGTCCAGCTTCCATGTTTGCTGGACATTCTGGACAGGGCCCACTATTAACAGACCTGGGTTGGTTGGCTGATGGGCAGCTTCTGCTCCTCTTTATTCCCTCTGAACATTGCTCTATCCCAGGAGTGAGAAATCTCCCCCCCACTCGCCCTTATGGGGTTCCAGTAGAGCTCTCCAGGGTTTCCCAAATGACCCTAATTTCCTTCCCCTAACCACCAGCCCTTGGCTGTTTTTTTGGCATTAATGGCATATTCTGTCCTTCTGAAAGTTGAAATTCTTCTCTTAAGGACTTGTGACTTGCAGTAAAGATCGCTAAGCTAGGGTGTGCATGGTTGTTCTTTCCTTTTGGCCCTCTCCCCATTGCCTTCAGCTCTGCCAGCCACTAGAACATGGCCCGCAAGACATTCTCTAAAATTGAATTTGACATTGAGCTAAAAGAGGTTCCCCACCCCAGCCTTGCCTTCCAGTGGGCTTTTGTGGACTGGACGTGTGGGTCACAGCACTGCCACCCAGACAAGTGAAGGGAGCCCCTGCTTTTGCATGGAACTGAAACCCAATACCAAGAACTCCTTAACTTCTTAAATTTTCTGTCTGCAGAACAAGGTCAACTTTGTGGATGACAGTTTTCCTCCAGGGCCCAAGTCAGTGGGCTTCCCTGAGGGGGACAGTGTCCAGCAGCGAGTGAAGCAGTGGCTGAGGCCTCACGAGATCAACTGCAGCATCTTCAAGGACCGTTCGGTCAAGTGGTCTGTTTTCCGGACACCTCGGCCCTCGGACATCCTACAGGGGCTCCTGGGAAATTGCTGGTAAGGACACATGGCAACTCGGTCCTCCCTTGTGTGGCAGCTCCTTATAAAGAGTGGAGATCCTGAAAGGCTCCAGCCAGTGCCCTTTGCTGAGGGAAGAATGAATTCTTTGGCGCTTCCATCCCTTGGTCCTTGTGGCTCTCAGGGGTCCTCACTCTCTCCCGGGAGTTTTCCAGGATAGTGCTTATCCTCCATATCACTTTCTGCAGATTCCAGCTGGGAGCATATTGTGATTATGATGCTGCATTTATATCCCCTCATTTTCCTCTTGTGGGAGCCCAAGGTGGCTGGCACCATTCTCTGCTGCATTTTTATTTCTGCAAGGACCAGCCTGTGAGGCAGGTGAGGGTGAGAGTGGCCGATTGGGGTACCTTTGCTTTCCTCTGCGGAGTCTTCTCCTCCAGCCTCCGCCACCACTGCCACCTTCGCACATGGCTTCACCTGGCTCCACTTCCCTGGGCTTGCCTGTGCCTTCGGTCAGCTCTTTTCTCTGCAGACTGAAGGCAGAGGCTGCCCTCTGGTGGCATTGAGAAGCCTTGAGTACATTTGGACCAGTCAAGCCTAAAAACGCCCCTGGTTTTGCCAGGTGGGAGAGCAAGGAGGTATGTTGGGCTTCTTCCTCCCACAGCAGGGGCAGCATGAAGAACCCCTTTAGGGTCCTTAGGTGAGGGCTAGAGCCAAGGCCCAGATGGAAGACTTTCAGATGAGGGGAGTATAGACACACACACTCCCCTTTTGTCCCATGAGCCCAGTGGTTTTCAATTATTCCAGCTTCAAAGAATCTTTTTCATATGGACTGATTTGCTGAGGGAGCTTCCCAGAATTCTGGAACATAGGGATCAGACAGACAAGAATTATTCCTCGTCAACTTGATTTAGAAGAACAACAATTCTTAATAGTTGTTGCTGTCGCGCAGCTGAGAGTCGAGAACCCCTTGTCAACTGACCGGTAGATTCTTTTTTTTTTTTTAAGATTTTATTAAGATTTTAAACTACAAATTAAAAACATCAATCATCAAGGACATCGAACAAGCTGGGTCAGCCCCCTATAACACATCTTTTAACATTCTATGATCATATTCCAATCAATTTATAAAAGTTTAAAGACATCTTTAATCTAGGCCAAGTCCCGTTTCTCTAGCCATTCGTAAAAAAAGTCCCAAGTTTGGTAAAAGTCAGTGTCTCCTTCTCCTTCAGTGATAGAGTCAGTCTATCCATTTCTGCACGATCCAGAATCTCTTTCAAAATCAGTTCCTCAGTGGGTAGTTCCTCACTCTTCCAGTATTGGGCAAGCACAATAACTGACTGGTAGATCCTGATTGGCCTTCTGCTCATCCCTTTTCCAGAGCATCCTGTAGTGTGACAGAAGACAGGGCTTGCTTGTAGGAGAGCACAGGATTGCTAACGAAATTCAAGTTTTTGTTCTCTGCACATGCTTCTGCAGCTCTATAGCATGGCCTGCAACAGGGAAACAGAGGATGGATCATGTTTTACTGGTAGATCTCTAGGTGACTTGCAATAGATCTGGCCATGCTTTCTGATTCTTGTTTAACAAAACCAAAAACTCTTCCCTGTCTCCAGAATGACACAACTGAAGTGACGTAAGGATCAGGGAAGCCCAAATTAGATTTTTCTCTGAGGGGACTTGAGCTCAATTCCACCATTGAAAATACGGAGTTTTGTCCTCTGTCTCATGCACACAGTGATGTTCTGTTGAGCACCTAGCAGTCGCGGGTTTCTTCTGGGGCCTTCTGGGATTAATTGGGTTTCATTTTTAGGTTCCTGAGTGCTCTGGCTGTGCTGGCAGAGAGGCCTGAGTTGGTGGAACGGGTCATGATAACACGGACCATGTGCCCTGAGGGGGCCTACCAGGTCCGGCTTTGCAAAGATGGCACCTGGACCACTGTGCTGGTGGATGACATGCTGCCCTGTGATGAGTGTGGCTACCTCCTCTTCTCTCAGGTTGGTTAAGGGGTTTGGTATGGCCACCTACCGGTCATTATAGCAGGGGAGGCTATGGATGGGGTGGGGGTCTGAGGAGGTGGTTCACTGGGTTATGTGAAAGCGGTTCTCCTACAGGCTCTGCTGTGTGTCCTTTGGCATGTTGCCTGACTTTCAATTTAGAAGTTTGTTTAGAACAGTTGTGACCAAAAGTGGACTTCCAAATATTCTGGAATTCATATCCCAGCCTCCCTGGCCCTTGACCAAGCTGGTGGGGACTTCTGGGGGTGGATGCCCCAAAGGCCTGGAGATTTGCCTTCCGTGCACCCCAGAATGTGGCCAAGGTTGGTCTTATACTGTGGCTGTGTAGGAAAATCAAAAATTCTGAGTGTGATCCTGGATGTATAATCCAGTCCCAGAGTAAAGTATGGACATAATTGAGGTGCTGGGTAGATGGATGCGGATGGGTGGCTAATTTATGTAGCTGCAGAATACGCAACCTTGGCCAAAGGTAGCCATCCTGGAGCCGGGGCACCACGAGTGAGTGAAGCAGCATCTGCTCCGTTTCTGCATAGCAGGCGTCTCATAAAAGGGCAGCCTCGTAAGATGCAGGCGCGGTGTCAGCAGGAGAGCCTGTCATCTGTTGGCAGCCTCGGCAGCAACCATTCTCTTGTGTTCCTCCCTCAGGCCCAGAGGAAGCAGCTATGGGTAGCCCTGATCGAGAAGGCCCTGGCCAAACTCCATGGTTCGTACTTTGCCCTCCAGGCAGGGCGCGCTATTGAAGGCCTGGCTACGCTCACCGGCGCCCCCTGCGAGAGCCTGATGCTTCAGGTCAGCTCCACTAACCCTCGCGAGGAGCCCATTGACACTGACCTCATCTGGGCCAAAATGCTGAGTTCTAAGGAGGCTGGGTAAGACCAGGCAGGAGGGAGGCTTCCCCTTCAGCTGGGTGGAGCATAAACACCATGTCTGGAGGCTTAGTGGGCCCATTCTGCCCTCTCACCCTTCCCGCCATCAGCAGAAGCAGGCGCAGTTGCTTAGACCCACAAGGGCCAGGTCACTGGGCTGGCCTGCTTGTGTTTGGATGCAATGGGTCCCTTGCTCAGGTCTTACAACTGGTGTTTCGCCTTCCACATTCACACAAGCCAGATGCCTTTCCAGTCCACACCCGCGGTGTCTTTGTCCTTCTTTGTTCCAATACTTCAAGCCCACAAAAGAGCAGGCAGAGGTCTTGGAATTTATGCTGCCTGCAGTCATTCATTCAGGCCACATCTTGACCCAAGGGAAAAGGGATTCTGCTGGAACTTAGGGGTGTTACCATGGGAAAAGGGGACAGAACTGAAGTGGGCCTAATCCTCTAGCTAAGGCCACTTCCCGCCCCTTCCAGGTCCATGCCTCTGTGCTCCGCGGCACAGGTAGAGTCCTTGCAAGTCCCTCCACAACTCACCTGAGCCACTGGCAGAGCTGGGCAGGGCACAAGAGCATCGTGTGGCGTCCTTCGGTGGAAGGAGGGAGCCCTGAGGACCCAGGAAGTCTGCGTTGGAGTGGTGCGGGTCAACTGGCTGGAAGTTGACTCCAGGGCTTCCGATAGGAGATTTTCCCAGCCTTATCCAGAACATCTGAGACCCTCTGGCTGCCAAGTCTGTGTTCTGCCGCTGAGCCATGGTCCAGCCACTCCTTGCCTGCCCTCTTTTGGGGTAAGCTGGAGCTGCACAGAGATACTACAAAGCCCAGTATGCAGTGCAGTGCTGATAGGATGTTGAGGAGGCTAGTTCACAAAACGTTCACAGATGAACTCGTTGTGGCTATGCAGTAACCCCAGGGAAGCGGAGAGGGCTACTGCTGCAGGTTCTTTGTTAAATCCTCCACTGAGGCAGTTTGGTCTTACCTGTCCTGAAGTGGGAGAGAGGGAATAGTGAAGCCTAAGTCTGTAATGGGTGGGGAAGGCTCTGGGGACTCTCTCCATGGCTCGCCAGGTTTTTATGTTTTTTATAAAATGAGAAACTGTATTGGAAGGTGTTCTGTTTCTTTCCTATCTGTGAAAAGGCCCCTCTCCTGGTTTTTACTCCATATCCACTCCAGTAAAAGCATAGAAGCACCACAGACAGCTGAGGGTGCTATAAAAAAAAGGCTGGGGTTCCATTTCAAGCCAAGCCCTCAGGCAGATAGACTCACTTGCCCAGCATTGAATTTGGCCATTTGGGGTGCATTTGTGCTGCTGCTGTAATTTAAGGTCCCTTAGAAGATCAGGCCAAAGGCAGCCTGTCGCCCAGTGGCATGAGAATTTCAAACATTTAGCCATCCATGGCTTGGCACACAGTGCCCCTTTGCATGGCAAAGGCAGCTACCACTCTTTTGCCTCTAGCTGTTGAGAATGCACAGCTGAGCAGTGCCTGCAGAAGCAAGACTGGTGCTGACAGGAAGGTGGGGAACAAGAGGGCGGTGGTGGTGGGTTCGCAGGGAAGCAGAGGCATGAGCTGGGTGGCTGCACATGGGAAGGTCCTTTCTCCTTCCTGGCCGGTAGGGGTAAAACTAGGTGGCTGTTCCTGCCCCCATATCCTGGCAGTCTTTGTGTTGGGTTTTGGGGCATTCTTCCCTCCCATTGAAAGAACACAGCCTGGCTCTCTTGTGCAAGTTATGTACTTTGCTGTCTGTGTAGGGAGGCAGATAGGACGGGTCAAACATGCCTGCAGAAGCAACTCAAGGGGTATTTTTAAGGGAGCCCATGGAGTGGTGTGTGTGGTCTGAGAGGTAGTAGAAAGCTGTGCTCTCTACAGGACTGCATGGGACCGAACCCCTTGGGTCACTCTCCAGATCACATGGTGTGGTTGCCCATCCCCTGCCTTCCCACAAGTCAGTTTGGATCTGAGCAGCAGGCTGAAGTAGGAAATAAGTCTCTTCTCACTGAGCTGTTCTAATGCAGCTTTACCCACGTCCCCCACCTCCAACACAGGAAAAGCTTCATTGGCACAGGGCACCCAGTGGGATGTGCTCATTCAGTGTACACAACCCTTGCATAGCCCTGAGAACGTAGGAAGAGCCCTGCTGGCTCCCCAGAATGGCCAGCCAGATCCCTCAGCAGGAAGCCACCAGCTGTGCTTGCTGGTCACAGCTGTTCCCCCTGCTTAATTCTGCAGCTGGCAGTATTCAGAGGTGCACCTCGCTAGCGGCCCTTGCTAACCACCAGGCTGAGAGCTGTAAATGGCCCTATGCCTCCTCATTAATCCAGCAGAACCCTTTTGCAAGGCATCAAAGCCTCATTGTGTGGTAGCAAATCCCGTAAGTTCATTGTACTCCCCTTTGTCTTGCCTGCCTGAGTGATTGAGCATGGTAGCACTGAGCGAGAGACAAAATTCTCTCTCTCTGCACCATGTCCATGATTTCACAAGCCTCTTCCGCCCTTTTGTTTTTTCCTTCCATTTTCAAAAAGCTCAGATTTGGAATATCTGCTATTAACATAGCATTCAAATCGGGAATGTGTACATTTCACTGTTTCCTGTAAAATGTAGTCATTTGAGTTGGTTCCCAGTTCAGACATCATATCAAAAGCAGGGTCTGGGGCCTACTCTAGGCATGCAGCAGAAGCAGGGGGGTAAAGTGGACCATTCCACTTCTCGCATGTTCAACTGCTTTCCTCTGTAAAAGGAACTGCGAGACGCATGGTGTGCTGGAATCTTTCAGAATAGTTCTGCTTTTGCTTTTGGCCTGCGCTGAGCATTTCCACGCAAGGGCTCTTTCAGAAATGACACCCCTTCCCCTGCACTCCTGGCAGTCTGGTGCTTTCCGGGTGCTAACATTGCATTTTGATGCAGCCGCAGACCAGTTCTAACAAGCACAAGAGATTCCTGCTTCCGTAATGCCTCCCTTTTGTGTAACGTGAAGCAGTGGAGGGAGGGAGACATCTCTCCATTGGCGGCTTACCTGGCTAGTTCCTTATTTCTTTGATTGTAAATCAGCTTATGGCAAATATGGAATAATACATATTTAAATAAGTTTAAAAGCTCCCCAAACTGCATCCCTCCAGGTGACTCCTGATGCTAAGCCATGGAATGCAAATCTTTGTCCTCTCCTTTTTCCTCTCCCAATCCCCACATTTTCTTTCCCAACCTTCAGCTTTCTGATGGGAGCATCCTGTGGAGGGGGCAATATGAAGGTGGATGATGCAGCCTATGAGAGCATGGGTCTTCGTCCACGGCATGCGTACTCCGTATTGGATGTACGAGATGTGCAAGGATGCAGGTAAGAATGGCCAAGCAGAAGACCATAGGCATAGCCCGGCATCTGTCCCTCCAACCCAGGATTCTGAGCGATGACTGAGGGTGGGGTGCTCTCCAGAGTTTCAGGCTGGAGACTTCCTAGCTGTACTTAGAAAAGCAAGGGATCGACCTTTTGTGGTGCAAATATGCTCTGTGGCTGAGCGGAGGGCCCCCCCCCCCCCCATTAAAGTGGCTACTTCAGCCTTCCGTGACCTGGTGCCCTTCCAGATGTTCTGGACTATTACTTCCATCAGCATGGCCAGTGGTAGATTGCAACACCCATAGTTGGGCTGTACGCCATACAGGCCTAGAATTAGCCAGTGTGGTGTAGTGGTGAAGAGCGTGGGACTGGGACTCAGACAAACTAGGTTCGAGTCCCCGCTCAGCCATGGAGCCAACTGGGTGACTTTGGGCCAGTCACAGACTCTCAGCCCAACCTACCTCACAGGGCTGTTGTTGTGGGGATAAGATGGAGGAGGAGAATGATGTAAGCTGCCTTGAGCCCTTTGTAGGAAAAAGGAAGGATATAAATTGAAAAATAAATAAATAAATAATTATGGGAGCTGAAGTCCAAAACATGTGGAGGGCACCAGTTTGGAGAAGGCTGAGATCCTGGCTTGCTCATAAACAGCAAATCGCTGGTTGCTGTTTCACCTTGTCAGCCAGCTGTCTGTAAGAACCGCCGTGATCAAGGGATCAGCAATAAGAATATAGAGTGATCAGTGAAAAAAGCTGCAGGTATAAGAACTGATATTGCAGAGATATTTTTCAAATAATAGAACCAGGAGATTTTTGTTCCATTAAGATACAATTGTTTTTGCTCCCTGCTTCCTCAACCCACCATCACCAAGAGTTACTTCCTTGTTTTTTGGTTGGTTAATTCTGTAATTTTGATTCTATTCCAATTTGTGTCTCTCCCAAAAGCTGAAACATTTTCTCAGCAAAAATGATACGGTGAAATGAAGTGTCTTGTGTGTAATAAGGCTAGTATTTCTGTTCTCTGCCCAGCTCTTTGCATCCTTCTCCCCAGGGTGAAATGATGCAAAGCTACAGAGGGGAGAACCCTCTAAAAACGAGTCATTTTCTGCTGGGCTCAGTATTTCCGAATTGCAGTGAGCGTCCCTGCGCAGTCTTGGCTGTTGTGACAGGATATAGAAGGGGTCAGCTAGGACAATTTGAGGTGCCCACTGAGATCTAGCTAAGCCACCAGCGTTCAGCGTGGGGGTCACATTCTGCAAACAGTTCTCCACCTGACATGAGTAGGGTTTGTTCCAGTGGCACCACCAACTTTTCTTTGATGTTTAGCTCTTTTAAAGCAAATCTAAAGGGGCAATAAAAACAAAATGGGATGACCTGGCGCCCTCCATGTGTTTTGAACTACAACTCTCATAACCCCCAGTCAGCATGGCCAATGGTCAGGGATTATGGCAGCTGTAATTCAAAACATTTGGAAGGTTTTTTGCCTCCAATTTTTGCTCCTCTAGTTCTCATGCAGCAGAAATGATTCTGGAAGGTATATATACTCTCTCTCCCCTGGCAAGCTGCGCCTCATAAAATTGCTCCTAAAAATTGCAGGAGCCTTGTCCATCCTAAAAAGCAAGCAAGACAGATGACGAGGGACAGTAAATAATTTAAATGGGGGTTCCAGATTGTGGGTTGAGGTTAAAGAGGCTACTGCATCCATCAGGTTGAAGACAGCTTTCTCTGTAACTGTCTGCATCCAGTAAAGCTGGGGAAGGTGGCGCCCATCCTCCAAAGGGTGCTCATCCATCCCATAATCTCAAGAAGAGATTCTGCTCTGGGTGCATTTCTTCAGCCACGCCCAACTTGTATACAGAGACGTAAGGCATAATTGCCTCTCTTCCCACCTATACTACTTCTGAATCGAACAGACGCACACAGCTGAGCTGTGAATCTCCTTTCTGCCCAAGAGGGCTGGGGGTCAAAGCCCGGCCTTCCTAGGAAATCCCATACAGCTAGCTTTGCAAGGTTTAGCTGATGGATAATGACTCAAAAAGGAGATGGCATGTACATCTTAAAAGAGGCATTCTGAATGCTTCTCCCAAGATGATGTTTGCTACAACACATCTGTGCATTATCTAAAAATAAGGCTACTGATTTAAAAAATCAGTCTTGATCCATATGCAAATCTTAATTAATTGATCTTAATTAATTGGCTGAAACTAATAAGATTAATCAATTTAGCCTTTAGAAAAGCAGGTTGTGGTCCTAATAAAAGCCTTCACATTCCTGCATGTTTTTAGCCATTTACCTTGTAATCCTATGCACAGCTACTCAGGAGTAAGCCCCACTGAGCACAATGTGATTTACTTCACAGCAAACATGGTTAAGGATTGCACTCTCAATTCTTTAATCAATCAGATCCTCTTGTTATGAATGAAATGAGTCAATTGTGGCTTCTGCAAAACATTGCTTCTGACTCTTGGATTATCTGCTGGTAAACTCTTTCTTTTTTTATTTTAAAGAAGTGCAGGGTAGAATTTTATAACTCCATAAAGAAGCTTCAGCCAGTTCTCAGCACATGTCTGGCTTGAGATCTGACTCTGTCCTTTCTTCTTTCTATGTATCCTCCATTCAGGCTACTGCGACTCCGTAACCCCTGGGGACGGTTCTCCTGGAATGGCAGCTGGTCTGATGAATGGCCCCATTGGCCTGCACACTTGAGGCATGAGCTGATGCCCCATGGGAGCAGCGAGGGAGTCTTCTGGATGGAATACAGTGACTTCATCAGGTATTCCTATCTTGCACAGAGCCAGATGGTTCCTGGTCTTCTGATGTCCTGGTTTTGCTGCCTTTCGAGATTCGCGTTTGGGTGCTTGTATGTCTTATATAATGATCAAGTGGTGGAGAATCTCCTGAGTCTGATGCAAATATAGCAATCTGTGTTCTAAGCACCAAGCAGAATTTAGTGGATCTGATGCTGCTGTTTATGTTTTCCCTATTATTGTTACCATTTTCTTCCTTGTTCCTGTGGCCTGGAATGTTTGGGAAATTGTTCTGGGCGAAGCTGCAAGCTTTAAACAGTTAATCTGGTAAGGTTACAGTCCTGTGCATGTTCAGACAGAAAAAAGTCTTACGACTGCCATATGCCCCAGCCAGCCGTGCTGGATCCATGTGCAACCATTTTACACTTCTGAAGCATAGCTAGTGGAAGTGAGTAGTGACAAGTAGCACCCCTTTGTCTGGCTTTGAGTGTTGAGCTGGCTCTTTGAATTTGGTATGTCACATTTTCAGCTGATGTACATTTTAAGTTTGGAAGCCATCATCTTTCCACATTAAAAATGGTGGTAGAAATAGCATTGTTTCCTCTGTTCTCCCAGCTCCTCTTGGCCATCTTTTGAACTATTAGTTTTCACTTGCATCTGATTTTTTGGTGGCTGCTCCCATAATCTGCCAGAGTGCACAGCTACACGGTATAGTTTGGAAGAACAGTCAGAGAAGGGATAACGGCCCAGACAGCTTTGGCTGTGTGGCAGTATAGAAGATGAAGCTTGCAATGATGACAGATGGATGACAACCAAGTTCTCTTAGCCACAAGATGGTTACCTTCGCTCCTTCCTGAGAGTTTCTGCAGTTGCCATTGAAAAGACGTTGCTTGCCACAGCAAAGCATGGCGTTAGAGTCCACCTTGCTCATGCCCCTGCGTTTCTGCCTGGTGGAGACTGGCCTGGTCTTGACAACAGGGACTTCTGGGGCTGACAGTGGTCTGTACCTCTGGCAGGTATTTCGACTCAGTGGATATCTGCAAGCTCCATTCGGACTGGCATGAAGTTCGTGTGCAGGGAGCCTTTCCAAACAAGGCCAGTGGCCCCGTAACAGTGACCTCGTTGACGGTGCTGGAACGTGCGACCTTGGAGTTCGCCCTCTTCCAGGAAGGCAGTAGGTAAGGTTGTGGATCTGTCTGGATTTGCGTACCTTGTGCGAGCATCACCTCTGAGCTCTGCACTCAGCTCACTCATGTGTGAGCCCCCTTTTCCCTGGCTTTGTCATCCCTGGTCGATCCACATAGGATGGAGATGCCCTGTGGAGATCACACTCTGGTTTTGCAGTCCTGACAGTGCTGCTATTGTTGGTCTGTGCCAGGATGGGGCATGTGTGGCCCCCCAGTTGTTGCTGGACTGCAGTTGGAGCCTGACCCTAACCCTTTCCTGCAGCCGGTGAGCATTTTGTGGTTTCCTGGGTTTTGTGCAGTTCTCCCCCATTCTTAAAGCTTGAAATGCCTCTCTTAAATGTAGTTCCTGGCAGCGAGGCTTCACACAACAATACGTTGGTATGGTTTTGCATTGTAGCCCTTTCCTCTTTGCCTTCAGTCCCACCCACCGCTGGGATGAGGCTCCGGAGAGTTCTCCCAGATGCAGTGGAATCAATAACTGTTCCTTCTTAGTAACAGAGGCGCGCGCGCACACACACACACACACACACACACACCGGCATAAACATGCAGATAGATGCCACCTCACATAATGGTCAGTATCTTCATAGATACTCACTTCCACAATCGTCACTCTTTTCAGGCCCAGAACCCAGAAGCTTTCAAAGTGACTGATTTCTCTTTTTTTTTAAAAAGCGTGTCTGTTCGCTGTCCTACTTTTCACTCTCGAATCACCAGATGTGTAGGAGTGACAGTTGGACTGCAGCTTACCTAATTTCCAGCCAGGCCTGCCTGGAATTCTGGGGTTTGCATTCCGACACAACAGAGGACACCAGGTCGGAGAAACTGCATCTAGAGCAGCCTGCCCCGTCATGGCACTCTTTAGATGTTTTTGAAATACAACACTCATCAGCCCCAGCAATCCTGGCCAACAATCAGAAGTGATGATAGCTGTGTTCCTAAACACTGGGAGGGCACCGTGCTGTGGAAGACTTGACAAGTTCCGCTGCCATTCTGTCCTGGGATGTCTGGGTGATTCCAGATTCCTCCTTCTCACTGTGCCACATCGTTCCTATTTCCCTGTCGGCTGAGTGCAACCACTTCAGCCGCTCTCAGAGTGGCTCCTGATTTCACTTTATTGAGCCTTTGCTTCATCTGGATCAGCACTGTCAACATGGCCGGCCAGCGGCTCTCCAGGGCTTCAGACCCAAGTTGTTCCAGGGATATCTGGAGATCTTGGGGATGGCGCCTAGGACCCTCTCCGTGGAAAGCAGTGTTGGATCCCTTCTCTCCTCTCGCTTGGCAGGCGCTCAGACACAGTGGATAGCCACTTGCTGGACCTCTGCATCATGGTGTTCAGAGCCACCTTCATCAACGGCAGCAAGCTGAGCCTGGGCCGCCTGATGGCACACAGCAAGCGGGCCGTCAAGAAGTTTGTCAACTGTGATGTCATGCTGGAGCCGGGCGAGTACGCCGTCGTGTGCTGTGCCTTCAACCATTGGAGCACAGTGGGGACGGGCGGCTCCTCAGGCCAAGGTAACAGCAGTGTGGCAGCAGGCATGGCCTGCAGCTCCGACAGGAAGCTTGCCTGTGAGAGAGAGAAACTGGGACGGGGGGAGACCATTTTATTTATTTACTCATTACTTTTATACTGCTGAATAGCTGAAGCTCTCTGGGTGGTTAACAAAAGTGTTTTTAAAAATTAAAGCATGCATACTTATAAAAATCACAAGAGAAGCAACAATTGCAATTGAATCAGCACAGAAGCATAGCAGTGGTACAGAATGTAATGCAATATTAAAAATGAAGGTGAAAAATTAAATTGTTAAAATACTGGGAGAAAAAAAAGGCTTCACTTGGCACCAGAAAGGATGCAACGTAGGGAGCAGGTGCACCTTCTTTGGGGAACTCATCCCAAAATCAAAAGCTACTCCTGTTAGCCACCTGACTCAGTTCCTTCAGGGTCTGGGTAGGTACATAATGGGATGAAGCGATCCTTCAGATAACCTGGCCCTAAGCCAGCTTCAAACAGTACTAGCAATTTGAGCTGTTATGAGGAAAAGCCATCTTTTGATGGTGTTTGCTGAATAGCCTGAAATAATAAATCAGGTTGCCCATTGTTCTCAGTTGAAAACTGTTCTCCAATGAATGATCTCCAGTTAAGGGTACAATAGAAGGCAACTTGAGACAGAGAAGGTCCTACAGCATTTGATATGCCCTGCTTTTGGTATAGTGTCATAGGACTTTTTTGGTCTAAATATGGATATGATTGTACCCTAAATGTTTTGATTTAGCATCTTAAAGGTTGTAGTCCTAGCTTTCCCTTTCCCAGTGTTCACAGACGGAGTTGTTGTTTGTGTCTTTGAGTAGGTTGGGGTTTGTTTATCCAGCTTTGAGGTGCTTTTCAGCCCTGGCACATGCCTAATTCAGTACTCCATCTCTTCCATTCAGGCCTGGCTTGAACTAGGCCTGTATTGTGCTCAGGAAGGCAGGTCAGAGCTTTCTGCTGAGCTGTGGGGATGCGGGAAAGAGAGAGGTCAGAGGGTAGGATAGGTGGGGCTTTGGCTTATGGTGGGGAGGCAGGTTTCTGATGGATGGACACCTCTGCATCCTGACATGCCTGTTTCCTTCTTCCCCAGTGCCCAGTCCCACCACTGGCAGTGGGTGCTCAGCTGCTGAGGCCTCCAGCTACATCCTGGCTATCTACAGTTCCCGCTTGGTGATGGTGGAGCAGATTGAGGCCCAGTCAACCACACTGGCCGATGCCATCATCCTCCTCACAGAGAACAAAGGCGAGCGGCATGAGGTGGGTGTAGAGCTGCACACTTGCCAGCTCACACTTGCAACCGATAGTGGGCACAGCTGGGTCAATTGGCACAATACCACCCAGCATAACTGGAACAGGTGGAGCCAGTGATCGTAGAATCACAAAGCGGCGGGGACAAGAAGGCCATCGGGTGCAACCCCCTGCTCTTGCAGCTCACCAAATTGTACCATCCCATGCAGATGATTGCTGAGTTTCTTTTTGAATGTCTGCAGTGTGGGAGAGCCCACGACCTCTCTAGGCAAGTGGTTCCGCTGTCATATGGCTCTGACAGCATTCCAGGTGAGGTCTGACTAGTGAGGAGTATAGGGGAACTATTTCTTGTGATTTGGAAGTAATACTTCTGTTAATGCATCCCAGAATAGCGTTTGCCATGATGGAGATATGGAGCTTTCCACTTCCTGATTATGCTCCTGAAGGCATTATATCTGCGCAAACCTCTCTTCTGCTCTGCTGTACTATAAGTCCAGTATAGTCTGCTCCATCCTCCCCTGCCTGGTCCTCTTCTGACAGGGCAGGCTGCAATCTCTGCCATCACCCAGCAGCCTTTCTGGAAGGCAACAAAGCTCTGATATCTATGTGTGCATGCAGCTCTGGGAAAATGCACCTTTCTCTGGAAGTGGGCTGTCCCATTCCTAGAGGCTGGAAAAATCCCACCACAGTCATCCCTTCGTCTGGCACTCTCCAGATGTTTTGGGGAGCAATTCCCGGCATGCTCCAGGCACACAGCTGGTAGGCTTTCGTCACGGGGCTGGGTGGCGGTGGAGAGAGTGCTCTGGTGCGTGGCCAAGGCCAGAGGACTGACTGGCTGGTTTGCCTCCACAGGGACGCGAGGGGATGACTTGCTACTACCTAACACATGGCTGGGCAGGTCTCATTGTTGTGGTGGAGAACCGGCACCCCAAATCCTACCTGCACGTCCAGTGTGATTGCACAGACAGCTTCAATGTGGTGTCGACACGGGGCAGCTTGAAAACGCAGGACAGTGTGCCACCGCTGCACAGGTGAGAGGAAGCGCCTGAAGGGGCCAGAGAGCAGGGCTGTGAGAGGACCATTTCAGTGCCCGACAGTAGAAGGTGGAAACTTCATGGTGGAAACTCAGAAAAATGAATTCCTTGGCCAATTAAAATACGGGGTAAAGAGCCACCTCTTGCCCCATGAGCAAGTTCAGATCCCCCCTGGCTCAAAAATGGTGGGATGGGGGGCACTAAAAACTAGGTATGTACAAGCAAGAGGAGAGCAGATGCTCGTCCGCACACCTGTGTGCCCCGTTGCGCAGGCTTCAGTCCTTCTTCCTACCAGCTTGGGGAAGTGAATACATGCCCGTTTGCAAGAGGTAGTTGGCCTGTTTGTTTGTGTAACCAAGGCTCGTGCAACCTGGTGCCCTTCAGATGTTTTGCACTCAGATCCTATCGGCCCCAAGCATCATGGTAGCAATCAAGAATGCTGGGAGTAGTAGTCCAAAACATTGGAAAGGGCACCACCTTAGAGAAGGCTGTCATGACCAGCTGGCAAAGTTGTCTGTCCACACTGCCAAGAACGAACATCTCAAAAGACTAAGCTGCCACTTGAGACATGATTGCATTTGCATCCAAAGTCTTGTTCTAAGAAAGAAATGAGAAACTGGTTCAGAGAGACAGCATCTACCCACCAATTCCTGCTGCTTAAAATTGGTTCCTAGAACATCTCTCACAAACAGTGCCCTCCAAAAAAGATCAGGAGCCAACTTTAGCCAAAGAGGCCCAGCTCAGGTCCAACATGTCTGGTCTTGTTAACGATGGTGAAGAAATCCAGAATATTGAGTCCGTTCTCATACAGATAACTCATGCATTAGAATCACAGAGTTGAAGGGACCACGAAGGGCATCTACTCCAGCCTTCTGCCATTGCAGGAAATATGCGGCTAGAGCTTTTGGTGCTCTCTGCTGGAAAGAAGTCTTGAGGTGTCGACTTGCTGCCTGGGTGCACTGGCCAGGCTGAATTCTTCTTGCTGCTGCTTCCAGGCCTCGCGCGGCGCCTGCAGCCTTGAAGGACGTGGCGTCCCTCTCTCTCTCAGCCTGCCTCATGCATTTCCCCCATTTTTCCTCCTGCAGGCAGGTGCTGGTGATCTTGTCCCAGCTGGAAGGCAACGCTGGATTCTCCATCACGCACCGCCTGGCCCACCGCAAAGCTGCCCAGGCCTTCCTAAATGACTGGATGTCTACCAAGGGGACGCACAACCCACTGCTGACTCCTGAGGTGGCGGGACTGCACGGGCCCCGGCCACTATGACAAATGGCCCCATCTGCCCCACCGCTCTTCTGCTTCTGCCTTTTTTCTGGCCCCACCTGTCTCAGGCGATGCCCAAGCCGCCATCACTGAGCCGCCAGTTTGAAGATGCAGAGGAGGAGGAGGAGGGACGGACTGTGTCCCACGCCAAGCGCCTTTCCTCCCATCCCCTGGGGCCAGGCAGGGAGCTGCTCAGGTTCCCCCTTCCTTGCGGTCCCCCCACCCCCACAGATGATGCACTTTATCCAGAGCTGCCGTCAGAATAGGAGAGCAAGGGAATCTCACAGCCGGGAGGAGGAAGCGATCTGGGCTCTGGTGCGGGAGAGGCACGCATGCTTCCAGACCCTGAGTCCTGGGACGTGGCCCTTCCTACAGCCGCCAGAAACCCTAAGGCTGCAACAATATACCTCTGGTCAATGTGTCTGTCTGTGTGTCCGCCTCACCACACCGTTCATTGTCAACTGGGGACCATGGGGTGCAGTTTTGGATGGGGGCCATGTGGACACCCCTCCTTTCCTCTTGTGGAACAACCCCTGGCAGGCAGAGGGGTGCTGGATTCCATCTCCCTCTGAGCACTGGGGTGTCTGGGCGATCAAGATTTGTTGTGTGCGTGTGTGTGTTGGGGGGGCCTTGGTGTAGCTGCAGTTTGCAGTCAGCCACTCGCCTAGGGTGAGCGGCAGTTCTTGCTGAGCGAGTAACGGGCCAGGCTGAACATGAGCTTCATGCCGCACTCATGGTGGGAGTGCCAGCTGGGGTGGGAAGGAAGCTGTGTGAGCTGGTAATTTATTATTATTATTGTCCTTTTCTGCAAGGCTGGCCTAAGTGAACCCACTACTGTAATGAGGTGGGCGTGGGGATACGATCCCTTGCTTGCTTCTCGGCCTCTGTTCCTACACCCTGTCTCTCAAGAAGGCTGCTAGCCCAGTGTGTCTGGAGGAAACAAGTGGAGGAGCAAAGGCCAGCCAAGGGCAGGCTGCCAGCCATTTTCCTTCTCCCAGCTGCATCTGCCCGGGGCCAGAAAGAAAGAGACATCTATCCCAAGGCTCAAGTTGATCATTTTTGCTCTACGCAGAACAGCTTTCCTCTATGTCTTTTGTTGGGAATATCTGGTGGGTTGGCGTGGGGTTTGGAGACCAGTGGCTGGGGCTGCAAGAAAGAAACTGGGGTACGTGAGGAAGCAGCTCTCCTTTGTCAAGGTCACATCACACCTGTGAGGCTTTGCCGTGTAGCACAAGGCCTGGATCAGAGAGAGACGTCACGAAGTGGACAAGAGCCCCCCACCCCTTCCATGTCCTGGGATGGGGGGAGGGGTCCCACCCACTTCCTCAGTTTCTTTCCAGCTGTGCTAGTTGCTCCATCGCCTGATCAGACGAGCTTCTGCATCAGTATTTTCAACTCACTTTTTTTCCCCCTGATCTTCCTTCAATCTTTCTGCCTATTTTTAAAAAAAAAAAACAGTAAAAATGTTAGTTTCTTACTAAAGCTTGCTTTCTCCCACCTTACTTCTATTCACTCCCAGATCACTACACACGACCAAGGGGAATTTGGCTTCCACCGTCGCTTCCACCCCTCTATTTTGCTGCATACTCTGAAGCCTCTTGCTGCATGGCCAGCCCTGCCTTTCATAGCTGCGCCTCATGCACCGCATACCTCCCGGTTGCAGATGGCCACTTCCCGGTGCCGCCTCTGCCTTGGAAAAGGGCACACTGTGGAACCCTACCCACATTGCCAGGCGTTTAAGAAACAGGCGCGCCTAAAATTTCTCCAGTGGCAGAGAGCCCTCCAAGCGGTTGATTCTCTGCGGAGGCAGAGGGCCCAGCCGCCTCACCAGTGTAGGAGGCCACACTGCCTGGCAAATGCTCCAGGAAGCCAAAGGCCACGGGAAAGCTGGAAGGGACGGAGGAGCCTCCCAGGAAGAAGCATGGCCCTTGCTGCGCCCACCGTCGCCTCACTCCGGGCAGATCACCGCTGTCGGCAGACCCCGAGGCTCCACTGAGCAGCCCCCTTGCTGCGCTGAAGACCAACTTGCGGGACCACGCTCTCCACAACAGGTTCAAGGCTCTCCTGCCATTGTCCCCGGCCGTCCCCCATTTGCCTTTCCGTGCGGCTCCCCACCCAGCCTTCTCATGCCAGCCTCAGCTGGGGGACTTATCCCCAGGGGACATTGAGGGTTGCTCTGCTCCCCCCCTCTTCCACTGGGAGCGTGACACTCCCTGGTCCCCCTCCTCGACCTGCCCTGGGGACTCCTTGGAGCTGCTGGATGTCCTCTCTGCCGCCCATGCCAGGCCACCGGAGAATCTGGAGAGGAGATCCCTTTGGGCCCTGGCACCACCCAGTCATGTGCTCGTGCCCAGCACCGTCTCACCACCCTCCACCATGACCATACTGGCCCTATCTGGGACAACCCAAGGCACAGTCACCATTGTTCTCAGGCCAAGCCCAATGACTTGCAGTGCTGTGTGCATGCGCACCCAATGCCAAGAGCATGTGGACACCTTTCTGGCCTTCCTTGACACCAGCCCAAGATCGGGCCGACACCACAAGGCATCCCACACTGACTCAGGCCACACACATGCAGAGAGATGCCAGGCCGACTCCAACATCAGCACTGGCCCAGTCTACCGCTCCTGAAGACCTCGATGCCGACATTGCCCCAATCTAGCACTCTGGAGACCATGCAGGCTCCAGGCACCCCTAGCAGCAACCCACCAAGCTGACCAGCTCCAGTCCTGTCCTGTGTGGCTGTGGGGCCTGCCAGCCCACCCATCACTTCCGCAGCCCACATCCAGCCGGCGTCACTCCACTCACCGATCTTGAGACAAAAGTCATCGCCGTCCAGCCACCACAGAGCTGCTTCCTCAGGTTCAGGTCAGAGTTGCTCCCCTGACTCCCATCTACTCTCTCTCTTTTCCTAGACCCAGGCCCAGGAGCAAGAGCTGGACTTGCCTGTGGGGGGAAGATGTTTCACCTCCCTAGTCCTGCATATGGCAAACGACCTCTGCCTTGAGGTTTCTCAGCTCAGAAAGCTTACAGCCAGCCCCATTTTCGGGCCCTGACCTCAGACCACTCTGCTCTGTCTTCATTCTCTTTCCTGCAGTCCTGCTGCACGGTGCACAGCAGTCTTGGAAATCCCCTGTGATGGGGTTGCCACCTGGCACTGGATTGAATCTACATACTGGGCCTTGCACCACTCGCTCCCTTTTCTGACTCGGCACCCCGAGCCCAACTCTGTTCTCCTTGAGTTGATGCGGGGGACCTCCCATTGGGAGCACTCGGTGCCAGCAGGGAGGGAGGGTTGACACCCGGATAGCTTGGCCCAAAGAGCCTGCACTGCAGCCTTGCTGGGCCTTTGTGTGTCCATGTACGAGGCGGCCATGGCCGGTTGCCAGATGTTCCTCTGGGACAAGTTGGATTCCTTGATGCGGCACCTCCCAGCCAAGCTACGCTAAATGCCTTGGCTGCTCCACACGGAGGCGGAGAAGCTCTCCAGATACCAACTAGAGGACTGCATGGACTGCAATGGGATGAGGCCATTGCTGTCATCTTGCCTGGCTCTGCTCCGCGGGCCTCCCTCAGAAGACCCACACCCACATTGAGGATATACCATTTGGCAGGAAGGAACTCATGGACTCCCTTCACAAGGCTAGAACCACCACCAAGCATATGGGGTTCTGCCAGCACCCTCAAGTGCGTAAGTGGCCGGAGGCCCCTCTTGGCGCCAGAAGCTTTCCCTTCTTCCCTGATTACGCCCAAGCCACCTGCCCTCCCTAAGAGGCTGGATTTCCAGACCCAGGCAAAAATTCCCCTCTAAGCATCAGGACAAGAGGCAGCAATGCTAAAGATCAAGTCCGGGCAGTTCCCACCCCCTGCCCCCAAGAGGTTCAGGATGACCACTTTGCAAGGCATCCTCCCCCTTCTCGGGCAGGGCGACTGCTTTGCCTCCATCAACCTCAAAGATGCCTATTTCCATCTCTCTGTTAACCATGCCTACAAGTACTTCCTCAGATTCTGAATAGGGCAGGAAACCTTTCAGTTCTCTGTCCTCCTTGGCTAGCCACTGCGCACACCTCCAGTTCCAGGATGTTCTAGTATTCCCATACCTGGATGACTGGCTCCACACAGCCCCATTCAGAGCATTCCTCTTGCAGATAGTGTGAATCATTTGCACACTCATGCAGACCCTGAGCAGTGACAAGTCTATTCTCCCTTAACCAGTCCATCCTTTTCATAGCGGCTTGCCTGGACTCCATATCTGTGAGGACTTTCATCCCACGACCTCAAGACTCTCATCTTCCTTACCATGTCCATCCGAACTGTGGCTTACTTCGCCAGCCATACCATATAGATGCTGCTGGACTTCATGGCAGCCATGAAGTGCCATGAGGTGGTACACCTTGCCCCCAGATGAGACCCCCCAGCTGTGGTTCAGGGAAGCCTTCACCACAGATGAAGACCCCTACTTGACAGCTCCCCCTGCCATGGGTCAGACACTTGCTCTGCTGGTGGCCACCCCACCTAACCTCTCAGCTGGGTTCCTTTCCACCACAACCAGAGGTCACACTCACAACAGATACCTCAAACACAGGAGGATGGGGCATTTAGGCCCAGATGCAGAGATCTCCACACTCAGGGCCTCTGGACTGCCCAAGAATCCTGAAGCCTTATCAGCCTCTTGGAGATGCTGACTGTTCACAAAGCCCTGATCTTTCAGGACTCCTTGAAGGGTTGCCATGTCCAAATTGCCATAGACAATACAGCAGCTATGTATCACCTGAACAAGCAGGATGGCACTCAGCCCACCTGTCCAACCTTGCATCTATCATCTGGGAGTGGTGCCTGGATAGAGACATTTCATTCACGTCATGGTCCTCCGCAACCTCTTCACCAGCTGAGGCACCACAGAGGTGGACCTCTGCCACTCCCCAAAATGCCAAGTGCCACCTTTTCTGCTTCAGAGCACAACGGAGGAGGGGCTTCTGAGATGGGACAGGACCCTGTTCTACGCCTTTCCCCCTTTCTTCCTGATTACCAAGGTGAGTGTCAAAATGTAGAAAGACCACATGGACTGTCTCCTCACCACCCCTGGTGGCTGTGACAACTGTGGCTCCCATGCCTCCACCTATCCAACAGGACATTCCTCGGCCTGCCACAGATCAACAACATCCTCTCCCAGGAAAGGGGCTGTGACCTCCACCTGGCCATCAGGAACCTGAACCTGACTGCCTGGATGATTCGCAGGCTGTAAACCCCCATCCATCTTGAGCCCAACGCAAGGAACCAAGGTTCAATTTGGATGCCAGGAAGTACTTCCTGACAGTTAGGACCCCGAGGGTATGGAATGGGCTTCCAGAGGAAGTGGTTGAAGCCCCATCTGTGAGGGTGTCAAGGATTGGCTAGACTTGCACATGGTAGGCATGTTCTGAGCAGAGCTGGCTGGAGCCGGGGGTCAGACTAGATGGCCCAGGAGGACCCTTTTGACTCACTCAGTTTCTATCTTTCTTTACCACCTGCAGTCGCTTCTGTCCTTCAGGCTGCTCTTAAGCCCTCTACCTGTAAGTCCAACCTGGCTAAATGGAGCACATTCACACACTGTTCCAGGTCAGCAGGCCTAGACCCATCATCTTCCACAAGGACAAGACAGTCCTCCGTCCAGTCCCTCGGTTTCATCTCAAAGTCACCTCATCTTGCCACATCAATGAGGACATCATCCAGCCTTCTTCCCAAGCCCTTGAGGCCTCCCTCCACCTGCTGGATGTCTGCGCAGCCCTTACCTTATATAAGCCATGTATAGAGGCTTTTCGCTGCCTCTTCGTGTCCTACGATGGCCAGGGCAAGGGGAATCCTGTCTTGTCACAGAGATCATCCAGATGGCTGTGCAACACCATCTCCCTGGCATGCAAGATGGCTATGCTCGACCTTCACACACGTCCCCAAACACACTCTACATGTGCACAGGTTACATACGCCGCTCTCTCCATGATACCTGCAATGTGGTCCACGCCATCGACCACCTTCAGGCACTACAGACGATGTCTGCACAAGGCAAGATGGCGCCTTTGACCACGCTGCCCTGTCAGCTTTCCCGCCACTCCAGCCACTAAGGGGAAGCTTGCTGGTTGCCCACACGTGTGATGCACAGAGACCACAACGAAGAAAGTCCGGTTGCTTGCCTGTAACTGTCCTTCAAGTGGTCATCTGTGCATTCACACAACCCGCCCTCCACCCCCACTGGCTGCGGTCATTCACTGCGCCTCACCCCTGCCACAGGTGGGGTCCCCAGGCACTCAGCAGGGCTGGACATGTCCTTGAGTTGGGCACCTGGAGGAAGTGGGTGGGACGCTCCTCTTATCCAGGGACCTGGGAGGGGTGGGAGGATTCTCACCTACTTTGTGAGCTTTTGCAATGAAAGTTTCTCTCTGATCCAGGCCTTGCGCTGTGCAACAAAGCCCCGCATGTGTGAATGCACAGATGACCACTCAAAGAACAACAGTTACAGGTAAGCAGCCTGCCTTTCTTGGAACTTCTGAAAGGTCTGTGAAAGCCATTTACTGTGATGAACCTTGCAGCCTCCTGGCTTCAAGGAGCTCCAGCTCTTCCCATTTCTGTTCCAGCAGTCCATGTCCCAGATCAGCCTGCCTCCAACTCAGGCCATCCAGATGTGTCTGCAGTTCCTGTGTCTGAGGGACCCCCCCCCCAACTCATCTGGAACATGCCAGACTGGTTCAGGCTGTCCTGGAGGGAGAATAGCCAAGGGTCAGCAGTGGAGGTGGAGGAAGAAAGCGTGTGCCCTTTGCTGACTTGACCTCCCCTTGTGCCTTCTGTGCTTACAGTTTAGTGCTAATTTAAGAGTGATCGGGCAGGGATGCCTGACCTCCATTACCCATGATTTGGTCAGTTTAGCACTTCGATTCTCCCCATTCTGCTTTGGAGTTCAATGCTCAGCCTCCCACGGGGGGAGTTTTTGAACCCACCGATAAAAATTCTTCCCCCACCCCCCAAAAAAGGAGATAAGCCTTATGCCAGGAAGGAGTTTCTGTCGTGCCCCCAGAGTTCTGCTGAAGCCTCTGCAGGAGAGCGGTTGGTCTTTGTTAGTCACCCTCGAAGTTGCTGAACTGACCACCAGCTTCAGACAAGGATAAGCTGAAACCGTGGGGCAAGTGCCCGGAGGCCAGGGGTCTCCACCCACAGCAGGGCAGAGCGTCACAGATGCATCTGTGGAGCTGGGACTTGATTGCAGGGTAATCAGGAACAGGGTTTCTAGTCCACTTGGTGGGCTCAGGCACAGCGGAGCAGGAGGGTATCTTCCTGCCGATGCCATTGGTTCGGGCACAGGGTTGCAGGAGTGTCCTGGGAAGTGTGGCGGGGAGGCTCAGGACAAGCAGAGTCCTTGCGCATTGTCTTGGTCTCTACAACGTACCCACGCCATGCGTCAGAAGACAGGTCTTGCCATTTGCACAAGCAGCGGGTTGAAACGAACTAATCTGAACTTCCCAAGGCCTGCCTCTGATGAGCACCCAAGGGTGAGGGTGAAGGGCAGTCGAAGGCTGGGGCCTGTGCTTGGGCGAAGGATTCAGGGGACCCATCGGAACGAACTGTGAGCCAGACCTGCTGCCAGCACCCCCCTCCCCTTACACTGTTCTGCAGCAGGAGAATGCTATTGGTCTGGATACCATAATGACATATTTGCTGCACCAGCCACCTAGTTCGGGGCGTCTGCCAGGGTGGAGGCGGGGAGTTCCTGGTAGCTTTGAGCATAGAAAGCATATGTGCCTCTGTGGGGTTCCGCCCGCCCCCCGCCCAGCTGCTCACAGATGCAACACTGCCATCCATAGGGTGTAACCAGCGCTAGGCCCAGGGGGGGCACAAGAATACCTGGGTGGAATGTCCTGTGTGGCATCCAGTTCCTTATGTTTCTCCAGTTTGTAGAGGATCCCAATTGTGCAATTGCAGTACCCTGTATTCTTCCCTCCCCTTAAGGGTGGGAAAGTGGGAGGGGTCTGCAGTGATCATCAGCAAGAGGAACTGTTTTTCCTCCCTCCCTCAAGCCAAGTTTTTATTCACCTTCCAAGAAGGGTTACCACCTCTTCCCCACTACCTGTCCTAGCACCTCATGGAAGTGCTTCTCTGCTGTCACTAGCACTAGGGCAGGCAGAAATTCAGCGAGTGAAGCCTTCTGCAAGTGCAGAGATGCAGCAGTGGGGAAACATTTCGCTGGTTTCTGCCTGCCTCAGAGGGGCTACTGAGATGGGAGACCCCTGCTAGGAGAAGATGGTAGCCCTATTTCTGAGGAAGTCATAATAGCATTTGCACTAATTCCTTCCTGCAGGTGACTTCTGGGAAATGTAGTTTGTTGGGTCCTTTTATCAACAATTGGCCCTTGTGGCACGAGGATGGGGGGGGGGGGCAGTCAGATGCCAAAGGCATGAGTGCATCTAACGGATGGGGTCAGGTGCTGCTTGCTGTCTGGATATGCAGATTTCCACGGTCCACCTACTGTGCTGTGAGGGTAGCCGAGAGACTAGGCTACAGCCGTGCCATCGTCAGCCTCCGTCTCGCAGGGTGTATCTTCGCTGCAGACTTCAACTGGTTCCAGAGTCCCTTCCTCTTTGTGAAGGAGCAGGGGCACGCTTCTTGTGGTTTACTGTTTTGTTCCTCTTCCCAGGGAAATGTGGAGAGGGAAAGGGAGGGACTCTCTAAGCATTCTTAGCACATCATTTCAAATTAACATCCCCAGGATTCTTTGGATGGAAGCCATGACCATTAAGCTGGTATAAAACTCATGCACTTGTTGTGCAGATGTGCCCTTGTCAGGAGGTAGAAGATGCCAGTGGGCTTTGCTACTGCAGGCCATGGCCAAGCTAGCACTGGGAGCCCGAAGAAGGGCAGGGTTTCCTGAGCTGAGGGCTAACTTGGCATTGCCAGGTCCTTCTGGGGATGGGACAGCAGTGCCAACATTGTATCATGTGAATAGATCCCTGCCCTCTCCCAGTTCCATTTCCTCTCCATCCAATCAGCTGTGGGCAGAAAATTGATTTTCTCCCCCTTCCTGTTTGCCCCATCAGTCCCCTCCCCTCCCCTCAAATCAGTGTTCACTCTGTTGACTTCCTCCTTTCCTGACTCTGCCACCTGTTTCTTCCAAGGTATTTGTTTTCACGCTATCAAAATGTCTCTCCTTTTGGATGGTTTTTTACTTTTTTGTTCTCCCTCTCCCTCTCCCCCTCCCTCTCAGCAGTGAATAATTTTTAACCATGTAAATATTGTCCAGCTCTCAAGAAAATATAGAATATTTTATCAATTGTAAATGAAATCTGTAATCAGTCCCTGTATAATACGAATTCTCCCTTGGGTGGTTTTCAAACTCAGGTTCTGAAGGACCAAATAATAAAAACAAAAGTTTGGTTTTTTAATAGTTTGACTTGCTTGAGATGTTACTGTGGTGCATGCGTCCTGGTGGGGATGGAGCGGTATCTGCAACCACAGTTCCCTCTGCATTGGAATAGATCTATTTAATGGATTGCTCAACATCTAGCAGTTGTTTGGGGCTGGAACTGCTGTGATGCCTCACCATTGGCTTTGCTGGTTGGAGGTAATGGGAGCTGTAAGCTAAAACATCTCAGATGCCCACAGGTTGCCCTCCTGCGCTTCCATGCTTGCACTCCAGACTGAACGCATGAAGGCAAAGAGGAAGTCTGTAATTCACCAGGCCATGGAAAATGAAGAGCACACACCAAATTTTTCATCATGACAAGAAGAGTGAAACATCCCAGGGCCTTTCACTCAGTGTCCCATCTAGCTGCGTGTTCAGTTCATTTTCAACCTGGTACGTTCGTTATGACAAGCTCTTGCAGTCAGGCGTCAGTGTCAGAAACCTGAAATGCAGTCTTCCGTTTGCAGCCAGATCAGCAGCAGGTGGCAGCAAAGCCCAAGAAAAGCCATGGTTTCCTTCCACCCTCATCTACTCAAAAAGGAAAGCATCACCCTTGGGATCAGAAGACACAGCAAGGAATTCTAGTTCTTGCCAGATGAGCTCTTTCCCCCGCTTCCTCGCAGATCCCACAGACAAGAAGAGTGGAATGGATCACTCCAGAGGTACATCTTAGCACCTTGCCGTCTCTCCCAGCACCTGATACTTCAAACACACACTGCCTTGAACACAGAGGTTCTTCCTGGTTTCTAGCCCAGTTGGGGAGTTCTGTACCCGAATAAAGCATATGCATGAGGAGGAGGGAAATGCTTTTGCCCCACCCAACCTGTTCATCACATTTGTTACCCTCAAAGGTTTAGGGCCTGGGTATCTAAGGGAACGTCTCCTTCCATATGCACCTGTCTGGACCTTAAGATCATCTGCCGAGGTCCTCCTCTGAGGCTGGAAGAGTGGCCACTCGGGAAGGCCTGTCTCAGTGGTAGTGCCTCAATTTGGAATCTGCTCCCCAGAGAGGTACACCTGTTGGCAACTCATTGTTCATTTCAGGGCCAGGGCAAAACCTTTTTATTTGCCCAGTATTTTAATTATTAGAATATTTTTACTGCATAGTTTTATATATTGTAGATTGTGATTTATTCAAGTGCTTTTTTGTGGGTTGGCTGTTTTGTTACTGTTCTATTTTTGATGCAAGCCATCTAGAGATCCTGTTTGGGCATAAGGCATAAATGTTTTAAATATATAAACAAGCATAGAGAGAGTGCCCAAAGAGGTGAGCCTTCTCCATCCATGGAGGTGCTCCACGCAAGCCAGATCGCTGGGAAATCGGCACCCTTGTTTGTGCGGCGATCTCTCTGACAACCCTCTGCAAGGTGAGGGCATCCAATGTGTTGATGGGGGAGGTTGAGGCTGGAACGCTGTTCCTTTTCATGTATTTCCTGAGTTCATGTATCAAACTCCTGGTGACTCATAAATTGGTGGGCGGCGGGGGGGGGGGGGTTGTGGTCTTTGCAAAGCCTTGTCAACAGAATGTTCTGGAGGTGGGTTGTTGCAGGAGCTCGCCCCTCCCCTTCCTCAGCACACAGCTTCAAAGAGTGTGGCCCCCACCCTCCATTCCCTTTTGACCACCTTCTCCACAGCACAGTTGTGTTCTCTGAGCTTTTTCCTTAGGGCATGTTGAGTTACCTCCTCTGTTCTTCAGTTTTTCATTCCATTTGCATGTTACCCTGTAGCCAAACCTCTGAGGCAACGGGGAGGGTCCAGACCACGGTCCATCCAGTGGCTTTCTCCTCCTTACACGTTGGCCATCCCCAGAGTGGCTGTTTTCTACAGAAGCCAGAAAGAGGCTGCAGCAACTCCGTTGGAGGGTGGGAGTGTTCAGTTCAGCCTTGCCCACCTGGCCCTCCCCACTTCTCTTGGACTACAACTTTTGCAGTCTTGCAGCCACACAGAGCTGTAATCTAACACCCTGGAGGTTGAGCGAGGCTACTTGGAGTTATGGGGCCAAATGCCGAGTTTGCAGAAGGGGCCATGGCTCAGTGCTTCACACATGGACCGTCCCAGGTCTGCACCCAGGCCTTGCTGTGCAGGGCAGGGAAAAACCCTTCCTGCACCCTGGAGAGGCACTGCCACTCAGGGTGGACAGAATTGGACTAGATGGACCGATGGTTTGAATCTGCACATGGCAGTTTCCTATTCCTATGAGAAGAGTGGAGAGCAGTATCCATGATGTACCTACACAAAAGAAGCAAGCTGCTTTTACTATTCTGTCCCTCTCCACAGAGTCAGTACCCTGTGATGGGGGTTCAGGGCCTCTAAGAAAATTCTCATCCTTGTTAGACCAAGGCCTAGAAGCTCTCCAGAATGAGGGAGTGAACCCATGCATCCTTCCTTACAGAAAAACTAGCAAGGCAGGGAGGACTTACCTGCAGAGTACTTTCAGCAGTTCCCCCATGCAAAATATTTTGCTCACTGAGGCAGAACTGCGCATGGTATAACCACTGACTACAGGTTCACAGTAGCCAAGGCTGGCCAAGTTATTTTGGCACCCGAGATGGTATATATACCACAAAGATCTACCCCGCTCAACAGGAAACAATCAATAAAGCAACTTGTATTTGCTGCTTTTTAATGACCTCCCAAATCTGTTGCCCGAGGTGAGCACTTCACTCTGCCTTATAGCAGGACCAACCCTGGGATGAGCATTGCCTTACCTGAGCCCACATTGGCAGTTGCTTCTCTGGGAGAAGCCACAGCAGTTTGAGTGTGCGTGACACAGAGATGTGTTTATACTGCTTCTGCACAGCTGCCTTCCTTTCTGGACTCTCCTTGCAGGCACGGCTATGGTGAACTGTACAACAAGCCCCTGACTCTAACATTTGCCACTGAGCAGGGCCGCTTAAGTATGCACTTAACTCTTTCTTACCCTGAAATCCATGGAACTACAGAATCCTTTACCTGGAGGCGATCCAATCAATCTGATTTATTGCAGGGCCAAGGCAAGGCCACTGATCGTGGTTGGCATTGGCGGGTCCTTCTGGAGGCCCCTCCTCCATCAGAAGGCCACCTGTCAACTCTGCAACTCCATGCATTGCTGCCCCACCACTCCCCTCGCCCACTCCCTTTGAGTGGATTGGGCCCACAAGAGCAGGCCAAGCAGCCAAGAACACGCATATGCTCGGGAAGAGGGTGCCCAGAGCCTTTGGACTGTGGGCAGTATAGAAATCTAATTAATAAATAAAATAGGCATGGCCAAGAGCCTCTGCAGAACAGGGGAGCCAGCACATGGAAGGGCCGCTGAGCAAAGGCATCCGGGCCGAATTTTAGCTGTGGAAAGGAATTGCGGCACTGGAAGAGAACTTGCTAATCTCGTGCCGCCTCTGTTGCCTGCCCAGGCCTCTTGCACATGACCTGCCAGGAAGGCGTCCTTGCTTTAGAGAAGTGAGCTGGCCAGGAAAACAAACGCTGCTACTCACTCAGGACTGCAGCACATTTGTCAGTCTGTCGACCAGAGCCCAACGGCACCCTTGCCGGCCATCTGGTGCTAAGCGCGCGTGCATGGAAGCAGAGGGCTGCTCGGCTGCTTCCACATTATGCCATGGCCGTCTTTACCAAATCTCCAAAGTCAGTACCCCGCACCTTCACAGTGCAAGGGAGACGGGGGGCTGATGTAGCTCAGTGGCTCATTTGGGCAGTCCCAGATTCGCAACTGTGACCACTTCTAAGAAGGACTCACTGGGTGGCCATTTCTACTTCTCCAGTAAAAGAAAAAAGAAAAAGGAAAGGAGTCATTAACAAGAAAGGGGGGTGGGGAAGACAACTTTTATTTATTTTATTTATTAACAGATTTATAGGCCGCCCCTTGCCACAAGCCTTGTACATAGAATTTGTGTGTGTGGATGCATATAGATATACATTTAGAAATAATCAGTCTATTTAAGCTGAAATATCAAATGTTGCAGAACAGTGGCAGAGGCAAAGAGGCTCTTCATCATTTCACCTGGAAACAACATGCAGGGAGGGGCGGTTATGCCGGTCCTCCAGGTGGGAGGTTATTGCCAGTAAGAGATTTGCAGCTGCTTCTGACTACTGCATTTCTGGAACTCTGTTTAAAACCAGAAAGTAGAAATTCCAGAAATAAATATTGTGCGCTGCTCTCCCATAGCTGGCCATGGCTCACTATGGAGTGCACCATTGTTGGTGGCAAACCTATGTTATCTATTTATTTATCTGTCATTCGGGTTCTATCCTGCTGTCTGTCTGTCTGTCTGTCTGTCTGTCTGTCTTCCTCCCTCCCTCCCTCCCTCCCTCTCTCCCTCCCTCCCTCCCTCTCTCTTTCTTTTCTCAGAACCCAAAGTGGTTTACCTAATTCTCCTCCTTATGCGCTCCATCTTATCCACACAACAACCATGCTGTGTGCTAGGCTGGGCTGAGAGGCTGTGACTGGTCCAAACTCAGCCAGGTGGCTCCATGGCTGAGCAGGGTCTCGAACCCAGATCGGCTGAATCCCAGTCCTGCTCTCATAACCACAGCGCCACAGTGGCTCTCACACAACACTGCTTAGCCTAATGTAGTGGGTGAAATGCCCATGAAATATGGTTGGTAGCACGGAATTGTGATCTCGGATAATGATGCTTTGGCCAGCAGGGTGGGCAGAAAAAGCATTCCACAAACAGACTCCCGGTCCTGGGAGACATCAGAAACTGCTCTGTCAGACCAGGGGTCCATCTTGTCAACGGTCAAGCACCTGACTACTTCTTCATGGTTGCTGTGCTTGCTTGGAGCCTGTTGCCAAGAAGATCTAGCAGCTCAGAGCAGGTGCCCCACCCCACCCCAGCATCCATTATAAAAGGGAGGAGCTCCTACTATTTCCCTCAGTTCTTCAACCATCTTCAGTGTCTCTGGAAGTGCTTTCTCTCCTCTCTACTTCTTGAGCTTCATTTCTACTTCAACCCTCTTTTTTCTGGAAATAGCATCTTTCTCTATGAAGCTGGGGTTTTTTTTCTTCTCAGAAGTTTCTTAGCTTTCACAAACGGCTCCTTTCTCTACCTATCTGCCATGAACTAGAACCCCTTTCTTGGCTCAGTTCGAAAAGCTGGTCTTGGGGAACCTTTGCACATGCACCGGTTTCTGGAGAGAACTGAATGTCAACAGTGGTGGGGCTACCTGGTCTTCTCCCCACCCCATGCTGGTGGCAGGGTGCCTGATGGATCAGGCCCCTGTCTCCAGGTATGCCTGTCTGCACACTCTGCATCAGAGGCCTCTCCTTGCCCCCACACCCACCATCCGAAACATGCTGAGCCTCATTAGTGAAAGGGCCTTTTTGGCACTCTGAAATGTTCCTTCCAGGTACACATACTGTGTGCCTCTTTTGATAACATTTCAGCATCGAGCAAATTTTTCTCAGGCTTTTTATCTGTTCGGTTCAGTGCCATTTTCTTCATTCTGCTTTCTGGATCGTGCTGCTTTGTGTGTCTTATGTTTAAGTGCTGTGTGTGTGTGTGTGGGCATACTAGAATGTGGTATGCCTGGCTTGGGAACCTGATGAAAGGGCGGGATATCCATTTTTATAATTAATTGATAAGGTAATCCAGTGATGTGTCAGGTGCTCACTGGGTTGGCATCCGGCGTCTCCCTGCTAGCGCCGTTGTCCTTTCGTTGCAGTAACGGAACATGCTGAGCGTGTGGGAGCTTCTCATAGACACGCTGCAGAGCTCTGCAAAAGGGCTCCACTTTGGCTGGGCTTGCACCCCTAGCAGTGCCCAGTGGGAGCCACTTGGGGTGTCGGGGGTGGCAGCTTGAGTTGCCAGGGAGTGAGTCAAGCACAGGCTTCCTCCCAGCTGAGTTTTCCGGCTGAATGGAGGCAGCAGCCCGCTTTCCCATGCTGGGCCTGGGCTCCCTGCCTCGCCTGGGGTGGACACCTAGAGAGACCAGCTCGGTGAGACAGAAGGAGAGGATTTCTGCCTGTCTTAGAGCAACTTGTAATAGATTTTCTGGGCAAAACAGCTTTGCGTTCAGGAGGCCTTGTCAGAACCCATCAGCCTCAGCCGCAGAGGAACAGATGGAGAGTTAATTTGGGGGGTGGGGGGAAGGAAGGGCTTGCAGAGTGGGGAGGGGGAGCCCTCTGTGGAAAGGATGTTTCCGCAGCGCCTTCTCCTCTCACTTCTTGCTTGGTGCCTCTTTCAATTAAGGGAGCGGAATCTCTGGAAATGAATGATGGGGGCAGAACAGCCCATCCAGATCTGGCACCCTCGAGATGGGTGGGACTGCAGATCCCATTATCCACAGCTAGTGTGGCCAATTGTCATCCAATACACTGCACTGGATGGCAGTGGGTTGGCAAGGGCTAGTCTAGAACTTTGGTGACGTCTGCATGCTTCAAAGGGGCAGTCCTGTGCGTGTTCAGGTAGGACACAGACCTGCAACTCCCAGCCTGGCTGACTGCGAGTTATAAGTTGGCTTTCTGGCTACACGTGCATGGGATCGTGCCCTAAATCTAAGAGGCAGAGCATCCTAGAAATCAAGGAGAAATCCAAAGCTAGAATGCTGAAAGACCAGCAGGGGAGTATACTATTTCACCGGGATGAAACAAAGAGCAGGTGGAAACAATATTTGGAAGGCTCAAATGGATAAAAGGATGACAAGCGCAGAGAAGAAAATGCAATATGAGAAAGTTAAGTGGAAGTTGCTCGGGAAGACCTTAGAAGGAAAAAAGCACCCCAAGTGGATAGAAGAGCAACAGAACTATTCAAAGCTGCAGGGTCCAACCCCGAACATGAATATGCCAACAGATACAGCAAACAAAACTATAGGCCACAGCCCGGAAACATAAACACCCCAGTCCCCAATCAGAGAGGAACGCAGTGACCACCGGGTCGCTGCACCGACGTAAGGTGCTGCATCACCCATGTAGAATGAGAAATGCCTGCTGCTTATGCTAGAGTCCAGAAATGCAGACGCACCCATGAGCCTATCCCAAGTCTACACTGGCCACTGGAGCAAATCGAAGCATTTCAGAAGAGTATCAGTCTATCCTTTATAGTCCACAGCAAAGCCTTTGGCTCTTTGGCTCAGCAGAAGCTATAGATGGTTGTGCCTTGCCATTTGGTTGTTTTGATGCATAATTTGTATCACGGACAAAAAGCTACCGTCAGGACAGAATTTGGAGCAACAGAATGGTTTCCTACAGGGGAGTATTTTATCTCCCTATCCGTTCAATCTGTATTCGGACCATATCACAAGGAAAATTGGATAAACAGAGGAAGAAGGAGCAAAATTGGTGGAAAATACAACAATAATTTAAGATATGCAGATGATACCATATTTCTGGTAGAGAGCAGCAAGGCACTGAAATGACTCCTGATGAGAATAAAAGAAGAAAGGGCAAAATCGGGACTACAGCAATAAAAAATCAAGACTACAGAAGAATTAAACAATTTTACTGTCAATGAAGGCATTGAAATTCTGAAAGATTTTAAATAATTTGGCTCAGTCATCAATTAAAATGAAGATGATGGTCAAGACATTAGAAGAAGACTGTGAGATGTGGACAGGCAGCAATGAAGGAACTTAAAAGATCATCAAGAATGAGGACATTTAACTGGAGCTAAAGTCAAAAAACGTTCACAATATTGCATCCCCAGTCACTCTGTGCAGGTGTTAAGCCTGGACAGTGAAGAAAGGAAGAAAATGGTTGCATTTGAAACATGGCACTAGAGGAGAGTTTTGCGAATACCTTGGACTGACAGGAAGACAAACAAGTGGGTGCAGGAACAAATCAAGCCAGAGCTTGTCCTGGAAGCATAAATGATAACACTGAAGCTGTGATGCTTTGGGCACATTGATAGAAGGCAAGGCTCACTGGAGAGGTCAATAATACCAGAGAAAGTCAAAGGCAGAAGAAGAAGCGGCATACCAGATATGATGCCATTGCATCACTAATTGTGCACTAAGGTTCATCTGTCAGTCCTGCTGGCTTCTGTGCATACAATAGGAGGAAGGCTGCCTCCTTTGCCTCAGGCACGAAATAGCTTTGGCCAGTGCTGCGAAGTACAGATCTCCCGCAAAACCCCTGAATGATTTGCAGATCAGTAGAGGGTTCTGACTGCCCAGTGCTGATGAACTACAGAAGCAACAGTACACTCTCCACCCCCACACCCCCAAATTATGCTGCTGAAATTAAGAAAGCTTGGCAGTAATTAGAAGGGGACTCCACATGAAAAGACGCAATTGTTACTTGGAACTAAGAAAAGTGAAAAGATGGGGGGCTCTGTTCTCTCCTGGTACTGAAATCAAACTACTGTGTCCCGAACGGGACAGTCACTTAGAATTGCTGAAAAAGAGGCACTGTGTCATCTGAACAGAGGACTAGATGGTTTCAAGTTGCATAAACGTTGATGAACACGCAGAGATGCAAATGTAAACATATTTGTATACCGTAAATAGAAATTCGGGGCACCTCACCCTAGTGCAGAAGTCTTTGATCAGGTAGTTTGTGTGCCCAAAGCATAAATTAGACCCGACAGGCCTGACGTCTGCTGGCCTCTGCTGTAGACGTACTCGACTCCCCCATTCATGTCAGTTGCGATCAGGGATGGTCTTCAGTCATCTTCACCTTGTTGCTGCAGGCTTACCAACAATCAGTATAAGAAACAGAGCTTCCCAGCTTTCCTTGTGGAATTGCACATGTAATATGTAAATACGTGCATAGGTGTGTGCCGTGCATTAGACTGGAGTAGGCCCAGTTCTGCGGATGCGCGTTCTGCTCAGCTCAGCTCAGAACAAGAATACCATAGTGCTGAGAAAGGTGCAGGAAAGGGCGACCTGGATGTTCAGGGGGCTGAAGTTTCCTCCCCATGATAAAAAGCAGAAGGCCTGATACTTTTAATTTTAGAGGGGAAAAGCCAGGCTTCAAGGAAGATGTGATAAATGAGAGGTGTCTAGCAACTTTCAGCTCTGGGGTCAAATTTCAGAGAAGCTCCCAGGGGCTATTCTTGGGGTGCAGAAGAGGAAGAAGGCCAAAGGGCCATGGAGACCAGCATATCTTAGCTTAAAGCGCTTGCTGCTTGTAACAAAGCCTTTGAGAGGCATTCTCGCCCTTTGGAGTGAGGGAAAGAACTGCCCAGAAGCCAGGAAAGCACCCAACCATCTGTACTGGAGGGACAGGTGTTGGCCTAGAGGAAGGCAGCACGGTCGCCCAGGAAATCCCACCATGGCAGGCCTTTTATGGCCTGCAGTCCTGAGGTTCAACTCTTTTGCGATAGGGGATGTGGGCAATTCCATCCCTTGTGCTAGATTCAAGACAGACAGACAGTTCAGATGTGGAAATCACAACTGCAAGGTGTTTATGGATTATGGCTATTGTCTGATACGGCTATAGAAGAGGCTTAAACAATGGGGTTTCATCTGGTCATTTCTGAAGGCTTCAGGTCCTTCCAGCATTGTCTTCCCTATCTGCTTGAATACTTGGATGTGTATAAACAAGGCTTGAACATCTTATTGAAATGAAGGCCTGCAAGTCTCTTTGACTGTAAGGTGATCAAACCGGTCAGTCCTAGAGGAGATCAACCTTGATTGCTCTTTAGAAGGCCAGATACTGAAGATGGAACTCAAATACTTTGGCCTCCTAATGAGAAGGAAGGACTCCCTGGAGAAGAGTCTAATGCTGGGAACAATAGATGGCAAAAGAAGAAGGGGACGGCAGAGGATGAGGTGGCTGGATGGAGTCACTGAGGCAGTTGGTGTGAGCTTGAGTGGACTCCAGGGGATGGTGGAGGACAGGAAGGCCTGGAGGTATGTTGTCGATGGGGTTGTGATGGGTTGGACACAACTTCACGACTAACAACAACAACAGTATTTGAGCATTAATAATAATTGCGTTCTTGCATAACATCTGCATTATGGTTCGTTGAGTTGTTCAGTTTGTGCCTTGATTTGAAGAGCCTCCTCCTTTCATTTCATACTAGCCTCCTTCTCCAAACACTGTTAGCAGAAGACTTTTACTCCCAGGGAGCTTTCTGGAAGCATTAGGTTAGCCACCAAGTGGCGAAGCTGGACTGTCTCATGTCCCCTTGACCTAGCAGAACTCTTTTTCGTGTTCAGGAGTGCTAAATGGAACTCCCAGAGCACACCTGCGAGGGCAGAGTGGTCACCCAGACTGCAGAAGTGCTGCCATCCCTGGCCTGCACGGGGGTCTCTCCCATTAATCCACAGCTGCACTGTCCAAGCCAACACTGCAGTTTCCAAAACCAAAGAAGTCCTGAAGCATCAAACCTGAGTTCTTTCAGCAACAGCAAAGAAAAGCCTTCAGAGCAGTCTTTTATGACTGGATGTGTGTGGTGAGACATTCTTATTTGTCTTGGTCTTTTTGTATTCATATTCATATTCTTATTCCTGTCACTATGACTACATTACATTTATATCCCACTTTTGTCCTTCTGCAAGGAACTCAGGGCAGCTAACACGGTCCTTCTCCTCCTCTCCATTTTATCCTCAGAACAACCTTGTGAGGCTGAGAGTGACTGACCGACCCAACGTCACCAGCAAGCTCTGCGGCCGAGCAGGGGCCTGAGCCCAGGCAACTGGCCAGCACGCCCTCTGCCATGCTGTGGGAGCTGCCTCGGGCCAGTGTAGCTGTGCCAACTGCAGAGAGGTGGAAGCAAGAGGGCCTTGCACCTGGATTCCAGAGTCCTCTGGGGCCCCTTTTCCCTGTGTCCGTCTGTGGAAGACGGGCTGCCCTGTGGATTGTTCTGCCCCAGCATCAGGGCGTCCCAGACCAGTGCATCACTGGGACCAGCCTGATAGGGCCAGTAAGATTGGCCAGGGGGCTGCCAGGGCCCAGCGTGCTTCCTTGCCAGGACACCCCTCCTGCTCCCTCTGCACCACCGCCAGACTCTGCGGACCCTCCCTGGAGATCCCATCAGCAGGCAGCTTTTGCAGGGTATAAGGCACGGAGGGCGGCGGAGGATTCTGCCCAAGGCCACATTGTCTTTCTGCAGCCACATGTTGTGTGGAGGGTGCTGGTTTATGTGTGGTTTCTCCCCCATTCTGAAAAGCTGAAATGCCTTTCCTGTGCTGCTAAGAACTATATACCACAGTCCTACTCATAAAGCCTCAAGTTAGAGCCCCAAGTTAAGCCTCACGTTCAGCGGTGCTTTGGGGGAACTGGGTGTAGCATCACTCTCTGCTTCTTATTACAATTCTCTCCCATCTTTTTTCATCTTGCATAGAATTGCACCCTGAATTCATACAGTTCTAAATATGAGGCATTTTCCCGGTAGCACTCCGAGGCTTTCTTTTTATTTATTTATTTATTTATTTATTTATTGATGCGGTTGTAAATGTTTCGTGCTCTTCCCAGGAGTTGGTGATTCAGGGTTTGTTCTGTGGGTTTGCTTTGGTTTTCTCTTCACTCCCCCCCACCACCACCACCTTTCTCCTGTGTTTGCCTTGGGGTAGGGCTGGGGGACCTGTCGCTGGCCTGTGGCAGTGGGTGGCCTGCCCTTATCGGCCCCCGCTCCTGCCCCCTACCCCTTTGCCGGGTTCTCAGGCTGTGGCCACGGCCAAGAAATGTGCGCCGTTTACCCCATTAGGAGAAGCACCAGGGTGGGAGCACCAGGCAAAGCCAGCCCTTTGCTCGCTCGCTCGGCCTGCCTGATTCGCTCTGACTAAAATGGGAGCTGCTGGTGAATATTTGATGCATCCCAACGGGCAGATAGAACATATTGTGCATTTTACAGCACAAATCTCCGCCTAGAGACACACAGCGCTGAGGCTGCAAAAGAACCAGGCAGGCACTGAAGGAGGGGCAGGGAAGGAGGGGGCTGCAGGAGCCTGTGCTTTGAAGGGCGATAAATGATCCCCCTGCTGACTGAGCTGGCCCTGGCAGGTTTCCTTTCTTTCACCCAGACCTGCCTGTGCCAAGGAAGTTCTGCTGAGAACGAGCTACTGCAGGTGCCGTGGGGCAGCCCAGGCCGCACTGTTGTTGCAAAGATCCCGATCCTGCAGATGCCGAAAGGCCCAAACCACTTTACCTTGCAGTTTGGAAGCAAGTGGATCTGAGGTTCCTTTTAGCTTGTGTTTTAAACCAGGCGAGTGCCCCGTGCATTCATGATGGGCCCAGAGGGGCAGGTGGCGTTCTTACCTGTGGAAGAGGAGCTGCGTTTCGGGGGATTCCATCAGCACCTGGTCGGTGACACCGATTGGCCCGGGCTCAGTGGCTGCAGCTCAGGTCCTAGCACAGACACTGCCTATGAGCACAACCCCATCCGGGCACGCAGCTGCCGCTCGCCCCACTCGAGAGGCCTCCCTGGCCCACCTTTGGGGGGGGGGGAGTCCCATGTGGCTTTGCAGAGGAAGCCAAGTGCACTGCCCGGGGCCAGCCCAGCGCTGCTGCTGGTTGCGCCGTCAATCGCAGGGGGTGGCGAACGGGACTTCAGGGGATGCGCTTCTGAGAGTGTGCTGTAAGTTGCTCTTGCGCCTTTGGAAGCTCTTCCTTCTGAGCTGCTCTCTTAAAGTTTGCCTTCCGCATCTGCACTGTGGTGCTTCTCTGGGGGTGGGTCGAACTAGGGTGGCTGCTCATGTATCAGCCCCCCAAAAGATGCATCACCGATTACAAACAGTGCATCATTGTGGCCATCGTCACACATGCACAGAAGGCCAAACCAGGCACATTTGCACCAGGTAACTTTTCTGTACGATCATAGCAGAAGAACCTGGACTACACTCCTCATCTAAGGCTTCCTCCAGCTGCTGCCACCATGAACGTTGGAAAAGCTGCAACAAAGGAGCAGCCTTCTTGGTGTTGGGCCCCTCGGTTATGCCTGCCTGGTGCCAACTTCATCTTCTCAGTGCCAGGTTAAGACTTCCTGTTTTCTTGGGCATGGGCAGCATATGCTGAGGTTTTAACCTGATCCTGGATTTATCTCACTGTAGGTACTTTCGCATAATGTGTGTGTGGCCTTGCATGTGGTATCTGTTTCTATGTCCGCATGTAAATAGCTTTTTAAAATAGTATTTATAATATATTTTAATGGTTTGGAAGCTTTGGAAACCACCTAGAGAGCTTCAGCTTTTGGGTATAGAAATGAATGAATGTACACATTTAGAAAAAAGGACCTTTGTTAATCATTGTTAGCAGTGATTTAAAAAACAGTGTGTCGGGGGGCATCCTATAGTGTGGCAATCCCACCCCCCCTGGAGCCCAGTGAAGACTGAGCATGCCCAGTAACGGTGGGATGCTGCCTGTCAGGGCAGAAGGGAAAACTGGATCCAAATGGAGTTGCGGGAATCCCGGGCAAGGAGGGCTGCGACACGGGGCCAGGCGTGACCTGTCCTCATTTGGGTGTGGGTGACGTTGGGGCCTGAGAGAAGATGCTCGAGAAAAGCAACAAGGAAATAGTTCGGCCTAGTCTAGATGACACCCTCCCTCAACCTGGTGCTCTCCAGGTGTGCTTGACTGCAACACATCTGGCTGGAGGATTATGGGAGCTGGAATCCGACTCATCTAGAAGGCATTTGGTTGGAGAAGCCTTGGTCTAGCGCGAAGCTCTGCGGGCTGGCTGGCACTTCCTTTCTTGCTAACAGACCCGCCCCCCCAGCTGTTCTTGTGTCCGCAACCCTCTAATGGAGTTTCTAGCCTGCAAGGGCCGCTGCCGGCTGCGTGTCTAATGGATCCCTGCCTGCTAAAGTGCGCAAGGACGCTCGAGGGGCAATCTGTCCCTCCTGGCTGGAAACCGGAGCGCCGGGTTCAGCCAGGTCCAAAAGCATCTCCGCGCCTCATCCGAGGCCGTCAGACGCAGAGCGGAGCCTGCCCAAACTGCTCTGCGGTGCGGCAGGCCAGGCGAAGCACCCACAAGGCGCAAAGGAGGCCGCATCTCCTGGCTGCATTTGAAGGGCTGTGCCGGAGTGTGTTGGGACTGCAGGTGGCGCATGTTCCGGCAGCTGCTTCTTGCCTCAATATGGACGGGTAAAACGGTCGGAATTCCCCTCTCTCTTTTGCCCAGTTGTTAAAGGGAGAGGAAATGCTCATCCCTATTGGGGGTGTGCAGAAGGACTACTCATGCATCACCAGGTTTAAAAAAAGGACAAAACAAGATGCACAGTTATATGTATCCCTTGGAATTTAGAAATAATAACCATAAGTTCAATAGCGATTGAATGCACACAGCCTGCCTGACTTTCTCTTCCGACTACTCTTTCAGGCTGGGCTGGGCAGCACAAATCCCCTGCTGTCCCCACCCAATTTTGAGGGGGGTTTTCATAGCAAAAAAAGCGTGTCTGTAATGACTGGCTACGGAGAGCCACAAAAACTTGTTTGCGAACAAGCTGCATTTAACCATTGTGGCCTCAGTCGTGCCAAATTTTGACAGCAAACTGGTGCAATTTTTGCTTTTTTCGACATTTTGAGGGGTGCCAGGCAGACTGTGGTCTTGGGGTGGGGAGGGGCAGAAATGGCCCCAGGATTCCTGGAAGTTGCCCACCCCCCGGAAAATTCACTCAGTGTTACCATTCCTGTGTTGCAGATGGAGTGACTGGGGTTGAGGCCAGTGGCTTGTTGCAAGCCACCCAGCAGAGCCAGTCCTCGGCTTATCTGCCACATCACTGCCTTTCCAGGCCACTTCTGTTTCCGGTGTGGTGGATGCCCTAGCTAAAGGTGCATGGAGGGCTGATTATTGCAGGGGGAGCCCGTCTGCAAGCTGAGGCAGGGTGGCCACCTGCTTTGGATGGCAGAGTCTGTGAGCCACAAAAGGCAGAAGAGCAGCAGACAGGCAGTTCTGGCCCCTGTGGGTGAAAGAGAATGCAGATTTGCATATGCTCTTTTATATGTAGAGCTGCGCATTCAGCAAGACTGACAAAAGTTTAAAGGGAAATGCCACGAGGCTCAGAGGCTCACCCTAGGGGCGACGACTGATTGGGCAGCCAGCGTGGCTCACACAGTCTGTTGTCCAGGTGCTCCCTGTGCACGGACAACTTCCAACTTCGGGACTCTCCCTTCTTAGAGTTCTTTGACTTTAAACCAGATTGGACAATGTATCAAATAGGAGACACCTTCAAATATAGCACTATTCTCTTCCAAAGCTCCAAAACAGAGGACTGTGCTCTGTAAGGAACACACCAACCCCCATACTCCAGAGTGGAAGATCGCAAAACACACCACAGAATTAGAGAACTCCAGGCCACTCGCTGACTCCAGTGAAGCCTTGCTTCTCCTCCTCGTTGCTCAGGGTCCACATCTGTACAATGGGACCAGCTGGCACTCGGCAACAGCGGACTGGAGGGCAGCAGGGTGGCTCCAGTGCGCTTGTGCTTCCCACTGTTCTTCCGAGCGGTCATGGAAGGAGGCCTCCCTTTGATGGTGGGGAAGCAGGGAGCTCTCTGATCATGCCGAATCCCACTCGCACAGGGGGGCGCCGGGCGGCTCGTACAGCTCGGTCACTTCTTTTTGTTCTCTCTCAAAGGCGGCCAGGAGCGGCGATGAATCCGGGGCCCTCGTTGTACCCAGCCAGGTGGGGGCAGCTGACTGCATTGCAGCTGCACGGCTGAGACTGTCAAAACTGGACTATCGAATCTGAAAGCAATTAAAGACCTCGGCAGTGCTTGCTCCAGGCAGGCTTCGGGCTGCAGGGAAACTGCCACAACGCATCAGGCGCTGGCGGATGCTGTCCCGAGGACCCGGAGGCAGCCGGTGCGCTCTCTGCCTCCCACCTGCCTGGCAGGGACGGCTGGGGCCGCGCTGAGCCATCCCCCTCAGCTGCTGGATAAGCAGTCTCCAAAACGGTCTGTCAGAACAATGTTCTGCGGTGCGGGCAAAGGCTTCACCGGCATTGCTGGGCAGGGGGAAGCTGCGCTGGCTCAGCTGCCTGGGATCCAGGCCTGCACAGCAAGACGGGGGAGTAAGGAGCTGCTTTGTACCCAGTTGGACCACTGGGCTGTCCAGCCCAGTATTACTAGCACTGGCCAGCAGTAGCTCTCCAGGCTTTTGGGTATTTGTTTATCGGATATTTATCCTGCATCATTAGCCAGAAGGCTCCCAGGGCAGGAGCAGGTTTTTCAGTCGTGCATGGAGATGCTGGGGGGGGGGGGGACCAGCACCCATCCATACACTTCCCCACCACAGAGCTGCCTTCCCTGGATCCAGCACCCCGAAGCAGTGCTGGAGCAAGGGCCTGCGGAGCGTGAGAGCTTTTCGCCCGTCAGTGTTTCCCACAGTTCACAAATGCTCCGCTGGGTCCCTGTTGTAATCTCAAGGCTAAAAAGTCCTTGTCAGCACACATTCTCCCGTGCTTCTTTCTCCCTCTGCCTCCCATCCCATTTCCCCCTCGCCCAAATGGTGAGAAGTTCCGAGGGGATCGCCTTTCCGTGGTCAGCTTTTGGATGAGCAGCAAGTACTGGAAATTATTGTTCCTGCAGGCAGCAAGACAGAGTATTGCTGATCGCCAGTGATCTCAACATAACCGTACCACAGTAGTGCAGCCTCAGAATCTATGAGCACTGCTCTGGCAGGACCCCTCGACCAGTCTGCTCCAGGACGCAGTCCTGTGCATGTTCCGACTGGAAAGGGCCCCACAGCTTCCCGCATTCCCCAGCCGGCACCAGAATTGCACAATGTTTCCCCCTCTGAACTGGCATAGGATTTCGCCCTAAAACAGAGAAGCAGGTGCTTGGGCCTGGGAGCCTGGGAGCACTCTCTGGGCTTCCAATCTGGGCCTGCCCTTTTCCCTTTAGGCCAAATACCCCTTTGCTTTCAGCCCCAGCCCACTTGCTTCCTTAAAGTGGAATTTGGCCCTCGGGCTGAAAGAGGCTCTCACTTCTCTCTTCACGCTCATGAGGACAGCAAGGAAGAGACGCGTCTTGCAGCAGCCTGGCGCCAGCCCATTCCCTTTGCCAATGGCCCCGAGAATATGGGGGAGTCGCCCAGCCACCCATGGAGCACTGGGGAAAGTGGCTGTGCGGCTTGCAGGCGCCTCCTCCCTCTGGCACCAGGGCCAGAGCCCACGTGCTTCCAGGCCACTGTGTGTGGCAGCAGAGCGTGGGCTTTGTGCAGGGATGGGGCTGGGTTGAACTGAACAGGGGCAGTGGCTCTTCATCAGGCGGATGCTCCCAAAATTCATGGGCATGTGCCGAAAGCATCCCTTTTGCTTCTTTGTTCTGCTTTATAATTGATGCTAACTACATTATGAATTGGTACAAGAAAATTAATACTTTTTATTTAAAAATGCTACTGGGGATGTATCCCTTTCTTTGCAAACTTTAACATTTATTTACAAATACTTCGCTGAACAAAAGGAATCATAAAATCATAGAATAGTAGAGTTGGAAGGGCCATGAAGGCCATCAGGTCCAACCCCCTGCTGTTGCAGGACACCACGTTACACCCTCCCACTCAGGTGGCTGTCCAGGTTCTTTCTGAATGTCTCCAGTGTGGGAGAGCCCATGGCCTCTCCAGCTAGATGGTTCTACTGCTGTGTTGCTCTGACAGTGAGGAAGCTTTTCCTGATGTCCAGCCTGAATCTGGGTTGCCGCAACGTGAATTGATCATTCCGTGTCTTCCATTCTGACAACAGCAAGAAGAGATCTTGACCTTCCTCTTTGCGACAGCCTTTGAGGGACTTAAAGTGGATGGACACCTGGATGGGGAAAAGCAGCAGCACCTGTGGAGCTTGCCAAGCCTCCTCCTGCAGAAATGCAGCCTGCTGTTGTCTTTGCTGGCTGCACGTGGAATGGGCCAGTTATCCCCCCTCCCCCCCGCAATGCCTTGTGTCCTCTAGCAAGCAGCCAGGAACCAGCAAAAGCTGTTGAAGTTGTCTTAACTAAACTAAACCCATCAAATAGCATCTTTAGCTTTGTATAGGCCACCCTGGAAGTGCAGTGTGTGGAAAGGTGGAGTTCCGATGACTGATAGGAGAACCAGCAATTGTCGACCTTGCCTACAATCTCCGAAAACCAGTTTGCTCCCATTTTTGATTTGAGCTGTTTTGACTCATTCAAATAGGAAACATCCATTCCAAACAGGGAAAGGGACTGTTTTTGTGCCCATTCTTCTGAATTCCACACTTTTCTCCCTTGACTGAAGAATGAAAATGTGTATTTAAAACATGCTTCAAAGTGCACATCTTTAAAATGAGATTTTATTTCAATCACAGATTATGTCATTTACAAACGGTTTGAAAACAAGAGCCATCGTCCTCACCGTCATCCTCACCACCCTCATTTTTATTTGGAGCTTTCCATGGCATTGATCTTGTTCTCCTTGGTTCCTGAAAACTGGACCCAACCTGGTCCTGCTAACCCAGCTATCCCTCAGAGCATTGTCAGAGCCCATCGTCTAAGACGAAATTGCCCGGAGGGAGTGGTCCGGCCACCGGCAGCTCCCCTTCCGTTCATGTTACGTGCTTTCAAAGCTCTGCAGGAAGGGAGGGTGCAAGAGACTGGCATCGACAGGTTTCCACAGCAGGAGAGAGAGAAGGTGAATGAACTCTTTCCTGGCAACGGATCTTTTGCTTCATGCAAGCTCTCAGATCATGACAACTCCCAGAATCCCTGGGGATTCCTTAGGTTTCCAGCGTGGCCAAAAGGTGGAGGTGATCTTGCCAGTTTGAGTCACCTATAAATGAAAGCACTAGCTTTCCTTGTGGACACCCCTTTATAGAAGTCATAATTTTGCTCCCTCTGGAAATGTTATGTTGATTTCTTGAGCCTGAGGGCTTCCGGGGCCTGCCATTTTCTGCTGAGGCCTGGGATAGCCTGGGGCAGGTGCTGCTGCCTGAAGCTGCCTCCACCCATGCCCGGAAACTGACCACACTGGTTGACCCTTGTGGGACGCTGACAACACAACAGAATCCTCTGCTGAGGGAACAGGCTACCGCAGGGGGTGCATGGCAGGGCTGTGGTGCAGGCAAGCGATCTCAGACCCTGGACTCGAGGGTCTTTTGTGGCCCCATTTAGACAGTTGCGAAGCACAGAAATCACATTCTCTCCTTCCCCTCCACGTGCCATTCCATGTTTTAAAGCTGCAGCTGCTTTCTGATGTGCTGGAACACCCACCTCCAAGTTCAGAGGTTTATGTGCATTGAGGTAGGATAGCTAAGAGCACATCCTTATGTATTTCAGCATAAGACTGACTGCATCCGAAGTCCCTTTGTTGCTTCGCCATTGTGCCGCTTTAAACCTCTCTTTCTCACTCCCTCTCCCAGGAGCATGTGCACTTTCGCACTCCAGATCCATAGCCCCATCATGACTGCATGGAGAAAGTGAAATTTGCTTCTGCCACCCCCTCACCTACTGCTTCCTTGCTGTTCCCTTTGGAACCCCCGGCCTGCCGGGCCCTGGACATTGGCCCCAGGGTCCCACCCTAGCAGTGCCGCTAGACCAAACATTCAAAGCCACCTCACACCAGTCGTAACGCAAGCCTCTGCCCACAACTACATGCTTGCTCGGAGCGCACGTTTGGAAAGCCATTGCATTGAAATCAAGCTTTTTATCCGGCGCCAAGAAAGACCTGGGCAAGCCGTCTGGAGGGAAGCCACCGTTCTATCCACACTCCCACAAAGGAATCCTCTCCCATCTGTGTGCTGGTGCGCACACACGCATCGGCGTGCCCTGTCCCTTCCCTGGGAAATGCCTCCTGCTGCCATTTCCTAATTGTTACAGCTGGGCAGTGGCAACCGCCTCCCCCCACGTGCCCCTCCAGGAGCATTAACCTGCAGGTCCTTCATGGCTAAGTGTCTCGGCTGCCTGAACTGTTATTTGCCCATCACAAGCCTTGCTCCGTGGACAGACCCCCCACCCTCTGTCAAATTAGGGAGTCAGAAGACGTAAGAGAGACCACCGCTGCTAATTTGTACATTAACTGGTTCTGACAGAAATATTTCACAAGTGAAAAAACAGAGAAGATGCCTCAAGAAAATGCACACCATCTCCACCGCTGACTTCTGCTTAACTGTTTCGTGAAGGCGGCTCTTCAGGGAGAAAGCCAAGAAAAAGTAATTGCTGCTACCGCTGGTTTTCTCTTCACCTGTGCTAGAATGGTTCCCACAACATTGGCCGTGGGCGGAGGGATTAGATGTTGTCCACAAGCTGAAACCAGAATGGTAGCTCCTTTTAGAGCTGGCCTTCCTAATCTTTTGGGGTCAAAAAAGGATGACCCTAATCTCTTAGAATGTTGCTATGGATAGGTTTGCACGCCATGCGACTCCATGAGGAAGGCTTACTATAGTGGGTCTATTGTGTTCTCCAGACCCAGTTCTGGATTCCCTGCAGGTAGGATGAGTCTTCCGAAAGCACAGAAGGAATCCATGGTCTGCTGGCAGGTTTGCACGCTTCACCATGGTTTCTCTGGTCATTCAGCTCTGTGATCACCATTTTACAATGGCTGGCATGGAAATACCATAGAGTTCCCTGACAAGAGCAACCGTGGAGGTGGCTCCTTCTAGCATTTGATCTCTACTGCCCTCTGCACCCTAGCAACAGACGCAGCCTTGCTCACTTTACTCCCACAGGCCAAATGATGTGTCCGTCTCCCTGCTTACTTTTGCAAAATACATTCATTATTTATTACATGCATTTATACCCCATCCTATCACTTCAAGCACTCAGGACGGCTTACAAGATATAAAAATACAAAAAAATATAAAACTACTATATTAAAACATTAATTATTAAAACAATATAAAACCCATCACTACAGAAAATGCGACTGTGAAAAAGGGGGAAAATAAAATCCTCTAAAAACATTAATTGTTAAAATAATGATCAAATAAAAAGGTCTTTAAATGGAGGGAGAAGGGGAGAATTACAGCAAAACTATGTATTTTCATTGAATAAAAATTGCTGTGGGGGCTGGAGCAGCCAGGAAGCACTGCAGACATGCAGGTACATGTGGAAGTGGCGAGACAGGACACCCTGCAGGACTGCAGTGGCCCAATCAGGAGGAGGCTGCTGTGGTCTATGGGCAAGACTGGAGAAAGGATGGGAATTGTGTTGACTGGGGCTGCTGCGGCGTATGGTGAGGCCAGGGGGGCAGCGCAGGGAACATGAAAGCTGCATTGCATTGTCCAGGGAACACTATTTGTGCAAAATCCACAAGATGTGGAAACATCGCAGGGTTGTTTGCCTGGTTGGGTGACCCCAGCCTGGTGGGGAGGGCTTGCCCATTCATAAAATGACCTCCGTGGAGACGGGTGCAGACAGTCACAACATGCTAACTTTACAGAAGGCGACTGCTGAGATTCAAAGAAAAGAAATTTGTCCAAGAACCTAAATACAATTTGGGGTACATTTCTGAGCCCAGTTTTCTGTTCTAACACCCATTTCCCAGAAGACAAACCAATGCAGCTCCGAGTCACATCTTCTGGCCAGGAAACAACTAGGAAAGGTGGGATCATGTAGAGTTCAATTTCAAAGAAATGCAGTTTTCAGGGGCCATTTGAGAGAGGGAGAGAGAGAGAGGTTATTTCTAAAAAAAGAGGGAAGTTGGCAACTAACTGCCCACACTGCTTGTTTTCTTTTAATTTTCTGTGGCCTCTGCAGCCACTGACTTGGCGTGTGCATACGTGTGTGTGGGAGCTCATGCATGAGTCGAGAGTCCAGAGTTGAGGGGTTCCAGTTTCTCAAAATAGCCAGTGATCTTTTTGTTTGTGTTCTCTTTGGGTCCGCACAGAATCATGCGCAATGTGGCCTAACTGAAGGAAGAGGCGCTTGAGACTATCAGAAGCCATGACTGATTTTTTCCCATTGATTCCAATGAATATGCTACAGTTCTGATACTTTTATTCCGCTTTAGCCATTATTTCTCCCAAATAATTCTGAGGCCAGGAGCTGCCAGAAAACACCTCCTCGCCTCGCAGAGCTACGGCTCCCAGTCCATCCCTCTCTGTGTGAGGAGGAGGCGTCCACCAGTGGCCCTCGGCACCTTGCCAAACTGCGGCCCACAAGATACTCTGGGGAAGCAATGACGGCTTAAAGTGGAGTAAAAGTGTTCAGCATGTGGTGTGTGTCGGGGGGGAGGGGGTTTCCGGAGCAGCACAGGCAGACTGGCCCCATGTTGCTGGGGAGCAGGGGCTGCCCACGAGGGGACGTGCCCCAGGAGACCCCGAGCACACCTGGCAGGCCTCTCCAGGTAGGGAGCACCCAGGAACTGCCGAGAAAACACCCCTGTCCTCGGCCCATGAAATTTGGGACTCTAACACAGGGCAGCTGCTGGCCACTGACAGCAAGAGTAACTCCCGTGAGCAGCGGTGGGGGAGGGACAGTGACCGTGGCTTCAGGATCCAGTGACCCCCTGAGGGCCCCCCAAAATAAGTGGGGGTGGTCTGACTCCCCAAGGGGCTCCTCCACTATACCTTTGACCATTCCCTTATTGGAAGAATCAGCTGCCATTTGACAGGGAGAGCCAGTCTTGTGAAGATTATTTCATATACCTGGGAATAGTCGTCCAAGGGCTCCTCTGTTGGATGTGCACCAGGGCTAAGAAGACCCAGCGTCTCTTTAAATGCCAGAGCTTAATCATGGAAGCGATGGGGTAAGAGCAGAGGTGCATTTTCCCTTGCGCTACCCAGAGTCCCCATCAATCAAGCTAGATCACAGGGTGTGCTTCTCAGAGAAACTAGGCTCATTTCTCAAAAATGAAGCCCTGCCTCGCTGTTCTGTTTTCCCACGTGGGCGGGCTATATGCCCGCAGCTGGCTGCACTTTTAGTTGAATTGAGGATGTCATGCCAGGGCCCTGAGGACCAAAACTGTTAGCTGCTGGGCTTAGAACAGGTCCGTAGTCCATGCGCAGTTAATGTTGGCACATCTCCCTGGGCAGTGCCAGGATCTAATATGGGCACACTCGATTTTGAACACCAGGCTGTGCGTGGTTCGCGTCAACAGGAATCAATAGTACCTACTCAGGCTGAGACCTTCACTGGCCAATGATCATTTTTCTTGGCGTCTGGAGTTTCCTGGCCGTGACTCCTGCCTCCAGATCAGGTCAGGTCAGATCAGATCAGATCAAAGAAAAGTTTTCTCTAAGGCAACAATTGTTTCTACAGTCTGTGACCCTGGGATAAGAGCCCCTTCTATTTTCTTCAGTGGCTCGGCTCCTGGATGCATCCAAGGAAGGAACTTGTAGGTTGAGGGTAAGCCAAAGAGGAGCCACATCTGGTGAGATCACAATGCCCTGATGCATTTGGGACTGTTACTTGTGCTGGGTGAGGTCGGCAGCTCTGCAGAGCAGGGGCAATTAACTTTCCAGCAAGTCACGAGTCTGGAAAGCATTGCCTCCTTTGGTTTGATTTATTTTTGCATAATGCATCAGCCATTTAGCTGAATGCACCCATCATAACCATTTCCAGCCACATGCTTGTGATATTTGAAAAATGACAATCCAGTGGCCAGCATCCAACCAAATAAACTTAGCCCTGGAGTTAGAACTCTGATCCGAACCGTGATAATGCACAGTGTAGACCCGAGGCAGAAGTTGGGTTGGACAGATGGGCATTGCATGATGCCCTGAAGGTGGACAGAATTTGGCTATTAGACCATGAGAAGGGGGAGGTGAAGCTTCGGCTCTCAGATACTGAATGGCAACGACAACTGAGACTTTTGGAACCATTCAGACATCCACTGGGTGGATAGGTAAATGGTGGGGAACGAATGAGTCAATGGACCCACAGGCGGATGTGTGTGCTCTGCACCTGTGGAATACAATTCTGATTTTGAATCGCTCAAAGATGTATGCATATATTGTGCACGTAAGGATTCCGTTCAAGAAGCCTGAGGTTTCTGGGAAACCTATGCAGGGTCAAAGGAGAGTGGAGGCAAACGCCACTGGTTTCTTCCTCTGCCTGCCCCCTGAAACCGCCCCCCTGCCCTTCTCTCATGACCTTAGAAAAGCAGGTGGAGAGAGGTATCCAACCCAGTCCTTTCCACCCTGATTGCAAGAAGACATAATTTCCCAGTCTCGTAACTGGGCGCCCCAGAACTCCCGCGGCCATCTTGATGCTTTCTAGCGTGCCTTGGATTGCTCCATGGTTTGCATTATGGGTTGTTGGCTGCAATATGTCGGTTAGCACAGTGCTTTGGGGATCAGAGGAAACTGCTAGAGTTTCTGAGGACAAAGAAGGAGGGAGCTTGTGAGTCTATTTGTGCTCCAGGCGGGCAGCCTCTGGCCCTCTTCAGGCCACCTGCTCAGACCTCAGGTAATACCGATCTGTCCCAGCAGGGTCAGCCCAGCCAGTATTCAACTAGGGCTTTTCTAGCCTTTTTTCTGTGCAAATTCACCAACAGTGGTGGGAACATGTGGCTGTCTTGCACTGTCCCAATTTATGTTACGCATGGCAAAGCCAGTCCAGTGGACTTGTCCCCTCGCCGACCTCCAGTCACCTTTGGGCTCAGCCTTCAATACACTGAAACCTTGGACTCTCCATGAATGTGAGCCCTGGACAAGTCACCTTCCTGCCCACCCCGCATGTTAGGCCCTGCTTAGCTTTCCAAAATGAACTCCTTGCAGGATCAGAGCCTTTGAAGAAAACTATGAGCAAAGGAACACCTTGAAGTCATCCTCTTCCCACCTGGCATACCCAGTCGATTGTCTTGTTGAACATAGTTGCTCACAACTGCGAGGCAGGCCAGGGCAAGCTGAGTTCCTGGTGCTTATCCAGTGCTTTTCAAAGTATCCCCAAGCAGAAGGGAGACAGCATCTTTCAAGAGCAGCTTGTGCAGAGGAGGAAAGCGATCTGAGCTTTAGGGATCTCGCATCCTCCACCTTTCTGTGTTATATTACTCTCTTTTATCCAGTGCTGCAGGTTTTCCTGCAGGAGGTGCCGAGAGACCAATGAAGCCAAGTTTTTTTGGGGATCCATTTAGTCAGGGGGTGGCATTGCTTCTGAGTAAAGGGAAAGTGTGTGAGGGGCAGGTTGGCTTGGAATTGCAACTTGTTTAGAAGACTGGCTGCCGGACGCATACGTGTTGCAACAAAACTCTGTGTACCAGCACACTCACAAGACACGTGGATCCATCTGCTCGCTTCTCTTGCGGAACGATACCGGCATCTTGTTTTCCTCCTCCAGTAAGAAAGGGAAGTGATGATGCTGCATTCAGAGCGATGCCCTGGAAGATCCAGAAACGCTGCCACAAGTGTGCATTGATGCTTCCGTATCTTTGGTGTTGTTCAACGCTTGGATGAAAACCAGTCGGGGGCGGGGGGCAGTCTTGTGAGTTACCCTGACATTTCAGAAGAAAATTATAATTCTACAAGCCTAGCAACAGAAGACTATGGAGGTGGGATCATTGTAAACACCAGTAAATACACAATATGATATACCTAGTACATTGTTCTGCAGCATGAAAGTTTGGGCCTGGGGAAATCCCAAACTTTGGTTTGCAGAGAGCTCAAAGACAGTAGGGTCAAGGCCAGGCTTCCCACAACATCCTCCAGATGTGTTGAATTATAACTCCCATTTTCCCCAGGCAACAACATGATCCTTTCTGGCTGGGGATGGTGAGAGGGTGTCATCCGCCCCCCCTCCCCCCATTTAAAATGATTATTTTAGGCTGTCTTTAAGGGTGGCTTTCTCTCAAGAGGGTAAGTACAAGATAAAGCAATACCAAAACATGCAAAGAGAGAAGCAATTCATACAAAAATAGAGTTAAAACAGGTGACACCCATAAAACTTGCAGTCCGCAGATTATATAAAGGCCAGTGAAAACATGCAGGTCTTCAAGACCTCCCTGAAGGCCTGCCAAACTCTGGAACGAAACTGATTCCTGACCCCCTCCCTTGTGTGAAAGGCCTTCACGGCTGAGCTCAGGGGGCTGGCAGGAAGGTATCCGAAGCAGCAGTCCTTCGAACAACCTGAGGCCCAAACATCCAAGGCTTTAAAATCAGGAAATGCAATACAACACATCTGGAGGGCACCTGAGTAGGGGTGGCAGGTCGGGCAAGACACCAGGATGAGTCACTCCATAAGACACATGCTAATCTTCTCTTTCCTCCATTCAGTTTCTCTGCATATTCTCAGGCTCAGCACTGCCTTGGGGTGGCTGCCGCAGTGCGCAGGAGAGCAAAGATCCCTGGACTTTTCTTTCTTATTCTTAGAGTAGATTGTACTACTACATTATATTTTTATTATTACATTTCTATACCAATCCCATAGCCCACAGGGCTGTCTGGACAATTTACATTTCCAAAATGGATATACAACAATAAAACAGGTATACATTTCCAAATACATTGAAATTTCAGGTACATTTTCAAATCAATTCCAAATACATTTCCAAACTCAATATACAACAATAAAAACAGATTAAAAGGAGTTTAAAACATTTTTAAAAAGCCATCCCACCTTTCCTTTCTTAAGACAGCTCACAGCAACTTAAAAGGATGTAAGAGATTTCCCCATTGCAACGCCACAGACCTCTGGATGAAAGAGCAGCAAAAAACAAAGAAGAGAAGCAGCAGCATCGCACTGCTCCAGCCGATCCGCACAAATGTCTGTAAGGAAAGCTGCATTTTCAGCTGACCCTGGAAGCTGAGGCAGCTCTCCCTGGGGAAGGCTTTGCACAAAGTCAGCACCATCACCAAAAGGACCTTGCTCTGGGCAGATGAAAGGACTAGGCAGCCTTTGCCTTGTATGCCATCGAAACGGCTGGCAAACAACTGGGAAAGATGATGCCTTTTGCTTCCTGCACTGCTGATCCTGCACTGAATGGAGAGTTGGACTAGAAGATCACAAACAGCTGCACAGCCCTGGTTTGGTGCCTCCTGTCCCCGGGAAATCACTTTTTTCTCTTTTGGATTTTGAAAGGCCCTTAAAGTGGCCTGCGTTGCAGAGCACAGCCTCCGTCGGAAGGCATTCTGTATTTGAAGGGCTGCCCAGTCCAACTCTGGTTTAAAAACAAAACAAATTGCAAGGAGTTGTGCAGGGACTCTGGATTTCCCCTTCCACTGGGCAGGGCAGTAGCAGGCACATGGGTCCCTGTCCTCCCCACTATGGTGAAAGGTATCACGTTTCTATTTAGATGAGAGGAATGATATCCAAATTTACTTCTTTAATCTAAACTAAGATGCAAATTTTATGCAAAACTTTATTGTCTTTTGCAATCTTGTCAGCAACTGCAGCTGCTCATTGTCTCCAATGAACACTGAGACCTCACACAGCTGCAACCTGCAACGCCATGTGCTGTAGCAGCTGAGGCGTATTTTGAGTTGTCGATAGTATACGGCAGGACAAATGTAATTTTCTAGTGTAGCTTTAACCAAAATAGCAATCTCTCTTGCTTGCTTGCTTTTTGAAATAGCAAGTTTGGGATACTGCAGAGGAGAAACATGGAGCTTACCATGGCAAGAGTCTCACAGTGTGGCGTGGTCAGGGTGACGTGAGCTGGCTCAAACACTTTTTCTGATAGATGTTCAAGTTCTCTGTTTTCAAGGGCGAGAACTTACGATATGAGAGTAGTCGGGGGCCTCCTTTACAAAGCAGTTTTGACGCATCCCTCAAAGAAGGTACGTGGATAGTATGCCCACGGACATGGGTAAATGCTGTGCCCGCAGTGTGGCGCCCGGCCTCTCATCCTCTGAGGGCAAGGCTCCCAAATTATGGGATGGGGAGAGAAAGAGCATTGCCGCCTGCCCGCCTGCCCCGCAAGGAGGTCCACCCTTGAGCTCCCCTTCTGTTGCCAAGCTCCAGTCGTGTCACTGAGTTCTCAATTCTCTGGGAAGATCCCCGGAGGCTAGGAAGATCCTCAGGATAGATCCCCTTTCAGATGCCCCCACTGTTGTTTCAAGCAATTACTTTTTATTATGTTGAAGTTACAGAGGAGGAAGCTTGGCCTCAGTCTGAAGATCCCCAAACAAACGGAGCAGATGATCAGGCTCTTGAGGTTTTTCTGGTTACGGATCAGAAATTAAAGCTGGCACATTGTTGGGCCAGAGGGTTGCAACCCACCATGGTCCAGCTGCATGGGCCCCTCAGGGCCGTCCTTCTATAGGGTGGCATCTCCACATGCCTGTCACTTGGGCATGAGGTTCCCTTCCCGTCTTCATTAGATGCTTGCCTCTTGCATCTCTGCTCTCCCCACTGCTTCCTTCCCTCCACTAGAGGCTGGTTCCCACCGCTTCAGAGCCCTTGCCTTTTGCTTAGCCCAACTATTTTCCGGCTCCTTCTCTTTCCTGCTAGGGTGACTCAGAAGTAGCTCCCAGGTCTTTATGAGACAGCTTTGCAGAGGCACTCAGCTTCATCTTTGGGTCGCTGGCCTCGGATTCTTTCATTTATATATGTGCATTGTGCAATGCGAAAACAACCAAGCTGAACCATGGAAGGAAGGAAGGAAACAAGGAAACAGGGAAACAGAGTGAGTCAGAAGGGACCTCCCGGGCCATCTAGTCTGACCCCCAGCTCCAGCCGGCTCCACTCATGACATACCCACCATGTGGGCGTCCAGCCTATCCTTGAACACCCGCACCGATGGGGCCTCAACGACCTCCCGTGGAAGCCCATTCCACGCCCTCAGGGTCCTGACTGTCAGGAAGTGCTTCCTAGCATCCAAATTGAACCTTGGCTCCCTGAGCTTTGCTCCATTGGAGCGCGTCCTGCCTTCCTCTGCAGGGGAGAACACGTCTCTACCCATCTCCATGTGACAGCCCCTCACATACCTGCATGTCGCCAACAGATCCCCTCTGAGTCTCCTCTTCTCCAGGCTGAAAGAGACCCAGTTCCCTCAGTCTGGCCTCATACAGCATCTCCTGCAAACCGGCCACCAACCTTGTGGCCCTACGCTGCACTGACTCCAACCTGGCTATAGCCTTTCTGTAATGAGGGGCCCAAAACTGAGCACAATACTCCAGTTGCGGGCGCACCAGAGTCGTGTAGAGTGGTAGTAATACCTCTCTTGAACTAGAAGCCGCACTTGTGGCCATGCAACCAAGGGTGGCATTCGCCCTCTTGACCACCGAATAACACAGCTGACTCATGTTTAGCCTGCAGTCAACCAGCACCCCGAGGTCCCTTTCACAAGTGCTGCTCTCCAGGCACTTGTCACCTAACCTGTACTTATGACAGCTATTCCTGTGCCCCAAGTGCAAGACCTTGCACTTCTCCACATTGAACACCATCCTGTTGTCTCCTGCCCACTTCCATAGTCTGTCCAGACCCTTTTGCATCTGGAGTACCTGCTCCTCAGTTGTGGCCACTGCCCCAGTTTTAGTATCGTCTGTGAATTTGATCAGCAGACTGTTCGCCCCTTCTTCCATGTCATGGAAGGAAGGAAGGAAGGAAGGAAGAAGGAAATCACCGTTTTAATAAAATGTAAAGAGATCCATTGCACTAATTACATATATTATCTATCCCTATATGTTCTTCTCTACTCCACTTTATCTTCACAACAACAGCCCTGTGAAGTAGGCTAGGCAAACAGTCTGTGACCGGCCCAGGGTCACCCAGTGAACTTCAGGCTGAGTGGGGACCTGCACCCAGGTCTCCCAGGCCCCAGCCCCGTACTCTAACCACTATGCCACAGTGCCTTTCTAGGTCCCAGCATTTGACTATGAGAAGTGTAACATTCTTCCTGATAGCAAACTCCGTGTGCTTCTGCCAACAGAAATGGCACTAAATTGGAGCCAGTGAGAAACAAGAGGGAAGAATTCACGTGCTTTGGTGAACCTCACAGTTTCCAGAAATGCACATTTTTTATACGACGCGCCAAAGGAGGGCAAGGCTGAGGGTCAGTGACTGGCCCAATGCTTGGCTAGCAGCCAGGACCCCAACCTTTGGCGTTTCAGTGGGGGCGGGGATTGGCTTATATGATGCTGGTATTTTCTGATAGTTGTTTTATGAGCTTTTATATGAAGGTTCTTATTTTATGTTTTACAGTGTTATCATATTTTACAATTTTATGTTTTGTTGTTTGAGCTGCCCAGAGAGCTTTGTCTGTTGGGCAACACTGAAATCGAACAGATAAAGCGAAAAGTAACTTTGAGGATTTCACTTGATGGCATGGTGCTCTGAATTTCTTTTTGTGGGGAAAAAACTGGGCACAATTTTTAAACTTCAGCAAAGACAACTTTATAAGGAAGTGGGTGCAGTGGTATTTCAGCCCAGGAGTGGTGCTCAACACATTGCAAAGCAGAGCCGCACTCACGGAGCAGTTAATTCTGTGCGACTGTGGCCATGCCAGTCAGGCAGTGAGAATTGATTGTGACAAGCCCCATAAAGGCTGAGCCCGGGGGGTGCAGAAAAATGCAAGTTCGCTTCCTTCCTCTCGCCATATGGTCCCTTTCATCTGTGTGCTGTGATCATTATTACTAACCACCCGGCTGCCTTGGATTGGCAGGCGGGCAGGCGAGCAACTTGCTGCACCCAGGCTTGGTTCAGCGGAAAGAAAGAGCAGGCCAGGCTGCGGAGCTCCGTCTGCATTTCTCACCTCTTTCAGACCTTTCCAGAGAGACTGTGGGTAGAGTGGCCATGCATCCTCTTTTATGTGGGACGCGTCTCTGTCCGAAGGGGCCTCCTGTGCAGTTCCAGTTGAAAGGTGCAGCTCCGTAACAACTGTCGCCCCATCACCAGTAAACATCCAGGGAGCAATCTAAACACGCTGCTGCACCAGCAGCACTTTTGCATGCTCAGGGAGAGTCACAATATTTCGTTTCCAATTACATTAATTTGACATTTGCATTTTACACGCACATTAGATCCTTTTCCATATATGTCTCCTCTTTTTTTGGTGATGCATGTCCTCCATTTTCAGATACTTGCAAAGAAGCCTTATATCTGAACACTAAACGGTGATTAACCTTTTCTATAGTTTATTCAGACAAACCAGCTTATGGACCATGGTTTCAAATTTGCTCCTATAAATTAATCTGTTGGACTCCACATGTCAATGGGTGGGATCGGCACTAGTAATGTGCAGTGCCAGAGCCAAAGGGGGATGAGGCGCTTTCTGTCTTTCTTTTGGGCAGCCACTGTTCCTGTCCTCCTCCCCCCTCTAGTCTACTATGTGCCATACATTGAAGGTCTGAACTGGTCCCTTGTGGAGGACTTTTGAAATTAGATCGAGGACCTCAGGTTGCCCACCTGTAGTTTAGGATAAGCCACGGTTTGTCAAGGTTTGGACATAACCCTAAACCATGTCTTGTTAAAACCAGAAGTCCTCTTATAGAACTTGCAGCAGAGCAGGGAACTGACAAACTCGGGCCTCATTCATATCCTGCTAGACCATCGTTCGCCATTATATCCGAGTGTGACCTGGAAGTATTATTCTTCCACCGAAATCCCCAAGCCCTCCCTCCACCCTGTCTGTCCAGGCCTGCCTGGGGCCGGGGCAGTGCTGTGGCCACACTTTCCGCACTGCGGCTGGACGGGGAGGGGGCTTTGCGGCGGAGCCCTGGGCCACACAGCCTCTGCCCAGGCTGCCCCGGAGATGCTGCATCATCTGTCAGTGACGTGCGCTCCAGTCGGTCCCGCTTAGCCAGTGGAGTGAATCACTGACTCCTTAAACTGGTTCTGCGGCTAAGGAGTTAATCAAGTCACCGCGCTGGCCGATGCTGATGTGATGTGACAGCAGCCCCACACACCTCCCCAGACGCAGCTGCTCGGGGCAACAGCCGCACGCTTCTCCACGTCCCGCAGAGCGAGCGGGCAGCTTGCGGAGGCACGGCGCTCCAGCCAGCCCAGAGCTGCTGTTTACCTAAACGGAAAGGCGGCCGAGAGCCTGCTTCCACCACCCCCCCACCACACACAGCAGCACCAGCACCTGCGCAGGATGATGGGAGGGGAGGCCCGGCTGGTGGCAGCAGCAACGGAGTCCTGTGCAGGCACCGAGGTGACCTTTTGACGTCACCGGGAAGCGGCTTTAATGCCTGTCAGTTCTGTGTTTGGCCCCTCAGCCTTCCCTCGCCACCGCCTCCCGCCTTGTCTTCTCTGAAGGCCTCACTTTCATGGCATTAATGGATATGACAAGCTGGCAGGAAATGGTATTTGGGATGATTAGGGAAAATGCTAATGGCACAGCCTCATCATTAACTCTTTGGGCGCCTGGGTGCTCGCGTTCGGCCGGCAGGGGAATGTTCCCATCACGTGCCTGGACTGTATGCTTGTCTTTGCAGCATCTTTACAGCGGGGACAGTGTGGGTTTTTAAAACAAAAGCCAAAGCTGCTAGATAAGGCCTGCCTCAAAGGGAGGTGGGATTCGCTGCGGTGCAAGGGATTTTTCATCGCAGTGCTAGCAGTTGCGATGCAAAACATTTCAAAGTCACAGGGTTGGGGAAGATTGGTGTGGCGGTCAAGCATCAGTGGGCAACTCCTCAAGCTCCTCTCTCTCTCTCTCCCCTCCCCCGAAGCATCACCCCTTAGATGGCTTTAGGATCACTACCCTTTCTGCATCAGCCATAATGTGAATGGGCTACCTTACAGGGATGTCATCACGGCTACTCAGATTCTGGCTGGTTTCTAAATTTGAAACGTCAAAGACATCCTGCACATCTCTGCTGGCATTCATGCCCAGTGGGCTGGCAGTCTATACCAGAGGCCACCTGGGGGTTCCTTCACATGCAGGTTGCTTCACATCCTCAGGCAGTTCTTCAAGCACAGAGATGTGTAAACAAGGATGCAGGATAACTTTAAGGGAAGCCAAGAGAATAGCTTTCTTGATTTCCTAAATCTGCTGGGCCAGGCGAGACATTTTGCTGCCTGAGAGGTTCATGGTACCCCCACCCCTAAGGTGCATAGCACACCGGGTCATTCAAGCGAAAGCTCTTCCACCACTGCTTCCTCTCCATCCTGGCCATGACGGTGCCGCCCCAACTAATCACTTGCGGCCAAGGCAGCTGCCCAGTTCTGTCAAGTGGCTCCGCAAAGCTTTGGGGAGCAGTCAGTGGATGCTGACGAGCAGGGCCAGACTAGTCCCTCCCTTAGATTTAACTATAAGACCAGTTTTGTCACGTGACCTAGACTCTCTCTAGGAAGGAGGTAACCAGAGGCAGTGCTAGATACCAAAAGAGTCTCGAGGTCAACCCCACAGGCCAGAAAAGAAAAGAACAAAATTGCATATGTTAATTTAACGTATGCTCTGAAGTCTCTTTTCCTATGTCTTTAAAGGACTTGTCTCCTAAAAACACCACTATAGGTAATGGGGTGCATGAGCAGAGTGGAGGAAAACATTAGATTTTGTGAGGGGGGACTTCAGGGTGACCAGCCACCTCATCTCTGGGGCTCACCGCCCTGTACCTGTAAAATGTGCTGCAGTGTAATTAAGGCAGTGAAAGGACAAGGAATTGTGTGGCTTGTTTGTTATTTAAGCGCCTAAGGCAACTCTCTGGCCGGTAGGACCTTGACAAGTGGCCAGGGAAGCCAGATAATGATGAGTCCGCCCGACCAGTCATGGAGAAAAGTGATGTGGTGACGAGGGCCATGGTGGCAGGCTTGGAGGAAGAAAGAGAAAGGCAGGGAAGAGCAGCCGTAATCAGTGCCAGGCTGGACGGGAGCCCAGCTGGCCTGTGAGGCAGCAGGAGGATCCGAAAGAAACTTGTCTCCCTGACCGCTCTGTGCTCCTGGGGCTGGAAGGCTTCGAGTGACAATGAGCTTCAGGAAAGTGACGCTTTCTGCATCCGCCGTCTGATGGATGCTGCAGGTGCTCAAAATGCTTCTTGTTCTCCTTGCTGCATTGATCAGGAGGTGGCATCTGGATTAGCACGGCCATTAGCATATCCCCCAAAGAGGAAGAGAGAGACACAGATTTTCAGTTCCTCTCACCAGAGTGGGGAAGGCTGTGCTGGGCCAGGGACTTATTGGCAGCACCCAGACCCTGCCCTTTGTCTTCTCGGAGTTCTTCGTCTTTACACATGACTTGGTCTGATCAGCCCTCCAAAAGGGGGAAGAGGGCATGCATTCAGTGGCAATCCCGCTGCTCTTCTGACAACTCAGAAGGCACCAGGCTGGAGGCCCTACCTGGGGTGGGTCTGCAGAAGCAGCAGCAGGAGCAGGCACGGCTGGCACCCGCCGCGGGGCCCCTGACCAGAGCCTCGTGGAGCGGCTCCTCCTCTTCCCCCGGCGGTCCACTTGTTCACCTCGGTTTTGCCCTGGCCTGGTCTGGGGGGGGGGGTGAGGAGGAGGCGCAAGAGAAGCCCCAGCTGATGTGCTCCTGGGCTTTCTGCCCATCAAGCAGGCAAGCAACAGCCACAGGGAGAAAGTGGGCATGGAGCAGGAGCAGCGGGGGACAAGGGCAGCAAGGAGAGGGCTCACAGAGGAACGAGCCCCGCTGAGGAGCTCTTATCCTCAAAAGCCCTAGCCAGCACCGAACCCGTCCAGTTTCCCACAGTGCCTTTGCTACAGAGGTGCCCAGAGCACTGTGGGAATGGAAATGGTAGCCCGCTGTGGCTGCCTGGTGCGGCCGGGAGTGCCATGCTGGCGGAGGGCGAGTTCAAAGGGAGCCCAGGGAGGGGTCTGTGGCCAAGGGTGCCAGCAGCTGCCCCCCGGTGCCAAGTGCTGGTGGTGGCCCTGTGGGCGGTTCAGAGATGCTTCCTTTGTGCAGAAACAGTTCACGTTTTAACAGTAATCCGCCATTTGCAACTTTGAAACTGGCTCTGTGCAAGAAGGCTATTGAATAAATCTTGAAACAGAGGAAATGCAACACCGAACAAGAAGGCAGGAGGGCGTGCACATTCGCATTGAATGTGCATGCGCTGATTTATATGCACAGACGGAAACTGAGTAAAGATCATTATAGAAACACCGTGCCAGTGCCATCCAATGATGCTGTTTGCGATCCTCCAAATTCATAGGGTTATGAGAATTCTAAATATGCCAAGAGCAGCAGGGGCAGCAAAGTTGGAGGTTAAGGGGAAGGGGTGCCGCCACACTTCTCCCACCATGCAAAGCTCTGAGATGGCCGATTTCAGCTGTCTGAGTGCCTCGAAGTGTGATACCAGCTCCTCCTTTCTAAACTTTCTGTATCTCCAGAGTGAGGAAGACCATGACCAAAGGACCACACGCCTGCCTTCTGGATGGGGACTGATGGAAGCTCAACAGTTCTTCAAGTTCATTATCTTTAGCACAGACTGAGACAGAGCAGCCCTTCAGGGAGAAGGTGCCTTCAGACAGGAATCTGGCCTTCTGGCAGTCTGCCAAATACATTACTGTTTCCTGGAAAGTAGGGCACACGAGCCCCCGTCAGCCAGTCCTTCCTTCCCGAATGACCATACTTACGGTAGAAACAAGGCCCCAGATTATGAGACACCCACCCATGGGCCTAGCAGCTCCCCCTCTGGTCACCTTCTGGGGGGCTTCTCATTCCACCTTTGATCTGCTAGGCGTTCCTTCATTGTGCTACGTTTTGCTGCACTGTGTTCGATATTGTTTGGTTGATATGAGTCATCAAGCCCACCCTGATTTACGGCAACCCTATGAATGGGAAGTCCTGTCCATTCAGCTTTTCCAAATTCAAGACCTTAATGGAGTCCATTCATTTCTTACGTATTTCGTCTCCCCTTTCATCTTCTGTCTCCGACTCTCCCTAGTCTGATTATCCTCTCCCGGAAGTTTTGCTTCTCATGATGTGCCCAGTGAACAAGCTCATCGTCGCCATTTTTGCTTCTAGAGAAAGCTCTGGATTGCTTTGCTCAAGGACCCACTGTTGTGCATATATGTATTATAGGCCGGCCTGAGTGGTACGTAAGCATTAAAAAGACAGGGTAGGCATATGTGTCCAGTGAATAACTGGCGCTCTCCCCAATGCTCTTTTTGTCTTCACCTGAAACATCCGAACTGGAATGCTCCATTGGTCAAGCTGCACGTGGCATGAAGCGCATAGTGTGCTGTTGACCCTGTCTTATTCTGGAGCACGCACGTGGTGCTCTGCTATAAGTTAAGGAGTGGTGGAAAGCTCAAGCTTCGCTGGACCTTGGGGTCCAAGTGCAGGGCTTTGCTGAAATGACCATCGAGACACCAGAGTAGCTGAAGAAAACCATGTTATCCTTAAAATCATAAGGTTGCGATGACTCCAGTGAGATTAAAATGTCCAACTGCACCCCAAAGTTGGCAAACGTTCTACCGTTTCAAGAATATAGTGACAGCTGTGAAGCATGGAGGGGGATTTCTCAGTGGGGGGAGGAGAGAAATATGAAATGTTTTTGTGCACTTCTAAACTGGGGTAAAGATATGGCCATCCAAAGAAGACTCCCGTAAGACTGTTGTCTACAACCTAAAATTTAGCTACTCTACAGGGGGTTAAAAAAGAGGGGGAATTTTTTTCGTAAGCTTTCATGGACTGGTGGCTACTTCATCTGCCATTCACCAAATCAATAGGGACATATTTTTTAAATGGCCAATTTATTTTCCTCCCTTCTCTCCCCGTTTTTATACGTGGCGTATTTTTCCCATTATGAAAGATCCCACAAGTTTTGATAGCCATTCGCTCTTGCTCTGCTGCCCGGGTGAACTCCGCAGACTTATGCATGTGGTTGAGCTGTCGTGTTCAGGATCAATTCTGAATTGGTCCAAGGACTGCACACTTGGGCAAGACCTTGGTGTTTACAGGTGGTGACAGCACAAAATGCCTGCAGCAAGGTTTTAGGGAAACTCACAAATAACCAATTGTTTCGTTCACACCACCCACAAGGTGTCTGCATGGCTGCAGGGATCGGAAATGGACACTCAAGATTTCTGTTTCTTGTTTACCTACTGAACGCCTCTTCGGTGTTCATCTCTGACAGTGACGTCCCATGGCTGAATATTCTTCGGACTTCTTGCAACTTGGTCTATGGCTGAGAAGCAAAATATGAACAACCCCAGATGCAAATAACCAGCCACAAAAGGACAGGTTGTTCAGGCATTAGCATGTGGGATGGTCACGTGTGCAGAATTTTGGGTGGTACATAGATGTGCATAAGGAAATCACAAAATCTTGCATTTGAATGCTCAACCCAACCCATTTGTACCTCCAAACACAATGTGTGCTTGAAAATCCGTGTGCAAATCAGGACGCATACAGCAGCTAGAAAACACGTTTGCCAAATGCGTACATTTTCAAAATCTGCACAAACACACCTTAGTTGATAGGTATATCAGTAAGAGAATATATCAGTTTGAAATGCACACAAAACATGCATGCATTTCGAAAAATGTGGAAAAATATGTACAAATTTCTGTGCAGGAATTAAAAAAAAATACTCTCACATAACCAGAACAGAACAAGCCTTGAGGTGAACTGAGAACCTAAATCTTTAGTGGTACATGAATTAGTGATCGGACCAGAGAAGTTAGTCAGAGCATGGCCAGGAGAACTATTACTCTGAGAGCTCATAAAAGTCACATGAAAATGAGAGGCAAATTTTACCAGAAATTCTCCTCCAACTTGGATCAAAATCTCATCACAGAGCTGGTGTGCACATATGGTTAATCTAAATATTACTCTTGCCCCATGCTGGGGGTTGTATAGCCATCTTTTGTTAAACAAATGAAAACATGGGTGGCATGAATTGGATCAGTACCATGGTGTGGCAGGAGGAGTGCTTTAATTGCCCCCCCCCACCTGCCCCAGTGGCTCCAGTGGGAACCTCTGCCTCTTTGCATTTGCTGTTAAGATGGATGGAAAGCTCTGAGGCTTCCTTCCACTGCAAACAGCACACACAAGATACCCATTTTTAATAAGAACTGCGAAGGCTTACAGCCTTGCCCCCTCCATCCTGGCTACAGCCCCAGTCTGGCTCATTCCTGACAGTTACACTGGCTATTCATCTACACACGCCTGCAGTGCAACATGGAATTGTGTGATAAAATGTATATTTTGCTTGGCCCCCACTGCCAGAGTTGTAACTTCGGAGATGTTTCTCATTTTAAAATTATCTAATCCTCACTCTAATCAGGATTTGAATTAAACATTCTTGCTTTGATCTTGAGTTTAAGGCGCAAAACCACACACAATTATGGCTTTGCAAACTCAGCAGTGATGTGGCATAGATGACTTCTCAAAATGTAAAGCAACACAACAGTCATCTTGAAACACTACTGAAAGTCTTAGATGTTTCCTCGTGGATCCATTCCATAGAGAGGGACAGAAGTTTTATTGACCTCTTTGAAAACAACATCTTATAGAAACAAGTAAGCCTGCGATTCTATGCATACTTTCTGCCTCAACATGCGCAGGATTGTGTCCTTGGTCACTAGGACTCGTAGGAACTAATTGACCATCTGCTTCCATGAAGAGAGTATTGGGAAATCGTTCCTGCCCAATCCCTAAAGCCAGGGCTGGCTTTAAGGTAGACCTGGCTGAGCACTTCTCAGGGGCCTTTTTAAGCACTTCTCAGGGGCCCGCAGGGACTTGGCGAAAAGGGTCAGCTAGACCAGGGGTCCTCAAACTTTTTCAACAGGGGGGCCAGTTGAAAGGCAGCGGCAGCGGGCGCAGGCCGGTGAGGCAGCAGTGGGTGCGTGGCGAGGTGGTGGCTTGCTTGCTCGCAGTCCAAAACGGTCTCCGAGCGCGTGTGGCGAGGCGGCGCTGGCGGAGGTGGGCGCAGGCACGGGAGTCAAAAACCTCTGAGGCGGCTGGATAAATGGGGCCGCAGTTTGAGGACCTATGAACTAGACTTTCTGCTGCTCTCCTCTGCTGCAACCTGGCAGTTCACCTGCCTCTCCCTCTGGCCCAGGCCCTGGTGGAGGTGAGAAAGGGGTGGTGCCGCCTGCTTGGTCCAAGGCTTCCTGCTGATGCAGCAAGCAAGCGGCAACTGTGCCAAGAAATAAGATGCTGTGCGAGAGCCGCTGGGACCCTGCTGGACTCGGGGCAGCGGGGGCTCATGGGGGTGACCTGCCCAAAGGCCCTTCAAAGCCCGGAGCCAAAAGAGGCTTGCAAGAATTGGGCAGAGTAAGGGCTTTGCACCCCCCCAGCTGCAAAGCAGGTCACTGGCGACTGGGGGGCGGGGGGGGTCACAGTGGCCATGAATGATGACCTAAGCAACCCAGGTCACTGTGGCGGCTGCACTTCAGCACCTGCTGCAAGTCTCCCGCTCTGTTGCCCGCGTTCACCCCCATTCTACAAGCAGCACATGCTTCCTTTCACAGTTACCTTTTCAAGCCGTGGGTTTTTCAGTGTTTACTGCTATTAGAAGTAAGGAAGAGAACACCCATCCCAAGGACTGCTTGCTGGACTTCAGAGGAGCCAAAACCAGAATGCAGAGCAGAACCTGAGGGTGGGGGGTGGGAATGTGGGCCAAGATGAAACACTGAGAGGAAGGAGGGGGAGATGCTTGTCTCAAGGCCAGACTCCCCAGGTGGGCAGCCAGGATGCACAGCAGGCTGGAGGGGAATGGGAACAGAGCAGTTTCTCAGACTCAGGTGAGGAGCTCCTGGCTCTTGACCCCATGACGCGTCACCAGCAGAGGTGGGCAGCCCAATTTGAGGACCAGTGCATGGAGAGGAGGGGTGCTCGCTTTCAGGAGGCCCCTCCCAAAGAGATGGGGCCCAGGCATGCTCATAAGGAGAGTTCCTGAAGGGCAGTAGTGGATTGTGTTTAACAGACTACTTTGTGCATGCTGAGAGATTCATTCTGGGTGGTTTGTACTTTTGGGAGAATGAAGAATGCTTTGCAAGGAAAACAGTCGGTGGCTTTTGAATGTGCGGAGGAGGAACCCCACTGGCCCCGGATTCTTTTTAATTGCTCTGTGAGTGAAAGACAATGGAAAAACGCAAGTGCTTTTCCTGAAGGACGAGCGGGGGGGGGGGGGGCAGGGGGCGGCTCGTCATCCACATTATGGAATGCCACGAGTGCCTTTGTGAGCTGCCCCGAAGCTGCCAGTTTCAAGAGTGGGATTGCTTAATTGCAGAAAGTTCACTGCACTTGCCTCATCTGGGTCTTGTCACTCAGAATGCAGAATGTTAGTGACAGTCAGGGGGCAGAGACACGATAATAAGAGCCGTATCATGACGCTCCCAGAGAAACAGGATTATTATCCATCCACATAGAGAGAGGACTCAGCACAGCTGCGCTTGCTGTAAAACCCTCCCCAAAGCATAGCCGAGCCTGGCACCCTTGTCTTTATTTTTAATTAAAAGGAGAGCAACAATCAGGGCCCCATGCAGTCCCTAACCCTAATGCATCCCCCGTGCCCCATACCCCTGGGCACTGCCCTCGGGGTCAGGTTCCAGAGGCCTCCTGGGTATATAAGATGGCACTGCAGGCATTCTGCCTAGAGGGCCTTTTCTCAGTGCAGGGCTGGGAGGAGATGCTGGGCAGCTGAATCTGAGCTACTGCTCCTTTCTGCTGCCATCCTTATCTGGTGCTGCCCACCCCTTTGCCTGCTGCGTTAATAAGGAGTGGGGCAGAAGGCACCCGGGTGGTTTTCCGGTGATGTCATAACTCCAGGCCTTCAGTTCTTCCAGTGTGTGGCAGAGGAATCTGATGATGAGGAGGAGCCGGTTGGGGGAATGAGCCTTCTTTAGGGCCTTCCTGGCTGGAGGGCATAGGCCACATTCATCCTCTGGCCTCCATCTCTGCAGGCTTCCAGAAGTCTCATGCTACAGAATCAGGCAAGAGCCTTTTAAAAATCAAGCCAGCTCCTCTAAGAATAGCAGCGAGGATCAGAGCACAGGTCTTGTTAGTCTGCATCAGGGGTCTCAACCTGGGGTCTATGGGCTACATGTGGCCCCCAAGCACTTTCTGTGCTGCCCTCCAACCTGCTTGCTCACTGCTCTCACCCTCAGGTCATCTTCCCTCCACCCCACACTGTTTTTCCTGCCTCAAGCCATAGAACCCGTGGCTGTTTTTCCAGTCCCTTTCTTACAACAAACACAGCAGCGACAGTGTTCCTTCTGGTCTCTGTGGTTCCTTCTTTCAGCCCCTCTTGCTCTTGTCCTCCATACTAGCCTTTTGGCCATCCGGGGTGCCTTGCTAGCCAGCAGAGCTCAGGTACCCGTTGCCACGTGGCTTTTTCACTCCCCCTCTCCAGGCACGACCATGTCAAAAGCCATGTGTGCGCGCAAGGAAGATACAGCAGCTGCCTGGATGAGGTGCCTGGCCTGCTTTTGCAAAGAGGCAGGAAAAGGAGAGTAAAGGCCAGGGCTTTTTGCAAAAAGGAAAGAAGGCGTTCTGTGTACTGAACATTTCTAGGGCTCCACCCATCAAGGCCTCTGCAAGTGGCTTCCAAGCTTCCTGGTGAAGTTGCTGCTTCAGACAAGAGCGTTCTTCCTTCCTCCACAAGAGCTGGTCGCTCTGACTCTTTGCCTTGCCTGCTTCTGCCTCTCCTCTCCCGCCCACTCCTGCTGCAGGTGGGAGGCTGCCCTTCCATTCCCTCTTTCTCTCTACCTGCCCCTTTTCGGAGGGTCCCCAATTTGTAAAGTATTAGCAGTGAGATTTAAACCTCAAGGCAGTGTGTTTATTAAGAAATACATCTCATAGTAATCCATGTACTAAGGACTGCAACTCTGCCACCTGGTAGGTCAGAGTCATAATCCATTTGTTAAAATGCTTCCTAGCCTGTGCATGTGGCCCCATATTCCTGAGAACTGCAGAGGCAGGGGTCTCTTCTCTTCTGTGCCGTGGTCAAAATGGAAACCCTCAGCCAACAGATGCCAGAATGGCGTCTCATATTTTTATTTGTTCAAGGGTAATATTGAAACTCTGTGACCGCTGCCCTGCTATACATTCTGTAAGGAGGTTTCTGCAAAAGAAAGTGTAGAAACAACAGAAAGAAAAAATGGTAGACGAGCACTGTGTCTTAATGGCACATGGAGTACTGAGTACTTGTTTTAAACAAGCATAAAGCAGTTTGCCTGGTATGTCTTGAAACTCTCTCCATATTAAAGGAGTACAATGTTGGAAGGCACTCTGAATCTTCTCACAAGAGCTGCTCAATGTATCAAGGAGAGGAGCAAGTGAACAAGATACATTCTCTTTAAAAGGCAATGTTTTTGCTGCAAAATAGTTTTAGAAAGCACAGTGAAGAGAACCTGCTGACTGTGAGGTCCAGCTATCATGTTGCTCAGTGTATTGCTGAGAGTGGAAGGCCACTCACTGATGGTGAATTTGTTAAGTGCATGGTTAAATAACGGGGAAAACGTGCTCTGATCAGGCGTCTTGTGTCAGTTGTGTCAGTTTGTCAGCATCTACAATCTACAATCAATAGGTGTGTTGAAGAACGAGGAGAAGAGCTGCATATTGCCAACTGTTAAGGCAAAAGGTTTGGCCTCCCCCGCCCCCCTCTGCCATTAGAGCAATGACATTATAGACACTGCTCAGCAACTAGTATTTATCAGGGGATAGGTTCCAACTTTGGTCTTACAAAAGAATTGTGTGCACTTCAGAGTTTGAAAGACACTACAACTGCAGAAAACACATTCTTGAAGGTGTTGACACAAGTAGACAATCTTGCTCTGAGTTGGGATAAATGGAAAACATCACAACTGATGGTGCAAGAAATATGGTGGGAAGTAAAACTAGTGTAGTTGCGAGAATCAATGAAGACCTATTGGAATTAAATGGTCCACTCCCCATGCAGTTTCACTGCATCATCCATCAGCAACCCTCATGGATTCCCATTCTTCAGCGGGACATGCATATTGTTGTATCCAGTATTAATTACATCAGGCATCACGGCCTTACTCATCATCAGTTTCAAAATTTTCTCTCGGAGATAGATGCAGAATAGGGAGATGCACTCTACCATGCAGAAGTCAGGTGGCTTGGCAGAGGCAAAGTCCTCAAACCTCACCATCAAGTTGATGTCTTTCTCAAGGAGAAAGAAAAAGTCAGGAAGTGCTTTCTGACCCTGGATGGAATTTCGATTTGGCTTTCTGAACTGACATCACAGAGCATCTGAACCCACTGAATCTAATGTTGCAGGGTAAAGGAAAGCTTGTGTGTGACATGTACTCTGAAAGCTTTTGAAGCAAAAGTAAACATTTTTTGTTATGCAAGTTAGTGAAAGTAACTTTTCAAACTGCAATGAACTAAAATTTGAGAAGGATGGGAATTTACAATTCATTGTTGTAATTTGAATTCATCAAGGCACTGAACCTATTGCAGGTGGAATTCCAGAATAGATTCCCTGATTTCCATAAGCATGGGAAGAAAATAAGAATATTTCAGAATCAAAAGTAGCAAGTAACTTTTTTCAGATGGAACTAATTGATTTGCAAATCTGTCATTATCTCGTTTACAAAGAAAATAGTCCGTTAGGTTTCTATCGTGGTCTACCTGATATATTTACCAACCTAAAGAAATTTGCTGCAGGTGATCTGGTGTCTCTGTCACCACATACTTACTTGAACAAACTTTTTCCAAGATGAAAATTGTGAAATTTTGTGTCTGAGCTGGGCCTTGAACCCAGATTAGCTGAGTCCCAGTCCCATGCTCTGAACCATTGCACCACCTGGGCTCTCTCACTGACTCAATGAATAACACTTCTCATGGTCACACTCTTCCTGACTCCTTGGCCTGGGACTTGGTCACTCTTTGTTCCTTGCAAGTAGGTGGGTATGTCATGAGTAGAGCTGGCTGGAGCTGGGGGTCAGACTAGATGGCCCAGAGACCCCTTCTGCCTTGTTCTGTTTCTCTGTTGCTATGTTATTGACACTGCAGAAGCAGATTGCTAAACCAGGAGAGAAGGTTTTAGTGGAACTTTGGGAGACCAGGCCAGGACATTGCCCAATCCGGTGCCCTCCAGGGGTGAACTAAGCAACACCTCCTGCCACCAGCACCACCAGCCCAGCCAGTGAGGAACCAGCACATCTGGGGGTGTCAAGCTGGGAAGGTCTGGCACAGTTACAATAAATAGAGAATTAGTCCAAAAGGGGGCTCTTGTCGTCTCTTCCTCACACATGTTCCTGTCTTCCTTTGATCTGTCTCACCCCCTCACACACCCACACCCACACCCACACACACACACACTCCCCATCCCACTGGCAAAAGAAGGTTGTCAGGTCGGGACTGTGGATTGGACCTGACAGCCATGCTCTTTTTCTCATGACCTGTAGGTTTAACTGTGCGCGAAGGCTTTAGCCCACAAAGATATAATTATCCACTGAACGTCTCAGATGCACCCCTCGCATTCTGTCTCCTGCTCTCGCCCTCCAGAGACTGCTTTCCACGAAACAGCTGTTCCTTGTCATATTGAGTCACTCCGGCAATGCAGACAGAGGCTGCCTCTCGCGATCCAGCTAGCACCCTGGTGCACAAGCGCAGCGGGAGCCCGGCTGAGGCTGAAGGTCACAGCCACGTGTGGCCGTGCCTGTAGGTGTGAAAAGGGAATGCCTCCAGTACCGGTTTGCATCGTCTCTCAAGGCAGGTCTGCACATGTGTTACCGCTGCACCGCACAAGCAAACTTGCCTGGAAAGGCAATGGCCATGTAGAGCAGGGCATCTGTGAACTTCTAGATGTTTTGGCCTACTCTTCCCATCAGCCCTATCAAGCACAGCCAGTGGTGAGGGATTGTGGGAATGACAGGCCAAAACAGCTGGAGAGCCGTTTGTGGTGTAGGAGTTAGAGTCTTGGCTTGGGACAGGCTTGACACCTTGTTTGCCCATGAAACTCGCTGGGTGACTTCAGGCCACTCACTGACACACAAGGTTGTTGTGAAGAGAACATGGAGAGCAGGTGACCCATGTAAGTCGCCTAACAGGAGATAAAAAGGTGGGAGAGGAATACAACACTAAGTTGTCCACTGCTGGTCTATAGAGAGAATTCACTTTCTGAGTGTGGATCCATATGCGGTCAGAATTCACCCCAAGACACAGACCAACAGAGCAGGAGAAACTTCCGTGGCCACAAATGTGGCATGACTGTGCATGTGAAGGTCATGGGAAATGATGTGGGGTGGGGGGACGGAATCAAGAGGCTGAAATCCCACATGGAACCGTGGATGTTTCGTTGCTGGTTCCAGCTGTCCCACTTAAATGGCAATTCAGCCAGCCATGTCTGAAAGTACAACACACATGTGAAGCTCTTCCTGGATTTTGTAGACTGAACTATAATCATAATTTGCAGAAACAGTGCAGTGGAAGAGGGGCGGCACCTGGGCAGGCCTGGGGAGGTGGGGACAGGTGTGCAGAGCATCCAGGCGCCACAGTCCCTGACTGCCCTTCAGTGCCAGGTGAAATTATTCGCTTTTTAAATGGCCTCTGGAGTGACCATTTGGATCCATTTGTTACCCTTGTAGCAGTCAAACAACCTAATGTTGACCCTTTTGGATCTTGGTAGCCACTCTTTCCAGCACCACCTGTGCAGTAAGGAGATGCAGCCTCTGGGGAAGGGCCCAGGGTGTGAAAAACGGCCCCCAAACCATCTGAGGCCGGCCTTCCCTGGCACACAGGGAGCTATTCCTGGGCGAAAGTGTGAGAGTCCGTAATGGCCAGAGTGGCGAAGAGGGCAAGAGTGCAGGACTGGCTCTCGGTCATTCCACTGTGACAGGAGCCCCGTCATGGAGATGCGCTTCATCGGGATGCTGTGGGTCCCTTGGGCAGGTGGAGGTGGAGCATGGCAAAGGGCAAGTCTCCTGTCCAGAAGCGAGCATACCAGGCAGGTTGGGATCTGAGCCTCAGCAGGCCCAACTCCCTTGAACCCAGTTTTCAGCAGCAGCACAAATGTATTCTGTAGCTGTCAGTAAAGAAAGGAAGGTTGATTTTTTTTTTTTAAGCGTGCGGAGTTGCCTATCCATAATCAAGGTTCTGATTTGCTCACATGGTAAGCAAGGAACATAAGCCGATACTCCTCGATGAGAAGACATCTAAGGCAATATTGATTGCCCCCTGGGTTGTGTGAAACAATTCCTGTCTTACACTAGCCTGGGAGGGGTGTGCAGATCTGGAAATCCTGTGTAGGTCTCCATGGACATAGCTGTGGCAACAGCCCCTGAATCTATTTTGGAAAAAAAAACCCTGTCCCTCAAATACCAACATTTATTCCCTTGGTAAAGGGAGTGTCTGTTTAAAAATGTGAAGCCTAAGGGGGGAAATTGTCATGTGTTAGTGTGCTCACTTCTTACATCCTTTGGACCCAGCTTGCGTTAGTGGAATGCTTATTTTTGAGCGTTTCAGGTGCTGTGCATCTCCAGCTCAGCTTTCCCCAACCTGGTGCTCTCCTAACATTTCTGACTTTAAGCCCCAGCCAGCATGGCCAATAGTCAAGAGAGAGTAGCCCGAAACAACTGGAGGGCACCAGGTTGGGGGACACCGCTCGCACTGGCTAATGTTAAGAACGTCTCTGTGTCTTCTGAATGGAGTCTGGAAGAGCAAGCATTGCTGTCTTTAAGTAATTGGAATGCTTTTTTCCAGGTTTTCTTTTAAGGGATGAGAAGGGAATTGGCCCATTTGCAACAGAGTATTCACCTAGGAATTGTCCAAAAAATGTCCTCTGTTGACCAGTGGTCAACCTGACTCCAAATGTGAGGTTACCTGGAGGTTACCTCTTCCAAGCCACGCTCAGTTGTTTTGACTAACCCGGCTGACCTGCCATCTCTGTCTATGGCTTTGTGGAGCCTTTACTCCTTTTTGAGAAACATTCTTTCAGAAAGTTCTTTTTCTAGCATTCCAGGCTAGAAATCCATCCAGTGGGAGCTCTCCCACAGTTTCCTATGGGTTAACAAGAGCCCTAGTTAGAGGTCAGACTGGAGTTTATTTCTATGTGAACTTACCTAACTTTGCACTTTTGATTCACTATGCAAATCAAAACAGTTATCCTTCCAAATTTACACTTCTCTGAATTTTGCAGCAGTGTCCTTCAACTAAACAGTCTTATACATATATTAGGAATACAATGCTAGGAATTTATTGTATTAGAAAAACTGCTTGCAAAGATGTGTATCTTGGGCAAATATGCACATGACAATGCATACATTGTGGGAAATGTTCACCAAAAATGCATATGAATTTTCATGTGCACTTTTAAAAGCAACATTTAGCTCAAGGTTAAATCAAACTTAAGCCTAGAGAAACCAATACCAGCAGATTTGGCTGTTCCTAGACCCAGAACTGTATTGTTAACAATGAAGAAACTGAAACTGGGAAAGATTTTACATACTTTCGTACTTTGGCTCAGTTATCCGTTCGAAGGGAGACTGCAGCCAAGAAACTCAAGGAAAAGTGAGACGGAGAAAGGCAGCAATGAAGGAATGAGAAAGATCAGCCAGTAAACAGGCATTCTACTGGAGACCAAGGTCAAGATCATCCACACACTTGTATTCCCAATCACAATGTATGGGTGTGAAAGCTGGGCAGAGAAGAATGATAGAATCATAGAATAGCAGAGTTGGAAGGGGCCAGAGGGCCATCAGGTCAACCCCCGCTCAGTGCAGGACTCCAAGTTAAACCATTCCTCTCAATGGCTGTCCAGGTGCATCTTGCATGCCTCTAGTGTGGGAGAGCCCCCAACCTCCCCAGCTCATCTGTTCTGTGTTGTACTGCTCTAACAGTCATAAAATTATTTTTATTTTGCTGATATTTTGCTGGTATCTAACTGGTATCTAACTGCAATCTGGGCCCGTTATTCCGTGTGGGCACTCGCTGTTCTAGTGCTCTCACTTCTACTCCTAACAGGGCTACTAATTTGCGCATGTTGCATGTACAGGCCATCTTGACCTCAGGCAAGAAAACAAACATTGCCCAAACCTGGCAGGTCGCAACCACTGCCGAGTCTTCTCAGCCCCTTCTTTTCGCTACCTGTTTGATTCCAGCTTGCTTGGCCTGTCGCAACAACTAGTGCTTTCTCCAGCCTTCACAGTCTTACCAGTAAATGGGAGTGGGTTACAGGAAAGAAAACGAAAGGGGGAAAAACTAAGGGGGAACAAAAGAAAAAAAGTTAGGAACTTTATTTATTTATTTTTATTTATTTAAAAAATTTATATGCCGCCCCTTGCAGCAGCCTCGGGGCGGCTTACAACATGAAACAAATATATTGTTAAAACATATACCAAATTTAAAAACTGGCCCATCTCAGGTTATCATATAAAAACATACAACAAAAATAAGAACAAGTTTAAATTAAACTTAAATTAAACATAAATTAAACATATATTAATTAGATATAAACTAAACCAAAACATAAACATAAATTAACAATAATATTAATTAAAATATTGTCTAAATAAAAAGGTCTTCGCCTGGCGCCGAAAAGCAGATAACGACGGTGCCAGGCGAGCCTCTCTGGGGAGCGCATTCCATAGATGGGGTGCCACCGCTGAGAAAGCCCTCCTCCGGGTACTCACCCTCCTAATATCACGCACGGAGGGTTCCCGGAGGAGAGCCTCTGCCGCTGATCGTAAGGGGCGGGAGGGCATATATGGTCGCAGGCGCTCCTTTAGGTAGCCAGGGCCCAAGCCGTTTAGGGCCTTATAGGTAAGAACCAACACCTTGAATTGGGCCCGGACTTCAATGGGGAGCCAGTGGAGCTGACGGAGAACTGGGGTGATGTGAGAACTTCCCCCTTTACCTTCACCACCAAACTCCTGTGGCTCTCCCTGTTCACTCGCTGTGGTCACTTGTTCTCTGTCTGTGTCCCAGAGGCCCTGGACCAGTGATGGAGAACCTTTTAGAGACCGAGTGCCCAAACTGCAGCCAAAACCCACTTATTTATTGCAAAGTGCCGACACTGCAATAAAACCTGAATACTGAGGTTTTAGTTTAGAAAAAACAACTCATAGCCAATCCAAGCAACTCTCTCTCTCTCTCTCTCTTTCTCTCTCTCTCTCTCTCTCTCCCCCCCTCCCCCCAGGCAGCACACTGACCAACCATGTGAAAGCTTGGATGAGTGGCGGCTCATGATGTCATCGCCTGGTGCCACTACTCCTTTCCAAGCATGCGCATGGCCCCGATGTGCACTGTTATCCGATGCGCGGCTGCTGGGGTGATGCTGGGGCGACTTGGCTCATGCGCTGGCGGAGAGGACTCTGTGTGCCTGCTGCGGCACACGTGTCATAGGTTCGCCACCACTGCCGTAGACCAGCTGCGGCAGCTTCTTCTGATCTGCTCAGCTAGCAGTCAGGAACCAGAAAGCTGGCAGGAAGGAAATGGACACGTCTGAAACATGGTGCTAGAGGGAAGCTTTGTGAATACCCTGGACGGATAGGAAGATGAAAACGTGAGCACTGGTTCAAATCAAGTTAATGCTTTCCCTCGAAGCAACAATGATAAAATGAGTCTGTCCTACTTTGGGCACATCATGAGGAAGGCCTTGGCCATTATGGGCGGCCTATAAATACATGCAAATAAATAATTAAATGGGAAGGCTGAAGAAGACAATCATACCAGGGAAGTTGAAGGCCGAAGAGGAAGAGGAAGCCCAACTAGGAGTTGGAGGGATTTTATTAAGGAACTTGCAGTCTTGAATTTGGAAGAACTGAATGGGCTGTCATGGAAAAGACATTTTGAAGGGCTCTGATTCATAGGATCGCTATGAGTCAGAGACAACTTGATGCACATCATAACAACAACAACAACAGAAATTCACTACCAACCACAGATGCACTATGGGATTTCTCCCAGGGGCTCTGGTAGTTCTAACTCCATCAGTTCTCACTTGCACTGGAAGAGACTTCACAAGTACTGCCTTTGGATCTTGTGCTCTGACCTTGATTAGTGTTTGCATCTCTGAGTTATTGACCTTTGGACTTCCGCCTGGCACTACCTTTTAGGAGTTGGATTATAACACGTGTTAAACCTTGACTATGTCCCTGACTTCTTTCATTAGGCAAATTTTGGGTTTGCATAAGAGGAGCTGAACTTAGCTGAAGCAGGTTGCTATGGAGAGGCTGGGGAGCAAGAGGTCACAGCAGTGGGCATATAAAAGATCTCTGGAAATATAGAGAACACCTAGGGATTACTGATGCATCACCCCAGAAGATGGACATGGGCATATTATCTGTTGCAAACTGCCCAGAGTACTTTTGCTATTGGGTGGTATAGAAATAAAATAATAATAATAATAATAATAATATTGACTTATATGTATCAATGCACTCAGAAAGAGTCCTTATAGTTTAATAGAACTACAACTGGTCTCATCATAGAGGGGAAGATGGTGAGCTGGGACCCCACGTGCCTGTGCAGTCTACTTCTCTTCAAATGGAGATGCCCAGTCCTCTGAAAAATATGACCACCCTGACATCTCCAGTGATTCTAGTCCAGCCTTCCCCCATGTGGTGCCCTCCAGATGCCTTGGCCTTCAGGTCCCATCAGCCCTAACCAACATGGCTAACAGGAATGCTGGGAGTTGTAGTCTAAAAGCTCTTGAGAGCACCTGGTTGAGAAAGCCTGCTCTAGCCAAAACCCATGGCATAAACCTTTGCTAAGGCGTTTCGGTGGGATGAACCATTTTCAGATCATCTCTGAAAACTGTTGTGCAATTAGCTGCTTGGAGTCATTGTCTAAAGACTGCTGCACATGCAAATAGTCCAGTTTGGTGAAGCCTTCTTTAAAAAGGAATGACACAAAACACCCAGCAGTTCTAGATGGCAGACAGTGGGTACGATTTGAAGTTGATCTCTAAAACCACACACCAATTTCCCAGGAGCATTTGAAAGGAGCCAGTGCATTGCAATGGCCCCTTGGTGTCCTCTTGTGTACGTTGCCGAAGCTGAGATTGTCCTTGGTAAACGGAGACAGGTTACACATATGTAAATTCATGCACACGGACCTTATTTGGCCTTAATTCACAAGTAGGGGCATCGTCCAGGCCTGGAAATGTCCTGAGTCCAACATTAATGAAAGCAAACAAATACGGAGCTGGAGTTTCCTTTCCCCAGGTTTGCTGATAATGACTGTTGAAAGCAGCCTGGCTGTATAAAGTTAAACAGAGGGGGGCTTCTTACATTGAATGGACAAGCAGCCCTCTGGGTCAGCGCATCAGTTCAGGGACAGGACAGGACACTGTAAGTCTCCCTAGAGACCCTCATTTCAATTGCTTGCGTGCTGAAGGAAATTAGACACGAGCTCGACTGAAGTAAAGGCACCTTTCCTATGCAAGGCTAGTCAGGATTGCTTATATATATTGGTTGGTTGCATTTAAATGCTTCCTTTCCCCCAAGGAGCCCGAGTGATACACAAGCTCCTTTTCATATGAAAAAGTGCCATGCCATCCTTATTGGTTTTGCAGCAATTGTGCAAAGTGGGTCTCTCTTGTCCCCACATGGGTGGCTGTGGGGAATCAACAGTGAGAGAGACTGACCTGCCTGGGACCTTGCCAGGAGTCTGTGCAGGTACTAATGGTACCTTGCACTGGTGTTGTGTCAACCACATCATGTATGTTAGTAGCCCTTACCACAGCACTGCCTCATGTCATTATCTCTACATTGCAGCTGCTGAAATGGAAACAACATGGCAAGCTGCCTTATAATGAGTCAAATGATTGGTTAACCTTTTATTTATTGATTTATTGATTATAGTTATACCTTTTTCTTAAGAAGAACTCAAAGTGGCTTACATAATTCTCCTGCTCTTAGTCTTATCCTCTCAACAACAGCCCTGTTTAGTGGGTTGGGCTGAGAGTCCGTGACTGGCCCACAGTCACTCAGTTGGCTCCACGGCTGAGCGGGGACTAGAACCCAGATCTTCTGAGTTCCTTAACCACTACAGTACACTGGCTGTCTAACTTGGCTTTATCATTTTCTGCTAATATGCCAGGCTGCCTGCCCCTTCCGATTTTTTTCAACAACGGAAAATCTGAGATGGTGCATTACCTAAGTCCAGCCAAGGCACCTCAGTTTCAGATTTGAGGATAATCTGGATGAGTCTCAAGTAACATGCAGTGTATTGAATCTATACGGTGATGAAAGGACACCTTCCTAATGTCCCTTTAGTTGGAGGGACATTAGTTTCCCTGGGATTTAGTTGGGGTTTAGTTTCCCTGGGAACAACATCAGGAACGAATTACTTGAACACTCTGTGCTTTCCGGATCCCGAGACAAAAGTCTAAGAACAAAACCACTTACCATGAATGTTTTAAAGTCCCTATTTCTTTTGCCTCTTTTTCAGAGGCTGTCAATCCTGTTTCCTAAGAGAAAAGCAGGGATGAAGCTGCTTCAGTAAAGAAACAGTTTTAGTTCTCACAGCAAAAGCAGCCTTTATCTAAAGAATATAATTGGGAAAAACAGCTTCAAGGCAGTTATTTCTGTTGCTCTTCCCAACATACTGAAATCCATAAGGGCTTGATATTCTTAGAACAAAAGTGGTTGGTGGCTGAGCCCTGTGGTTCATCCAGAAAAGTCCAAATGTGCCCACTGCTTAGGGACAGAAGAAATTGTCTTCTACAGACTCAATCCATAGGTTTTTTTCAGCCCTACATGTTGATGCTATGGGGAACTTCTGGTTAAAATAGTTCAGCTGCCATCTTGGGAGTGAGAAGGATGGCTTCTTTGGGTGCTTGTTCTCAAGAACTGTTGGCTGGATTTCAGAAGAATTAGAATCAGAATGTGAAGATCAAAGGGGACTTGGGGAGCTTGGGCCATGCCAAGACACTGAGATGAGGGAAGCAGATGTGTTTGTCTCAATGCCAGACTCCTTAGGTTGGCAAGCAGTTCCTTGGAATAACCAAAGACATTTGTCTACAGGAACTGAAGGACGTGCCAGAGAACAAGTCCTCGTGGCACAGAGATAATGGACTTACAGTCTGTAAGATCATATTGGCCTCAAGAGTTCTAGCTGGTTCCTTGAGTTATGCTGGAGTTTCTAGGTCATGTTCAGCATTTCAGACTGACATCAAAGGGAGCAATGGGAACACGCTGGAACACTAGTATAATGTTCTCCCAGTAGTCCACCTTTGTGAGCTGACAGGGTCTATAGTGACACCTGTTCCAGGCCATCTTCCTTGGAGGCCAAAGCTATCTAGATCCAAAGGAGATCTTTCCAATGGATGGGAAGTAGCAGGGCTTCATCCTCTGGTGTTCTGTGGTTGGCCTTGTCCCTGAGCTGAAGGTTTGAGTTGAAGGGCTTGGGGTTGAGATATCTGAAGGAGCACCTATCTCCATATACCCCTACCAGGCCACTTAGATCTTCAGTGGAGGTCCTTCTTTGTGACCCCTCCCCCCATCTCTGGAATCCTCTCCTCATTATTTTGCTTTCACCACCAGGAAAAAGACTTTTTAATTTAGTACTTGCTTTTAGGAAAAATGTGGTTTTATCATGCTATTTCACTGCTGGTTTTATTGCTGTTTATTTGTCTCCCCGTTTTGTAATTTTATATTAATTGATTCTATTTGGCTTTAGATATCGTAGTTTTAATTTTATTGTGGTTTTCTGGCTATGTTGTTGTTCCTGTTTTCTCGTGAGCCTCCCAGAGAGCCCTGTGGCCAGCAACTCTGCAAACAGAAAGCTGGACTAGATACATCTTTGGTCTGATCCACCATGGCTCTTTGTGTATTCTTCTGTCCTCCACTGCATGTTGAACATAACAACAGGGAAAACCATTCAAAATGAGGGAAGGTGATCTGTGAAAAGTGGTAGAAAAGTGGACAGCTGGGAATCCTATTTCACCACCTCCGCCTTCATCTTCACCTTCTTCCCAAACTTTTGGCTGGTCTTCTCCCACTATGTGTAACTCAGTGGTCTTGTAGATGGCTTTGAGCTTATTGGATGGGGCTTTCATTTCACTGCCATGGGTCACCATCTGCCTGTCCACTTCCATGCCAGGAAAGGCCGTCAGGGTGTCCTGTCTCAGGTGAGTGGCTTGTGGGCCATGCGTCAGCCATCCCCATAGCTTTTGTTTGTCTATCTTCCCTCGTCCTCTCATCCCCGCACTGTGTAGCAGTTTCCTCGGGAGTGTTCAGCTAGCTGACACATTTGCCACAGATGGATGGTGCGTGCAGAGACAGCTGTCACTCCCGATTTGCACTGGCCTGTGTGACAGCGGGGCTGATAAGGACTGAAAGGCCATCTCGTGGAGCACATGCACTCTGACATTCTGTGAGACGAGCCCTACAGACACCTCTCGGTGGACCTGGGGAGAAACTGGCAAGCTCGCCGTTTTGCCTTCCCCTCCCCTTCCCCCCCCCACCCCCCAGAAGCAGCCTCCAGGCTTGAAGAAAGCACGAGCACTTCAGTGTGTGTCGTTCGCGTACATACATGCGCAAGGCAGATGTGAGCAAGGTCCTTCATGCCACCACCGTCACCACCAGTGTGGTATGACAGGTGCTTGGAGCACAGCAAGGGATGAGGTTTCTGACAGCAGAGGAGGTTAAATTAGAGGGCAGAACTGGTCTTTCATCACGGAAAAAGCAGTGCACCCAGTTCTCAGGAGACCAACTCTTGCTGTCACATGGCATTCTCCATGCCTCCATGCTGAATCCTGGATGCTGTTTCCTTCCGAGTAGGAAGGCGATATCATATGCAGGCAGGTAACTAAGAGCTCTCCCTCCCGATATGACTCCTTCCACAGCTATCTCTAAGTCTTGGTTGCTTGTGGCTCACCTAAATCCCAGCTCCACAAGCATTATTATACGGGAGCTTTATTTTGACTCTTAAATTCCATTACCAGCATTGCATTCCAGTAGCTTCTCCAGGGTACACATTTCTGGACAGCGATCTCTGCTACAAAGAAACACGCACATTCCCTAACACCTCAGTTCATCAAGTGTTAGAAAAGGTTCCTCTCCATGCCTCTGAATCCAGAAGGCCATGTTGGCTTCATGGTAAGATACCTGAAATCTGCGCCCAAAACTGAGTTGGAAGGGCATGTGAAATTTGTAAATAATAAATAAGTGAACATACTTAAATGAATGATCATTGTTAAAAATATCCCTTGGGCGCACAACCCTAGAGTCGCCTAGTGCAGATGCCAAGTTTCAGAGGTCTAGGTTGCACAGGACAACAGCTATGGCAGGAACGGACATCATCATTCTAGGTTGCACTTTTAGACTGCCAAATCGCTGTATGATAGAGCAGTGCATACAATGGTTATACTTGCTGAAGGTGCTCATAAGCATAATTATAGGCCTGCGCTGTCCGCCTTTGATGCTCATTTTGTGTGAGTTGCAAGAGGGCATCCTTCTGTCAAAACGGCTGACAAAGCCATTGAGTCATGGTGTTACTGCTGGCCAGGGAAGGCTGTACACAGTCTTGGATTGTAGGATTGCAGTGTGGGGTCTAAACTATGGGGGCTTATTTGTCCCACTGCAGGCAGCAGAGGCATTTGCAGAACTACCCTCACCTACAAGGTGTTGCTGTGGTTAAAAAAACCGCCCCGAGACAGTGGCTTATTTCCTCTGCCATGAGCATTCAAAACATGGCACTGAATTTGCTAGTAAAAAGTCAAGTACCTTAGAGTGAGATAGGTGCTTGAAATTCTAGATGAAGGGCTTTCCAAGAGAATGCAGCTCATTGAAAAGTTGGTACTTCAGAAAGCCATAGATTGAAATGGCAAGTCAGTCAGAGGATTTAATTAAAGATTAATGGTTGAATAACGATTAATAAAGAAATCCCTAGGTATCTGTGGATAAAAATTCCTAGAGATATTAAAAAAATTTTAAGGGTAAGCTGTCAATAGCTATTGGTCAAGTTAAAGAAGAGTTTTGAACAGTGGTCTAAATTAAATTTACCTTGGTTAACTAAAATGGGAGTTAGATGGCTGGGCTTCCTGTGTTTTTGTTTTGACTGACTATGGCGAGATCAGGAGCTGTGGGAAGGAATTAACGTGTTCTGTTTCGAATCAGAGACTAGACACTTTACAAGCTTCAAAATCAGAAGGAGGACTAGAGTTTCCTATTGTGCAATTATATTTCAAAGCAACTTGGTTTTTGTAGGTGAAGGTGGGTTCACAGAAGAGAAGTTCCATAAAGAATTTATGCTGAAACAAGAATGGCTCACTGTGTTCTTGGAAATTTTGCCCTGTGCAAAACAGAAAAATGAACAAATACACAAAAGATGCCATTGATCCTAGATCAGATCTTGGAAACCTAGTAGAAGTGAAAATGCAGCTAAACCTAGAGATTGCACCTTCGGTCTCTTTGTTTTGGCATGACAAGGCTGATGATCTGTTCGAAAGATTTAGGATTGAGGGGGAGAAACTGACTTTAGATTTAGGCATGTAGGGAATAATCCTAGGGGGTTTTCCCTTGGTGATCATGAGCCCCTGAAGCTCAGGGCTTCTGGTTGTCTTATAAAGAGTAGGAAGAACAACCCCAGCCCCTCCTCATTTACTAGAGGTGCTTTTTGCTTGTCTAGTGAAGGAATTTCAGGGGGTGACTGGGGCTCAGCTTTTCCCGAAATCCAAGGACAGCGTCTTAACCTCAGAGGGCAGCTGGGATGGCTGTTCCCTCTACATCTACTGCAATGGGGGAGAGTAGCGGGGCTGGATTTCTCCAAGATCAGGGCCCCTTCTCCAACCTCATAGCTCTCGAGTCCAAGGTATTCCACAGCCCCTGGTGGAAATGCTGTCTAGGAGCTGCACGGTTGTTCCCAGCATGTGAAATTAAATGCACCCCTCAATGGCTTTGAGGGAACAGCTTGAGAGCCAAGCACGGACACCACAAGAACCCTCAGATCGGACTTGTCATTCTGGAAGACATACATGTAACATAATTTTAAAAAGAATGGCCTAATTTGAGGAGCTTGTGTGGCAATCCAGAATAAACACATGTATTCTAAGATACATTAATACGGTTTTGGAAAATAAAGATAAGCAAAGGAATTGGGTGTGACTATAAGACCCTAAATTTGATAGGTCTTTGAGATAAACAAAATGTTTTACTTGGTATGAAACTGAAAAAGCTCAAAGTTATCTAAAAGTTTGCCCAGCAAAACGTTGTTTGTCATTCATATTTGCCTTCAAGTGGACTAAATATAATATAGCATAACACATTTGAGGGTTGGAAATGTTACCAGTGGATATCAATTTATTTCATGTTCTTTGGAATTATCCTAAATTACATTGGAGGAAAATCTTTCATATAATAGAACAAATGATGGCATTTAATTTGACCGTGACAGTTTTATTAAATTTGTTTGTTTATATAACCAATGTCCCAATATCATTTTTGGTTGCTAATCCTTTGGGGGCTGCAAAGGTTCTGTTGGCATAATTTTCTTTTTCCTCTCAATCCTATGTGAGTTATTTTACTTATTTTGTAAATAACTTTTTCTTAAACTACGTATTTCTGTTTATCAATTATATTACTTATAAATAACAATGCCTTATTTTAAATAAAATTATAATATGCTTATAAATAGGTAGCAACCCAAGTTCTTATACTGCTGGACTGATTAAAAAATCTATTTCCAACACAACAGCAACAAAAGTGAAAAAGTATGAAGGGAATCATACCTAAAATCATATCAATACCAGTGTGGCGTAGTGGTTAAGAGCTGGGACTGGGACTCAGGAGATCCGGGTTCGAGTCCCCGCTCAGCCATGGAGCCAACTGGGTGACTCTGGGCCAGTCACAGACTCTCAGCCCAACCTACCTCACAGGGTTGTTGTTGTGGGGATGAGATGGAGGAAGAGATGTAAGCTGCCTTGAGCCCTTTGTAGGAAAAAGGCAGGATATAAATCCAAAAATAAATAAATACACAGTTATCATTAGCTTGAGACATTTTGTGAGACTGACAGGAATTCAACTTCTCACTCCATTTGAGTGAAATGTAAAGTTCAGTAGCTGATTTCCTGAGCAACCAGATGTTTAACATTACTGATTTATGTCCCCCCCCCCACCCTCTATATAGAAGAAAACAAGGTTGGGAAATTGTGTGTGGATAGCATTATTACACAGTTTAGTCACTAGGTGGCCCTGGCGCTCCTGTTTAAGGGAGAGCGTAACATTACCTGGCTTTGCAGCTGCTGTGACCCCTCACCTTTCTATGTCTGCTACCTTTTCGTGAGCCCCACATTTACCCCCTAGCCAGGCCGAGACATTTCACTTCCTGAGGTAAAGGACAAGATGGTCCTTGTGTGAACACCGACCAGACTGGCAGTTAAATCTTTCTTCTACCCTCATGACAGGAATCCTTCCTTGACTGCACCTGAGGGCAGAAGAATAACTGGGGGTGTAGGTGAGGGTGTATGGTACCCCCAGCTCTGTCCTTCAAGCCTGTGGTGCCCCTCTGCAGCATTGGTTGCCTGTGGCAGCCATCTTCTTTTCCTCATGACAGAGCTGACCCTGGCCACCCTGCTCTTCCACATTGGCTTGAGGTGAAGCTCCTAATTTAACTGCCACTTCTCGCCTGTGCTACAAGTTAAAACAGTGAGCATGGCGGGTATTATTTATTTATTTATTATTTATTAACATATTTGTATGCCGCCCCTTGCACACAAACCTCAGGGCGGCTCACAACAAACATGGCAACTAAAATCAATACACAATGTTATAACCGGCCTGCTTTTCCTCTGTTATCAAGATCCCTCTGACTCCCAGGATGGCAACCAATACAACCTTCCTCCCAGGGCAGAGAGTGAATCTACAGTAGAAACCAATAGGCTTGACTACTGCAATGCTTTCTACATGGGGCTGCCCTTGGAAAATTTTGGATGGCACAGAATGCTGCCACCAAGTTGCTAGTTGGAGTGGATTAAAGGGAGATTATCATATTGATATAATTTGATCTTCTCTGGATACCTGTTCTTTTGAAAGCTTAATTCAAGGTGTTGGTTTTGATCTTTAAAACCCTAATACTGGCATTTCCACCATGAGCTCCAGTGTGGGCACAGGCAACTTTCTTCACACCCAGTAGACTCCCTGCCCTCCCAATTTTTATTATGATTTTTAAATACTTATATTTTTTTAGCGGCATGTCTTCCAGTGCCACCTTTACCTGGATACAAAAGAGTGGTTTGCATTTTGCAGTTCAGACCTTCCTTCTGCCAGTGCACTTAAGTTCTTGCTTTAGGGTTAGGGTCATTTTTACCAGTTTATCTTCTGGGAAATTAGCATTTTGTGACTGGTCATAAAAACCACGACAGCCACGCTTTGTTATGAGTACAACATAACAACATGGCTGTTCATGGCAGCCATTTTGTAAGGCCATCCTTGATGCACACCAAAAATTCTGGTCTTGATCAATGGGCCTGGAATGCTGGGAGTCCCTGCCTTAATGGACTTGGACTGGACCACTTGAAACGTACTTCTGCATTCAGCACCCACATCTCTGCAGTGAGCAGGGCTTGCCCAAGACATAGTGCTGCCCGAGTGGAGGCGCGCAGTCGAGCCGCACTGGTGAACCTGTTTTGAAAGTGATTCTGCAAGAACCTCTATCTTTTTCTGGAAGCAGAATGCAGTTAAATTGCCAATTTGCTGCTCTTAAATAATACCTCCCCCCCCCCAAAAAAAAAAAAAAATTGGGTGAGGCGACTGCTCCACTCTCCTGCAGGGCAGGGCAAGCCCTTGTCTGAGCTACCTTCTCTGAAAGAGGCTCAGCAGACACGGCATGGCAGCAGGGCCTTTCCAGACGCAGGGTTGTCGACATTGTAGTCCTCTCTACCCTCTAGGAAACCCCTCTAACATATGGATTCAGGCACCAGATTAAATCCTGGCTTTTTTCTTTGGGCTACGCTGAGGCTCAGATTTTTGTTTTCTTCTCTAAACTCATAAATTGCTAGGTTTTTCAGTGGTATGAGCTGCTTTTGTTGTGCTTTTGCTGTTTGGACTTCTCCCCGCTAGTGATGATGTGCAATGACTTTTGCATTATTATTGTTACTGTGACTGTTATTATGTGTGTTTGCAGCTTTTCTTCCTCTCCATTTTATCCTCGCAACAACAGATGTGTGAGGTAGGTTCACTGAAAAGGGGACCCTAGGAGTGAGCACTCAAGATTATTTGTTGTTGAGAAGACATTAATGTCAATAAATTTCGATGTCTCCATGTGGGTGAAGCCAGCTGCGACACCTTCAGCCACTAGGCTCCCTAATGAACACGAATTTTGCAGTCTGCACACTTCGAAAGCAAGCATTGAGAAGGTCAAGAGGCAAAATTACGCACTCACCACAACCCCTTACTATGGGAGATGGACTGGAGAGGCCTTTCCTCGGGAAGCTGCAGAGCTAGCTCTTGGCAGGGGCAAATCTAGGGATGCCAGCAGGTTCTGTATGTCCAGCTCTGAGCGCTAAGTTCATTAGCTGAAAGGCTTCCTGTATCAAATGTGTAGCTGTTCTAAGTCAGGCAATGTTGCGTTCTTTCGCTTGTGATAATGATGATGGTGATCATCATAAACCGTGGTTTTATTCAAGCGTAACAATCATGGATGCTTGCACACAACCTTGCACCTTTGAAGTAGATGAGATGGTCAGTGGAGGTCCTTTCCACATTCCTAGGACTGGTCCAACTGGAGGGCTTTCGAGTGATAAACACAGCAGCAGAAACCCCTTTGTCAAGTGTGCGTGGCTGACAACTTCAGCAGAGAGGCTGCTGAGCCCGAGTGCCCTTTTCCTCCGACCGGGGAAATGGGAACCGGTTTGATCTTCTCACTTGTACCTGTATTGTGGAGATTCTGCTCTGCAAGGCTGTCCAGCTGATTTGCTTTCCTGGGTGTGATGGGTGGTGATGCATTCGTGGAAGGGGGGGTGGTATTTGCTGTGTTTACTCCTGGATTAGTATTCCTAGCTACATGGTTCCAATGCTTTGAGCAAAATTTGGCAGAATATTTGCAGCCTTTCCTGTCCCAGCTGCCTGATCCTCACTACTACACTGCATGGTAAGTCAGTATTATCTTCCCCCATTGCAGAGGGGCGGGTATGTGCAGGGCTGGCAGGCAGGCAGGCAGGCAGGCAGGCAGTGGGGTGGAACCGAGGGTGAGCAAGTGGCTTGCCTAAGGCCATTTACTGAGCTCGTGGCAGAGGGGACTCACACCTGGGACTTCCTGATTCTTGGCTCAGGCTTCCAACCACTACACCGCATGGCTCTTACCGATTCTCACTACTGCTGGTCATTCACTTCTATGTCTTGCAAAGTGATATCCAGCATGCAATCTGGAAGAAACAGACTGCAAGACAGGCGCTGCCTGTCTGCAATTGATTAAAACTGCATTCCTAACTATGATATTCCACATTTAGGAACCCTCCATGAAGTTGGCCTTTATTTTTGTATTGATGAAGACAGAATGGTCTATGGCAATTAATGCCAGTTTGACCTGCATTCACTTGGAAAAGATGCTATGGATTTGGGGTGGCGGGGGGAGGGGGGCAGAAGGAGAGTCAAAGAGCATCTGCAAGATGAACTATGAAGGGTACTTTGCTGAAATATATGAAAACAGCGAGAGTCTTTCTGGGTCAACATGTACAAGAATGTGCTGTAAGATGAATAGAAACATAGAACATAGAAACAGAGCATGTCAGAAGGGGTCTCCCGCGCCATCTAGTCTGACCCCCGGCTCCAGCCGGCTCCGCTCACGACATGCCCACCATGTGCATGTCCAGCCTATCCTTGAACACCCGCTCCGATGGGGCCTCAACCACCTCCAGAATCCCTATCTCTTTATCCTGTAGCTGAAGGGGGGGCAGGGAATCCCCCCTTCTTTTCATCAAATGCAGATTGTCGGCAACTTGGGGGGGGGATGACAGGACCCTTTTCTTTTTTCCCTATGCTCTTGATGGTCCCATAGGACAAAAAAGAGACAAGCAGATCCTTAGGAACTAGTGACTTGTTTCCCCACTGTAAGATTAACCATACCAGCCATGAAAACAATGTGATTAGATATGCCATGCTTAGAGTTTTTTTTTTTTTTTCAAAATGTCCCTCTGATGTTATGCTTATTTCCCTGGTCTGGATGCTGCGCATGGCTGGACTGCTCCTAATTTGATGGGTTAAATGAAAGATGATAATTAGATCCTTAGTCTAAATACTCTTCCCCAACTCATCTGTGCATCCTGGGAGAGCAGGAGAGAGAGAGAGAGAATATATTTGGAGGAGTCAGGAATTTACATGGGCTCCTCTTTCGCATTTGAAGTGTGTACGTACAGCATCCACCCGCACATACACCTTCAACTCCCAGTGAGGCAGTGAACGTGCATCAAGGCAAACTTCTCTTTACATCTTCCAGGCCTCCGAGGGAACATGAAAGGCGCTGCCAGGAGCCACAGATGCAAAAAGAAGTGAGCCAAAAACTTTGGGTCATGCGGGGATTTCTGTTTTGTGGGGTTTGCACTGGGAAAATTTCTCCCCTGATTAAAGATTCCCTTCTCTCTCTTTCCTTTCCTCTCCCCACTTCTCTTCTGTTCTTCTTTCACTCTCTGTCTCCCCCCCCCCCCCGCCCCGCACACACACACGCACACACTCTTCCCATTTTGCCATACGAATAGCTGGGAGCAGCAAGGCATGTGACAATATTTTCCTTATAGGGGCAGGAGTAATCCAAGGCCGTGTGATGGACGCCCTAAGGCCACACTTGCAGACAATATATACCTACCACACAATCTCAAATGCTTCTCATTTTCACAGAGAGAACATCAGCCAGTGCACATAGAAACAGAGAGAGAGAGAAGCAGAAGACAGAAGGTCCTGCTTCAAGGTAAGACACTTTGGGTTTTTTTCCTAATAAAAGCTCCAGAAGGGCTGGATGGAAGCCAAGTTCTTAGAAAAACTCCAGCAGGTGTGTTAAACTCCAGATTCTACCTGCGTGGTTTTTCCAGAAAAATGTATGAGAGAGAGGAGTCTCTCTTTTGAAAAGTGCGTGGACTGGTTTAGGGACTTTGCTGATGCTGTGGAAAAGGTCTTTCAGGGAGATATGCCCATGCATTTTGGATAAGCCATGGGTAAATGAAGCACCTTCCCCAGGGTGTACATGGCTTAAGCATTTCTCATTACATTTCAGGTAAATGCTGGAAATCCAAGTAGATCTAACTTTTTGGCTTGTCTGTGGCGCATTTCAGCCTAGCCTTTTTCTCTGCGTCTGTGTGCACAGCACAGTGTTTCCTTGTGTATGGGCTTGCTTGTTTAGCAAACATGATTGTCCACCACATTTGAAGCTCCCTGATTTCTGATGTGACCCCCCCCCAACACACACGCACGCACACACACATGCACGCAAACCCCAACACTGTCTCTAGTTCATAAAACACATCAGACGATTTTTCTTTGGAAAAATTAGTCTAATTTTGGAACTTTTGGACTTCCCTTGTCTTTTCCTCAAAAGTTCTATTCCCAGATGAATTCTTCAGGTGATAACTAAACATGGTTGGTTCTGTCTAATTATGTCCTGAGAACATGCTGGTTATTTTTAAATGTTTAGACTTAGTAGTGCTGCAGCTACATTTCCTGCTTTGATCTTTTAGATACAAAATGCACTTTGGGTAGAAAGCACACATAGCTCCAATGTGGTTCTTATTGCATTTAAACCAGGTTTACATAATTCCAGACTTAAAGGTGTGTACTTAAGAGGGTATAAATGCAGCCTAGGGTTCTGCATGCTGTTTAGGCTGCTTAAATTGCATTGAAGTTTCATTGTGTACAGAACTGCAGCTTTGCTGTTTACCTATAGCAATTTTTAACAGAGGTTTCTGCTGATTTTCTTTTAACTGGGAGTGTGTATAAGCTAAGAATGGCTCAATAGATATTTGATGTGTGTGTGTGTATAAAAATGAATGGCCAAACCTTGGGTAGTGAGCTCACCCAGATATCATTTCTGTTGGTTTGGGATGGCTCAGGAAACTGAAACAAACAAGGCAGAGAACTCCTTCATTGTCGATGGATTGGAATAGGTTTAGTCTAACTCAGAGTAGATAGAAATCAGTGGGAATTAAATTAACTTACTGATTTCCGTGGATCAATGTGGTGCAAAGACCTCATCAACATGCCTGTAGCAGTCATAGCATTAAACCGAAGGGCGGCACCCACTGATGGTGCGTGGACTTTGTGGAGGGTTGGGGAGCTGCCTCTTGGGGCTCCCTCAAACTGATAAGCCCGACTGGGGAAGGATGAAGAGTCACGGGGGTAAAAGCCAGAGCCAGGGGTAAGGATAGGCAGGGAAAGGAAGGTGCAGCCCAAGGTGCAGTGACTCTTGCGGCATCCTCATGGCTGCTGGATGGCACCCCTGGCTTGGGAACGAAGGGCGAAAGAATAAGTGGAGAGAAGCATCAGGAATATGTATTTTATCTATTCATTTGCTTTATCAAACCGCAGCCCATTGTCCCAGATGAGACTCTCTGGTGGTCTGGATTTCATATGTGGAGTTAGGCTAAGCAAAATTGTGCGCTGCTGTGTGAAAAGGCAGGGAGATGCCCCACCACCTTCACCCCAAAGAACTGGGAGAACGACTGGGTAGTGCTCCCCTTTGCCATGCCCCTAATAATGTTGCATGTGTCTGTTTTCCCCTCCTGCTCAAGTGGAAATCGAGTAGCAGCTCACAGAGCATCAGAGCTTTTGCGCTTTTGCGCGATGCACGCCTCGGTGGCACAGACAGGCTGCGGCACGCCATGGGGGCAAACTAGGGCAGCCGGGCTGGACCCTGGGGCAAGGTCCGGGGCGCCACAGCCAGGGGGATGCCAAAGTGGCCAGCAGAGAGGGGCCAGTGCTGAGAACACCATGGCAGCAGACACAAACCCCACATGCTTCTGTAGCCTTGATGGCGCTACAATTGAAGGGAGTTTAAAATGCAAACCTGCACATGCCTAGAGGTTGGGCTTGCTGCTGTTTGCGAGGCTGGGAGCCTGGCAAACAGTTTGGTGGCCACTGTGACTCAAACATATCAAGTGTGTTGAGGCAGCCCTTGAAGCAGGTGGAGGAAGAAAGGGGCAATTTTGGGATTTCTGTGCTTCCGTACTGAAGCCACGCACATGGCCAGCCAAAGGGAGCTCCTGTAAGACCGTTACGTTTACATGCACGGCCCTGCGGAGATCATGTGGAGACAGGGATGCGTGAAGCCGTGAACAAGCTGAAATACACAGCCAGGCAGGGTCTGATGTTAGCCATGATAAAGCTCTTGGCTACAACAGCTAAGCAAAGTCTCCATTGTTGTGAGGGGAGAAGGATGCTTCTGCATACCAGTTTCTTGGGGATGATGGGGAAGAGGTTGTGGTTGTTCAGTCGCAAAGTCATGCCCGACTCTGCACGACTGGTACACTTCCCAAAGACACCAGGTCGGCCAGTGTAGAAAACCTTCTGCTAGACCAAGTAGACCTTGGCATAACTCAGCGATGCTCTTCTTCCGCTCAGCTTTACTCCCATCCTGCTGCTGGGAGCAACAGCAACGAAGGGTGCTGTTAAGGATGCCACCGCTTTAAGACCGCTTCATTTTCCACTTGTGGGATTGATTTCCAGGCGCGTCCCTTGTTTGTCTAACTTTTGTCTGTAAAAGTACGGGATACTAGGAGCAATCTGCAGCAACTGACTGCTCGACCAGGCATGATGCCAAAGCTATGAGTTTTACAGAAAAACAAACATACATATTAGTGCAACAGGTACAGAAACAGTTATTTGAGGACTATAATCCAGACTGTAATTTTGCTGGTTTTCTCCCAAGAGAAGAATGTTTGTGTGGTATCAAGGAAAGGAAGGTATCAGTAAGAATAATTTACTTCTACATAAAAAGATTCCTGGAAGAGGAATTTTTTTATGTAGGACACATGCAATTTTTGCATTTCAGCCTCTGTTTGTGCACAAGGACGGGTGGTTCTTGGTCCTGCTGAGATCTGTATCTTGCTGCTTCTTCACCTCTTGGAGTGCCAGCAGCAAATACACAATACTGCATACAGAAACAAGCTTTGTGATTTTGAATTGGACAGGCATAACCAAGGAGAGGAAGTGCAGAGAGAAGCAGAGAAGGCAGGACGGAGACGGGTGGAAGTTCAGAAAAAGCTGTTAGAGTGATGGGCAGAATGGGAATCCCACAGGCAGGATGAAGGGGTGCCCTACTAGGGCTGGAGCCCCAAATCTTGGGCAACCGTGCATAGGTACCTGCTGATGACCTCTGTGGCTTTTGGCCCACATGTGGTTCCCCTTCTGCTGTTCCCTGTGTTAATCTTTTTGCCTGATTTCCCCCCCTGAAATCAAATGCCTGCTCAGCTCTGTCTATGCCTCCCTTTTTTCAAATAGGGTTGACCTTAGGAGACAGAGTCCCTTAAAGATGCACACAGAGAGATGCTTTAGAACAGGTGTAAATTAGCATACACACATTTGGCTTTTTTGAGGAGGAATTGTTTCGTGCACTTGAAGCACAGACCTTTTCCACCCAGTATCATCCCTGGTGAATCCTTCCACCAAAGCACAACAAACATTTGCGTGGTAAGTCAGTGTTTTCTCTCCCTGCCACCTGCCACAGCACAAAGGCAGAGGACTAGAAATGGGTTCAGAGGCTGCTAAATATATTGTGCTGTTTTAGCAGCGGCATGGCCACCTGCTTTTACACCGATGGCATTCCATGCTTAATATCCATCAGGATTCATGTTAAATTACCATGGAATGGCTGGATCCCCACGAATTTGGATCTCGTTTCCCAACAAACAGGCAACATACACATGGTCTTAACAATATAACCTTCTCCACAGAACTGTTTGAACCTTCTCCAAGCATGGAGATTAATGGCAATTAAAACATTTAGCATATGCAGATGCAGGCCATCAAACAACTTTAAAAAAACCCAAAAGGGAGCAGAATGAGGACATCTACATGTGATAAACCCTTGATAAACCTGATGATGATTTATGGTGTTTAGCTAGGAAACACAATTGTGCTGAATGATGCCAGCTTTCTTACCAAAAATCATCCACCAGACCCTCTTCATGAAAGGACACCAGAGCACCGGTGGAGTATTAGATAATTCAAATATCACTTTTAACTCTTTCAGCAAATTCTACCAAATCAAGAAGACATCTTAATAAAACACTGTACAGAAAAATTGAAAGTATAATTGCATAAAAAACAACATGAAAAGGAAAAGAATCTAAACGAACTCTATTTGTACTATCGACATCCAAAACAAAAGTAAAACAAGAATCACTTGCAATATTTCTGATTAAGATTTCCACAAAATGCTATAATGCCATGTTTTTGACATGTCATTGGGAAAAAGTCATCGTATCTCAAGAACAACCTCATTTTAAACTCACCAGGCTGTTTCTAATCCCTCCTTAGAATGTGGTGGATATTACTTATTTATCAACATCATCTTTCCAGGACTTAAAAAATGAAACAAACAACCCCCCTCCCCCGCTACATTGACTGTAAGATGATAGAGATCAGAGCCGATACAGTTTAATGAGGAAGCCTCATTTCCCCTGCCCCTCCAAGCGCTTTCAAACAATTGCAGGGAATCTTAGAATGGGCTCCCAAGTTGGGTCTCCCTCCCCAGAGAGTGTAAAAAATAATTGAATATGCTCAGACACCAAGAGAATTGACTTTCCATCCCAACCATCAGGTAGGAATCAGACATGCCCGGGCCCGACCTGCTTAGAGCCTGGGTGGGTGATTGACTGCATGATTCTATCATTATTGTAAGCCACCCAGAGGTCTTCGGCTACAGGCAGTATAAAAATGTTAGTGCTGGTGGTGATGATGAGGATGATGGTGTGGCGGCGGCGATGGTATAAATTTCATTTCAATATTGTCCAGCAGCTGAAGCTCCCTGAGCTGTTCACTACAATTTATACACATAAGTACAAAAGTAAAAATGAATGATACGAGTACAATAAAAGACAACACAGAATTCCAACATGCAACATTTAAAATAGTTTAAACTAAAACTAGACCTATTAGACAATGGTTGGCATATCTCATCACAGACCATTAATTTCTGGCAATAGAGGGCAGTGTTTGACCTGGTGCTGAAGAAATGACAGTGTTGGTGCCAGGCAGGCCAGAGTGAGGAGATCATTCCGTAACTGGAGGGCCATCGCCGAAAGAGCCCTCCTTGTTTCCTTCCTTGGAGGTAGCAGCAGGAGGAAGGTCTTCAGATGTAGACGTCTGGGTAGAATGAAGCAAGAGAAGCTCTCCATGCAGTCCAAAGCCATGTGGTCAGCACTCCCCATATTTCTGATGTTTCGGGTTCATATGCCTTCACTTATACAACCATAACAACACCATCTGAACAACTGTAGGTGCTGAGAAACCCTGTTGTTTGCAGAAATGCAAACAATCCTTAGAGAAAAACAGAAGAAGAAGAGAGGAACCCTCAGGATGGGGGAGACGATCTGGATGATCAAATGATGATGTCCAGAAATTGTGGAATGCCTTCTGCATGTTGGAAAAAAGCTGGGAGATGGAATGGCCTGGATCAGATGGAATCTTGAATGCCAGGATCCCACATGGAACTTGTGTTGCAATTCCACTTCTGGTTTTCCAGATTTATTTTTTGCATCTCTGTACTGCCTAATAGCCGAAGCTCTCTTAATAGCTAGGGATTTAAGAAAAAACAAAATTTAGCTTTTTAAAAAAGTCTACCTTTTTGACTATTTATCACTCACTGCTCCAATCCTGGAAAGAAAAGGGGATTCCGTGGAGCTTCAGGGCAGGAGAGATACCTGGCCAGCTCGTGGTCCCAGAGTGGCCTCCTGGTCACCCTCCCCAGCCACTGATTATTCCCCGCCCCCCCCAGCCTTTGCGCAGTTTTCCCTCTACCCAGAAAGCATGAAATGCCTCTCCTAAGTCCTGGTTCCATGAAATCGGGGTCTTGTTCACACCGTGCCCAAGTTCTGTTGAGCAGCAGCGTGAGGAGGGAAAAGACCAACCCCTGCAAGTCTGAAGAGAGGTGCTCCAATCCAGGTGACGTTGAGAGCAAAAATCAGCAGGGGAGTCCAGTGACATTGCTGAATTTTATATTTCCTGGTTCAGGAACGAGCAATATCTGCTCATTAAGAGAATGGCCATGCCCCCATCAGATTGGCTTGTTAGAACCTGGAATATCGGCATGAAGATGAAGCTGACATATACGTGTAAAGGAAAGCCACTTGTTAGAAGACAAGATCGCTGGGAAATGGCTAGCATTTGTTGTATTCCGGAATGATAAAGATGATCAAGGTTATGATTGTGTGTCCTCTCATTTTTCATTCGTATGAAATGACATGCTTGGGTTAATTTCAGAAGCAATGCATTTCTTTTTGATTTTGCATTTTGATGATGTCCTGTTAAATTTCTTTTTCAAAAAAGAGAGAGAAGGAAAGGGGAGGGGAGGGGAGGGGAGGGGAGGGGAGGGGAGGGGAGGGGAAATATATAAATCCCAGTGGCTTGGAATGCTTGAGAGCATAATGCTTCTGAAAGGTCTTTGGCCTGGATTTTAATCCAAGTCATAGAAGAAATAAAATTCTCTGTCCATTATCTGACCCAGTCCTACTCTGTCCAATCCACTTATCTTCACTGGAGACTGCCCTGCGTGAGTCCAGACCGGGGTCCTTCTAGCCCTGTATCATCCACGCTGACTGGTATTGGCTCTCCAGGGTTTCAGGCAGCCCTACCAGAGATGCCAACAAATGGATCTAGGCCCTTCTGCAGGCAAGGCAGGGCCTCTGCCACCAAGCCATCTCTGTTTCCTTGCAGCTCTGGAGGTGGCAGAGAAAAGGGTCCCGCTCTCCCTTCTCCCCTTCCTTGTGCAGTGACGTTCCTGGGCAAAGGGAGGGGCTCTATGGGGCGGGTGAGGGATAAATTGGAAGCAGGCTGGCAGTCACAAAGGACAATGCAAAAGAGCCTGGGAACTTGGTAGGAGAATTGGGGATGCGGCCAGTGAAGCCCAGTGATCGAAGGGGCTTGGTCTGTTTGGTTGCTTAGTCCACTGTGACCCTGTTCTACAGCCAAAGGAGTGGCTTTTGGAGCGGCTTACCAAGATGAATAACCGGCTCGTGCCATGAAATGGCACAGGGGAGTTTGTCTAGCTGAGAATACTCGAGCTTGTTGGCTTTGGAACTGCGATAAGGTGATTTTTGGGAGAACCAATTCTGAGTTTGATTCGGGTGTTCTCCCAGCCTCATGGGAGACTAGCATCTGCCCCAGCCTCTTCCCTGTGGAGCATTCTTCCCACATTCTGGCTGAGCTTTGCATGTTACCACCCTCCCATGGCCCTGTCCTCAAAAAGCAGCCCCCAGAATGATCTTCGGGTGGAGGAGCCCCACTTAGCATTTCCCCAAGGGCCACCTGCTTCTTCTCCAGGAGGGTTTCTGATCGTTTAATGATTGCACTGGGACTTCGACATCTCCACCCAGTTATGAAGCTCACGGCAGAGCAGTCCCCGAGCCTCAGCCTGGCCTGCCTCACAGAGCTGCTGTGAGTGCTCTGCACATGAGGAGAAAAGTATCACCCTGCCCCAGAAGCACAGCTCCCTCCGCAACGTAAATACGCCGGAGAAGAGCTGAGCCGCAGCTTCAGTCACCTGGCACCAAGCCCTTGCGCCTTTAAATGTGACCGCCCATTATCACCTATGGCATGACAATAAACAAAAGGATTAATGAGAGTTTGGAATCAAAACTGTGGAAGTGCTTAAACAGGAGAAACGTGTAGTGAAAACGATGACTGGAAAACCCTTTACCCCCACCCTTTGTCTTTTAAAATTAATGTTATAGCACTGTACACTCTTTAAAGAGAAACTTCACTAACACTTTAATATTTTAAAATAGCTGAAAAGTCTTGGTACTAATTAAAAGTTTGTACAACTGCTACAAAAATAGCAGCCCCCCCCCCCAAAGTTTATAGTCAACGTGTGCAGAGCTTTGATCCGTTTGCCCGTTTGCCCACCTCAAAACCATGCCTCGCAGTGAGACCCTGTGGAAACTGAGTCACCGTTCTGAGCAGTACCTTCACTTGGGGTATTTGAGCATAGGGCAGATGTAAATTTGGCCAGGATGCCCTCTTGAGTTATTTTATCTATTTATTCATATTTATATCCCACTTTCTCCCATTGTGGAACTCAAGGTGGCTACATTTGGTTCCCAGGTGGTCTCCCCTCCAACCTCAGACCAGCCCCAGACCTGCTTAGCTTTGCTATGATGGTTGCCTTCTGTGCCTCCAGACCATACTCTGGGCATCCTGACCTGCAGAGCATGCAGTGAGCCAGATGCTGGTCACTAGCTCATCCCCAAGGCCCCTGCCAACTTTGTGATGCCATGAAAAGATGGAAGAACCACAGGGAAAAACACAGAAGAATGATGGCTGGATGATGGCATCATGTGGACGCCCCATAAAGAATGAGTGGATGAAGTGTGGCAACCCTGTGGCAAAGCACCCTATGTGTTCACCATTTCCCTGTGCAAACAAGGAGTGACCTGCACAGCACTTGCCCCTCTGGGTGTGACAGCTGCCTACTTATATCAGAGCATATAGACCATTATTCCGATGCAAGCGGAACACAAAAACCCACGGCAGCAAGAGGAGCGCAATGTTCGGCCTGCTCCTGCCCGTCTTCTCTGCTGGCATTGGCATGCCGTGCTTGCGTTCGATTGCTTGGCCAGGCCCAGACGTATGGTCCTGGTCGGTGTGACATTAAGCCAAACTCCCTCAGTTCGGATTCCGTGGGCAACTCCAACACTCCGCAAGCCACTGAACGTGGCACATGACTGGGAGCTTCATTTCCAAGGAAGGGGCAGTGGTCAAGTGGAATTGCAGCTGGGGGGGGGGGGGAGAGATGGTTAACTCGCTACCCCTCCCACATTCCCGAACACCCTTGCCAAAATTTTCCTGGAACCGCAAGTAACCTTCCATTGGTTTGGGATGAACTGGGTCAGGGTACAAATAAAGTGAATTCTTTATTTTACTTAAGACGATTTGGATGAGAAATTAATTAACTAGCTGGCTTTGCCATCTGTGAAATTTAAATACATCCTAGTAATTGTTTCTAAATGTGCATGTTAGCATATGCAGATCTGTGTCCTTTGAGCCTGGGGACCAAATCTTTTCAGGGGGAGAAAGGAGGGCTTCTGGCCATGGTGCCGATGCTGGTCCACATGACTGCGGATTTAATTTAGTCAGGTCATCAAAACTAACCAACCTGGTCTTGGTCTGATGTGCTGATCAGAACACAATTTTCCTGTGGATTTCCTGTGGCTCCAAAAAAGTATGACATGAATATAAGAATGAGCATTCCAGGATAAAATACTCCTTGTAGAGATATGTACTGAAATAACAAATATTTTGTGAGAAAATAGATATTGATGTACAAAGATCAGTAAGTCTTTTTCTCTTTTTTCCCTTTTTTCCTCCCTTTCCCTTTCCCTCACCCCCTCCCTTTTTTAAGGAAATTAAAAATGAATGTAGAAATGGGCTTACGAGAGCCAGGCCAGTGTGGTGTAGTGATGAAGAGCATGGGACTGGGACTCAGAGGATCTGGGGTCGAGTCCCCGCTCAGCCGTGGAGCCAACTGGGTGACTTTGGGCCAATCACAGACTCTCATCCCAGCCTACCTCACAGGGTTGTTGTTGTGGGGATAAAATTGAGAACTGGAGGAAGAGAATGTTATAAACCCCTTTGAGTTCTTTAAAAGAAAAACGGCAGAATATAAATTTAATATATAATAATAAATAATGGAAGGACAAATAGGAAACTGGCATGGACAAGAAATATTCCAGCCTGCCCATCCCTCCTGAGGGAACCGTCCAGATATGACCAGTGTAAGAGTCTTGAGGGTCAAGTAATCTGAAACTGTGCTTTGGCTGAGCGTGGGGTTTTCATGTCATTTTCACTTTTTGAAAATGTTTACCATCTAAAGTTGAGATTTCACTTTGAACAGAATGCCGAAACTGAAACCTGAATAAGGATGCAAATATCACAACCCAGGAAGCAGCCACCCCAGAGCAAGGGAGCTGACAGGCACTGAGTTTTGGAGGTGGGCAAGAGATTTCGGGAAATAGTGGCATATGGTCATCGTCATTCCTGGGTCCATATGTGTTAAGAAGATTCCTGTTTTTCTAATCTCTGCCTTTCATAAATCATCATCCCTTTTTATTCCACCTTTTTCTTTTCCTTTTGAGATGCAATGTTCAAAATTTATTGGAGTACAAGTTTCTGAATTTGTCGTTCTTCAGAGCTCTGCTCCCTTTGCAAAGTCACTGCAAGCAACATTTCTAAAAGGAGAAGTACCCCAGGTGGCTGGTTTGCAGGGGATGCCGTATGAGGCGAGACTGAGGGAACTGGGTCTCTTCAGCTTGGAGAAGAGGAGACTCAGAGGGGATATGTTGGCGACATGCAGGTATGTGAGGGGGTGTCACATGCAGATGGGTAGAGACCTGATCTCCCCTGCAGAAGAAGGCAGGACGCGCTCCAACGGAGCCAAGCTCAGGGAACCCAGGTTCCATTTGGATGCCAGGAAGCACTTCCTGACAGTCAGGACCCCGAGGGATGGGCTTCCACGGGAGGTCGTTGAGGCCCCATCAGTGAGGGTGTTCAAAGACAGGCTGGACATGCACATGGTGGGCATGTCGTGAGCGGAGCCGGCTGGTGCCGGAGGTCAGACTAGATGGCCTGGGAGGCCCCTTCTGACTCACTCTGTTTCTATGTTTCTATGTTTCTAAGTACCTGGTTTTTGCCTGCTGGCAAATGCAGGAGATGCGTGTGCAACCATGTTAAAGTGCTGTGAGGCGCACAGCCGTAACTTTTGCACACGGCAACTGCCGAGGCAGTTTGCATTCTGGATAACATATTGTAAGAGAACAAACTTCTTCTGTGTAGATCCTTCTCCAAAAGAACAGGCACCCTCTTCTCTTTGGAATTTGCAAAGAGAAAACGAATGCAATGAGACCCAAGTGTGAAAGGAGACGTAGAAGTAACTGCGTTTTTATTTTCACTTGTGATATGGTAAGGGATGTGGGAATATTTATTTGTGTTCATAGTCAAACAGGTTTGGCAGGTTTTTGAAACACTGCAAAGCCCATCAAAACTGTTTAAGAGAGACAATTGGAGGAGATTTGGTGTGGTTGGGGGGAGTTTATTTATCACAGACAAGAACTCTACTGTGTCGGCTCCCAATCTGCTGTGTGTGGAGAAAGCTTTCTGTCCCTGTTCTTCGTCCACCCAGCAGACCACTCCTTTCCCTCCTTGTGTGGACTGTACCACTGAAGTGGATCGGCTCATCCACCTCCAAGACGGCTAACAGGCGCTGTGCAGACATAGGAAAACCAGCACAGCTGTGTGACTTTTGGAGCTACTTGATCGATAGCTTCTTTCCAGCATCTTTTCCCTTCTCCAGATCCTCACATACATTTTTCATGCTAATCCCTTCTGGGCAAAGGTTGTCTGTCTAAGAAATAAGTTTTTTTAAAAACCCACCAACCAAAGTGTACTTTGTTTCTCTGGGCCCTGGAGGTTGTTTTAGTTAAAGGGGCCAATCTATAAATTCCAAGCTGGGAATTCCTTTGCATTATGAACAAAAAAGCCACATCGCTCCCACTCCTCCCCCGTGTGGTGTGTGTGTTCTTGAAAGCGGCTCCTGCTGCCCTCGGGCGGAGCGCATGCTTGCAAACCAGGCAGGGCCATATTAATATCATATCACTGCTGTGGTCCAGGGACACAGACTGGGGTGAAGAATGCCAGGTTGGGTTCAGTTCTGCAACCTTCCCCTATTTGCAAGGGGTGGGATGTATGCCCCTCCAAGTCCATTTACACGCACGTGGCTTGAAGCCACTTTGAAGCGGTTTTGCGCCTTGTGTACAAATGTGAAGGATGTGGTCTCTGTGATGCTAGCGATCATTCTGACAAAACGTTGGCTTTGCCTTGCAGAAGCAGCAGAAACCTCTGCAAAGCCTCATGTCTCCAGAGGACTGTTGGCTCGCGACGGGCAAGGGAGGCCAGAGACAAAACTGAAGGCTGCACGAAATGTATCCCTGTGAGGGGTGATGTGCCACTTTCCCAATCAAAGTGCGCCCATCAACCCGTCCGATCCCTCTTTTTCAGATCAGTGCCCTCAACTTTACCATCTGGTCCAATTACACATCGCATTTCGCCTGTGTGCTTGACGGTGCATCGCGGCCACTGCCTGTGCCCCTATTTTCCCAAACAGCAGCTTCAGCAAGTCCTGATCATGACTCAGATTCTGGGACAGGGAGAGGGTGGTCTGTAGGCATGTGCAGCATTTTCGTCCCACCAAACCATGCTATTCGCCACCAAACGGGCGGTTGCAGTGGTGGGGGAGGGAGGAATATTCTTAAGGGTGCCCACGAAATAAGGCGTGATCTCAGCTGGATATTCCAGGGCTCCTCCAAGTGGAAGACCAGTGCGAGGTTAGTGGCAGGTGGAGCATTTGCCTTGGACTGGGGGTTCCACTGTTCTCTGGGTGATGTGGAGCCAATCACAAACTCTTGGCCTGACCTACTTCATAAGGCTGCGGCACGAGTCAAAGGCGACAGCACATGTGAACAGGTTGAGTCCTCGTGGGAGCAAATTACCGTATTTTTTGCTCTATAAGACTCACTTTTCCCCCCCTCAAAAGTAAGGGGAAATGTCTGTGCGTCTTATAGAGTGAATATGTGTGTGCAGCAAGTCTGTCAGATGTGCAGCCCATGGGGAAGTGATGGGGAATGTGCCTGTGATGATGTGCCCATTTGATTCAGAATATGTTTTTTCTTGTTTTCCTCCTCTAAAAACTAGGTGCGTCTTATGGTCAGGTGCGTCTTATAGAGTGAAAAATACGGTACTTCCTGGGTGTGCTCACCAGGAACTTGGGCTCACAGCCATGACAGAGTGCCTGGAATCGGGGTGGGGGGTGGAGCTAGAGAATTCAGTGGATTCCCAGCTGCAAACGGATTGTTCACACATCCCAACCCATTGGCTGCTTCCAGGCTAGGGGACTCCCAGCCAAGAGCAGGCGAAGTTGCTCCATTCACAGACTCAAAGGTTTCTATTCAAGCAGGCTTTTGGCATTTGAGTGGGTCCATTATTGCTGTCATCTGTTAAGCACGTTCCATACATTCATTCATTATTGTTTTCAAGCAAGTGTTAGCTGAGCAATGTCTCAAAAGATGCTACATTGGGATGGGAGTACAAATACTTGGTGGGAGTGTCTGCAGGAAGAGATCCAGGCAGGGCTCAGAGCTCCCTGGGGAGTTGCTGCTGTTATCACCACACAGCCGGGGAGGGTGGCTTGAAGCTAGTCAGTCAGCACAGGGGCAGAGGGCTGGATCCAGCCCCCCTTTGGCAGGACCACTCATGCATTCTCAATCAAGAGGAAAAGCAAAAGAGGACACACACTTGCACAACACTAAAAAGGTAAAAAGGACATCTTACTCGGAGCAGGGCCTACTCTGCGGTGGCGCCCAGATTATGGAATGTGCTCCCCAGAGAGGTTCTCCTGGTGCCGAGCTTATACTCTTTTCAGTGCCAGGTCAAAACCTTTTTATTTAACTGTTATTTTAAAAGTTAGTATTTTAATGTACAGTTGCTTTTTATTTAATTTACTTTTATTCATTATATGTTATGTATTAGAGATTGTTTTAGTGTATTTGATTTTAATGATTTTGAGCCATCCTGAGATGCTATGCATAAGGGACGGTATATACAAGTTTTAAATAAATAAATACTGCATGTGCTGATTTATATGTGGAAGGGCAGGATGTTAAAAATAGTGAAATCTGACTTGTGGTTGGATGGATGTCCTGATCAGTTCCAAACGGATGATGACAAGCAGGCAGCGTTGCAGGCTGGGAGTGTCGCACCTTGAAAATGGAGCACATGCTGTGCACTCCTTAATGAAATGTGCGCCAATAAGCATGACTCTAGCTTGATTTGTGCAGAATTGGTTGTTTTTACCTCATTTCATTTGTGGTTGAGACTTTTGGTAATAGGACAGGATACATGAATTATTTATTTATTTATTTATTTTTGGATTTATATCCTGCCTTTTTCCTTTCACAAAGGGCTCAAGGCAGCTTACATCACTCTCCTCCTCCATCTTATCCCCACAACAACAACCCTGTGAGGTAGGTGGGGCTGAGAGTCTGTGACTGGCCCAAAGTCACCCAGTTGGCTCCATGGCTGAGCGGAGACTAGAACCCAGATCTCCTGAGTCCCAGTCCCATGCTCTTAACCAGTACGCCACACTGGCTTAACCACTACACCACACTGGCCATAATAAAGGAAGAAAGCACACATGGGGGTCCATCTCAGCATGGAAGTCCACGAGCCGGCTCAACTCACACCACCGGGGTAGGACGAGCAAAGCAGAGTCCAGAGCGAAGGGGAATCATGAAACGCCATCAGATTTTAACCCCCATCCTCAGGTTCTTCACACATCCCTATAGAAGGACATGGCCAGGCGGGGGGGAATTGGCTATACTTTGTATAGGAAGACAATTTGCTTCGCATGACGGGGCTGACCTGGTTTGTGACATGACCTGCACAGGTGCTCCCTGAGGGTGGGTAACATCCTGCCCCTGAGCTCCCCCTTCCAGGGTTCTTCATCTTCAGCCAGGCATGGACTGGACAGCCTTCAGAGGGAAGCCACCTTCAGGGAGAAGGCTGCCCTTGCAAAGCAGCCACCCAGTTAGTGTTGAAGTCCTTTTTCAGATCATTTCAGGGCTCTGGTATGAGAGAAGCACAGCCAATGAAACTGGACCTTCCCTAGAGCTGCTTTTTGCAAATGAAAAAGATGTCCAGCGTTCCTAACGGTGGAGCGTTGACCCTGAACTGCCAGTCTTCCTGTTGCTGGAGAATGATGCTGAAATGCGGTTCGGGTGTGGTCCAGGCAGTGCTCCATGCTTCCTCTCTGCCTCTCTCTCGCTCATTCTCTCTGCTCTCCTCCCTGGCTTTCATTTCAGCTGCAGCCACAGTGCGCTTGCCTTGTCCCCTGCCTGGAAGCACCTTACAAGGGACACCAGGCCAGCGGGGCCAGCCAGCGACATCTGAGCGCGACCATTAAGGAACGGTTGGAAGGGAACATTTCTCCCATCAAAGTACAAAGGGCATTGTGCAAAAGCAGAGAGGGGAGACAGGGTAGCCTGACCTTTCCGGCGCAGGGAGAAGAATCAAACTTTCCAAGCTGCTACTTGTTTGAAATGTGCAGGGAAACTTCTGTTGTCATCTTATCAAGGGGGCAACATCGCTGGGAAGCTGGGGGCCTCTCGAAACCCCACCTCGGGGTTTGCACTGAAAACACAGGCTGATGAGTTACGAATTAACCTGCAGTTGCTTGCTTCAAATGGTGGCAGCTGCCAAATGAAAGATCAAATAGACGAGGCCATTAAAAACTGGACTCGGTGAACCAGAGGAAGGAGGTTGATCCCTGCTGGGAACGGAATAGAAAGGAACGGGGAGAAAGAAGTTGCCAGGATCTGCTAGTGGAGCAGAGAGCAGCCCTGGTGGATCAATCTGAGAGGGATGAAAGGGCTGCCAAGCACGGCAACTTCCAGATCGCCAAGATCCAGAGAGGAAGTGGTTTCGTAAAATCTGCATATGCTAATTTATGTGTGTAGAGGCAAATGTCGGCATATCAATCCTTATTATTTAAATAGGAATCTACTACACCTCACCGTAGTGGGAAAGATTGGGACCATGTGAGCTGTGTTTCTCCGCCTTGCCCGTGAGCTGACTGTGGATGGGCGACTTCAGAGCCGCAGGCGTCCCTGGTTCCCGGTGTTCTTAACTTCAGGCTGGACTTGGGTGGCCCAGCTGGGAAAACAGAGGACACCTTCTGGCATCCCTTCATAGAGAGGCCCATCCTTGATCAAAGAGGACAACCGAGCTACCGCTCGTGCTGTTTTAAGTGGGCTGATCTTGGACCCAGCGGTGGGCACACATATCCAGCTTGAAGGACATGTTTTTGGGGCAGCTGGCTGCTTTAAGCATAGATCCACAACCAGGAACAGGAGGCAGGAAGGGGCTGGAGAACGGGAGAAGGGTGTCGGAGGGAGACGGCCAGCGGGACGGACACACACTGAAAGGTCCATGAATGAGGCAGGGCAATGGCATGATGGGAGGCAAACCTGGAGACACTCCAGGACATAGTAGCATAAAAGCTATGTTCTAAGGCAATCTAACCCAGGCTGGCACTTCCTGGGGTGCTGCACCACAACTCCCATCATCCCCTGCCACCCGGAAAACGTGCCGGGTTGGAGCAGGCTGCCCTCAGGGGTGCTGTATGTGAGCTCCGCTGGGCCCGAGAGGGCTGGCTTTGTGCAGACAGCAAAGGTATGGATACTTCATGCCCGCGTGCCCTTGGCATCGCGAAGAATTTGTGGAAGCCTTATGAGAAAAAGCCGTCTGTGCTCGTGTGGGCATCTGGCGCGAGCAAGTTCCGCAGCCGATGTCGGCCGCATGACAAGAGGGGTCCTTTTATGCTGTGGCAGCTGCAGGTAAGCCCTCGCAGAATGTGGGCAGCCCGCTGCCCAGACAGCCTCGGGGGTCCCCTCCTCGTGTGAGCCCACCTTCTCACCATGATCGTTACCAGTGGCGCCTGCTCCTTGCTGTCTTTCTCCCCCTTGTCTCCACGCACTTGCTGGTCAGACAGAGAGCTGGGGGCAGGGGGGCCATCGCATTTGCTGCCAGTCCTTCTCGCCACCACCCTCGTCTGCGCCTGGGCAAGACACAGGACAGCAAGAGTGTCCTCCCCCTTGCCCTTCCCGGGCAGCCTGTTCTTCCCAACCAAGGTAACCCTGGATAGAGTGTTTTAAAAAGCTCGGTTTCAACAGGAGGGCCTTTATGGGGCGTGGGTGGGTGGTAACTGATACAGTTCTACGATCTGTGATAAAAATCACACGTTTTGGCAACAGGAACTCTTGGCATGAGCCCCCATCGACCTTAGCCTGGGTGTCGAAGGCTGAGGAATGTAAATACTGATGTTTCCGGGAGATAAACACCTTGTCCTTGGAGGAAAAGCTTGCCCTGGGGAAGGACAGGAAAAGTACTTCTTGAAATGACGGCTTCCCAGCAACAGAGAGGAGGCGAGGTGGATGTGCCCGGCTGTAGGGCCAGTTTTGCAGCACAGAGCCCTGGACTACCACCTTCGGAAAGGGCCACTGAAACAGCAAGAGCTGCTCTGGAATCCAGTGAGCTAGTCTGCACATCATACAGCAGATTCTGGGTTAGGGGACCTACAGAGGTGCGGTCCATTAACTCGAGCGCTCATAGGTTGCTAGCAGGATGCCTGAGCCAGGGCACTCTGGGCTATTTAGGGGTTAAATGATTTGTTTTGGGGTTAGACCCAAGTTGTTTAACACAAACACAACTTATAAATGGAGTGTTCATATTTTTTTTTTTTTTACTGAAACCCAGGGGTTGCACCCTCTGTGTCCCCTCCAAAAATCATGGGTTAATTAATCTATTTGCTGGCATCTGATTTCCCGCTCCCATATTTCCCCGATCTGTTTTTATAACATCTTACATGGCAAAGAGATCTGGAACTCGCACAAGCATGTGCATTTTTGTGACCTTTTAATTGGCCTCAAAAAGGTGACTAGTACAGTCTGAGTGACTGTCTTCTGTGTGTTTGGGAATGGTAAATTGAAGTATGAAAGAAATATTTGCAAGTACTTGAAATTCATTCACATTCCCTGTGCTATGTTTATTTATAAACAGTTACTGGGTGTGTAATTTTGAGTGCAGTTTGCATTTTGAATGCAGAATTTCACCTCTACCCCTCAGATCTGTGCAAAGGATGGCTTTTATTATACTTTCAAAGTTGGAGCCTCTTTTGCTCCTTCTGCCCTGTTCACCTCCCTGTAAGCAGAGAACATTTGGCTCTGTTAATTAGTTGTCGTTGTTCCATGCATTCAGCTCATCTCAAACTTACTGTGATCATATAAATCAATATACTCCAGATCTTTGGCAACCCTGCTCAGTTCTTGCAAATTCAAGGCTGTGCTTCCCTCATGGAACTGCTCTATTGCCTATTTGCTCTTCCTCTCTTTCTTCTGCCTTTGACTTCCCCTGACACGATTGTCTTCTCCAGTGAGTCTTGTCTTCTCCTGATGTCTCCAAATTAGGACAGCTTTAGCTCCATCATTTTTGCTTCCAGGGAAACTTCTGGCTTGATCAGCTTGGCCTCAGGAATTTCTGTGTTGTATAGATTATCTCAAAAGTAAATCCCAATGAATTAATAGGACTCACTTGCAAGTGACAGCATAGAATTGCAGGTTCGGGATGCAGTTTTATGTCTAGTTACATGGGACTGAGTGTCACTGAATTCAGGGGAACCTATTTCTGGGCAGACAAGAACAAGATGCACCGTCAGTCCTCAAACCGCTGCTTGCATTCCATTATAAAATGGTTTCAATCTGTAATTGGGTTTTTTGTCATCATGCCCACCAGTTTCCTTTCTCTCCACTCCATGAACTTTCTTTGCTTTAAAGAAGAATTCTTGTGATCACAGAAGCTTGCCTGCTACATGGTGCTGTTTCTTTTTTCCCTAAGCGCACCTCCGTTGCTTTAGGATCATACCTCAAAGTTGTAAAGCTTTCTATTTGTTCACATTTCTTGTTTGTTTTGGGCTAGCATCAAAAAACAAAATCTCATAATTTATGCATGTCCAATATTAAACACCATTGCATGACATCTATCAAATAGTGCCAGAAACTAAATACTTTCCCTGTCAGTTATCTAATCCTGTCCATGCTTGTTTTAAAAACCTTGAAAACAAATCTCACAGGACTGTGCAAGGTACATACAGAGGTGACTCTTTAGCCAACATCAGAGAACATTTGGAGATCTATTTTTGCGGGGAAAGTTTCTGAGAGCAAATTCTTTTCAGTTCTTGGATTGTGTGAGGCACTGTGGGGAAACTTGTGAGCCCTCACCCTGCCCCTAGAATAGGTCTGGTACCATGGACAGCTCCGTAGAAGGCCAGCACGCAGCCCAAAGTACCCAAAGACATCACCAGCATCAGCCTCCGCTGCCCTGTACCCCTGTCTGAAAGGCCCAGGTTGCATTTCCTAGGGACGGGCTGCCTGTCAGAGGGACCATACTGGATAGATGGAGGACCAGTTGGATCTCATTTAAGACAGCTGCTGGCAGTTGCATATGCAAGAGGTTTTCCTGATTGCCTCCATGGGTCAGAATAAGGCATGCACAGATTTTATTAAAACCGTCCCATCTGCTTTTTGCAAAGTGTCAGGTGCCTTTTCCTTCACTGTCCCCTCACTGATGGAATAGGATTTTTTTTACTAGAATTTTGTTCTAGCTGGGCTAATTAACACTGACCAGAATGTTGCTCTTCTTGGGTTAAATCCCCCACCCCACAATGAAAAAAACGGGCTTCGGTGCTGCCAAATTCATATCGCTCAGGAAAAGCCAGTTTGCTGTAGCATCCACTGGTCTGATTCATAGAAAGCGGAATTCATTGGAATTGATTGTGGATTCCTCCAACATCCTAGCAGAATCTCTCTCTTTCCTGTATGTTCCCCTGAACTGTACCTGCTGTTCCCCACTGTCTCCTCTTGGATGAACTCCTTTGTGGAAATTACAACAAGCCTCATTCACCTTGCCACGGGGTTGGCCCTCGGGTGGTTCCCGGCCGGTGCCTCAGTTCTTTCCTCCTTGGGCATCTTTTCTTCCAAGCTGTTCCGAGGAGGCTCGTCTCGGCAGGAGCTTCTTCCCAGGCTGCTCAGGAGCGGCTTCTTTCGCCAAGCTGTCGCCCCTTGGACAGACACCTGTGCAGGCCTTGGCAGTGCCATCTGGGAGAGTGAAGGTCAGAGAGTGAAGGGAAACACTTCTGTTCCTTGGCACGTAGACGCCGTGCAGCATGAGGCCGCCCCACCAGTTCATCTGCCACTATTGATGGCTCTAACGAAAGCACCCGTGAAGGAGAACTCTTTAACAGCGACAAGGCCCCATGCCAGCGCTTCTGGCCCTACCGCTTCGGCTCGCGGTCCCAGCCACGGCCAGAATGCTGCCCCGAGAGCATCTTTGTCATGGCATTTGCAGCTCCCAGGTTAGCTGGACCGAGACGAGCTCCGTCTGGGTTGCATCTTGTGGGACTGGGGGAAGGACTTCAGGTCTGGAATGCACTCCTGCCACGCCCTCAGTGGGGGGTCTTTGGGGCAGACTTCAGGTCCCCACTCAGCAAGGGCCCCCGATGCTGCAAAGCAGATTCACTCTATTTCCAAATAAGTCCAAGAAGACATATTGCCACCTAAAGAGGGAAAGTGGAGCATAAAACTCTTAAGCCTGAAAGTACCAAGCTGCATCCTAAAATACATAAAGGTCACCCGAAAGTAGCTGGTGCGATTCACTGCTCAAGTTCAACCGTGTCCCCGGTTAAAGCCTTTCATCGAGTCTCAGCATGCAATTTTTGGTGCTGCATTTTAAAAAGGTGCCATTAACCCTCCCATAATGACCCTCATAACTTTTGGAAGCATGCCAGAAAACCTCCTAGCTCTCCGTTGTACTGCTCTACCTCCTCCTTTTAGGTTGCCAACTTTTCTTACCATCTCCTGCTCCTGTGTCTTTGACAGTAGCTTGGTCAGTAGGCACAGGAGCACATGAAACTGTTTTATCGAGAGGGTGGCTGTAGTTCATTCTTGTTCTGAAAGAATAGTCCAATTTTCCCTTTCACTAGATTTCTTTCATTGATTTGAGGTTAAAACTATATTTACAGAATGTTAATAAAGATTTGGCAATGATTCAACAAACCGTATTTAGTAAGTGGTGTTGTGCATGCATGGAAGGTATTGTTTTAATTCCTTGACCTATTCTGAGTTGAGACGGGTATTTCCAAAATCACGTTTCCAGTTGATGTTTTCCTCTCTGAATGGGAAGGAGTTCAGATGTTCCCACAGCGCAATGCCATGTGTATGTGGGTCCCCAAAAGAGCAAATACTGTATGTTGTGTCTCTCTGTCTGTGTGCTCTACCTTTCTTGAGAGAAATACCTGAGAGAACCCTGTCCAGGAAAGCATGCAGTTGACTTGAGGACACGGACCCTTATGTACCTAATCAAGTAATGTCGTCCTTGCTCCCCGAAGATTACCAAGAAGGTTTTAAAGGTGACTGACCTGAGCTGTGCACATGATTAATTGATTCAAGCAGCAACTTCCATTCTTTCCTTCATAAAATGTGACGAATCTATGGCTTTATATATATAAAATGGAATGGCTGGCTGCCATTTTATATCCATGCTATTAAATGTTTAACCTGCCGATTCCTGTTCGCTGTGCCGATACCAAAAGCACAAGGACAGGTTCGGCGGGTGCTGCTAGTGTTCTTTACACTGCTCCTCAGTGTCTCCTTTTTCTTATGCACGTTAGCAAGGCATAGTTCCACATTTTGGAAGGACCTCGCAAGGCGCCCATCCTGGCTGGGCTTGTTTGCTCCTTCTGTGTCCATTCAGGTGTTTACTGGCTTTGGACAAGCAAGGCTCGTGTTCGCTGAGGCCTTTCCCCGCCTCGGCACCCAGCTCCTGCTCTGCCCCCGCCTCCTCCGCACCACTCTAAATCTTGCCAGGGCTGTTGCAAATCGCAAAAGAGCCCCGAGGGCAAATTGGATCAAATGGGTGCTGCCTGGGAAGAGAGGGCAGATCAGCGGGCTCCATGCGGCTGCACTTGACAGTCTGGAGCCTGGACACAATTCTGCCAGCAGCCGTGGCACGGTAAGCAAAGGACTGCTCTCGGGGGCTCTTCTGCCGCCCCACCTTGTCAGGTGAGTGCAATGGAAGAGAGAAGAGCCACCAGCTCCTGCTGACCCACCTGCAGGTTTTGCAAGTGTGGAGGGCCATGCTAGGGCAGTGATGGAAAACACCCTGCAGGTGACAGGCATCTGCTAGCAAGCTGCATGTGTGACAAAATCTGAAGTATGGAGCATGCCATCCTCTTCCGTTCCTTCTTTATGCCAGGGAGTTGCTGGGCAGGAGCAGGGAGGGCTCTTGGTGAAACGGTCTGCCCAGGACACGTCTGCTCCCTCTGCAAAGGCAGCAAAGGAGAAGCTTTGCAGCAGGATGGCAGGGTTTCCACGGGCTTTTCATCTGAGCTGCCACCTTTTCTTTCTGGCAAAGCTCTTCTTCCTGAGCAAGGCTTAGCTCATGGCTAAGGGCTTTAAGAGAGGCTTAGCTAAGGCGGGGCAAGAAAGAATCCCTGCTGTCAGCCAGGGGAGAGAATACTGAATTTGATGGACCAAGAGCCTAACTCGTTAGGCAGAGCCTTCAAACGTTCGTGGGCAGAATGCTCCGAAATTTCCTGGTGCCTTATTCCTCAGTATGGCCACAGGCCTCACATGTTGCAGAAAAACAGGAAAGAATTTGATTTTGTACTGGAAAGAATTCAGCTCCGATTCAGTGGGAACAGTCTCCCGGCCCCAGAGGTATAGGATACAGAGTGGCTCAAAGCTTCTTCTGGGGTGTGGCCTGGCGTATAAATGTCTGGTCCTTTTCCATGCCATCCTCACAACTTCCCAATGTAAAATAAAGAACTGAGTGAGAACTCGGACTGGGTTACACTGGGCATTTCTGCAGCAGCATGATGGGCAGTATTTTTTGGTTTGGCTGTTTGGGAACAGTCCTTACTGTGACAGCAGGAAGAAATTCAGCAACAGCTTCTGTCCTTCACTGCAAAGGCATCCAAGAAAATCTTGCCTGCTATATTTCTGCTCCCTTTGCCTCTGCGAAAGGCACAGGAGTTTCCCCCTAGCAAAAGAGCGACAGCTGACAATCCATTCTAATGAGGAGATTTTATTGGTAACATTCATGTTAATTCCTATACTTGTGTTCTGGAGTAAAAAGTTAATTAACAAATACGTCTTATTCAGTTGCACCCCCCCTTGAAAACAGCATGCAGATAAATTTAGGGATAAATAGTATTCTGCTCTATTACACCCTTTCCATTCCGAGTCTCCAAGCAGCAGAGACAAGACTTCCTTTGGAACAGGGGTGGCTGTGTCTGCAGCACCTAAACAGCCGACTGGTCACACACACCGATCATGTGGTGACCTGCCTTTCCCAGTACAGTGTGAGGTGCTGCATTTCTGTATAATGGCACGATCCTGTGCATGTTTGGCTAGAAAAAGTCCTTCAGGTCCTGGCATCCTGGCTGCATGTTTGGTGGGAGCAGGAGGACTTTTCTGTCTAAACATGCCCTAAATTATAGCAGTTCTGTCCAATGCTGCATCTCTGTGTTGAGAGAAGCATATGCCCCCTTTGGTCCTCCCTCTTGGTGATACAGCTCTTCTTTCAGGTCTCCCCACTTGTATGGGTTGAGGGGAGAAGCAGTGGGGCAGAGAGAGACATGGTTGCCTGCACACCTCAGGCCCTGCTGGCCCAAGGATCTGGGGGTGAGAAATGGGAATTGTTTCCATTCTCCATATCAATCCACCTTAGGAGATTCTCTGAAGTAAACCTGAACCCCCCACAAGCCACATGTGCTCAAGACTGGCTTCAGGATTGAGAAGGCTTGGGGATAAGGTGGGTGATGCATTTTGCAGAAAAAGAGGGCATGCATCACCCAACAAGAAGATGCCAGTGTGTACGCAAATGCAAAAGTGCATGTTTAGAAAGAATGATCTTCTAAATGGAAGCACTGCAGAATTCTTCTGAGTGGAGAGGACTGAGCAGGGGACGGGTATGCCTTGCTCCGTCTCCCATCCAGGTGCTCTCTGGGGATGAACCGCTCCAAGGCCCCTGGGCTCTCCCCTTTTGGATGTCAATGCAGACTTGGACTGGATGAAGAAGGCATCATCACAAGCTGTCCTTGCCTTCTCTCCAAAACAGAGGACTGTCCTCTGCAAAGGAGGACCCCTGGATAGGAATGCCTGGGCCCCCTGTGCTTCTGAGTTGATATTCCCTTCTGGCTTACCTAGCAAGTCTCCACACTGCACCAAGAATGCCTGGTATACTGTCACCCTAGGACACTAAACGGAGGCTAACATAATCCACTGCTTGATGTAGAGAGCCTGGGGTAGGTGCCAGCGCTGATGGGCTATAGAAGGCCCCTGGCAGCTGCCCTGGGATGCCAGGTGCTGGCGCCAGGCCTGTCTTTAATGCCTATTGCATTGGGTTAGTTTCAGCTTGGAGCATCCTAAGGAGCTGCCCTGCCCAATCCAGTAGCTGCCAGCAGCTTCCTAAGGACGAGCTCCTTGCTGTTTAGAGGTTTCTGGCACACAGGAAGGTCAGCTGTGATCCTTCTGCTTGAATGCACCCCCTAATGATCTGTCCAAATGCTTTAGCAGATCGTTTGCTCCCAGGGGATCTTTTGACAGGACGTTTCTCCTGAGAGGCTGCCCCACCCCACCCCACCCCACCCCAAGTTTCAGGAGACAGGAAAAGAGCAACCTTTTCTTTCATCTGGAAGCACCGGGGATTCTATTATGGCGTTTTTGCATGTGATCCAGAGCCACGGAAGTTGGTGGTCCTTTTGTCGTGGATTTCAGGTGGCAGTGGGTGGGGTGCCACCCTTCCAAACCAACTGCAGGCTCAAGGAAAGAGGTTGCATTTGACATGGGGTCGCTCCTAAAATGGCCTCCATGCGGGGAGGGAACGCCTGCGCGCCACAGCATCCGGAAAGGTGCTGCCCGCACAGGGGAAGCCCTGGCTGGGTCAGGAGAACGCAGTTCTCTCTTCTCAGGCTTACAGAACCTTTGCTTCAGCCATTCCTGCATTCCCTCGGGCATAATCAGTCAGGAGTTGCATACCAGCAGAGCTGTCCCTTTTCTCTGTGTTTCTGCCCCCCCCCCCCGCCACCCCACACGAGTTTTCTCTTTTTGCCACCTTTGTCTCTCTGTCTTCCCTCTTTCCACGGCTTCTTTTTTCCTGCCACTTTCCCTTTCCGGCCCCCCTCGTGCTCTCTCCTCTCCGTTTCGGCCAGCCCAATTCTTTTTCTGCCAGTCCCCCCCCACCGCATTTTCTGCCACACCCGTCTCTGTCTTTCTGCCCCCCTGCCCCCCTCTCTCCTCATTCCCTTTTCTTTTGGTTCTTCTCTCTGCCACCCTCCCAGGAGAAAGGCAAATTTCAAAGGATAGCTCAGTTCTGAATGCAGATCCATGCAAAAGGATAAACTGAGCAGGTTTCTCTCCACTCCCTTGTCTTCACAGCATGTTTGGGGCACTTGAGGGTCAAATCGGACAAGTCTGGGATGTGGGGGAGTTTCAAATTCAGAGGTTCAGCAGATCTCTTTTTCACCTTTGACTTTTGCTCGCCTCTGTGTTCACAGAGGGAGAGGGAAGGAGAGTTCCATCAGGGAAAGGGTATGGGAGAAAGGGAGCCAGCACTCCCCCTCCGAGGACCAGCTCCTCTCCCGCTGGAAAGCCGTGCTGAGAGCCACAAACACCAGCTCTGCTGGCCGGCAGAACACTTAATGAGCTGCTTCTCCAGTTCTGCATGTCGAGTTCTTTCTTGGTTTGCCTTGGGCACGTGTCCCCAATATTTAACTGCTGCCACCTCGCCAGATGCTTTAATGCTTAGAACTTTCCCTCCGTGCTCTTCTAGGCACCTTCTGGTTAAGGCCGGGAACCCTCCTCAGGGCCAGCCGAAGAGCTCTTGCTGCCTGCAGCTAAGCACAAGATTAATCGCATGCAAAAGCCAACTGGGTTGGCAGCTGAATCTTTGTTCCATGCTTATGATGGCACAGCTTCCAACGCTGCACCTGACTTGTGATCTCTCTCCTCTGCAGCTCGGTCCTCTGACTTGCTGTTGCTGCTTCCCAGCATCTGCTACCTGAGGGAGGCTGCTCACTCTGACTACTGGTAGGGCTGGGCCTGCATCTATCCTTAGTGACGGTGACTAACTTTATTGGCTGGGTTCAGACAACACAATAATACACATTCAAAGGTTGAGTGTGGCTTGTTGTAAACCATAGGTTGTCATGTTGTCTGAACCCAGCTAAGGTAAAAAATGCTGGTGCACAAGTTTGCTATGCAACAGCAAACAAAAGGTTTTCTCATAGGCTGCTTGTACATAACAAGCCATGGCTTGTTAGTGCAGTTTGGTTCAGACAACATGATTCCCACATTCCAACAAGCCATGGTTCAATGACAACCCACCCTCAACCCATATTCAACACTGGAGTGAGGGTTATTGTGAACCCAGTCATTGTGTCCACTGCACAGTGATGACCCCTTTCAGGATGAGCTTTTAGAAACATTTATGAGTTGATCTGCAGAAACACACATGGTTGAAAACTCTCCAGTGTTGAATGGATTGTAATTTATGAATGCATTTCAACTCATAAAAAGTGAAGTCAAATTAAGTTATCTATATTTTCAACACCTCATAACATGTGGCTCCTTTGAAATATTTTTGTCATTTTGAAATTCATTTTTATTTTTAAATCTTTATACTTCTGCTTGTTTTTCTTTATTTTATGCTACAGTACATTTCATTTGAACATTTCAGGTTAGATTGTGATATGCTATATTTAATGCTTTGAATGATGTGAACTGCCCAGTGAGCTCTGCCTATTGGGCAGGATAGAAATGTAGTATGAAGAAAGTATCAGGTAAGATCTAGCTCAATAAAGGAAAGGTGCGTCCAGTGGCAAACCGAAGACCACACGCACACATGCACAAACACGATACAGCTGACACATGCAAACAATATCTTCTTCTTGCCCTTATTACCACTGGTGCAGCTACAGCAGCAAAAGGCACCAGTTTGCGTCTTATGATGGATGTCAGCTCCTACCGAACATTTTTGCTGCTGCAAAAGCTTGGAGCCGTGCTTTTGCTCGTTCCTTGCAATTTTTAATCAAGTACAGCAATTGTATACATGCAGTTGTTTGGATGTAAAATTTTCTTGCTCTGTTGATACAATAATATGACCATCCATATCATTTTAAAGTTGGATGAGGCCAGAAGTGAAGGGCGGGAGCTAAGCACCAAAGTAGTGGCCTATTTTAGCTTTACGCTCTCCCTGCCCATAACCAAGTTTTACCAGAATCATTTCAGCCTGTTTACTGGTTCTGGTTCTGCCCTGCTTCTCTGTGCAAAGGACTCAGCATGGCTAATGCTCCTGCTCTCCCTTTGTAATCCTCACAACAACCCTGTGAGGTAGATTAGGATGTGAGTCAGGGTCCCAAAATCACAAAGAAAACCCAGATCTCTTGTATACCATACTGACTTTTAGAATGGGGGTGGGGGGAAATGTGCCAACATTTTTTGGGAGGACAACAAATGATTAACAATAGAGGGAAAGAGCCTGGATTCTCTGAGGGACAGACCTAAGGGAAGCTGGACTTTGCTGAAAGACTTGAGGTTTGGTACCCCTGTAATATAGGATTAAAATGATGGTGTGAAAGCCGAGGAAAGCCTTCATGATACATGAGGGTGGTACAGGAGTGATGCCTTCAGTCCATGAGTCTTGGCATGATAAAAGGAGGTATTTTTGGCTATGTACAGGGTAGGGATCTGATATACTCCACAGCAAAGATGATGCATCTCCAGTGAACAGCAGCAAATGCCAGGCTCACCTATTTCTCAGTGGGCTCCTCTCCTCTTTAATTCTCATGTCAGACAAACGGAAAGGCTAAGCCAGAAATGGAAAATGCAGGAAGATTTTCCTCCTTCAACCATGAAAACACCACTGACATAAATGCCAATCGATCCCAGCCATTTATCTCAATGAGTTGTGAGGTTATTGGCTCCCAGGCCGTTCTTGGCCATTAGCAAATGCTCTGCTTCTCCTGCTGTTTTTTCCATCGCCTGGGGGGGAAACGAATCAAGCTCTTAAGTGTTTATCGGGGAAGGCAGCAAAAAGTTAGCGACCTTAATAAAGTGCCGATTATTGACACAGATGAGCAGGGCTGGGAATGGCGAGCAGGCGGAAGGACATGGTGCCCCGAGTCGCGGGTCGCCACGGTGAGCAAGAGGCAGGAGAAAACTGCCCCTGCTGAAGTTCCTCTTCTGCTCAACACAAAAAGCAGGGATGTCGAAGGATTGCCAGGGAAACGCTCAGAGCTGCAGGGATGAATACAGAAGGGCCGGGGCAGGGGCAGGAATACCCCAAAAGTGCCAGCACGGTTTAGCTTAAAGCTAAATGAGGTGAGGTGAGGCGGAAGCAGTCAAAAGCCTGTAATCCACCAAGCAATTAGGGGCTGGTGGGAAAGGAGAGAGACCAGAGGATGGGGCTTGACTCCTTAGTACCCCGAGAAGGCTGGGCTGGCCAAATGTCACCAGATGTGCTGCTCTGCTTCTGGTGATCTTATTCATCATTTTGGGAGGAACACAAGGGCACTTTCCCCAGTTCATTTTATTTTTCATAAGAGCTTCCAAAGAATATAAAATTCCTTCATAAACAAGATTGAAGGCACTTGCAATTTTAAAAAACAAATGTTTTGCAGGAACTAAAACTGGCAGATGCACCATCCAAGCACCCATCTTTTCTTCTGACATCATTATAAGGCAAGCAGATGCAAGATGGTTTTTTCTATGCAATGAATTACAGTACTGTACCTATCAAATTTGGCCAGTGCAAGTGGGTGAGAATTTCAGTTCATTTTTATAAGAATGTATTATTCTTTATAAAGAAAGTTATACATTTGTAATTTCTGTTATAAGAATTTACAGATATGCAAGATTCTGTGAGTATGGAATGAGATGTTAACATTTTGAAGGTGGAAGAAAACAACATTGCTAGATTTAATTATTCCTAATCTCTAATATTTCTAACTCAGGATCCATCTTTATCACCATTGTTAAATGCATTTTCCTACATGTGTTCTTGGGTCTCAATTTTTCACTCTGTGGTTTTTTCCTTCTTTTTTTCCCTTCACCCATAAAGTAATCCTAAACAACTACATCCCTCGATACTAAATTTGTGCAGGTGTTACTGATACATAATGCCAGATCGCTGCCCCCTAAGTTGAAGGACCGTATAGATTCTGCACAGAAAATCAGATGAGCTCACGGAGACTGGGGTGGGAGTACCATTGTCCCCTTGGTATGTCTAGAAGTGTTGAACCTTTTCCAGTCCATGGACCAGTTCTCACTTCAGAGAAGCTCTTGCGAGTCACATTCGTGGGGCAGGTGAGGCTGACGCCAAATGGAGCAGGGAGAAAGGGGGCAAATGAAAAAGGCCTATTCCGAGCCCTAGCAGTCCTTCCGTTTCTTATGCACACCACCGAGTTTTAATCTCACATTACCGAACTGTCAGTACTGCGGTTGGAGTAAATTAAACATGACAGGACAGCAGGCTTGACTTGCCACTATTACCAGTGTCAGTAAGTGTGCATTACACTGCAAATTAGGAAACTCCTTTGCATGGGATGCAGGAAGGAGGTCCTCTTTCCCTAACTCTTTGTACAGCTGTTAGTCAAGGAGGTTTCCTTTGTGTGCACTAGTAGCTAGAAGGTGCTTAAATGAGCACTGATGGCTGGTGGCTACCAGCTACCAACACAGTTTGGGCGGGACTTTAGAGGAGGCGTTTGGTGGTTTGGAAAAGTGCAGCCAGGAGAAAGATAGACGTGTACCTGTTTATAGGTGTTGACAGGAAGGACCCTAGAGGACTGACTTGCAGTATCTATTCATGTCAAGTCTTCTCTCCCAGCATCAAGGTGTGTATGCGTGCATTTAAAAACCTTAAGTTTCTAGTCCTCACTCTTTGCAAATAAATTTCTCGGGAGTGTACTACAGCAAAAGAGTGCAGAATAAAATAGAGGGAAAGGAGTATCATCAGTGAAAGGGTCCAGTGGCACTTTGTCTCATCTTTTCAGGGCAAAGCGACAAAGCCTTAGTGCTTTGGGCCATTTGCACAGCCTCCAGCGTCCATTAGCTGAAGGCGCTGGTGCTGCCGCTGCTGCACTTGGCGTCCCCTCAGTACCTCCAGCTGCCAATGGCCAGGCTGCCTGAGAACGATGGAGGCTGCACTGCAAGACATCTGGAAAGCACCAGGTCAGGGAAAGCTGGTGGCAAGGAAAGGACCAGGTGACTGCCTGCCTGAGGAGCCCCTGCCTCGCCTGAAGCAAGACTGACACCTTGTGTCCAGCTGGGGCCTGGCAGGGGATGGCCACACGTCCCCTTCAGCGCAGGAACTGGCTCCTGAGAGAACCTGCTGTCTCTCCCATGGCACTCTTTGCTGGCGCACCTGCCTGGAAGGCTTCCTCGGAATGCACTTGCTACTTGCCTTAAGTTGTGGAAGTTAGAGTAGCAAACCTCAGAGGGGCAGCTGCACTGGGTTGTAGCAGCAAAACGAAAGACAGCCCTGCACCTGCCCATCTCCCCCTGCTTGGGTTCTGGATTGTTTTCTCTTGGGGAGACGTTGTTGCTTAATCTGTCAGACATCTTGTAGTATATGCCCAGCTGTGATATCTAAATATCGAGAGCCTAATCAAAAGAAAATGTGTTGCTTTCAAGCCAAAACTCCTGTGTACTCCCACTTGCCTTTCCTCCTTCTCCCAGAATTTTTGGTTTTTGCTTTTGGGGACGGAGTGTGAAAGTGCAAGCACATGGGCCGTGCCACGTAAACCGCCCTTAGCGAGGTTTCGGGTGCAGCCCTGGCACTGAGGCCCTCATGGCGTCCCTCCCCCACGTCTTGGAGGGCAGGAAGAGCAGCAGCTTCCTGTATTTGCCCCTTCAGCTCCCAGCTTCCTGTATTTCTGCCAAACAGGCTGAGGGTGCTTTGAGGATAGGAGGCTGGAGATGGCCTAGGACAACTCATCTCCTGGCCTCTCCAGTCCTCTCCCCTCCCTGTCCACAAAAGCACCCCCTTTTCTGAGCGCCCAGGGTTGCCATTCTGAGCTCAGGGAGGCAGCCGTGGAGTTCTCTCCATAACAGCTGCAATGCTGAGGGGTCTGGACCTGCAGCTCCCCTTGCCTATGGGGCACAATCTGTGACCTCAAGGAGATTTTACAGGCCATCTTGGGACACTCCTAAAGGACTGCTCTCTTTAACTTAGAAGTGCGACTGGCGTGTCTCCTGTGAATTCAGTGGGGTTTAAATGCAGCTGGAACTTTCTGAACTGGGATCAAATGAAAACCTTAGAGCTGCTTCATGCATTTCAAAACCAAAATAATGCATAGGTAAAAAGGTAAAGGTTTCCCCATGACATTAAAGTCCAGTCATGCCTGACTCTAGGGGGCAGTGCTCCTCTCCGTTCCCTGGCCAAGGGAGCCAGCGTTTGTCCTCAGACAGTCTCCGTGGCCATGTGGCCGGCATGACTAAACACCACAGTGCACGGAACGCTGTTACCTGCCCACCGAAGTGGCACCTTTTTATCTACTTGCATTTGCATGCTTTTGAACTGCAAGGTTGGCAGGAGCTGGGACGGAGCACGGGAGCTCACCCTGTGTGCAGATTCGAACTGCCGACCTTTCGATCAACCAGCCCAGCGGCTCAGCAGTTTAAACGTTGCAGCACCCGCAGTCACTCTGCTGAGCCAGCCCTTCTAAAATTACTATTTTAGACCCTAAACTTAGGGCACAACCTATGCATGTTTAGACCAAAAAAAGCCCCCTTTTCTAAGCATGCACAGATTGTGCCCTTACTGGTGTAATATCCCCCCACATGTACACACACACCTTTCAATAGATTGGTTTAGATAGATTGATTCAGTTGTGAAGCATGTACCAATACCACCCCCAACACACACCATTCCATGCTTAAGAACTGCTTGTATATTTTTGATGCCTTAGAGACAGAATAAAAATGGTTTGCTGACTTTAATTGAAAACAAAGAAATGCTCCATGGATGTGCAGCTTCTTTTAATTTCACTTAAATCAAAGCATCGACTGCAAGAATAAAACAGAGTCAGCTTCCGCATCTGTGATGTAACAAACGTTTGTTGTGATGTGCTGTCAAGGTGCCTCCAACGTATGGCGGCCCTTTGAATGGAAGCCCTCCCAAATGCCGTGTGCATGACAGATTCTGCTTTGCCCTTGTCAGCTCAAGGCTGTGCCTTCCTTTATGTAGTCCATCCTCTCTTACTTGGTCTTCTTTTTCTTCTTCTGCCTTTGGCTTTCCCCTTCCTTCTCCAGGAAGCCTTGCCTTCTCGTAATGTGTCCAAAGTACCACAGTCTCGATTTTGCCATTTTTGTTCCTAAAGAAAGCTCTGGCTTGATTTGGTCTAGAACCCACTCATTAATCTTTTCTTGGTTCAGGCTATTTGCAAAGCTCTCCTCCAGTATTTTCATTTTACTCTTTTTTTGGTGGTGGTGGTGGGGGAACAGAAGGATGGATGGCTGAAGTAATGAAATTCTTGCCTGTAACATGTACAGAAAAGGATAAACAATGTGAAAAGTTTTTTAATTTTTATTATTTTTATTAAAAGCTTTGCTATCCCTTCCCTTACAAACGTCTCTAGATGGCTTACAATAAATGAATAGAATAAAACAAACCCTTCAGCATCTGACCATTAATATACTAAAACCCCAGTTAAAATCAATTAAACATTAAAATAGCAGGAAAATACACAGGTTAAAAAACAGGAGCAGTTGTAAACCCGTGCATATCCAGCCACTGCCCACAGACTTTTTTTTAAGTCAAGAAGGAAATACACTGAGAGACCCAGCATCGGTATGTGCCTCCTTCCAAGTGGTCCTGTGAGGGCCCCCAGGCATGTGGACTCCAGCCCTGATCCCCAGGCCAAGCAACGCCATGGCCTGTTTGCGTATTTCCAAGGAATGCGTGACGGAAGCCTCTCCCTGTCTTGCTGCCTGCTTGTTTGTGCCTTCCTCTTCTCCCACCTTCCCTTCGCATTCTCTCACCCTGTGTGCTTTCTGGCCCCTTTCCCTTTCCCTTCTCTTTCCCCAGCTTGTTCCATCTGCCAGCCCCCCTGCCCTGCGTCCGGCCCCTGTGTCCTGAGGACACGCGTGGCCGAGGGATCTGGGAATTCCCATGCACAGGTGCAAAAGCTCTGATGTGGTGCTGGCCCCCGGGCACATCCCCATAACGCCGTGTCTCCCCAGCCCAGTGGAAATAATGCATAGTGGCAGGTAGAGGAATGCAGCCGAGCAAGAAGATCTGCTAGTGTGGGAACGGCTCACCAAGCAGGCCTCCCGAACACCTGTCTCTTGGTGCTGAGTCCCAAGGGCCGGTTCCCAACGCGATATGGAGCACAGCGAGAGACCCTGCAGCCCGTTTCCCCTCTTGCCTTCAGCAGAGGCTCTCCAATGCATGCGCTCCAACCGACAGTGTCATGAGCATCTCTTCCCAACAACAGATCCCCATAACCAAGGTGTGCTTCCCAAATTGTCCAGTTGCACCAAGGGCGGGCAGCTTCGGACAATCCTAGGGCCAATTTTCACCACCTCCCAGCCCCACCAGGGACCACATACAACCCCCCCAGCCTCCTTGCTACTGCTGAATTTTGGTGGCCATGGTGGCAGAGAAGGCTGCATCTCTCCCTGTAAATGCGTTCAGTGCACACACGCCTTGTTGAAAAGCAAAGCACTTCCCCTGCTGATTGTGCCCGTGTGGCACCAGCACTCTGGGGAGCTGCAAAGCAGGCTGGGAGGGTCCCATGGAACCCCTTGCTGGCATGTTGCAACTTTCGGTTAGACTGCACTAAAAGCTCTGCTTGCCTGCAAAAGCTTGGCATGTGCTGAGAGCTCTTAGCATAAACTAGACATAGGTATATCTTCAGATGCTGTGGACTTCTGCTCCCAGAAATCCCTGCCAGAGGTGGCCGGGGGTCAAGAATGCTGGGAGATGATATCCCCTGTGCCTATAGAGCTCCTTTATGTCCAACCGAGCTAGACCACAGAAGAACTGGAGTCCAACAGCCTGTCATTCAGAACTGAAAGTGAGCCTTGGCAGTATTCAGAAGGTCAGGCTGTGTCCCGCCTTGCACCATCAAGTCCACATCTAATGTGCATTTGTCCTTAGGCGCACTCTACTCCATTCCTGTAAGGGTGCAACCCTGTGCACGGTTAGAAAAAATGCATGTCACCCTTGAATGAATAGGCTCATACAGAGCAAAGAATTCCGAATGCCTTGCTCTAGGCTGGAGTGAAATACATGGTGTTGCAACATGGAACAGGGCTGCATCAAGAGTCAGCATCAGCAGGCAGCTGCCAATGCCCTCCATCCACACCCAGCAACACGGGACCCACTAACAAGACCCTCCTTGATCTGCCCCTCTTAGTTATTTCAACTGACTTGTCCCTCGCTTCTTGCTCTGGCCCAGCAGGACAGCGCATGCAAGCAGCAAACTGAGGAACTCAGAAGGAAAAATGGTTGTTGCTACTGCCAGCTTCCTCTGTGGCTGGTGGGATGAGGAAGATGGTGGCGGTGGTGAGAAGGCTGGCTGGCCAAGTGGTGGGAGTCCTCTGAGGGCACCTCCACAGCTCAAGCTGACACTAGTGCAAAGGAGCGTTTCTGTTCAGACTCCCGCCAGCTGTGCCTTCCTGCAGGATGCCCCATTCCCTTTTGCCTCTGCAGGCCCTGAATTTTCCCATCCACAGTTAGCACCTGCTCAACAGGCTGGAGACAGGCACACGGTCTTCCCTGGTCAATGCCGTCTGCACCACGATGAGAATCATAGCAAGTATTTCCAAATGTGCCTATAGGTCAGCATGTGCAAACGTTGTACGAATTGCTGTCCTTTTTGGTGGCATTTAAGCAGTCCCCTTGGCCGTGCAGTGCCCATTCCTCTTGGCAAATGCTTCCTGGGGGTTCTGCCAAGGACAGAACCTCAGGAGGTGGTGCTTTTTTCTGTTTAGCAAAGAAGGGGAAGTGCAGGAGTCTGCCGAAATAGAACAACCAGTCCTCATCTCCCCGCGAATACTTCTGAGGCTGCCTCGGGCGCATAAACAGCAAATGTTTCTGTGCATCTGAGCTGCGAACTGGTTGCAGAACTGAGGAGGGTTGAGTTCCCCAGCAATTATTCCCAGCTGAGCTTGATTCAAGCTCCTGGGGCCTACAATACACAGGGAACAGGACTGTGGAAAATGCAAATACATTTAATGAACAAAAATTATAATGGCCTTGTTGAGTGGAAGCACACTGTGCCATTCAGAAGCATCTGTCTGAGCTGCTTGTCTTTTCCCCTTATCACGTTCGCCCTCCTTCCCGTTAGGGCCTAACAGTTACGCGATTCAATCATTCCAGACTTACCAAAGCAACTCATTTCGGGGCTGTTCTGCCACATCTTAGCCTTTGGCAGATGTGCACTGAAATATTTCAGATTTCCATTTCATTCCTTCGCCAGTCAATAGTGTCGGTTCTTTGGGCTGTTCACAAAAACTACAGTCCCAAAATACAGCATAATTAACAACGTATTAGAAACGTGTTCACATGAAAAACTAAAAATCAAGGCTCAGGGCATAGTTCAGCTCCTGTGTTATCGAACCTCAATGCACATACGTCTCCAACTTATGGCTATGCAAATCTAATTTGTGATTATTATTATATATAAATTATATATAAAATATGCATGAGGCACAGCAATTTTCACCGCCCTGCATGTCAGGCCCTGGATTTAATCTAGATGGCTGGTCTTGGCCATCTAGATGAAATGCTGTGGACGGGGAGGGAAGCAAGCTTGGACACTGTTTGGATGCAGGCAAGCCATCGTCTCCTCCCGTCTTCACTCTACCCCTTCAGCAGGCACCTTTAGCCCTCCCCAAGGTTGTTTTCTGATCTCAGAGATGCAGTTGGCACAGCTCTGAGGGGACAAGGTAGAGCAAGAGCCCCACACCTGGAGTCACAGCTCCATGGTCAGAGAACTTCAGAGGACCTTGGAGCTGAAATGCTGAATAATCCTATGGCCCACCAGACAATGTTGGGAGGCCATAGGATTGCACTCTTAAATGGCTAAAAAAGCTGTTCAGATGTTGCTGGGACCTGGTGAAATAAGTAGCATCAAAAGTCCTACCACAGACTATCCAATACCAGGGAGTAAAGTCTTGAACTGGGGCCAAGAAGAGGACAATTTCAGTACTACAAGCACCTTAGTGGGGCGAGCATTCCATAGTTAGGGTGATCTCTGAAAAGACCTTTCCTTTGTGCCCACCTTCACTTGCTTGGTCAATCTAACTCAATATAGTTTAGATTAACTGGCAGGAGCTCTACGTGATTTTGGGTGAGGTCCTTCCCAGCTCTGCCTGGGGATCCAGGCAACTGAAGCTGAGTCTTTCAGCGTGCAAGCCATGCACCCTGCCAACAAGCAGAGGCCCTTCCCCACCGGCCCAGAGGAGCTTTTGGAGGCCATGTGCCCATGGAGGTGGGAGCTGAAGACAAAGAGGGCAGGGGCAAAGCATCAAAACTACCAGCATACTGTGATTTAGAGTCTGACTCCAGTTGCTAAGCGATGGAGAGACATTTCGGCCCATTTGGACAGGGCAAAAACCTGCACAGGAGCTGACAAACCCATCAAAGGATCAGTGAATTGGGGGGCAAGGGTGGGAGAAGTGGTATAGCCATCTATTGAACCTTGGAGGAGTCCATATGGCTTTGCACCCATGATCTATAAAGGTGCTTTTCACAGCTTCTGCCTGGGGTTCTTTCCCAAGGTTAGCTGGAAATGCTGGTTCATTTTGCAAGAAAAGCAGGAGCCCCGTGGAGGAGCTACGGCTGCTTTCTAAAGGCCCACAGAATGAATGCCCAAATGTTCCCTAGCAAATGGGAACAGCAAGAAATTTACTGTAAAATGTGCCAAGTCAGTAAGCAAATCCAAGAGACTGTCTTTGCAGTATGAATACTACAAATGCCTTGTTGTGATCTCTCCTCTTCCAGGTTGGGCTGTGGTTCCAGCATGATGCGTGGCCAGGCGTGAATGCCTTTGGCCCTGCTTCCAGCTGCATGAGATCTGGTCCCCTGGCAGCAGCCATGTCGAAGGAAGAAATGGGCTGCAAGCTGGCCCCAGTCTACAAGCACAAGGAGCGCAAACCCAAGAAGCCCCACTACATCCCCAGGCCATGGGGGAAGCCCTACAACTACAAGTGCTTCCAGTGCCCCTTCACCTGCATGGAGAAATCCCATCTTTATAACCACATGAAGTACAGCCTGTGCAAGAACTCCCTGTCTCTGCTCATTGAGTCCGACTGGCCCTATAAGAAAGGGAATCTGCTCCATCCGGAGCTCCGGCTCCTGCAGGCCACAGAGAGCTCCCAGGCTCAGGGGAGGCAGGAAGAGCCTGAGAGCTGTGACCCAGTGGCTGTGGCAGCTGGGACCACTGACCCCAAGCATGTCCTGGACGGGGAAAGTAGCATGGACAAGCCCCCAGGGACAGAAGACTTAGTCTCAGAAAGGGTGGGTGATGAGACAAACCAGTTCCCCGAGGAAGAGGAGGAGGAGGAGGAGGAACTGTCCAGGTTGCTACTGCAGGAGGATGACTCTGGGGAGAAGAAAGAGAAGGCCAAAGAAGCCACTTCTGCGGGGGAGTCAACAGAGCCCAGCGTGAATGCCCTGCTTTTCCAGTTTAAAAACAAGAGGGACAAGCTAGGTAAAGACCCTGCGGGGCCCGACTTCGTCATCACTGATGTGTTCTCCTTGAAAAAGCACATTGTGAAGGGAAAGGAACCCAACTCCCTGGAGCTGGAAGCCAAGCCAAAGCATTGCAAGGTGCCCAAAAGGTTTTCCGGGGGCGGCAGTGGGGTTCTCATGGAACAGTGGAAGCTCGTTGCCAACGGGCAGAGGAGGAGTGCCAGTGAAGTGACCCCACCATGTCTCGAAGGCAACGTCATTCCTTGTTACCCCCCTCCTGCATATGGGGAATTCCACGAACCCCAGAGCCTCAACCTCTCTCTGCTGGGGATCAACTACCCCCTGAACCCCAACCTCTTCTCTTATCTCAGTCCTTCGGTGGCCAACAACACTGTACCGCACTCCCACCTCGCCCAGCTTCCATTCCTGGCCTCCACGGCTCAGCTGATGCACCCTCACTCTGCTCATTTCCAGCCCCTGCAGAACCCTGAGAGGTCTACTTTCCTCCCACGCTTCTACTACCCGTTGCTCTTTGAGCACTCTTTCAGCTCCACGGAAAGCAAGATGGCAACCGTTAAGCCCGAGGCTCAGCAGCCACCAGTAGCTGCCATGCCGGCTCCACCCCAGGACAAAACGCCCTTGGAAGCACCCAAGGCAGGTCTGCTGAAGGTCCCCGTACTGAAGACGGGGCTACCTTGGATGAAGGGTTTCCGGGAAGAGGTGCCTCCTGAGCAGAGCCCTAAAACTCTGCTGCTTCCAGAGGAAGAAGAGAAATGGCTGGCCCACGAAAAGGAAAGCAACCCATTGCTGGGTGTTAACAGCTTATGCATAAAGCCAGCACCTGATGCCTACGGGAGCATGGTGGGCATGAAAGATGGGGCCACCCTTCTCCCCAGCAGCACCAGAAGGGCAGAACTACCACTGGCCCCTTGCTTGGAGAATGGCAGGACCACCATCAACAGCTTGAAGAGGAAGTTTGCAGGGAACAACTTGGATTTTGTGGGCTCTGACATACTGACACCTGGGAAAATGACATTCCAAGCCAGGTATGACATGCCCTGTGGCCTCCATCCCTAATAAACGCTTCATGAAATGGCCCCTGTGGCAGGAGTGGCAGATCTGTCAGATTCCAACTTCCATCAGCCCCTTCTAGCATGGCAAAGGGTCAAGGACAGTGGGGGTTGTAGTCCAGCACCATCTGGCTGGCCCCAGGTTCACTGCCCCCTGCTCTATGGCTTTTTAAAATGACTTTTCTTTAATAATGTTGCTATAAACAGTGAAGTCACCCAAGGATCTATCCTGGAACCAGTGCTTCTAAACATGGTCTTCAGTGATATGGCGTAAGCAGTAGCCCCAGCTTGCTGGTGACACCCAATTATTTAGGGTGCTTAGAACAAAAACAAACAGTGAAGAGCTCCAAAATATGTCTCCAAATGGGGAAAATTGGCACTAAAATATCAAAGATCGTTCAGTCTGTGCAAGTAGAAAGTGATTAATGTTGGAGCAAAGAACACGGTTTTCATGTATATGCTGATGGGTTTTCAGCTGATAGCAACTGACAGGGAAAGGGATCTTGGGAATGTGATAACTAGTCTCACTCTGGCTTGGCATTTTCCTGAGAAGGGCAAACACCATACTGGGTATCAGTAGGAAAGGCGCTGAAAATAAAACTGCCAATATCATTGTACAAGTCTGCGGTGTAATCACATTGTAAATGCTGTGGATATTTCTGCTCCCTGCACTTCAGACAAATTATTGCACGCAACTGATGGTGGGGCTGAATTAGCTTCCCTGTGAAGAAAGATGGGGTGCAATTATGCCTGATGTGGAGAAAGGAGAGAGGCAGAATGATTTTCCCCCATAACGCTGGAAGATGAACTCATCCTATGAAACTGATTGGTGGAGACCTGGGACAGGTGAAAGGAAGGTGCATAGGTTAGCTGTGGAATTTGCTATCATGAGACCAAGTTGGATGATTTAAAATGGGGATTGGACAATTTCATGGAAGAGAAGGCTACCAATGGATGCTTGGTATGTCTACTGTGCTTTTCTAGATGATGTCGTAGTTTCACAGTTGTTTGTAGATGCTTTAGACAGTGTCACGACCCTCTAATTATGCTTACATTTTTAAAGCAGGGGTGGAGTAGGGGAAATTCCAGTTATTTTTGGCTTTGTGAAACCAGGAATGAGCCTCCTCCAGCCTTATTCGGCTGTAGCCCCAAACCACCTAGAGCTTATGTAGTAGAAAGTACAGGAAGGTAAGTATATTGGGTCAAGCTTCTGGTCCATCTAACTCAGCATTGTCTATGGGCCATCCAGGTGTCCCTACACCATGGATGGAACAGTTCAGACAAGAACCAAATAATACCCCCTGAAACCAATTGTGTGAATTAACTCTTGCACATTTTGCTCTGCTTTATTAATATTTCTCGTCATTTGTCTCTGCTTTCTGCCTTTCCACCAGTAGCAATTTGCGATCTGGTCCCACCCAGCCCTCAAAGCCCCTGGACCATTGGCACATGGAGCTTCACACCTGCCCATTGGAAGAGCAAGAGAAAACAGGCAGCTTGGACATTCTATCCCCTGGAATATCAGCTGCAGATCACCATCGTTTTGTAAAGCCAAGCAAAGAGCAACCTATAACCATTGGCCCAAGAGACCCAGAGGTGACGACAGTGCTCATTGGAGACTTGTCCAAAACTCTGGAGGAGTATCAGGAAGTGGAGAAGAAGCTCTCAGACCTGGCCAAAGAGGACGCCACAGCACAGAAGCAGTTAAGGGACCAGCTGGTCAAAATCCGGCAGGAACTCTTCCATATCCACCAAGCCCTTGAGAAAGCCACCAAGCCCAATGAGGGTCCTTTGGATCTCTCAGTGAAAAGGTCCTCAAAATGTCTGGAGAATGGCCCCCAAGATACAAAAGAGCCCAAGGCTCCTGCCAAGTGTGAGAAAGTCCAAGGCAAAGATCCAGGTTCCATCCATCGATGTTTGGCGGGAGCGGTGGCAGGTGAAACCATCAAGCAGGGTGAGGTGTCAGATTGTCTCCTCAAGACTGACAGCAAGACCATTGACCTGTTGATCAAGATGAGCCACTCAGAGAACCTCCGAGCCTCTTCTGCTTCTGAGGCCCACCTGGGAGCTGTGATCAAAGCTGAGGTGCTGCCCCTCAATGTACCACTCGAACTTCGGAATGTGATGGATCCCTACTACAGCCGGACCACCAAATGTGAGGCCGATTCCAGTGTGCTGCTCTGCACAGATGGGAGGTCCAATGCCAACCAAGGCCCTCCACTTCCCATGACCGAAGACGTCCCACTGGGCTGCCGGGCCATCCCACGATCCTTGTCATGTGGCCTGCTGAGTGAGACTGAAGGGGTGTGTATTCACAGTCCCGTGAACACAGACCCATGACACTTTCCACTTGTCCATGTCCAGACTGACTTCTTTCCCCTGAAAACGTCTTTGTGCACTCTTTCTCCAAGCCCCATAAAAAGAAAGGTTTTCACATCAAAAGCTACCCTGCCTGTCATTGTGGCCTCTTGAGGTTTGTGCCACAGAATCCTTTTTCAGATGCTATTCATGGCACTGCACTTGAGAAGTTTCACATCTGTATGATATGTGTTCATTCAGTCCCTGCATTGCACATGGCAGAGGGCAGGGGCAGAGAACAAATGAAAGCAAAGCTTTTCCGAAACAATGGATGCATTTGTGTGCCAGAAGAAACCCATCTCCTCCCTTACCATCCAAGCGAGATACTGCTTCTGATAACGGAATCTTTTTTTAGCTTGTTTGAACAAGATGCAGGATTTCATCTCCCCCACACCCCACACATGAACACTCACACTCACACACACTCACACACACTCACACACACTCACACACACACACACACACACACACACACACACACACACACACACGGAGAGTGGGGGAGAGAGAGAATGAGAACAAGAACCCAGCTTTGGTCATATCCCAAATGAGACCAAACCATTGCAAGCATTTCAGACCAATTGTGGAATGACACAACTCCAGCCCACCTGGGCTTATAGTTGGAAAGGGACAACAGCTTTAGAAGAACCCCTCTGAGAAGTCCAATTGCTACGGTGTTTCTGCTGTTGTAAACTCTGGGTTGGATGCTGAAGGACACAGTTTGGATGCTAGACGTCTGTTGTCATTGTCGTCATCATCATCATCATCGGGATCATTGTTTTGGTACTGGAAAAGATCCTGGGCATGCTTTTGCCACCAGACTTGTTAGATCTGGACACATTTCCTGGGGCCAGTTTTAAGAGCTCTTCTCTCCTGACAGTCTCGCCATCTGAACTGTTGAACTGCAGGCTTGTGCTCTTCTGGTGGCTTTCCAGCTTTTGCACATTTTTTCACCATTCTGAAAACATGAAACGCCTCTTCCTAAGGTCCGGTGACTGGCTTAAAAGATGCTGACATCTGGTCTCACTCCCCATGAATGCAGCCCTCCAGAGCGTCTCCAAAAAGAGGAGAGCGTTCTGCAAAGAGGTGGTTGTATCTCCTGCACAAATTGGTTTAATCCATTTCCCGCTCAAGCACCATTCTGCTAACAGAACAGTCCTTGTCCTCTGTGGTTTTGGGAAGCGAGTCAGAGCTCTCAGAATTCTCAGCTCCCTCACCAAAGAAGACTTCCCAGGATTCTTTGCATGGGGGAAGCCATGACAGTGAAACCGGCATAAAACTGACATAAGCATGGAGGATAAATATGGGCAGGGGTCCTAGGCACAATTTGCAGGTCCTTCCATCTTCTCAAAGAGAGATGCTCAGAATTCCAGCTACTTTTCACATGGTCCTATGAGATCACAAAGGCTACTAACTCCAGCAGGACAGGTGTGGGTGTGTGGGAGGGAGGGAGGCATATATTGCCCTAAAGAGTTAGAGGAAGCTGGAGCAATTGACCCAGCTCTCTCCAAACTGAGTATCAGCATGGTACCTCCCACAGAAGGGTTTCTGCACACCTCTAACGTATTCTACTCAGACAGCCAAATATGAATTAACCCTAATGTGTAAATGCATGAGAAGACCAATCCAGAAGCTATTTGGCATTGCTGTTTTTGTTCCTTGCTTTATTATAGCCATGCAGGATAGGATGACAGCGCTGCTCTGTTGCTGGCAAAGTCTACTGGGGAATGGTTGTGGCTGTGGCTGGTGTCTCCAAGGTCACCAGGCTGCTGTATCCACTCGGGGTTTCACCTTGAATTTTAAAGGCATGGGACAAGTAAACTGCACCAAAGACTGAACCCAAGGTCGGGATGGGGGCTAACACACAAAAGCAACTTATCTGAAACCAAATTTTTGGCACCATCAGAAACTGATTTCAAAGGAAGCAAGCTTTCTTTCCATCTTCCCTCCTTCACCAGTGAACTCATCTCTTTCTGTCTCATTATCTCCCTGAAGCAATTCTCACTTGCTTAGCTGCTGAGTGCCCAAAGTGCTCAAGGACAGGAGGGGCAAAGCTTTAAACCTGCTGCTTACTCCCTGCAAAGTATGAGTGGTGGCCGTGCCAGTTGGGCATGATCCTGGCAGCAAAGCAAGGCTGGCAGGCTGTGAATGCGGATGACCATATGCACGCCGTGGGCACTGCACCTTCAACACCTTGGAGAGACCAGAGCTCAATAGTGTTTCGCATCCTGAGTGCAGTTTCTCATGTGCAGTCCCTGCATCTCCAGGAAGAGTCCAGAAAGATTCCCCCATGAAACCCTGCAGAGCTGCCACTGGTTACCATTGCTAGTCCTTCCCTAGATAGGCTTAGCAGAAGGTGGCTTCCTCCGTCCCAGAGTGTCACAGGAGTAGCCATAATCCACTGGTGGCACACTTTCTTTGCATGCAGAAACTCCTGGCTGAAGGTCCAACTTCAGTCCTGACATCTCCATTCAGGGCTGGGAACGACCCCTGCCTGACACCTTGCAGACCTACCACGAGACCTTCCATGGTGCCAAGCTAGGTGGCCCAAGGGCATGACTGAGTATAGGAGGCATCCAATGTTCTTGGCTGCAGAGCAGAAATGTTGGTGCCAGTGTCAGTACTGCCCTGAGTACCAGTGATGGGGAATCACTGATTCTGTCCCTGCTTGGGGGCTTCCCAGAGGCATTTGGCTAGCCCCGTGGGAAGCCAGATGCTGGATTAGAAGGACTGATTTTAAATTGGGAGACTGATGCAGAATGGGCCTTTCTGTTGTTCTTGTTATGCACAATAGCTAAATATAGCCCCCCAGTTTAGAGGCAGTGGACCCCAGAATTCCAACAGATGGATGTCCAATCACATCCAACAGAATTCTTCTTAAATTCTTCTCTAGAACCAGCTGTTGATTGTCTCTAGCCATGGCTTTATCCAGAGGTAGTTTAATGTATGCTAGCATTTATCATGTAGATCAGGGTGGACAGGAGAGGACTTCAGATGCGTAGCACCTGCCTCCCACCATATCCAACTATTGGCCACGGAAGCAGATGCTTCGGGGAGCTGAAGTTCAAATCATTTGGAGAGATCAACGCCCTTCCCACCCTTGATACAGATGATTCAAAAGAAGCACAGGACTTTACTGGTGATGCTAATGCAGGATTAAATTGCCTTCTGTAGTTTGAAAAGGGGCCAACACATACAAGTTGGGATCGGAACACAAGCATTCCTAGTTTGCAACAACACTGTCTATTCTATCCACACTTAGTTTTCCAGCAACTCATCATATGATCAACCACTCATGTGCAAAACAGGAAGGAAGGAAGGAAGGAAGGAAGGAAGGAAGGAAGGAAGGATCTGCCAGTGTTCACTATCCTAGAAGTGCAGTGGTCACGCAAACACTGCCACGGGGGCAACATTTCCACTGCACTTGTGTCAACTGATGACAATCACTCAAAAGCGACTGATATGTGCTAAAGTTATTTATTTATAATGTGGAATGGTGCTTTGGGGAAGGAGGGATGATATTGGGATGAGAAGTATTCACATGTAATTTATTGTCCACAATTCTAAGAACGAAAAAAATATAAAATTAAAAACAACTGGAAATGAATGCCTGGATCTTTTTTCTAGCATTATTACAGCAGAAGTCCCTGCAATATTGCAGAATGTATTTATTTTAGTTATTAGCCTGTCTATGACAAGTATTATGCCCCTTTCCCAAGCCCCATTTCCTTTGGCCAAAAGAACAGTGGAGATCTTGGATGCTTTGAGAAGCCAATCCAAGCCATTGGTTAACATCTATTTACCAATGTAGAAAACAAGCTAGGGATGTACATTTTTGTTAAATCCATGCTGTCTTTGTTTCACTGATTGTGAAGTGTCTTTTATTCCATGTGCTCATCGATGGAATGTGATTTATTTTAGGAATGTACAAAAATGTCATGCCATTTGTGCAAGTGTGCAACAGCACCAAAGTGCATTAACACAAAAGAGAACTGTACAAATTACCCCTCACCCCAAATTAACAAAACAGTCCCTAAATCTACACAATTTGGAAAAGGCCAGTCCCTGGAGGAATCTGCAGGCTGGAGAGAAATTTAATCTCATTTGAATCAATTGCAGATTTCTTCTGCATCCCTGAGCTGAACAGGTAGGATGGAGAGATGTAATAGAAAGTATACAGGCAGTGCAGGTTTTGAGTAATTGGAACATCCCTGAAACCAAGGCTGGAGCAGCAATATCTAACCATTTTTCTCCAAATAATCTGATGAGCCCAGTGAGATGGAATAAGTGTTTTGACTCCCCATCCAGCCATGCCAGCCTTCCCCAGCCTGGTACCCTCCAGATGTTTGGGACTACAACATTCAAGCTGGGTCTGATGGGAGCTGAAGTCATTTCTTTTCACTGATTACACTTCTATACCTCTTAATAGCCAAAGCTCCCTGGTCAGTTTACAGAAAATATAATATTTACATAAAATATAGTATCGCCTGCCAGTCACCTGCTAAGTGATCATTAAAGCAAAGAAGCCACATTTGGAATGAGAATGTCTACATGCCAAGGATGAGCTCTACCACTGAAGTACGAGTATGACTCCTTTTGTCATACAGTAGCCTCCAAAAATGGAGCAATGAGATGAAAATGTTTAGTTGTCATGCTGAGCCATAATTAGCATAACCCATATTTTGCAAACGCTCTCCATATTTCTTGATTTTAGTAATACGTTTCTGAATTTTTCAATATAATGTCTGACCTTAGTCAATGAAATTCCAACTAACCATGAATTCAGTGACTGTTGATAAGCAACTCCAACTCCTGAGCATTCCTTTCTTTGGGTGCTCCAGCTTTAAACTGGACCTAGACTAGGCAGGCCTCCCAAAGGAGTAGATGCCTGGCCACCTTCCTAACAGCAAAGGGACGGCCCCAAAGATTTAGAATGACAAACACCTACAGTCTTTCCTTTCCAAGAGCTTCTGGAATCTCTAATTCTGCCTCACCTTTTCTTCCCCCTTTTCAGCTTGCTCTTCAGTCCCTTCCTCACTCTTCACTTCCCAGTGCTGAAACTCCTTTTTCACAGACGTTTGATGCAATCCAGTGTCAATGTTTGTGTCCTCTGTGAAGCTGTCTGCCCTGTTCTCCTGTCCCAATTTTGACTCTGCCTTGCCTTCTGTTCTGTTCATTGTCTACTCCAACATAACCTTCCATAACCTTGAATCTTCCAGATTTGCAAGGGTACAACTCCTAACACCCAGAGCCAGCCTGAATTGTAGTTCAGCAGTTCCTAAAGGGCACCTGGATGAGGAAGGGTGATATACCCTAAGCTGGTGAGGGCGATTGCTTCTTTTCACAGAATCACCGCCTTTTTCAAGTGCCTCTAAGGACCTGGATTCACTCCAAGTCCAGCTAGCAACAGCAGCTGACTGATCCACCAGTGATTTTTCTCCAGATTACAGGCAGTTTATATCAAGATAGCATGCAATCTGCTGAGAGATCTGCCTTGTATATTAAATAAGGTCCAACGTGATGGAATTATCCTTTTATCTCATGCTTTTTTTAGTGACAATAGTGGTGGTGGTGAGAACACAGATAAGTGGGCTGCATGCAGTCCACAGTGCCTTGCCATTCTGGTATTGGCCAGTAGAACTAGATTGGACTAATGTGAAACTACTCTGACTGGCAGCATCTCTCCAGGCCACTCCCCTCATTCTGCACCTTTTTGCTGGGGAGGAAAAAAATCAAACCTGGGACTTTCCAAATGCAGGAGACACTTTCCCACTTGTAATGAAACTGCCTTAAGAGCAGGCCACCCACTGGTCTATGCAGATGACGACGACAATAATGACATTGCATTTATATCCCCCCTGCCTCCATTAAGGTGGCTTGCACACTCCCATTTTAACTGAGCAGCAGCAACCCTGTGAGCTGGGCTGGGCTGAGAGACACCCAGTGAGCTTCATGGCCGAGTGCAGACTAGAATCCAGACCTCCTGGGTTTCCAGTCCAACATTCTAACTACCACACCACACTGGCTCATACCATGAATAGCAAAGCACAATGAACAGCAATTCTGTGCAGAGCCTTGCCTATTAGAGATCTCACCCCAGGTGGCCAGGTGGCCTATTTTACAAAGGAGAGTCCTCTGTTTGAAGGTGTCTCAATCTGAGGAGCTACGCAGACCAAGTTAGCTTTAAACCTCAATAACCAGCAGAAAAGGGAGTCCGGGAGGCATTCATAGTGAATGCCTGGACAGAAGACTGCGCTGCAACAGGTTCATCTCGAAATAAATAAATGCATTCTCTTGCAGCTATTTTTAGAGCTCGGCCTTATTTTAGCAGGGTGGTATAGGGCCTAGAGTGTGCCACGGTCTGCAGGGACTTCGTCCACACCCTGTTATGAAGGTCATCTGCACTCAGCTCTACCTTCACCGGTCGCGACGAGGGCAAAGCAGAGAGGGGGCGGGCTGTGTAAGGCCCTCTGGGCCCTCGGGGGAAAGCAGGTGGAAACAACCGTGGCAAGCCAGCAAGCAAGCACCGGAAAGGGACGGGCGGGAAAGGGAAGCACCCGCAGAGGGAACGGGGGCGGGCACCCCTGTTCTGCTCCGGCAGCTCCTGCAGGCGCAGCTCCCGCGGGGGCCACTCGGCGAGCCGATCTGGAGCAGCGAGGCGCGGCAGGCCGGCCTGCTCTCCCGCCCGGCCGCGCAAGGGCAGGCGGAGGCGCCCGGGGAGCCGGAGAGGGGCCCTGGGCCGGCCGCGGCGGCGGGCGGCTCGCCGGTTCAAAAGGCGGGAGCGTTTACCTTTGTGTTTAGATAATTGGCCGGCAATTGACCGCCTCGCGGCCCTTATCCCAGTCCCCATCGCGCCCGGGGGGCGCCCGGCTCGCTCCAGCGCCAGCCACATTACACGGTGATTTGGTCAACCCGGAGGCAGCTCGGCAGAGGCCATTACTCCTCCGTCACGCTCCGGCCGGGCTGATAGGCATCGGGGTTGCGCTCAGGTGACGGCCGGAGGGAGGCCGCCCGTCCCCGCGCCTGCGCCCCTTTGCGGGGCACCCGGGCCAGGCCTATGTGCGCAGCACAACTTCCCCAGTCTGGCAACCTCACTGCGCCCTGTATTGGACTACAACCCCCTTTATGCCCAGACTACACCGATCCCGTGCAGGGCCCTGCTTTCGCGGCTGCAGCATGAGTCCAAACAGCAGAAGAAGCAAGGGGAGAAGCCCAGGGTCTCAAACAGGGGCATGGAACTCCAGAAAGTGCGTGGGAATGTGTGTGTGTGTGAGTGTGTTGCACTGGCATCCCTTTTAAGAAGCTCAGGTGGCATATAAAGTTTCCCACGTGCCCCATTTGATCCTCAAGCCACAGTGTAAGGCAGATCTAACGTTAGCGATATTGACTTGGATCTGGATGTGTCATCACCACACCGAATTTCGTCCTTATCGCTTCTGCTTTTGTTTTTTGCAGAAACCGTAAAACACTTTGTAAGACAAGCATGAAAAGGAAAAAAAAAAGTAAGAGGAAGGCAGTCATTAGAGCCCCATTCCCCGCAGGAACAGGTTCACCCACCATAAGGAGCAACTGAACCAGCAATTTATCAATTCTGTTGTTGTACCCAGCCAGAAGAAATTGGGCAGAACTGACAGCAGGAAGCCTCTTACTTAACATGGGAAGGAACTTGACAGAAAGCATAAAAAGATCTTAGCGATGGGGAAAGGCATAACTGTATGACACCACACTCTAAGAAATGATAATTCCACTTTACACTGGACCTCCCCTCATCTGATTCTAGACACCAAACCTGAAGGTGGATTTGGATAAGATGGCATTCATTTAGAGAATGGCAACCAAGATAATTGGTAGCAGAAACCATGTGTTACGGGGAAATAAGGAAGGAACTGGGTGTGCTTAGCTTTGAAAAGAGAGGTGGAGGAGAGATAAAATAGCACTTGTCTAAAGAGTTCTCACACAGAAGAAGACCCTAATCCGTTCTTGGCCATCCAAGATTGTAGGACATAGAAATGAAATTTCAGCTGAGGAACATCTTCATGTCAGAGCAGTTGGGTAATGGGACACGCTACCAAAAACGTTGGCAGACTCTCCATCATACATCATTGGAAGTCCTGAACTGACAACTGGACGGCCATCTGCAAGGAATTTTTCAAAGCAGATTCCTGCACTAAGCAAACATGTTGGATCAGATGGGCCGAATGGCTACTTCCAGAGCTATGATTTTTATTTATATATTTAGTATTTAATTTCTATAGTGCCCTACAGACAAAACTCTCTGAACTGATTGTTTTATTTATGCTACATGCAACCTTCCTATTTATTCTGCTTCTATTTAATTATGGAAACATGTCAAGATCTGGGCTGCTCTGGGGCTCCAAATGGTGATCAGAACCAAGACACCCACCTCAGTGTTTGCAGGATGAGGCCCAGGCCCTGCTGGAGCACTCAGCCTCCTGATGAGCGGCAGCTGGAAGTCCTGTGGGGAGAGCTACATAACAGCTAGCTCTGCCCTCCAGAACCGGCCTCAGCAGGACAGGTCTGCTTGTACTTTGCCTAACCTAGAGCCTGCCGCCTTGTCTCACATCAGCAACATAGGTCTGTGGGGTGGGCAGGTGGGTCCAATCCTGCACCTTGACTGACCCTCGTAGCCTTAGCAACACAGGTCTTCCGTTTGCTGCACCTCCTGCACCTTGCCTGGCCCTTGGTGTGTATCCTGGTGTGTTGTGTTCCTCAGCAATGCAGGTTTCCTTGCTTCCTGCAGTTCCGCTCCTGCATCCTGCCTGACCCCTGCTGTGTGTCCTGCCTCAAGCTCTGTACACCTCTGCCTGTCTTCCTGGTTTCTGGTGCATGGGTCATTCATGACCACGTGCTTGTTCTGCCGTCATATGAACTGCTGGTTCCTGACCTTGGCCTGTGACTATGCCCTGGACTTGTTGAACTTGGTTTTGGACTTGGGCTCTGTCTTGCTTCAAGTTCTTTTGCCCTGGTCCCGGTGCCTCTGTCTTGTCCCCTTCCAGTGGAAAGTATAACCAACCTGCTCGAGTGTGGGAGAACTGAAAAATCATTTTAAATTAGACTCTGGAAAAGCACTCCTAAATTTATTCCACAGTTTTAAATTAATCAGTTTCTTTGCTCTAATGATTGTTCTGAGAAAGCTATTACCATTCTTCAGATACCAAGAAACATTTCCCTTATCTCTAAATTAAATATATTAATGTGCAGCTAGGTTAATGCCTACCTTCTCCTTATATTCCTATTTTGCTTTGTGCTACATTCCTAATTTTAAACTATGCATTCTGGTAAAGTTGTACACATTCCTTTACGAATGCCCTCCTCTAGGCCTTATACATATAAAATTTTGGATAATGGCTTCCAATTGATTATATGGACAGAGAGATCCTCCTACTGGCCATTCCAGGAACTGCAATGAAATGCATGATAAACACAGAAATATAATAAAGAGGCAAGCACTGCAGTGTGGAATGAAGAAATTATGTAGTTGTTTGTTATTTTGGGTGTCTGAAAATTTCACCCAGTGTAAGAATTTCTCACTGGAGACCAGGTTCAAGATCATTCATTTGTTGTATTTCCATTTACTATGTAAAAATGTAATAAATTAATGAATAAATTAATGCAGGGCCCAAACGTCAGTAGGAAGCAGGGGTAAAGTACAAAAAGTATAAGCATATGGCCACTTAAAACTGAGCAATAATGAAGTATAGCCAAATTAGGGAGCGGGATGGGTGATCCACACAGGGAATCTACCAAGTGACCAGGGGCTGCGGGCCAGGCAAGTGGCAGGACCTTCTCTAGAACCCCGAGGGCCAGATGCAGCCCCCAAGCAGGAGGTTGCCCACCCCTGCTTTGGGCTCCCAGCAAACTGGCAGGAGGCTTCCTCACACAGCTCTGGGGGTGCCCCAGTGAGGGCGAGGGGAGCGTGAGCCCTGCTGTGGCCCATCCGTATCGGAGGTGCCGCCAGAGGCTTGGCGCTGGCTCCAAACAGACCTTGACAGGGCCTTCAGCCCCAAAAGGTGAATGGATGCCAGAGGCCTCCTTGGTCTGTTTGTTTATCTTCGAGATTAAAGCCACAACAGCGCAACCAAAGGTCAAAGTCCGTTGCCGTGGGAGATGCTTTTTTGAAAAAATAGCAGCAGCAGCAACCACCAGAAAGCTTCCCACTGTCCGGCTGAGACAGGTCCCATGTCCTTGTCAGGTTGAGTCACTGAATTCATTTGCCACTGCTGGAGAAACAACTCCAGAAGAACAGTCCTCTGTCCCCCTGCAGTAATTCAGGACGCTGCTCTGAGCGGCGAAAAGGCTTGTGGTTCCTATTCTTTGCCATGCAAGGTGGACTGACTTGTGTGATACAGACGAGGTGCCCTTTAACCATCTTGTATTTGCAGTAATAATAATGCTTAATGGGCATGTGCCTTCTCGCCTGTGAGGAATCACTTATGGGAGGGGAGGACGCGTTCTAATCTGACTAAAAATCTTACGAAGTTGTGGGTAGAGCATTGGACTGGGTAGGCTTGGCTTTGAAGCTTTGCCAAGTCACAGGGTTTACCCGCATGTCCTGGGCCAGTTCCCAGCTCTTGGCCTGACCGACCGCACCAGGATGTGTGACAGTGATGAAGGCAGAGGAGGGACCCTGGCATGGCACCTTTGGGCCACGCCAGAAAACAGTGGGGAAAGCAAATGATCATTATCTTTCAGTGTAAGGGACAATTTGTTGATCGAAAGTGTGGATTTGTCCGTGACTGATTTAAACAATTTAGGGCACCTTTGAGTATTTGCTTTTCCCACCTGCCTGCAAAAAGGATGAAAGGAAAGGGGCTGAACCTTCTTTGTCCTGAGCCCCAAATTCCATTTCGGTGAAGCATTCAGGAGTTGCATTCCAGTAGTGAGTGGAGTCAAAGTTATCAGACAAAACCAAAGTACCAAAAATACTAGCATATTTTAGTTTCAAGCTGTTATGGCCAGGAAGAGGTCTTGGAATGGTGGGGAAAGTGGCATAAAAGCTGGGAAAGGACCAACAACTGGGAGAAGGGGTGGGATCAGGGAAAGGGTGCGTAGCCATTTGGGAAACTGGAGAGCCAACTTGGGACATGAGTTGGGTTAGATTTGGTCTGAGATGCTGCACCTGCTGACATGAGGACACAATGTGCTTGAGCATGGGCAGAGTGATTTTCCTATTGTGAACATAACCATCTTCTGTTTTGCATTTGACATCACTGTAAAAAATATGTATTTTTATAATCAGACTATTTTATTAGATTTGAATTCAGTTTTAATTAGGATTATTTGGGGCATGATCCTTTGTGGCTTCCTATAACCTTCTGAATTTGGAAGATTATGGGTATCCAGTCAAGCAGGGGAGGAGCAACTCGTCCACATCCCTTGCTCTCTAGCACCTCCTCTCTGTTTCCTCCTCCTCCTCCCAAAGGTCCGAGGCACTTGCTTGAATTTGGCAGAAGCCAGCCATGCCTCGTTCCTCCCACACACCCAAAAGGGTGGCTAAATTAGTCTGTAGCAGCACAATGAACAAAAGAGCTGTAGCTTTTTATACCATGAGATTTGTGATCAAGAGATTCTCTTTAAAGACACATGTGCCCACAATGAAAGTAGTGGATAAAGTGTTAGATTGGGGACCTGGGATATCTGGGTTCTACTGCCCATTCAGCCATGAAGCTGACTGGGTGTCAGTGTCCAGGGTGAGGGCAGCTGACTAACAGGGATCCTAGACAGACGGCGTTGCAGACCAGGAAGGGCTTCAACAATAAGAGGAGAGCATTATTGCCGAGGCAGCTTCGGAGGGAAGAGCTGGTTCTTGCATGGCTCTTCCCCAGGGCTCCCCAGGTGGAACTCATGAGCGCCCTGGCAGCTGCAGTGGGCCGAGGTGAGAATCCTGCTCCGCCGGCCCTTGGCCAGCAGAGGGAGCCCTGAAGCTGCCTTGGGTCTTGACACTGGGTGACTTTGGACCAGTCACTCTCAGCCCAACCTACCTCACAGGGTTGTTGTGGGGATAAATGAGAGTAACTAACACTTGAAAGCTGCCTTGGGTTCCTTGCAAAATGAGGAAAGTTATTATATTAATACCTCACCTATCTGAACAAAATAGGATTCATATTTCAAAACACAAAAAGGGAAGTTCAGCATTCTTTTTAACCCCTGCATGAAATGTCACTTTTCCCGACACCTTGAATGAAATATTGTTGTGAATGATCAACTGGCCTGTACATACTGGTTTACTGATATTATTACACTGTATTTATATACTGCCTTTTTCCCCAAGAAAGCTTGCAGTTCCCCTTCACTCCATTTTTGTTCTCACAACAACCACCTTGTGAGGGATGTTAGAATGTGTAAATAGTATCTGAAATATGTTTCATTCTACAGATTTGTCAACATGAGCAGTGCAAAGACAACAGGAAAGCAAGAAGGCTATAAATGTTGGCAATTAAACTCTAAATTTCAATTGAATGAAGTGGTCATGATTGCAAAATATTCCTCTTTTCTTTCTCATCTGTGCGGTCAGACCCAACCCTAGCACACATTTGCCAAGAACAAACGTTCTTTCCCTCCACTTCCTCAAGGAAGAAATCAATCCTCTTGTACTCCATATAGTATCATACACACTGAAGGCACAATATATGTACAAACCACGGTGTGCTCTTTCAAGAGGCTCTTTAGTTCCTCTTCACTTTCTGCCATTAGAGTGGTATCATCTGCATATCTGAGGTTATTTCTCCCAGCAATCTTAATTCCAATTGGTGATTCATCTAGCCCCACCTTTCTCATGATGTGCTCTGCATATAAGTTAAATAGGCAGGGCGACAGTATACAGCCTTGCCGAACTCCTTTCTCAATTTTGAACCAATCAGTGGTTCCATGTCCAATTCTCACTGTTGCTTCTTGACCTTCATATAGGCTTCTCAAGAGACAAACAAGATGGTCTGGTACTCCCATCTCTTAAAGAACTTGCCACAATTTGTTGTGATCCATACAATCAAAGGCTTTAGCATAGTCAATGAAGCAGATGTTTTTCTGGAACTCCCTAGTTTTCTCCATGATCCAGTGTATGTTGGCAATTTGATCACTAGTTCCTCTCCCTCTTCGAAATCCTGCCTGTACTTCTGGTAGTTCTCGGTCCACATACTGCTGGAGCCTAGCTTGTAGGATTTTGAGCATCACTTTGCTAGCGTGTGAAATGAGTGCAATGGTGCGGTAGTTTGAACATTCTTTGGCATTGCCCTTCTTTGGGATCGGAATGTAAACTGACCTTTTCCAATCCTAATTTGAATCCTAAACGAACCTAATTTGGCTTATCCCCACCCTGCCTGGAAGACGTGGATCTGAGGCCAACTGGACCAAATGTCCAGGGAAACGGTGGGAATCTGGATCTCCCGGACCGATGGTGTGACTTGGAAAACATCCAGCCACCTGCTGCCCTGGTGAAACGGCTTTCATGAAATGCAGGTGGCTGGACACGCCGCGTCCCATGTAACTCGGAGATTCCTTTCTTTTGTCAGAACTGTGGCATGATCCTTGCTCAAGAAACCTGCTCTGACGCAGAATTAGTTTTAGATAATTTCAACTCTTATACTGTCAGTGTAGGACCGGGTGGGGACCGGGGAGCCTGAAAGGAGGGCTGGGCATTTTTATGTCAGCCTCTCTGGACGTGCAGCCCACAGCGAAGGCCCCCGTGAATCAGCCAGCAGTGGAAGGGGGAGCAGAATTTAGGGATTATAAACATGCATCTGCCCCCGTCCTGCAGAAAAGCACAATCAGGGCAGAACTGGATGTTGTTGGGAAATTATGTAGGAGCCCTTCTTTCGGCACCTCCGGATGCCCTGGTCCTGTTAGGTGGTGACCTGAATGCCCACCCAGAGGGGCCCACATGATGCCCATATCAGAGGACATCAAATATACTGACAGGGAATCCGGAATTCCTTCAACAGGGAAGGATGGCTGAAGATCATTTCAGAAACGGTGCTGGGCCTGCCAGTTCTTAATGGTTTGTGGACGTGGCATCCCAGGTGAACTCACGTTGATGGCCGGAGCTCACGTTAGTTCAAGCAAGTATATTCTGGTCTGCAGAGCCGTTTTCCATGGTTGGGAACCTGCGAGTGCTTCCATGCAAAGGGAGACCACTTTCCTATTCCTACGCTTGCAGCTGGATTCTGGAAATTTTCGCCTGGAATCCAGATACCATGTGCCAGTATCAGAAAGATCAGTGTTCAGAAAGATGTGGCTGCTGAGCAAGATGGTCACCAAATTTGCCATGAAACTTAAAAGGGATCCTAACCCCAGAAAAATTGCTAGAGTAATTGTCAGGATACCTCAGAACTGTTCTAGATCCTCTATTTATGACGACCTTATACAAAAGTTCCACCCGCACCTTGTTCACTTGCGTAAGTCTGTTTCAGAAGTCCTTCCATGGCTCCAAACCATGGTTTAATCATGGCTGTGTGCTTGCAAAAAAAAGCATTACACCGGAAATATCGGCACTATTGGAGAGGACCAGATCAGGCTGAGAGTGAAGCCCTGACAGAACTACTCTTTAAAAAAAAAAGAGTATAAATTGATTCAGCGTAGTAGAAAAGATTAGACAAGAGACTTATGGGGGAAACTGATCAAAGCTGCAAAGGCGAAAAATTCAGCCCTGTTCTGGAAACGAATCAAAGGCAGAACCTCAGTATCTACATCTTCCTGCGTCCTGCCAGACAAAGGGGTCTCCTACCGCACGGATCCGCGGGAGAAGACGACTCAACCTCCCCTGGAAAAGCAATAGCAAGCGCTGGCAAACGGCCTCCTAAAACTGATCCGACTCTTCCTGAAAACCCAAACTTGAGTGCCTTCTCTCACACAGAGGCTAAGATCACAGATCAAGCAGCCAGTTTCTGCAGGCTGTGCTCAGCTAAAGGAAATCTCGTGCGATTCAGTGATAAATCTATACCTCTCACACAATTAAACAGTAGTGAATTTTAAGAAAGGTTTTATTGGCATTACTACTATCCACATCTCTGTGAGGTACACGGTTTTGTGGCCTAGGTTATTTCCATTTTTTTACTGTCCATTACAAAATATTTTGTTTTAAGGTTCATTTTAAACTGATATTGTTGCTGGAAGAGCATTGTTTAATCTGTAGTGCTGGGCAACCTATGTTCATGCTGGTGCATGAACGTCATAAATACATATGTAAAACTCAGTAACAACACGGAGGCTTCGGGGGGCCCCTGGCTGGGGGACCCCAAGGTGAGCAGGTTCCCTGGCATCCGGTTGCACCACAGCTGCATGCATATGTTTTCGTTCCTTCCTGATGTGCCCCAAAATTTCCTGAGGTTGCTGCTCATAATAGTAGCTGCAAATTGGTTGGGAGCACAGAGGTTTGTCGACTCTCTCTCTGGAAATTACAGATTTTTCCCCCGAGATTCCTCCTTCGCATTTGGGAAGGGTGCCTTCTACTCCCGCTGACCCTGCTATGCTACCTGGCAAGGCAGGTGGCCCAGCTGGAGACGGATTGTCCCAAGGAAAAGGAGGGCGGCAAGGTGGGACTGCCTGGGCCTTCACTGACGCTGGCGTGCCTCTTCCCCCAGGGGCTGATGGAGACCTGTCCCGACTCTGCTGCTCCTTGGTTTGGGGGCCAAGGAGAGCCTGGAAAGCCACCTGGGACGTGCAGGTGGGAGCCACCCAGGCAGGTCCAGCTCCCGCCAAGAGGCCTTCCATGCCCCAGGCAGCTTCCCCGGATGTCCGGCTTGGCCAGTGCGGCTTTCTTGAGGCAGAACCTCCGCGGAGGCAGCTGCTGGTTTGCAGCCTGGAGGTGCCTTCGAGGTTGCAGAACAGCAAACTGCCATCCCGAGTCTCTCCTTCCCGAGTGCGGACACAGAGGAGGATCTGGAAGCCCACCTCAGGAGGCGGCCTGCCAAGCACCCCGGGGCCTTCCGAGTCGGGTCCAGGAGTCCCTTGGGGGGGGGGGTCTGCCTCTGGGCCCCCTTCCCACTCTGGAGAGGCTCCTGTGTAGCTGGGATGGCTTTGTCAGTGCGCATCCCCCCAGCAGGCCACAGGGGAGTCCCAGGCTGAAGAGGACAGTGGAGAGACAGCTGGAAGAGGCAGGGGCAGCAGGGGAAGGGGGAGAGCGGAGAGAGGCCGCGGCTGAGAGCCTTGGAGAACCCGGGGAGCAGGCTCAGTCACCGGATGCCACACCCCAGAAGGCATCTCCTGCACAAGCCCCGGTTGAGGCCGGGGACTCCCTCTGGGAAGCTGAGAGCCAGCAGGCTGCAGAAGGGGAGACACTGCTGCCCCCTGCCCCTTCCGGGCCCTCACCCGCATCCCACTGTCAGATGGGGAGGGGCAGCTGCTCTTCCACACAGAGGATGCCCAGGAGGTCCCAGCCCCTAGAGGGTCAGGGGCCGCCTCTCGGGGAAGCATCAGGAGGAGCAGGTGCAGAGGTTCCCCCCAGAGACCAGTTGGAGCTGCCCCCCAACATCAGCCAAAGCAGGGAAACAACTTCCCGGCTGGACGTGGAGGAGCCATGACTCTGCCCGGTCACCAAAGCCAAGCGTCCTGCAACAGTCCAGGGGACGAGCGGCGGCTGGGAGGCCAGGAAACACGCTCCCCGGAGGAGCCTCCCGCAGAAGGGGCCTCTGCAGAGATCCGTGGGGAAGCGGCGTCTGAGCGAAGACAGCAGCAGCAGGGTCCAGGGGCGCTGTCTTCTTCCAAGGAGTCCCTGCTGAGGAGACCTCTGGGGCCCTGGGAGGCAGTCCCAAAGCAGCGGCTGGTAAGAAGCCGCGTCAGGCTGGGGCGACGCAGCCCAAGACCCCGTGTGGGTCGGGAGCAGCCTGGAGGCTGTCGCAGGTGCACAAGTTGGACGAGTGCCAGCGCAAGGGCCATTTGCCACTGTGGCCCCAGGAAGGGCCCGGATCCTCCGTGCGATCGGCTGCAGGGCACGAACGGAGGGGAGGAAGCGCCCTGGGGAGCGAGGAGGGGAAAGCGGGACGGGCGGCCTCCTCTTCCGTCATCCAAGGGCCGCGCCGAGCAGTGCAGGCCTTCCTGGCGGGGGCTCCCCTGTGTGGCCTTCTTCGGAAGGCCAGAGCGGCTTGTGGCAGCCTCAAGCTGCGCCTAAAGACAGGAGAGGGAGCCACCCAGCCATCGGCCTGCTGCCCAGCCTGCCCCAGGGGGCCCAAGGGCAACCCCCACGGCCCCTCCTGCTGCCAGGGGAGCCTTCCCGGCTCGGGTGCCAAAGGGAGGAGAGGCCTCCAGGTCCGACAAGGGTCTTCTCAGCGTGGAAGGAATGGCCGTCACTGGGTGATCTGGGAGAGGAAGCTGCATCTGCAGGAAGGGCAGGACATCTGGCAGCAGAGCCGTGGCCACAGGCGCTGCAGCAGCAGAGGAGGAGGCCTGCGAGATGGTGGCTCCACCTGAAGGATGGGCTGGGCGGCCACGCAGGGCATCCTCGGGATGGGGTGAGAGGAGGGCAGAGCGGCTGTGCCGCAAGATTCGGTAGAGGCAGTCTGGGTGAAACTTCAGGATTTTGACAGGGAAGGGACCTGACAGTGGGGGTATGTTATCGCCCTCCAGGTCAACTTGAGACCCTGGATAATCTCCTGACAGACCAGATTCTAAGGATATCTCGGGGGAGAGAGACAGTAATTATGGGGGATTTTAACCTCCCGGATATTACTTGGGAGACTCACTTGGCAGTGACAGCCAGGTCACATTGCTTCCTATGTGCATGTCCAGCCTATCCTTGAACACCCTCACCGATGGAGCCTCAAGGACCTCCCGTGGAAGCCCATTCCACACCCTCGGGGTCTTGACTGTCAGGAAGTGCTTCCTGGCATCCAAATGGACCTTGGCTCCCTGAGCTTTGCTTCGTTGGAGCGCATCCTGCCTTCCTCTGCAGGGGAGAACAGGTCTCTACCAACCTCCGTGGGACACCCCCTCACATACCTGCATGTTGCCAACAGATCCCCTCTGAGTCTCCTCCTCTCCAGGCTGAAGAGACCCAGTTCCCTCAGCCTGGCCTCATACGGCATCCCCTGCAAACTGGCCACCAACCTTGTGGCCCTTCGCTGCACCGACACCAACCTGGCTCTAGCCTTCCTGTAATGGGGGCCCAGAACTGAACACAATACAATGGTACCTTGGCTCACAAAAGCCTCAGTTCACGACCAAATCGGGTTGCAAACAAATATTCCATAAAAATTTTGCCTCCGGCCACGATCCTCGCATTGGGGGCGACTGTGATCATGGCCACCTTCCCCCACCCCCCGAGTGGGGACATGGCTGCAATCGTGTTCGGGGCGGGGGGGCGATGGCCAAGATCACACCCGTCTTTCCTGCACGAGCGCAATTGTGATCTCAGCCATCTCCTCCCCACACAACCGCGCCAATCTCCCCCCCACAAGCGCACCCGTGTTCGCGCCTGCCTCCCCCCCCCCAGCGTGCCCGTGATCATGCCCATCTACACCCACCCCCCAGCGCGCCAGAATGATGGGCAGGTGCAGGGATAACGGACGCAAGCGCAGTTGTGCAGGGGGGCAGAGATGGCCGCGGTCTTTGTTGTCAGTTTGCTTCACATTTTTCTGATTAAAAATATAGTTACAGAACGGATTAACCTTATTTACATTGAACCTTATGGGGAAATTTGACTTGGCTCACAACCAACCTGGGTCACGACCAGAGTCCTGGAACAGATTAAGTTCATGAGTCAAGGTACCACTGTATTCCAGTTGCGGGCACACCAGAGTCGCATAGAGTGGTAGTAATACCTCTCTCAATCTCGAAGCCACACTTCTGGCCATGCAACCAAGGGTGGCGCTCGCCCTCTTGGCCACCGCATCACACTGCTGACTCATGTTCAGTCTGCACTAGACCAGCACCCCGAGGTCCCTTTCACAAGTGCTGCTCTCCAGCCACTTGTCCCCTAACCTCTACTTATGGCACCCATTCCTATGCCCCAAGTGCAAGACTTGCACTTAACCACATTGAATGCCATCCTGTTGTCCCTTCCCCTATAGTCTGTCCAGATCCTTTTGGATCTGGAGTACCTGCTCCTCAATTTATTTTATTTATTTGTTTATAAAATTTGTACACCATCCATTTCTTGTGTCTCTGGGTGGCTTACAACATAAATCAAAGTCAAATAGGTAAATTGACACTTCCACTCTGTCTGCAATTAATAAAATACAAACAATAAAATCCAATACCCATTAAAACATATTAAAATACCGCTGGAATAAAAAGGTCTTAACCTGGTGCCAAAAAAAACCCGACAGCGCCAGGTGGACCTCTTTGGGGAGCGCATTCCATAGTTGGGGCGCCACTGCAGAGAAGGCCCTCCTTCGGGTACTCTGTCTCCTAACGTCTTTCACAGAGGGCTTTATAGGTAATAACCAGCACCTTGAATTGAGCCCGGACTTCGATGGAAGCCAATGGAGCTGATAGAGGACTGGGGTTATATGAGAATAACACCGAGTCCCCGACAGCATCTTGGCAGCTCTTTTTTGCACCATCTGAAGTATCTGGACTGTCTTCAAGGGCAGCCCCACATAAAGCACGTTACAGAAATCCAACTGGGAAGTAACCAACGCGTGTGTTACTGTTGCTGGGCAATTCTCCTCCATAGGGATGCAGCTGATAGAGTAGCCAGAGCTAGAGGAAAGCGCTCCTCACCACCGCTGTCACGTGGGCTTCCAAGGACAGCTCTGGGTTGAGGAGTACTCCCAACCTGTGGACCCTGTCCTTTAGAGGGAGTGCAACCCCATCCAGGGCAGGGTCCAACTCACCTACCCAGGGGTTCGAACCGCCCACCAACAGAACCGCCGTCTTATCTGGATTGAACTTCAGTTTATTGGCCCTCATCCAGCCCATTGCCTCGGCCAGGCACCGGTTCAGGACAGCCACTGCCTCACCTGGATTGGTTGAGAATGAGAGGTAGAGCTGGGTATCATCAGCGTACTGATGATTCCACAGCCCACACCTCCTGATGACCTCCCCCAGTGGTTTCATGTGGATGTTAAATGGCAAGGGGGACAAAATGGAACCCTGCGGTACTCCATGGCATAGTTGCCATGGCACAGAGCCAGAGTCCCCCAGCACCACCTTCTGGAATCGGCCGGCAAGGTAGGAGCAGAACCACTGCCAAGCAGTGCCTCCTACTCCCAATCCCGCCAGCCTATCCAGGAGGATACCAAGGTCAATGGTGTCGAAAGCTGCTGAGAGGTCCAGGAGGACCAACAGGGACGCATTCCCCGTCTCTCTCCCTGCACAGGTCATCATACAGGGCGACCAAGGCAGATTCAGTACCGTTATCGGGTCTGAAACCGGACTGAAATGGGTCTAGATAATCAGTTTCATCCAAGAGTGCCTGGAGTTGTCCCGCCACCACCTGCTCTAACACCTTGCACAGGAACGGGATGTTGGCCACTGGTCTATAATTGGCGGTCCTCTCTGGATCAGGAGATGCCTTCTTTAAGACAGGCCTGATTACCGCCTCCTTTAAAGGAGCAGGCACCCAGCCGTCCCTCAGAGAGGCGTTAATAACCTCTAGGATCCAGGAACCAATCCCAGGTCAGCAGCCAAGAAGAGCAAGGGTCAAGTAAGCAAGTGGTAGGACTTGTTTGTCCACATCATCGGGCTGCATTAAGTGAAATTCATCCAATGATACCTGAGCAGATGGGGTCATTAGTTTCTCCCCTAAGGGAACTGAACCAGCTCCAAGGGCGGACCATCACAATAGGGTCCACACCCTTACAGAGGGAAAGTCCAGCTCCGAGCTCAAACCTCACGAGGAAGTGATCTGACCATGACAAGGGAGTCAGACACAAATTCCTCACCCTCAATTCACCCTCTTCCTGCCCCATCGAGAAAACCAGGTCCAGCGTGTGACCACGTTCATGGGTCGGGCCTATGACATGTTGAGACAGCCCCATGGCCGTCATGGAGGCCATGAAGTCCTGAGCCGCCCCAGTCAGAACAGTCTCGGCATGGAGATTGAAGTCCCCTGGGACCAACATCCTGGGGGTCCTCAACACCAGGTCTGAGACGATCTCCGTCAGCTCGGGCAGGGAGTCTGTTGGGCAGAAGGGTGCACAGTACACCAGCAGAATCCCCAATCTGTCTCGGTCGCCCACCACCAGGTATAAACACACTAAGCCTGGTCTTCAGGGGACAGGAAGCCCCCCGAGGGAAATTGCAGTTCGATGAATTACAGCGACCCCCCTCATTTATAATGTAAGATTAAAAGTAACAGTTTTTAGTGACTGAACAAGAGCTGCAGCTAAATCATAAGATATACATGGTATTAAGGTAAAAAAGATATATGCAGTGTTATCTTCATTTTAGATGTCAAAGGGGTTTTGCGGCTCCCAGTGTTTTCTTGTGTAGGAAATGGGTCCAAATGGCTCTTTTGAGTGTTAAAGGTTGCTGACCCCTGCCCTAATCCATCAGACACTGCATTGGTCTACCCAAAACTCCTCAGTTTCTCAGCCAGGATATCATGGGGCACTTTGTCAAAGGCCTTGCTGAAATCCAAATAAACCACATCCACTGCATCCCCTCCATCTAGCCATCTCGAAACCAGGTTGTAGAATTCCACAAGGTTTGTCTGGCAGGAGAGGGAGGGTTTTTCACAGAGGATCCAAAAGGCAACGAGGGTGGGGGGCATCCTTGACCTGGTCTTGACCAACAGGAAGAAGCTGATAGCTGAAGTCCAGATTTGAGCAGCTCTGGATGCGAGTATCACTTCATCCTTTGCTTTGAGATCAGGGGACTGAGGACATGTAGCAGGTTGAGCACTAGAAGCTGGGACTTCAAGAGGGCCAACTTTGGCCAACTGAAGGCCAGACTGGGGAAGGTCTCCTGGGAGAGGCTACTGGAAGGCAAGTGAGTTGAGGAGGGGTGGATGGCACTCAAAAGGGAGGTTTTGGAGGCGCAAGCCTTGATGATACCTCTAGTCAGTAAGGTGGGGAGGCGGAGGAGAGTGCCACCATGGATGCGAAAGGAGGTGGTTAGAGGGATTAGACGAAAGAGGAACCTCTGTAGGAAATGGGTACTATTGCAAATAGACAAAAGGGTATACCGGGAGGAGGAGGCCCGTTGCAGAAGAATTCTTCACAAGGCTAAGGCTGATTACGAGCTGAGACTTGCCAAGAATATCAAGAGCAACAAAAAGGGCTTCTTTCAGCATGTAAATAGGAAGAGGAAGGGAAGACAAGTGGTGGAGCCACTAAATAAGGAGGAAAGAGATCCAGTGACTGATACGAGGGAACAGGCACAGATGCCAAATGACTATTTTGCCTCTGTGTTCTCCCCAAAGCAGGATGGGGGAGATCTGCATAGGAGATTAGATGAGGCCGGGGACTTAGGGGCACAGATTAGAGTCATCCCCCTAGAAGTCGAGGAGCTCCTCGGGGCATTGGACATTACAAAGGTGCCAGGCCCTGACAGGTTACACCTGAGAGTACTGGAGGGTGGCATCAGTGGCCCCAAATTTCAAAAAGGGTAGTAGAAGGAACATGGGGAATTACAGACCAGGTAGCCTTACATCCATTGTAGGAAAAACAATGGAAAGGCTATTAATAGTGAGAGATCTAGTGATGCTAGATAGGGAAGGGAGGCTGGCAGTCACACAACACGTCTTCTACAAAAACAGGTCCTACAAGACAAACCTTGTGGAATTCTACAAGTTTTCAAGGTGGCTAGAAGGAGGGGCTCCTTCATGGATCACTGCCTTGTCGTGGTGAAGGGGCTTGCATAGCTCAATGAAGCTATGAGCTCTGCCGTGCAGGGTCACCCAAGATGGACAGGTCATAGCAGAGAGCTCTGACAAAACGTGATCCACTGGAGAAGGAAATGGCAACTCACTCCAGTATCTTTGCCATGAACACCCCATGGACAGTACCAAAAGGCAAAACGATATGACACCGGAAGATGAGCCCCTCAGGTCGGAAGGTGTCCAATATGCTACTGGGGAAGAGCGGAGGGCTAGTACTAGTAGCGCCAGAAAGAATGAAGCGACTGGGTCAAAGCCGAAAGGACACTCAGTTGCCGATGTATCTGGAGGTGAAAGGAAAGTCCGATGCTGCAAAGAACTTTACTCCATAGGAACCTGGAATGTAAGATCCATGAATCAAGGCAAGCTGGATGTGGTCAAACAAGTGGTCAAATGACAAGACTGAACATCGACATCTTAGGAATCAGTGAACTAAAATGGACAGGAATGGGTGAATGTAGTTCAGATGACCATCAGGTATACTACTGCAGGCAAAAATCCCTCAGAAGAAATGGAGTAGCCTTCATAGTCAATAAAAGAGTAGGAAAAGCAGTACTGGGATACAATCTCCAAAATGACACAATGATCTCAGTTTGAATCCAAGGCAAACCATTCAACATCACAATAGTCCAAGTCTATGCCCCAACCACTGGTGCTGAAGAGGCTGAAGTTGACCAGTTCTATGAAGACCTACAACACCTTCTAGAATTAACTCCAAAAAATGATGTCCTTATCATCATAGGGGATTGGAATGCTAAAGTAGGAAGCCAAAAGATAACCGGAATAACAGGCAAGTTTGGCCTTGGAGTACAAAATGAAGCAGGACACAAGCTGGTGGAATTTTGTCAAGAGAACATGCTGGTCATAGCAAACACTCTTTTCCAACAACCCAAGAGACGTCTCTACACATGGACATCACCAGACGGTCAACACAGAAATCAGATTGACTATGTGCTCTGCAGCCAAAGATGGAGAAGTTCTATACAGTCAGTAAAAACTAGACCAGGAGCTGACTGTGGCTCAGATCATGAGCTTCTGGTGGCAAAATTTAGGCTTAAGTTGAAGTAAGTAGGGAAAAGCACTAGGCCACTCAGGTATGACATAAATCATATCCCTGATGAATATACAGTAGAGGTGACAAATAGATTTAAGGAATTAGATCTGATAGACAGAGTGCCTGAAGAACTATGGACGGAGGTTCGCAACATTGTACAAGAGGCAGCAACTAAAACCATCCCAAATAAAAAGAAATGCAAGAAAGCAAAATGGCTGTCTGAGGAAGCTTTACAAATAGCTGAGGAAAGAAGGGAAGCGAAAGGCAAGGGAGAAAGAGAAAGATACACCCAATTGAATGCAGAATTCCAGAGAACAGCTAGAAGAGATAAGAATGCCTTCCTAAATGAACAGTGCAAAGAAATAGAAGAAAACAATAGAATAGGGAGGACCAGAGATCTCTTCCAGAAAATTGAAGATATGAAGGGAACATTTCATGCAAAGATGGACATAATAAAGGACCAAAATGGCAGGGACCTAACAGGCAGAAGAGATTAAGAAGAGGTGGCAAGATTACACAGAAGAACTATACAAGAAAGAGCTTAACATCCCTGATAACCACGATGGGGTGGTCACTGACCTCGAGCCAGACATCCTGGAATGTGAAGTCAAATGGGCCTTAGGAAGTCTGAGCAACAACAAAGCTAGTGGAGGTGACAGCATTCCAGCTGAGCTATTCAAAATCCTGAAAGACGATGCAGTTAAAGTGCTACACTCAATATGCCAGCAAATTTGGAAAACTCAACAGTGGCCACAGGATTGGAAAAGGTCAGTTTACATTCCGATCCCCAAGAAGGGCAATGCCAAAGAATGTTCAAACTACCGCACCATTGCACTCATTTCACATGCTAGCAAAGTGATGCTCAAAATCCTACAAGCTAGGCTCCAGCAGTATGTGGACTGAGAACTACCAGAAGTACAGGCAGGATTTTGAAGAGGTAGAGGAACTAGAGATCAAATTGCCAACATACGCTGGATCATGGAGAAAGCTAGGGAGTTCCAGAAAAACATCTACTTCTGCTTCATTGACTACGCTAAAGCCTTTGATTGTGTGGATCACAACAAATTGTGGCAAGTTCTTACAGAGATGGGAGTACCAGACCATCTTATTTGTCTCTTGAGAAACCTATATGCAGGTCAAGAAGCAACAGTGAGAACTGGACACGGAACCACTGATTGGTTCAAAATTGAGAAAGGAGTTCGGCAAGGCTGTATACTGTCGCCCTGCCTATTTAACTTATATGCAGAGCACATCATGAGAAAGGCAGGGCTAGATGAATCACCAGTTGGAATCAAGATTGCTGGGAGAAATATCAACAGCCTCAGATATGCAGATGATACCGCTCTCATGGCAGAAAGTGAAGAGGAACTAAAGAGCCTCTTGATGCGGGTGAAGGAGGAGAGCGCAAAAGTTGGCTTGAAACTCAACATTAAGAAAACTAAGATCATGGCATCCGGTCCTCTCACTTCCTGGCAAATAGATGGGGAAGAAATGGAGGTAGTGAGAGATTTTATTTTCCTGGGCTCCAAGATCACCGCAGACGGGGACTGCAGCCAAGAAATTAAAAGACGCTTGCTCCTGGGGAGGAAAGCTATGGCAAATCTAGATAGCATACTAAAAAACAGAGACATCACCCTGCCAACAAAAGTGCGTATAGTCAAAGCTACGGTTTTCCCAGTTGCAATGTATGGCTGTGAAAGCTGGACAATAAGGAAGGCTGAGCGCAAAAGGATTGAGGCCTTTGAGTTGTGGTGCTGGAGAAGACTCCTGCGAGTCCCTTGGACCCCAAGGCGATCAAACCGGTCAGTCCTAGAGGAGATCAACCCTGACTGCTCTTTAGAAGGCCAGATAGTGAAGATGAAACTCAAATACTTTGGCCACCTAATGAGAAGGAAGGACTCCCTGGAGAAGAGTCTAATGCTGGGAACAATAGATGGCAAAAGAAGAAGGGGACGTCAGAGGATGAGGTGGCTGGAGTCACTGAGGTGGTTGGTGTGAGCTTGAGTGGACTCCGGGAGAAGGTGGAGGACAGGAGGGCCTGGAGGAATGTTGTCCATGGGGTCGCGATGGGTCGGACACGAATTCGCGACTAACAACAACAACAACAACAACAAGATGGAGGAGATGCCGTGGATGTGGTTTACCTGGATTTCAGCAAGGCCTTTGACTAAGTGTCCCATGATATCCTGGTTGAGAAGCAGGACTTTTGGGATAGACCAAAGCACTGTCCGATGGATTTGGCGAGACTGAGGGAACTGGGTCTCCTCAGCCTGGAGAAGAGGAAACTCAGAAGGGATCTGTTGGCCACATACAGGTATGTGAGGGGGTGTCACACAGAGGTGGGTAGAGACCTGCTCTCCCCTGCAGAGGGCAGGACGCACTCCAACAGAGCAAAGCTTAGATGCCAGGAAGCACTTCCTGACAGACAGTCACCCTCCCCGAGGGTGTGGAATGGGCTTCCACGGGAGGTGGTTGAGGCCCCATCGGTGCGGGTGTTCAAGGATAGGCTGGACATGCACATGGTGGGAATGTCGTGAGCAGACCTGGCTGGAGCCAGGGGTCAGACTAGATGGCCCGGGAGGGCCCTTCTAACTCGCTCTGTTTCTATGTTTCTATGACTCAACTCCATCACCCTGTTACTGAATGGACAGCATAACCTATAGAACAAGATGTATAATACGCTTTATATAGCATAATATAAAATTTAAAGAGGAAGCTGAGTTATAGAAGTAAATTATTATAATCATGACATCATTTGATTTATACATCATGTAAGTCTTTTTTTTTTTTTTTACTTATCTTGTGTAGCACGAGTGGGGTGTGTTCACAAGGGGCAACTATTGTGGAGAAAATGTGCACGGGGAGCATCAGCCCCCAGGAGCTCCTCGGTCCTGCCAAGAATTCCCTCTTCCCAAAGCAACAGCAGTGCTAAAGTGCCACCTGGCCTGGGATTCTGCTGCTTTCTAAGGGAGGCTCCAAAGGCACAGCTTTGGTTTCGTGCCACAAGGCACCTAGAAGCCGCCTCCTTCTGCCAGGATCCATTCTGGATTTGCCCAAGCGGCTCTGGCGAGGCACCCTCCCGCCAGGCCAGAATCACCTTCCCTGCAGCCCCTTCCCCTTGCAGACCCTCTTGGGCTCGGTCTCATGATGGCTGGCCCTGGCGACCCCCGCCCCCTCCGGCTGGCACAGCGGGACTCCGGGCTCCAGTGGTGAGAGGACTGGGGAGGGGGCCAGGTTCACGAATGTTTGGGGAGTGGGACTGAGGGAAGGGCTGCAACTCCATTGTGGGGCACCCTCAGTGCAGAAGGTGGCTGCCCCATGCTTTTGGGTGAGACAGGGGGCTCCCTGAGATGGCCCCCCCACCCCCCCCACCACCCACCCACCCCCCCACCCGTGTCCTCCGGCGAGGCTCCTTGGGTGCCCGGACCCCCAGCTGCAGGGACCCTTTGTCTGCCAGCACCCTGCCTGTGGCCCTGGGGAGCGTACACACCCATGGGGACTGGGAGCTGCGGATGGCCTCAAGCCCCGTGCATTTCTCCAGTCCCTTTAAGGTCATCCAAGCTGGGGGCCCTCACTACGGTGTGAGGCAGTTGGGTTCCACACTCAACGGCACCCTTTAGGGAGGATTCCCAGCGATGTGCAGGATACAGTGGCTGGCCACCTGATGCTCGCCCACAGGTGTGGACCACACTTCTAGCCACCCCGCCCCACACAGGCCACGCCAAGGACCACGGCGGCTGTTGGCCAAAGGATCCAGAGAGCCAGAAGCTGTTTGTCACTCCATAATTTCCAGGATGCCTCTGCCAAGACCCCATGGCAGAAACGCCCGTCAGCTCAGCCACTCCCCAGTCCTCTCCACAATGGTATGCCCCACCAGGGCAGCGGCTCAGTCCCCTTCTCTCCCCCCTCTGAAGCAGAGCAGTGGGACTTCCCAAACTGGCCAGAGAGCTGCCTCATGGGGAAGAAGCGAGCAAAGGGCCCTCCCCTCCCCTGCCTGGGACATCCATGGAAAACCTAAGAGCAGGACCCTCGTTCAACCGCCTGCTACTCCCATGTTCCCCACACCGGGAAGGACCGCGACCACCCCTCCTTCCGGGGAGCCCGGCCAAGGGGACCGCTGACCATGGGGTCCATGTCCTGGTGTGCGGATGCCCGGACTACAGACGGGGAAGGTTTCTTTTTACAGGATTCATCCCCGAGGGTAACCGGCTACCAAAGCATCTTCCCAGGTGGCACTTCTGAGCGGTCCTCAGCCGGCCCTTTTCCACATTGGACCTTAGAGGTTCCGTGTAATGCAAGGCCACCTTCCCGTAGCACAGAGTACGAGCCGTGCCGTCCCTCTTGCCCTCCAGAGAAGATGCTCCTCCTCCTCCTCCGTACACCATGAAGTAGCTGAACCCCCTTGGCTGGATCACACGAGCAGATCAATTGCATTGAATCTGAGCCGCCTGCAGGGAGAAGCCATACAGCCCACCGAGGGCACTGCTGTCCTGCCTGGGCTGCGCTCCGGCTGCAGGCACGTCCCCTGCTGGTGAGAAAGGAGAAGCAGCTGAACTCAGAAACTCCTCACCCACGTTGGTTGGGAAGATCAGCTTTCTCTGCAGCAGCAGCCTGAACCTGCAGGGATGATGGAAGTGGCTTCCCAGGATTGCAAAGTTCAGGAAGGGGGGCTTTTTCCCGTGGTTGAGAAAGCTCCATGGTCCAGCATGGCAATGCTCCACAAGTAGGAGGAGGAGCAGGCTCCACTCCACAGCACCTTCCAGATGAGGAGCTTCCATCCTGGCCAGGAAGTTATCAGGGCATCCATCCCACATAGCATGACCAGCTTCTGCCTTCCTTTCCCAAGTGACCTGTGCAAGCGACCATCATCAGATGTTGGATCCATTGTATCCACACCCACAGGAAAGCAGCACTTCCTTTGGTTGGAGACAACAATCTCCAAGCAAGGCCACCCCACCCGCACTGGGTACATGCACCTATCTGTGCCTTGCCTCATGCCCCCCACCACCTTTCCTGTCCACACCCAACACAGGCAGCTTTCAACTGGCCCCCTAGCATAAAAGAAAAGCAACACTTACCCATCCTATAACAGACCAATGCCTAAATCATGTTTTCCAACACCTATTGGAAAAAAAAATTGAAGAAAATATAATGCTTCTAAGATAGCTGAAAAGAACCAGCAAGCCCTAACAACTAGTTCTCTAAACTAGAAATAACATCTGAACAATGCAGAAAGCATAGAAAAACAACAGACTTACTTATCTTCCAGCTACTGAACCAGAAGCCACACAGAAGACAGCTTTCCAACTACCCTTTGTCTTGGGGAGAAGGTTATTCCAACATCATTCCAAGATAGCATAACCAGCTCCTACCTTCCTTTCCTAAGTGACCTGTGCAAGCGACCATCCTCATTAAGGACCCCATGGGATGCGTCTCCATATGGGCTTGGAATCACATGGCCCGGGAAATTAGCTGATCCTTCAAATGTCAATAGCAGGATAAGAGTAAGCAGCAGGTAGAGATGAAAGGACTGTAGGCTCCCAACCATTGGGGCATTTCAGCGCATATTAATTGCTTAAAGGGACAGCAGCACTTACCCTTACCTATCCCGTGGCGGACCAATGCCTGGACAAGGTCCTGAGATGCCTCCAAGCAGGGTCCTCAAACTTTATCTAAGGGGGGCCGTTGACAGGGGCCCCGCGGTTGGGCCTGCAGCCCTTTGGCCTCTAACCGCCACCAACTCCTAACCTGCTACGAACTCATCAAGGGCCAGGAAATTTCTCCAGTCATGCAATTCGAGGCACATGAAGACATGCCACCTGCACCGAGGCCCCAGGATGGGAAAAGGGGAGGGGGGGATAGAAAAATGAGTGTATTAATTAATTGAGAAAGGAGGGGAGGGGAGGGGAGGGGCTGGGAGTGGATTTCCTCTCTAACCGCCATTAACTGTCAACCTGCTATTAACTCATTAGGGGTCAGGAAACCCCTCCTGTGCAGAGGCTTTAAACTGAGCCGGGGGGGGTGTTCAGCCCCCCAGAAACTTGTCCTGATGGGAGGACAGGAGAGGGGAGGGAACCAGGTTTGCGGGTTCAGGGTGTGGGAGGTCCAGCGACTGGCAGGGCCGGTACCAAGGAAGACGGGAGGAAGGGGGAGGGCGGGGGGCCAAAGAGAGGGGCCTGTGAGAAGGCGCTGAGGTGCATGTGCACCAGTGCGAGGAGCATGGGAAGACGCAGGAGGAGCCCGAGGCTCCCTGGGAAGAGGAGGGTGTGACCCGGCGGGGATCGCGGGAACTTGGTGGGACGGAAGGCGAGACTGGAACATGGACATGTTACCGGACTCAGCCAGTCAGAAGCTAGGCAAACCCGCGTGGACCCCAGACAGGAGTCAAAGGGAGCCTGAGATGAGACCTGGAGCCAAAACCAGCTTTATTCTAGTGCACTATAGAACAAAGGGAGACAAAGGGGGACATTCAGCCCAAAGCAGCGTCTCAAAAGTTGCACCTCACTACATGCGTTTTATACCCTACGTAAGCGATGAGGTCACCTAATATCGGGGCTTTTTTTGTCATAGGACGCACCAGAAAGGCGTTCCGGCACCTTTTTTTGATGGATTTTTCCAAGGGATTTTGAATCGCCTGTCGGGCATAGCAGGTCAGCGGCAACCATCGTTAAAATAGTGCCTGCGGGCTGCTTGTGTGTCCGCACTAGTTGTGAGGACGCTGCTCGGCTTGGGACGCCGCTCAGCTTGGGGTCAGTCATGTGGTCGTGTGCTGAGTGCTTACTGCCGGCGGCAACCATTGTGTTTATGTGTGTGTAGAGTGACTGGCTATGTGCAAAAGGTAAACAAGTTCTTTATTTCAAAAAAAGTTGGTGAATTGAATATATATATATTTTAATAAAAGATTAACAAGACGTGAGTTCCGGCACCTTTTTTTTTTTTTTTTTACAAAAAAAGCACTGGTACTAACAACAAAAACAACCACATACACTCAGATGAAACGGCTCGATAGCCTGCCATTTTGGTATCTAGCCAGGAGAATGAAATTCTAGCCTGGGGCAGTTGGAAACTTGGCAATCTTGCCAAATTAATTCAGATTACATTAAATGGCTGCAACTGGAGATCCAGCACAGCATAGTAGTCTTCTCCCAAAAGCAGAGCTACGACCTTCCTGATGAAGGGGAAGTACAAGCTGAAGGAGCAGGACGGCAGCTCAAGATGAACAGGCAAATAGTCAGAGATCATCCAATTGGGTTCAGATCTTCAGGGCCCAATGAACAGAGTCAGAGGAGTTCTCAGAACCTCTGTCTATTACCTTTGAGAAATCATGGCGGGCAGGGGAGGTGCCAGATGACTAGACAAGGGCTCATGTGGTCCCCATCTTCAAGAAAGAAAAGAAGAAGAACCTGGGAAGTACAGACCAGTTAGTCTGACATCGGTCCCTGGGAAAATTCTGGAGCAGAGTATAAACCAGTGTGTAAACACCTTGAAAGCAATGCAGTGATTACTGGAAGCCTACATGGATTTCTCAAGAACAAATCTTGCCAGACTATTCTGATTTCATCGTTTACATTTGCACATTTCTTGAGCAATACAACATAGAGATTCGTATTATTAATTTCATTTCTGTACCACCCAACAGCTGAAGCAACAATTCATTAGCATAGGTTCAACCATATATTGATGTATTGGAGGTGCACCATCTATGGTGGTGTTTGTTTTAATTCAACCCCATTTGAGGGCATTTACAGGATTCATTTCCAACTCACAATCAATGCAAATAAAGTAAAATAAACATAGCATTCAACTTGAAATTAAAGGTAACTTTTTAATGAAGATTCTAACCACCTTGCACCTCCCCCTTCCAAAAAGTGGGGGGGGGGGCACTCCTGGGTTCCTTATGCAATTTTGTTGAGCAGGTTCTCACCCTGTGCTGCCAGGCAGGTGGCAGAGAATTCTTCTGTGCGTGCGCGTCTTTGAGGTTTGTGCTAGCAAAAACAATCCTGTTGACACAAGCTTTGGCCAGCAAAGGTGAGCAAATTCCTGTCACTAACAACAGAGCCCTGGGGGACTTCTCTGCAGTCCTGTATTTCAACCGGGAGCAGCCGTCTGCCTCCAGATCTCTCTCAAAGCTCTGGTTGTACTCAAATTGTCTGTTCCACTTTGATCAAAGGTAAATGAATCTTCAACTTTCTTTCCTACTTTATCTTGGCAAAGATTTGATGGTTGGTTTCTTAAGTCTGTTGCTGGACAGTTTGGGAGAATGATCTTGGCATCTGGGTGATGACAGATAAGAGCTCCACATTTCTGCATTGCCACTCAGAATATTTTTGTTCCCCTGCTCAGTTTGATGGTAAGTGACAATAGTGGCTCTGCCATTCAGTCGGTTATCTATTTATTTATAACCCGTCCTTTGCATAGCTTCAGGACAGCGTACAAAGGTAGCCACCTTTGACAGCACAGCTTATTACCACACAGGGGCCAGGTGTGGTGTAGTAGTGAGAGTGTTCGACTGGGGCTTAGGAGATCTGAGTTCTTGTCCCCGCTCAGTCATGAAGCTTGTTGGGTGACACTGGGCCAGTTGCTGATTCTCAGCCTGACCTACCTCACAGGGTTGTTTGGAGGATAAGAGGGGGTGCATGTAAACTGCCTTACGTTCCATACAAGAAGCAAAAAGATGGGGTATGAATGGTAATCGTCATTACAAAGAAAGGACAACAAATTGTCAGTTATTTAATTTGTTAATATTGTCTTTTTAGTGCCATGGTGGGTGGGAGGCACTTTTGGTTTGGTTGCCTAATAGTGTGGTCTGGGGGAACTATGCACCTTGATGGGACAGGATACTGTTTGCTGCTTTGCAAAGTTTCTTTGACTCGTCCTGGTCAGATGATGGGGGGGGGGGGGCTGCACTCCAGTGGCTTCCCCATGTAGAGTACCTTACCTCTTGGGGTCACTCTACCCAGACTTAGGGACTCAGATTTTGCCCAGCTCAGGAAATACCTTTCCCTTAAAAGCTTAGGGTGGAGCTGCCTTCAAGATCCCTCAGAGAAGGCCTGCTTTCCTTCACTGTAATAGGGCCTGGTCAACAATGAATATGTCTGGATATCTTCAAGAAAACTGGTGGATCTCACAAATTGGCAAATACTGATCTTACAACTGACAATTACTCTACACATCTTTTGCATGCAGGGGAATCCCTTATCCAACTGGGAGCAAGGACAGCATGCAGGGGAACCAATCTGTGATCAGAGATAACAGCAGGATTCCTTCCAAAGACCTATATTCCCAGTATGCATTAGATGATAATAAGAATGATAGCAATGAGGCCTATGGATTTATTCAATATCCTTGCTGCTGAAGCTAGTTCAACACTTGCTGTTGTTGTTGTTGTTAGTTGCAAAGTCACATCTGACCCATCGCGACCCCATGGACAACATTCCTCCAGGCCTTCCTGTCTTCCACCATCCCTGGAGTCCACCCAAGCTCACACCGACTGCTTCAGTGACTCCATCCATCCAGCCACCTCATCCTCTGCCCTCCCCTTCTTTTGCCCTCAATTGTTCCCAGCATTAGGCTCTTCCTTCTCTTTAGGTGGCCAAAGTATTTGGGTTTCATCTTCAGTATCTGGCCTTCATGGTTATATAATTGCTGTTGATTTTTCTTAAAGGGGAAAAGGATGGATTATACCTTGGAGGATACACAACGCAAGGAGAAACTTCTCAAGACTGTTTATACCCTCCAAGTTAAGTCAGACGCCACATTTCAAAAAGCAAGCCCTCTCTTGAGCAACCACCCTGGCATGGGCATGGTGACGGAGCACCAAGTCCACCAGCTGGCAGAGAAGGCCAAGATCATCTGCCACGACTTGGACAATATCAAGAACCACCTGTACTATCGGCAAGATGACCTGGTTCAGCGGTTTCCAAACCCCAACAGCAGCCACTATGGTGGTGTTTGTGGAATTCACTGTACCCTGGACGGGGCTGTTTACATGACAAGTGAAAACACACCCAGGGTACACATCTTCACCCGCTCAGGTCAAGCGTTTCAGTCCCTGCCATGTGTGGAATGGAAGAAGAAGGAGACCTTTTTGCCAGAGGACGTGGCCATCACCAGAGCTGGGATGGTCGCTGTTACAGACATGCTGAATGGAACTGTCTGTATCTTCAACAACCACTCCAAGTTCTCTAAGGGTGAATGGTTAAGAATTGGGAATTTTTCTTCCCCCAGGGGAATTGCAGTAGACACGTCTGGCAAGATCCTGGTGGCAGATTACACTGAAGGAAAGGTTCATAGCTTTGCCCTGGACCGTGCTTTCAAGATGCAGAATACCCACTCGATCGCCAACCTATGGGGGCCACGCTATGTGAGCCTGGCCAGTGAAGGAGGGTTCGTAGTGAGTGAAGAATGTGGTGATGTCAAGGTGTTCAGTAGCACTCACAAACTGGTCTGCTCCGTTGGCAGCAAATATAACCACTATTTTGGCAATCCCGCTGGCGTTTGTGTGGACAGGGAAGGTAATCTCATTGTAGCAGATGAACAACAGCGGAAAGTTTACTTGTTTCCCCGGAGTGGATCTCCTATCTGCCTGGTGTCTAAAGGTTTGCAGAGGCCCCTGGGGATAGCTTGCTCTCCCCAGGGATTGCTGTTTGTTGCTGACAACAGGGAGAACTGTGTCAAAGTCTTCCGGTACCGGGTGAGACCCTATTATGACTCTGAGATTCTTGGCATGCCCAGTGATTGCTCAGACCTCACTCACTTTGCCACACTGCCTCACCGGACAACACATTCCCTTGTCTAATGATATATCAAGCTGCTCTACTACCTGAACATCTAAAATCCACAGTTAGATAATACCCCTTTTGGAGCTACCAAAATTGCACAAAAATGTACAAGTTCTCCAGAATTCTTCATTGCTAGAAAAAATGAAAGAAATGGTCACTAGCATCAACCATCCTGAAGAAGTTTTGAAGAAGGGTTGACTAGTTGTATGGAATTTTGGTTGCTACTAATGTAAATATGTCCCAACTGCGATTTTAGATTTATTTTTTTTTCCCCTTTAGTTTTCCTAGGCAAGATTGTCTATCATGGTTTTTGCTTTTTTTTTTTTTGGTACCAGAAGATCCATATTTTAACAATACTGAAAATTAGAGTCCATATAAATACCAGTGCTTTTTTTGTAAAAAAAAAAAAAAAAAGGTGCTGGAACTCACGTCTTGTTAATCTTTTATTTAAAAAAAAAATATGCAATTCACCAACTTGTTTGAAATAAATAACTTGTTTACTTTTTGCACATAGCCAGTCACTCCACACACACATAACCACAATGGTCACCGCTATGCCCGGCTAAGTCCCCCAGGGCTCTGTTGTTAGTGGCAGGAATTCGCTCACCTTTGCTGGCCAAAGCTTGTGTCAACAGGATTGTTTTTGCTAGCACAAACCTCAAAGACGCGCACGCACAGAAGAATTCTCTGCCACCTGCCTGGCAGCACAGGGTGAGAACCTGCTCAACAAAATTGCATAAGGAACCCAGGAGTGCCCCCCCCCCACTTTTTGGAAAGGGGAGGTGCAAGGTGGTTAGAATCCTCATTAAAAAGTTACCTTTAATTTCAAGTTGAATGCTATGTTTATTTTACTTTATTTGCATTGATTGTGAGTTGGAAATGAATCCTGTAAATGCCCTCAAATGGGGTTGAATTAAAACAAACACCACCATAGATGGTGCACCTCCAATACATCTATATATGGTTGAACCTATGCTAATGAATTGTTGCTTCAGCTGTTGGGCGGTACAGAAATGAAATTAATAATACGAATCTCTATGTTGTTTTGCTCAAGAAATGTGCAAATGTAAACGATGAAATCAGAATAGTCTGGCAAGATTTGTTCTTGAGAAATCCATGCAGGCTTCCAGTAATCACTGCATTGCTTTCAAGGTGTTTACACACTGGTTTATAATCTACTCCAGAATTTTCCCAGGGACCGATGTCAGATTAACTGGTCTGTACTTCCCAGGTTCTTCTTCTTTTCCTTCTTGAAGATGGGGACCACATGAGCCCTTGTCTAGTCATCTGGCACCTCCCCTGCCCGCCATGATTTCTCAAAGGTAATAGACAGAGGTTCTGAGAATTCCTCTGACTCTGTTCATTGGGCCCTGAAGATCTGAACCCAATTGGATGATCTCTGACTATTTGCCTGTTCATCTTGAGCTGCCGTCCTGCTCCTTCAGCTTGTACTTCCCCTTCATCAGGAAGGTCATAGCTCTTCTTTTGGGAGAAGACTACTATGCTGTGCAGGATTTCCAACTGCAGCCATTTAATGTAATCTGAATTAATTTGGCAAGATTGCCAAATTTCCAACTGCCCCAGGCTAGAATTTCATCCTCCTGGCTAGATACCAAAATGGCAGGCTATCGAGCCGTTTCATCTGAGTGTATGTGGTTGTTTTTGTTCTTAGTACCAGTGCTTTTTTTGTTTAAAAAAAAAAAAAAATGTGCCGGAACTCACGTCTTGTTAATCTTTTATTAAAAATATATATATATTCAATTCACCAACTTTTTTTGAAATAAAGAACTTGTTTACCTTTTGCACATAGCCAGTCACTCTACACACACATAAACACAATGGTCGCCGCCGGCAGTAAGCACTCAGCACACGACCACATGACTGACCCCAAGCTGAGCGGCGTCCCAAGCCGAGCAGCGCCCTCACAACTAGTGCGGACGCACAAGCAGCCCGCAGGCACTATTTTAACGATGGTTGCCGCTGACCTGCTATGCCCAACAGGCGATTCAAAATCCCTTGGAAAAATCCATTGGAAAATCCATCAAAAAAAGGTGCCGGAATGCTGTTCCTGTGCATTCTATGACAAAAAAAAGTCCTGATAAATACAATTGTTGAATCACACTCCAATCATTGGCAACATATTCTGTTCAAACGGCCAAAGTACCCATGGCCTTTCTAGTCCAACCATTTGTTCACACAGTGGTTAACTCTGTGTGCTTTGGGAAGGCCACAAGCTGAGTTTCAGGGCAGCCTCGAGTCATTGCCCCCAGCAACCAGTGTACAAAAGCTTATTGCGTATAAGACTTCCCAGTAGCTCTTGATGGCCTCAACATGGAGTATGCATGCTCCTCAAAGCCACAAATTCCATAGTTTTAACATGTGCTGTTTGAAAAAAGTACTTCCTTATATCTCTCATGAATCTCCCTATTCAACTTCATGGGATGACTCCAGGTTCTAATATTATGGTAGATTTAGTTTTTCTATGTCATGCATAATTTTGTACATCTCTGTCATGTGTCTTATACTCACCCTTTTTCCAAGCTGAACAGTCCCTTACATAACTTTTACTTGTAATGAGTTTGTTCCAAACCCTTACATGATGAACCTGAAATACCTCCTTAGCTCTGTATCAGTCTATGTCCCCTGCACCTACTTGTGCTCAATGCCCCCACCCCTGCAAAATTATTTGGCTGAAAAGTGATGGTGACTAATAAACCTTCATTAAGGGGGCTACAAATGGGTGTGGGGAAGACAGAGAGAGAGAGAGAGAGAGAGAGAGAGAGAGAGAGAGAGAGAGAGGAGGAGTTCTATAATGCTTAGAAGGTTCCAAGAAAGTGTGTGATGGCAGAAACAGCACATTTGGGAGAGAGACGTTTCTATTTATCTGAAGTTTATCAACAAGAAAGCACGCACAGACATCATACTGGAGGGAAGGCAGGTGTCCCACCCAGGGGTGTGGTGAGCGACAGTTGAATTCTGCATACATTCCTTAGTTCTAGAAGTGATGCTGATCTTTGGTTACTGCTTTGAGCAGTGGAGGGTGTTTTGCTGTTCAAAGGGCTGTTTTCGCATGTTCTGTCTTCTGGGATACTTAGACTTGCTCAGGTCAGTATGAAACTAAAGACTAAATTAATGCCTGATATAAAAAATTCTCTTTTCTCACTATATTTATAGACTGCTTACATGGAGTGCATTGGATGACATAGAATTGTTTGTGTTTTGGCATCAAATTATATAAGTGAGCTCAAGTGTGCATGTGTATTTAATTTATTGGTATTTAAAAAAAATGAACTAAAAAACAAAAGACAAACCAGGCCAGATAGCAAAATAGTTACTTTTAAGGAAGCATACATTACAGTCAACAGTCTAGGTACATGTGTTTTGTGGGATATCACAAAACATACTCTGAAGCATTTTTCAAAATGTCTTTTGCAAGACTCCCAAAGGGGCAGCATCTGACTGATTCACTGCTATACTGCAAACAACTAGTTCACTTGGCGTGATTCCAGACAAAGTTCCATAGACCCATTACCCTGTTCCATTCACAGTCCTCTGGAGGGTTTAAGATACCACCATCTTCTACTTTAACCCACCCATGTTTTTCCATCTTTTTTCTCACCACAAAAAAATACATTAAGAAAGAGCAATAGTTGCAGCACAACTGTCTAGCTGTTAGTTAGCCTCAGTACCCCTTTGGTTAAAAACAACCTTGTAGCCAGATCCTAAGCATGGTCAACAAGTCTTATTGTCAAACACGTGTGCACAGGACTGCTGCATGAAAAGTACTCCCGGAAAGCATTAAGCATTGTATGAGTCCCATGGAACTCAGCTGCATTATAGCTGAAGGTAAGTCTAACCATTTCTATGACTAAAGCAAATGACATTTTTCTCTCACACAGTTAAGAGGTATGTGTAATTTCATGCCTGGAACCTAGTGCATATTTCTCTTCATATATACATATATCGATATAGATTCGTGGGTAACAATTTGCAGAGGTGGTTGCCATGTTAGTCTGTAGCAGCAAAACCAGCAGTGTCTTTGGCACTTTAGGGAACAACCTAGGCATTGGGGGCATAGGATACTTCAGATGCCCAGATCTGAGGTCAAAAACAGAGCTTCCCACTCAGAAGTGGGAATCCACACTTTGACCCTTTGCAGCTGGCGCAGAACGAACCATGCCAGCTACCTCTCCAAGGCTGGGAACCCAACCTCAGAGAGGAACACACGTAACAGGTGTGTTCTGGTGGGCAGAGAGAAGAGGTGACTGCAGAGCCATGAAACAACATGTCTTCTTCCCTCCCCTTGAATGTGCCCCAGCTAGATGGCCCAAAATGGCCACCATAGAAATGCAGAGGAGAAGACCCAGGGAGGCAGTGATCATCGGTGCCACTCTTCTTGCATTGCATGGGGTGCCTGTGATTCCCCCCCTCCCCAAACTGGAGATTTATGGGCATCCTGAGTGCTCTCACAAGCTAATATATTTAATATATATGATATGAGCTTTCATGATCTAGAGTCTGCTTCAGCGGCATTGTTACCCTAACTTGGTAGGTATATTCACACTCAGATGAATATTGCAATGGGAGAGGGAGGTAAATAGGCCAAAATGCCATAAAATGCAAGAAGAACCCTAAATTCACAGGTTCAATTCATTATATACTACTGAATGTGCATAGACAGATACTAGATTTATCTTTTAGCTGCTTAAAATTCATTCTAATGTTGCATTGACTTTACAATATCTGCACTGTATTTTGTTCTGCTGTTTTTATGCACCGTTGTAAACCACCCAGAGAACTTTGGCTATGGGGCAGTGTAGAAATGAAATCTTTTTTTTTTTTTAAAGTTGAGCCTCTGAGTCATTCTCTTGGCTGCTACATATATTTGTCATTATTTTTATTTCTAACTCACCAAATAACTAAACTTCTCTCAACAATCTAAAATGCTATATAACTGTTATAATGTAAATACATTTAAGTAATAAAATACAATATAAAGCAAAACTATAAACAGAAATCAATAAAATAGCCATTATAATTTTTAACTAGGTCTCTAAGGGTACAATCTTATCCCAGATTAGACGGAGTGGGGGTGGGGGAAGGCCCACAGCTGGAAGTTCTAGGCCTTTTTCCCTCCAGTCTAAACATGCATTAGATTTTGCCCTAAAATTTCCTGTCCAAGATCCTGTTGTCATTTTGCTATTTTATTAGAAGCTGCTTGGAGGCAGCACTCCTGTGAGCACTAATTCAGATGGTGTACAAATCAATAGGTATAACTGGTTAAATCATGTAATCATTGATACATAGCTAGGCCAGAGAAAAACCCTCTTTTCTAGGAATTAGCATGTGTGCATCGTTGAAATGCAGCTGACACTGACTAGGCATCAGTCCAGGGAAAGCTCGTCGGCACTTGACAGTTAACAGCAGCTCAAAAAAAGGGCAATTCACACCAAAGCACTCCATCCTCCTCCCCAGCATCTTCTTTCTGCTTTGGCATGCAGACAAAGAAAGATCATGCTATTGGAACATTTTGCTTCTGTAACCTATTAAAAATGTTAACTGTATCATGTGTAACCCTCTAATTATCAATGTATAAAAGGGTCAACTGAGGACTGCTCAGGTTCACCATCTGGAATGATTTGTTGACAGCTGGTTATTCTCGAGAATAAATCTTTTAAAAGAAAACCTTTCCATGTTTTGTATTTTGGGCATACCCACACCAGGACATGGGCCATTTGGTTAGCACAGGGCGAACATGCATAGAATCCCAACTTTTTATTTTTTTATTTATTGATTTTTATCCTGCCTTTTTCCTACTTTTGCTAATAGCTCTTCAGATAAACAAATTTAAGCAAATAACTGGTACAAGAGCTCTCAGCAGAATAATACTATCCAGTTAAAAGGTGGAAAATTTAAACATTTTCCTCCTGAACAACTGAGACTTTCCAAAAGAAAAAAGAACTAGCAACAAGCAGTGAGGAAAAAGGCTATTTTCAGCCTCAGGAGTGGGTAAAATGTGACCCTCCAGATGTTTTACCCTGCAACTCCCATCAGCCACAACACCATGGGCAAGGGTTAGGACTGCGAGTTGTAGGCTAAAACATGTAAGTAGGCACGAGGTTGAGGACTCCTCGAATGGAGAACACTCTCTTGCTTAGGCAATAAACACAACCTGGCGGAACCTCAACTCAGGGGATCGGGGGCCTAGCCGGAATGCACTTAGGGAGGGACGGCACGGACCGTTCTGAGGCAAGGACCGCGTCTCTTAGCAACCGACCTGTAGCTCCCGGAAGTGGTTTGAATGTCAAGAGAAGCGGGCTCGTCTGTTCGATCTCTGTGGGAGGCGCCTGTTGGAAGCGGTAGTGAGAGGGGGTAAGTGCTGAGGGGAAAACGGTAGTAAATTCTGGAGTTTGGAAAGGAAAGGCGTATTAAAAAAAAAAAACCTTAACGCGGATGGGCTTTTTAGATTTGAGCGTGGGGAAAGGATCGGGACTAGGGTTGCCAACTTTGAAGTTGGCTCCTGTATCTGTGCGGTTTAGAGCTGTTGGATATGCCGCTGTTAACTGATGTTATATGCATCTACATGGTGCTGCTAATTGCTGCAAACCGAACAGCTGTGAAATGAACAGGAGCAGACCGGGCTGCCTTCCCCTGGTCAGTTTGCAACCGTAATTGCACTCCAAAAAAAGGTGTGACAGATGTGAAAACAAGCGGAATACATTGTGAATATAGGTATGAGAAACTTGACATGCAGTTCTGTTCCATCTCTTTTTCCTCCCAAGGAACTTAAGGCAACTTGCATACTTCCCCTCCTTTCAATCTCATTCACACAACAACCCTGTGGGGTAGATTGGGCCAAGAAAGTCACCAGGTTAGCTTCGTGTTCAAGGGGAGACTAGTTCCACACTAGTTCCCAGTTCCACACTTTTAACCACTACACCACACTGGCTGTTAGACAAATTGATATTTTTATTTCTTACATGTGTTGTTTACAAAACTCAGGAAGTAGTTCATAGACTCAGAATAGAAGAGTTGGAAGGGGCCATGAAGGCCATCGAGTTCAACCCCCTGCTGTTGCAGGACCCCAAGTCACCCCACCCCACTCAGGTGGCTGTCCAGGCTCTTTTTGAATGTCTCTAGTGTGAGAGAGCCCACCACCGCTCTAGGCAGCTGGTTCCACTGTTGTATTGCTCTGACAGTGAGGAAGCTTTTCTGATGTCCAGCCTGAATCTGGGTTGCTGCAACTTGAATTGATTATTCCGTGAGGGAGATAAGGAGGGTGAGTACCCGGAGGAGGGCTTTCTCTGTGGTGATGCCCCACCTATGGAATGCGCTCCCCAGAGAGGTCCGCCTGGCGCCGTCATTATTTGCTTTTCAGTGTCAGGCGAAGACCTTTTTATTCAAAAGTTATTTTAATTGCTTAGTTATTATTATTGTATTTATAGTATTTTAGTTTATAACCGAGATGGACCAGTTTTAAATGTGTTATATATTGTATTTTATCCATATGTTGTGAGCCACCCTGAGGCTTTGTTGCAATGGGAGTGGCATAGAAATGTTTTAAATAAATAAATAAAATACACTCTGGCATTAGCAAGACGAGATCTTGACTCTCCTCTTTGTGACAGCCTGGATAGAGGGATATTATAGCCCCCTTCAGTCTTCTCCTCTCAAGGCTGAACATGCCCAGTTCCCTCAGTCTCTCAAAGGGCAGGGTTTCCAAACCCTGGGTCATTCCTGTTGCCCTCCTCTGGGCCCTTTCTAATTTACCTGCATCTTTCCTAAATTTTGGTGCCCAGAACTGGATACAGTATTCCAGGTGAGGTCTGACTAGTGAGGAGTATAGAGGAACTATTACTTTTTGTGATTTGAAAGTAATACTTCTGTTAATGCATCCCAAAATAGCATTTGCCCTTTTTGTGGCTGCATCACATTGTTGGCTCATGTTTAGCCCAATTATTCCAAGATCTTTTTCTTGTTCAGTTCTGTTGAGCCACGTATTCTCCATCTTGTATCAATGCCTTTGGTTTCTTTTTCCTAGGTGGAGGACTTGGCATTTGTCATTATTGAATCTCATTCTGTTGGTTTCAGCCCAGTGTTCAAGTTTATCAAGATTGCCCTGGATCTTCCTTCTGCCTTCTAGGGTGTTTGCTATTCCGCCCAGTTTTGTATAATCTGCGAATTTGATTGTCTTTCCATACTTCTTCATCTAAATCATTAATGGAGATGTTGAAGTGCACTGGGCCCAGGACTGAACCCTGAGGAAGCCCACTAGTTACCTCCCTCTAGTTTGAGAAGGTGTCATGGATGAGCACTTATTAACTATATCCTACTTTAAGGAGCATGAGTCAGCATACCTAGGCCCCTGGTGCATTTTATTCTCTCGCCATTTGTAAAATATGTTAGGCTGAGAATGTGTTACTGCCTCAAGGTCATTCAATCATTATTATTATTGTTGCCATAAATGTTGCCACCTTTCATCATGATTAATTTGTATTTGGGTAACTACTTTCCATAGTGGTGATTTTTTTGCTCACCTGGAATATAGACTTTGTATTCTTTTCAGTGCCCAAACCTTTTTATTTAGCCATTATTTTAAGGATTAAAGAATTTTAACTGGTTTTAGTATTTACAGTTGCATGTTATTTTTGTTGGTATTATGTATGCTGTTTACTTGCTCTGTTTATTTATTGTTTTAATTATTGTAAGCTGTACTGGGACAATTTTCATATAGGATGGGGTAGAAATATTTTAAATAAATAAATATGCCAGTAGTTGGTTGGAGATCTATGTTTAATAAGTCACTGACCTTACCCGTTCAGTTTGAAAGGGGCAGCTAAGCTCCGGGTGCCATCTTCCCATGAAGTGAAACCTATTAAGGTAAAGATTAGAATTGTTTTGGCTGTTGGAGACTAAATTAGTGACTTTCATCCTCAAAAAAGCCCAACAAAATTTATCCTTGTATTCATTTATGCAGTTGGTAGAAACTTTAATGACTTTTTAAGTGGGGATTTATAATTATATTTTATGGATTGGTGTATAATCTGGGACTTTTTAAATGTTCTTACTATGGTTCTGGACTTTATCTGTTTTGTAATGTAGACTAAGCATTTCTGGGTTTTTGTTTTGTATTTAGAAAATAATAATGGGTAAAGCATGCAAAATAGGTAATGGCAAAATTAGATACACACAAGCTGGAAGGTTTATTTTATATTAAGTAAGGGACCCTTTTAGGCTGAAGACAGGTAGTATTTTAAGAGAGCTGAATGCTATATAAGGGTGGTATTTGTTGTGAAATAATTTTTTCCACCCTGCCATCTCTGATCTAACAGGCTTTGTAACTGTTCGAAGCACTACAAACCTGCAGCATTGGTGAACAGAAATAACAATATTAGACCCCCTTCAACTGAAATGTCTGTCATGTTTCTCTTGCCTTGCCAATAAGGAAACTTTCTGACCATCACCATCACCTACATTCTATATACTCTTAGAAACATATCCTGATGCTGCTTGCAGTGTTTTCTGACTTTTACTTGAGAAAAGTGTATTATGCCCACTATTTTTTAATCTTGTTTGCTTTCTTTTTCCAGATTGTCTTGTTATTTTGCCAGTCCTCTATCTTTTGAAGTTGTGAGGAGCAAAATACACATTACAAGCTAAACATAAGATTTACAACTCCTTATTTCATTATTGGCAAAAGGAGAAGGAGATAGCAGAGGGTGAGGTGGCTAGATGGAGTCACTGGGGCAGGGGGTGTGGGCTTGGATGGACTCCAAGGGATGGTGGAGGATAGGAGAGTCTGGAGGAAGGTTGTCCATGAGGTCATGATGGGTCGGGCACAACTTTGCGACTAAACAAAACACTTTTGCTTTTGGTCATAAAAAAACCTGTCTTGGGGATTGGTATTCAACCTGTCCTGGAAGAGGTTGCTCTCTTCTTGAAAAGTCATATTCATGGCTTAAGAGTACATCTTAATTCTATGATGTCCCTAGATTTTCAAATGATAGTAGTGACAATAAGTGTGTTTGCACAGCTATGTTTAAGGTGCAACCTTTGGCAAGTTTAGACAGAAAAACATCCTACAATTCCCACTGCTGGCTAAGGAATGCCCACTGTTGTAGGACTTTTCTGTCTAAACCTGCACAAAATGGTGCCAGCTATGACCATTCCTGAATCCGTCCAATCTGACAACAGTTATCCCTGCCCTGGATACATTTATTTAGACTACTACCTGGGGTTTCCATTATGAAGTGTCCAGAAGATTCATTTTGTGCAAAATGTGCCAGCGAGGCTGCTAATCAGTGCACATTATTGAGATCATACTGTGGGTTTGTTGAAAGATCTGCACTGGATGCCAAAAAAAATCCAGTTTCAATTCAGTCTGTTGGCCTTAGCTTCTACGAGTGCAATTGCATGAACATTTAGGCAGTAATGTTTAGGGCATGTCTCTCAGAGGGTATTTCTGCCTTGTTAAGATGCTCAGGGGACATCTGTTTGAGGACACCCCCTCTCACAGAAGCCTTTTTGTCACTCCTAGAACCTTTTGAAAAATAGTTAAGACACGTCTCTTTAATATGACCATTTAATTTATGAGTGTTATGGTTATTATCATTCTATTAGATTTATACCCTGCTTTTCTTCCTCTTGCAAGGAATACAAGGTGGCTTACAAGGTTATCCTTATCTCCATTTTATCCTTACAACAATAACCTTGTGTGATAAGCTGGTGTGAGAGTCTGTGAGTAGCACAATGTCACCCAGTGAACTTCATAGCCAAGTGGAGACTGGAACTGGATCTCCTGATTTCCAGTCCAATACTGTAACCATTATGCCACACTGGCTCTCAGTGTAATGTTGTTTTGATAGTTTAATATGGCTTTGTTGCTTTTATGTGTTTATTATTTGGATTGTTGTACAGCTCAGAGGCAGAATATAAATATTATTAATAAATACAATTTATAAGAATTCAATGCTTATAAAATGAAAGGCCTGGAGAAGAATTAGCCCTTGGTACCAGTAACTGCACTCATCCTCCTCATTAAAAGAAGCAGGATGTGTTCCAAACAGACATCACTTTTCTGCCTCAAGGAACTGGGAATTCATCCATGAACAAACATTGCCTCTTGCAGCAGCATATGACAGGCTGGTGTTTTCTCTGAGTAAATCAGCCAGGACATGAAGGCATCCCCAATGCAAATGAACTGTATCTTTTCCCTGGTAACACTTCAGAATGCTGGATAATATGTATGTACTTTATTTAAGAGAAATGGGTTCAGCAGTGATATCCCTGTTCTTTGTATTCCTCTTTTTGTATGTATGTCATAAACAGGCAGTAAGGTTTCCTTTCCAGTCACTGGACCCATCACAGAAGATACAGCCTGAGGGGAGTTTGGAGTTTTTCACATGGCATCCCTGGTGCAATGCTGAAGGAAAGAGAAGGACAATGATTGCCTGATGTTAACTCTGGGATTGCCTCCTCCTCATTGGAATGATGTTTCTGTTTGATACTTCTGAGTTAATTAAATGGACAGCGTCAGTTAGTTCCACAATCAACATTTCATTCTGCCTATAAAAACTGAGAGTTTGGTGTCACCTTTGGGTATCAGAGTGATTTTTTTTTAACCCAGCAAATAATGTTGGTGCTGTCCATCCAAGGCTTCTGCAGTGCTTTATAGAAATGTACTGGCCTTGATGTTGTGACTCTAGCACAGAACTTTAAAAAGTGAACTATTTCCTAATATGCGTATAAGCACTACAAAATGATTCACCTGCTTGAGTTGTCTCAGGCTGGCATTAAAAGCATGAGAGTGGAGCCACTGAACCTATTTATAGGCAGCTTTTTAAACTATATTGATGTAAGCTAAACATACCCAGCAATTTCAGCCATTTCTCACAGAATTTTAGGATTGCTCTTAAGCCTTTGTGCTTTTTGAAAAACTTGACCTACCCATCATTCTTTTGCCATCTTAAAAGGACACTAGCACCATCTCTTATCTAAACTGGCTGTTGTTAGAGCTCATCTCAACATTAGAACGCTAATGACTTGCACTTGAATTTGGATTCATAAATATCTCAGTGTTATGTTTTTGTATTTTATTTCTAGATTTTACAGTTTTCAAGCTTTCTATCATGGTGCTTAAGGTCTTCTTCCCTGTTTGCTGCTCCTCAGCTGAAAGTGGCCTTCTGGTTGGGCAGTGGATTCCAGAACAAAACTCTGCTGTTGTCCTGGCCGTGGTTCACTTCCCCTTCATTCCTGGTCAGGTGAAGCAGTATCTCTTTGAAATGCAGCATGCAACACAGGTCCAGCTGTCTGTGTTGGGCTCCTGGATTAACAGCAAACAAGCAAAGGAAGAGAGTTTGGAAAGGTTCCTTGAAGACCTTGGCTCAATCTTCTCACATAATCCCTGGATCCAACTCAGCAAGGAGAAAGGCAGCAAGTTTTGGAGCTGTTTTGCCACTTGGGATCAGTCTGATAGTAATGAGAAAAATGAAATCATCTTGGTTTATTATGATCAACGCAAAGTTATGCTTTCACAGCTACACCCTCCACAAGACCAAGCTGAGTCTTCTGATCAGAAGATAACAGATGCTTCCAAACTAGTTGCTGTGTTTGACACAGTTTCAAAGAGCAAGTTACTGTACATGAAGGACAGGTATGATGAGGGGCCAATCAAACTCACACACTGGCAGTCAGATGGAGTAGAAGCCAGTATTATTGTGGAATTGCTGAAACAGGCCTCTGTACCTGCATGTATGCTGATAACATTCTTACTTTCACTTATCTCTGGAGTCTGTAAAAGCAGGTATGTCATATGGAATGGGTCGCCTTTATGCAGCCCTTAAAGCAAAATTAAACATAGAACAATGTAATTATGAGTGCATAACTGTAAGCCAGGTTCTATTTTTTTTCAGTTTAGGAATTTGTCATACTCTGATATGCAAAAAAAAATAAAATTCTGAGCCAATCAGTCTAGTGTACTGGTTGTCAAGCTTTCTGCCTTTGGAGAAATATTTTCATGTAGACATTTGCGAAAAACCTCTGCACATTGCAGAATATTCTGTGACATATTTTAAACATAGGTTGTTTACTTGAGAATCCTGTGTGAGCTAAGGCTGCTCTCTTGAATAGACCCACTATTCCTTGGTGGTTGAACTACTCTTTGTGGGTTTCTTTCAGGGAAGCTTATCCACCATTATCTGACCACTCATGTAGAGTTCTTTGGTTCAAGCCGTTGTGCTAAATTTCTATTCAAGCCCTAACATATAGCCATCATCCATTGGGACATTTTGATTGAAATAAGGAAGGTGCAGTTAATCTAGCAGTGAAATTTCTGTACAATGGAGTAATACTAACATTCTGAGAGAATAAGCAGGCTCTTGGCTATGAAGGTTCTGATGTGATAAAAGTGGAGAATCCATGCCTGGGCCACATGATGTGACCATGTTATACCCCTCTGATACAGAAATATTTAAAGGGATGTAGAAGAGACAGTCCAGTGAGAACACCAAGGTATAATTTGTCAGTTTCCTTAACCAATGAGTTGGTGCCTCTTTTTTTGAAAAGCCCCTTGATTTATTAGAGTCATAAAATCTTATTTGGCTTTGAGAACAGAACAGCAATTTCGTTCCCCGGTTCCCTGACGGGGAAATGATAGAAAACTGTATTGTCACAAGGAGGGACTATTGACTAGCAGCAGTGCTTTGCTCTGCCACAAGCAGGTACTTCGATACACACTCATTCACTTGTGTTACCTGAGTGTTCCACGCAACAGGCATATCGTGTGAAAAAGAAATGAGTGTCTTTAACACTGGTGTTCATGCACCGGAGTAATTCTGATTGGACTTTCTAACACTTGTATTTGGGTGTCTCAACGATGTGTCTCTGTCGCACTTGGCATGTTTTCTCCAGTTGTCCCTAGTGTGAAAGTTGTTACTGTGAAATGCATTGCTTTGTTTAAAGGAGCCACTCAGAAGGTGTGGGAAACCCCAAGCATCTACCCTTGTTGAAATGCCCTTGATCACTTACTTCATGGCTTTCACCAGAAAGGCCTGGGAGACGAGCAACATGCTGGCTCCCAAGTGTAATTCTGAATGCTTGTGAAGTTGAAAAGCTCTCGCCTGTAAAGCTTAGTGCTAGGACTGGGGGGACCGTCAAGAGAGATCATGTTGTGCTGCCAAAACGGGATTGAAGTTTTGTTTCCAAGCTGGCAAAGGGCAGTTTGATTAATTCCATTTGGATACAAGTTAAAGGCATTCATGAGCAAACAGTAGCAAGTGTAGCCTCGGGCCATGAGGAGTAGAATCCATCAACAGGTTTCCAGCCGAATAATATTGTCATGGAAAATTACAGCTAGCTTTTTCATAGTTTCTGTTTGATGGGTGAACCTTTTCGCTTTCGTCATGCTTTTAAATGCCTGTGAGGGGGCAGAAGTTTTGTGTCAGACTGTGCATATAGAAGCATCCCTGCTAACCTAGCCAGAGTTAAAGTATTTATAGTGGGTCCGATTGTGACTAATTTGTAACAGCTTGAGGTGTGTTAAGGAATAGTTTGTAGCACTGAGAAGCTGTGCATCAACTGGCAGCAATCTCCTTGGGTCTGTGCTTACTCACCTGGGTTCTTGATGGGTTTAGTTTGTGTGATGGGAAAGACCTCTTTCTGTCTCAGACCCTGGAGGACCCCTGCTAGTTAGGGAAGGCAATATGAGGCTAAAAAGACAAATACTCCAAAACAGTACAAGGCACTTCCCATAGTCCACAATTGATATCGGTGGTTTTTCAGAGGAAGCTAAAATATTTTGTGTTCTGCTTGTAAAATTGAATGACTGCACCTTGCAAATGTATGCCATTTTCTAGAAATGTGAATTTACACAGCTTTTTGCTCCAAACAGTATAGAATGAGGCTATACATAGCAATATGGATTTATGGAAGGGTCTTTCATTGTTGAATGTTAAATGTATGGATTACACTTAGAATACAATGTCATGCCATGTGCCCTATTGAAGTACAGGGTGTTACTTAGCACCATCTAGTGGCCAGTAGTGCTAGGTTTATATTTCTTTTTAAAGACCTTTATTCATTACCTGAAAACTGAAGCACACTGTTCTAGAAAGAAACCCCCACTTAACCCACTGAGGTGTTTTTCCATGGAAGTATGCCTAAGAAGAAGTCATTTATCAGAACTTGCATTAACACTGTCTAACACTCCATGCAATACCTGAATTCTCAATTATAATCTGATCCTGACAAACCAAGCAGGAAAAGCACTGCCTGGGGCACGAAGCAATGGCCTGTAAGTGCTCTGTGTGGCTTGCAGAGCCATGGAATGACCTATGCACTTCACTCGCCTCCATCAGGGTCAGGAAACAGAATTTGTATCTAGATTGGTGCCACAACAGGAGAGAGGGGCTTTAACCTCTTCCTTCTCTGATTCAGTTTGCTGTTTCTTCCCTATTAATAGTGCTGAGGAAAGGGTGGTTTGAATCCCATCCCCTGATCCCATCAGAGAAGGGAGGTTTAAACCTCCTCATTCTTGTGTACTAAGATGTGCATGTTTATGTGCAACCGCACAATCTGGCATTGTGCGTTGTCCACCTGTTCTAGGGTCACCCTCTCCATGAGCTACATTTTACATGTAGCATATGCCAGGGAAGAAAAATGGAATGTGTTGTCATTTATACACACATGCAACTTTTCTGCATATAGTGCTCAAAGAGGATCTGAAAATAACATCACAGTTGAAGTAGGAGTATCATCAATCTGAAATTAAGATGAACAAGGGACAGAGGCTTTCTGAGCTTGAGGCATATAAGGCACCCATATTAAACCCCAACTCAAAATGTATTATTTCCCTACTACTAGCTTTCTAGTGGGTGTGTCCATGGATTCCACATTCTGGATTAAAAAGCTGGATTATGGAATGCTTGGAAGGCACTATTAACATGGGTGATGGTAAATGGCCTTTTTGCTCATTTTAAATCCATCTCTGAACTTTAAAACATGCTTTGAGAATTTTGGGTCAGATTGTCTATTTGACAGAGATGAAAACGAGGAGGAGGAGGAGGAGGAAAATGTAGCATCTTGTATAGTACAGGTGTTTTTTCAGCATTATTCTGAAAAATATTGTGCAATATTATTCTGTTACCCAGGAGTACTAAAGCACAACAATACATCTGGTGTCACCCGTGACATGCTATGCATCCCTCTGTATACTTTCCAGTGGCTTTTTAAAAAGTGAATGTAGTGCTTTATAAATTTTTAGCAATGCTTTATAGTCTTCCCCAACATTATTCCACAGATAGCATCTCCACCCCACCCCCCTCCAAGCATTCAGCTTTCAGTATCTTAAATTGGCCTGAAAAAGATAATTTAGCATCACTGTTAAATGTCACACTATTGCAGACTTTGTGTTGGACAAGCCAAAAACACATCCAAATAATGCCCTCCCCCATTTCATAAAAAGTACAATAAATAGCTAATACATTGTTGTTATTAAAATACATTTAGAATTTGCTGCCTGAGATATATATAGAAATATAAGTGCTGCCCCATTAATCAGGATGCCATAGTCTGTTACACCCTTCATCAACTTGGTATCCTCCAGAAGTGTTGAACGACAACTTCCATAATCCCCAACTAGCCATAACTGGCTTTGGGATACTAGCTGTAGTAGTCTAAATACATCTGGGGGCCAAAAGGTTGGGAAAAGTTGGTCTGCCAAAAAGCCTTTAATGGAATGATTAAATAGATTAATGAATTCAAGGTTTCAATTCTAATTATTTGCTTTAAAAAATGGAAGAATGTTTCCATACTTCTACATCCATTGATTGTACAGAATCCAAGCAAGCAGCTTTGTTCTTTGGAGTTCTCTTGTAATAAAATAACGCCCTGTGTATTGTAATTATGTAATAAAAGAAAGAATTAAAGGAAATATGTTTCCAAACATGGATCTGTGTGTTTCCCGATTCGTATCCCCAGGAGTTGCCCCAAGGTAATCCCCTGCCTCACCTCCAGTTTTGGAGCATCAACAAGCCTCACATCCTTTCCTCTGTCACTTCAGATGTTATTACTAGGCAAGACAGTTGAACAGACCTGTACTTATTTTGCTCCGAGGTGGTGGGCTTCAGCAAAGTGTGGAATAACTCAGAGAACCTGAGCTGAAAATGATTCACACTACGCTGCATTTAGCAGTGATGTGTCTTGCTTATTCAGGGTAGGGTAGATAGAGACGGGTTCTGAGAACATGGGTTTTAACCTGACAAATCTTTTGTGAAGTGTAGCTGAAAAGACCCTGAGGGCTACCTACCAATAATTTCTCCTTGATTTTCATCAGCTGCATGGTTATTCCTGATGCCTTTGGGTGCTACACTTGTGTGCCTGAGTAGCAGCAGCGAGGATGTGTCACTGGCCGTGCAAGTCCATGCTTAAAAATTGCATCCTGCTTGGTCCATCCATGAGAGATGTACTTGCTTGTAGGTAAAAGCCCAGACAAACAAGATAGATAGATATAATTTTAAAATCCTATGGAAATGTCAAAACTCTGAACTTCAGACCTGTTGGCATTCTGGTGAGGGATGTGGGTAGTGGATAGAAAAGATGTTGTTTTAAAGGCCGCTATTGCAGTGTTCTGTTAATGGCACTTCCATCTGTTCTGTCAGTGTCCAGGGTGAAGGCAGCTGTCTAACAGGGTGAAGGCACTGGGTCCCGGGCAGGCAGAGCGTGGCAAGAGCAAGTCCAGTACACAGTCCAAGGTCAAGCCGGAGGTGGATATACTAGCCAAGCCCGTAGAGACGGGTAGCATAGTCCAGAGCGAGCCAAGGGTCGGAGAACCGGGGAAGGCAGACCGGTCATGGAGGGAAGAGGTACAGGCGGGGTCCGGGAGCCATAGAGGCAGGAGCGCAGGCAGGAGTGGAGTTCCAGGTCTGACAGACCAGGAAGGGCTTCAACAATAAGAGGAGAGCATTATTGCCGAGGCAGCTTCTGAGGGAAGAGCTGGTTCTTGCATGGCTCTTCCCCAGGGCTCCCCAGGTGGAACTCATGAGCGCCCCGGCAGCTGCAGTGGGCCGAGGTCAGAATCCTGCAACCACCAGAGCTGCTCCGCCAGCCCTTGGCCAGCAGAGGGAGCCCTGAAGCTGCCTCAGGTCTTGAAGTGTTCCTGTTGTTGTTACACTGCATTTATATTCTGCTTTTTTCCCTCTTGAGAGGAACCTAAGACAGCTTGCACAGGCCTCCTTCACTGCATTTTATCCTCATAGCAACAGCTCTGTGAGGTATGTTAGGCTGAGAGTGAGTGCGTGACCCATGGAGTTTCATGGCTGAGTAGAAAACAGAGCCTGGATCTCCAGGGTCTGGAGTCCAACAATCTAGCCATCACTCCACACTGGCTGTGCTGTCTTAAGTCCTATGAGGAGAGACTGAACAAACTGGGCATATTTAGCCTTGAGATGATAAGACTGAGGAAAGATACGATAGCTTTCTTCAAGTGCTTTGAAAGGTTGCCGCACAGAGGAGGGTTGGGATCTCTTCTCTGTCATCTGAGAGTGCAGGACACAAAATAATGGATCACATTGCAGGAAAGATGCAGCTGGACAGCCATCCATTAGGGATGCTTTAACTTGGAGTCCTGCACTGAGCAAGAATGGGGCCCAATGGCATGTTTGATCCCTTCCAACTCTTATTATCTATGATTCCATGTAACAGCATGTTTCTTGATAGGTTCAGAGGAAAAAAGGATTATCCTGCTGTACTGAATACAGGATCATACTAAATTAAACAAAATTATTTATCACTTCAATTACCTGCATAAATCTACAGTCTTTTGTTTGTTCTGTTGAACTGCTGCTTAATACAAGATCATTAATTAGAACTGCTGCAAAGCATTGATTTAGTACCATGAGTTGCTTTTAAATACACTTTGGGTTATAATTTATTAGATTGTGTTAAGAGATAAGTAAAACACTGGCAGTGACTTTCAGAATGCATTATCATGGTGTGTCTAAAGGCTGTACTTCAGCTTCAGAGAAGTGTCATGTTGAATAGTTCTTCCTAGCTGTACCAGATCACACTGCTAGTGAACAACCACATGGCTGACTCCTTCCAAGTCAAAACCGCTGCCTGCAGAAAAACTAGCAGGTGAGGGAGAAAAGTTCTAGCCTAATAAGTAAAGTTTCAAAGAGGCAGAGGAACTAGAGATCAAATTGCCAACATACACAATGAGGTGGCTGGATGGAGTCACTGAAGCAGTCGGTGTGAGCTTAAGTGGACTCCTGGGGATGGTGGAGGACATGAAGGCCTGGAGGAATGTTGTCCATGGGTCGGACGTGACTCTGCAACTAACAACAACTATGCATACAGCTGTGCTTAGTGACCACATGTTTTTCTTAAAAACAAAACAAAACAGAACCCATAGGGGACCATTTTTGTGGGGTACGCAGTTCACAGGGAAGGATGAGATGCTATTCTTTTCTCCCTTTGCATGATCCTGACACAAATAGTTAGGCCTTGTGTGGCTGTTTTTATCAGGACAAAGCAAGAGGATTAAAAAGTTAAACTTCCTCTCCCAGTGCCAATAAACATTGAGGACCTCATTTATTCATTTAATAAGTTATCACTTTTGTGTACTATCTCATAGTCAGGTAGCTCTCCTAATGGTTTATGTGATAAAAACTAACAACATAAAACATCCTTATTACACACAATTTAGACAGTTAAAAACAGAGTATCAGTAATTAATAACATAACATCATAGCAGGCACATGAAATAATAGTTTAACAACAGATTGGTACTATCTCAAATATCATAATTAAGAAACTAAAATTTACATTGAAATATAATTAACAGTAAATCCCAATTAAAATCATCAATTAAAATAATCCTTAAATAAAAATGTCTTAGGACGGTGCTTGATGAATAGCCCTGGGAAATCGATCCCATAGATGGGATGTCACAACTTAGAAGGCCCTGCATCAGCCATCCTCCAACATCCTTAGGGATGGCTCCTGGAGCAGGACCTTTGATGATGATTTCAAGGTCCAGGTAGGCTTATATGGATGGAGACAATCTTTCAGATATTCAGATCCTAAACCATTTAGGGCTTTATATGTCAAAATGAGCACCTTGAAGCAGACCTGGGCTTCAATGGGCAACCAGTGGAGTTCATGAAGGACTGGTGTAATATATTTGGTATTACTAGTCCTTGTCAGCAGCCTAGCTGCCCTATTTTGCACCAACTGTAATTTCCAGACTGTTTTCAAGGGTAGCCCAACATAGACCCCATGCCAGCATTTTTTAAAGTATAGGCATGATTGCTAACAAAGCATTTAGTGTCACATTCTGTTTGACCTGAATGTGTAATTTGGCTGTTAAATGTATTTGTCGTAGAACCAGGCAGGTAGCATTCTGTTCTAGATATCTTGTACCGAAATGCTTCTTATAAGTGAGTTAAAAGGAACACCACGAGCAATTCAAAGCTTCAGGTCACTGGTAGTCCTGTACACTGTCCAGTTTATCACTAACTGGAAAAGACCCTCTGTGTGTTTGGTGAACATTCACAAATGCCAGTATACATAAACTTGAGTATGCATCCGTGAGAAGGATTTTCCTTTTGCTATCTCTGACTGCCTCCCACTCACAAGCTACATTGCAGACACAATAAGAGCGTGTCTGTAAGCTTCTGTGGTTATTAAAATGGGAATAAACTAAAATATCATAAGTTGTTGGGTATGTATGTTGAGAACAGCAGGAACAATGATAGTGAAATACATGACCTGTTGAAATGATTGCATTTGCATGACAAATTACAAAACATTATTGGCAACAAAATGGGTACATTTCAAACATACCCCTTCCAGCACTTTAGGGCCTTCCTCTGGTTGTTGGGGTGCATTTGTGAAAAACATGAATGCCATTTTAAATGGCCTTCTGATAGGTGCTTAAATTGATGGGTGGCCCATGTAGGAAATTATAGGTTGCATTCTCACATAATACTAAATTTCACGTAATGCTAAATCTAGTTCTGTGTGCACTAGCAAAAAAGAGCCTCTGCTTGCCCCTCTCTTCCTCCTGAACATCTAGGAGAAGAAATAAACTAGAATTCTGTCTTGCTTTAGCAGACTTCTGGGTTGTCACCGCATTCCACAGTAAATCGTGGTTTAAAATAAAGCCCAGTTTGTTAAACATGGCAGCCAAACCACAGTCAGTTTGTTGTTGGTTTGTTTAGCGATTGACTAGAGTTTATTTTAAAACCTAACACTGGTTTCCTCTGACTGTGTCTCTCCCTGGAGAGGCACATGGGGTAGTTAAGGAAATCTTTGTGTGTTGCACTAGAAGGATGCATGTGAGTTTGTAGTAATTTAAACAATTGTGTTAGCCACTCTTTAATCATAGTTATTGGTGCAGTTTACTGAATAAAACCATATTTTCTAATTGAAATTCACAGCAAGCCATTTTTCAAAAATTCCAGCATAAAAACAAACTGAAAATAAAAGGAATAGATATACAAAAGGCCTTTTGTTTGGCTATGAAAAGAAAAATAAATACAGTAACTAGGTTTACCTGCCACACTAAGCCACATTGTCCACCCTAAGCCAGTGCTTCAAACCCAGGATGGTTTTGTCGGGGTGGCTTCTGTTAGGTTTCCGAATCACCCTGACAAGCTGTTAAACGGTTGCTGGGCTTGTTTGTCTCCTGGTGGTTTTCTGTGTGATGTAAACCCAGATGACAGGAGCCCCTACAAGGGTCCAGGTGTGGCCAGCAGGATTTTAGGCAGATTCCCCTGGGCCTAGGCAACTGGAACCAAGGTAATACAAGCCCAGAGTTCAATAACCAGTCCAGTAACAATCCAAGTCATAAGCCAAAACAGGCCAAGGTCAGAACCAGGAGCAGACGGTGGAGCTATGTGAGGTGTAGTACGATAAGCAGGAGCATAGTCAGAGCAGGCCAGAGTCAGGAACCAGGAAGGCAACATGACAAGGAGTGCAGGAGCAGGAACAACAAGATGTGAGCACAGGAACAGGCTGCAGCACACTGCTGGGGCAGTTTCTGGAGGGAAGAGCCTGCTCCTTAATTAACACGACCTCCAGGGCTCCCAGGTTTTCTTCCTGAATGCCCTGGCAGCTGCAGCTGAGTTGAAACTGAGCCTGTGCCTGCCAAGGTCATTACTAGGGTGAGGGCAGAAGGAGCCCTGATCTGTGCAGTTTGCTGGAGAGCAAGCTGAACAGCAAGTTAGGTAGGAAGGGCAAAATCCCCCTGCTGCTCCGACCAAGGAGCTCCAGGTGAGTGTCAAGGACAGCCCTCCACAAATGCCCAAGCGGCACTTCAGGGAGGCGGTCTTTGGCTTCCCTGCTGCTGCAGAGTGGCTCCCCCAAGCCCCATTCGGGCAGGGAAGAGTCCCAGCAAAACACATGCATTTGCTGACGGAGGAGGCCTGCCCCTGCTGCCCCGTCTGGCAGGGGAAGAGGCATCTCCCACAGCCCAGCCTTGCATCCAACCCTTTCATCTGGGCCTAGTGGTTGGTGGTGCCCATCATTTCAGCATGCTCATGAATGGACCTTCCCTCCTCCTCACACTGCTGACAAACGGCAGTGAGGATGGGGAAAACTTTGGTGCCCCATGGTGTTCCCTGGAGCACCTGTGAAAGGATCGAGGGGGACGGTCTCTCAGTGACATCAGGGAGAGACTGGCTTATAAGCCACACTGCATAGTTTTCTATACGGTATGGCTTATGTCATGCAAACCCTCCCAGTGCCTGGCAACCTCTCTGAAAAGGCCCTCTCTCCAATTACCACCTGCTTTATTTCAGGTAGTGAGGGATACATAGGAGGACAGCCAAAGCTAATTGCAGTAGCCTGCCAGGTTCGTGTGACTTAAAGGCTCTTTGGTCCCAGGCCACTAGCATTGCAGCTATCTAGTCACAGTGAGGTGACAGAGGTCAACACCCACAAGAGGTGAGCACAGGAGTGACTTCTACTGTGCTAGCTGGATGGGATGTGGCTATATTTAAAGATAAAAAAAGCATCACTTCTGTCAAGGAAGGTCCCCCAATGATAATTAAGATGATTTCAAATGCATAAGGTGATTTTGATAAAAGAGCTGTGGGGAATTATGGGAGTCTTGCCACTGTTTTCATTGGTAGACATTTTTTTATCTTTTTTCCAGAGTGCTGACCTTTTGGCCTCTGTCTTTCATCTGGAGCAAACTTTCAACATGTGGGCAAATGGGACATCGGCTTCAGCACCTCCAAATAATCAGCAGTGAGAGGAAGGCTTCAACTCAGACCCAGCTGATGAAGTAAGTCATGCAGGTGGGAATTACCTTGATAGATGTGGTTAGATCTGTGCCCAGAAGCCTTTGTTCCATTTTTTTTTATACTTTCATTTATATGCCACCTACTACTGTAGTCTCAAGGTAGCTTACAATAAAATATGACAAAAGATTTCATAAAAGATTTGGGCGAATGTAATTAATGTATCCTAGTTGCTGTTTGTAGTATTGGCCAATGTTGAAAGGGTGCCCTAAAGAACCCCATAGTCTTGGGCACAGCTCAGTGGGAGTTTTGTGCCCTTTCTCTTATGCCATATCTGCTTTGTATAGATTGACCTGTGCAAGGCTTGATAGGTAGAATTTCTTGGGAGCAAATTGAGTTTTTGAAAAAGCGGGACTTTCTAGCTATCATGGCATTCAGGTCAGACATGACCATTTGTGAACTGTCGCTGGTGAGCTCCCAGAGGTCAGAGAATGGCCAAATCAGGTTTCCATTGATGGAGGGCTCTAAACTTCCCTGTTCCTCCTAACCCCTCTCTATAAGAAGTAGAAGCAGAATGAATTTTGCAAAGTAGGCAAGGACACAAATACAGGCAAACTGACTTGCTGTATCTCACTTATACGGGTTGCAGATTTCAGCTTACCTTGGCACAAAAAGTTGGGCTGAGTTGGGTTGACAGCTTTTAAAGGACGGAATGTACTGTCTCGTCCTTGAAGGCTCGTCCTTGAAGGCTGTCATGTGTTTTTGTGCTGCAGCCCTGTGTCAATTTATACATGTCTGGTTCAGTCCCAAAGCAGTATAGTTTCCTTTTCTCTTATGTTATCCTTCATTGCTGACAAATCCTTTCTTGTTGCTTTTTTGACTACGTGGCCTCTTGCATGAAATTATATATATCAAACTGTCCCAGGCAGTTTCTGGGAAGCTAATTAGAATTATTTTTTTAAAAGATCAATAATACCAAACCAGTTTTCCTGCTAGGGTTCTTAACCACCACAATGGTCTTCTACAGTGGTGAGTAGTTGCAAGAATTTGTTGAGTGTTGGCTAAGGTGTACTGTTGGTTTGCACACAGGAATAATGAAGCCCAAACACCCTCTATGGATGGCATATGTTCCTTGAAACCCTTTCCAGACTTCCCCAGTCTGGACGTCTTCCAGACACATTTGGACTGCAGCACCCAGAATTCCTAGTCAATGGCCCTGCTGAATGGGAATTCTGGGACTTGTGGTCCAAATGCCTCCGAAGGCCATCAGGTTGGGGAAGGTTGCTCTACAGCAAGCAGGGCCTACTTTGCAGATAAGTCAGTGGACAGGCTCAGATTAAGTGGAAGCTCTGTGAACTGAGCCTATACCTGCACAAGCCTCAAGCTTATGCCTTTCCCATCACTTTCCTCTCTTGTGAAGAGGAGAACAAAAACTTTCATGTCCACTTTTAAACATGGTTTCCTTGTTACAGTCACGTTTGGTGAACTGTGGTTTTTTCCAGCACATCAGAATCCAAACTTGCAGTTTGATCCTGGTTACTCTACCAAGTTACACTTAAAACAAAGCATAGTTCCCTGACTTTGGATTTAATAAGTAACTGTGGCTTATTTAAAAGTAGAAGTGATTTTTTTTTCAATCCTATTGTTAGGGTCACACAGGAGAAAGTGAAGAAAGGGAGGAGTGTTTGAATCCAAAACTTGTGTCAGCTTATTCACTCAGTTAATATGGTGGTTTCTCATTGAAGTATGTGGATGAGATCCCCAAAGATAAAGCCAAGTTTGAAAAATGCTGGTATATTTTGTTGAACTACAGCAGGGGGATGCGGTAGTTTTGATTTTGTGTTTTTCACAGGTGCGTGAAACACTACTCTTGTTGATCAAAAATAAATATAGTTGTGTTCTTTCTCTCTCACTGGAAACATGCTTATGTTCCATGGTGTTCCATGCTGCTATACCTGAGCTTTCATGCCGAACTGAAGATTATCTTTTATTTTTGTCCCCATAAGTGCTACCCACACAACTTCCATTTCTGTCTCACAGAAAAGAGGGTTGCCCAGGAAACAGGTCTGCCAAACAAGCACTGGCAGCGCTGTTGAGAATATCTGCACAGCACCTGCTCTGTTCTCCCAGTAACTGCAGTGACCTCAGATGTCCCCTTGGTATAATCCTGTGATTTAGGATGCTGCTACTCTGCTATATTCAATATGTTTCTTCTTTTTAAGGTCTTTTGAAACTTCAGATCAGGAACTGCCAGGAACTAAGTTGCTTTTTTAAAATAGAAACTGTGGACCTTCTCTGCTGGGCCCATACAGGATCTGCTGTTGGCGTAAGACCCCTGTTCATGGCCGTGTGTTGATAGCTTGACCAGAACTGGCTTCTGTCCCAGCTTCAACATGGTAAAACAGATTTTAAGAGTTGAATGAGGCACAGTAATTGGCTTTCCAGACCTCACCTGTAATAAATAAGATTATAGTATCCCATACAGTGGGCACACCATGGGCTGAGCTACCCTTATACTATTTTCCTTTGGCATCTTTCAGAAGGTATTTTTCCTCTCTGTTTTAACCTGCTTCTTATTGTAACTGATTTTGTTTTACTTTTACCCTGGTTTCAGAAAAGCCAACATCCTTGTTTCTGTCCTCATTGATGTGGCCTTGGGGATACTGCTGATGTCTTGGCTGTACCAGAAGAATCGAATTGGTCATCTTGCCAATGCCCTTGTTCCCATAGCTGATGTAAGTTTTAGGCTGAAGCTCATACCCCTCCAGAACGTTTGGAGTACAATACCTGTCATCCCCAGACAGCACAAGCACTGGAAAACACCAGATTGGGAGAAGGCTACTGTAACTGATAGAGTATATTATTAACATGGTAATGGGTTGTGTGCCAGAGATGAAGAGGGTCATTGTCTGTATAGTGACCCAGCCAATTTGCTTCAGGGGAGAAAGATACTTCTCTGAAGCCTGGCATGCCAATTCCAAAGGCTCAGTTAGAAAATTAAGGAGGACGTTAGCAGGATCATAAATAGTTTGCTGTCCCAATCTGTTTTTGGTCAATGAGCACATTTGGAATTTGGAAAGAGTGTTAATGTGGTGGTCACTTTCACGAAACAACTGCCCTGGTGAAGAAGCTTGCCCATTCATGAAAGGTTTTCCAAAACTTTGCAGATTATTGTGCTCCATGTTAGCTGGTGAGCAGGAAGCTGCAACTTACCTCTTCCACCTGAGGTGCCAAACTATTTTGGACCAATCCTCTATCTTCTCTTGATCTTGGACATGCATAGTATTAACGACTGCAGGTCTCTTTTAGGCTATGACTTTTCTTCCTTTCTTCCATCCCATGACAGATAAGTAACTAAAACTGTCTGCATCCTGGGCTATATTGCAATCCACAGTTTTATGGATCTGCAGTCTGTAGACTGACATGCAAAAGCTCTAGCCGCCAAGAATTTCAAACATTTGCTGCACTGCAGAATAACTGCTCCAGGACTACTTATGGATGTTTAAATCCTTTATTGCAGTGAAAGAATCCATCACTGCTGTACTGCTCCTATGTGCTAAATATTAAATGAGGTGTGTTTCTGAAGCATCCTGCATTTCTCTCGGTATGGTGAGAAAGGACGTCAGCAGAGATCAGCCCTGGACCACAGCCAGCCTTTTGATGGGAATGAAACAGAGGATGGTGCGCAGGCAATCCAGTTATTAAGGAAAATTACCCGTTAGCTGAAACCTAACTGCTAACACCAGTTGGACAAATATGTACATATCCTCAGTTCATGAATCATAGGGCTAGAAATCTGCAGCCAAATATTTGGCTGGCTTCTTTGGAGTCAGAATGTGACATTCAGCCCACTCAAGTTCCCCATGTTCATCCATGCCTGCCTCTCTGACTTCTCTTCCCCCAACATGATGCCGTCCTTCTTGTCACTGCACCCTATATAGGGCTCTGCATTTATCCCTGCGTTTCTTCCTCATTTCGGTGTTCCAAACCAATCTGGTGTTCGCTGCATATCCATGAGTGGATGCATAAGATACTTGCATTTTTAAAGTTTACAGCTGAGGGCTCCCACTCCCGTGTGCCCATGAGCACCTCACTTAGTTCCAACGGATTCCTTGCTGCTTCTGGCTTTAATTTTATTTCTTCATTTAAAAAAAATCAAAAGAAGTTGCTTACTACAAAAGTAGCATGTCACAATGTGAAGTTCAGCCCTTCTGTGCCATCTTTATTCCAGCTTAAAGAAGTGCTTTTGGAGCTCAGCCCCCCACCCCCATTCTGCCTCATACTTAGGTTTTTGGTGCTTGATTACTTTTCCCAAAAGTTCGCCTGTTGGGAAGTGGGTATTTGTGACCAGACATGTCCACCATCCCCATGGCATCCATTCTATGAAAGCACCAGTCCAGCACCATGGCATCTATTTTACGAAAGCATCTTCACAACAGCAACCCTGTGAAATAGGTTGGACTGAGAGTCTGTGTCTGGCCCAAAATCACCCAGACGGCTCCATGGCCAAGCAGGGGCTAGAACCCAGATCGCCTGAGTCTCAGTCTCACATTCTTAACCACTACACCACACTTGCTACACCAAGACCCTGGCACTTGCTGAGATGAACGGAAAAAGTGAGCTGGCACGAAAATACCTGATTGCACTCCCTTTCTTGCAACTGTTACAATGCATATATGGGGCAGTAGGGTTTGGAATGTGGACCCTTTATATCAGCCTTGCAAATAAGTGCATAATAGTCATTATTCTTGCTTATGCCTGTCATCATGACAAAGGAACCAATTGGTTATTGGTATTGGTTATGACCTAAACGGCTTGGGCCCTGTTTACCTGAAGGAGCGCTTACGTCCGTACTTGCCCGCCTACCCCTTGAGATCGGCGGCAGAGGCCCTTCTCCGGGAACCCTCCATGAAAGATATTAGGAGGGTGAGTACCCGGAGGAGGGCTTTCTCTGCAGTGGCGCCCCACCTATGGAACGCGCTCCCCAGAGAGGTCCACCTGGCGTTGTTATTTGTTTTCCGGCGCCAGGCAAAGACCTTTTTATTTAAACGCTATTTTAATTGTTAACATTATTTATTAGTTTTAATTTCTGGCCAGGGCGACTCAAATTATTTTTATATTTATTAATATTGAATTATTTAATATTGAATTGTTAATTTTGAATTATTTTTTATGTATGTGAGCCACCCTGAGGTTTTGGCGATGGGGCTGCATAGAAGTGTGCTAAATAAATAAATTGTTGAAAGAACAAACCTTCTTTCCTGCTTACCTGGAGTCCAAGTGTATTCTCCAGAAGCAACCAGGCAAATGTTTGTTTGTAAGGCTGAAGATAAAAGAGGTAACCTCAAAGGTCAGAGAACATGCAAAAAATAAAAAAATAAAAATTAACTGTTCCTTCAGAGATCCTGTTGCCCCCGAATACATCTTACAACTTGATGCATGTTCAGGCTTCATAAATTGTTTTGCATGTATCCTTCAGATCTCCTCTTTGCTTAACCCAAAGCTCGCTAGCTTTCCTTCCCTCCTTTATTTTTAACCTTGGATCATAGTCCAACGCAGAATTAGGCATGTCAGTTGGCCTCATCTGTACGTCCAGCACATTTAGTCTGATTCATACAGCTCTTTATTATCATTTGATCATTATTTAATATATATTCCACCTACCATATCTAAAGTGGTTTACAGAATCAGAGATTTAAAAACGTTTTTAAGGCCAGATGCTGTCCAGTACTGATGAAGTGTTGCTGGGTCACCAAGTTGTGATTCAGTTCCTGGAAATGCCTTTATATTATCAAGCAATCATCGCTCAATACCAGCCCCGCTCCCCACACACACATGGAAGAATAAAATTCAGCCCTAGCAACGAAGCTCACTGTGTGATCCAAACACGTTTGATGTTTCCAGTGCAACCATGGGAACATTTTTCCTTCCACAAGGGAAAAAGTAATAAGACCTTCCAGATGACCTCATCATTTGTGGGGAGTGCTTTGCATGTGCAATAGATGGTTTTCCACTGACCTTGGCTGTTCGTTTCCTTCTTTTCGGCAGCATGTTGCCCAGGAGCTCCAGAACCTCCTGCAGTGGCTGATGGGTGTACCAGCTGGTTTAAAAATGAATAGAGCTTTGGACCAAGTGTTGGGCCGATTCTTCCTCTACCATATTCACCTCTGGATTAGTAAGTGCACCTGCTTTCAGCTATGACATCTGAAAAATCCTTTGTTTCGGGAAAACCCCCACCCTGGTTCCCTCCAGATGTTTCACTGTGCAGTTTCCGCCACCCTTGACTATTCATCATAGTGGCAGGGAGTTGCAGCCCAAAGCATCTGAAGGGCACCAAGGCGGGGAAGGTTAGTGCTAAGGAGCTTTTGCAGCCACACTTGTCTTTGTCCTCAGAGTTCAGACGGAGGCTGCCTCTCCCAGTATCCATGAGAGCTCATGAAATGGCTCAGCTGGCAGGGGGAAGAACAGCCGCACTTCCCTCTCCTTCCCTCCCACGGTCTGCATCTCTGTGCTTGTCTTGGATCTCAGACTAAAAAGAACAGCAGGGCTTCTTCCTGAAAGGATTCTTCCAGGGCCAAGCCCTGCCCACTGGAGAAACCCAAGGAGGAAGTGTGGGTCAGATGGCGAACCTCCATGGGCTGTCCTAAGTCTGCAGACCACAGGTTCTGCATCTCTGCTGTAACCCTTGTCATATAGTTTAGGAATTAGCCTCTCCAGACAGTTCCAGTATAACAGAGATAACTGTGCTTCACAATAGTTAGGGATCCACCTTGCAGTGAGTCACAGGAAGTGCAGCAAAATAAGGTGCTGTTCTGACTATTTTTTGGCTGACACTGCTGTCCCAGCCCTTCCTGCCTTCTCATCAAGGCCCTCATCTGGAGAGTGTGCACATCCTTCTTCGTCTCGTGAGCAGGACTCTGAAATGGCCAGCCTCTTTCTGCTGGATGGGCATCGTACCTCCTGCTCTGGACTTCTGTTTGGATACAGCACCGCCTCAGTGCTGTCCTGAGAGTGCTCTTGCTGAGTCTGGAGCAGGAATGGGGGGCAGGCAGAGTAAGTCTGGTTAAGGATGGGCTCCTCTAAGTCTGCTGCCTCGTCAACATTTTCCAGTGCAGCAGTCTCAAAAGGATTATTGGTACTGTAGACATCTTCTGGAACCCTGTACGTATTAGGATCATGGTAGAAATCTTCTTTCCCTCCAAATGCCTAGCCAGTTCTTGGCCAGTCCTGCAATATAGGTGGTGGGGCTCAGAAATTCTGTGTGCACAGAGCCCTTTTAGCCCTCTTACGGCACAGAATAATCTGATGGTTTTGTGTAGACCTTCTCCATTTGTTACAGCATTCATGGAAAGCACTCAGTCCACCAAAGCATTCCTTCTTCCATTATGGGTCTTTGCCTCTTGAGTATAATCCCACTCTACCATACCTAAAAGGAAGGAACTAAGACAAGGTTCCCATGTTTAATTTCTGTGCAGTACCTTTGGAGGCTTGGAGTGGTTGTCATTTTCCTTGACTTGGAAAGGCCACTAAGGAAAAGGAGCGCCATTACACAGGCTGCTGTAACCTGGAGCAGCCTTGCCTGGGAGGGCTACAGCAGTCACCTCCATATGGGGTGAGCTCAGTGCATTAGGTTGGGGATGGGCAGAAAATGGATGTCCAGATGTTTTGGATTTCAACTCCCAGAACACAAAGAAGTCTAAAATATCTGGAGATCTATTTTCTGCTCCTCACCTCTGCACCAAAAATGGATCTCTCCACAGCAACACACACACAGATCACATCACATTAGAACAGAACAGAACATGTTTAATGTTTGCTTTAAAAAAATTCCTCTGGCATGCGATAGTAATAATGGCATGCAATCATTTATTAATGTTTTCCAACTGCATTAAATCAACATGTGGAGCCAATATGCAACACTTCCATTCTTTGTACTAACAATGTCCATTTGGTAGCTTTGGGGTTAGAGCCAACTCCCAAGAGATCCCTGACTAAATTTCGATGGAAGAATGGTAAAAGGTTTGCAAGTTTCACTCTTTAACAGAAAGAAAAAAGTAGCTCTTGCTACTTTGTTGGGGCCTCTCTCTTCTGGTTTTAGTCCATAATGTGAAATATGTTTCCTACAACTTTCATGATCCCTCACCATTTCCTGTGCTAGCCAGAGCCAATGGACATTGTAGACCCAAGCACCCAGAAGGCCACCAGTATTTATTTATTTATTTATTTATTTAATTAATTAATTAATTAATTAATTAAAACATTTATATGCCGCCCCATCACAACGAAGCCTCGGGGCGGCTTACAGCATAATTAAAACACAGCATAGTTAAAACACAATAAAACAATAAATCACATTAATTTATCCCTCCCCATCCTTGTGATAGCTGGGGGTGCTTACTCTATAACTGTGAAGCCCTACATGGCAGGCAGCACTAGCTTTGGTACAGAGAAAGCGGCAATCACAACAGAAGGCATTCACAGTCCCTGGACTGTTGTCTGGACTGTTGTCTGGAGGAAAGGTTCATCTACGAGGCGGCAAAGTTCAGTTGAGGCTAGCGGCAGGCCATTCTCTTGCTTCCATGGGCTGCATGCCACTGGTGAGGGTGGCTGAATGTGGCAGTGGCAAGGTCCTGGGCTGCCAACCAAATGTGCACGAGCATCCATGCGTAAGGACCTGCAGGAACATGGGAAACTGGCTTGGACCCTTGATCCAGCTTGCCCAGTAATGTTGCCACTGACTGGGGCAGCTGCTAGGGGTTCCTTGTTCTGCTCACTGTGGCACAAGGTCTTGTTCCGCAGTAGGATTCTCCACGTTTCCTCTGCCACTTGTGGTGACAGGCTGGAATGCCCCACCTGCTGTGGGCAGTAAATGAACAGCTTATGAGACCTGCACACAGTTGTCATGCGAATGCATGCGTACGACCTGACATATGAACATGCTAGGACCCATGTCACGGGAGTGTTGCTGCATCTGGGGAATGTATGAGTCGTTTGGGTTTTGTCCTTACCGCTTGTGGGAGGTAGAGAACTTGCTTTCGGGGGCTACCTTGGTTTCCTCCTGTGTTTCACAGAGGCCTTGATGAGCAGGGGAAAGACTCTTTCTCGTTTCTCTTCCCCCCCGCCCCCGCACATTGTTCAGGCTATATCCACCTGATGTCTCCATTTATCGAGATGATCCTGTGGTATGTTGGCTTGTCAGCCTGTCTAGGCCTGACTGTGGCCCTGTCCATCCTCTCTGACATCATTGCACTCCTGACCTTCCACATCTACTGCTTTTATGTCTACGGAGCCAGGTGAGTGTTGCTCTAGCAGCTTATGCCCACGTGCCGAGAGCCGCTGTGCATTCAGTGCGAACTGATATGGCTGAATGAAAGGTGTGCTGGAGCATAATTTATCTCATATCATTCTTAAGTTCAGTGTGATGTGACTTTGGGCAAATAAACTCCTTTCACCTTATGTTCTTCATCTGTAAAATTGCCAGCAATATTTCTTATCTTGGTTAAGAACAAGAACAAGATATTGGCCCATTTGGACATAACCATCTTAATCCAGCACATGGATTGTTAGACCAGGAATAAGCCATCTTTCTATGCACTCACCCCTCTCTTCCCTTCCCTCAATTACAGGCTTTAATTCAATAGTTCCTGGCTTGTTAAACAATAGCTTCTAAGATACGCCAACCAGGAAACTGAATTCAGCAATCTCTTAGAAACAAGGATTAAGCTGTGCTATAATATCCTTTGATAAAGATTGTTGAAGTCACCGTTTCCTGGTACAGGTGTCACAGAAAATGGGAGTTTATCAGACCAGGAGCTAAGTGTGTGGGCATGTTGCTCTTTCTTAGTCCATGGGGGTCTTAGTCTTAGACCATGGGGCCAGGATCCCAACTGAACTGTGCCGAAGATTATAAAACATCTTGTACTGCTACAACATGGTCTTTAAGAATTTGAGCTGTAGACTGGGAAATCGTTCGCTCAGATTTTGCCTCTGTCTTACTGGGCTGCTGTAAGGGATAACCTAGGTAAGGAATATAGAGCATATTTATTTCTAAATTTATGAGTCATACTTTGGCCCAAATAGGGCCTTAAAGGTGACTTCCAAACAAACTTTTGGAACAAACTTTTATTTTTTCCAAATAAAAAAACAAACTCATGAAAATATTTTTTAAAATAGCACCTTGGTGTTGCTAGAGAAATACTAAATATTGGCATTGTCTTTTATTACACTGGAAGTCCTAAATAAATGGCATTAATTAAATATTCAACATCAGCCACAATTTGGACAGAAATTAACAGGATCAATGTTACCGAGATAAGGTAGTTATTGTTAACATACAGGTCTATTTACCTGTGTGTATTTGTGGGATATCCACCCCACTGTCACAGTGAGGGGAAAGAGAAAAGAAAGCGCTTATAAAGCGGCAATGTATCAAGTCAGCCCCTTGGTCACCCCCCCAAAACTGTCTCCTACTCCGACTTGCAGCAAGAGGTCTCCAGGGTCTCAGGAAAACCGGCTGAGCAAAATGCTGATACATGGCCCTTATCGGACCCACTAGAGGGCACAATGCCATTTGCTGTCACAACCAGAGCAAAGGGGAGACTGCATAAGCAAACCGATCCTGTTCCATCCTGAACTGGTGAGAGCTAGCTTTGCCATAGCTAGGTCAAACAAAATATTCTTTGCTGCATGTTTTGTATCCAAACTGAGGGGGATACTTGGAAAAAAGAAACCCGAGGAAACAAAGCAGCATAAAGGGGCAGCATGCTCTTCTCATTGAAGCCATGAGTCCCAGAAGTTCAGAGCACTTGATGCTGAAGAAAGCACCTCAGAACTGAGAGTCCTCCAAGGACGAGGTCTCCAATTGCTCATTTACAGAGCAGAATTAACGAGCAGTCAGGAGAACCTGATAGCTGGAGAGCCACCCCTTCAACTTGAAAGGAGCAGAAAGTGCCTGGTTGAAAATCAGTCCTATGCACAAGAGGCCTTAGGCTTTCATCTTGCCACAAGTTGAGCAAGCTCTGACTTAAAATAAGTTGCATCAGTAACATCCTCACCATTTTTGCTTGCTTGTGAGTAATTGTTAATAACAAATGAGGGGCAGCAGAAAGTGGAAGAGTGGAAAGCAGAGAAGAGAGTGTTTAGGAAAGAAAAGTGAAAAAGAGAAAGAAGGACATGGGTGAACTTTGGGTCTGAAAGGGAAGGGCCAGGGTTGAGTGGTAAAGCTCATGCTTTGCATTCAAAGGTCCCAAGTTCACTTCCTCGGCATCATTAGGTAGGGCTGGTAAAATCTCTCCGAAGCCTTGGAAAGTTTCTGCCAGTCATTGTACCCAAAAGCATGCAAGGTAAAGCTGGGGTTGGAGCCCCAACACACTGAACAACTGACACACAAAGGAAGCAAGGGCATTCCCCTCCCCATTCCTTTTTTCAGCAAACCCGTTTCCCCCGCATGCCTGTGCTGCTCCCTTCTCCTCACTGCAAGTGGAGAAGCGGAAGGGAAGGGCACCAGGAAGGGGCACACCGGTGCCTCTGATGGATGCAGCTTTGAGCCAGGTAGCCCAATGGTCTGACTCAGCGGAAGGAAGTTCTCCATCCTCCTTTCTTGAAGTCTGCCCATGCAAGGGATGGCATGAGGTGGTGGCTTAAGAAAGAAGGAATCCTGAGATGCCAAGATGTGCTCTGTGGTGTACCCCTGCTTAACACGCAGAATGCTTTCAGGGTGTTCTTTCAAATGTGTGGGACTGCAACTCCCATCATTCCCAGACAGCTGCCCTTATGGCCCAGAATATGCTCCTGCAAAGTACTGCTATGCACTGCAGAAAATATTTGCGGGAGGGGAATATTTCAGGGAGGTTATCTGCCATAGCTGAGCTCTCTTACTGGGGTATTCCTGGTCATCTAAACATTTCAGAATCACTGTTCTTAAGGCATCTGAACCCCAGAAGGCATCCAGGTTTCTTTGAACCCATACAGCTGAAGCACTTTGTTAATGCTTTATTAAGTAGCTTTATAACAGCCTTCCTCAACCTGGTGCCCTTCAGATATTTTGGACTACAACTCCTAGCCAGTATGGCCAATTGTTAGTAATGCTTGGAGTTGTAGTGCAAAACAGCTTTAGACTAGCATTCTTTTTATACAGCCAGAGCCCATCTGGACTGATCCTGCCTACCATGTACATGTGCAGGTACAAAATGCACTCTGCCACAACACCTGGATTTCTGAGAATGTCATCTGTTTGTTTGGTAGGGTTTGAGTGGGGTGGCAGGAGGAGGTTAAAAGTAAGTTTCTAGCTTTCATGGTTGAAGTGAAACATTTGAAAACATGGAGGCAGCATCTGTGAAAACTTCATCAGGCAGAGACCAAAAAAGACTTCCCATAAACACAGGGGCTTGCGCTTCTGCCTGGACCTCGCTGTAGCCTTTTCTGCCAAAATACTTGGCATGCTTTGGGGGAAAAAATCCCCATCTATATTACTGCTGGAAAAAAGAAACTATATCAGCCAACAAACACAAATCTGCATCATGAACCCTTTCTTTGTATGGATTTCCTCATGAGAGAGATGGCGGTGTTGCTTTTAAACAGCAGCAAACAGCACAAAAAACCAAAAAGAAAATAAAACATACTCTGGGGAAGAGGAGGAAGTCATGGGAATCGGATCTTTGGGCCATTTTGCACATTATACAAAATTCCATGTGGGAATACTCTAATATGTGAATTAGGTATTAGTTCCCTTCCCTCCCTCTCACCCATCCAGATGGCCCTGACATCAGGCTGCCGTATTGCAGCTTGACTCGTTCTGCACCCACAGTCAAGATTCTGCCTGCACTAATCCCTGCCAATCTGCCAGTAGCTGCTGCTGTGGCACAGAGAGCTGGCATCCCAGGCTGAATGTGAGGGAGCCCTGTGGATCCAGATTCCTGGCTTCCTCCGAGAGGCATCCTGCGTTCTGTAACAACAGAGCTAGGGAAGGCGGACGCCACCGTTTGAGCAGCTGTTGTTGTGCATCAGAAAGCTGAGAAACATCCTGCCAGAGCAAGGCACACCTAGATTAGTCTTTCCATCCGAGTACCCTCCAGGCGCGCAGGACTGCAGTGCTCCCAATTCTTAGCTGGCAAGACCATCGGGAATAATGGGGGTTGCAGTCGCATGCATATGGGGAGTACCAGGTCGGAATAGGCTGACACAAACAGCTTTTAGGGCTGGCTCTAGGAGTGTCCCATCTGGTCCTGATTCTGCACTTCCCTCTTGTCAACATGCAGGCTCTACTGCCTCAAGATCTACGGTTTGTCCTCCCTATGGCGCCTGTTCCGTGGGAAGAAGTGGAACGTCTTGAGACAACGGGTGGATTCGTGCTCCTATGATTTGGACCAGGTGGAGGCTTTCTGGGGATGGGAGTAGAAAGTCTGTGTCATGATGTGGATTCCCATGTGTGCACCCCATGCCACACGCTTGATCTTATTTGTCATCCTTCCCATAACATGATACTTTTCCCCAGGAGCACATCTGTAGGTGTATTGGCAGAAAGCACTGCAATTAATTCCTTTGTGTGTTTAATGTGTGCACAGTGGAAAGTACCATACATTCTGAACCCTGTGAATGCTTGTGCGTACCAGGAACATGAAGGCCCGGTCATACTTTTTTCCAAATTACACCAGCAGGAGCAGACTCCCTGTTTATTAATGAACCCTGAATAGCACAGTTGTTCCCTGCCAGCCAATTTTCTGCCCAGCTCTCTAACAATTATAGCCAAGGGGGGCTAGTCCTGAGAGACCCCTCTGGCAGGTGCCTGATGCCACGTAAGTCAGAGCACAGGAGTGATAATGGGGTCAGAGGGGAAGGAAAGCAATTTGACTAAAAGACACCAAATAATTACAGCCATACCCAACAGTGTTGCCATAGTTACCTTCTGCTTTGTATTTCTATTAAAAGGCCCTGTTTCATTTACATCAAATGGAGCCCACACGTTCCTGTTAGGATGTGGATGGAAAATTGTTCTATCTGCTTCTTAGCTTTTTCTAAATGTCAAGTCTGCAGCATGACCAGCTGACTTGCTCACCCCTCTGCCCCACCCCCCACCCCAATTTCTGGGAAAACAAAATGTGGAAGAGAACCTGGGCTTTGAGAAGTCCCCTTGCGACTCAGTTCTATTCCTTTGCCTTCCTGGGGATAGAGGTTGCTGGAGGGATGAATGGGTGGCTGCCTAGTTCCCTCCGGCTTCTGCCACTGCCTGTCCAGTCTTTGCAGAACTGCTCTTTGTATATTCTTTAACTCGTCTTCACTGCTGAAATTTGTCTCAGGGTTGTTGCACATGCTTCTAAGCCTGGAACTAGTCAAAATGTTTTCAGGTTCCTCCTGGGGTTTCCTCAATTTTCCTGTGGCTGCCCTGACTTTAGGACGGCTGTCAGAGGCTCCCTGCACTGTTGCAACTGCCTGCCAACAGGGCCAGCCACTGCAATGGCACAGGACCAGCAGTGTTGGCCTCCTCCGGGGCGACCCGGCAGTATGCGGCAAGCTCCCCCGCACAAATCCAGGTGGCTGGTCCACCCCACATCTTTCTACCATAGTTATGTTGATGAACCAGGCATCTGTGTGTGGGACTGGACAGGGGCCATGAAAAATATGGTTGCTTCCCGGTACTGGCATTCTTCAAGTAGCCATCTTGGCTGTCACACAGCCTACTTGCCTCCTCTGCTGCTAGTGATTATTGTTATTTATTATTATTAAAAGCTTCTGTATGTCGTCCTATTGTACAAAATCTCAGGATGGCTTACAATATTTAAAAGAACAATTAAAACAACAATTTCTTATAAATAATAGAACAGAACAAAACACTAAATCACAAAGGAAGCAGAGCGACTGAAGGTTAAAAGTTGTTAAATTTTGAAATACTGTTTAAATAAAAAGTTTTTGTGCTGGCACTGAAAAGAGTATAAACTTGGCACCAGGCGTACCTCTCTGGGAAGTACATTCCAGAGTCTGGGCGCCACAGCAGAGAAGGCCCTACTCCAAGTTGATGACCTTTTTACCTCTCTTTGAGAGGGTTCCCTGATGCTTCTTACCCTTCTCATTCATGAGTACAGAAGTTGCAAAGGAATAGAGTAGAAAATTATCCTTGCCCGCTTCTCAAGGCATGCACACAGGTGGAAAGTGTCTCTTTATGGGTGTGGGCTTGAGGACCAGCTCACAAGGCAGAGCTCCGTAACCCTGCCTAAGCTGGATCTATGCAGAGCCTATGGGGTTCAACCTGTTTTCACAAGATCCTGTTCTGCATGTGTGGTGTGCACTGATCCCAGTAACTCTGACTGGCACCAGGGGTGGAGAATATCGATGGGTTCCCTTCCCACCCTTTGATTTTCCCATTTATTGAAAGCACCACAGGAGACCATCCTGATAGGCAGGTGCAACCCACCGGACAGTCTGTCTCCCATCTTGCTATCCCAAGGGGTGCCCATGTTGAAGTCCTTCACAGCGGAGCATCTTCTGAAGTGTTCTGTAGAAGCAGCCTTACTGGGGGTGAGGGGAAATAATTTGCTGAGAACCTAAGAGAAGGTGACTGTTCCATGCTCACATAGTCTTGCAGCTTTGTACTCCTAATGCATCTCAAATTTCCTTTCAGAGTTAATTGTACTAATATTGGATCCTTTGTGGCTGTTTTTAATTCCAGCTCTTCATCGGCACCTTGCTATTTACAATCTTACTGTTTCTTCTACCCACAACTGCACTGTACTATTTAGTCTTTACCCTGGTAAGTCTACCTTTCTTGGGATTGTAGTATTGATTTTTATACATGTGTTAGTTGGTTTTTCTGTTGACCTTCACTCCAAGCAATGTATTAAAGTCTGAAGAGAAGTGGGTTGGAGTCGGGTTTGGACTGAGGTTGAGTCACCTCTTTTAAAGATTAGAGAAATACTAGAAAGACTACAATCACGGAATATTCAAAGTCACAGCATATTCAAAGTTTCATAAACAGGCGACTCATTTGTTTATTTATTAAAACATTTCTATGCCGCCCCATCGCCACAAAGCCTTGGGGCGGCTTACAACAATAAAAATTTCAACAATACCCCTTAAAACCATTCCACCCCCCACCCCCCCGGTGCGTCTCGGCTAACCCTACAAAATACAATCCCAAATTAAATATAAACGAATTATAAAAAAAATTAACTAAACAATAATGAATACAAACAATTAAACTATAAACAAATTATAAATAATTAAACTAGACAATTAAGTAAATACATACAAATAAACCATAAACCAATTAACAAAATTGTCAATTAAAATACGATTTAAATAAAAAGGTGGCAGACTTCATGCCAAACCATAATTTGCACAAACTAAAGCTGAGAAGCCAAGAATGGTTGGAGCTCCCAGATGCACAGTGGGCAAACCAGGAGTTGAGACACTTTGCCTGCTCGCCTGTGCCATTTTCCCGGCATACCACATCTTAATTTCCTAGTTCTGTCGTATTGACCAACTCTGCAGTGCAGCAGTCTCTGAAGGCTGAAAAATGGCTGTACCTCGGCTCTGCCAAGTCAAGCATCATGCCAGTCGGCAGCTAGCAGAACCCATAGTATGCTAACCCATTTCAAGCTACAGCTTCTGCTTTTGTTTGGCCAGCTGATTACAAACCATAGTTTGTCAAGCCAGATATCACACCAAACCATCCCTAGCAACGGCTTGGTATGACATTTGAAGTCAGTAAGGTGGATATAAACCATCTTAAGAACCCCTATTACTATTTTATGTAGACTTCATGTAAAGACCATATTTCTTCTAATGAATTGGTCCTGTTTAATTATTATTTTTATTCATCTTAATTAAATACCACCCCATTCCCATAGACTCCAGGCAGTTTACAAGAAATTAAAGCCAACAGTGAGTTATATTGACTAAGACAACCAATGAAATAAAATTGACATGAGAACCCATCTGAGAAGTCTTGTTGAAAGAGATGCGTTTTTAACTCCCTCTTAAAAGTGGGAATTTGTGAAACCTGACACATCTCTCCCAGAAGACTGTTCCACAGTCTAGGGGCAGGCACTGAAAAAGTCCTCTGGGTAGCTGGCATTAATTAACAGGAGCAGACTCCAGAAGATTGTCCCCAGAGGGCCCTAGCTAGCAAGGCGGAAGGTGCTCCCGAAGGTATTTTGGACCCAAGCCATGAAGGGCGTCAAAGGTAATTACCAACATCTTGTACTGTATCCGGGAATGTATTGGCAACCAGTGCAAAGACTTCAAAGTAGGTGATATGGGGGTCTCTCCATGATGTCCCAGAGACCAGCCTGGCTGCCTTACTTCATACTAGTTGCAGTTTTCGGAATAGGCACAAGGATAGTCCCATGTAGGGCACATGGCAGAAATCAAGCCTCACTCTTCACAAACAAATTACAAAAATTGAGTCAAATGTCCACTTGATGTACACCTGAAGTTTTGGTCATGCTCTGGTATATCTGGCAGGGCAGAACTATGCAGAAGATGCAAACCGGTTCCTGAGGCCTTCCTTGTCCCTTTGCTCACTGAGTGCTGATAGCACGTGGCTGGAGGATAGGATGCGGGGTTGGGAGGCAGGAAGAAGGCTTTCCTTCTTGCACTCCCAGGTGCAAGAGAAGACCCCAGGATGATGCACTGTTAGGTATCCTGATCTTTCCCAAAGCCTATTGACTTGGAATTGAGGCAAACTTTGCATTGTTGCAGCTTCCCTGTTTTAAATGGAAATGCTATACTTGACAATACTAATTTATTTAAGAGATACTTTAATTGTTAATTTGTTAATTTATTTTTGTATATTTATTGTATTTATTGTATTTTTAATATTTGATCTTGAGATGGGTCAGTTTTTAAGTAGTGTGATTGTTTCTTTTTTAATGTATTTATTTATTGTTGTTAACCGCCCGAGGCTTTTTTGCGAGGGGGCGGCATATAAATATGTAAATAAATAAAATCAATCAATCAATAAATCAATAAATCCTGAGTATGACATATTAGGCTGCAATTGCTAGAGTTCTAACTGGAGAAAATGTTTTGCCCTAGCTCCGTCTATTGGTGGTGATTGTGCAAGGCTTGATCCATCTGCTTGTGGACTTCATCAACTCACTCCCCTTTTATTCAGTTGGTCTTCGGCTCTTCCAATCTTACAGGCTTGCTTGTAAGTTCTACACGTCTACATTATAACTACAGCAAAAGTCCAGAGTGGTAGTGTTAGTAGAGATTCAGAAATGTTTCCCAAGGGCAAATGCGAATCATCTTAAGAACGGCCCTATATGCTTTAAGCCGGGGTTCAGTCACCAGTGCTAAAAGAAAATTAGCTTGCCTATAGCTGAAATGACAATGTTACATGTGTTCTTTTGGCTGTTGGTAGCCTGGCAAATCCAGGCAAATTTCCCTTGCCAATACTCTGTGCAAGGAGGAAATGATTCCTGCCAATCTCTCAGCAAAAAGCATATATCCTCCAGATGGCATAAAGCAGGGTGCTCCTTTTCCTGGCTCTCCTTTTCCATCAATAGCCCAATAATCAAACAAAAATAGATACATAAAGCAAGGTAATGCGCATAACTATCGAACAAAAGTGCTACTTTAACATATATTACTCAGTGCTTCTCTGGTTACTGAACCCTTTGATCTCACAAGTGATGTGTTTTTTCCTAGTCATAAATAGAATCAGTTTACATGGGATGGGGGAGGTTTCTTTACTGAAAGAGGAAGGAAATATTTCTTCAGTAGTAAAGCTGTTAGGCAGTCATTTTTTTTTTAAGGGATAAATAAATTCCTTTACTTATTACAGCTTAGCTAGCAAAATTGCTACCATAACACAATGGTTCAATACAAAATGTAGGATAAAAGGTTACCCAAAACAACAAAATGTGAAAAATAAAATGTTATCTTATCTGATGTCATAAGAACAATAATTAAAGAAGCTCGTTTAACAAGTAATTCTGAGTCATTACTTCCCAAACAGACAAATGCAAGATCAAACAATAGTACATAATGGAACAGAAATAAGCAAGCACAAATCTCAGAATGTGGATGCCAAAAGCATTCAGAACTGATTCATTCTGAATGCCAAGTAATGTCATTGGGGTGGTTCAAACGTAACACTAAACTATGGTTTGATATAACAAGCCTGAGTGTGTTTCCTTCTCATCCTCCTCCCTTGTATGCAGTGATTTCCTCCCTTCTTCCCTGGGTTGAGACAAAACACTGCTTGCCTTTTCATCCAAAGTAAGGAACTGTTTCCAATCCTGGTTTGCATGAAAAGGCACAAACTGTAGTTTGCTTTTCCAAATGGAGTGGTGCTCTATGGATTGTTGCAAAACAGGAAGGAGGCAATTATGACAATTTGTGTATGAGCTGAAGAGTCCAGCCAAGCTGATTCCTACAATACTAAGTCATGGTTTAATGTTGTGTTTCAACCACAATGATGAAAATGAAATAGCTTTGAAGGACTTATTCCAGTGCACTTCAGATGAAGAATGATTCCTTTGAGAGAACTCATTCTCAGCAAATTTCTGCTTTTCCACAAGAAACAGATTGGTGAAAATATAAGAGATCAGGACACGTGATGATAGAAGTCAATAGAATGTAGTGTAAATTTTTCACAGGGTTGACATAAATTATGGTAGATTAATGTGTCTTGTAAAGTCATCATGTTTTGTCAAGGTGGCTTAAGTTTGGCTTACAAGTGCCCCTTGGAGAAGGCTTTATTTGTCCCACAATGGATTGTCATGTCATCTGAACCCAAAGCACACAACCCATCATGAGTGAATCCAGACCACTAGAGAGATGCTCAGTAAGAGTGGCAAAAACCAAGTGGCAAAAACCATTGATTGAGCACCAATGCTAGTTTTCTCAAAGCATCCAAGTGGCACTTGGGCTCTGCTGGCAGATATCTTCCCACCACCACTGCGTGCCTTTGTGGGCTTGCCACAACTTTTTTTCCCCTTTCCCATTTTCCCCAAGATTGTGAAAGTTGATTGCTAAGCTGTATTTCCCAACGAGCAGCCCGTCCAATGTGTTCCAGAGGCACCTTGGAAGGGGCACCCAGCATTTTAAAACAGGTAATCTTGCACAGATTTGACTAAATCCCATTTGTGCAAATGCACTCATTCACAGAAGTGCAACTGGGAGGATTTCAAGCCTTGGCTGGCACAGGGTACCCACTGCCAAAGGATGAGCAATATCTCATCTTTTTTAATCTCTTCCTTTAGTCTCCATGGAGGAGCAGCTTTTGGCCTTTGTGACAAGCCTCTTAAGTGTTCAGGGAAAGCGAAAACTGCTTCCCCCCACTTTTTAAAAGGAGAACTGAGTTTCACAGGTGGCTGTCAAAGCTTGGGTTCTCTTTAGAAAGGGGTTTGGAATGGGAAGTGGGTGGATTTGGACTAGAACAAAAAAATCAAACAAACATTTGAGCATATCTTGGTGTGAGAGTAAAACAAACCCCCTGATCACTATCTTGGAGGGATAGGATCATGAAAGAGCTTGTGATCTGTCCCCCTCTCCCCAAAAAAGAATGGGGTTTTTTGAGGGGGGACACCACAGCAAACCTGAAATGGTGACCAGAAGGGAAGAACATTCATTTCTCTCGAGTGTCCCCTGGAATGCTTCCAAGAGCAATGGCTAGGAGGATGGGTCTAGCAACCCATGATGTGCCTGATGAGGTACAGGGTGGGTCTTTGGGCAGTTCACTCACCCTGCAAGGCTTGGGCTGTATTGTGGATTGTCATGCTGTCCAAGCCAGGCCAATATTTGCATCACAGCATTATGCCCATCCAAGTTCTGCTTAATCAAGGGCTTTGTAGAGCTTTTAAATCCACTTTGTTTCCTGGTTCTTATTGCTCTACCATCCCTTGTCACTTGGGAGAGATCCAGAAATTTAATGAAGCCTCAGCTCTCTCTGTTTAATATTAAAACAACAAAAGATTATTTGCTTGTCCTGTTCTTTTCCATTTCCACACACCCGTGTGTCACTGGAAAAGCAGAAATCTCTAGAGAGTAAGCCCCCTGTGAGGGCCTCCTTTTCAACTGAGGTTGACTAGAATACATGTTTTGAAGTTACCGCAGAATGTTAATCCTCATCCCTGAAGATCCCATCTGGAGATTATCAATTTGGTAAACTGTGTCCAGAATATTTTTGAGATGTGCCTTTTTGCTGCCTTTTCTTTTTTCTTTGCGGCTTCATTATAGAGATCCACTCCCAGAAATTTCTAACACAGTGCATGGTTTTCTCAACATAGAGACAAATTTCAACAGCGCTTGCTCAGCACCGAACAAACAGCTGCCACATGTAAAGCAAGTCTGGGCATGATGTTCGGTTAGGCTGCTGATGGCAAATATCAGGGCAACGAAACCATTAGTAGGGTTTGTATGAGCAGAAGCCTTGGCTTGCTGCACAGGTGGAACCATCTGTTAGAGCACTTAGACAGTTAGAGAGCCCACTGTACTCCGATCACCAGAAACGCAGGTAGTTATGAGGCAGCTTTGAAGCAAAGGCACTCCCAGAAGCCAGTCATGTTTTGAGTCAGGGAATACAGGAAGAGAACCAGTGCTAAAATTCCACAAAAGAACTCAAAGCAGAAGCCAGTACAATCATGGAGTTCTGTTCTTCGGGTATTATGTTTTAGCAGGGATGAAAGTTAGAAGATCCAAGAGTTACACCGTCAGCTTGGTGCAGAGGTACTTATGGGAAGCAGCCCTATGACTAATGACTCAGCTTCCTGTTTTCTGCCATATGCCTACATAGGGGAACACTAATATGTCAGAAGAGAGAGGATCAGAATCCAATGGACGAAGCAGCTCAGGCTCTTTGTCATCTAGTCCGCTAGTGTCTACTCCAACTGGCAGCAACTTTCCAAAGTTCCAGCTAAAAAGAAGCCGTTCCCTATCAATTTCAACCTGATCCTTTTAACTCGAGATGCGGAGAATGGAACCTAGAGCATGTGTTCTACCCCTCAGCAATGGTCCCTCCCCACTTCTTCCATAATGCTGCACTTGTCCAACACTCAGCAGATGCAGACACTTGGTTTCCCTTTCATCTTTTAATGAAACCCTGTTGGCTCCCTGTAGCCTTTAGCCAATGGAGCCTGCACTGTTGCTCTACCTGCTTTTGCTTTTGCATTTTCAGCTGGTGTGAAGTTCAGAGTCCTTGAGCAAGAGGCTGGAAAACCCCTTCGACTTCTAATGCAGGTAAACCATTTTAATGATCAGTTGCTTGTTGATCAGGGGACTGTTTCTTCTTTGAGAAGAACTTTCTGCTCTCCCCGTTTCCATGTGACGCCATGTGCTAGCAGCATTCGCCTTCCGGTATCTCATCACATAATCAAGAGGGGCTGCAAGCAAGACGCCTCTGCTCTGACCCCCATTGCACAACCTGTCAGGTCTTCATGTGCTGATCTCCGTGATGATCTTAGGTTAGGTTATGCAAACTCATACTGAACAAACTACCCCACTGACCCATGGGTTGTTGCACCCATGATGGCTTCTTGTGTCATCTGCGTAACCAGCCCCATTGCGGGTACCAGGAGTCAGGTAGCAAGCCTCTTGACAAGAATGGGAGAAGCTCTTTGCTGTTCTTGTCAAGCTTGTCCAGGTGTGTCACCGCCCTATGAGTGCCCAAGGAGTACCTGGGGGTGGCTGGCACAGGCTTAATGCCTTCTCTGTCACTGTCACGAGTTGAGTTCAGTTCGCTGTCATATTTTGCCCCTTTATCCTTTTTGTTTCTTTTTTGCAGAGATCACAAAGTTTGGGTTGGCACTGATGTTTAAAATCCCTGTTTTGACAGCTACTGACAGCCCCTTCTGAGTGCCCGAGCAGCACCATGGAGGGGAGGCCACTGTGTCACAAACACTGTAAAAAATATTTTTGCACACACAGTATGTGCAAACATTTTCCTTCTATGTTTTTTTTTTAAATTACAGCTGCACGGCTAAGGAAATGGGGATCTTCTTTGGGCAATGTGGGAAGTTGTGGGGTAACTTCCCTTCATCGTGACTATACCATACCTCGCCTTATCCTTCATGAATGTGTCTAATCTCTTTTAAAGCCTTGCAAGTGGATAGCCTTCATCGCATCCTTTGGTAGCAAAATCTGTAGTTTCTGCAGTATGTGAAGAAGCGCTTCCTCTTATCTGTCCTGAATCTTGCAGATGACCCTGGCTCCTGGTGTCGTGGGAGATCATTGGCATCATTCTGTACACCTTTGCCATGTTTCCCCTTGCTTGCCTTTTTTTCCAAAGCTAAGCAGCCCCCGATGCTGCAACCTTTCCTCAAACGGGTGCTGGTTGAACGCCTTGGTTATTTTGGTGGCCCTTTCCTGTCCCTTTCCCAACCTCATAATATCTGTCCCCTTCATTTGTCCAGCTCTGCTGTCATTTGAAGGGCATCTCTCCCTTCTGATGACTCCTCTCTTTCTGCCTTGCCACCTTTGAAGTCGGCCTCCCAGAACACCTCTCCTATTCCTGCCTTTGCTGCATGATAGGAGCATTCTCTTACTTCTCTCACACCTTTCTCCACTTTCCCTTTAAACTTTTGGAACAGCTTCCTAAACCCGACTATATTAATAGTTGTCTGAACAGCAGCCTTGTCCCACTTGTGCCCTTCCAAGGTGTGTGGACTGCAACTCCCATCATTTCTAGCTAGGTTGTAGTCCAGCACATCTAGAGGCAACCAAATCTGGGAAGACAGCTGTACACTACAGCTGGGGCCATCAAGTATAACAATTTGCTACACATAATTTTTGTTCTTAAAAATGAGAGAAGATGGTATTTCATGCAAGAACATTGCCATATCCTGGGTTTCTCCACATCATTTAAGAATAGTTGTTGGGGGACACATGATATGAATTTGTCCTTCATCACTTGAGCATGAAGAGCAGGTGATACTCTGAAAGCTGTGAAATTTTTATAAACCTTTGTGAACATTTGTTTAAAATCTTGTCATAGTTCTTGGCTAATTAGAAATTGTATTGAAGGTAAATGTGAAAACAGATTGTGGGAATCTGTTTTTGGGTCTTATGTCTACTTGTAGAGGAATATTATGCATGCGTACATCTGCCTTTTAACTCGCATTACAAGGTCGCTTGCCAGCTTAGTGCTTTTTATTGGTCCAACAGTACTCTGGGAGGAAACTTTCAATTGGCTTTCAAACTGGACAGAACCCTTCCTCGTTTTTCCATGGAACAGCACGGCTCATTTCCTCAACACACATAGGCCCATAAAAAGGTGTCAGCTGCACTGTTTTGGATCACATCCAGCTTGGATAGGGTTCAGGTCTCTCAGATGCTGAGCTAAGCTTTGTGTAAGAGGCTAGTTGGCAAGCGGGCGGCATAGAAATCTGTCAAATAAATAAATAAACAAATAAAATAAGTGAGTTGCTGAATCAGAGCCAGGGCACTTACTGTATTGCACAGTGTCAGAACCACAGGGAACCACACTTAGCAATATACTCTGTAGAAATGTAAAAATACATAGTGTGTGTCTTCAGAGGATGAATCCTTTGGCCATTTCCATGGGCTTAGGTCCTTAAGAATCCCATCCTTCTGGAAGCCCCGCTTTCCAGAATCGCTGCTTGGTTTTGTCGCACCCTTTGAGTTTGAACATTGGGCCAGAACCTCTGTTCTCCTTTTTCCAGCAGTATAAAATGAATAATCAAACTGACAGGACACCCTTTAAATGTAAGTGCATATTGTCAGGGAGGTCCCAAGAGCAGAAAATTAAATTATTTTTAATTTAAATCTTCATTAATATGTAAATATGTAGGTGGCATAAAGGCAAAACAGCAAAGAGGCTCTCGTCCGCTATGGATGAAATCAGACTTGAGTTAGGATATAGACTGCTGCTGCGGATAAGGCAGAAGCCAAAACTTTTGGCACTAAATCTGTTTTGTAACCACTTTGTTGTTAGTCTGTCTTTCATATATGTGTTTGTGTTTTAGCAGCTCCTCAGTCTTTGTCACTCATGCTCTATTTATTTATTTATTTATTTATTTATTTATTTATTTAAAACATTTGTATGCCGCCCCCATTGCAACAAAGCCTCGGGGCGGCTCACAATATAACAAATACATTAACAATTTAAAACTATTTAAAACTGGCCCATCTCGAATTACAAGTTAAAATACTATAAATACAATTTATAACTAACAATTAAAATAACTTTTAAATAAAAAGGTCTTTGCCTGACGCCGAAAAGCAAATAATGACAGTGCCAGGCGGACCTCTCTGGGGAGCGCATTCTATAGGTGGGGCACCACCACAGAGAAAGCCCTCCTCCAGGTACTCACCCTCCTTATCTCCCTCATGGAGGGTCCCTGGAGAAGGGCATCTGCTGCCGATCGGAAGGGGCAGGAGGGCATATATGGGCGCAGATGTTCCTTTAGATATTCCATTAGGCGTGGCAGGGCTCTGTCCAGGTTTAGTCATTGCAACTCTACTTCATGCTCTTTCTTTGTTCCCAGATAAACCCTCTGACCTACAGCCGTGTGGTACAGATGTACAGGCTCCCAACATACAGCTGCTACCCTAAGGATTCCTGGGGTTCTCTATGCAAGAAGCTGTTTGTTGGGGAGTTAATCTACCCTTGGAAACATAAAGGAGAGAAGCAGGACTGATGGTCAGCAACTGAAATGGACTCCCAAAACTGACCAAAATGAACATTCGAGAACCAGGCCATTTTCCAGGCCAGAGACACCAGCACTAGTACCTGTGTCAAGAAGTTGCTCCTATGCACAGGTGGGGACAGCCTGTTGGGCCTTCTCCTGAGGAGTCAGTGAATTCCCCTTCCACTACACAGGCTACTCTTTTCATTCATGAACTATGATTTAATTCCGAATTAGAATTGTCTGTCTGGAAGCACCAGGGGCCAAAAATAACATGACCACTCACAGTACCTCATGCCACAATCTTCTTGGTCCATGCATAGTGGACTTCTGCTTGCCAGCACAGCAAGGGGGTGAACCAGCTCAGGGCCATGTTGTGCTTGGGGCAAGGCTCGTTTTAACCCGTTGCCTCCAATTGGCTCCCAGTTGGAATCAACCCCCTCTTTCCCTGTGCTGGCTCTTTGTTAGAGAGAAATCAGCTAAGCCAGCAATGCCTGTATTCTGGCCTCTGGTGTCTGCTGTACCAGCTTACCCCATGGGCTAGGATTAAAGCCAAATTATGAAAAATAGTAAAAATTGGCGGAAATAAATTTTGTAGAACCTGAGGAATCATGCCAGTGGGCTCCCTGCTCACAAAGTCCAGTGTTTGCCTTCCTGGGTTATTTTTTCTTTCATAGATTACACCGTTTGGGTTGTCATGTTCAAATCCTACGCAGTTTTCATTATGAAAATTGTGTTTCTTCTGGGACACCTTGCCCCAGGATTTTGTGATAGGGAGATATTTAGCACAGAGTGTACATTTGTCCTAATTGTGTGTGTGTGTGTGTTGTATAGACTAAAAGGGAAATTCCCAACCCATCCTTAACATTTAGCCTTTTATTGCCCTGAAACTTGGAGTACATAGTTTGGCCTCTGTGAGGACTAGATACAGTTTCATGAGAAGTTTATTTGGGTTCATTTTTACCTCAACTTTGCCCTGACCACTGGACAGCAAAACAAACGAGAGCACAAATTTCCGGAACAGCTCACAAATGCTAAACCAGCGCTCACATTTGAAAAGTGCTCCTTTTCTACAAATTCTAAAAATATTCTGCCCTGTGGGTGAAAAGTACACACGTTAGGTGCACTCTTTAAAAATGCACATCAGAATGTGCACTTTGGGGGCTGACAAAGAACGAGCTCAGATTCTGAACTGTGAATAAGACAAGCCACGCTCAGAAGTTAAAACACGAGAATTTTGCTGATTCTCCCGTCCCAAGGTTTAGAACAACTACTGTAGAGCCAATATACTCAGGTGCCATCAAAAAAATTATGATCCACCTCCCTGATAGTCGCATTCTACCTGAGAGACAAATCTTTTCAGTACCCCAGATGAGTTTATTTGTGCAGAAGGGGTGGGATTGTATCATGCTTGTTGCTGAACACGGGGGAAGAATTGGCTCTGTTGAAACGCAGCCATAAAAAGTAGCTTCATGTGGGGATGATTCCAAGATGAGGAAGCCAAAGCACACACATTTGTTGCCCTTGCCTTGCAAGCACACCAGAGCAAGGCCACTAAGAGCTCTTTGACTACTGCCTGCTCAGGCTTGGAGCTGGTCCTTGGGTAGCTTATGAATCCAAGCCACCAAACCAGTGCAAACATGGCCCCAAACAGTGTTTTCCATGCCTTGAGACTACCGTAGTTTTTGCTCTATAAGACTCACTTTTTTCCCCCTCAAAAGTAAGGGGAAATGTCTGTGCGCCTTATAGAGCGAATATGTGTGTGCATAAGTCTGTCAGATGTGCAGCCCATGGGGAAGCGATGGGGAATGTGCCTGTGATTATGTGCCCATTTGATTCAGAATATTTTTTTCTTGTTTTCCTCCTCTAAAAACTAGCTGTGTCTTATGGTCAGGTGCGTCTTATAGAGCGAAAAATACGGTAGCTTAATATCAAGTGCATCCCAGAATCTGGGGGACAGCATGCAAGTCATGTGTGGCCCTGCCCCAAAATTCTTTGTGGGGGCAGAAGAAATGGCTATGGGACACCAAACAGCTCCAAACCGGCTTGTAAACTACCTAACAGGGCCCCTTTCATGCTCCACAGCTACTGTAGATTTTTTAAAACTTTGTTTGACATGCACCGTTTGTATGGCCTGAGGAACAGGAGCTCTTTCTTGCCTCGTGCATTCCCTTTGGAGGCGATCCGGTGATTTGCAGCTTCACGCAGTAGGACAGAGGTACCTTGAACGTAATGGCGCACACTGCCAAGGACTCGCTGTGGCCACTCTCCATCCGTAACATGGGGTGCAGCTCTTGAGCAACGACTGCTCTCCAGTCATGAACATTGCTTCATAAAAACTTGGTCTTGCACATGCTCAGTGAGTTTTTAATAGTATCTCGCCATGCCACTCCAACACTGCTTCCATCTCCCTCCCCCCTCCCCCACCACCCATACCCATCTTGCCATGCCTGTCACTGGATGGAGACCACGATCTATTCCAGCCCCTTAATTATGACTGACTGGTGGAGAGTGTGGATGAATATCCTTTCTTGTGCTGGCTTCTTCCTTGTGTTTCACTCCTGTGTGTGAATTGAAGGCCTGAAGGGGACAGCTTTTCAACCCCCTCCCGGTCACAGGAATGATAACACAAATCAGAGTTTCTCCAGCTCAGAAATCCTCGGCGCCTCCGTAGACTCTGCCACTCATCCTCTGCAGAAGGAGCATTCCTTGGTGAAGGCATGAAGAACGTCTTTCTGCTGCAGACACAAGCCTGGTGCGCCCCAGTTCTGTGGCTCACTCTGCATGGAAAGAGAGCCCCTCACATTTTCATTCAGAGCACAGCTGCACTTCATTTGCTTGTGCCAGCACTCCAAAGAGAAGACCAAGTGTTCGATGTTTGTTGCCAGTTCCTGCTTTATCTTCTCTGAGCACTGGAGAAAGCCAGAGGCCCAACCTGGCCCTGCCTCGGCACAGCCACGGCCGGATTTTCTTGTTCCTTCTTGGTTACAACACCCATTGCTAATAAAAATGATGCGTGAGCTTTCCTTGTGACACTACCTCAGTGATACATTAAAATATTTTCCCAGAGGATAGCTGTGCTACCCTATTGCAGCAGAAAAAAGAAAAAAAAGAGGTATCTTGTGGCATCTGAAAGACTAATCAATTTATGGGCTTATTCTTAGGCGAGTCTGTTGCAATTCATTAGTAGAGCCCCAAGTCAGGTCTTAAAAAAACCCGGGAGAGTCCAGTTTCATGTGCCCCATGGGTGTTCCTGCTGCTGCACATAGAAATGGGTGGAGGGTGTAATATTATGCAGCAAATGTGCTTGGTGTGATATTATGAGTGCTCTCCAGGGCTTTCAGATCCCTCCTGTTTGCACTCCTCGTTCTGAGAACAAATCATTTTCCATTGGATCCAAGCCAGTTTATTTTTGAATTTATCTTGAAACTCTGATGCACTGTCCAAATGATGTTATCTTCCTTGTAGTTGGGAAAAGGGGGGATTAGATCATCCAGTATGGTCCACTGAATGAGAAAGGAATATGAATCCATGCTGGCCTCTCACTCCTCCCTTCCTGAAGCTGCTTTTGCTGCTTTCTGTCTGGATTGGATTCAAACGGCATGAGCCATCTGGTGAGTCAGGATTGCAAAGCAGCTGATCTTGCGGGCTTTCTTGGTCGCCCTGCACCCAGGCCTGCTGGGTGCCGGTGTGTGGCTTTACAGCATTTCTTACTGCTGTCTCTCAAGAGCAGTGTTACAAATGTTTAACCAAACCAGCTTGCAGCCTTTTCTCAACACAGAGTACTCTGACTGTGCACAGGGGACCCATCTGAAGGCAGGCTATAAGGCTGTCCCAGAGATCGTAGCTACCTGGAGGTAAAGCGCCTGTTTTGCGGGCAAAATGATTGTATAACCAGTCCTGGGGGGCAGGGGGGGGGAGTAGGAGAGACTCTCGCCTGAAGCCCTGGGGAGCTGCTGGCAGTCCACGTAGGGCTGAGGCAGGCAGGGTGCATATTGGGAACTGCTGCTGATCCTCTGGGTGGGTTGCTGTAGCCTGGCAACATTTTCTGACTCCCAGTAGTTTAACAAGGGCAGGTAAACATAAACGAATTCCCTGCCATAGCTGGGCTGCATGGTGTTAACCCTGCGTTTCCTAGCCTTGCTGTTGCCTGCCTGTAACGCTTTCGCACCACTTTGCTAGCCAGTTTTAGAGTTCTGCGAGAATCCTTGGTCCAGAATAGCCCAAGTGTACATTTGCAGGTGTGGGTCATCTCAGTTTATGGCTTGTGAACTGCGGTAGCTAATTGGCACGACTCCCTTAACTAGCATTTTGCATTTAGGTCTTCTCTCATTTCACCTTGCTGCTGTTCATGGGCCTTGAGATTCTTGCAAAAAGCTGAAGAAGAGCCCATGAGCTTGAAGCTTCCCTGCCTCTGCTTTGGCTCACTGTAAAACAGCTCCCTGTGTTGGGTGTCCCCACAGTGATCAATGTACCTTTCAGCATCTGGAAAATTGATGCTGTGCTGTTTCTATGGCCCAGAGAATATGTCCCAGGCCCAAAGATAAGAGAAGGACTCCTGGACTGCGCTGGTGCTTAGATTAGTAACTACAGCACTTCCGCTTTGCAAGAACCGGCCGCTGCAGGGTTGGGCAGCATGCAGCCTGCTAGATGTGTTGGCCTGCAACTCTCAGCAACTTCCACCATTGGTGGTGCTGGCCAGCACTGACGGAAATTGCCGACCAAGGCATCTGGTGTGGGGGCACAAGTTGCCCACCCTTCCATTAGGGCATTGCTACTTTTCTTCCCAGCTTCCAGACAAGTGCTGGCAGGGTAGCAATGCCTGTGAATGTCGGATTCTCTGCAGAATGCAAACTCTGAGTCATTCAAATGCAGGACTGAGAAAGGATTTGAGTCTGTATTTGTTTAAAAGCTTAGGTCATAAATCTGAAGACTTAATGCAACAAAAATTAGCAACACAACTGAAAAGTGCAGAGATAAAATGCCAGCCCACCCAAGCAAAGGGCTTGTCACACAGCATGGAATGTTAGCCCCCGAGAGCCTCTGCATGAATCACCAGCTTTCAGCATCAGAGAATCCTTCCTCCCACAGCCAGCTCTGGCTGCTGCTGCTGCTGCTGCTGCTGCTGCTTCTTGCTGGTGTGCTTGCTTTGGTTTGCTGGGAAAGGATCTCAAAGTTATCAGCTCAAGTCCCTTCCTTGGAGGTGGAATTCTTTCCGTACATAAAGCACCTTGATAGGTTTAGCACATGGCACCCAGATTTACAGTTTCCTGCCTACAAAGAACAGGACTGAGGGCTGTTGCAGGCAGCCTTCCACTAAGTGTCATGGTTCTCCATGTGAGAGGAAGACCCTCATAAAGAAGAGACCAGCAGTAGCTTCAGGAAGTCGCTTCACCAGATCTTTAGGCTGCAGTCCTACACATGTCGGGACAGGAAAAGACCTGCAACTCTATGCTGGCCAGGGAATGCTGAAAGCTGTGGGGCATTTTTCCTGCGTAAGGATGCATAGCACAGCACAGTACCCCTGCTTCTGCTACTAGCAAGCAGGCCCAGCTTTGCATGGGCTGCAGTAGCCCATAGTTCAGTGCAATGAAACCTGCAAGCAAGTGAACTCAGTTGCGCAAGCTGGATACCTTGTGCTCCCCACACCTGAGTGGAGCCATGCCAGCTGGCACACCTAGATCTCGTCTCTGCTGCAGTGTGCTCTTGTAGTCCACTGGTGGAGGGGGCCCACCCACACCATGCTCCCGAGGGGGAGAGAGCAGGTGTAAAAGGGCATCCTTCTCTCCTAATTTCCCCTTGATCCCAATTGCAAGGACTACAAAATGATATGCCGGTTAAGGAAGTCGGCCCCTCAGAAGATTTTAGTGCATCTTCAACCACATGGGCACTTTTTAATTAAAATTAATGACTGCATTCTGACTACAAAATAACCTTGAGGTGCACATCCCTAGGGTCCAATTAGTATGCCTGCCAAGCGTCTGCTGTCTTGGCTTCACAATGTTGGCATTATGGTGCAGACTGACCGACACATTTCCTCTTGTATTATTATGAAGTTTGCACCTGCCTTCTGCCAGAGAGCTCAAAGCGGCGTTTGCTGGATTCTCCAGCAGCCTCCCATCCAGACACCCATGAGATGTGGGGCATAGTCCCTCCTTTTATCCCCACAATCATCGTGTAAAGTAGGACAAGCTGGGAAATAATAGCAGCGTCAAGCTCAAGCCCGAACTACTTTTGTGGGTGAACAGGGATTTGAACCCAGGACTCCATCCCACTCACTACTCTTTCAACTTTTAGAAATGCATGGCATTGGACAAGCCTCCCAAACCTCCAATGGTAAATCAATTCTTAAAACAAAAATTGATGCAAAATAACTTCTGGATCTTGTTCTCGTATCCCATTCTGTGTCAAAGGGTCTCCCTGGCAAAAGTTTTTCAAAAGCCTCTGTAAATTGTACATCTGATTGCCTTGGGGGCTGCAGAGCTGCTGAGTACAGGCAAATTATTTTCATGTGAATGAAATGGAAGTTTGTTTTAAAACACCACATTTCTTCCGCTTGAAGCAGAGACTTCCTGCCTGGCCTTGCTTTAAAATGCTGTCCAATTGTTAAGTTTGCTGAGCAACCCCAGCTTAGCAGTCGGAGTTTATTGTCTTGCCTGTTTTATAACAGCAGTTGGTAGACCAATGCCCATCCATCCCCAGCTGAATATTCTGTTGGTGCTGGTGGTTTTTTAATCTGATACATAGAAAGGGCCTCTACTTCATAGAGGACTGTCCTCATTTTCAAAAGCTGTCCAATCCAAGACAATTTGCAAGGAAAAGAACTGTAAGAAGGGAGAGTCTGTGGCCCTCAAAGTAGCCCAGGCAATAATACCCAGACAGCAGCATGCCTACAGGTAGTGACCTGGTCCCTGGCTTTCCCCCTCTAGTGAGGTGTTCTGTGTTTCTAGTTAAATGATTGCCACTGTTTATAAATTAACGTAAACTCTCTATATATGTGTGTATATGTATGAGGGGTCTTCAAAAAGTTTCTGCACTTTTATATTTTATAAATATATTTTATATATATTTTTGCTGATGGCATTAAAAAGTTGGTATGATGCTGGGAACAATGGATTGCAAAGGAAGGTGACTATGTAGAAAAGTGATGTAATTTGTGGAAACATTTTGAAGAACCTTCATATATGTTTGTGTGTGTATATATATAATTAACATGTGCATATTTTATGCAACTCTGCATCCTCTTTTTTGGGCAGGGTTTGGGTAGCTACCCTTGAGACAGAATATAGAATTTACAGATAAAGCAGGGACATCACACCCTCTCCAGTGGAAAAGATCTCATCCAAGTCATCTGGGCAGTAGTTTCTTTAATGGGGGGCATGAAGATCTCAGGCCAGTCAGGGTACAAAGAGGAACTCCAGCACCAGACGCAGTGCTGCCAAGAGAGGTTTGTGTCTCACCAGTGCTGGCTGATGGCAGCAGTTTCAAGTGGGGCAGCTTTCTGGAGTTTAGTGAGAACTCTAAAGGAGCGGCCTGTGGTGCTGAGGGTCCCACAGCCCAAAAAGTTTGAGTTCAGCACCATGGATAGCTCATTTAAAATTCAGTCTGAAGCCCCAGGTGCGTAAATTCCCCCTCTGGTGTTGGAGCGACCAGCCTCTGCCGCCTCCGACCAGCAGCTAGGTGAAGATGTGTGATTTCCTTTTGCATGAACCCTGCTCCAAAATATCTGCTAGTTTCAATGACTGCTGAAGATTTGACCTCAGATGTTTTCATGAGATTTCAGTAGCACCTCAAAAGCCAACTGCACCACCAACCTGGTCATCACCGTCCTCACAAAGAGGAAGAGATGCACATATGAGATTTCTATGTATTACGTTGAACCTTTCTAAATTTGCATCTAACTGATCTGTCTTGAATGGTTTATTATGCCATGTTTAACCCATGGCTTGTTCCCTGACCAAGGAGAATCAAACCATTTGTTATTTCAATCCATGGTTTGCTTGTTTGCCTCCTTGCCCAGCCACTCCCTGCCGGTATCCCAAATGCATTTGTGACACTATAGTGCTGCCACGGGGTTTTTGACTGCTCTTGCTCGCTGGCTGTGTAGCCAGCAAAACAACTCACAACAAACCCACAGTTTTGTTTCAACAAGCCAGAGCTGACCACCCAACCACAGGCCAATTTGTTTGTGGTTCCTAGCCCCTGGTTTGCTAGTATGGCCAAGTTCACACATCATGACAACTCAGAATTCAATGCAGCCCATAGCATGGGGGAGCATTATGTACAAACAAGCCACTGAGAAGCAGCACCGGCTGGGACTGAGCGAGTCCACTTTGAGTCAAAGTAGAAAGAAGATAATTCTAGGCCACAGAGGATGCCTCACACGGAAATTGCTTTCGCTAGGCCCCATGTGCTGGCCTGGAATCGACAGCACGTGTGCATGCCTCATGCACATGATCCTCCCTGAGCTACAAAGCACTTTCCCAGCTCTGCCTTCCTTCCAGCCCTGTGCTGGGTTGCACTTTCCTTTCTTCCTCTCCAGTATATGTTACATGAAATATTAATCTTTGCTGCTCGGAGCAGTCTTTGCTACGTGGTTCTGCTTCACCTTTCTCCTTTTGGGAGCCATCCTCTCTTGGCAAGGAAACTTCAAGGATGTCAAAGCAAAGAGGCTTGCAATGGGAGCCGCTCTGAACAGAACCCGGGAGCTTAGCTGGTTGAGTTAAGACTGCCTGCCTCTGACAGCCATCCTTGCCTGGCCATGGGAAGCTCCTGCCTGCAGGGCTGGCTGTGCCTTGCAGCCCTGTGACGCAGCTGTGTGTGGCAGCACATTTGCGGAGGTGCCGCTTCTGCCTTCACTTCGCATCGCTGAGAGCAGCTCCTGATAGTACCGTCTTGACTTCACACTTCAAGTGCAGAGCAGGCTGGAGCCAGTGGTGGGTGTTCTTCTCCCAGCGATTGCAATCAAGATTTGGGGAGGGAATCGGTAGGTACAGGAAGAGTTACAGGTCACCCGTTCAAGACGACCTAAACTGAATGCAGGTATAGGCATGTGTAATACAATAGCAATGTTTCAGATTTTAAAACAGTATTTTAGAAAATTTCAGATCAATGCTTATTGCTGGTCAGGGCCTTTTGCACTCACTGGTTAAGACACCAGAAGGTGCAAGTGAGTTTGATTCATGCAGAACAATTGTGCAGAGTGCTGCCTACACCAGTGTAAAGCTGGAAACGCAGGGAAGAGCCCAGATTTTCACAGTATTATGTTTCTTTATGAAAGCAGTGCTAACCGCCCTGGAAGACAGTCAGCTTCAGGTTTTGGAGGGCGCTTGGGCAAGACGTTCTCCATGGCCTCCCCATCAGTACCTCTGCTTTCCCACTGCCACTGTCACCAGCTGCTCTTTACGCCTCATCCTTGCTCATCACTGAGCTGAGGACCAAGCCGGCTGGGGCTTCTCCTGCTCCTGCTCCTCCTCCTCGCCCACCATTGCCTGAGCCAGAGTGAGAGGTGGCTGAGTAAGCAGGTAGCAGCGGTTGAAAAGAATGAGCAGCTACCCAGCATCTTACCTGTTGGCCCCTGCTAGCACCTGGGGCCTTGTCAGGAGCCCAACTCGGCTTATCCTTGGCCTGCCCTGTGGCACTCCCACTGGTGAGAGTACACAATACTAGACGAGGACAAAAGGTTCGGCTGGCTATAAGGCAGTTTTCTATATGCCTCAGCATCTCTGGAACACTCTCTTGATGCAGAGCCCACCCAACCAAAGCCTGTGTCCAGCCTGGTTTAAAGGGCACCGAACTGGCTCACCCCTTAGCAGAGCTGGGTCCCAGCAATGACCCAGACCAACTCTCTCGCATTCAGGCACAGTGAATTAACCATGTGTGGTCCTCTGACAAAGCACCCAACATCTCTGGTCAACATTCTTCCCCTTCTTCACTGGGACCGAAAGGGAATCCTGCAGCCAGGGTGGCCAGAAGTCCCCCCTCAGAGAAGGCGATTCTCTGTTTTGAACGGCTGGTAGAAGACAGGCCTTCCCTTGATGGGACCTTGTGACCAGGTTGCATTTACAGATAAAAAACCCATCAGGAAGGAGAGCCTGGAGACCTTGAAGGTGCCCATCCAAGGTTCACCGCTGCGCAGTGGACTAGACAGATGTACACACAAGCCAGCCAACATCTGCCTCAACCACTCAGGTAAAATATACTGTTCTTCTATTTCAATTGTATTGTCCAAACATGCATTTAGGAATTTGGATTTGCCACTGATATGCAAATGTGCCCTTTTGTGGGGTGATGCATTCATTCATTTATTCATTTATTGATTTAACATATTTGCATGCCGCCCCCTTGCAAAGAAGCCTCGGGGCGGCTCACAACAACAATTTCCTCTTATTGGCCTTCTTATTCTTCCCACAGTCCTGTGCTTAAGCTGCTGATGACCCCACTCATGTCGTGGGGTTCTTTACAGCACCAACATGGAACCTGAATTGGGTTCACCAGATGACGCAGGAGCAAAGGAACATATTGAGCAGTTCAGGGCTGGGCAAAAGGCAACCGCACAGGTTGCATTTCAAAAAGCCGGGAGTGAATTTTTGAGTGGGCTGAGTTATAAGTATTTCATGAGCTGCCAGGTCATTTATGTGCCGAGCTATTAATAATTCACTTCCGCAATGCTCTATTTAGCATCTAAAATTATCCTTTCCTTTTAGACTCTTGCTTACTGCCAAACTAGCAAAAAGCCGTGAACCTCCTGGCATTTCTCTGCTTCTCACTGCATCCTCCTTCTATTTTTTTCCCATTTCCTCAGCTTCTGCTTGTCTTAGAAAAATCAGAAAGGAGGCAGAGATAGCCCCTGCTGCAAGTGAGAGTTTGCGCCTGGGGAATACCTGCTTTAAGGGCTGGCAGAGCCTGCTCACCTCAAATGTGAGAGCAGTAAATGTGCACATTTTTTTGGTACAAACTGAAAAATGGAACCCAACAGGGTTAGGGTGGCCACTTATGTATTGCCCGGAAAAGGAGGAAATGCGTCACCAAAAGCAGTGGGAGAAGGCCTATCTGAATAACATTTGCATTTGCAAATTTAGAAATAATTCCTAAATTCCTAAATAATTTCCTTCCTCAGAAATTAGTGAGGAAGACTGACCAGGTAACCTAAGGGCTTGCTCAGTCTGCCATCAGCAGCTAGCTTTTGATGGGCAATAAGCAACAATTATGTAAGTATTTATTTGATTGGCAGCCTTGTTGTTGTTGCTAGTCATAAAGTCGTGTCCGACCCACTGCGACCCCATGGACAACACTCCTCCAGGCCTTCCTGCCCTCCACCATCCCCAGGAGTCCACTCAAGCTCACACCAACCACCTCAGTGACTCCATCCAGCCACCTCATCCTCTGCCGTCCCCTTCTCCTTTTGCCCTCAAGCCTTCCCAGCATTAGGCTCTTCTCCAGGGAGTCCTTCCTTCTCATTAGGAGGCCAAAGTATTTGAGTTCCATCTTCAGTATCTGGCCTTCTAAAGAGCAGTCAGGGTTGGTCTCCTCTAGGACTGACTGGTTTGATCTCCTTGCAGTCCAAGGTTTACAGAGATCTGTAAAGATCTGTACCCTACCTTTCTTTAAAAAAGACAAAACAAAACAAAACAAAACAAAACTAGTCAGGACACCTTATAATTACTAATCAACACTTGGTAAAATCACAATAAAACAAGTGCATTCAATACAGCTGAAAACAAAGTAGCAAAGTCAAAACAGCCTCCAGCCTGAAAGATCCACTTAGAATCCCAAGACTTGCTTGAATAAAGCTGTTTTCGCCTTGTGGGCAAAGAATAACGAAGTCAAGCCCTGGGTTGGGGTGGGGACTTCTAATATTTATTTACTTATTCGGGATATTTCTAGGCCGTCCAATTACACTGAATCTCTGGACGGCTCACAACACTTTCTTCCTCGAAGCAGGGCCCACGCGAGCACTGTCCTGTAATAGTTCTACAAATTAAAGAGGGCTCCCTGACCATCCTATAGGGCCCGTTTGGTTCATCCTTCCTTAGTTTCAAAACTAAGGGTCGTGAACGTTTTCATTATCCCATCAGTCACTCAGCAGTAGCAAAGTTAATCTGGGTAGTTTTTCTTGGACAGCCATTTTTTCTGCCAGAATGCCAAAGACGTTACATTGACTATTGTGTTCGAACTGAATATTATACCAGCTTATGATATTTAATGATGGCAGGGTATACATTTCACCTAAATATTAAATAAATGGGGGGCAGGCAGCAATTATCACAAAAAATGGCAAATGCAACTGGCAAGATGCATGATGTCCGGGACTTTCTGGAAAAAAGAAAATCTATTCTACTGCTGCAAACAGGAAGAAGGGGCATTGAACTCAGATAACGAGGGGAGGGTGAATTTAACCAGGGATAATACAACAAATGCAATAATGAGCCCCATGAAGAGAGATTGCAGGGCCAGCAAGGTTGCCTATCTGAAGTCAGCTCCTGACCAGCAAACTGCCCAAAGCACACAAGTCACTGGGTCTTCGTACAAGCAGTTTTACAGGCATTATTTGTAAATATCCATATAGGTGAATAGTAATGCACTTTATTATTATTACCTATGAACTGTATGTATTATTATACATTTGGCTATACATTACATATATTATACATATGCATATTATTATGCATGTGCATTGCATATTATCCAAAAAAGAGGAGGAGGGGATGCCTCTTTGCAGAATACTTACTTAAACCAATGCAGAGATATATAGGTGCAAATTTGGAAACAACGTGCATAATTTAAATAGAAGCACAATGCATCCTACTGCGGTGATCAGGCCACATGTGCACCTGCTGCTCCTGCCGCTGTCCAGGTGCTCCCTGTGGATGGGCCACTGTGCGGCTCCTTTGCTCTCCCTCCTTGGTCCTTCGATTTTCAGCCTGACTTGAACAGGGCAGCTCCACCCTTCAGCTGGAGGCTGCATTCCAATATTCACTTATGTGGAGTGTTTCCCCCCATCCTGCAGCCAAATAGGGCTCCTGGAACAGCTTACAGCCAAGTGGGGAAGAGACAGTCTCTTCCCTCAGGCTTATAATCTAAAAAACACCCCCACACAAGAAAAAGGAGATGGGTGTGGAAGAAGAAAGCTTTAAGTAGATTGCCAGCAGGCTTCTGGGACAGCCCGGCTTCCCTTCTCATCTTCCAGTGACAGGGAAGGTCATTGAGCTGAAGCAAGCCCTGCTGTTCCCTTTGTACACTTGTCCTTTCTCTTTTACCACCTCTCCAAAATAAAGGATTGCCCTTGGTAAGTTTGGACACCTGGTCATCCTACAGAAGGCAGTTCAGTCTTTTCCAACCTGATGACCTCCAGAAGTTTTGAGCCACAACTCCCATTCTCCAACCAGCATAGCTATTGGCTGAGGATGATGGGAGTTGTATTCCAACACATCTGAAGGGCCCCAGGTTGACTTGTGGATCATTCAGGTATGGTTGAAGGAATGGATTTGGGCAGATGGAAGGATTTAGCTTTGCTGTTCCGTGACCTGGCCTCTCCCTTCTCCTTTGATGGGGTAGACGGAATGATCTGCCATGAGGCAGATGAATTCTCCTTCCCGTCTCACTCACCAACAACACGATCAATTTCTTCCTGCTTTCCTGGTGCAGGAACTTTGCCTTGGCAGCCTGTTTGATGCTATTTACCTTAGAATTCTTAATGCAGACAGAAGCTCTTCTGCTCTGATGCTAAAAGACCCCGTAGCTGAACAGCCAGCAGCTCTTCTTGGGAGAACTCCTTCCCAACAGGACTGAATTATTCAATGAGACGGGACCAAAAGTATGCATAAAGCAGGTGGGGAGGAAGGGGGAATCGCATTAAAAATAAACAGCCTGTCACTTTGCAGCAGCCGCAACCACTGAATAAGCCAGCACCTGGTGAAGGGTAAGAGCCTGGAGCATGGAGGAAGGGATCTGGCCTCCTCACAAGACAAATTGGGGGGCAGGAATTTGGAGGTGCGCGGAAGGTCGATCTGTATCTGCTAGCTGATATTGGGGTGGCTTGCAATAGATGGGTAAGAATGTCTATTTCCCAATTAAGGCGACAGCTATCCTTTTTTCACTCCTCTGTTTGGAGAATGAGAAAGGGCAAGTTCTCTCTTTGAAGGCATCCTCTCTGTCCAGCCCAAGTCTGGTTTCAAGATTAGGAACCTTAAAAATGGAGAGCCTCGATGCTGCCCATCCAGGTTAGCACCTGGGAAGCAGACCAGTGGCCAGATGGATCACCTGCAACCCAGTCCTATGCCAGTTCTGACAGGGAAAGGCCCACTGGTCCCAGAGGCCTCAACAGCTACAGTGACATTGTGCTCCTCGTCAGTCTTCTCTACTAAGCTGAGATGCATTGCATTTAAATATAATTTATAATGGTTATTTCTGCATTTGCACTGATGCATATGCTTTCCATATGGCAATATTATGCAAGTTGTTCTCTTTTACCCTGTTGTTTAGTGATGCATTTTCCCCTGCCTCTCTCAGCCACCCTACTCCCAGATATGTATGTATGTATGTATTTAAAACTTTTATATGCCATCACCACATGCCTTGGCATCTCAGGACGGCTCATGGCACATACAGTTAAAATAATAAAACAATAACAAATTACATAAAATTACATAAAAACAAAAACAAAAAAGCGACTGTTAATGATAAAATATTTTTAAAATAGCAATTAAATAAAAAGGTTTTAACCCTAACAATATTTAACAACAACAACAACAACAGTAACCACAATAAAACAATTCTTGCTGCAACCCCAATCAGCTCTCTGGAGACAGCACAAGCTGGGCCTGGCACGGAAGAGAAAGGCACAGCCACCCTCATTTCCCTAAATGCCGTTGGGCATGACCTAAGTGCGGTGCTTTGCAAGTGGGGAATGGTATGGCAGCTGAGGTCCAGCCCAGCTTGGGGCTTCTCTTTTGAAGCACAGACCCGAGCCAGACAAAAGCTGCTAGGGATGCGTGAGCCCCATGAGAACCCCAAAATCTGCCCTTCCATGTTGGGTGCTGACATCACGCCTGGCCACAGAGTCATAAGAGAACCACCCAGTGCGATTACATGCAATCTGTCGGAGGTGCCCTCCGAAAAGTTAAAAGTTTTGTACTTTGGAATAGAGAAAGCTTTGCCTGTCTCCCTTCACTGCCCTCAATCTTGCAGAAGCCTTTTGTTCCTGGGTGGCATTTATGAGTTGCAGAAAGAAAGAAAAAAGCATCTTAAGGCTTTTTGTTTGCTGTGTCAGCAAAATGCTCATATCAGAAATGGAGAGGCAGTTGTATACTGTGTAATGGCAGGCAGAAGGAAAGAAGTAGGAGCCTTAAAAACCCACTCACTGGGAGGCAAAAAGATGAAATGCGAGCTGTAGGTAGCAGCCCTGGAGTCTGCTGCTGGCATCTCGGAGCTGCTGGACTCTGCATCTCTCACCAAACAGGACGAGAGCCTGGCCAGCTCAGCTCAGCAGGCCTCCCCACTGCGGTACTGGAAGCCATTCCCACGGCTAGGCAGTAGCCTTGCTGAGAAATCGTGGGCAGGGGCTGCTTCAAGGGAAGCGTCGCAATACTGAGATGTGCTTTGAAGTGCCAGGGCTCCGTACTGTTGGGAAGCAGGGAGAGAAGAGTAGGTGTGCCACCAGAGGAACAGAAGGGGCCCCCGCCTTTCAGGGTGATGCCCGATGGTGAAACAGCATTTTAACGGTGCTCTGCAGCTCTGCCGTGGCCAGTGCTCCCTCGTTGAACAAGCTCAACTTGGCTGCTGAACATCACTCAGGCAGGTAGGTTCTGGGGTGCAGTTCTGCTGCTGCCTGAAGGCTTCGGCAATATTGTCTTTTCATGTGGACACACCAGTGACCATTGGGCCTAGAGCCAAATACACACCTTGATGGAAGGGGGCGTGATGCAGCGCTAGCATCAGCCCCCCACATCTGCAGGGAGCTGCCTGGAACCTGAGCGCCTCCACTTGCTGGCAGCAAGCAGCTATATGCTCTGCTTTAACATTCCTTGTAATGGCCCAGAGGGATTCAACCATGAGTGCTGTGGGGATCTGTGAGAAACCTGACGGTTGGTGCTGAACGAAGGGGCAGAGGTGCTGGATGATGCCCCTGGGTGGGGGCACTTGAGGGCTCCCCGAGCCTGGGGACAGCCAAGATGGTCCCTTGCACAATGCTAGAAAAGAGGACCGGGGGGGGGGGGCAATTGGCATAATATCTGGTATGCAAATTTAGAAAGTGTGGCTATAATTTAAATAAATTTATTTTTTTTAAATAAAAATACATCATGTCTCACCACAGTAGAGAAGACTGACCTAATGAGCCATGTGCCCACTCAGCTGACTCATTTCGGATGGGCAACTCCGAGGCCCCACAGCTATCCCTTATTCCAGTTCTGTGACCTTAAACCAGACTTGGATGGGGCAGCCCATCAAACAGAGGGAGATCTGCAACAGGGGACTGCCCTCCGCTAGATCTCCAAAATGGGACACTGTCCTCAATAGAGCAGGACACCTGGCCATTCATGAACTGCCCAAAGCCATAAATCATTCTTTGAAGAAATTAGGAAAATAATAACCCAAAAACAGAGAAAGCATCAGGATCAGACAGGTTTTAAATGAGCTGTATGAACATTTTCCAGCTTTCTTTGCAAGCTGCACTTTCTGTATTTTATCATTGAATCAGGTACTCTATTGTCCGCTCTTAATGATATAACTATATAACCTTATAATTCCTAAACCCAACAGAAATCCTACTTACTGAGCTAATTATGGATGCATATCATTGGTTAAAAATGATAATGAAACATTAACTGCCATTCTGGTTGACAACTGCAGCGAGTTATCTCAGTGTTAGTCCAACCAGCTCAGGTCGAAAGGATTAAAAGCAGGGATGGGGCTGGTCATCTCGGATGGGTTTTTAGATCTGTTTGCATAACATAAGGGCACAACAGACCCAGCTACTATTATTTCTTCGGCGATTGAGAAAGCCTTTGGTAAAATTTATCAGAAATTTATTTTTGCCATATTGAGAATTTTTGTTCTTTCTTCAGAATTTCAGAAATGGATTGAAATTTTATATGAAACTCCAGTAGCCAGAACTTTTGGTCTGATTGCTTCTCAGTTGACAGAATACTAGACAGAAATGTTCTTTCTCTCCGTTCATATGTGAACCATGTTTGCAACCCCTGGCCTGTGCTGTCCAGCCATTCTGCCATGAATATCCTTGAAAACTTCCAAAGATACACCTTGCACCTTTCAATTAAAGAGGGTGGATTTGGCTTCCCTAATCATTCCTTCTATCATCAGGCCTACATGTTGACTCGATTGCAGTCTTTCTTTCCCACTCAGATCAGATTTTTCCTCTAAGTTTTTTCTGGACTCTTTATGTTTGGATTCTTTTCCCAAACAGATTGCTTTGGGCTCTCAGCATAGCAAGATGGCAATTCCTACAGACAGAGAGGTGAGACAGGTAAGCTCACATCAATTGCAGGTTGAGATGGTAGGACTTTCACATACAGAATTAACTCTCTGGGGAAATACAGACATGAATTGGCAAGAAGGTATTTGTTTGGCAGACTTGGATAGACAGGCTGATCTTTACTTTGGATCTGCTCATGGTAAGTTTTTGCCATTTTCCGCTTGGCTCACTAAGTATAAACTGCCAGCAATGGCCAACTGCCTATATATGAAATTGACACGTTTGTTAGAATCCAGGTTTGGCCCTGCTGCTTGTACAGCTTCCGAGCTGCCTGGACTATTGAAAGTATTGATTGAGGCTGAACAGCTACATTGGTCTACAATAAATGCATATAAATATTTTTTATCAGTGAATAAGTATAAATCACAAGGCCTTAGGCAAGAACAGAATAACGAATCGGAGCAGCTCCTTCTGCCCAGTCCATCGTGTTCTTCACGGTCATCTATCTCAGTGGGGCACCTGATCTTAAGCAACACCTAATTCAACAAAAAAGGGATGCTTTGATGCCACATAAGGACTTCATTAAATTGGCCAATTGTAGGAGGTGCAATGCAGTTACTACATTGTTATGTATATGTTTTGGTGATACCCAGTGTCTGATTCCTTTTGGGAAGGGGTGATAACACAGATAATTTTGTGATAGGAAATCCTTTAATATTCAGTGACATATATGTCCTTCTTAACTACCTACCCATCTCTTGGAATTTAATGCAAGGTCAATGTAAATGAAGTTTCTGCTCCTTCTTGACTGTGCAGCGAAGGGCCACAAGGTTGGTGGCTGGTTTGCAGGGGATGCCGTATGAGGCGAGACTGAGGGAACTGGGTCTCTTCAGCTTGGAGAAGAGGAGACTCAGAGGGGATATGTTGGCAACATACAGGTATGTGAGGGGGTGTCACATGGAGATGGGGAGAGGCCTGTTCTCCCCTGCAGAGGAAGGCAGGACGCGCTCCAATGGAGCAAAGCTCAGGGAGCCAAGGTTCAATTTGGATGCCAGGAAGCACTTCCTGACAGTTAGGACCCCGAGGGCGTGGAATGGGCTTCCACGGGAGGTCGTTGAGGCCCCATCGGTGAGGGTGTTCAAAGATAGGCTGGACATGCACATGGTGGGCATGTCATGAGCGGAGCTGGCTGGAGCCAGGGATCAGACTAGATGGCCCGGGAGACTCCTTCTGACTCGCTCTGTTTCTATGTTAAAAGAGTGATACTACATCACTGGAATGACAATCGGCCACCTGCAATAGCACAATGAGTTATAAATGAATGGCATGTAATGATTTAAATTTTGATTTTTGAATGAGTTGTCTTTTTGAATGGACAAATAGATGAGCATTTGAGCTGTCTTTGTTGAGGTTTATACGTCATCACCTTTACAGTCACCTTACAATGCATAAGATATATGTTGCTTGTTGCTATTCGTGAAGTTGCGTCCGACCCATCACAACCCCATGGACAACACTCCTCCAGGCCTTCCTGTCCTCCACCATCCCCCGGAGTCCACTCAAGCCCACACCCACTGCCCCAGTGACCCCATCCAGCCACCTCATCCTCTGCCATCCCCTTCCCCTTTTGCATTCAATCATTCCCAGCATCAGGGGCTTCTCCAGTGAGTCCTTCCTTCTCATTAGGTGGCCAAAGTATTTGAGTTCCATCTTCAGTATCTGGCCTTCTAAAGAGCAGTCAGGGTTGATCTCCTCTAGGACTGACTGGTTTGATCACCTTGTGGTCCAAGGGACTCTCAGGAGTCTCCTCCAGCACCACAGTTGAAAGGCCTCAATTCTTCAGTGCTCAGCCTTCCTTATGGTCCAGCTTTCACAGCCACACATTGCAACTGGGAAAACCATAGCCTTGACTATACGCACTTTTGTTGGCAGGGTGATGTCTCTGCTTTTTAGATTTGCCATCGCTTTCCTCCCAAGGAGCATATAGGGATATATAATACCTAGATATGTAGTGTTATGGATACTACTACATTTTAGGTTAGATATTTTACAATCAATTTTATTTGATTTTGTTCACCTTTTTCCCTTTACTCTCACTTAGGTTTTAAAACTTCCAATAAAAAATAAATGTATTTTAAAATCTTAGCCAATAACTGTTATTAGACAGTTCCTCTTGATGCATTAATGGCCTTAAAAGGCAGCAAGTTGCCAACTTCTGCTACTCAGCTATCAGTGTTTCTTTCCTCTCATCTTTTATATCACATTAAGTTAATGAGACTCATCTGTCTTCCAGCCCATGCCCGCCTCCTCTTTGCCAGAGGACTTGGCAGTTCCCAATACTTCACACTCTGGAAGGAACTGGAAATTCTCACTTCCTAAATGTGAGAACATTCCAGCATAGACTTCACTGGGAAGTAAGCCCAGTTGAAATTTGGGATTGGGCTGTGGAACAGGCCAGCAGCTAGATTTTTGTGCGGTGCAATCCTGTACATCTTTACTCAGAATATGGGACTTGCTTTCTCGTAAGCATGTTTAGGTTTGCAGTCGTAAAGTTACATGGATGGAGATTGTAGGACTTAGCTGGCTAGCCAGCATTAAGCCTGGGCAGACTGCTTACATCCTCAAGTGTTATCAGTGTAACCAGAACATCCACATGGTCGGGGATTAGGAAGGGTCCCTCTCCAGACCTCCCAGCCTCCCAGGAGAGCACGGGAACTGCCTGCATTCCAGCGTGCCAGTCAGCACTCATGGTAGGGACTTCAACCCAATAAGCAGCTGACATCACTACCTGGACAGCAAGGGAATACAAGGGGACCTGCCATGTGCTCGGGGTTGATGACTGTTTGGCAGTGATTGAACTTTATTCTTAAGAAGATAAAATATAATTTTGTGCCTCTCATTCTTGTCATGCTTAATAGGGCAAAGTACACCAGGTCTGGACCCCTGGGGTCCTTCAATTTGGTAACCTGGAGGGTCTAGGTCATGGGCCTTGACCTTGGCAGCTGGGGAAGATCAGGGAAACCTTCTCCAGGAGCAACCCTGCCGGTATCAGATCAGTTGTCTGTGAGGACCCTCCTGGGAGGAGGGGGAGCAGTCAGAACCGACTCTAAGCCACAACGCCCACCTGTGTGAGAGGATCCAGGGTTCTAGCTGTTCCACAATTGGTTGGTAAGCAATTGCTCACCCTGCCTGCAGAGTGCCGGGGGAAGACAGTCAGGAGAGCTTTCAGTGCAACTGGAAGGCCCCCCAAGAACCACCAGTCTCTGTAATGGCCCAATTGCCCGGCTCCCCTTGGGTCAGTATTTACCATGCAGAGTGAGAGCATAGCTAAGGCTGAGTTCAGAAGGCAGTGGAGGTTTGTTTACAAGGAAATCCCCGTTTTTGCAAGAGAATTAGCAAGCGACTTAATTAAGTGCTGGGGATTAGTGCTAACCACAGTGGAATGTCAAGCTGCAGCCATTTCAAGTTCAAGTTCAAGTTCAAGTTCATGGGGCATGGCATGTAAACAGAGAGCTCTTGCTGCTGGTTGAGCAAGGAAAAGGGAGAATGGGAGGCTTCTCCTAACGAAGGGGGCTGCTTGCTGCTTGAGTCGACATTGTGGGGGTTTCTGGGGAAGACTGGCCTCTGCAGGACATGGATTCCAGAGTCTGGATGGCATCAAGGCACGGGGTAGAGGATCTGGATGTGATACGTAGAAGAGGGAGGCAGACCCATGGAGCCTGGGTTTGAAAGGCTGAGAAGCTGGAGCACTTGGAAACTGGAGAATTTAAGGGCTGGCAATGTTGAGTTTGAGTGATTATAAAAAAGGGGGAGGGTTCAGCTGAAACAACAGGTTTTCCTAGAGGTAGGAAATGGCCAACCCCAAACCCTAGGAAGAACTGTAGCTGGGTTGTACTGCTGGGAATAAAAGAGATGCTTTAAGAAAAGGAAAAGAAAAAAATCAGTACTTGTGAGAATTGCAAAAGCGACACACATGTGGCTCTTGAGCATGTGCAGAGTGCAAGTGCGTTTGAGAGTTGGATTGGTTCTGCCTTGGGCCACAGGACAAGAGGGATCCTCAAACAAGGCGAGTTCGCTGGGGGCAAGGCTTGGACAAACTCTCCAACGATTCTTGTTGTGCCAGAAAGACCAATAATTTGTACACTGCTGTGAAATGTAAGACCTGTTTAAGCACTTTGATGGGAGACTAAAGGAACATCTTAAAGAAAAGGCTGGCCTTTAAAGCACCGTGTTTGTGTCAGCTACAAGGGGCAAAAGGGCTACAAAACCCAAACTTCTCCCTATGTTCAGAAATTGTATATTTTCCCTTCTTAGCTGGTTTCTGAGTAGGGTCAAAGATCCATGTTTTAGATCCTGAGGCCACAGGATTGTTACTGCAAAGGCCAGACTGAACGTTCAGATAGAAATTAGCACAGGCTTGTACCCCTTGCTACCTGGGCAGAATCTTGTCTAGAAACTCCCTGGTCCCAGAGCCTGGATTCAGGGGTCACTGAATTCAGCACATGGCCAGTCACTGGCATTAAGCACGGGAAGGCTGGTTATGTCCTCAAGTCTTATCAGTGTAAAGTATCAGTCAGGGACCTAGAGGAATCCCTGTCCAGAGGCCCCAGCCCAAACCTCCAGGTAGCCCAGCTTGCCTGGTAAGTGCAGGGACCACCTGTATTCAGATGTGCCAGTCGGTGCTCCCAGCAGGAATTTCAACCCAACGAACCGCTGCCATTGCCACCTGGTCAGCAAGGGTATAAAAGGGGGTCCTGCCGTGTGCTCGGGGTCAATTGCCATTTCGCTGTGATCGAACTTTATTCACAAGAATATCAATACAGTTTTTTCCTTTTGCTCTTGTTGCGCCTAATTGGGCAAAGCGCGCCAGGTCCGGACTCCTTGTGTGCTTCAGGATGAAAAGGTGGAGCCAGGGTAGAGCTGCAATATGATCACACACATGGCGCGGCTCAGAATGGTGTTCCTGTGCCAAGTTCTTCCCACCCTCTTTGTTACATGCAGTTTAACTCTCCCTTTGTCCTGCTCAGGGTGCCTCTCTCCACCCCGCCCTGTGCTGGCCAGTGACATGGCCACTGATGCTCCCGCTGACCAATGGCACCTGCAGGGAAACAAGGCAAGGCAGCCATTTTGGCAAAAGTCCTGTGCTTCTTTAGGGGCAGAGTTCTATTGTGACCAAATCCCTGGGAATACAATCTCAAACAATAGGTGGGTCGCATTTTTGAACTCTCCTCTCATCCATGAGGAAAAGCCCCCTGGAGCTACTAAGTTGCTACATCAAGGAGAGGTTTAGGCTAAATCCTTTTCTCTCTGAAATGCTATTTTGCTACCTGGAAAGAGCTTGCTGCATGGAACAAATTGTGAAATGCACACACACCTCCTGTGTCCCATAATAGTATCTCTTCATTCTCCACAAAGGGTTGGGTTGGCTGTTAGTTCAAGGCTGGCAATGTATGCTTGATGTCATTCTCTGTCATTAGCTAATTTCTGCTGTGTCACCCTGACGTTCTATTATATATTGGTGCAGCTTCTTTCAAGCTTCTTCAATTCAAGCTAAATTACCCTGCTCAACAAAAGACTGGAGGGGGGCATTGAGCAAAATGGCCAAAGAATAATAATAATAATAATAATCTTCTGGCATTTTTGTGCAGTCCATTGCTTTGCAGCAGAAGAGTGTGGATCAGTGGCAACAATGCAATTCACTTTCTGGGCTTCCGCAGGAGTTTATGAGGATTGGATGTGGTGGCTGCTATCTTACAAATACTTCTTTAGGAGTAAACCCAATTGAACTTGGTAAGACATTTGAATGAACAGAAATAAAACTGAGTTCTTTTAGCATCATTAAAAACAAAACAGGGGTTTTGGTGTTGGGAAGAGGTTCCAGCCAATCAGGGAGCAACCAGTCAGTGCTATGGAATGAATTGGGTGCTTCCTGATTAGCTGGGACCCAACAGCATTGAGTCCTATTTTGATTTTGTTTTCAAGGTGTGCAAACAGCCCAGTCCAACCCCTCTTCAGTGTAGCCTAATGAAATTAGGGGAATCCCAATGAAATGCCACTGAAACTCCCACTGGGGAAATGGTGACATCATGAAGCTTTGGGTGGGTTTGGTGGGATGCAGCACCTAGTAAAGGTGGGGCAGAATTAGTAATCATCTAAGATGATAGGAATAGTCTCCAAAAATTATGGCAAAAATGAGATCTGAATATTTTGCAATCCCTCAGGCTGAACCTTGGACAATCAAACGTCCAGCTCAGACTTTTTCAGAATGCATACAGACTGGTCTAGCTGGTGAAATGCTGTTTAGTTAGCAGACCTTCCTTTAGAAAGGTTGTGTGTCCTACTTTACAAAAGATAATCCTCCTATCTGAAGGGTTGCCAGAAGAGAGTCCTATATTTTAAATGGTAGCTGGTCCAAGTCCAGTTTCAAGATAAAGTATCATAGGAAGGAAGAACAACATGGACTTCAAAGTTGCCCATTCACAGATAGCACCTGGATAGCAGACTGATCACAGTTCCACCCAGTATTGTATTTTGATTAAATTATAATACTTGTTTCTTACTTTGCATGAAGGCAGAATGAATGAATGAATGACTTACATGACTGCAGATCTGTCCTGCCTGTTCATATGTTTGGTGACACATTTTTCCATGATACACAAGTGTCTACCCTGCCTACCTTAAGTCTTTCAACAATGTAAAACCTGTACCAAACATACTTTTGTTATTTGCCAGATTTTATTGATGCCTCAAATAGAAACATAGAAACAGAGCGAGTCAGAAGGGGTCTCCTGGGCCATCTAGTCTGACCTCCAGCACCAGCCGGCTCCGCTCACGACATGCCCACCATGTGCATGTCCAGCCTGTCTTTGAACACCCTCACCAATGGGGCCTCAACGACCTCCCGTGGAAGCCCATTCCACGCCCTTGGGGTCCTAACTGTCAGGAAGTGCTTCCTGGCATTCAAATTGAACCTTGGCTCCCTGAGCTTTGCTCCATTGGAGCGCGTCCTGCCTTCCTCTGCAGGGGAGAACAGGCCTCTCCCCACCTCCGTGTGACATCCCCTCACATACCTGTATGTTGCCAACATATCCCCTCTGAGTCTTCTCTTCTCCAAGCTGAAGAGACCCAGTTCCCTCAGTCTTGCCTCATACGGCATCCCCTAGACACCATATCTGTCTGCAGACAAGACTGCAGATATCCAGGATTTTAGTTGAATGTGACTGGTCACCTGCAAATTCATTTACAAATAAAAGACAGTGGCAAAATTGGGATTGCAGAGAGACCACAAAGAAGAATCTTAGAAACAGAGAAACAGAGCAAGTCAGAAGGGGTCTCCCAGGCCATCTAGTCTGACCCCCGGCTCCAGTAGGCTCCACTCGCGACATGCCCACCATGTGCATGTCCAGCCTATCCTTGAACACCCGCACTGATGGGGCCTCAACGACCTCCCGTGGAAGCCCATTCCATGCCCTCAGGGTCCTGACTGTCAGGAATTGCTTCCTGGCATCCAAATTGAACCTTGGCTCCCTGAGCTTTGCTCTGTTGGAGCGCATCCTGCCTTCCTCTGCAGGGGAGAACAGGTCTCTACCCACCTCCATGTGACATCCCCTCACATACCTGTATGTCGCCAACATATCCCCTCTGAGTCTCCTCTTCTCCAAGCTGAAGAGACCCAGTTCCCTCAGTCTTGCCTCATACAGCATCCCCTGCAAACCAGCCACCATCCTTGTGGCCCTACGCTGCACTGGCTCCAACCTGGCTATATCCTTTCTGTAATGAGGGGCTCAAAACTGAACACAATACTCCAGTTGCAGGCGCACCAGAGTCATATAGAGTGGTAGTAATACCTCTCTCGATCCAGAAGCCACACTTCCAGCTATGCAACCAAGGGTGGCATTCGCCCTCTTGACCACCGCATCACACTGCTGACTCATGTTCAGCCTGAGGTCAACCAGTACCCCGAGGTCCCTTTCACAAGTGCTGTTCTCCAGCCACTTGTCACCTAACCTGTACTTATGACAGCTATTCCTATGCCCCAAGTGCAAGACCTTGCACTTATCCACATTGAACGCCATCCTGTTGTCTCCTGTCCACTTCCATAGTCTGTCCAGATCCTTTTGGACCTGGAGTACCTGCTCCTCAGTTGTGGCCACTGTTCCAGTTTTAGTGTCGTCTGCGAATTTGATCAGCGGACTGTTCACCCCTTCTTCCACGTCGTTAATGAAAAGATTAAACAGGATCGGCCCCAGGACAGAGCCCTGGGGGACCCCACTTGTCACTGGCCGCCATCCCGATGATTCCCCACTAATGGTTACCTTCTGCTTTCGGTCAGTCAGCCATGCCCTAATCCACTGGACAGTGCTTTGGTGTATCCCAAAACTCCTCAGTTTCTCCACCAGGATATCATGGGGCACTTTGTCAAAGGCCTTGCTGAAATCCGGGTATACCACATCCACTGCATCCCCTCCATCTAGCCATCTCGAAACCTTGTCATAGAATTCCACAAGGTTGTCTGGCAGGACCTGTTTTTGCAGAAGATGTGTTGTGTGGCTGTCAGCCTCCCTTCCCTATCTAGCATCACTAGATCTCTCTCTGAGACTTTCCATTGTTTTTCCTACAATGGACGTAAGGCTAACCGGTCTATAATTCCCCATGTCCTTCCTACTACCCTTTTTGAAAATTGGGACCACCGATGCCACCCTCTAGTACTCCGGAACTTCACCCGTTCTCCATGAGGTCTCAAAAATGGAGGCCAGCGGGCGTGAGAGAACCCCTGCCAACTCTCTAAGTACTCTCGAGTGTAACTCGTCAGGGCCTGGCGCCTTTGTAATGTCCAATGCCCTAAGGAGCCCCTCAACTTCAAGGGAGGTGACTCTAATCTGTGCCCCTAAGTCCCCAGCCTCATCTAATCTCCTATATGGATATCCCCCGTCCTGCTTTGGGGAGAACACAGAGGCAAAATAGTCATTTAGCATCTGTGCCTGTTCCCTCATATCTGTCACTGGATCTCCTTCCTCCTTATTTAGTGGTCCCACCACTTGTCTCCCCTTCCTTTTCCTATTTACATGCTGAAAGAAGCCCTTTTTGTTGCTCTTGATATTCTTGGCAAGTCTCAGCTCATAATCAGCCTTAGCCTTGCAAAGAATCCTTCTGCAACGGGCCTCCTCCCCCCGGTATACCCTTTTGTCTATTTCCCCCAGTACCCATTTCCTACGGAGGTTCCTCTTTCGTCTAATCCCTCTAACCACCTCCTTTCGCATCTATGGTGGCACTCTCCTCCGCCTCCCCACCTTACTGACTAGAGGTATTGTCAAGGCTTGCGCCTCCAAAACCTCCCTTTTGAGTGCCATCCACCCCTCCTCAACTCGCTTACCTTCCAGTAACCTATCCCAGGAGACTTTCCCCAGTCTGGCCTTCAGTTGGCCAAAGTTGGCCCTCTTGAAGTCCCAGCTTCTAGTGCTCATCCGGCTGCACGTCGCCAGTCCCCTGATCTCAAAGCAAAGGATGGAGTGATCACTCGCATCCAGAGCTCCTCAAATCTGGACTTCAGCTATCAGCTCCTTCCTGTTGGTCAAGACCAAGTCAAGGATGTTTCCCCCCCTCGTTGCCTCTCGGACCCTCTGTGTGAAAAACCCACCCTCTAGAGCTTCTAGGAAGCGACGTGACCTGACTGTCACTGCCGAGTGAGTCTCCCAAGTAATATCCGGGAGATTGAAATCTCCTATAATTACTGTGTCTTTCCCCCAAGATATCCTTAGAATCTGGCCTGTCAGGACATCATCCAGGGTCTCAAGTTGACCTGGAGGGCGATAACATACCCCCACTGTCAGGTCTCTTTCCCTGTCAAAAGCCCTAAGTTTCACCCAGACTGCCTCTACCGAATCCCCATCTGTGCTGCATTCTATCTCACTGCATCCTATCCCTTCCCTGACATATAAAGCCACACCCCCACCTCTCTTTCCCTTCCTGTCCTTTCTAAAAAGGTGATACCCTTCTATGTTCACATTCCAGACTTGCCTTTCATCCCACCAAGTTTCTGTGATTCCCACCAGGTCATACCCTCCTATTCCCAGGAGAGCTTCAAGCTCTTCCTGCTTACTACCCATGCTCCTAGCATTGGTGTACGTGCACCTCAACTCCTTTCCACCACTTCCTTTCCTTGGAGTGCCCAGCCTCCTCCTTCCTCCCATCCTCCCTGGTACCTGGCCCCTCTCTGTAGGAGTCCTGTCAGTCCCTGCAGTATCTCTAAGGCCCTGCTCCCAGAGCCCCGATCCTCTCCCCACACTTGTCCAGTGCAAATACATTACTGGGGGGCCTGAACCCACCCCCCACTGGCTCAGTTTAAAGTCTTCCAGACGAAGCTTGGTAGAGCATCTCCAAAGGACCTTTTCCCCATCCTCGTGAGGTGTAACCCGTCCCTTGCCAGAAGTCCATTGGCAAGAAAACGAGTGCCGTGGTCGAGGAACCCGAAGCGTTCCTTCTGGCACCACACCCTAAGCCAGTCGTTCACCTCGGAAGCCCTCCTGCCCCTTCCTGGCCCAAATCCCCGGAAGAAGCTCCCTGAGTTTCTTCCCCAAGGCCTCAAAGTCCCTGGTGATCCCAACCACACCCTGCCTGGCCACGTCGTTTGTGCCCACATGGATCACCAGGAGCGGCTGGTGACTCCCGGAGCGAACAAGACGCTCCACTCTGTCCTTCACATGCCAGATACGTGCGCCCGGCAGGCAGCAAACCTCCTTTGTCTCCAGGTTGGGGCGGCACACTGCCACCTCAGTGCCCCTCAGCAGGGAGTCCCCAACAACAATCACCCGCCACCGTACCTTCCCAGTGCTGGTGGGCGGCCATGCCCTGGCCCTCGCCTCTCCTGCAGCGGCCCCCTTGCTGCCTGATGTCCCAGGCTGGGGGTCCTGCAGGTCCCCCGCGGCCTCATCAGCCCCAGCCTCCCCAAGTGGAGAGAACCTGTTTCCCAGCTCCAGATTGGTGCCAGGAGGAGGAGGAGGCCGTGCTGGCCTCCTCCTCCTGTGGGTGACATACCTCCATGTCTCCACGGCTGCTCCTCCCGTGGTCTCTCCCCCAACCCTCTGTCCAGAGGGGGGCTGCTCCGGGGGACCTGGAGAGCTCTCTCGGCCCTCAGGCACCTCACCTCCTCCTCTAGCAGGGTCACCAGCTTGCACCGAGGGCAAGTGTATCCCTGCCTCTCCTGGGGGAGAAGGGCGAACATGTCGCAGCTGCCGCAGCAGCAGCAACACCCGTGACTCCCGCCAAGGCCATCTCCTGGTCTGCCATCGGTATCTCTTCCGAGACCTTACCTTGGTCCCCTGCCTTGTTAGTCCTGCAGTTCCTCTCACTCGCCCAGTTCTCCCAGACAAAAACCCACTCGCACACACACAAGAATAAAGTAAACTTAAATTTAAATTGGAAGAAAAACAAAGCAAAGCAAAGCACAGCACAATCAAAACAAACAAACAAACAATCAAACCTCTGTGTCTCAGGGAAGGGAGTCTCTGGACAGCCTAGACCGCAGCTAAGGGACGCAGTCAAGGGATGACGCCAAGAGACCAGAGCCAAAAGGGCTTGCGGTGGCTGAGTGTGGCCTTATCAATCCCTCCGGCCGGTGGCCTCGCCTGTCTGCTCCCTCCTGGCCCCTCTGGCCTCTCTGGCCCCGCCCCCTTCCTCTCCGCTGCTCCTGGCCCCCTGCTCCCTCCTGGCCCCTCTGGCCTCTCTGGCCCCGCCCCCTTCCTCTCCGCTGCTCCTGGCCCCCTGCTCCCTCCTGGCCCCTCTGGCCTCTCTGGCCCCGCCCCCTTCCTCTCCGCTGCTCCTGGCCCCCTGCTCCCTCCTGGCCCCTCTGGCCTCTCTGGCCCCGCCCCCTTCCTCTCCGCTGCTCCTGGCCCCCTGCTCCCTCCTGGCCCCTCTGGCCTCTCTGGCCCCGCCCCCTTCCTCTCCGCTGCTCCTGGCCCCCTGCTCCCCTGCCCAGCTCCTACCTTGCCTTCGCCCGTCCCCTGGCCGCTCAGCCCTCTCCCCAGCTGGTGCCTCTGCTGCTCTGCTGCTCTGCCAAGAGGCCAGAGCCAAATGCTACTAGATTGCTTAGATCCTCCATTTCTTGTATCATTTCTAAAACGTATGATGGCAATGCACATATTGTAATACCTGTGATCTGGAATAGGATATCACAAAGAGAAACTTACAAACTGCTGGGATGGGACAACTTGGTACACTTGCTAATATGAATTCAATTGCATTGAGCTCAGTGGCTCTTCTGGTGCTTTCAGACAAAGCTTTGAATGTGCCATATTTCCCACCGCTATTTTTTCCTGCGCAGAATTTGTCAAGGAACAAAAGATGGAATAGCTGTGCAATACTGTGCATAGTTGGTACTAAGACTCTCACCTGGAAGCACCTTGACTTCCAGGTGAGGGTTTGGATTGAATGAACGCTTTGCTACACCCGACCGGCAGGGGGATGCGGCGCTTTTCTAGGTCAGTGATACAGGGAGCTTTAAGGATATCCGATGGACCGGGCTGCCTTGGGCTGCTGGGAGTCATAGATCGAACAGCATATCCCGAGTATCTGGAGCACTCTCTCCTATGCCTGCCAGCGCAGGTCTTCGCCCTTCTCTAAGAGCCTTTGGCTGCAAAATGCACCACAAGTGAACCATGGAGGAGAAGGTATTTCCTGTTCTGGCGTCTCAGTTCTGGAAGGCTCCCTAAGAATGCTTGCCTGGCTCTGAGAACACAATCTTTTTGAGACCAGTTCCAGGCATCCCTGTTGGTGCAAGCACTTTAAAATTGGCTTTATTGCCTCAGATCTGCTTGGTCATCTTGTTGCCTCTTAGTTGTACTCTCCTATATAGGTTGGTGAAGTGTGCTGATTTTAAAAAAAACAACTGCTGGGGGGTTTTTTATTATTGTTTGGTTATTTTGGACTCGCTGACAATGAAGGGAAGGTTAAGGGGATGGGTGGGTGGGCATGTAGTGGTGGCTGCTTCTTAACCTAAGCCAACACAGCAATTAAAACATCGTAGACCAAAAAGCAAAACCATCTACAGAATATTGCAAAGCAGGAAACAATGTCCCAATATTTTGCCAGATCCAGTATGTTAATTGATTGTATCTGTATGTGAATAATGATCCAGTGTGATCATTGATCTTATCTGTTCAATTATTAATGCGCTCCAAGACAGGAGAGGGAAAGGAGGAGAACAAAAGGAGAGCGGCAACAGAGTGAGGAAATATAAATATCATAATTACACAGTGAGGACTTCATGTCATTTTTTAATTCAAGGAACTGACTGTGTTTACTACCAAAGGATGTCCTTCCCACACTTTGATGATCACTAATCATATAATAATACCTCTTACTGCAAAATGTCATTTGGGTGCAAAAACAAGGGTGACGTTTTAAGGTCAAACAACATTTTCAATGTCCTACTTGACATCTTTCTTTGTTCTCTGGCTGGTCCACTGAAGGCACAATCCCAGGCCATCTAGACAGAGGAAGGTCCTCCAACACCCAGCAGTCCCCAGCCAGCGAGCTGTTAGAGGACTTTCTTCTGCCTGAACCTGATTGGAATATTTTAGAACAGGAGAAAATCTGCTCAAAAGCTGGGATACAACCAAATGATTGGGATTGGCAGACAGGGGATGTGGGCACCTGAGGAAATCTGGAAGGCATGTGGGACCCCAGACCAGCAGGCACAGCTATAGAATGTTCAGCAATTCAAAGCTATTAAGAGAAGCCAACATACTGTCAGCTTTGCATTAATTACAGAATATTAACAATTAGGCATTTGATTTTGTTGTTGCTGATATGTGCCATCAAGTCATCTCTGACTTATGGCAACCCAATGAATGAAAGATCTCTGAAATATCCTATCTGTGACAGCCGTGATCAGGTCTTGTAAATTGCAAGCTGTGATTTCTCTTTTGAAGTCAATCCATCTTTTACTTTTACTGAGTCTTCATTTTCTTCTTCTGCCTGCAACCTTCCCTAGCATGATTGTTTTTGTTGTGTAAAAACCTGTTTTTGCAACATTATTAAAAAGTTGTATTAAGAGATTATTTACCAACAGTCATGCTGATCCTAAAAAAAAAAAAGTCAGATTTCTGCCCGGATGGAGCTATTGCCCAAAGAGAACATTACCTCCTTCAGGAGCAGAGTTAAACCCACCTGGCAAGTCTGGGCTTAGAAGAATGAAGAACAGTGGTTTCTCAGTAGGGATAGTAAGGCAATACATATCCTTTTGTTAGTCCTCATTAAGACAGACTGACTATTTGCTCACCTTTCTGTCTCTTTCACTGATCTTTTGTCAAGAGACAGGCTCTCTCATTCTTCATAAATAAAAGCAATGTCACCTTCGATTATGTATTATTAGGGTTGTTCTGTGGGTGTATATTGCAGCGAATGTTACTGTTTACTTATAAATGCCAGCAGTGCCAAATGAATATTGCAAACCCATCTTAAACTGTACAGAACCTTCCCCGACCTGGTGCCCTTTGGACATTTTGGACCACAGTTTCCTGGGATCTTGACCATTTGCCATGCTATGTGGGGTAGAAGGAGCTGGCATCCAAAAGCTCTGGAGCGCACCCGGTTGGGAAAACTGCTTAGAAATATACCAGTGAATGTTGACAGCTTCCCAAACATGATTCTAGGGCTGGGGTGGGCAACTTGTGCTTCTCCACATGTTGTTGGACCACAGCTCCCATCATTTAGTCAATATAGCCATTAGTAAGGCATGATAGGAGCTGCAGTTGAACAACATCTGGAGAACTATAACTTGCCTGCCTCTATTCTGGAGAGCCAACTGCATTAAGCGTGCTGTAGCAAAATCGGCCGTGACCTCTGCAGCATTTTCAATGGAGACAGTGTTGTGCTGTGGGGAGACTTGCGTTTGATCATGAAGCTCATTGTGTGATACTCCTTCACCATGCCCTACTTCTAATACATTCCACAGGGGTAGCCCATTTCTTACCCTGGTATAATAAAAACAACTGATTGTCCAATCTCATACATGCCTACTTTCCGCTAAATGGAACTCACTCCCAAGTAAGGCTTACCTCATTCAACACAGAAGGATCTACTGATGTGTAAGCCCAAAGACGATAGTTGTGTTTGCAGGTTGCAAACCGGGCCAGACTTATCTAAAAGTGAATCCCACAGCTTAGTTCTGAATACGTGCATCGGATTCCGCTGCAAGGTTTGCTGAAGTGGAAGTCGCATGGAATAGATCAGGGACTGATTTCTGAGTAAAGCAAGCAAAAGCGTCGCGCTGAAAAGTTTGCGCTCCACCAAATGACACTTTCCAGCTGTGCCCACTGATCTATGTTTACTCAAAGATAAGCCACACTATCCTCAAATGGACTTACCCCATCGCAGCCTAATTGTGGCTATTTATGGTCTTTTTAGATTTTGAACCTTTTGCAAAATGCCTTCTTTTGTTCCCAGAAAGGTGACATGGGAAATAAATAAATAAATGAAGCCGTAGTGGACCATATCCGATCCGATGCATTTTTCATATTGCACGAAAGCTGATGCCACACTAAGAACGTAATCCCATGCATGCTTAAAAAGAACAAAAGGCCTACAACTCCCAGCATGCCCAGCAGACTCGAGTATGCCGGGAGTTGTAGGGCTTTCCCCTTCTAAATAGTCACAGGATTGCGCTCTAAATCTGCCACTTCGAGAAATGTTCCCGTCACTCAAACGCACTACCACTCCCAGCATCCCTCGCGCCAACGCGGCCGCGGCCTCCGTAATCGGAGCCGACGCGATGCATGAAGGGACAAGTAGTCTTTAACCTTTCTTCCGCCTTTTCTCCCCTTGTGTAAAGGTCTTCAGAACAAAATATAGGAGGTTTTCGCAGGCCACGCCCTTTTCCTCCCCGCTCCTGATAGGACGTCCGACTTGACGGGGCGGGAAGACTGGGGAAGGGAGCCCAAGCTACTGGGAAGGAGGCCAGATTGACGTGCGCAGGGGCCTATGGCGTGGCTGCGGCGCTGTCGCTGGGCGGCCGGCCGGGGTAGGGGGAGGCCTGTGGCGCTCCTCTGCTAGTCCCGGGCGCGGAGAGGAGGTGGCGTCCGCAGCAGCAGCAGCAGCAGCAGCGAAGCCGAAGGCGCAGGGCTTCGGGGGCTGAAGGGAGGTGAGTCTCCGTCTGCCGGCGGCGGAGCTGCTGCCTCGCTCCCCTCCTCTCTCCTGTCAGCCGCCCGCCCGCCCGCACTTTTACCTCACAATCAGCCCCTCGACGCCGCCCCGTTTCTGTGCGGGAGGCAGGTCGCGCGTTGCCTCCCCCGCCCCGCGCCTTCGCTTGGCCTCCGCACAGCCGCACCGCGGGCGCGCGGGTCCCCCGAAGCCCCTTCAGGTCTCCCCCCGCGCCGGCCGCCGCACGCCGCCAGCGGCCCCTGTGCCCGCCGCCCGCGCCCCGCGCCTGCGAGGCCTGCTCCCGTCGCACGCTTCCCCAAAAGTGCGCGCGCGCTCGCTCGCTCGCTGCGGCTGCTTTCTGTTCTCCCTGCCCGGTAGTACCAAGTACGCACACAGATTCAGGCACCCTCTCTTCCTTCCTTCCTTCCTTCCTTCCTTCCTTCCTTCCTTCCTTCCACCCTCGCTCTCTCTCGACTTTCGAATTGGCACCCTTGACTCGCGTCGGTGCAGGGGGTTATTCACACGTGCGTGCGTCACGGGGACGCAGCATCTTCGCTCAAACCGTTTCCTGGGTGGCATTGTTTGTTTATCTGATCTCTTGCGGGGAGGGGGTGTCGGAAAACGCAATCGCCTATACTCAAGAGTGGTAAGTGGGTTGTTGTTGACTGTGGGTTATCGTGTTTTTGGAACCCAGCTGCGCTAACAGGCCATGGCTAATTAACCATGAATGACCCATGGTTTATGTTTAAATCGTCAACTGTGGGGTGCTTCCCATGGTTTGTTATCTTTGCTGGGTGCAGACCACATGATAACCCCCATCGACTAGTGGCCGATTTGCTATGCTGGGGTGTCTCAATGTGTGCTTTAACATTTCCCCATAAGGCATTGCACACCTCTTCCATTTTTCTTGCTCTTCCTCCATTGCAAAGTAAGGTGGCATATGGCCAAGTGATGTCTGCTTTGTAAGACATTTTAAAAGGGTGCTCTTGCAACATTTTTCTTCCCCTCTTATATGTTACTCATCAAAGGAATTTGGTGCAGGATTGACCCTTTCAGAGGTTCATGTTATCATGTAATGTTACACTCATATAAATTGTTTACTCACAGCAATTTATAAAACCATAGACCACAAATACTATGTATATGTAAATTCTCTGTGTGGGGGGGGGAGACCCCCCTGAGAACTCATGGACTGGAGTAGCTAAGAAGTAGGAAGCCCCTGGGGCAAATCCTTCTTCTGCCATGAATGTATTAGTTGTCCCTTAGCAAATGATTTTTTCCTATAACTCACCTTATAGGTTTGTTGTCAAGATTACCACCAGATAATGCACATGAAGCATTCGGAATGCTTTGAAAGTACCATTCACTAGCTATTAACAACCACTCTTCCCTCACCTTTTAGCCTTATTTCTTTCCATGTGTGGATTAACCTGCTGTGGCTGGACTTCCCTGTTGTCCCTGTCTTAAGGAGCATGCAATTTCTGTAGTAATCTGTCTTACAATTGTCTCTATAGGCCCTTATCAAGATGAGTTCGTCCCACTCCTGTACCTGAACCTTTTGTGGGGTGGCAGTGTAACACTAGGTTACACCTGAATTCATGCTAGAAATAGCAGTACATCTGCATCTTCAGCTTGTCCATAAATATACATTAAAAAGTTGAGGTGTTTATTTAGCCATGCTTTCCTACTCTATAACAGGGGTGGCTACTGTGTACAATGTGTTGTCTGCACATTAGTTACCATCTCTTCTTCCATGAACTTCCTCAGTCTGCCCTCTTCTGTTTCTCCCCATCCCCTCCTCCTCCCTTCTTAAGGCTGAGTTCTCAGTGTCTAAAATCTTAGATTGCATTTTGGTGTGACGCTCAGCTCTTCCTTCTCTTTCCAATCACCATGGCTTTGCATCTTTGTGCACACTTGTGTGTGCATGCACTTGCCACCTTTATCCTTTTCCCATTTCTGGATCTCTGCTGGCATGCTTTATGCAAGTTCACGCCCTTTTGCTGCTTTTTAATTAATTTTGAGCTACCTTCTATTCCTATAGTTGCAATAGTTGACATGATTTTAAATCTTGCAACTTGCAATAAGCCTACACTGAAATGGTAGAAACACTTCATCTTTTTAATGACTATTTAACTATTTTTATAAGTGCAAAAAGTTTAGTTGTAGTGTTTTTAAAATAATTTGATGGATTTCGTTAGCCCTTAAATATCTCCTCCTTTGGGAAACACTCTTCTCTCATTTTAGTGTGGAGTTTGAATGGTTTACCAAGGTAGATAGCTGGCTCTCCAAGAGACAGGGTAGGTGGAATGAGGAAATGAACAATCAAATGGAAAATATCAATATTCCAGGATGCCTTATGAATTCTAATTACTCTTCATTGATCTGGGAAGTTAAATCTAACAGACTTGATTTCTGGCTTAACATATATTCTCCTGGGTTCTCAAAAGATATGAGCATGTGGACTAGGGAAAGGGTTGATTAAAATTATAGTAAATTTGAGATCTGTTAATGTGTTTTTGTGTGTACAAATTACAGTTAGATATTTAAATTGGAGGTCAATCCATTCAATCAATGAATGATATCTTCCTTTATTAGAGAGTAGCTGTTTTTACACAGTAGGCCTCATTGTGTAATTTATATCAGAAGCAACCTCTTTGAGGGTAGATGAACCCATCTTTACAGTGGATAGGTATATATGTGCTTGTGCAGTAACTAGGATCCCCCTGGTTCAGGTATACTTATGCATGTTTATGGGTAATGGTGCCCAGAGACTCCATAAGGAGTAGGGGGAGGTGTATGAATGAATGAATAAAGATACAGCCATTGCTGTGCTAACATTCTTGCAGTTGGCATCTGGCAGTTCAGTGAATTTTAAACTGTTTGTATTTCACACCTTCTAAACAATCAGGCAGAAAATGCACAAAGTAAGTAGGCCATCTTTTATTTCCCCTTCCCTTCAGGATCCCTGCATATTTTACAGACGATTATTCACAAAGGATGGAGAGCCTGCTGTGAGAAGAATCATTTGTCTTTGCTTTGTGCCTGTGTTTGGAAGGACATAGCTGTACTAATTCTCCCAAGATTGCCTCTGAAAGTTTGGAATCCTGTGTGTCTTCCAGTCTGGCTGTGTGTTTAGTATGCGGATTGCAACTCTTCACTAATGAGAGGGAGAATGGGAACCCAGGGCAGCCCTGTGAAGAGCTATGATTATCTGCTCAAGTTCTTGTTGGTGGGAGACAGTGATGTGGGCAAGGGAGAAATCCTGGAGAGCCTTCAAGATGGAGCATCCGAATCGCCTTATGCCTACAGCAATGGTAAGCATCCCAGGTAAAAGTACTTTAGCCAGTAACTTGCACTAATTGCAGGTGCTGAGTCCTTCATTTATAGGACGTAGTTTTGCTGTGTGTCTTAAATGGATTGGCATATGTACCTTGAGAAATAACATTTTGCAGACACTGCTTAGAGTTTTTGAAAAACTGCATACTTGATCTTTTATGTTACATGCTTTGCTATACCTTGGCTTGGTGTTCTATTTTAAAGGGAGACGATCATTCAGTTCAACAGTGACACATTAGTGTGAATGCATAGGTGGTGGTGCTTATTTTCCAGAATCCATTTGAAAAGCTGCCTCCTGCTTTAGTGTGCTGGAGAAATTATTGAATAAATGTAGTGGTGTACCTTGAAGTGTTCACTGCAAATAGTAGACTTTGTAGTGCTAAGAAAGCAGCTCAGAAGCACAGTACTTTGTGCTTGTCAGATTTCAGGTGGTGGGGAAAGGGGAATGAGATGCTCCTTTGAGGGACATAATTGGGGGTGTAATTTAAAACCAGATTATATTTAAATGGTAATATTCAGACATGTGTATGTAAAGAACAAGATTAGCTTAAATATATACTATTTCTGACTTGGGCACAAAGAGTGCAGAGCTAAATTTGTCTGCCTTCTGCACAAATAGAACCTTTTTTAATGAAAAGCCTGACAGACCATTAACAATTGTGTCAGAAGACTATAATTAAGAGCCAAGATGTGGCACTGCACTTTCTCCTACATCTTTTTATGGTAGTTAAAATGTAACACTGCTGGCAGGCTCTGTGTCCTGTGGTGATTTTGCAATCTGTCATGGCTCCAGCCATTTTAAACTCAGAATGATGGCCCTAGGGGCTTGACAGCAGAAAGCTGGTACTTGCACCAGCTTTAGAACTGGAATTTTCATACTTGGCAGCTGACACCTATTCCAAGAAAAATTTGACTCTCAAACACATGATGAAAACATGACTGCCCCAATCACATGTAAAGCAGAAGGTGGGTTCTCCAAGTACAGAGTAAAATCAGCGAATGGGCAACTGACACTTTCTTATGCCTTATACCCATAAGGCATCATCATCATACATACATCATCAATAAATATAAATAAATAATACCCTATATGATGGGAACATCATATAGCCTCTTTTCTCTTCAACCCCCCCCCCCCCAACTGCATGTGTTCCCCAGTCAAGTTCACTTCTGGTATTGCAAGCTGAGTAGAAAAGTAGCTGCAAGGATAAGCTAGAATAGTAGGAAGGTAAATAGCAGGATCACGTAGCATCTCATATGCATACAGTTCTTCTCTTTTAAAAATTTGATGCCCTATATTAGATATGAGTGGGACAGGTTTAGTCCTGCCCAGTCACATCTAATTCAGACAACTGGCTTGCAGCCATCACATGAATTGACGCTAAGAATCTTGCAGTGGTTTGACTTTGCTGACAAAGTATACTACAAAAATATACCGTTCTAGTGGTTGCCTAAATTTTGTAGATGAGAGCAATGGCATAATGGAGGGAGGCAGCGTTATATAACTGTCTTCAGCTGAGAATGGACAACACACTTAATGTAAGTGGCAGGAACACTTAGGTAGCATAGATTACTTATAGCTCAAAATACAGAGTGTATCTAGACCAGTAAAAAAGCCCCATGGCACTTAATAGCATTTATGCAGATGTTTTATGTTGTATTTGCGTCTGACAACTAAGGTGGATTGGAATCTATTGCTAGATCTCTGGGTAAGGATCATTAAGGATTTCTGACTCCAAATGTTTTAACATTAACAACAAAATAACTCTCCACTCTCAAAACTTGTGCTGCTGAAATGAAGACATTTTGGGGAAACCAGGAATGGATTCTTGTGTGGAAGGATTAAGGTCCATTCACTTGGAGTACTCAAATTCCTGAGATCAGTATTCGTTAACTCTAAAACAAGTAGCATTAAGCTGCTTTATTAAATATTCAGTTGAACAGGACCTAATATGCTGTTGCCGACAAGAGCTGGTTATGTTCCTTTTCTGTGAGAAATCAGTGGGAGATTGTCATCTTTGCACACTGGTTCTGTATTTTATACTTTATTGGATTAGTACTAGATTAGGAATTATAATTCTTCATCAGTTGGCAAGTCTTCAGCTTCTTTATCACATAAATATCTACATCCCTAACATAAACAGAGCCGTGTTTCATTATCATTTGGTGACTTACCTGTGTTTGTGCTATTTTAAATTAAAACTCTGTGGACAGGGCCTGTTGCTGTTCTTTTGCACGGTGCTTCAAGAAATGCTCGAAATGTCCAGTAAAATAAATCAACTTGGGTAGGCAAATGTGCTTGAAATAAATTGCCTGCTGGGGCTCTGCAGATCTGGGGCTCTGAATTTTAGGTTCTCCCACTTTTCACAGGGCTTAGAGTCTCTTTCTGGGGAGCACCAGCAGGAGAGTATGCTTGCCTTCATGTCCTCCCCTCTGGCTTTTCAGAGGCATCTGCTTGGTCACTGTAAGGAACAAGATGCTGCGCTATATAGGCCAGTCTTTTGCGAATGGCTGTCCTGGATGGGTATAATGGGAGTTTTAATCCAATCTGTCTGGAGGGTACCAGGTTGAGAAATGCAGATTGAGTATGGCTGCCATGTACTCGCTGCTGCTGTTTATTTTCAGTTAGCCTTTAACTCTGGTCAATGCTGCTAACCTTTGAACTAGCAACCTGGCAGTAAAACATTCCATTTCCATTTTAGTCTTAAGCACGGTAGGGTTGTAATACTGTCCCCAGACCACAAAACTTTATGCCAGAACTCTTAGGTAAAGCCTAGTAACTACTAAAGCACATTCCAATCCCCATTATGAACATATCTTCTCTTGTGCTATCCATGTGTTATCCTTTAATTCAGTTTACTTACAGCATTAAATCATCCCAATCCCAGGACAGTTCTCGAGTACATTTCTTTTAAAAAATCAGGGGCTTAGTACAATTAAACTATTCACAATAATATAGATATTATCAGCTTTGGAAAAGCAACAACACTTTGTTTTTAAGAATTATCTGGCATGTTTTGCTAAACAGTGGCTTGTTGGGAGGCATGTCGAAACTAGGTGATGTAGAAAATCATGAAACATCTAATTTAAAAGGTGAGTTCTTTGTTTTTATGTCTTGAAAATAAAATAAAGCTTGTCCCGCAGAGTGGGCCATTAAAACAACCAAAAATTTCAATTATTTTTATTGACATATTTAAGAGGGAAAATTTGCTGGAGAGCTATAGCAGGGGAGAATTCTTGCCTTCCATATTCTGCTCTGGGGATTCCCTGTGAGAAAAATGAGTCCTGAGGGCCTCTTTGATTTTGTTTTGCATTTTTGTTTAAGCCTGGATGCTAGAACAGCAATAAAAGGTTGGTACTTGAGCACTGAGCATTAGTCTTTGATGAATGGGAAATTCCTCTTTTTTGCATCAAGGCGCACTTCTGATATTATTGCCTATTGTTATGGCCATTCTGTGTAATGAAAAACTTACTTGTCATGCTGAAACACTACTCAGTTTCTTGAGCTTACTGTGTGTGCCTTTTGTTGCTCTTTTGCAACTATTGCTGAGACTTCAGAAATAAAAATTGCAATACTCAGCTTGCATCACTTCGTTCTGGAGCATGTGTGTTACTGATGACATTCATGAAGGCCTGGGAAACAGTAGCAGTCTACAGTCTGGTCCCTCTGCACTACCAGTGCCCCTGCTTCTGAGTATTCTCCTTTATATCTTATTTGGATCAGATATCCATAGGACATGCTGAAAGATTTATAGGATACCTCATTCTGTGAATGGCCAGCATGTGTTCAGCCACTGGGAGGAGCCATTGCACATGTGGCTCTCAGTCAGAGGCAGGTTACTTGTGAGAAAGAATAATATGAATTCAACCCTCTCATTTACCTTTAACTGCTGCAATAAATCATATCCAGTTCATTCATTTTGTTTTAGTGCTCCATCTAGTTTGCATTGCAGGGGAATGAGTCATTCCCTTCTCTGGATTGTTTGACAAGAAATAAGTGACAGTGTGGCCAATGACAAAGGAGTCAGTATCTGCAAGGAATTAACATGATGCAGAAATCATAATGTGTCGTGCTTTTACCATACACAGACTTCAATATATTCTTCATTTCCTATCTGGGTTAGTGAGGGGAGCCAGTGCTGGTTAATGCTAGAAATGCAGCAAACTGCCTTGTACAGAGTCACTCTACCAATCCATTCAACTCCAAATGTCTGCAGCACAATCCTCCCGTGTGGTTCCTGTGATCCCTCTAACAGCACCCAAGGAAATCTCTACTCCCTGCTCCCTTCTAATGCCAGGTTCCTCTTTCTGTTCTTGCACCTGCTGCTGATCGAGTGCTTGGCAGGCAGAGAGGGAGTTACTTCCTGGCCTTGCCCAATCTGCTAACAGAGCTTTCCCCTTTGCTTGTTCTCCCCACCCCTGGCCATCCTGTCTCTTTCCTCAAACTTCCTTTCCTTGCTATTTCTTCCCCCGCCCTTCCCTGTCCTTAGTCACCCTTTTTCCTTTTTCTAGCTCCTAGCTTGGTTTTGCCTTCCATTCACTTCTTATGGCACTGATTCTTTCTGCCAACAGCCTCTGGGCTTGCTTTATTTCTCCATCCACCTCCTTAGCATGCTGTTTCGCCCCTCTCTTATCCTTGCTATCAAGAGTCTGTTCTTCATTATTCTGAAGAAAGGGCCGGAGAATTTTTTCCCTGGTGTGAAAAAGATATCAACTTGCACTGTTAAGTTACTCCTGGAAGGGCATTTCATATCACAGGTGCCACAACTCAGAAGGTCTACTCTTTTGTTACTACCTGCCTAACTTCAGATATTGGGGGATTTGGAAGAGGAATGCCTTTCATTAAGAATGAAAGGTTCAGGCAAGGTAATATAGAACATGATGGTCCATCAGGTAGCCAGGCCTAAGGCTATTTAATGTCTTTATAGGCAACATGCAGACTGGCAGAACAATTTAAAATATGTTTTCTGGCTGGTATAAAATCACTGTTCAGAAACAGAAGGAATTGATCATTTTACTAATTTTTCAAGGTCTTTGAACAGAGTTTATCTTTCATGTGGTTTGTAAGCACCACCTCTTTAGATGCTAAATAAAAATCAGCTTGGAGACATAAGAAAATAGATTAATATTTACACTTTGAATGCTTTGAAGATGTGCTCCTTTATTAGTGGTTCTTGTTATTGGCAAGGATAGTTCAACACTGTGTGACAAAATGGGGCAAAAGGTTGTAAATTAAGCCCTGCTGTCTGGATTTTCAAAGTTGTGAAATGCATCAACGGGGAACAATTCAGTGAAACACCATGGAGGGCATCACTGAGAATCTGCTCTTAAAAGAATAGTGATACAATTGCAATTTCTTCTTTATGAATAGCAGTCTCTTCATGGAAATGTTTATCTCCCATCTAGTTTGGATGTCTTCAACTTAATAGCTAAAGAATCATTCCCGATTTCTCTGCCTTGGCTCTCATCTTCCTTTTATTACCTTCATGTTTCTTTGTTCAGGTTTCTTGTGCAGAAGCAGCATTCCTTTAAAACCATCCTCAACCTATTTTCCACTTTCCTTGATTCTCCAGCATCTTATTTTATCTTTTCTGCAGCCAGTGTAAAAAGATGCTGGCTTAATTTAGGTGGTCATCTAAAGTTAACCTGAAAGGCAGCTCATTGGTTCTGTTGTATGCTAGTATCTCTGTGTAAGGACAGCAAGTATTTTAAAAGCCTTAAGACCCAACAGTGATTCTGCTTCAGTGCATGATTGTTTTCAGGTAACTGTTTAACTAAGGTAATGTTATAAAATGTTAGGTATGTAATATGGGGCTATGAATATAACCTGATTATGATGCTTGTTCTACCCATAGAGTGTTGATAACAGTGCAACTCTGAGGTTGCAAGTGGCATGGGCAAAGTCCTAGGCTTCCTTTGTCAGCACTGGCACTACCTACAGTACACTGAGCATGTAGGTACAGTTGCCATTTACTCCAGTGTGGTATTGTTCCTGGGTACTTAGGGAACATTTAACATTTTAAATGGTAGGTAGACACAGCCTTTCAGCACTTGCTTAAAATGCAAGTCCAGTATTTTTAAAGGAAGTGTTGGCACGTGGGCCCTACTAGAGCCCTCGCAGGTGTTGACTAATGCCAGGTATTGATTTCAATCTTAAGTTTTTGTTCTCTCCAGTTAAGATATTTGACAGCAGGAATCTTGTTTTTCCTTCAGACCAAAAGCCAAAGATTTCTTTCTAGTTTTATTTCATCTTGTGAAACAAATAGCATGTAAAGTCAGTGGAAACTGGTGACCAATTACCAATTAATTTCCAATTCAAGTAATCTCTTTGGTATGAGCTATATGGTAAAACCATAGCAGCTTTCCCCAATTTAGTGCCCTCTAAATGTTCTGGACCACAACTAACACCGCTGATCTTAGGCCCTACTGGCTGGGGCTGAGAGAGTTGCCATCCAAACCATCTAAAACAGGCTAAATTTTATTTCCTGACTGATAAAGAGTTTTAACTATCTTTGCCTGTTGCATTTATTAAGCCTACCAAGTCACCAATTCAAAGGTAAAAATATAGTCTCTTCTGATGGAAATATTTTTTTCTTAGAAAATAATATTGAACACGTTAACTAGACAAATGGTTGCTTGATGCACAGTAACTGACAGCATACAATACCACACGGAGGCTTTTAAAATATTTTGGTCTGGAAATTGAATTCAGCATCCTAACACAATGCCAACATGACAGAGCATGTAAAAATCTATTCTTCTCAACAGAGGACCACAAACAGCTATGCATGTGCTTATAGAAAGGTTTATTTTTGCATGCTGGACTTTTCCATTTTCAGTGCCACTGATAATATCCATTTGAAAAGTTGGTGATCTCATATTTTTGTTGACTTATGTTACTTTATAGCTCTTCCCTGAGTCTTATCATTTTGTATGCTTCTAACCACTTTAGATTTTAACTTCAGTCTTGGGGTACATCAGCCTGTTGTGTTACAAAAGGATTAGAAAATGCATACAGTTCAGCACTGGCTCTAGGTATGTGCTTGGCTTCTGGCAGTATTTTGTTATAATGCTGTTGCTCACCCTGGGGTTTTTATGAAGGATATAAATATATTTAAATAAAATCAGGGGAATTGAACTACCACCTTTCAGAGACTGCATAAATAGGACTATTTTCCGTGTTTCTGCACAAAGTCCATCTTGGGCTCCTTTAATCCCACTGGCTTGTTTTCAATTTTTTATTGCAGTAAAAGAGATTTGGAAGAGATGAAATTTCTTGTAGTATGCTGGAAACCAGAACGACACTTAGTAGCATCTCATATAGTCAGGGATAGGCTCATGTTCCCTTCAGTTTGTTTCTCCTCCCCTGTAAGCAGCAGAAAATAGTGACTGGGTTCAGACAGTGTGATACCCCCACCTGTGCTTTGGGGCCCAAAATCCCCCAAAGTTATATTTTTTCAAGGTAAGTTTTCCCTTAGATGATGATGATTATCTAAGATGATAAATCAATAAATAAGATGATAAAATCATAGATGCTTTTGTTCTCTCCAGTTAAAATATATCTGACAGCAGGATTCTTTTTTCTCATTCAAGCCAGAAGCCCACAATATTTGCATTTTCTAACTGTCTTTCTTCCTTCAGTGTTGCCAATGCTGGTCTTATGTTTTGGCATTATGACTTAGCTCAAAGTAACTACAAACAGTAGATGACTAGCAAATCTTATGCAAGCTCTTTTAACCACCTGAACTCAAGGTATGAAATCAGACACTTTGCTTTGTTTCACTTTCCTCAGAGTAGTTACTATCTTTGTTTCAGTTTTCCTTCAGCTTGTTCTTCCATGATAGCAACAGAGGGCAAAATATACCATGTATAAGTTTGGTATATTTCACACTAAATGTGAAACCAGTTGCATGAGCACGGAGGGGGTTGTCATATCTTATGCTTTAGTTTCCCCCATAGGTAAGTACTGGAGTCTGCCAGTACTTGTCTTAAAAGAATAACATATCCTCTATTTAGTACATCTAACTTAATTAATTGCAGTACAACAGCCCAGACCAGTGGTCCCCAACCTTCTGGGATATGGAAGCTGCATTAGAGTGCACAATGGCTAAAGAGGACCACATCTTAAAGCAACACGAAACAAATTTATTAATTTTAGATTTAATTTTAATTTAGATCAAAAGTAAACATTTAGAGATCAATGAGTAAATGATAACTTGAACGCAATCCATTTTGTAACAATACTTCACTGTGAAATCCTTGTCCTTTACCTAGCTACACATGCTTGCTTAGTCAATGTGGTTTTTGTGGCTATTTTCTGTTAGCCAAGGCATTAATGTCCAAGTCAAGTTTTGTGACAGACGCCCTTAAAATGTCACGTAAATGTTCATCTGTTAGTCTTGACCTAAACTTGGATTTCACAATTTTCATCTTGGATAAAGTTTGTTCAAGTATGTATGTGGTGCCAAAGACTGTGAACATAACTGCAACTAATTTCTTTAGGCTGATAAATATATCAAGTAGACCACAACAGAAATCTGACAAACTTATCCCATTGGTGAGGGTGTTCAAGGATAGGCTATACATGCACATGGTGGGCATGTCATGAGCGGAGCCAGCTGGAGCCAGGGGTCAGACTAGATGGCCTGGGAGTCCCCTTCTGACTCACTCTGTTTCTGTGTTTCTGTTTTCTTTGTAAATATCTCTGAGATGATAACTGGTTTGCAAATCAGTTAGTTCCATCTGAAAAAAGTAGCTTTCATCTTCTGGTGCTGCTTCAAATGTATTCTGAAACATTCTTATTTCCTTTCCATCCTTATGGCAATCAGGGAATCTGTTCCAGAATTCCACTTGTAATAGGTTCAGAGCTTTGATGTGTTTCAGCATTGAATTTTAAATTCCCACCCTCCTCAAATTTTAGTTGATTGCAGCATGAGAAGTTTGAAAAGTTACTTTCACAAACTTGCTTCACAAAAATGTTCAGTTTTGCTTCAGAAGCTTTCATTTCAGAATACCTGTCTCACACAAGCTTTCCTTTCCCCTGCAACCTTAGATTCAATGTATTCAGATGCTCTGTGATATCAGTTAGGAAAACAATATCAAAAATTCATCCAGGGTCAGAAAGTACTTCTTGACATTTTTCCTTCTCCTTGAGAAAGACATCAACTTTATAATGAAGACTGACAAAATGTTTGAGTACTTTGGCTCTGCTAAGTAACCTGACTTCTGCATGGTGCAATATACCTCCCTATTCTGCATTTGTCTCTGAGAGAAAATTTTGAAACTGACCATGAATAAGGCCATGATGCCTGATGTAATTAATGCTGGATAAAACAATACCCATCACACTTTCCTACTGAAGACACTTCCTACACAAGGCTTGCTGATGGGTAATGCAATGAAATCAGGGTGGGATAAAAATAAATGATTAAAAACATAAAAAATGGATTTTTAATTTAAATTAGATTTTTAAAATTTGAATTGGATTTTTTAAAATAAAATGCTTTTTGAGAAAAAATCTGTCTAAAGATAGTTTTTTTTATTTAAGATGCTTTGTAGTCCAAATGCTGTTCATCATGAAATAAGAATTAGTTTAATTGTGTAGCATGAGGCTCTGTCTTCATGCAATGTTTAAATGTTTTGGTAAATGAATACCATTAATCCATCCACAATGTCTTGCTCTTCCAGAGGTTTCTGTAAGATTATTGGGCAATTTTTCTAGATGATATTATCACAAATGCTTGGTGTTACAGTTCTCAAAACTGTGAATTTGTGTCTGTAGAGATCACATGCCTCTTCTTCACAGCAAAACTGTTATAAAATAAGCAAAAGATTTGCAAAGGAATTATAGGATTAAGGTCAATGTACACAGAATCAACCCCTTACCTCTTAAGTGCTAACTTTCAAAAAACCCAACAAAGAGAAGAAGACTGTTGGGAGTCTGCACAAGGAGCTAAGTGGAGGGAGAGGGGCAAGCAGTAAAAATGAAAGTGAAACCTTTTGAGCAAAATACTCAGCAAGTCTTTGACTCTTTTTGTGGGTTTGTCATATTTTTCTTTCCCTGGAGGAGAAAACCTTCCATGGCATTAGGCCATAAAAGAGGCTGAGTTTGGGAATATTTTAATGAGGTTTCCGTACCTATGGGTAAGACAGACATGTATGCAGATTATATGGAAAACCATGATTTAAATCAAATCCACCCTGAGTGAAATTGCATGGGAAGCATATAATTTAATTTCAGGAATTCTTACACTGACATCAGTTTTACTTCCCACCATATTTCTTGGACCATCAGTTGTGACGCTTGTAATGTGAACCGACTTGAGGCTCTAGAGGAGAGGGGAAGGATTAATTCTGGAACTGACAAAATGCTGGAAAACCCAGGTGCTAGCCTAGCTGGAATCTGGCAGCCAAGGTCTCTGGGAGAAATCATTCTCCCTTTATGTCATGCGGGTGAGAACCAACTGCAGTTCTGTGAGTTAATTAAAATCAGTGGGCAATGGTGCAAGGGCTACAGAGACTTGGACGCAGACATTAGTTTGATCATGGCGCACTTACTCTGGGAAGACCGGTCCTGTCTGGGAGAACCATGCTGGTATTGCCGTACGAATCACCTCCTATTGATGTTCAGTGGGTTGATTGGACTGGGTCTTAGTGGTATCAAGGGTGGGAGGGAGAATTCGACTGTCTAAGCTCTCCCGCCAGCTCCTCCGAAATGATAATCGGCACCAGTGTGGCTTTTAGAAGTGTCTGCTGGCAAGGGGCTGTGTTGACTGCTCTTACCAGCTCAGTGGCTACCACCACAATACTTCCCAGTAAAATCAAGAAAACAGGCTGACTAAGAGGACAACAGAGTGGGAGAGCTCAAGTATCAGCAAATAAGCCCTCCTCATCGGTTGACTTAGGGGAGGGGCAGGTTGTCCTGCCAGATCCCCTGACCCAAAGCCAAAACACCACTTTAAAGGACTCCTTGGTGCCTCTGTCAACAGTTCTTTCTCCCAAGGAGGGACCTGATCAGCTAAGTCAGCAGCTGGGGATGTACATTAGATTGTGGGATGCTCAGGTGGGCAACCCTACCTTATAGAACTATTAGGAGGTAACGGAAGGAGGGGTCCCAACCCAGGCCCCCAAAGGGTAAAACAGATTATGTGGGTTGTACCAGGAGTTCCAGCCAAAGCATTGGGGATGGGGAGAAAGGTTCCAGCTGCTGCTTCTGAATCCAAAAGGTTTCTGGCAGGCCATTTGGGAGTTGGCCCATGACTTGGGGGCATGGGGGGGCATATGGGAGTAAAGCATACCCAGCAGTGGGTTGCAGAGGGGTTTTCTGGTCTGAGGTGATGCAAGCAGTGAAGAGCTACTGCCAGTCATGCTTGACCTGCCAGCTTAGCGATGATATGTAGAAAGCCCCTCTACAACCCTTGCCAGTGCTAGGGGCCCACTTTGAGCAAGTAGGAATGGACATTATGGGGCCCTTTATTCCCCCATCTCAGGCGAGAAAGAAGTTTATTTTAATGGCTATTGACTTACCTACCTGCTATGCAAAAGCTGTTCCCTTGGCCTCCATTTCAGCCACTGCCTTGACTCCAGAATTGTTATCCATTACTGCTAGATGGGGATGGGGATGCAGGTGGTTTAAACTGCTGTGCTGCTGGGCTGGTTGATCGAAAGGTCACCGGTTCGAATCTGCACAACGGGGTGAGTTCCCATTGCTTCATCCCAGCTCCTGTCAACTTTGCAGTTCGAAAGCGTGCAAATACAAGTAGATAAAAAGGTACCACTTCGGTAGGAAGGTAACAGCATTACGTGCACCTCGGTGTTTAGTCATGCTGGCCACATGACCACGGAGACTATCTGCAGACAAACACTGGCTTCCTTGGCTAGGAAACGGAGATGAGCACCGCCCCCTAGAGTCAGACATGACTGGACTTAATGTCAAGGGGAAACCTTTACCTTTTACTGCTAAATTAGGAATTCCGTATGGTATGGTTTTCTGACCAAGGTTCAGGTTTTGTTTCTCATTATTTGCAGAAATTCTGGAAGCTGGCAGGGGTGCACCTGCGACCTCTGTCCCATATCACCATCAGAGTAATGGGTTGATAGAACGATTCATTCAGACATTGAGACATATGATTCAAGCATATGTAATTCACCAGCCCAAAGACTGGGATCAAGCTTTGCCTTATTTTCTTTTCGCCTATCAGGATGTACCCCAGGAAAGTCTGGAGTTCTCCCCCAGTGAGCTGATGTTTGGGAGGAAAGTGTGTGGACCATTGGCATTGCTGAAAGTAGAATGGGAAGGGAAATTGGATGCTACTCCACAACCAGTGTTTGTGCTTATGCAACCAGTGCTTATGTGCTTATGCAGCTACTCCACAACCAGTGTGTTTGTGCTACTGAACTTTGTGGGAGGTGTGGCTGGCAGCTGGGAAACATCTTGAGCCGGCCTAGCATAAACAAAAGGCTTGGTATGACTAGACTGCAAGATTGAAGGAATTTGAACCTGGGAACAAGGTGCTGGTCTTGAAACTGGTGAAACAGGAAAAATTGGATCTGAGGTGAGAAAGTCTGTGGGAAGTGAAACAGCAGGAGGGAGAGGTGATCTACTTATTGGAAAGAGTTCAAAAACCCCATGGACGTTCCATGTTAACATGACTGAAACCATTTTATGAGCAAGGGAGGCATGGTACCATGGTATTTGGTGGATAAGGAGGATATAGGGCAAGTAGCAGACCTGTTTAAGGATAGCCAGCAGGAGGGATTGAGGAAGCTCATCTATCCCTTGGATTGACAAGGGTGCAGAAAGCACAATTATGGGCTCTCTTGCAGGTTTTTAGGCTAATGTTCTCTAATCTGCTGGGATATACGCAGTTACCTAAACATACCATTGGCACAAGGGACCACCCTCCCATTCAATCGGTTCCATATCGGACCATGGGACTTCACGCTTGGGAGATCACTAAGGAAATTCAGGCTGTGCTAGAACTGGGAGTCATTGTGCCCAGCCAGTCCCCTTGATCTGCCCTGGTAGTCTTGGTAGAGCAAATGTGAGGCACAGTCAAGGGTACAGTCAGACTTTGCATTGTTTTAAGAAGGCTGAACCAGCTCACCTTACCGAATCCCTTCCCTACGACCTGGGTGGGTGATTTGCTGGAAAAATTGGCCCAGACCCAGTATATTACAACGATCACTCTTACTAAGGGCTATTGGCAAATGCTTCTAGATGAGGACCCAGCAGCCAGGACTGCATTTTGTGTACACCTGGGGCTCTACCAATTGACTTCTCAATGGGCTGGGGATGGCATTTATCTTGATGACATAGCTATTTTTAGCCCCACTTGGGAATCCCATTTGGTACATGTCCAGGAGGTGTTCAGATGGATCCAGGAAGCCAGGCTCACATTGAAAGCCCAAAAGTGCCAGTCTGGGTTGGGAGAAGTTGTTTACTTAGGGCACTGAGTAGGCAGTGAGTGGCTGCAGCCCCTGGAAGCAAAGGTAGAGGCAGTCCAGCAGTGGCAGCCTCAGGCAAAAAAGCAGGTCCAATCTTTTCTGGGTTTAGCAGGATATTACTGCTGGTTAGTTCCTCATTTTAGTCAGGAACTAAATCAGTCAACTTGTAGCTCCCTTGACTGATGTAACCCTAACCCCCTGCAGGTTTGATGGACAGAGGATTGTCAGTAGGCATTTGATGCAGTAAAGGCTAGCCTGTTCTTTGCAGCCCCTTTATGGTTAGCTCTGAACTTTGGTGCTCCATTTGTTGTACAGACAGATGTCTCTGAAGTGGGAGTCGGGGTGGTATTATTGCAGGAAGACTCAAGGGAGGTCTGCAGCCAATTGCTTACTTGAGTTAAAAGCTACTTCTCAGGAAAAGGCCTTGGCTACAGTCAAGAATGAGTGTCTGACGATTGTATGGGCAGTAGGTAAATTAAGCCTGTACTTGTGGGGTTGGTCTTTCCAACTGCAGATGGACAGTCCCCCTTTGTGTTGGTTGGATAAAATGAAAAACACAAACCGAAGCTGTTGTGATAGAGCATGGCCCTACAAGATTATGAGCTCCCTGTGGTCCATATCAAGGGCCGGAATAACTTACTAGCTGAAGTACAACCAAGGGCTTGTGGACCAACTGTGGTTCATGTTGATGGAGAAAGTGAAGATGAATTGGGGAGGTGTTAGAACTTCCCCCAAATCTCATCTCATATCTCATCTCATCTCATCTCATGGGGGGATGTAATATGAACCAAATCTTGAGACTCCAGAGGGCAGGGGAAGGGTTAATCCTGGAACTGACAAAATGCTAGAAAACCCAGTTGGCATTGGGCGCTCAAGATCTCCAAGAGAGATCCTCCTCCCTTTGTGTCATGTGGATGAGAACCCTCAGAATTATGGCCTCAAGGATGCTGGAGAAAACAGCAACCACTGGCTATCAACCAACACCTGGAATAAATGGTTGGCCCCAGGTACTGGGAGATGGGCCATCACCCCACAGGTCAGGTGACTCAAGACTGTTTTGTTCCCCAAGCTTGGGTCTGTCATGTGCTGAACCCAGTGGCTAGTCCAGGCTTCTGGGACTAGAAAGATTCTGGGTGGGATTTTGCCCACGTAGCCAGGGGAGCAGGGAATCCCTGATGGCTTTTCATTAAAACACTTTACAGTTTATCTCAACTCAAAGATCTGCTGATTCACACACCTTCAAGAATATGTTTTCTGCAGTTGTAGCATCTTACAAGCTCTGCAATACACATAATTCTTCTGTAATTCTGAAGTTGGAATTTATCCTCCGGATAAATATTAGTAGTGTCTATAATGCTGTCATTGAATGCCTAAGAAAAAACTTTTTGCCTTGACAATCAGTGACATGCAGCTCTTCTCCTAGTTTTTCAACACACTTGGTGATTGTAGATGCAGGTAACACTGACACAAGATACCTTATCAGGGTGCATTTCCTCCATTACTTCAACCATGCACTTCTTAACAAATTCACCATCAGTGAATGGCCTTCCACTCTCAGCCGTACACTGAGCAACATGATAGCTGGCCCTCACAATGGACAAGTTCTCTTACTGTGCTGTCTAAAACTATTTTGCTTCAAAACATTGCCTTTTTAAGAATGCATCCTATGCACATGCATCTCTCCTTGATATATTGAGTAGCTCTTGTGAGAAGATTCAAAGTGCTTTTTAACATTGTACTCCTTTAATGCTGAGACATTTTCAAGATATATCAGGCAAATTGCTTTATCCTTGTTTAAAACAAAGAAGTGCTCATTTGCCATTAAAGACACAGCGCTTGTCTGCAATCTTTTGTTTCTTTGAAGCAGCACTTACTTTTGCAGACATCTTGCATAATTTTTTAGCAGAGCAGCAGTTGCAAAGTTTCAGTATTATCCTTGAATAAATAAAAATATGAGAAGGTATAATTTTAGGGGTCTTACTCTTTCCCAGCAAATCCACCCCACTCTGGCTGCTCTTAGCTGGGCATTTTCATTTTTACCACTGCCTCTGCAGTTCTCAGGAATATGGGGCCATATGTGCAGGCTGGGAAGAATGTTTCAAAATGGAATCTGCCCGATCAGGTGGCAAAGTTGCCATCCTAAGTACATGGAACACGATGAGATGTATTTCTTAATAAACACCCTGCCTTGAGGTTTAAATCTACACGTGCTGTAGAGGCCTTTTACTCTCCTTTTCTTGCCTTTTGTGCAAAATCAGGCCAAAGATCTCCTGTACCCATTAACACAGCTACTGTATCTTTCTTACACACATATATAGCCTATGACATGGTCGTGCATGGAGAGGGGGAGTGAAAAAGTTGCGTGGTAACGGGTACCTGAGCTCTGCTGGCTAGCAAGGCGCCCTGGATGGCCAAAAGGCTAGTATGGAGGACAAGAGCAAGAGGGGCTGACAGAAGGAACCACAGAGACCAGAAGGAACACTGTCGCTGCTGTGTTTGTTGTAAGAAAGGGACTGGAAAAACAGCAGCGGATTCTATGGCTTGAGGCAGGAAGAACAGTGTGGGGCGGAGGGAAAATGCCCTGAGGGTGAGAGCAGTAAGCAAGCAGGTTGGAGGGCAACACAGAAAGAGCTTGGAGGCCACAGGCTGGGGACTCCTGGCATGAAGGAATAGGCCAGATGGGACGGTTTCACCCATTTTTCCTGAAGTCATGTACTATGGGGAAGATTGCTATTGGAAAAACACTGCTGTTAGGGGTAGGCCAAGACCTTTTGCCCCAGCCATTTCACTCTGTGAAGAGGGAAGGAGAAGGGAGATGTTTATTACCACTGACCCTTTTCAGTGGAGGTGTTGGAGTCTTTCCTCTGGTACTGCAAAAGAAAGTCTGCTGAGTGGACTTAAATCAAAGTTTAGCTTTTGTAGATGTGTTATTGCAAACTGTAGAACCTGAAGGTTTGAAATAGATTGGTGCAATTTCACTAGCAAGCATGTCTATGGTTTCAAGATATTCAGACCTGTAGTTAGTTTATTTATTTATATGCCACCTTTTTCTTTAAAGAACTCAAGGTTGGTTGGTTGGTTTATTTATTTGTTTATTTATTAGAAACTTTTGTATGCTGTTCCTTATGCCTTGGCATCTCGGGACAGCTCACAGTCCATAAAATTGAAATACAATAAAATCACATGTATAAATAACATAATTCAATAAAAATTTACATAAAGGACAAAAGTAGAGTGACTGTTTGACACAATTAAAATATTAATTTTTTAAAATAGGTTCATCATTCTCTTTCTGCTGCTCTCAATCTTATCCCCACAACAACAATGTTGTGAGGTAGGTTGTGCTGAGAGTCTGTGACTGCTTCAGAGTCACCCAGTTGGCCATGACTGAACCCAGGTCACCTGAGTCCCAGACCCATGCTCTAAATCACTATACCTCCTCACTGTCTCTCTAGTTGTTTCTGGTTTCTTTTAAAACCTCCACTGCACCAGCTGTAACTGCTGTGTGGTTTTCCTGCCATTGCTGTAAGCTTCTGGAAAAGACTTTCCTATAGCCTTCTAAGACAATTGCTATTGTTGGTTATCGTTATTTGCTGTCATAAAACAGAAATGCTTTACTTACTTGACTAATATATCAGACTGCCTGACCTGTCAACTGGCAAGTTGTCTCTTGACCACTGAATACTACATTAGTATGTTCATTCTTTACTTATTTAGAGGATGTGAATAGGTTCTAATTAGCAATGAAAACTGTGAGCAAAATACTAAGATGGAGGGAAGATAGGCAGCCAGTTCTCCTTGGGTTCTATTTCATGAAACCTCAAATACAAAAGCCAGTTATAAAAAGCATTACTAAACCAGCTTGGGGGAAGGTGTAATTAGAATTCTGAGGTATCTTTAAACTATTTTTCTAATGGCAAAGAGGCAAACCTCTGCATATCTGTGTCCCTGTAGCAGCAGCTTCCTGTTTTTCTAAGTAAATCCTGTGTCAGGTTCCCTAGGGAACAAACATCCTTTTATAGCCCATATGTTACGGCATCCATTTCCTTGTAGAATAGTCATTATGGAGGAAATGCATCCCAAATGACTATCTGAAATATAATTTCAGAGTAGCAGATTTGTGTGGAAAGTATTGATATAATAGATCGTTTATTTTATCCTTGTCACTAACCCGCTGTGTGCTACTACAAGGAGGTTTTTGTGTAAATAAGTGTTGGTGCCTTCCATAAGACTCTTCTTATGGAATGGTTAAGATGAAAATGATAGCTTTCCTAGTACAGTCCTATCCATATAATCAAATCCAAATTTGATTATATATGCTTATTTGTATTCATAATGATGCTTTCTGAGTATAACCTATTTATCATAAAGGGTCTTTCCTTGTTATATGACTCCTAGTCATGTAGACCAGGGGACTGCAATCTTTTGGGGCTAGTTGGTCAATTTATAATAACAAGAGTGTTGTAGTTGGCTGCTATGTGAAGTGTGGTCAGTAGTAACACCCATTTCACAGAAGCACATTCTGAAGTATAAATAAGATGGCAGGCAGTTGGAACAAAAGCTTTGCTTTGCAGCAATCATAGACACTTGGTAGTTTTAAAAAACAGAGTAGTAGGTTGGTGTCTTCTGATCCTCATTTGGTATGAACATTTTATCCAAAAATGATGATCAGCCTTTAAATGGAAAACTGAATCTGTGAACTGGATGGCTCTGTAAGCCGTGCTGTTGAATGCTGGAGCTGATAGAAAGCTGGAGTGATTTTTGCTTTCTGTGACTCTTCATGTTGGGCTGCCTCCTTACCAAGACATTGTATTACATAAAGGAAAACTGTTAATGTTTTAAGTACTGTTAAAAGTAATAATTAAAATGTTTTCTCTTTTGAGAGCCAGTTCAATGTGGTATGGCGGTTATATTGTTGGACTGGAGACCTGAGAGATCCAGATTCTAGTCCCTGCTTGGCCATGAAACTGACTGGGTCAGTCACTCCTCCTTAGCCTAACATACCCCCCCAGGTATAGAGCTTTGTAGCAACCTTAAGAGCTTCACAAGAGGAAAAAAACAGAATACAAATGCAGAAGTGCACCAACTTCCTGGAAGCTCAGAGCAAAATATTGAGCAATGCCACGATTTCAGAAAGTTCTCCAGAAGCTTTTAGTTGCTTTTGCCCCAAGAGGCTGTGGTTAAATTGCAGAAGTGCTTCAGGTCATTTCAGAATGAATGTTCTGAATGAATGTTTCCAATGAATGTTCTGGAGGACTTAAAACTGTTGCTTGTATCTTACTGCAAGCTAGCCTAGGAGAATGAGGTAATATAATAGACTGAAATACTTCATTTTGTGTCAGTGGCCATGGTGTTGAATGGTCCTTTATGTTTGTGGCTTCCTGCAAATGGAAACAAAATCAACAGCAGGCAATGTGTTACATTAGAAAATCTTTTCAAGTGGCACTGTATACAGGGTAGCAGTCAAGTGGGTTGCCCCATATGTAACCTGTAGAGAGAATCTGTTCTACTTCTCATTTCCACCTAAGTCTGCTGCATGTGTAGATCTGCCTAATCCTATTTGTGTAGCCTGTGCTTGTTTACACTTCATACTGTGAGGTTTGTAGCAGTAGCCAACATAGCCTTTCACTAGATGGTAGCTGTTTCACTGGTCATTCCTTGTTTATAATGATAACCCAAACTTATCACCCTGCTAGTATCTCTTATGACTGTGTGTTGGGTGATAAGGAAATACAGTCAGCTCTTAATATGTCCCCTGGATCAGCTGATTTGTATGGGCTTATGGTTTCTATATCCAGTTTACTTCCTTATCTCTAAAAGTCAGATAGCAACTTGTCCCCTACCATTCACTTACATGGTTTGAAATACTGTTTGGCATGCTTTATGCTTCACATTCAAGAATTCTGTAAGCTGCTTCAACTGGGCTATATTAGATATCGTGGTAGACTTTTACATTAAAAGGTAGTTTTCTGGAATATTGATGCTGCCTTCTAATACCTACCACTTGGTGCTCTTAAGTTAAATATGAGTATGTCAAACATGTTTAAAACTGTGTGACATACAGCTTTTTCCTGGAAAGCCAGGATTGGCTGCAGCTCTGTCAACCATGCACTCAGTGGCAAACACAGAAGTTTGCAGCTGTTTAAAATGTGTGTGTTGATTTGTGTAATAATATACTTAAGAAAATTTAGGAAGAGTAACATAATGCTCACTTGCACAGATTAATGCCCTGGGTGAGAGTACACTGTTAAAATGAGTGGCACACAACACATGCGGTGTGTGGTGGTCTTTAAAATGCTTTAAAATAGGTCTAAGAAATAGCCACTAGCTTTCAGGTTCAATGTCCTTCAGCAGGTGCTGTGCCATTTTTTCTAGACCTGGGGTAAGTCTGGAGTTGCCAAGCATTCCCTTCCTTTCATTGCTGTTCCTCTATGTTTAAGTACTTATGGCCATACTATGTCTGTGGCACATCAGCTGTTTCTCCTCTTCTTTTCTTCTCCCTTCTCTCTCTCTCTCTCTTTGTGTATGTGTGTGTGTCTGGGTAAAACTGCTGTTACTATCCCTGTGAGAACTAGATGAATTGTGAGGCAAGAATCCCAATACATTAGTGCTGTTCTCTGGAGACTCTTGTGGATGAGCCTCTGTTGGTTTATTATTATTTGCCATCTGCAGGTTCTACATCCAGTCCCGGATCTGCCTCTAGGGTCTTGGAATGGTGTACCTTCTGGACTAATTATGTCTGGTATTTGAACAGCAGTCCACTGATTTTAAGAGCCAGCTAATATGGGCTTTATTTCCTAACCTAGTTTCTGTGTTTTATTTGTATCCACCTAAACTCCAATCTGTATTTCCTGTTTCCTCGCAATGTATCTTACTGGAGGGTCTCAGTACAATTATTTGGGCTCTCTAGTTGGCCTTGTTTTTGGGAAGATATTCTTTGATTGTGGAAAAAAGGAATGACTTTTGTTTGAAAGTTTTAACTATTTATGCTATATCATCATGTACATGAGGCAGTTACTGATCTTAATTGTTAGAAGGGAGAAACAAACAGTAAGAAGTGTCTATTGAACACTTCATTTGGGTACAGGACACTTTTAAGCATGATGCTGGTACCACCCAGCATAAACCAAAACTGATAAGGCTCAGGGAATGCATCTCCAAATTAAGTCTGGGCCAGCCCCAGTAATGCACCTGTTTGGTCACAGTGGCCTTTACAAGATGTTACTGATTTGCTTCTTAGTTCTGCTTGTATGATTACCCAGCATTTAAACGAGCTCTGGGCAGCTATGACATGTGAACCATGCAGTCTGTTAGTTTACTCTAGTGCACTGTTTTATTTCTTGTATTTGATTTTTATTTTGTATGCAAACACTTTTACAAGCTGACATAAGCCTTAAAAGGCAGCAGACATGTATTACATTGCTGATTCTTTTTTATATTTTGGCAAGCTCCTTGTCCTGTTAGCTCTCCTACAGCCAATAATTTCCCCACCAGAACGTAACATGCAGAAGCTCTGCATAAGCAGTGCATTTTCAGGTTACCATTGTCTTCCTTGTCATCTTGGTCTGTGTGAAAACTTTCCAAGAATTGAAATTTTCTGCTTGGGTATGGCAAGGCCACATGAGAACTTTTGGGGGTTCAGTATGCGTTTCTTCATAGTATTATCTCCATAATTTTTGATGCACTTGAGCAACAAGTTGGTAAATTATGAGTGTGCGCATCTTCTAAACAGCTAATAGTTTTAGCAAAATAGCTGCTTTTTAATTGTAAACATATCTTGTAAAGTTGGAATGTGCTCTAAGCTGAAAACAGCTCAGACTAGTTTTCCAGGCTTTCCCAGTGCTGCCATTCCAGAAGAGTATGGATAATGTCCTTAGTGTTTAGTGTAATGCCTGCCTGACTATTTAGGCTTCTAGGTACATAATTGCTACAGTATATTCCTAGCAAGTAAAAAAACTTTGGTGGATAGCTAAGGGCAAACTCTGACTTTCCTTTCCTGGTACCTTTTCAAAACATACTCAGAGAAACAAAAAATAATCGTGCGACTAAGACTCCCTTACACTGCGGTAGTGAGTCAGTTGCACAAATCTTGATCCACCAGACTTAGAACAAACAAGAGGGAAGTGTAAAATAAAGCAACATGTACTATAGTTAGCTCCCTTTAATGTAGTGATTGCTATTCACATATCTGGCCTTTAAAGGGACTATGACTTTCAAGGCAGTGAAGTCTTTCAGTGGCTTTTCACCACAATGACTAAATAACACTTCCATTTCGTATTCTACTGAAGACTGAGGAAGGGTTGGAGAGAATTTTTTGTTCTCTGACTGAGAACTTCCCATGAACATCTGGTCACTGTTAGGGTCACACACACACATTCAGTCCAGATGAACCCTTGACCTGTCCCAACAGAGATGGTTTTCCCTAAGTCTAGTTTTGGGAACTCTGAGTTCTGCCTTTTTAGTATTTGTCAAGTTTGTTTTGGACACTTCTGTAATCTTACCTTCTTGCAAAAGTTAAACTTAATATGCTAAATTTATTACAATGAAACCACTAGTTGTTATAATATAAACTTAACCATTTGTTACTTGCATTATATGCAGCTTTCCACCATTATGAAAGTGGTCAACATAAAAAACTACAATAAAACATAAAAATAAACAAATGTTGACAACACAACATACTCCATACATATTTTGTACTTTGCCTCTGAAATGTCAGTGGTGCAGTTGCCATGAGCCACAGGACAAAACATGCCCTACCTGCGTATTCCACCAAAAACCAACCTGCATGGCTTGCAGCCTGCTGTGCTGAACCTGGCGTGCCAAGCCTGTGAGGTAGCTCATTTGAAGCTTCATCAGCATTCTTTTTGTCAAACCCCTGTTGACATGGCTGGTGCCCCGTGTTTGTCTTGGAGTATTTATTTTATTTTATTTATTTAAATATTTATATGCCACCCCTTGCAGCAGCCTCGGGGCGGCTCACAATATTAAACAAACATATTATTAAAAACATATACCAAATTTAAAAACTGGCCCATCTCAGGTTATCATATAAAAACATACAACAAAAATAAATAACAAGTTTAAATTAAACTTAAATTAAACATAAATTAAACATAAATTAATTAAACATAAATTAAACCAAAGCATAAACATAAATTAACAATAATATTAATTAAAATATTGTCTAAATAAAAAGGTCTTCGCCTGGCGCCGAAAAGCAGATAACGACGGCGCCAGGCGAGCCTCTCTGGGGAGCGCATTCCACAGATGGGGCGCCACCGCTGAGAAAGCCCTCCTCCGGGTACTCACCCTCCTAATATCACGCACGGAGGGTTCCCGGAGGAGAGCCTCTGCCGCTGATCGTAAGGGGCGGGAGGGCATATATGGTCGCAGGCGCTCCAGGGCCCAAGCCGTTTAGGGCCTTATAGGTAAGAACCAACACCTTGAATTGGGCTCTATTTTGCACCAGTTGAAGTATCCGGACCGTCTTCAAGGGAAGCCCCACGTAGAGTGCGTTACAATAATCCAACCGGGAAGTCACCAACGCATGTGTCACTGTCGTCAGGCAATCGAGCTCCAGGAAGGGACGCAGCTGATGTATCAGCCGAAGCTGTTGGAAGGCGCTCCTCGCCACTGCTGACACTTGAGCAGTCAAGGTCAGCTCTGGGTCGAGGAGCACTCCCAAGCTGCGGACCCTGTCTTTCAGAGGGAGTGCAACCCCATTCAAGACTAGGGTCAGGTCCCCTACACTGTAGCCCGACCCACCTACCAACAGGACCTCCGTCTTGTCTGGATTGAGCCTCAGTTTATTGGCCCTCATCCAGCCCATTACCTCGGCCAGGCACCGGTTCAGCACAGCCACCGCCTCACCTGGATCAGTGGAAAACGAGAGGTAGAGCTGGGTATCATCCGCGTACTGATGATTCCACAGCCCACACCTCCTGATGACCTCCCCCAGCAGTTTCATGTAGATGTTAAAAAGCAAGGGGGACAAAATGGAGCCCTGCGGAACCCCATGGCATAGCTGCCATGGCGCAGAGCCATAGTCCCCCAGCACCACCTTCTGGTATCGGCCATTGAGATAGGAGTGGAACCACTGCAGAGCAGTGCCTCCAACCCCCAATCCCGCCAGCCTCTCCAGAAGGATACCATGGTCGATGGTATCGAAAGCCGCTGAGATGTCAAGAAGGACTAACAGGGACGCACTCCCCCTGTCCCTCTCCCTGCATAGGTCATCGTACAGGGCGACCAAGGCGGATTCAGTGCCAAAACCGGGTCTGAAGCCGGACTGAAATGGGTCCAGATAATCAGTTTCCTCCAAGAGTGCCTGGAGTTGTCCCGCCACCACCCGCTCCAGCACCTTACCCAAAAATGGGATGTTGGCCACCGGTCTATAATTGGTAACCACCTCTGGATCCAGGGAAGCCTTCTTTAGGACTGGCCGGACTACCGCCTCCTTTAAGGGGGCCGGCACCCGGCCGTCTCTCAAAGAGGCGTTGACCACCTCCAAGATCCAGGGTTCAATCCCGTCCTTGGCGGTCTTTAATAGCCAAGATGGGCATGGGTCCAGTAAACAGGTGGTTGAGCGTACCGATCCAAGCACCTTGTCCACATCATCGGGCCACAAAAACTGAAAGTCATCCAATAACGAGGGACAAGCAGGCATGGTTGGTCCCTCCCCAAAAGAATCTGTATCAAGAGTGGAGTCCAGCTCGTGACGAATCAGAGCAACTTTCTCCTGGAAATGCGTGGCAAACTCGTCACAGCAGGCTTTCAAGGGTGGCACCAAATCTTTATCGGGGCCCAGTCTCGTCAACCCCTGCACCACCCGAAAAATCTCCGCTGGACAGCATTGTGAGGAGGCAATGGATGCGGAGAAGAATCGCTTCTTCGCCGCCCTCACCGCCACAGCATAGGCTCGATAGTGTGCTCTAAGATGTGTTCGATCGGACTCATCACGAGATTTCCTCCACCTGCGCTCTAGCCGTCTCCCAACCCGCTTCATCGCCCGTAATTCCGATGTATACCAGGGAGACGAATGGGCTCTGCCAGGCTGGAGAGGGCGCTTGGGAGCGATCATGTCGATGGCCCTGGCCATCTCCCCATTCCATGTTTCGACCAGGGCCTCCACAGGAGCGCCAGCCTTGTCAGCCGGAAAATCCCCCAGAGCCCTCAGGAATCCGTCCGGATCCATCCGACTCCGGGGGCGGACCATCACAATCTGGTCCGCACCCTTACAGAGGGAGAGGCCGCTCTCGAGCTCAAACCTCACGAGGAAATGATCTGACCATGACAAGGGCGTCAAACATACATTCTTCACCCTCAGATCACCTTCTTCCTCGCCCGTCGAGAAAACCAGGTCCAAAGTGTGTCCACGTTCATGGGTCGGGCCGGTGACATGTTGAGACAGCCCCATGGCCGTCATGGCAGCCATGAAGTCCTGAGCCGCCCCAGAAAGGTCAGTCTCGGCATGGAGATTGAAGTCCCCCAGGACCAACATCCTGGGGGTCCTCAACACCAGGTCCGAGACGACTTCTGTCAGCTCAGGCAGGGAGTCTGTTGGGCAGAAGGGTGCTCGGTACACCAACAGAATCCCCAATCTGTCTCGGTCGCCCAACACCAAATGGAGACACTCCAGCCCCGGTCTCGAAGGGACAGGAAGCCCCGTGAGGGAAAAAGCAGCCCGATAAACTGCTTTTAAATATCATGTTGTGCGCCTGCCATAAGCCACAGTGTCTGACTTAGCTTGTACCCTGCCTGGTGACAGCACACCCAGTTTAAATGCTCAGACTTCTATTTCTAAACACTCTGGCTTGGATTTTATATTTATTTTTGCAATGCAGACCCATTATGTAGATGCATAGTGTCTCAGTGGATTATGGTACTCTGACTTTATTTTTATTATTTAAAGGTTGCCTTAATAAATATGGGTAAATCATAGATGTTTTTAAAACACACACTTAAAAATGCAGTATGATAAAACCCAAGTAGAATCAGAGAATTCAACAAACTAATGCACATCGGTGTTTAAATATGTGTATACATATAATGTACAGCAACTGAGACAAGCTGATCAGTATTCATGACTATCCCCAAACCTCTGTGCAGTAGTGCCATCTGGTGACACAATCGTGTTAATTCAGCTTTGTTCACTTGGGTATTGGCTTATTTGAATATTAGCTCTCCTTTGTAACCATACTGGGAGCTTATCCCTCTCTGCCTCATCAACTTGTCTAGACTAGCCAGATACTTTTACAAGTGAACTCTTGACAAGTGCAAAGAAAAACTTGCTGTTGTTCCTCCTTTCTAGTAGGATTACATGTGTAATATGCAATCTTATAATTGAAATAACAACTGTTTATACAAGTTAGGTGGGGTATTACTTTGAAATACCAAGCTATAGGTGGTATGAATGGAAAGGCTTCCCTAATCAGCAACCTGGAGGAAATATTCACTATGTAGTTGAAAAGAACAGTGAAGTTATTAACAGCTCATTTTAAAATGGTATCTTTTTTGTTAATCTGAATCTTTCGCTGAGAACTGGATTGTGGAAGTGTTGCATTTTACTTGTGATAGTGTGAAGATTTCCCTAGAGTGAGAAGTGAGAGTGGAAGACTCCCACAGCTTCACAAGGCCAAACTAGACAGGGCATTAATTACATCATCACAATTAGCGTCTAGATTTGAAATTTAAATTGCTGGCAGGAGGTCAAGATTCTGCCAGGTGGTGAGATGATATAACCTTATCCGCTCACACCATGGTCCTGAGGAAAATCCCTCCCCCCATGTTATTAGTTACTGATGTTAATAGACATCTCCTTCCTGAGGTTAATGGGGCAGGGGTGGGGGAGATATTTCATCAGGACTCTGGTATGAGGGAGGAGGATTAAATCTGCTGTCCATGTATTTCCTTATTTCATTTTCCCTCAGTAAGAGTTACTTACATTAGGAAAAGAAGTAATTCACAGTTAATATGTCTACTTTTGGCCTTTGGTTTGCCTGATAGTGACTAATATATGAATTTGGGCCAGTTGCCATGTAAATCGCCACAATGGATTGCCAGTAGAAAATCAGGCTCATCATGGGTGCTTTGTTTCCATCCTGTTCCTCCCTGCAGTATCCCAGGGGATACCATAAGAAGGACTGAGGCTTCTCTTTCTGATAACTACAATTGCAAACTGATTTCTGCTAATTGTGGTTGGCAGAGTCCCTGCTGGACAAAGAAGATTTATACCCTGAAGTGCGGTCAGAGCAACTTCACCTGGGCAGCTTGCAGAGGACTGCTCACTGCCCCCACTCAGGGGGTAGTGCCCGGCACATTGTAGCAGCTGAAGCTGGAAGTTGACCTTAGATCATATCACAGAATCATAGAATAGTAGATTTGGAAGGGGCCAAGAAGGCCATTGGGTCCAACCCCCCTGCTGTTGCAGGTCACCAATTTACACTATCCCACTTAAATGACTCTCCCATTTTTGAATGTCTGTAGTGCGGGAGAGCTCACAACCTCTCTAGGTGACTGATTCCACTGTTGTATTGTTCTGACAGTGAGGAAACTTCCAGATATCTAACCTGAATCTGGGTTGTCACAACTTGAATTGATTATTCCTTGTCCTACACTCTGGTATCAGCAAGAAGAGAGTTTGACCTTCCTCTTTGTGACAGCCTTTGAGGTACTTATAGAGGGATCTCATGTCCCCCTTCAAGGCCGAACATACCCAGTTCTCTCAGTCTTTCTTCATAGGAATGCCCTGTTTGAATAGCAGGGATGCTTCTTTTTTCCCATTGCACAAACAGGACTTGTGCTTGAAGCACAAAAGGGAGGATGCAGGAGACTCCCACCTCCTGCTGCAGCTCTACACTGCCACCTTGACCACTGGGCAGCACCGCTAAGTCGCTCTGTGCTGCTGGCTTCTGAGGAGACTTCTCCAGCCAGCAAGATGATCTCATCTCTCCACCCTACTGTCGCCCACTTCAGGCAGCAGCAGGGAGCAGAGCTGTCATCTGTGCCAGGAGCTTGAAAGGAGGCCTTTGCTGCCAGCAGTGTGGATGTCCATATGGTGGCCTTGTGGTGGGAGTGGGGCCAAGAAACAATCCTTGCTGCCACCTCTGGAGGAGAGCGCAAGCAACAGTGCAGCAGGGAGTGGGGCTGTGCTGTGCACCACCACGAATCCCAACAGGATATGTAGCAGTGGCACACAGTTGCCTTCAGTGGCAGCAATCTGTGCTGTGACCAAGATTGAGAAAGCCTCTAACAGCTGCAGTAGCACTCAGTGGCAGACCACTTGTGAAGAACAGCAAGAGGGTTTGCTCCTGAGAAGTGGCTTACTTGCTATGGGGCTTGACCACTGAAGGGTTGTGTCTACTGGGTTGGATGACATAGCCCATCATAAATTAAAGAAAACCCCTACAACAAGCAGTTGGTTCTTATCATGGTTGATTACCTCAATAAGAACCAATAATTGCATAGATAAGTAGATTGACATAGCATGACAACCAGTCAATGAGAACAGTTGTTGTGTTGTAGAAACCTAGTTCTTAAAAAGTTGACAACCTGAGTGCCTCAAACTCTAGGTTCCTACTAAGTTGAAATATTCACCTCTGAGCTTGTCTGCTGCTTAGTAATTACCGTATTTTTCGCTCTATAAGACGCACCTGACCATAAGACGCACCTAGTTTTTAGAGGAGGAAAACAAGAAAAAAAATATTCTGAATCAAATGGGCACATAATCACAGGCAGATTCCCCATCACTTCCCCATGGGCTGCACATCTGACAGACTTACTGCACACACATATTCGCTCTATAAGATGCACAGACATTTCCCCTTACTTTTGAGGGGGAAAAAAGTGAGCCTTATAGAGCAAAAAATACGGTAGTGGTGACCCTTTTTCCTAGTTCTTCAATTTTATCTGCCAGTGTAAAGAATTGTGACCATTATTCTGATTATATGTGCTGGGTATAGGTATGGGTATAGGTATAGCACGGGGGCTAATGCAGAAGCTGTATGGAATCTATAATGGTTTCAGTAAAAGTAAAGAACCTTTGCAGTTTGAATTTAACTGAAAATGAATGTGTTCTTAGTGTAGTTTGTAATAGGCTTTCTGTGTGGGATTTTGCTGAGCTGGAATTCTATACAAAGATCCAATTTTGTGCATGCAGAATGAAACAATAGGCCATCAAAATATAACTGCATTGTCTTATGTGTACTTCTGGCAACTCTCATTATGCCAGCTCAGTCTATCACAATGTACTGTTTTGACTGGTATATAAAATTGCATGTCTGTATTTATTGTGTCCTCCCTCTAAGTAGGTATTGTATGAATAGGAATGGCAATGTGTCTACCTGTTTTTACTGGTCCTTTTCCTGTTAGAGAGGCATGTACCAAGCCATCACTTTCATAACTTTCCTGCTTTTTGTTTAGTCATTGCACAGGTGTATTAATATATATTTGGTTCTTTTTTTCTATGTGTGAAATCTGCCAGAACACATTGCCAAAGTTTTAATAGAACTGGCAACATAAACACAGCTCTTGGGTTTGGTGTTTTATTTTGTTTTGTTTTGTTTATACTGGTGAATATATGAAGTATGAGGGTTTGCCAATATGTTTTTGCAACTTGCAAAGAATTACTGTTAGACTGGATGCCCAGAATATTACAGATGCACAAACTGATCCTGGCCTGAACAGTACTGGTCCATGAGATAGGAAAGCAATGTTCCTAATCATTTGGCAATCCATAGCTCCTAATTCTGGGAGCAGAAGTAATTATACACATTGGCTAGGTTCACACAATATGATAGTCCATGTTTTAGCAACAGCCTGCAGTTTGACAACAACCCACACTCAACCCTGTTTGTATCCCAGCATTGCTTGCAGACAAGGTTTTTATTCTGCAACTGCAGTGTCTTAAACACAGAATTTAGGGGCCTCGTGCACCATAGCTTTCCAGTTTTAGCTCTCCCATGTTTTTTCCCTACTTCTAAGAAAAACCCATTAAGAAAAAAATGAACTAAGTGCACCAAGCCTTCCAATTGTTAGTACAAGGAGCCTTCAATAAATCTTCTTTAATAGAGCCACTGGATTGATTTTAAAAGATTATAAGTATTAAAATTCAGTTGGACTGCTTACCCATTAAATCTTTATTTTATGCTTGGTAGCCAATGTCCATGAAAAAATGAAACTGCAGAATTCTTTAAGGCTATTAAAGGAAGTAGGCCTTGAGCATGTGTGGAGCAGAGCCAATTGACAGCAGTCTCCCATTTGACATTTATACCAATTAATATGCAAATTAAACATTGGGAGAGGAAGAAAAGGGAAATTGCCAGTTGAGTGCTTATTAACACACTGTCCAGGCCTCTGTGGTTTTTGACACAGATGCATGGCAAAGAAATGAGAATTCTGCTTATTGAGCACAGTTTTCCCCAACCTGATGCCTTCCAGTGCTCTGGCCACAGTTTCCATTTCACCAACCAGAATGGCCAGTGGTCAGGCTCTCTGGGAAAAGTAGTTCTGAACATTAGGAGGGCATCAGGCTGTCTACCCCAGTCTGGTGAGTATCAGTTTGAGGAAGGTTGCACTGTGGTAAGAAATACTTGGGTATACTTTCTGATAGCAAAGATGCCTAGTTTAGAAAGCATAACTCTTTGACATCATGTATATTTGGTATGGCAGAAGTGTTGGCACTTACTGTTTAAGATAGTTTCTGTTTGTTTGTTTGTTTGTTTGTTTAAAAAGAACTTTAAGCAATTTACATCATTCTCTTACTGCTTTCAGTCTTATGCCCACAACAACCCTGTGAAGTAGGTTGGGTAGAGAGTCTGTGACTGGCTCATAAAGTCAATCAGTTGACTTCATGGCTAAGCAGGGACTAGAACCCAGATTGCTTAAGTCCCAAACCCACTATACCACATTTGCTCTTTGTATAGTATACAGTACGTTGCCTTTGTAAGTTGAATTCTATTTTTGCTATGTGTGGATCTGTTACTTGTTGCAATTTTGCATGCATACCAAAACTACAACATGCAAAACACTCTACTACACAGATTTTGCTTCAGTCAGATGCATTATCTAAAATGAGTTTCAAAACACCTATCAGACTGGGCTGACATCCATGTGCCAAGGTTTTTCTGTTAGAGGGTCTATAGGAATTTGCCAGTGCTTGATTCAAAGCTGCAGTCTTGCTCCTATCCTCTACAGAATGGGACAGCAGGCTGCACTGTACTCATAAATCTTATAAAGTAGATGTGTTGTATATCACATTAGTAAAAATGCAACATTGCCACTAAATATGGTGCTATAATTGTATGCAACTAGAAGCAGGTCAAGTTTGCAAAAATAACTCCTTGTCCTTTACTCCTCATCGCCTAAAAGCTTGTGTTGCAGAGTCCCAGATGTTGCTATTTGCCTGTTTACCATTCTTTCACACCCAAATTGCTTGTTAAAGTAAGTTTTAATATGTGTAAAATCTCAACACTCAGTATTGTGACAGGAATGTAACTAAGTTAGGAATGTAATTAAACTGGAACTGGAATACTTGCACATTCTTTTCTGTTTTCCCTTGTGATGAATTCTGAATTGTAATCTTTTCAGGACCTTTGCAGAAAGCTCTGTGAATGCTTATGGCACTATAATAATATATAACAATGCCCATATGCCAGTTTTTGTATGATCACAATTCTGTTATTTTCATTATAGGAATTGACTATAAGACTACAACAATCCTATTAGATGGCAGAAGGGTGAAATTGGAACTCTGGTAAGTTTCCATTGCCATTGCTAAAATGTCCAAATATAGTTGAGCAGAGAGACCTAAGAATGGAGAGAATACATGAGTCCATAATGCAACTGTTAGCTTAGAATGATCTGCTTTAGTTATCTGGAGGTATTCATATTTCATACAAAACAATGTTCTGGCACATGGAATAGATTTCCTAATTCCTTCCCTGTTTTCATAGTTTGGTTTCCCAAGCATTTTCTCCCTTTTCCTCTTGCTATGGTTTTTGTTGTCAATATGCACCTAAAAGCAATAATAAAAAAGCAAACATTATGTTACATATAACATAAAACATAATATTAGCTATAACAAAACCTGGTCCATAAGTTTACAATCTAAAGAGGAAAAGGAAGGAAAGCTAGTAAAGGAAGAGGCACTGAGTCATTTCTCTACTCTTCATTTTGTGGGTCACAATATCTTGTTTCCCTGGGCCAATTTTATGTTTTCCCATACATCTAACCATAAGGCCTGAAGGTCATGTTCTTTAAAAGTCTGCCCTAACCCTGATCTTGCTGGCTCCTGCTCGATATTCATTCTAACTACAATGATTTTTGGCACCTTTCTTCATAGGAATGGTCTTCGGTATTAGTAGGATGGTGAGTGACTCCAAAGTATCTGCCTCTTCCACTCTCTCCAGTGTGGCAAACTGTAGCTCCCACATGATGCTCATTGCTGAATTAGAGATGACACAAGTTCCTGTTTTTTGTTATATGCTGCTTATGCAAACAGAACATTTTGTAGACAATACATTGGCTATCTATGTAAAGAGCTTACTAAAATATGTCCCTATGAATTGTGCAGTAATGAGAACTGTGTGTGTGAACTTAACGTTCATGTGACTTCATTGCACAGAAAATCAGATCTCTCTGAGAAATTTGATAGAGGGAAATGAGGGCGATGAGGCCTCCAGCTGCTTATTTTGCGCCCCTCCCAAGTCACTTGAGCACAGTGGGGCCCAAGGCACTGCAACGTGCTCTGTGGATAACCTGACCACAGCCTGCACTTCAGTAGGCAGTTGCTTCGGTCAGCACAGTGCTCCGCATAACATCACAGATGTCTGGTGATGCCCCTTGGTGTGCAGTAACATTTAAATAGATTCACAAGCATGACTTAAACCTACACAGACGCCGAGGCAGCTGGTATCTGTAAGGCACCCTGCCGCTTGTTTACTACAAACACGTTGTACTCCCTGAACACAGTTGTAAGAATTGTTTGGTGTTTTGTTGGCCTCTGAAGTAGCCACTGAATATTGGTTCCAAACATTTCTTCTCTAGCCAGAGGTAGATGAATTGCTTTGTAGCAGCTTTTAAAATAGCTGGGAACACTCTGTACTGCTGGGCAGTACTGAAGGACCACTTCCAGTACTCTTTTTTTGTATATGTGCCCAAATGAAGGGCAGACCACCAGCTTGACCCAAGTTGTAAGATGAGCTTGCAAATAAGTCTGTGGTTTTATGTGTTGGTATTCTGAGCCTACATGCCCTTCTATACCAATTATTTATGCTACTTCTGTATCTGATAGGTAATCTGTGGTTGTTCAGTTACCAGCCTTTCCAAATGGCACCCAGAGCTATTTGTATTTCGCCCAAATTACTATGAAAATAGCTATTTACTTTCCTGATTGTACAAAGTAACTACCAAATTTTAAATGGCAATGTACAATCTCTGATCATGCTTACATTCATGACAACCTTGTTTTACATATGTATGTATGGATGACTGGATGGATGTTCATTCTGCTCAGTGGACATCCAAAGTGGCTTACTGTATTAGTAAATACACACAAGAAATTTTAAAATATCAAAATCGTGGATACAAAATATTAGCAAACAAGCTAACACTCCAAGGTTTCACTGCACCAAGAAAAGCAAATGAATTTCTCAGAGAAATGCTCACAAAGGCCAGGAGTGCTGGTGGACAAAGTTCTTCATTCCCACTTGTCTAATTTGGATGCCAGGAAGCACTTCCTGACAGTCAGGACCCCGAGGGCGTGGGATGGGCTTCCACGGGAGGTCGTTGAGGCCCCATCAGTGAGGGTGTTCAAAGACAGGCTGGACATGCACATGGTGGGCATGTCGTGAGCGGAGCCGGCTGGTGCCGGAGGTCAGACCAGATGGCCCGGGAGACCCCTTCTGACTCGCTCTGTTTCTATGTTTCTATGTTTCTAATTGTTGAAAGCAAGGCAGAGCAGGGCCATTTTCTTAGAATGGAAAGGATTGCTGGGGAAGGCTGTTCTTGTACCGAGGAGGTACTGCCATCTTCTCAGACTGTTTTCTTATTTAGGGAGGGCTGTGGTGATTAAATTGGGGAAATGTAGCTCAGCAGTTTTCACCCAGGGCATCCATAACAGATTTCAGGTTTAAATTCCAGTTTCCCATATCTAACGCTCTTTACTGTACCTTACTGGTAGTCCTGTGGTTGAGTGAAGTTAAGTCCTATCTCTAATAGCAAGAGGACAGAATTATACCAATAACCATCTAATATGTCTCTACCAGCTCCCCATCTACATGTATGAAATAAACAGAATAAAAAGTTGGGTACAGCTATGGTAAGTTTGCACACAGTGTTGGAAGGTTTAAGCAAGATTTTATACACTAGTCTGTTACTGCCTTTGAAACATTCAGAGGGAGGAGAGCCAAGCCAGGGCAAAGTAACTGCTTTTTGCTTTGACTTGGCTGAATCATGCCAGCAGACACATTCAGGAACAATTGGGCTAGAACATTGTTAAAAAAAAATTTAGAAACTAGCATCTTATGGTCCTAGATATACGAGATATCTTTTGCATACAGGAAGCCAGTGGTTAACAATATGCATTATAGAATGTTCTTGTCTATGTTCTTCAGACAAAATGTGTACATTCTCTGCACAGGAATGACATAGTGGACACTCCTCATGCAGAAACAAAGGAGGGAATCTAAAGCAGGCTTCTTAGCTGAGAGGGGACTGAGTACACGCTACACAACTCACTTCAGATCTTTCTAGATTTGAAGCACCATATGAGGCTTGCTTTATTTATTTATTTATTAGATTTATATTCCACATTTTTCATTTTTAAAGAACTCAAAATGGCTTCCATCATTCTCTTCCTCCTGTTCTCATTCTCATCCCCACAACAAGAACCCTGTGAGGTAGCTTGGGCTGAGAGTCTGTGACTGGCCCAGAGTCACCAAGTTGGCTCCATGGCTGAGCATGTCACCACATGGCTAGATCTGTCGTGATGGTTACAGCAAAGCTCTATAGAATTCGTCCCTCTTGCATTTGTGGACTTCCTTTTGGGCTTGGCCCTGTCTTAGAAAGTGAGTTGAGATGAGAGGAAGTTGACAAATGCTTCCAGAATGAGGGTTGCACAAACAACCTTCCTGTGCCACATGCAGCAAAACAATGGCTGTTGCATGAGATGCAGAAGAAGAATGCCCCTTGTTCATCGTTCACACAGGGCTCAGTTCTGGGCACCATTCCTCCCAAATGCTGAGCACACTCACCAGGAACTCATGGCCATAGCAAAGCAGACCCAGAGTCTAGGGAGCTGAGCCCAGTGAATCCTACAAATTCCCATTCCCATTCCCAAAACGGATTTATCACACATCCCTGTTTGTGTCTGCCTTGATAAACTGCAGGAAATGAAATGATGAGGTGTATGTGTCTTGATTTTTCTGTTTCAGGGATACATCTGGGCAAGGGAGGTTCTGCACCATTTTCCGATCCTACTCCAGAGGAGCTCAGGTGAATACTGCCAGCTATGCTACTTGGCTTCTATTCCTACTTTCCAGTGAAATAAATGTGTTTGTACAAAGTTGCCATTTGCTATCATTGCTTTTTGGCTTGTTAATTTCTGGAAGTTCATGGAAAAGATTGGAGGAGTCTGTGATGGTATTTTGGTTCCCACAATCTGTTTATGATGGCTTAGGCTATCATGTATGATGATGGTAACACTGAAATCAGAGTCTTGTTACTACCGATAAAGCTTCCACTTCTCTTAGATGATTTTTTTTCCATTTCCAAGCTGATTTCTGAAAATGAGACTCCCATTGTGATCTCTGTATATATGCCTGAAAGATGCATGCTGCCTCTGCTATTAATCTGTGAAACATAGTATGAAGTATTAGAATATCTTTAATTTAGAAACTATATTTTGCTCATTCAGTGTTGAGCTTGCTGTTCAAACATTGGGTTTCTGGAAATTGTCATGTTTTAATTTTAGTTTTACTTAGAAAACAGTCATTTAATTAGAGGAACAAGTAAGGTCTCACAAATTATGGCAGGATTACTTGCACTCTGACTGTGACTTGTAAGCCGAAAGAACATTCCTGGGTGGGTAGGGGAAACCCTTAGTATTCAAAGTCTATTGTTACCTGGCTGTAAATACAGTGGTACCTCGGCTCACAAACGCTTTGTGAGCCGAGGTACCAAATCAGGTCACGAACAAATCAGATCATGAACAAAAAATTCATGAAAATGTTGACATGGGTCCTGAACTCTGCATTGGGTGGCGACCAAGATCGCAGCCATCTCCCCCGATCCTCCAGTGGGGAGATGGCCACAATCACAGTTGCGTTCGTGCAGGGAAGACCTGCATGATCACAGGCACGCTTCTGCAGGAAAACAATCTCGGCCATCTCCCAGTGGGCATTACATAAAACTTTCCCCTGCTCACTGCTTGCTTACAGTAAATCAGGATTAAGCCAGCAATATTGGCTTATTGTTACATGCAGACATGGCCACTGAAAAAGTGGGCAGATTTTAAATGGACTGGACATCAAGAAAACTCTATGGATCTTTTAAGACAACACTTGATAGCTGGTTCAAAAATTACACAGAATCAGGAAATTCTGAAAGTAAAGTGATGTGTGTCATTTTCCCACTAAATTTGTAACACAGGGAGTGGGACTTGGTGATGATCACCAGTAGAATCCCTAGGAAATTGCAGTGCTTCTTTAATGCCTCTCTTTTGATGAGATGATAATGTAGCTTTAAACTTCATTTTAAGTAGTAAAAGTTTCTGGCAAAATTGACTTTCTTTAGAGTTTGATTGCCTAGCATGCAGCTTGGTAGAACCAGTGGGTTCCCAATTGTAAACATTTTTGGTCATAACGCCACACATTTGTAAAACATTTAATCCTACTGCCGCATGCTGTCTGCTTGCCCTGTTCTTTGACATGATTATAAAGGCGGTGATTATAAAGGCATTGACCTAGTCCACTGTGGCACATGTAAAGCAAGGTTCGGCTTTAACCCTTGTACAACCCACCCCACCAGGTTTGGGTGACATAGCAAACTAAGCCTCTTTTCGAACATCCAGAATAGCTGCCTATTCACACTGCAGGTGACCATGACTCAGTTGTGTGAACTGACCCATTGTTCCATGCATCACATCCCTTGGACAATATATAGTTTTGCTTTCTCACATTCCTACTTTGCATTAGGAAAATTGATAGAAGACTTCTGTAAAACAGGACCTCAGACTGAATTTCCTACAGGATGTGAGAGTGCAGAGGAGTTATACTTCCAAGTTATATCAAGTATATAATTAATATACTTTCAAGCAGGATTAAAGAATGAGAAGCCCAAGTAGACCTTGCACATAGTTAAACAGATCTTTCCTGATTTTTAAAGCCAAAACAAGTTCTGGAGGCCTCCAAGAGGACAAGAAACCAAAAGGTGCAAACAGCCAAATGAACAGACTAAATTGTCTGTCTGTGCCCTTGTCTATAAGCTTGGAATCTTTGAGACTGCTTTGAGGTCAGGTGTATTTTTGTAGGAAAGGCACAGCTGTATTGAGTAATAGCTGGCTATTTGTTGTTGAATGTATTGTGTTGATCTAGCTAGAAAATTATGACTGCTCAGTGACAGTCAAAAGGTAAAACCTATTTTGCCTCCTTGTCCCCATTCCCAACAGTTCATGGCTAACATTAGTCAAAACTTGCCAGATGGTATGCTTTTGAAGTTGCACTCTTATCTATAGAGGACAGTGTAGAACAATCAGGCATTTCAGTTCGACACGCGGGTAAAGCAGGACTCAAAAATAAAGCACTTGTTGAATTGCACTTGGTTTTTCAGTATCCACCATCTAGCATTCTGATGTTGCTGGTCCAGCTTTGTGATTGTGAGAGTTCTTCTTGCATCACACTAACAAGTGATGATGGATGCTTAGTTGACAGCTGTAGGAGCTCTGCATATCATGGATGTGCATCCGAAAAATAAGCAAGCAAGTATTCCAATTTGCTTTCAACTTCCACTGATAGTATTTCTGCCAACTGCTGAAGAGCATGGAGGACTTCTGGACTGTTTCCTAGTAGGAAACATACAGAGCTTTTGAAGCTGTTTGGCAAGTAGCCACAAGTGAAAAAGAAAGTATAAGTATTATACTTCCAATGCACTCCGTGCTTTGTGGTGGTGATCTAATTAATTAATTAATTAATTAATTATACCATTCAGTAGCCATATATGGCTCCCATGCAATTTACGGAACAGTCTTGCCTCTAGTTGTAAGCTTGCCAGTGCAGGTCAGTTCTTATACTGTAGCCAGGATGACAAATGCTGCTGTCCAGGGGTGTCACAAACTATCACTACTGTGTCAGTCATGTTGCTCCTGCAGCATGTTGGTCTTCTATATGCTAGATTCCTAGATAACAGCTCTCTAAATCAGCATCTTCTTTGCTTCCAAGACACAGTTATTCAAGTTGTGGTGGGGATGCTACAACTACATGCCAAAGGTGAGGCCTGTCCATTCTTGCCCTCAAAGTGATAAAACATTTCAGGGCTTTGGAATCTATAGGCAAAGAGAACTAGTGCATTCATACTGCTGTGCTTTTTATGGATACCCTAAGTGGTTTCTCTGAAGCTCGGTGCATGCCCCAAATCCATCACTTGCAGTCTTATTAACTAATTGGAAACATCTGTGCTTTTGCTGTGAAGCAAAGCCTCACTTTTCCCACTGGATTCCTTTTCTACATGCACTCCTTCTGAAAGAAGAAAAAAAAAACTCAAGAAGCTGCAAATCACAGTATTACCTATTAGCGTGACTTGACAATGGTGTTCTTTAACAGCTTTCCAGGTAGGCAACCGCCACCAACTTCTGTTGCAGCTTGAAAATAATCAGCTAAGCATTCTGTTTCACACAGGGAATCCTCTTGGTATACGATATCACCAATCGCTGGTCTTTTGATGGAATAGACCGATGGATCAAGGAAATAGATGAGGTAAGAATGGCAAAGAACATACTGGACTGCCATGAATTTGAGCTTTCTGTTATATCTATCTACAACAAGTGTGGTCAGGATGTAGCAGGACACTTTTGGATTCCTGTTAGAATGCCACCGTATTGTTGCAGTAAATCTTGCCGAGTAGGTGCTTTCACAGCCTTCCGCAAGCTGAGATGCTTCTATTGTAATTCCTGACATTGATGAAACACCAAGGCAAAAAGTGAGGTCTGAGATTGTCAAGAATGTAGGCTTCTGAAGAAACACGTTTATACTAAAAGGGGCAGTCAGTCCTCTGTTTGCTGAGGAAGGGGTTGCAGTTCCTGCTTGAAAAATATGGAGCCTTGCTATCCTCTTTACAGACCTAGTTTTCACTTAGGGGGGTAACTCATCTCTGGGCTGTCCCACTTCCGACTACAGCTGGGGGCGCAAATCCCTCTCATCCCTGCTGCCATCTCCAAACTGAGGGGGATGGGGGGTGGGAATGGAGGTAAGGTTGCACATGGAACCCCCCCCCCCCCAGAATTGAGTCCCAAAGGAACTGTTGGCAAAAAAAAAATGGTGATAAGAAGTGGAGTCATTCCAAGCATTATGTCCAGGATGGGGATAAATCTCTGGCCTCATCCAGCATGTGCAACAGGGAATAAGTGGCCCTCAACCCAAAAGAGTTGTGTATCCCTGTTTTACATGAAACCAGATGTGGTTCCTTGGCAGAAAGGCAGTATGTAAATACATTAAATAAAAAGATGAAACGGCAAGCAGGCTGCACAGCCCACACTGGTTCTCCAGCACCACTACTAGGCAAGTGTACCAGGTGGGGAACTGGATTAAAGTACTCAAGACCATCAGGACTAAATAAGTAAGAAGTGCTGGATGGGTCCGCTTTGCTTCCCCAGCGAGAGAAGTGTTAGAATAGGAGCACACGTCAGCACAGAAATGCAGATGTACTTGAAGACGTTCTGCGTTCTCTTAAAGCATGCCCCCGGCGTGCCCCGTATCTTGGTGGGCAACCGGCTTCACCTGGCCTTCAAACGGCAAGTGCCAACGGAGCAGGCCCGGTCCTATGCAGAGAAGAATTGCATGACATTCTTTGAGGTCAGCCCATTGTGCAACTTCAACGTGATCGAGTCCTTCACGGAGCTGTCTCGTATTGTGTTGATGAGACACGGCATGGAGAAGATCTGGAGGCCCAACAGAGGTGAGTGAGCTTCTGTTCCTTCCATGTAAAATACCAGTGTAGATGTGCCATCACATTTCTAGGATTTTGGGACAAGGCCACACAGCGTTCTGTCTGTCACTTCTTGGATTGGTGGTGCAGTAGTTTGCCCCCATGTCATGTGTGTTTTCTTTCATGGAATTTCCTGTGGAGTCAGTTAGCTCAGTGGCAGTTTGCTCCTGTTGGTATGAATGTAGGGAAACTTGGTGGTCAAAATACAGCTCCATATGCCTTGAGCCTTCTGCCCTTATTGAAGAGACTAGTCTTTTCCCACTTTTTTTCACTGATTCCTGTGAATTCCCTGAACTTGCTTTGATGCTGATCTTTTAGATATTTGATTTTGGGTTCAGAACAATTGGTCTCCTTGTATATAGATAAGGAACAGGTTAAAATGGTTCTGAGCAAATTGGGCTAATCTATATGCCTCCCATGGCTGTAAAAACAGGCTTCAAAACATGGATGTCATTCATGAAAGCTTAAGAGTAAGCAAGTGTCTGAACTAGGTTTCAACATGGTAGAATTTAGTGATGCTGCATATCTTGTATAAAATTAACAATTTTGGATTTTCCTAGTCTAAGCAATCCCGACTTGGGTGAATGAGTTTTGACACTCATGTCCTGACTTAAGATGAGAGGTGAACTGCCCCTTTGGCCACACAGGCTGTTCTTTTTCTTTGCAAACATAGCTTAACAAACCAGGAAATCTACAATTTAGCTATTGTTTCCTCTTTCATATAAATTAAGAAACTGTGCTTAACAGGTTTGGAACAAAGTACCCATAGTTTGCTGGGTCAGGTGAAGTGGGAAACTCTAGCTTTATTGAATACTGAGAGGCTTTATTACTCCTCTTTTTACTCCTAAAGGCCAATGGACCAAGATAGAGTCATCTGAAGTTTCCCAATTACTCATTCCATTTCAGTTTGTCAATTGATTCTGGAACTTTCTTGCAGCTGCATTTATTATTACATACTTGGTGCAAAGAATCCCCTCTCTGAAATCTCTTCACACTTTTATTGTGTAATTGTGTTATTTCCTGGGCTTGTTTCCTGTTTGAGGTATTAAAATGAGTGTGTTTTCTTTCATAGTCTTTATGTTGGGCAATATGCTCTGCAAAAGTATTCTTGCCTTCCTTATTAACTTGCACTTGTTTTTCCAGAGTATGTGTTTCTCTGTCTTTGTTGTTTTGTATCTCTCCTACTTTATCCTGTACATAAAGTAAGCATTTGTCTAAGCTTCTGTTCCAGTGGTTTTAAAATTATTTCCTGAAGAGATATGACCATCTTCTTAACCCTACTCTTCACTTTTTAGAATATGCCTTAAAAAATAAAAATTATGGTGTTGGGCTTCCTAGAAACCTTTTTACTTAAGCTGATGACTCAACAGCACTTACCTCACATCAGATTGTGGGCACTGGGACAAGGCTAGCTGGCCATATCCTTTTATCTAGACATGTTTGTTTTTGTTACCCCCTTAATGTACATTTGGCCAATCAGTCATCTGATGGAGATGCTGTCATCTCCTTTGACCATTTGCCTGGTAGTTTTCTGAAGATTCCTTTGCGGGTAGTGATCAGAAAGGCAATGCTACTTTTCCTAATAGTGTTTTTCTTTATGTGCAGTGACCTTCTGAAGTAGTTACCGTATTTTTCGCTCTATAAGATACGCCTGACCATAAGACACACCTAGTTTTTAGAGGAGGAAAACAAGAAAAAAAAAATTCTGAATCAAATGGGCACATAATCACAGGCACATTCCCCATCACTTCCCCATGGGCTGCACATCTGACAGACTTACTGCACACACATATTCGCTCTATAAGACGCACAGACATTTCCCCTTACTTTTGAGGGGGAAAAAACTGAGTCTTATAGAGCAAAAAATACAGTAGTCCTTTAGTTTTGTCTATTAGCCTCTCGGCTCTTTTTTGATTTGTAGAGCTAGACTATCTCTGAACTTCTTTTTTCACTCTTCTGATATTCCCAGTACATCTGTTTTTTAGTATGAAGCCTTTTGGCTCTCTCATTTTGGGTTTGAGACTTCTGACTTTAGAATATAATCATCTGTACTTCATTCCCTCTCCAAATGTCATTTTGTGTACATTTCACCTGTGGCTGTTTGGTCATTCTAACCCAAATTTCTAACCCTTAATTTGTCAAGTTCTACCCTGCCTTTAAGGATATGAAACATCGTCCCATTTCTAAGGAACAAATTATCCTAAGTAAGCTACTCCCTAGCTTCTGTCAGCTTTGGCTCAGAAACCACTTAAAATCTGCTCTGTGTCCCTTCTTGACAAGTGTCCCTGGCTTGGCTGCATTCAGTTCAAGTGGAGCCTGTTCCCTCCTTCATGCAGGGAATGGTATCTCCCCAGTGTCTCCCCGCATCTGCATCCTTCCTTCCAGCTCCGTGTCTCTGCTACTCTGGTGGCCGTCCACATGGAACATGGAGCTGTTTTATTTTTGTTTTGAAAATGCTTCCTTGGCGGTCCTGGCAGGAGCTGCTGGAATGGTCAGAACTGCTCCTCTGCTGCTCAAACTCGTAGAACTCAGCCCTTCCTAATGCAAACATTTGTGGTGGTTTGAGAGCAGCCTTCAGTATGGCCTGGGTGATATGGTACGCATCCATATAAGCCACTTACAGCAGCTTGATACTTGAGGCATATCCCTGCAGGGGAGAGATGAAGAGTCGCCCTAGACTGAACCAGATCAAGGGCTCACCCAGTGCGAACGCAGTGTTTGGCCATACTGCTTTTTCTGTGAGGTGCAATTTACCTTCTTTGCCAGAAGATGGCATGGTATACTTCCTGTGGAGGAGGGATTCTTGCACTTTGTCACAATCAGCCACATAAGTTGAAAGAAGAGAACACCCCTTCTTCACCCCATTTGTAAGGCAGGCAGAAGGGCTAGCTTGCAAAACTCTTACGTCCTTGATGTAGGCGCAAGTGGACAGAAAAGCCAGGTATGTGGAGAGCCACTTTCTGGTCTCCAGAGGATGTTAGGTAACAGGACAGATGAAGTGGCTAACCTGCTGGCAGCCTCTGTATGGCAGTGCTCAGCTGAGAGTAAAGAAAGCTGATTTAATCAGAAGGGTTTCCCCTTCTTTAAATAGTCTCTTTTGACTATATTCAGGTAAAGCTGCTGCTGGTAGCATTCTGGCACCCTGAATGAAACTAGTTTAGTGGCCATAACTCTGTCGGTTCCTGAAGTAACAGAAATCAGAAATCAATTGCCTTTTCCTAGCTCTCCCTTCCTCCTACTGCCTCCTTCTCCAAGACTTCATCAAAGCAAATGCACTCACCGCTCAGTTCAGTAGTTTTGCTTAATGAAACAGATGTTTGGGTTGCTGCACTTTGCTTAGAAAGAAACACAAAGCCATGAGTTCTTATGGGTGTGAGCTGCTTTTGCTCATAAGGTCTCAGGCCAGCTGTGGGAAGGGGTCAGAGGTCAGGATGATTTGCCTCAGGTTGCCAGGGCTTGTACACTTGCCAAGCTGGAATGTGCCTATTCCAAGGCATGCAGTATGTCTGCTCACCTCTAGAGCAGGCCTGTCCCCTCTCATTGAATTTTCAGGCAGGGAAGCCCTCTTCCCATTTTAATTGCAGTCTCGAGGGCTTTGTCTGGATGGAATTGATATGCAGTGTGTCTTCTGCAGACAAAACTTAGCCAGCCAGTCGGCCTTCCCGCCAGCCAGTGGTAGGGAAGCATTAATTACTTTGACAATGGCTTGCAAAACCTGATTAACACACAGGAATTTGGGAAGAGATGTGGGTCCTTCCCACCTCTGAAATTCACTGGAACAGGTTCTCCATTCACTTATTTCAATTCCCAATCTGTGAAATAGGAAGAAAGGACACTGTATACTAATGGGGCTGCTTTTAACAGATTAAAGCTTGTTTGTTTGTGTTATGCCATCTCCAGCCTGGTGCCCTCCAGTAGCTTGGATTTCAGCTTCTATTAGCTCCAGGCAACATGGCCTGTAGTCAGGAATCCTGGGAGTTCATGGAGGATGTCAGGTCAGGGAGGACTAACAAAGTTCAGATTTTGCTTCATCTCATTGCAATGTTTAGTTTAAGTTGCAACTTTGGCTTTCCTAAAAGAGCTAGGTTCTAGTCCTCATGGTTGGCAAGAAATGAATTAAATAAACATGGAACAATGTCAACTTGAGCGTACAAGCAAGCCAGGTTGCTGCTTGGGTGGCATGATTCTAGACATAGTTGCTGTGCTTGGGAACAGTACACAAATCCAGACTTGTGCTTCTGGGATGGTTGGTTGGTTCCCTAAATGAACTGGTAGCATCACCCAGAACTCTTTGTGACAGCGGAGGATGTAATTTGCCATTTCTAGGGAATGGGTACATGTGTGCCAAACTGCTATCTAATCGAAAAATCAAATATGATATATTTTATCTGGCTTTTCTGTTTTAAAAATTATCCTGCTTACTTATAACATAACTCATGACAATATAATAAAGCTGAGAATAAAGATTAAAATGGTCAAAAGAATTTCAATTAAAAATGTCAGGAAAATTGGGAAGAAAGTAGATCGATAGTTCCAGGTATAGACCTTGTGAAGCACTTGTCCAAACAAATTGTAGGATGACTTTTTCAGTGGCACAGCTGGTGACCAGGAATGGGATGGGCTGTGTCCAACCTCTCACGGTTTTTTGATGGGGAAAATTGCATGAAAATTAGTTGCAGTGCAGACAAACCCTGAAATGAATGGGTTTGACTTAGCAAATGTAGTCTCAGATCATCACCTTTGATTCTATACCTTGTCCTCCCCCTTCATCCCATCCCTAGTGTTCAGCCTGCAAGACCTCTGCTGCCGTGCCATTGTCTCCTGCACACCCGTCCATCTCATAGACAAGCTGCCCCTGCCCGTCACCATCAAGAGTCACTTGAAGTCTTTCTCCATGGCTAATGGCATGAACGCAGTAATGATGCACGGCCGATCGTACTCCGTGGCCAGCAGTGGGGGCGGCAGCAGCAGCAAAGGCAACAGCCTCAAGCGCCCCAAGTCGATCCGCCCGCCACAGAGCCCACCGCAGAACTGCTCGCGGAACAACTGCAAGATTTCTTAGCAAGTCAATGGTGGGGCATGGTGTCCTCCAGCTGCGCATACCTGCACCTGCTCACTGATGTACAGATGTTTACACACACGTAACCCGTTCCTCTTGTCACTCTGACGACATTGCCTGCAGGATTGGCAAAGGGCTTGTGGACCAGCACTGAGCTGGTGGGGTCCCACATGGCGAAGGCAGGGTTGTGCCAAACCAACGTTCCTGAAACGCAGAGAGTCTTTCCCCTTGCTCTGCTCTGGAGGGGAGACTTCACGGCTGTCTCAAGGGAATGTTTCTTCCACATACTTGTAGGCGTGGATGGGACTCTGTGCTGCAACTTTAACCTTTGGGTTCCCAAGTGGATTGCTGGCGCTACAGTGGACAGTGACTCTAAGGCAAAAAGGAATAGGGGCCAGGAGTTGGCCGATTAAACCGAGGCAGAGTTCTGCCTTCAGCTGACAAAGACTGTGGCCGCTGGGGATCCTTCAGCAGCAGGCCACTTGACACTTTCACTTATTTATAAAGGAATTATCTCACTACTTTTAAAAGTTCTCTCTCCACCCTCCTTTTCTTGCTTTTTTAAAGGGAATGCCATTGGTGAAAAATGTTATGTCACCTTGTAAATAGAAGCACTGAACCTTGTTTCCCTGGGCTAATTGGAGTAGGAGGGGGTGTGATGGGGTCAGGGGGGCAAAATGTTCAAACACTCTGAGAATGGTATAAGAGGTGCAAGGTTGCTCTTGAGAGTTTCTTTTCTTTTAATTTCTGTTTGTGAGAGGAGGGAGGAATTATTTCTTTTCTTGCCTTTTTTTCCCTCTCAGACCTCCATTTTCCAGACATTCCTTGTAGCAAGTGCATGGCTTGGATGAACCTCAAGGGCGGGGTCTTGAGTAGTGCTGCCTTGTGTGGGTAGGGAGTTCTGGCCACATTTGGAATTGGTCAGTGCCCGGTCAAGGGACCGCACTCGAGCCATTCCTGCCTCCAGCACCTTTGTGACAAATGGCCTGGCAGTACCAAGTCACAAAAGATCGCGGCTGGAAGGGAAGGAGATCGCACCGCCAGAACATGCTGCTCTTTTATAGCTAGACGTAATTCCTGGGTTATCAGAGGTTTGAGGGTCCTGAATTCTTTTGCGGCACGTTTCTTGGCCAGGTAGAAGTACTTGCATGCCATGGCCCTCTTGCTTGGTATTCAGCAGCTCACTCTGTATTCCTCCTGGTCTTGCAGTATTGCCAAGCAGCTTCTTTGAGCTGCAGAGCAAATCAGGGAGCTCAGACAGCAATCCAGGTACGCTTACATTTTCTGATTTCTTATTATGTCTCTTCACTTTTCAGGAATCAACATAAGTCACCCAGCACCGTAAAAGAAAATCACTACAGGGGGATGAGGTCTCTATAGCAAATGTAGGAATTGGATTCTGGTGTGTGTGGGGAGGGGGAAGACTTGGAAAGTGGATTAGGTCAGGCCCCAAGCCCTCGAACCGAGACTATGTACGGTCTGTCAGAGACCAGAATTTTGCTAGGTACTGAGCTGAGCCACTTCCTTCAGTGCCCTTGTCAGTCCATTTGGACGTGTTATTTCCTCAAAGCTTAGTTGCAACTTCTATGAGCCAGGGGGTTCCCCGAATTCAGAAAGTCTCTGGAATTGCCCATCCAGCTGTTCATACACATTAGAGAGGTAATTTAGTCATAACTGAAATTGCAGATAGCAAGCCAGCAGGTATCTGCACACCTGGATGGCCTGGTCCCCGTTACCATGAGTTAATTCAATACTTAACTTGATAGCAAATGAAGCAAAAGTGGATGGAGGGCAGATGACTATCACCTACCCGCTTTAATGATGCAACCTGCAAATGGCATTGAATTATTCGCCCATTTTCCCCCTTGGACCAGGTAAATGGCTCCTCCCAGGTCACTCCCCACAACAGCAGCCACGTCTCTGGCAAGGGTTGTCCACCTGCCCTGTTGCAATCTGAAGTGGGTGGTATGATGCTCTTCGCACAGCTGACTGCCCATTTTGTTCAGGAACTTTTGACGGGAGCCTGGCTGGCACAGCCGCTCCTTATTGATTGCTCAGAGATGGCTTGGCACACAGGATAAGCCCAGGCCTGCTGCTGGCATAAGCTCAAACAAGGCAGTGGGGACGGGTCAAGGGCAGGGGAAAGCCTTTAGCGGCATCTCTTCAGGCTGTGAACAAAGCCGGAGCCAAATCCAGGGCAGGAGCATGGAAGCTTGGAGATTTACTGGGCATGTCTGCGCAGCCATGGCCACCTGTTGCCACTTGCTCAAAATGGAGTAGGAGACAATCACTGACTCAACGGCCTGGCATTCTGGGGATGTGCAGTGAACAGGTGATCTAGGAGGCAGCCTGGTCAGCCATCTTTCCACCCTTGGTTTTAAAATAGCCACTTTCCAAAACAGCTATAGAATGTGCATTGTTTTTTTTTCCTCTGAGGAATACAGGGAGCCCCCCACCCACCCATTTGACAGGCTGTAAATCCTTCCTATTGTTTCTCCATCTGATCAAGCTTGTACATACTTCACAAGAGGTGGCCTGGAGGTTTTCTTATTGGAGGGCAGAAGATGCTGCATGTTGAGAAACAGCTTTCAATTACCTGCACTTGTTCTCTTTTCCTCCCTTCCCCTTAGTTGTACATGTAAAGCCTCACCTAAATAGCTGTCTTAATTTTCTTGATTTTTAATCATGGCAAATTCTTTGGAACAAGATTCTCTGGAATGCCTGCCAATCAAAGCTGAACTCGTATCTTTATTTTATTAATGTTCAACTCAAAAGAATGTGATCTGATATCAAACACTAGAAACTAGCTGCTGTCAAACACTTGTCCCATTCCTCTGTTTTTAATTCCTTTGTACAGTAAACGTTGTTAAACTGATGTTTTTTATATATTTTTTTTAAATCTTGAGTTAAAACCACCATGTGGGTTGTAGGAGTTGTCTGTGCCAAGCTAGTGAGCTCTTTATGGGGGAACAGCTCAAGGACAGCAGGAGGGCAGAAGAGAAGGGGGCAAAAGTTTGGCGGGATGGATTTAAGGGGATTAAGGCGGCTTGTGGTGATGGGATATTCCCAGGAGGGAGCGGTGGAAAGCACTTTGCTGACTGCCTCATTTGAAATGAACAGGCGTTTGGCCATGGACCGAAGGGTTGGATCAAAGTGGAATGCTTTCTTCACACTTGCCTGAACAGAGAATCTTCATCCTGTGCCAAGCAGCCGAGAGATACTTTCTGGTTGTTTTTACCACATTTATGTAAGCACTTGAGAAGGTGACATGCTCACAGTAGGGAAAAACTTGCTCTCCATACAGAACATGTTGCTATGCAAGTCTACAATGCGCATACTGCAGTAACTGCTCTGTGTGGCAAAAATGCATGTGAGAACATACATTTCTGTATAGGGTTTTGTTTCACTTATTAGATGCCTATCCTTCCCTCCTTCCCTCATGGGGGACCAAGGGGGCTTTCCATGGGGGTTTCCACACTGTTTCTCATTCAAGGCCAACATGTTCAGCTCCTTCAGGGTTGCTGCATCATGGACTTTGACTGAGTTCATACCCTGCTATTGATCAAGGATGGATCTCTTCAGTGAGCACAGCAAAAGCATGGTACAAGCTACAGACCTTTAAACCAAGAGAGACAACTTATTTCCTAGCTTATTTTAAAGCCAATGTTTGTTTTATGTCTTTTACAAATTTCCTTTTAGAGGGGAGAGAATCCTCTCTGTGTGAGAAAGAGAGCAGTGTGGGGGGAGACATACACAGAGGAACATGAAATGGTCTTTCACCATTCCACCTGGTCAATATCTACAGATCTGAGGCACAGCTGTTGGGTTTGAGCAAAGTGTACAACCCTCTCAGAGGAAGGAAGGGAGGCTAATTTGTTTATGTCTAGCATATGGAACTATTAAGCCCCTTGTTTGAATCTGATCTGATATGTGGCATGTTTTAAATAGGTGAATGGCAGCAGTCATAGTAATTACATTATTACAAAGTACATAATTGTTTGCTTTTCCTTGTAACTTTTTGAGACTTATTGGCCAGGTTGTCCTAAGGATGGCCCGTTTCTTCAAAACCAATGCCCCTTGCTATTCCATGTTCCTAATTTTTAGTATTGGTTATATAGCCAACATAAAACAATGGCCTGGTTTGCACATAACATTAAACCACAGTTAAACAGTTGTACAAGTCAGGGGCTACAAGATGGCTCCCTAGAGGAGATTGGAAGCTGTTGCTTTTAGATTAAGCAATATTCTTTGTTATTTCCAAACTTGGGAACTGAGGTTACTTTAAACTGTAATTAATGAGCAAGCTAAGATCATAAGGCACAGTTTGATGCTAGCTTGTTTCCATTAACTATACTCTAAATGTTTATAATTTTTTTTAATGATCCCAGAGAGCCCCTCCACATCCTCCTTACAGGAAAAAAACACTATTTCTTGCTATCTGATCTGTTCTTCCTCTAAGCTGAGATTGAACCATAAAAGTATGGTGACTCTTCCATTGATATGGAATCACTATTCCAAATTGGCAAGCCACCCTCATCAACTAAGGTAGCAAGTGGTAGGAAAGGACAAAGGAGGCCTAGAGATGCCCTCCCCCACTCCCACATATGTGATCTTTAAAAAAAGAGAAAAATGAGGAAGAAAAGAAAAAGCAAACAAGTGCATTAATGCACCCCTCACTGCTTCAGGAAGTGCCCAGTACACACTCGCCCTAAGGCGCCTAATCAAAGGAGTTGGTGTGATTTCAGGTGCGATTAAGAAACAAACAGTGAGAGCAGCTGACCCTCTCTCGTCCAGTACGTTCTGTTTCTATGCAGATGTCCTTCCTATGTAAGGGGGAGAAATCCGAGGCCAGACTGAATCACTGGACTGCTTTGTAGTTTCTTTCTCTTCCCAAAGCTGCTTGGTACAGCTACCAAGAATAGTTTTTCTTCATGGTATCAGCAGAATTACAGCATATCTCTACTAACACGTTTCTTCATCCATCCTACCTGCTGTGCAGCTCATTTTATGGAAGAAAACAAGTTTCTCTGGCCTCAAACAAGTCTTAGCAATCACAGACATCAAGATCTGCCATTCACCAGATCAGTCTTAGTAATTTATTACCAGTATCTCTAAAGCAATTCAAGGATCAAGAATAGGATCCCCACTGGTGGTAGTTTTGGACCCTTTCCAACTGATCTACAAACAAAACAGCATGTGTATAAACTGCAGTAGATGAAGTTAATGTACTTGAGAAAAGAAAAAAAACTACCAATTCTGTGCAGAAGCCATAATTCAGTAGTAAGATGCTTCTAAAGCTTATGTGTGCATACACACAGAGTGTAATATTTTACTACTGAGTTGCTATGGACTGTGTGGCCCTACAGATGTTAATTTCATTTTTTGACTGGGTAACCTCCCAAATAGAGAGCGCCAACGCTGTGGACATAATCTACCTCGACTTTGACAAAACTTTTGACATAGTACCCCACAACATCCTGATAAGCAAATTAGCAGATAGGAAAACTGTTAGGTGGATCCAAAATTGGTAGCTAAATTGGATACAAAGAGTGCTCATCAATGGCACCTTCTCAAACTGGAGAAAGATAACTAGCGGGTGCCGCAGGGTTCACTCTTCAGCATCTTTATTAACGCTTTAGACAAGTACAAGGAAAGATAATGAAATTTGCAGATGATACAAAACTGTGTGGAATAGCACACAGCCTAGAAGACAGAATGAAGATCAAGGGTGAACTTGATAAACTTGAACACTGGGCTAAAAGCAACAAAATGAGATTTAATAGGGACAAATGCATCGATACAAGGATACAAGATGGGGAATACAAGCCTCAACAGAATTGAACAAGAAAAAGATCTTGGAGTAATTGTGGACAAGAGGCCATAATTATGAGCCAACAATGTGATGAGCTGCCAAAAGGGCAAATGCTACTTTGGGATGCATTAACAGAAGTATTACTTCCAAATCATGAGAAGTAGTAGTTCCCCTATATTCCTTACTAGTCAGACCTCATCTGGAATACTGTGTCCAGTTCTGGGCACCAAGATTTAAGAAAGATGCAGAAAAATTAGAAACATAGAAACAGAGTGAGTCAGAAGGGGTCTCCTGGGCCATCTAGTCTGACCTCCGGCACCAGCTGGCTCCGCTCACAACATGCCCACCATGTGGACGTCCAGTCTGTCCTTGAACACCTGCACCGATGGAGCCTCAACCACCTCCTGTGGAAGCCCATTCCACACCCTCAGGGTCCTGACTGTCAGGAAGTGCTTCCTGGCATCCAAATGGAACCTGGGTTCCCTGAGCTTTGCTCCATTGGAGTGCGTCCTGCCTTCCTCTGCAGGGGAGAACAGGTCTCTACCCATCTCCATGTGACATCCCCTCACGTACCTGTATGTTGCCAACATATCCCCTCTGAGTCTCCTCTTCACCAGGCTGAAGAGACCCAGTTCCCTCAGTCTCTCCTCATACCCCATCCCCTGCAAACTGGCCACCAACCTTGTGGCCCTACGCTGCACTGACTCTAACCTGGCTTTATCCTTCCTGTAATGAGGGGCCCAAAACTGAGCACAATATTCCAGTTGTGGGTGCACCAGAGTCAGATAGAGTGGTAGTAATACCTCTCTTGATCTAGAAGCCGCACTTCTGGCCATGCAACCAAGGGTGGCGTTCGCCCTCTTGACCACTGCATCACACGGCTGACTCATGTTTAGCCTGCAGTCAACCAGCACCCCAAGGTCCCTTTCACAAGTGCTGCTCTCCAGCCACTTGTCCCCTAACCTGTACTTATGACACCCATTCCTATGCCCCAAGTGCAAGACCTTGCACTTATCCACATTGAACGCCATCCTGTTGTCTCCTGCTCACTTCCATAGTCTGTCCAGATCCTTCTGGATCTGGAGTACCTGCTCCTCAGTTGTGGCCACTGCTCCAGTTTTAGTGTCGTCTGCGAATTTGATCAGCAGACTGTTCACCCCTTCTTCCATGTCATTAATGAAAAAATTAAACAGAATCGGCCCCAGGACAGAGCCCTGGGGGACCCCACTTGTCACTGGCCACCATCCCGATGATTCCCCACTAATGGTTACCTTCTTTCGGTCAGTCAAACATGCCCTAATCCACCGGACAGTGCTTTGGTGTATCCCAAAACTCCTCAGTTTCTCCACCAGGATATCATGGGGCACTTTGTCAAAGGCCTTGCTGAAATCCAGGTATACCACATCCACTGCATCCCCTCCATCTAGCCATCTCGAAACCTTGTCATAGAATTCCACAAGGTTTGTCTGGCAGGACCTGTTTTTGCGGAAGTCGTGTTGTGTGGCTGTCAGCCTCCCTTCCCTATCTAGCATCACTAGATCCCTCTCTATTATGAGCCTTTCCATTGTTTTTCCTACAGTGGACGTAAGGCTAACAGGTCTATAATTCCCCATGTCCCTTCTACTACCCTTTTTGAAAATTGGGACCACTAGAACCATTAGAAAGGGTCCAAAGGAAGGCAACACAAAGGCTGTCACAAAGAGAAAGGTCAAGATCTCTTCTTGCTGATACCAGAGTGTAGGACACGGAATAATGAATTCAAGTTGCAACAACCCAGATTCAGGCTGGACATCAGGAAAAGCATCCTGACTGTCAGAGCAATACAACAGTGGAACCAGCTGCCTAGAGAGGTGGTGGGTTCTCCCACACTAGAGACATTCAAGGCAAAACTGGATGGTCATCTGAGTAGGATGGTGTAAATTGGTGTCCTGCAACAGCAGAGAGTTGGACCTCGTAGCCTTCCTGGCCCCTTCCAACTCTCCTACGATTCTATGAAACTCCAGTCAACTCTCATGATTGTTTATTCTGGTTAGTGCTGATGGGAATTGCAATACAGCAACATTTGGCAGGCCAAATAGGCTCCAACCCTGACTTAGATTGGGAAGAGCCATTAGGAGTAGTATGCTTTACAGAGTAATTACTGAATTGTGTCATCAATCAATCCACTGCTAAAATTAGTCTGTCATATGATTTCATGTTACAGCTTTTATGTTAACTGCATTAAGAAAGAACTTGCCACCTTTCTGTCCATCTATTGTACCCATTAGAAATGCTTCCCACTTATCCTTACCAACTGATTTTCCAGCTTTGAAATTAATTGCCCCTGCATTTTCACTCAATTATTATACTTCTCTCGCACCCAAAGTGGCGTACTAGTTTCTCCGTTTTTCTCACAACAACCCTGTCAGTTAGGTTAGGTCAAAAGTCTGCAGCCCAATGCCTGGTTTCATGGCCAAGGGACCAGAACCTGGATTGCCAGTTTCCCAGTCAAACACTGCTAACCACCATACCTGCACAGTCTCCTGTGCTTTTTAAACATGCTTCTTAAAAAAATTCCTCCAAAAGCCCTTGATGAGCTGTCATGTGTGCACTTTCCTGGGTATCTGCTGGCTAGAGTGTACCTCTGAGTTCCCACACCAAGCCAGTGTTCCCATGAGGCAGCCACTTGGACAGTGCACACAGCAGGTGATGGAGAGCCATTGCAAGGTGTAGGCCAGAGCAGGGTCTGTCCTGTGACCTATTCTGTGCCCCCTATGCAAATTTGCTACCTTGGGTTAGAGACACTGTTCCATCACCAGCCTTGGAACTGGCCAGTTTCTCTGTGCTTCGATCTGTACGACTGGCTGCAAAATGTTTTGGGCTGTCACTGCTGTGATTTGTATCATCTAAGCTAGTCTAGGTATAGATATAAATGGAATCCAATTTGCCATATCCTTGTTGCACACATCTCTAAAGCAGGTGCGATAGCTTACTAGTTGAGCATAAAGACCCAAAAGCCATGCTGGGTGAGACCAAAGGCCCATCTCATCTAGCATTCTGGACACACAGCAGCCAACCAACAGAGTTCCACAAGAGTATGCTCTTGCCCATGTTCCACAGCAATGAAGATGGTCCAACCTTGTTTTTCTGGCTGTTTCAGCTACTATAGCTCCACCCCTAAATAATACTCCAATGAGCTAAATTTTCTCCCTGTTTTCCCAGAACATAAAACTCATGTTACAATATCACTATATTGATATTGTGATATCACAATAAGAATTCTCATCTGCTCAGGTTTCTGACTAAAAAGCTGCAATAAGAGAAGGGAAGCAGAAACGGTGATAAGGATCGGGGCTCAGGAGATGGGAGACATCTGTGCCTGAGACCCTGGACAGGCAGTCCTGTTGCAAGAGACAATCCCCAGAAAGCTTCAAATATTGGTTGGTATAGAATATCAGTAATAATAGTTGTACAGATGATGATAAATGGAGCAGGAGTCTGCCGCAGCATAAAACAGTTTCCGAGAAACTGCCTTTGGAGAAGCTCTAGGTATACCCTAAGATCATATTCCAAAGACAATGCTGTAGTTTTGGACTGTGTCGTCCCACGTACAATTTAGGATGCTGGTACACCTGCACATCCATATCCGTGCCTTCCAGCTGTTTTGAACTTCTGCTCCCATTTGATCCAGGAGCAAGGAGAGTGGCCAGAGGATGATGGGAACTGAAGCCCAAAGATCCCTGGAGGATACCAGGTTGGTGAAGACAGCTGTTTTCTTCTCTCGGAGGAGGACAAGCATCTTGGGTCAAAGGGTCATGGCAGAGGTCGCTGGAGCACCCTCGCCTCAAAGCCCCGAGGCGAATCGCTTCCTGCACCGGGGCCCCTTTCCTTTCTTCAGTGTACTCAATGGCTGCTCAGCACAAAGGTTGCCGTCGGTTCCCGTGATCCTGCGCTCGTTCTTTTGATCTTTGGCATGGATGGGAGGCATCTGTGAGTTGCATGTGAAACGTGCTGGGTGGGAATGGGGGTGCCCCACGGCTTTCTTCAGAGGCATCGCTCTGGATGCTGTCCCTGTGTTTATGAAGTCTTTTAAGGCGTTCGATGGACTGGGGAGAAAGATGAGCTTAATGTGAACCACGCGCATATAAAACATGCACACCAGGTGCTCGCTGAGCTCCTTTCTCACCAGTTCTCAGAGCTTGCCCCTGAACCTGATGCAGCCCAAACATGTTCAGAGGACGTCTCACCCCTGACTTGGCACCATCACCAAGGGCAGAGGTGAGCCATGGCTGGGAGGTGGCCAGAAGCAGCAGTGACGCCTTTTTAAGGATCAATAAATGAAACCCTCAACAGAGTCTAAGCAGAAAGAGGTACAGGAGTTTTATATTGCCGTGTAATTGCCATGCTTTTAAAAAGAGCATTTTATGTTTCTGAGCTCCAGGGGTGGATAGAGTGAGGGGGGCTGATCTGTCCTGTTTCCATTCTGTTCTCCATTTTTTTGGATAAAATTGTAGACATTCTTAAGATGCCCAGATCCTTAGTAATGCAGTGGATCGTACGCACCAAGGTAAGCCAAACCCGCACTTCCACAGAGCACGGGCTGTTTGGCTTTACCCCGCAGCAAAATCCCAGCTCTTTCTTCCACAAAGTCTTACTTGTTAATACCATGCAAGAGCCCCTTCTCCTCTCTCACAGAAGGAGTTGGTGAAAAGGGGGACAAGAGTGGATCTCAATTTGCACATGCAAATTTAGAAATACCTGGTTTGAATCAAAATAAGTACACAGCTGTTTGTAGGCCCCTTTCTGTCTAAACCTGCATAGGATAGCATCCCTGAGGGAACTTACCTTCCTGCAACTCACTCTGCTGTCAAGGAACTCACTGCAGATGGACAGCTTCTAGTTTCCCTGTTGCTGTTTTTTCTGAGGGTTCTCTAACTTGATCTGGAAATCTCTTCAGGTAGGGTACCTGGAGACTGTCCACTTTCACGGAGCTTGGGGCAGTGTACTGGTCACTGGGCCTTCAAAGGGATATTCTGCTGTTTGTAGTGTTGTGAGCCGCCCCGAGGCTTTGTTGCAATGGGGGCGGCATACACATGTTTTAGATAGATAGATAGATAGATAGATAGATAGATAGATAGATAGATAGATAGATAGCACAAAAGGGGCAAGTGGAATAATCAAGGAATTTGAGCAACTTCCCCATGAGGAAAGGTTACAACATCCAGGACTATTTCACTAAGAAAAGGGTCAAATAAGGGGAAACATGATGGAGGCATGCAAAATGATGCTTGGTGTGGAGAAAGAGGGTAGGCTGACATTTTCCTCTCTCCCCCATAATAGTGGGATGCAGTGGGATCTCCCCATGAGTGCAGGAGGTTCAGGACAGATCAAAGGAAGATCATTTTCACACAGCGCAGCGTTAGACCATGGAACAAACTTCCACAAAGCGGAGTGATGGCAATGCTTTTGGATGGCTGTAAAGGGAGGCTGGACAAATTCAGGCTACCCAGAGTCTCAAAGGCCTATGTGTGTGTGCAGGTTCCTGGGGGACATGGGTAGGAAAGTCCTGCTGCACTCTTGTCTGGCTTGTGGGCTTCCTCCGGGCAGATGCTTGGCCGCCATGGGAACAGCATGCTGACTAGATGGAGCTTTGGTCTGATCCAGTACGGCTCCTCTTATTTTCTTGTGCCAGTTCTCCATAGTAGAGAATGTTTGTCTGTAACGTAGAAATTTAGCACCCTGATAACAGCCTGGACTCCCAGGCTCAGAGGTGACACACTCCTACTAGCTGTGCAACAAAACTGCTGGAGCAAAAGCCAAGGAAGAAAGCCGTTTATCTTTGCAAAACTTGTGAGAGGCAGTGTCTGCACACTAATTTGTGTATATCATCATTGCCCACTCAACAAACATGTGGATGAGTGATTGCGGTGACTGAGGCGATTCACGGGTGTGAAGTTCTCGCCTCATGTGACAGGGATATATCATGGCTGCCAATGGTGCATCCAAGTCAAGAAGTGGCATATAAATCAAAGACAAAAGGAATGTTTGCAGGGGGCGCCAAACATTCTCACTGGGGTTTCACTTCGTGGCTTTGAGAGAGCCTCCGCTTTTACCTTACTAAGAAGTCACAGAAGATCACTGAAGGTGTGCAGTGGTGAGGACAGGGGTAGAGAAGATTGGGCCTTACTGTTGGCCCGGCTGATGGGCGCCATAAGCCAAGACCTCTGGAGGGTCACATGCTGTCCACTCCAGGCTAAGGAACTGGGCTTTAGTGGCTCCAAGTCGGGATAATTGGTCTAACTGGTGGTTGTAGATTTTGTAGTACTTTAAGGAATCGACAAATGAGGAAGGATGCAAATAAGAGGATAAGAATGGAAGGAAAGCCATGCTGGATCAGACCCAAGGTCCATCCAGTTCTGCGCTCCCTTCACACGGTGGCAAATGAGCTGCCCTCCAGCAGGATGGGTGCAAGACCTCCTCCTGCCCAGGCTCCTTGGCAACTGGTGCATCCAGGCAGGCACCTCTGATGAAGGAGGAAGCCCATGGCCAGCAAAGCTGGTAGCCACTGATAGCCTCCTGCTCCATAAATTTGTTTGATCCCCTTTTAAATCCCTCCAAATTGGAGACCATCACCACTTCCTGGGCAGAGAATGTGTGGAGATTTGTTTGTTTGTTTGTTTGTTTGTTTGTTTTACACATTTGTATGCCGCACCCTTGCAAAAAAGTCTCTGGGCAGCTAACAACAATAAATAAATACAATTAAAGATAATACACTATTTAAAAATATTATTAAGGAGATGTATTTCCTTTTAATCTATCCTAACTCTCCCACCACTCAGCTTCATGCCTATATTTCAAATAAAATACATCCACTTTGTACAGGTCGCAGCATCTGGTTTTTCCCCAGATTCTGCACTCGGGCGGTTCGTTCATCACAGAAGACGACCCAAGCATCAACTCAGGCTTATGGGCAGAAACACTTTCTTGGGTGATCCTGAAATCCAGTCCCTTCATGGAGGAAGAGGTACGTATCGTTGCTTTCCACGAGGCATCTTTTAAAGCAGCAAGACCTTCCCGAAACGTTGCCGTTCTCTGGCTCTCCCCAGCACAGAAGGGCTCAGTAGGTGACATCCAGCCTGCGCAGGGCTGACTCTGCCAGAGCCAGATGGCAGGCAGAGCTGCCGCAGGTACGCTGGAGCTGTTTTGTTGGCCAAGGGCTCTTCCTAGCAACAGACAGCAGAGTTCTCTGCGCGGATTTATTTTAGCTCTACCAACTGTTCTATGTAGTGCCTGGTGCTAGTGTTTTTTTCTTTTTGTTTTTCCATCACAGCTCTTCAGAGGCTTAGCAGCAACCAGCCACAGGCTTTTCCCAGCAGTTCTGCCCACACGGCCCTTACTAGGTAATACTGCCACCCTCCAGCGGGTCTGGAAGGATTCAGCTGCAAAGAGGATTTCATCCTCTGCTCCCCTGCCCATTCCCAAGTGACTTTCTTCCTGGGGCTGCAGGCTCTAGCTTCATCCATTGCCATGGGGCCTCCGGCCTCCCAGGAAGAGCATACTGGCAGGACAGAGACCAGTCTGATCCCCTCTATCAACCGGAGGGAGCGCCTGTTTTGCCCTGGATTGCTAGAAAGAATGCCCCTAAGGACTCTGAAGCAAAGAATTACTGCCTGCATTTTGCTTTTGCTTTTTTCTCCTCCCTCCGAACCCCCTTTCCTTTTCTGCTGTGTCCCATTGCTGCGCACAGTTCCATTGTGACGGTTTGCCTGAGGGCAAGGACTGCCTCATTGGGACATAGCAGCTCCTCAGGGAGCCCTTTTTTATTGAGGAGTGGAGTAAATATTTTTTAAATAAATTAAGACGAAACTAGGAAGCTGCCATAAGCCTGGCCAGACTAGCTGAGCAGGGTTGCCACCTGTGACTGGCAGTAGCTCTCTGGGACCTTGGCCCAAGAAATCTGGCCCATCATGTGAGGACCTTTAAACTGGAGACGCCAAGGGTGGAACTTGCAGGCAAGCTCTGGGCTCCCTTACTGATCTACGGGCAGGAAACCCAGAGGAGCAGGTCCCGGGCCTGCCTAGGTGGGGCGAGCATCTGGGAGGTGTGGCGGCACCTCTGGGCAGGATCTGGGGAAGCTGCTCTGCTTGTGCGCCGATCCTTGCGTGGTCCTCAGATGCCCTCCTCCAGGCTCCCCTCCTGGAGCCGCTAGCCGGCTGCGCACTCGCTGGAGACCTTTCTCGGCATTGTGCCTGACCATGGAGCCCCTTCCCATGGGCGGCCCTGATGCTTGCATGCAGCGGTTCAAGGGTCCTCGGGCAAGGCTCCCCGGGGGTCCTTCTCCTTGCTGGCACTCCTTCCCACTGCCCTTGCCACCAGCGGCTCTTGCTCTTTCTCGCCCCTGGCCCCACTCACTCACTCGGGACAGGCTGTGAGCTGGGGAGGTGGCCACCCTTCCTGCACCACCTCCCCACTGCTGCCCTTGCCTGGGCCAGCACAGAGGTGAGGGGGCGAGCAGAGGAGCAAGTCCGGGTGGATCTCGTGGATGAGCCTCCGCTGGGATGTGAGCCTTCGCCAGCTGCCCGGCCATGGCAGCCCTTGGTGCCGGCCCTGCCTGGTTCTTTGCCAAGACCTGGCAAGCGGCCGTTCTTTTGTCTCCATTATTTTACCGTTCTGTTTCTGATCCAATAGCGAGTTTTTATAGACCCGTCCCTGCGCTGTTTGTCGGGCTGTTGACGTGATGTTGCATTCTTTTAGCATTCCAAACTCAACTCAGAGAACATCTGTTGCTTGGCAGGTTGAAAAGATGCTAAAGTTTAAAATGCTGAGCTTTTCGCTGTTGCTCCAAAGTGATGGTGGGCAAGCCACCTCTGCCCTCCTTGCTTCCAGTGCCCCCTCCAGCGGTTCAAGGACCAGGCCTAGTGCGGAGGCGCTTTGGGGGGCTTTGCATCCTGCGCTGGCGATTCTCCCTCTCCGTGGGGTATGGACTGCAGAGGATGCATCCCCTGTGGCTGCTGGCCATGCTGGCCAGGAGGACCCTCCAGGGCAAGGAAGAGGACCGCTTCCTTCATGTCCTGCTTGAGGGTTTCCCTGAGGAGCTTAGTTTGGCCACGGCTGGGATGGGATGCCCAGACAGGGAGCACCACAAGCGCTCGTGCACCTCACGGGCAGAGCCTCAGGACAAGCAGGCTGCAGCCTCCGCTGCCTCCCTTCTCACCATCCCTGTTGTCCAGGCAAGAGGAAGCAGGATGCGTGGAGGAGGAGGAGGAGGAGGAGGTGCTCCAAGGGGTTCCTATGGATGTCGCCAGCCACACCTGTTCCAGGCACCAGCCTTAGCAGTTGAGGTGCAAGAGGTGATGCCAGCCAGACTTTGCCAGATGTTGAAAAATATTTGGTGAACAAAAAGGCATCAGCTGTCACTCAACACTCTGTACTGCTGTTACCTGCTGTCAAGCCATCTCTGAATCACAGCAGCCCGAGGCAAGCCTGCCCTCCGAGATGCCTGCTCAGGACCGCCCTGCCCAGCCTTGCAAACCCAAGGCTGTGGTGTCCTTGACGGAATCGCTGCCTCCTAGTTGGTCTTGCTCTTCTTGTTTTGCCTTTGATTTTGACTTTCCCTAATGCGAAGGTCTTCTCCAGGGAGTCTTGCCTTCTCAGCAAGTGCTCAAAATACAACAACCTCAGTTTGGCCATTTTTGCTTCCTGGGCAAACTCTAGCTTGATTCGCTCTGGAATGCCCCATTCTAGTTTTACTTTAATCCCACTTAAAGTGAAATCAATTTTTTCTTATTTTTCTCACTTTCCTATCCCATTTCTCTTCCAATCTGACATACATGGAGAATGTGCCATTTATTTTCATGCCAACCCTGTGAGTTAGAACATGACTGGCCTAAGGGCACCTGAGCCAGCTTCATGCAACTGGGACATGGAAGCGATGACTCATGCATTGGCAGCTGGAGAGGGGAAATAAGCAGATCTAAAGGAAATCCATGACTCATTTCCAGCCCTTCAAAACCTTTTAGCCAAATCATGGACCCCTAACTCTCCAAAGACAGTCGTTAAAGAGGGACAGGCTTCCTCTGCTGCCACCACTGAAATCCAAGCACTGCTTCCTCTCTGTCCAGTTCTGGCCACCAAGATTTAAGAAAGATGCAGAAAAATTAGAGAGGTTCCAGAGGAGGGCAACAAAAATAATCCAGAGTTTGGAGACACTGCCCTGTGAGGAGAGAGAGCTGGGCATGTTCGGTCTTGAGAAGAGAAGACGGAGGGGGGACACGATATCCCTCTATAAGTACCTCAAAGGTTATCACAAAGAGGAAGGTCAAGATCTGTTTCCTGTGCCATGTTGGGTTGGCCATTGGAGGACTGGCCTGCTCTGAAAGCGGATGCTTTGCCTGCTGAAGGTGTGATGGGCTGCAAAGCCGCCTCTCTGAGGCTCTGCTACCAATCAGGGAAGCCAGTTCTGGTTCCCTTGGGAGGACGTGATACAAGCAGTTTCTGAAGTCTAATCTTCCCATTCTCAGATCTTTGGTTTCTGAGTTCCTGTGTGGAGGCTGCTGGAACTATTTTATTTATTTGTTTGTTTGTTTGTTTGTTTGTTTGGAAATTTATAGGCCGCCCCTTGCCACAAGCCTCGGGGCTAGGAAGCTGCTGCATGTCAAGTCAGAGTCGCGGTCCAGAGTGGAGGCCCTGGTTCTCCACAGCACTTCCAGGGTCATTCCAGTGCATCTGGAGATGCTGTGAAGAGAACCTTTGGCATACTTGCTGTGCCTCTGGCTGTTTCACTTGGCTTCCCTGGAAATCCATGGAGCAGGATAGTTACGACTGAAGAGCAGTGGATTCCCATGGAACAAGCGGTGCAACCCCACACATCCCATCCGAGAAAAGTCCTGGAGTTCCATGGGGATTCCCCTCAGCTCAGTGGGAAGGGCTATAGGACTGCAGCCTATAAGGAGAGCAGGCTGTACATTAATTGCACGACGGTGCTGGTGTGGCATCTGGACTGGACCCAGTAAAAGACATTTTAGCTTCTGAATGATATGAACTTTAGCTGATGGACTGAATCTGCATCCATTTGCGCAGGAATGCAGCCAGACCAAGAAGGAATAGCCACTTGATTGCCCTTTCATTAAGCTTCTGGCCGACTCCCTCCTGTAAGCAGCCACCACTGCAGGAGAGACATCACATTCTGCACAAGTGAGCGAGGAAAGGAAATGCTTTTCTATGCCGGTGGCTGCCAGCCACAATTTCCCCCTTTCCTTGATACAGAATCATCATAGTTATTTAATAATTCAGCGAGTCTTTCCAAAATTTGCAGCCTAATTAACCGGGGAGCATCTTTTTAGAAGGTCAAAAGGTCTTTAATCAAGTTGTATATCAAGTCAATTAAATCTTTTGACTAGCAGCGCAATCCCAGGTATGTCTACTCAAGAAGTAAAGTCCACTTAATTCAACGGGGCTTATTCTCAGGGCAGCCCAGAAAGCATCGTATCCTAAATGCCCCTGAACGAATCCTAAGAAGAAACCTGCACTGTTTCTTTTGAAGTTTTCTGTCTACTCAGGCAGCCCCGCTGTGCAGGAGAGGGGCCACCTGCATGCTGCACGGAGCAGGCAAAAAGCATCAAAATTATTTAATGATTAGATGAGTCTTGGAGGGACAGCTCATGAAGTTGCCTGGTGCTTGTGTCAGCCTTTCCTGGTCGAGGCCTTGGTTGGGCAGGCCAAGCAGCCAGCAGTTACAGCCACTGTGCATCCAGACGTGATAAATACACTGGGAACTGCTCCCCTTCTCTCCACAACAGCTTGTGTTAATCGCCATGGTCACACGATCTGAACTCCAAGGAACAAGCCTGTGAGCAAGCTGTGGGCCTCATATGGCCTGCTGCAGGGACTCAAGCCCCCAAATCACACCCCCCCCACACACACACACATATGCACGCCTGCTGCTCATCCATTTGGCAGGCTGAAGAAAGAAGGGCTGTGCTGAGCAAGGTGTGGTTGGGAAGGTACCTCCAGCGTGAGGTCTTCTCACTGGGGTCTGCAGGACTGACAGCATCTTACACACATACACACTTCATGCCACAACATGGTACCAGCTTGTTCTGGGCTTGGCTGTCCCCGCAACTTTGGACACTGACTGTACTGCACCCACAGGGACCCTACGAACAAGGAAAAACATTTTCTGAAGTCAAACACCCAACCCATTCAGTGCTTTGTCAACAACCGGGGTTTAAGCACCATGCCTCTGAGAATTCCAGGGTGGCTGCGCTGGGGGATATTGATTTGCATAAAGTTTGCAAATACTGATCCACGTGCATGAGTGCAAATCTATAAATAGCCAGATACCTTCAACAGAATTACAGTTTCCTAGTGGGGAAGCTGTGGACCCATCCTAGCAGTGCCTGAAGGTAACAGAGGAGCACAAATTTATGCATGGTGTGAATTGGGAGACATTATTCTTCTTTTCCCATAAGGGTGGAACCTGTGGTGGAAGATTCAGGACAAACAAAAGAAAGGAAGTCTTCACACAGCACATAGATGTGCCATCAAGCACATCTTGCACATTGATGGCACATCTTGCAATCACAAGATGTGCCATCAATTTGGGTGGCTGTCAAAGGGGATTGGACAATTCTTTGGCAAGGGCTAACATGGCAAATGGTTCTGAGGGCTATATGTTGCCTCCACTTATCAGAGGTGGTATGCCTATGTGCGCAAGTTGCTGGGGAACATGGGTAGGAGGGTGCTTTGCCTTCATGTGCTATGGTTTTATGTGGGCAGCTGCGGCAAAGACTGCAGTATGTCAAAGAGTTTTGACTTCCAACTGTGTAAGGAGACAGCAGCAGAATGAGCCCAATCTTACATTTTGCTTCTAAAATGCAAGATCCTAAATTTTGCTTCGAAAGTGCATCCTGCATAATGCCAACAGGAGTGGATTTCTGTGTGGAAGAGCTGTGTTCAGCTTTGGCACTCTAGCAACTCAAGGGTTCACATATTCTAGAACCATGTGTATGTCTTCTGTATTCGGCTCCAGCTGGCTGATCCTGGGGCTCTCGCAAAGAAAAAAACGTGTCTTGCCATTTTCAGGTGTGCTTGCCAGTGGCACAAGTGGGATAAAACTCTGGACCAGGGAAGGGAAGATCAGGCTGGCCAGTAGCAGAGTGGCGGGGCTCAGCTCCAGGACATTGTCAAAGCAGGAACAGTGCCATTGTCTGCCAGAACGCCGGAACCTCCTTCCTCTGGCAAGCAAGGCAGGTGATCATCCAGCGTTCAGGTTTTACTACAGTTTGGGGCAGATCAGCAAAGGGGAAGCCAGCGGACAAGGAAAGGGATTAAGCAGAAGCCGGTCATGTCTTCCCTTTTCTTCTGATGGCCTTTCTCCTTCTTGCTAGTGGATTTTAATGGTCACATTTTTTCTGCAAGATTGTTTTTGTTAAAGCTCAGAGTGTTTTTGGGTGCAATTGCATGCATGTTTTGAGGGGGGAAGGCCTACCATTCCCATCAAGCCATCCTGGGAATTGTAGGATACTGTTCTGTCTGCACCTGCACAGTTCAAGCTGAACCTGTGCAGTTATGAATCAAGTACTCAATGCGACTTTCTTCCACATGGCATAGTTATATTCCAGACATGGCCTCTAAACTTAATTGTGAGATCTTATTTGTGGTTTGTTTTAGATGTCTGTTTCATTATGGAATATAACCAGAAAGTTAACTCCTTTCTGTATAAAAAAAGAGGAAAGCTGGAATTATTTATATATATCACATGACTCTTTCTCATGTTCTCATGTATAATATCTCCTGGGAGGGATGGCAATGGCTTTTCCGTAAGGTCATGACTATGGGGGCTGTCATGATGAACTTCTGCACTTCAAATGTACCGCCACTGGTGCATGGCTTTATTGAATGCATCGTTATCTTCCCTTTCTTCCGAGTTGCTTAGGTCAACCAATATGGTTCCCTCCACTAGTTTTTCCCCAACATGACCCTGTGAAGTAGGTTGCACTCAGCGTGACCGGCTCTGTGACCGGGTGGGGATTTGAATCTGGGTCTCCCTCCAAGCCTACTCAAACACGCTGCCCATTAAGCCACACTGCCTCCCCACGAATGCAGGTCCGCCCCGTGCTTCCCAGGTTTCCACGCTGGAGGCTCTTCTGAATTCTGCATCCTGCTTTGCAGGGAGTCCTTCCATTCCTGCTTCTGTGATGTATCACCTGTCCTGCCTCGGCCACCTCTCAGCACAGCTGTAGATTGCAATCTCCTGCATTACTTGCATAGCGCTTGAACGCAATTGTGGGAGGAACTGTCTCCAGTCACTCAGAGAAAACATGTCCAGGTCCTGTGCGAGAGGTCCGTGCTTGTCTGCACCCTGCAAGGCATGGTATGGTCAGCCCGGCTTCAAGTGGACCTGAGGCCTTTGGGTGTTCTCTCATTCTGAAAGAATTCACCCGACTTGGTAGGTGTCTGTCTGTCTGTCTGTCTGTCTAGGAAGGCGGGGGGCTCTACAGCGCTCTTGCCCCCCTTTGATCTCTTCCTAGTGTTTGCCCAGTCGATCAACCCAGACAGGGTTAGCGTCTGAGGTCAGTCTCTTTTCCATTCCAAACTCCCAGACGCATGGGTGAGAGGGGAGGAGATTCAGGTTACAACCCCCTCCTCCTCCTCCTCCTCCTCCTCCTCCTCCTCCTCCTCCTCCTCCTCCTCCTCCTGCTTTTTCTTTCCCCCCAGCCCAGACACACACCCAGAGCTGCTTTAGGACTGGTCAGGAGTTTGATCTGACCAGTCGTGCTCCCCAGTTGCCCTGAAGAGATTTTGAAAAAATAGAGAACTACATTGGTCTTTCTCCGGTGAGGTGTTCAAAATTTTCTAAAGTTGTTTAGAGTCTTAGGAACTGGAAGAACTCCTTCACTGTGGAGAAGGCAAAACAGAGCCCCATCTGCAACAGCACCCACGGTTGAATGAAGTTTGAGGAGAGCAGAGCGGGAGCCGCATCTCCTGAAGAGCGGTGAATGGATGCGCCAGCTCCTGAATGATGCTCCTTTGTGGAAGGCCCTTGTGGGATTCTGGAGCTGGAAAGCGGTGGCGGCGGCTGCAGCGTGGTGGTGCGGAATGGGCACTAGGCGTCAAGGCCGGAGATAAGATGAAGAGATTGTGCAGAGGGAATTAAGAAGGGAGCGGGGAGAGAAAGAAAAGGAGCGCTCCCCTTGCCTTCCCTTTATCTTTCCCTCTTTCTCCCTTCCTCTGCCTCCTCTCCCCCTCCAATCGTTGCGGATGTGATTGTTTTGTCTATCACACAGGGCAAAGTGGAAGACGGCTCTTGGCTGGGGTGGAGGGAAGAGAGAGACACGCAGTGGGTTCCAGGAGCCTGCTGCAGCCGGATGCCTGTCTGGACTGCTGCAGGCAGAGGACTCCGAAGAGAAGGCTGCCCGAGAAGGCTTGGAGGGGCAGCCCGGAGCACCACCCAGACCCATGCTGCCGTCACTGATCCTCTCTCTGCTCTCTGTCCTGGCAGAAGGGGCCAGCCTGCAGCCAATCAGAATGAGCCACCTGGGCGTGTGCCCCAACCAGCTGAACCCCAACCTCTGGGTGGATGCTCAGAGCACCTGTGAGCGGGAGTGCCACGTGGACCAGGTGAGTCCGGCTGGCGGGCGGCTGCAGCGCTCTGTGGGGGACATGCCCTTCTGGGGGCACACACAGCAGAACCACTGCAGAAGGGCCTGTGCTGCCCCTCGAGGAGCCCCTGGCCTGGCTGGGGAAAAGAGGGCTGGGTCGGCTCGGCTAAAGCGAGTCAAAGTAGACCGTGCTGGACCAGGGACCCGGCCCGGTTCCTCAGTTGTCTTCTTATGGCTGCGGTCTGCTCAGCAGGCGTAAGGTGCCCACCTAGGTCTCTGGCTTTCTCTGCTAAGCAATCTAGGAAAGATGCTTTCCTGGGATAAATCAGAAAGCGCCAACTCGGAATCCAGATGGTTTGTACAGTCCATCTCTCCCTTTTTCAATGCACCAGGGGTGGGACGTTGCTTGCAACTATGCAACGGCAGGAAAGGATCACTCTGTGCATGCTCAGAAGAACTTTCTTATCTACTCCTTTGGAAGTTCCACAGACAAGTGAAAGCTGTTCATCTGTTATACCCACATCCTCATTCTGGGGCAGGGGTGCGTAACCCTCTGGGGGGATTATTTTCCTCCCCACACACTTCATGCAGCACAGTCTGAAGTGGCTGCTTAGAAGCACCTCCCATTGCATAATTGTAATTTTCTTACTAGGATTTAATTTAATTAGCTGCCCATATGTCTGCGTCCATAGGACAGAGGCACTTCTAACCTCCAGGCATATGTGGAAAGTTCTGTTAGCATGACAAGCTGTTCTTTCACACATACAAAGTATTATTTTTTGCAATTACTTGCAGCATTCTGTATCCGGCTCCACAGATTCTGAAGTGGAGAGCAATTGAAAGATTTTAAGAAACTGCACCCCAATGTGTTAAAAACAGGCTATCAGTAAAACCGAGGCCAGTCATTTGGGGAGTGCCGGCAATAACACGGTTTGGTGCCTGCTTGCAGGGCATGCCACAGAATGGGAAATCCCACTGCAGGCTGTTCTCCAGGGGACCTGGTTGGGCTGGAGGTCCACGTAGAACCACCAAGAGCATCCCAGCAGATGACCCCAGGGGCCCATCAGGTTGATAAGGGAGAATAGCCTGGCTCCCAATTGCGTGGGGCTTCATGCACCAGTAGCAGAAGCTTACACCCCACCTGGTGCCAGTAAGCAGCCTGGGCAGTTTCCTCAGCAAAGGAGCTGCATGTTGGAAAATGTGCTCTTGGAAGACTTTGTTGGCCTTCAGATGTTTCATGTGGGCACATCAGTGCCCGGGTCTTGCTGCTGTGCTGCCGCCTTCTCAGGCTGAAGCCGTCCAGGTGGGTTGCAGACGTAGGGAGCGCTCTGCAGGGACCTCGGGGCAGTGGCAGACGTGGGGTGTGATGCCAGGCTGGCTCTGGAGTAAAGCAGCCCCTCCAGGTGACTGGTTTGGGATGTCATTGAAGAGTAACTAATTCTAGTGAAAGAGTGTCTTATTAAAATATTTTTTTTCTTCTGGGGAGAGGCACTTGTAGGATATTCTACCTCCCGCGCCGATAGTTTTGGACCAGGTTTTGCACCTGGAGGGGCAGGGAGGGGAGGGGGCACCTTTCACTCTGGCTGCAGAATGTCTTATGCTGGCCCTTGGCCCAGTCAGGAGGTCGGAGTGCAAGAGTCCCTTCTGGTCCACGTGTCCTCCACACAAGCCTCACTGTAATGTGTCAGGACTCATCAGAGCACGAGGAGGGCTCCAAGGTGGATTGGCTCAGTGCTAATTACAGGTGGGAGGGATCATCAGCTTCATGGCAAAGATTTGAACCCTGACAATGCAGGCAGGCCTGGGAAAGCCCCTGTCTGAAGTCCTGGAGCAGCCAATCAGGGCTGACTGTCTTGGTTTAGATGGACCAAGGATCTGACTCAGTGGCTGGGTTCAGACACTCAAGGGTTGAATATGGGCTGTCATTAAACCATGGGTTGTTTTTGAAGTAAGGGCTATACTGTTGCCAGAATCCAGAATAAGAAGCCAAGGTTTGTTCAGCACAAACAACCTACATTTCACAACCCAGGAACTAACCCATGGATTTTCTTCATAGGTTGTTTGTGGTGAACACACCATGGTTTATGGGTGCAGCTGGGTTTAGACAACACTTTTTGATTAAATTTATATTTTACCTTTTCTTTTTCATGGTGGTTTGCATAATCCTCCTCTCAACTTTATCCTCACAACAAGCCCAAGAAGTAGGTTAGCCAGCGACTGGCCCAACATTACCCCATGAACTTACCGTAACCCATGTTTCAACAAGAGCCTGCTCTCCACCTTTCTCAAACTCTGGCTGTGGCTTTTCATGCTGTAAGGCAGCCTCTACATTCTTAGGCAAACTAAGGGCATTGCTGGCATTTTCCACCTTGGGTACCTGCCCTGAGGGGTTTGCCAAATGTCCAAGGGGAAGGCAGTGGAACATGTGAGTCTCAAGGTGCCCGCTCAGGTACAACCTTCACCATCAGCCCTGGTGCAAAGTCTCTTGCTGCCTGAGACCGGAGCGTGTCCCTTGTCTTTCTTCCCACCATGTCAGCTCTGGAGAGCTGTGTGGCTGGAAGGAGTGGGTCTCAAAACAGCGTCTTGTGATGAAGGAGAAAAGGAGCAGGCAGCTGTCCCAAAGGGCCCACAGGCCAATGCCATGGCAGAAGAGCAGCCAGTGCGCCTCTTCGGAGCACCTGCTGGAGGTGGTGGCACACAAGCCGCTGGCCCCCCTGGAGGGCTGGGATCAGTGCAGCCCACTGCCCAACGCAGATGCCTCACCTGCCTCTTGGAAGGACCAGATCTGTCTCTGCATTCCCAAGAAAAGTTGCCTCTGCCTCAGTTTGAAGACAAGCCGAAGTCCGATTCATGCAGCCGCATTTGGCTCCAGGAGAGCCACCGTGGCCGTGGGCATTGGAGGCACCACTGGCGACGTGAGAGAGGGTCTTTTTGCTGGCCACTCGCAGGCTGGGAAACACCCCCCAAGGAAGGCCCCCGTGGCTCCTCTCTGGTGGCACTGGGCCCCCGGCAGAGGCTTTTTAAAATTCAAACATGCCTCCAGCATGTGAGTTGGCCTGTTTGGCTGGATATTGCTTTTATCCTGTCTTTGTTGCATTTTGACTCCTGTTTTAATGTGTTTGCTTTCTCGCTGTTTTAGCCAAGTTTTTGTTTTATATTTTGGTTTTAGTATTGGCCTTCTTAACCCTTGAGTGCCATTTCCTGGGTAGGAAAGAGGGGTGTGAAGCAAGGGAACAAATCGCCTCCCCCTGTTTGTGCCCCCCCCCCCCGATGCCTGCACCGTTGTTCTCTGCGATTCTGCACAGTCACGGGAGCGGCTTGCACTGGGAGGGCCCCTGCGTGGGCCAGGCTGAGTGGGGCTGCTTCGTGCGCATCCAGCCCCCTGGAAAGCTGAGCTTGTGCAGGAGGAGGCTGTGCTGCAGCCACGCTCCACATCCGTGTCATCCCAGGAGGGGTGATCCGGGCCAGAGGCCATGGCACCCGTTGGTCCCACATGGCCCCGGTTTTATTTGTTCCTTAAATTTATATCCACCTTTCCACCAAATCTGACACTCCAGGTGGCAAATAATAATTTAAAAAACCCAGACTGATGCAGAATTCTATTTTTAGTTATTTATTTATTGAAAACTCTTGTATACCATCCCATTGCAAACATCTCATTTGGGTCATGATGTGTTATAAAATTGCATCAGCAAGTCACACAGTGATGAAAGACATCGCTTGGGATTCGGTGCAGGTCACTCAAACCACTGGTGGAGCTCAGATCCTCTCCTCCCTGCATCCCTCCCGCCCGCCTTCCCAGGGAGCTCTCTGTGCAGTCGTGTGTGTTGTGTGGGGCAAAGGGGCTTCTGCTCGCATGGCTGGTGGGGATCGGGACTGGGGCCACCCCACGCCTCGCCTGACCCCAGTGGCCACGTCAGAAGCGCATGCTGCACCTTTCCATGTTGGAAACCTTTCCCGTGCAGTGCGACCCCCCAGTGTGAATGGCCATTTTCACAGGGAGCCCCCACCGCCCAGCGCACACCTTGCCCTGCCTCTGACAACCCTCCCGAGGCATCAGGTGCACCTGTGCTGCCGGCCGCCCCGGTCTCCCATTGCTGGAGCTTGAATGTAGGTTGCCTTTGCGTGCTTGCCAGCTCCCATACAGCCTGAAGTGCCCCATCCTGCCTCGTCCTGGGAGCTGAGCAGGGCTGAGCCCAGTTGAAATCTGGGTGGGTGGCTTCAATATTGTGTGAAACGGCCAGGGAGCTTCAGCTGCAGGTGGTGTAGAAATGTAATACTAGTAGTAATAATAAGCTTCCATGTGAGGTGGCAGCATCTCCAAATGCCACATTGTTTTCATCTGAGAACTGGAGAATTCCAGGTTTGGGATGCCTGCCAGGAAGCACGCTCTCTTTGGTACTTTTTTTCTGCAGACAAATAGGTGTGTGGGGTGGCCATGCCGGCTGGAGAGGACTGGGAGTTACAGGCCTTCTTTCTCCCTAATCATACCTAGGATTGGGCCCTCAGCTTCCTAGCTAGAAAGCAGCAACTTCCTCCCCACGTAAGAATTTTACCTCCTCAGAGGAAAAATTGGGTTTAAGGGGTGGGGGGGGGGGTCACAGACTGCAGAGGGAGCATGTGCCACAGTCCTGCTGGAACATTCTGGAAGGCACTCTTACTTTGGAGCACAAACCTGGATTTGGACACTCTTCCTTTCAAGGCTCTTCCTGTCTTGACTTACACAATACCAGGTGGTTGTTTAATAGCCCAAATAGCTGTTTCCAATCACTTTGCTTTCCGTCACAAAAAGCAGGGAAAGGCTTTTTGAACATTTGAAAATGTTCGAACATTTTTGTACGTTATACTTCTCGGACACGTGTAAAGGGCATTTCTGAGTTGAGGGAGAGAGGTGTGAGCTCCACTTGTGCAGCTGGAGAGGGGAAAATACAGAAGTTTGTTTTCCACACGTGAAGAGGAGAGGCGCATAAGTGCCTTTGAGAGCAGGGGACCAAAGGGCCAAGATGAGGGAAGCAAAACATGTTTTCTCCCCGCTTGTCCCCTTCTTTAGCACCGCTTCAGCCATAAGACATGACACCTTTTGCATAGGTTGGCCACAGCTGCTCTTTATGCATTATTATGGCTGATATTTTTTTCTGTTGTTGGGCACAGAAAAATGGAGGACCCCGCCACACACCACACTTTCAACCACCCATTGCGAAGTCGAAGAAAGGCTGCAGCTCCCGTGGGGCTACAAGGACAGGCCTCTGCTTGGAGGAGCTGGCCACCTGAAGCCCCATGGGCTGGGCAGCCTTGCACAAGCCTCGCTGCAGCTGGAGGCGGTCTGTCTGGAGGCAGGCTGCCCGAGGGACGCGGCCTGGCCCGGCCCGGCCCGGCCTGGCCACCTGGAAGGGCGTTGCGTGTAGAGCGGGGAAGTGCGTGGCTCCTTGGGGAAGGGCCTGAGGTGGTGGAGGAGCTTTAATGTGCAGGCAAACCAGGTGCTGGAGTAGCTTCTGGCCAGATTCATCCAACCACCCTGGGGAAAGGAAGGAGCCAGAGCGGCCCTGCGCACGGTGCGATCCACCTAAGTACCTGCATGGTGCTGGGCTTCCCATGTTGTCCGAAGCCAGCAGGTGTGCAGCAGGTGTGGCTGTGAAACCTTCCCATGAGACAGTGCTAACAATAAGGGACCCACCCAAAGTTATGGACCAGGTTAAAATTCATTTAGCAGGATTTGGAGAGAGAATGGGTCTTTAAGTTAATTGGGTAAATCTGAGAGGATGCTCTTTGGCTGCAATGAAGAAGAAAAGGAGGGAATTAAGATATGTAAAATTATTAAATACTTAGGTATAAACATTTCAATAACTTTGATATATTGAAATCCAAAATAGAGGACAAATGCATCCATTAGGAAAATAGGATCATCATGGTTTGGTAAAATGGTAGTACATGAAATGAAAAATTTAACTAAGATCAATATTTTATTCAGGATGTTACTGATTAAGATATTAGGTAAAGAATTGGAAGATTACAAAATTTATTAATCATATCTTGCCAATGGGGATAAGAAAGCAAGGTTTAGCAAGAAAGGAAAAATGGGAGGCTTAGGTATTATGAAAATTAAATTATATTACTCAGTGAGTCAAATGAGATATATATCAGATGTTATATTACAGCTTGAAAAGTTAATATCGGCATAATTAGAACACTAACAAACTGAGGGATCCCTTCTAAACCTTTTTTGAAACTGGATGACAATAAGATTGTAACAAAGGTAGAAAAACTCTTTCCTAAGAATTAAGGTGCGAATCTGGAATAAGTATAGAGCAAGATTTATGCCAACAACCTAACCTCTAATTCCAGTCACAGAAATTGAAGGATTTCCAGGGAACCTGAGAGGAAGTTTGAGAAAAGTATTGAAGGAAAGACAGGTTTTTAAGTTAAAGGATTGGTTGGAAAACATGGCTAACAAGGAAAGGATAAAGGTGGTATTAGGAAGAGAGAAATTAACCTGGTTTAATGTTATGCAATTAGAACAACAGACTAAAGAACAGGTGAAAAAAATGGTACATGTAGAGATCTTACTAAATTTGAAGAGATTGGTTTGTATAAGAAAAAAGAAGGTATCATGCAAACAAGAGGGATAATAAGTGAGACCTATAAGATTTTATTAGATATGGAGGAGCAATAGGACCTTCTTAAGGTTTTGTGGGCAATAGATTTAGGAAGAGATATAATTAAGGAAGAATGGGAATAAATGTGGGATAAGGAAATACTAAACAGCATGTTAATTAGAATTAAGGAAAGTTTTTAAAAAATTTGTATGGAAATAGTACCTGACACTGGTAATACAATATTATATAGATTATTAGTACTCCAATATATGTTGGAGATGTGATCAAAAAGTGAGTACCTATTTCCATAGGTGGTAGGCATATGAAAATATTAGGGAATTTTGGAAAATGGTTTTTAAGAAAATTTGCAAACTAGTGAATTTAGATATTGAAGCAAACTCTGGAATTGCATTATATGCAATTTTATGCATTTTATGAAAAGAAATGGAATATTAAAGAATTAATAACCAATTTATTAACAGCTGTAAGATTAATAATAGCAAAGAAATGGAAGGAAAAATGGGTTTTCCAATTAAGTGAATTGTATAAAGAAATCAGGAATATAGATGTTAATGATACGTTAATGTGTAGTTTTAAAGTGAAAACATGGTTGACAAACAAGAACAATTTTAATGTTATTTGAGGGTTGATCATTGAATGTATATTAATAAAAGGGAAGGGTAGCAAACCTTCGTATGATTTAATGCAATTTTGGATGGAAGGGGGTGGTTCTGAAAGAAGGGAAACACAGAAAAAGAAGTAAGGGAGAAGAAGGATGTGAGTAATTAATGATCATGTAGCTAAGGTTCCAGTCTGGGGGTACAATTCTTGTGTTCAGTTCCCCCTTTTAATTCTTAGTTATTTTTTGTTTTGTTTGCATCATATTGTTTTTACTTAAAAATATTTTAAACCATCCCAGAAGCCATGGATTCTGGGGTCATTCCAAAGCCACCCCTGCTGGGCACCTCGCTGGCACGGAAGGGCATGTGCCCTGAGCATCCTTAGGCCAAATGTGCAACCATGAATTGTGCAAAACTGGCCACAGCATTAAAGCCGGAAGATGAGACAAGGCAGATGCCCACTTCCACGAGAACAGCTTCAAAAGATGTTTCAGAGAAAAACATTCGTGGCCTTCACACAGGAGAAAAAATTGCAGCAAAGTTAAAGAAGGTCTGGAGGAGGGCAGCGAAAATGACCCAGGTTTGGAAACACTGCCCTGTGAGGAGAGACTGAGGGAACTGGGCATGTTCAGCCTTGAGAAGAGAAGGCTGATGGGGGGGGGGGGTGGCACGATATCCCTCTCTAAGTACCTCCAAGGCTGTCACAGAGGAAGGTCAAGATCTGTTCTCGCTGATACCAGATTGTAGGACATGGAATAATCAATTTAAGCTGCGGCAACCCAGGTTCAGGCTGGACATCAGGAAAAGCTTCCTCACTGTCAGAGCAACACAGCAGTGGAACCAGCTGCCTGGAGAGGTGGGGGGCTCCCCCACACAGCCCCGTTACAGCCAAGGCCAAAAAACCCCCCAAAACCCAGAGCTGCTGCCCCAGCCCGTTACACGTCACGGAAACCTTTGTAAGCAAATGTTTCCAGGCCGGTCAGTTTCTGCCATTGGGGTGTTCCCCTTGCAGACGCTGGGCAGCCTAGCCAGCCACTTGACATCAGAGGGTCCCACGACGTGGCCTGCAGCTCCTTCACCGTACAATGTCTGCTTCTTGTGAAAAGAGCCAAACACACACACACACACTCCCGCCCCCACCTGTGAAGATTGCTGCTACACGGAGCTGCCACCTTGTTCTTCCCCACGGCTGGACAAGAGGCGAAAAAGCCTCCTTTCCAAGGCTGAGGCAGCTAGGGGAGCAAGGCAGACTCATCGGGCCCTGTGAAGTGCTAACTTTCTTGACTCGGGGTTGTTTTTGTTTTCAGCACTGGAGAGCATTCAAACTTGCCAACCCTGCAAGCTCAAGTAGGACCATCTTGGAGGAAATATACAGTCAATAGAACAATAGAATTAGATGTGTATCTAACTTCAGTTGTTACATACACATCTCGGACTCATGGAAGGCATAGCTGCACCACAGATTAAAATTGGTTTTAGTTGTTGGTTTCTCACCTTAGGTAACCCTGGGGACTGTATTTCTGTCAGGGAGAAGGGCCTCTTTAAGCTCTGTTTACACAATTTTTTAGGATTCCCTGGGAGACACCATGGTAATGACATTGGGAAACAACTGATATCAGGTAGCAGCGTAGGTAGCCCTGCACAGGTCATGAGAAATTAGGTGCAGGTAGAGGTTAAGCCCGTTGGCAAGTGTTTTTCCAGCCTTTGGAAAAATTTGCTCCTGAGAACAAGCCCTAAACAAAATGGGAAAGGGCTGTTGTACACTGTATTTTCATATCCTGTATGATTTTGCATCTTTCAACTTCTCTTGGGGGTTCAGTATAAAAGTGATTTTTTTCAGAAGCAGAAGGGAAACCCAGTTTGCATCAAATACGTGTTCTGAACCATGTTGGTTTTCCATTCAGATTAGACATGAGGGAAGAAAGATGTTTTACCATTGCGTAAAAATGTACACCTACGTATTCTAAAACTTGTTAGTCTGTAAACATGAACAAAGGAGCTATCCTTACTAAAGGCCACATTAAAATTATTTAATTTTATGATGCTTATTTTTTAAATTTTTATATGATGTTTTATTGTATTTACCAAGTCTTGCACACTGTCCAGCAAGCATAGAAATAAAATTACCGTTAAGGACGACGACATTCACACAGTCTGTGGCTTTTTTGTATCTGCCTTAGTTGTTTTCTAATTGTTTAATGCTTTACTGTAACTATTAGGAGTGATGATTTAATTATCATGTTCTGATACTTTGTTCAGTTATTATCTTGTCATACGGTATGAACAAAGGCATTAATTTTATGTTCACTGGTTTAAACAGTTTTTTAAAAAATGATAATGTTCACTATGGAATATTTTAATCTGATGGAATTGTTACAGGGTATAACTTCTAGCATGTATTTTGTTGTTTCTGTGGACATCAAACTGTCTTGAAGGCAGCAGAATGGGAAGGCAGCATTCAAAATGAGATCTGTTCCGTTTCACGGGGGAAAACCTGTAGCCAGTGGCACAGTTCCTGCCTTGCTTGCAAAGCTCCTAGATCAGTGTGTGGCCTCTCCAGGTATCAGGGTGAAAGACCCCGGCCTGACAGTGGGGATGGCTGCCTGTCATTGTAGGGCTATATGGACCATGGGGGTGAACTTGTCTCAGGCAGCGTTCCACGTTATTGCATCATGAAGTCATGAGATTGCTGCCACGTTAGGCAGGTGGGCATGTCATGAGCAGAGCTGGCTGCAGCTAGGGGTCAGAGTAGATGGCCCGGGAGCCCCCTTCTGACTCACACTGTTTCGATGTTTCTAATTCACCTGAATTTAAACATTCTACTCCTGCTTCCTCAACAGGACTGCGAAGGCTTTGAGAAATGTTGCACCAACGTTTGTGGCCTGCGGAGCTGTGTGGCCGCCCGCTACGCGGACGGAGGCCTCTCCTCCCTGGAGCAGGTGCAGGAAGCCACCTGCGAGAGCTTTGTGTGCACCCAGCAGGGCTCAGACTGTGACATCTGGGATGGGCAGCCCATCTGCAAGTGCAAGGACAGGTGCGAGAAGGAGCCGAACTTCACCTGCGCCTCGGATGGACTCACGTACTACAACAAGTGCTACATGGACGCCGAGGCCTGCATCCGGGGCATCAGCCTCGCCGTGGTGCCCTGCAAGTACATCTTCACCTGGCCCAACACCAGCCCAGTGCCGGTGGAGACAACTGCGCACCCCACCCCGGGCGCAGCCGCCGAGCTGCCCGTCCCGCCGGCCCTCTACAACAACCCTTTCCACCAGTCGGTCTACATGGGCGGCACTGTCAGCTTCCACTGCGACGTGAGTGGGCGGCCCCGGCCAGACATCACGTGGGAGAAGCAGAGCGACCACCAGGAGAACTTCATCATGCGGCCCGACCAGATGTATGGCAACGTGGTTGTGACCAACATCGGCCAGCTGGTCATCTACAACGCGCAGCCGGAGGATGCGGGCATCTACACTTGCACGGCCAGGAACTCTGCAGGGCTCCTGCGGGCGGACTTCCCTCTCTCGGTCGTCAAGAGGGAGCACTCCAGAGGGGGCCCGAGGGCATCCAGCCCCCCACAGCTTCCGCCGGGTGAGTGCCTGAAGGAACCGGACAGGCAGGACTGCGAGTCCTACCAAGTCCGCTGGCATTTTGACTCCAAGAAGGGCTCTTGTGTCACGTTCCGTCACGGCGGGTGCAGCGGCAACCAGAACCACTTCGACAACTACGAGGAGTGTCAGCTGGCCTGTGTCCACAACGCGGGCAACCTCTGCACCCTCCCCATGGTGCAAGGGCCCTGCAAGAACTGGGAGCCGCGCTGGGCCTACAACCACCTGATGAAGCAGTGCCACTCCTTCATCTACGGCGGCTGTGAGGGCAACGAGAACAACTTTGACAGCAAGGAGAGCTGCGAGGACGTCTGTCCTTTCCCCAAGACACTGCAGTGCAAAGTGTGTCGCCTGAAGAACAAGATGGTCCTCAGCCTGTGCCGCAGCGACTTCGCCATCGTGGGACGGCTCATGGAGATCATCGAGGAGCAGGACTCGGGGATCGCCCGCTTTGCGCTGGATGATGTCCTCAAGGATGAGAAGATGGGCCTCCGGTTCTTCGACATCAAGTACCTGGAGGTGACTCTGACCGACATGGACTGGAGTTGCCCTTGCCCCAACATGACCACTGAAGATGGGCCCCTCATCATCATGGGGGAGGTGCATGATGGCATGGCGGTTCTTGATCCCAACAGCTACGTCCGGACCGCCAACGACAAGCGCGTGAAAAAGATCGCCGAGCTACTCGAGAAGAAGACTTGCGAGCTTCTCAACCGCTTCCAGGACTAGTGGAGGCCGAGCACCCCTTCGTGGAGAAGGGAAGACAGTCCAGAATGGTCCGTCCCTGAAGATGCACCGTTCTCTTTCCATACCGCTGCAGCTACACAGGACTGGGCTGGAGACAGGCGGGGCTAACTCTAGCACCCCTGGAAGCCCTGCATGTCCCAACGCAGGGACACGTGGTGGCGTACAAGTCCAGCTCCCCTCCTCCCCTTTGGCCAGCTCCATGGACCACTCTCTTGTCTGCAAATATTTTCAGCTATTATCACAATCCTGTGACCGTGAGCTCCATTATGCCTGTAACTACCTATCGTCTGTTTTTGTGTGAGCTGTAATTTATCTGTGCCTGTGATTTCCACCCCTGCTGCTCCAGCCTATGCGGAATCAATAAAATTATCCTGTGCTTATTATCCATCTCACAATGGAGGCTGATCTTTCCCTTAACATGCCTTCATCTATGAAGAGAAAATTCTACATTGCATGGCTTTCCAATGGGGTGCTGGGGCATAGGATTATTCAGAGCTGGGATGCCAAAGGCTGAACCCTCACCCTGCAGGAGAAATGCGCCAGCTGCCTCCCCTCAGTTGCATCCAGACCTCATAGAGGACAAAAGGGGTCACGGCAGAGGCCCATGACTGCCAAGCTCCAGAAGTGGCTGTGAAACGTTAGTACCACCTCTAATTCACTATTTCTTGGATGGCCCCTGCATCTACTTCCCCTTTTGTGCATCTCAGAAATCCATTTTCTTGCCTTTTTCATAAAGTGACTGCTGGGCTCCCAGCAGAGCAAGCCACAGAAGAATCGGATCCACGTGCCGTAAGAGCACAGGCTTGGCTTGGCCTGCTTGGCGTCAGCTGATTTAGTCAGATAATTAAAATGGAGGTTACTTTGCTGGGTCCAGGACTAGGTGTAACTCCAAGAAGCCAAAAACGGTGCTCCCACACAGCCTCTGTTCTACTCTCTGCAGCCCTTTTGGGTTCCACTAATGAGTTCTAGAACAAATTGGTCACATCTTCTCTGCTGATGCCCGGCAGCCAATGCCCAGTCGGGGGATGGAGGGCTGGCATTTCCACAGGGCAAGAGGCAAATGAGACTCCTCAGCCAGTGCTTCCTGAACATTACATTTATTTTGCACCCAAATGCAGCATCAGTACGCGCGGCAACGTCCTCCTCCAATCCCACTCTGCAAATCCATGCTATTCTACAGGCCACCACTGGAGGGAGCCATTAATTCATAAACAATTAAGAGACGCTTCTTTGTTTTTTTCCCATTGTTTGAATCGGGGCCCAGAAGAAATTAAGGCCACATTCTAGAAACTGGTCGCCTACCTTACGGGTGGCTCTGGGCCAAGTTGGGAGACGCTAAAGCAGGCTTGGACGTATTTCGTAGTGGTGGTGGATACTGGGAATCAGTGCTCCACACAACAGGTGAGCAGAGGGTTGAGAAAGGCTTTTTTGGAAGCCGCTGAAAGACAATTAAACCACATACTGCTGCGTTCCCGGGACTGTAACTTTTCACAATACAGCTGCAGCGTTAAAAGTGTTGACTACTTGGTGCTATTTACAAAACGAACCCTCCCCCAGGCAGAAAAGTAGCCCAGCCTCCCCGCTCTGCAGCCTTCCACCTGTGTTTCCACTACAGCTTCCTTCTTCCCCGGCTCGCATGGCCACCACAACCTGCAAGGCTTCCTCAGAGCCAGGACCAGAGATGAATCACACAGAGCGGTTTTTAGCAGCTGAGTGTGCAGATGGGGATACCCCATGGTTACATGCTCTTCCATGGAAGGCTGGGGATGATGGGACAGCAGTCCAACACAAATGGAGGACTGAAAACTGGGGGAGAGTAATCGTTTCTTCCAACGCACTAGTTTTCTACAAGCAGGAATATTCTGATTTGGGGTGGAAATACGAACACCCAGTTCCTTCCCCGCGTAGAGTACAGTCCCGGGGACTCAGCAGCAGACTGTTGACTGGAAAGTGTTAGGAGTGGTCTCATCAACAAGGGCCGGGGTTGAAAACCAGCCACGCTAAGGGGCCACCCTGTCTTCTGCATCCCCAAAGCACTGACCAGGTCCTGCTGCATCTCTTTCTGCGGCAAGTGGGCTGAAGCTGTGACTACAGCAAAAGGCACAAGACGCTGGGGACTCCCAGCCCTACAGGGGCCGGGCAGCAGGCCCCACGCAGGCTGCAGAAGCTGCCCAATGGTGCAGGGAGGTGAGGAGAGGCCTGGTTCTCTCCCAAGCGGGGGGCAGGCAAGGGCAGCCCAAGGGTGCCAGCTCTCAACTCCCCCTTCTCACCCTCCTGAGCATCAAACCATTTGGTCCTTTCCTGGGGGCACCTAAGTGCCGAGCGACGTTTCCCCCGCAACACTCCCACACCCCAGCCCGCTCCCAAGTCACAGTACCAGGTCGACAAACACCAGGGCCCCTTTTCACGAGGCCAGTGAGGAAGGCCTTCCACGTATACTAGTGAAGCAAGCCACAAAAGCAGCAGCCCGAGAGGCAAAGGCCCTGCCCGGGAGCGAGGCCCAAACGGAGCAGCTGCCCATGCTGGCACCACAAGCGAAGGCATACAGAGGCAGGGATGGGGCAGGTGTGGCCGGGCTGGGGTTCCGGTTCTCCAAGCAGGCAAACAGTAGGGGTAGCTGGTCCAAGGTATCCCTGGCAGCTGCAACTCACGCACAACACGAGAAAAAGGCAGAGGTGCGCTGCGTTCCAAGCCAAAGCCCAGAAGGGCTTGGTGCCTCCTTGCCACAACTTTCGGTGAAGGTCTTCCCCTCTGGACTGGCATCTTCGAGGAGGACGCCAGGTTTACTCCTCCCAAGGAAGAAAGAAGCGATGCGAAGCCGAGTGGAGGAGGCTGAATGGATTCTGCCAGGGCAGGTGATCCTTTGGTCAGAAGAGGCTCTCCTTGGGGTCCTCCCCTCGCAAAGGCAGGGGACTGGCTGGCTACTGCTTGCGGAAAATAAGGCACTTGTTGTTCGCAGGCATATCGACCTGGAAGTAGGAACGCCATTGTTACTGAGCTCCCTGCTCCATTATGAACCTGGTACTCTGCAGCTGCTCCAGAGCATCTTGGCTTCCTTTGGCCTCATCCCCTTTCCCCAGTTATTTGCTCATTTCTCAGATGTGGGGCAGTTTTCCCCTTGCACTTTCAAAGGTGGAAATGCCTCTTGCAAAGCTGGGTTCCCGGCAAGAAGAGCTTTAAGTGACCATATGCAGGTGCTTTGGCTCCCACTCCCTTCTGCCCTCTGCCCCACTGAAATGGGCTCCGGAGAGCAGCTCCGAAATGGAGCTCAGCCCTCGTGCGGCAAGAAGCTCGGCTCCCCTCTGGCGGAGACGGGGCTACGATGTGCGCTACGAGGGGTCTGCCTGGTCAGGACCTGGCGGCAGGACCTTTCCCCCAGACCTGGCAGCAGAGACTGGCCGGGAAGCCCTGCTCCACTGCGTCAAGGGGCACTTCAGCTCCGAGGTGAGGGAAACACCTTGCAGGGAGCCTTCGCCGTGCCCAAAGCCTGCTGCCCTGGGGAGAGTGCCAAAGACTGTGTGGAATAGAGGGAGTAAGGAAGGTGCCTCTCCCAACAGCTCCCTTCCTTCTAGAGTGCCCCTTCCTTGGTCCTCTATGGACACCCCACTGGGCGACCTTTCTTCTCACGTACCATCCTCTCCAGCTGCATCCCGTTGGCCTCCGCCAGCTGCTGCAGCAGAGTGGTGTCCCGGAGGCCCCAGGCTGGGTTTCTGGAGGAGCAGTGAAGGAGAGAGACTCATTAGCATGGGGCGCAACCAAGGCTGCTGCAAGCCCAGCAAACGAAGAGCAGCTCCGCTCACTAGGTTACTGCATCCAGCAGAGCGGTGGCCCAGGTGGCCCCTGCGGTGCCTGCTGGCTCTCACCTACTTCCCGAAAGCAGAAAAACCACCCTTCCGGCACATCGATGTTCCACCCAGAAGGTCAGCGGTCCCCAGCCTGGTGGATGCCAAGTGTTTGGATTACAATACCCATCAGCTCTGGCTGACACAGCCAAGGCTGAGCTGTGGTCCAAACCAGCAGGTTGGGGAAGGCTGCACTAGGTTGTCACCTACATGGAGTGGAGTCGTACGCAGTTCATGCCACCCGACGTCCGCATGAAGGGACAGCCATGAGCACTGTGGGTAATGCAGAGCAACACAGGCCTTTTTGCTGTGCGTGTCCCCCAACCAAAGGGATGGGAATCTCTTTAAAAACCAACAAGTACAAGCGATCATGATTTCTGGGCAGGATTCAGACTTGGTGTCCCCCAGAAACAGCAGCCATGGAATGTGGAAGCTGCACAGATGCAGAGAGAGAAAGAAGGGGTTTCGTCGCCCTTCACATTTGTAGACTGTTTTTGAGTTTTCAATACACTTTTTTCTTTATTTTTAGCTGTTTAAAATGTTTCTTAGATGTTTTGATACTTTTATTGCATTTTATTGCCTTGTTTTTATGGGTTGTTGTAAGCTTCAGTTAGGGGGCGGTATAGAAATGAACGAAGAGGGAGAGGAGGCAGATAATGAGACACCCTCAACATGTGTGAATATTTTCAGAGGACACCTTGTTCCTCTTCTTATAATGTCACAACTAAAATCCAAAAAGACAGCAAAAAGATTGAGGAGCAGACGCAGCGGTAAGCAGAAGACACAGACAATAGCTCCAGTTATGCTTCGTTAGGCTTGGTTATGCTTGCAGGCATCCAATCAAGGTCCTCAAGTGTCGGCGAGTGTCTCTTTAACCCGCTGAGCCCCCAGTCATCTGCCTGAGACCGAGAGCCAGAGCTGTCAGAGCCAGTGTGGCTTGGCGCTTACAGTGCTGGACTGGAGTCCCAGGAGATCCGGCTTCTAGTCCCCACTCAGCCATGGAGCCAACTGGGTGACTTTGGGCCCGTCACAGCCTCTGAGCTCAACCTACCCCACAGGGCTGCTGTTGGAGGATAAAGGAGAGCTTTGTAAGCTGCCTTGGGCTCCTCACAAGAGGAAACAAGCAGCCTACAAATGCAAGGGAACAGCAGAAAATCATTTCCAGATACTTCGGTTCCCATTCCTGACCATTGACCACACTGGCTGGGACATGAAGCCTGCAACATCTGGAGATGCCCACACCTGCTTGATCACAATTCTGCCCCTGCACTGTGGGCCAGTGTTACTCTCTTCTTTTTGGACTGGGGGAAAGAGGGAAGCGGAGGAGCCACTGGCTTGCCTCTGGGCCACGTGGACAAGGTCATGCCCAGGTGAGCCAGTAGAGGGAGCTGTAGCTCTATCTCCCAATTGCTGCACTACAAGAGCTGGCAGGAGATTAAAACTACCCCCCCCCCTTCCCGCTTCTGAGGCTGGGAGCACCCCCTCCACCCTGCCCCATGCTTACCTCTGCCGCAGCTTGCAGTCGAAGTCCACGTTGCTCTGAGGGGTGATGCACCCATTCACGGCATAGGGCTGTGTGGGACCAAGCAGGGGGGAAATGCAGTTAGGCAAAGCGATACCCTACCCAGGGCCTCCACAGCCCTGCTGGAGAGCTGCAGGCTGAGGAGGGCCCTCCTGAAGGTCAGAGCAAGCAAAGCTCAGTTCCTAAATGAGATTCCCCCCGCTCCCATCTCTTGCTCTAAGGGGCTCATGGTGGTGCCCCCCACAAGCACCTTTATTCTCACAATAATCCTGCAAGACAGGCGAAGCTGAGAAAGAATTCGTGGCCCATGGTCACTTTTCACGGCTGAGCAAAGACCTGAACTCAGATCTAGTCTGGCAGTGTAACCACTGCACTACACTGCCTCTGGGCTCCAGCCCTGGCCTCCTGCCCAAACCCACACTGATACAGCCTTTCCCAAACAAAACTGGGGCAACGCAGAATCATTAAGCCAGTCTTTGCCACCTTGAGGCCCTCCAGACATTAGGCAGTACAGCTCCATCATCCACAGCCAGGGCGTGGCCGAGGGGCATGGGCGCGGCAGTCCAGGACGTCTGGGAGGCTGCCAGCAGGTCCCACGGGGCAGGAGGGCTGCCTCTGGGTCAGTTCTGGAGCGCCCTCCAAACGCAGCTGCGGCAGAACGCCGAGCCCCGGGCTCTTTGGGCCTCGGCTCCCTCTGGCCACGCTGGAACTCCAAGCCACGTGCTGAGCCACCTTCAGCCCACCTCTGACCTTGCGACAACAAAGCAGAGCAACAACTTACGCCATACGTGAGCATCACAGCTTTGGGTTTCAGCAATTTTCCCGCTCCTTTGAACAAGCCCTGGAGAAGAGAGCAAAGGACAAAGCAGAGAGGGGAGGGAAGCCCCTCCTAGCATGAACTCCAGCCACTTCCCCACGTGCTGCCCGCCACCTGCGCAAGGAGATGGCAGCTCTGCATCAGGGACATCTGAGCTGCCTCTTTGGCAGTCCTGCCTCGTGGATTCTGCCCCCGACCCATGCAAAGTGGGGGGAAAGCACAGGATGTTTCAGAGACTGCATTGTCTCTGGAATCAGAGGCATCCTGCAAAGGTGAGAGGAATGCATTCAGCACATGCTCAGAGGCACCAGCCTTGAGCATTGCAGACACGTGTTTCCTTCACCATTCTATCAGCTGCTCAAATCATGGACCGCTGCTTGCTGTATATGCAACCCGAAAGAGAAGGCTAAATTTCTGCTACTTCCAACCAGCTTTCCCCAAAAACTAACATCCCAAAGGCTGAAACAGATGCAGGATGGAAAACAATCTGCAAACCGTGCTGGCTGCCACTAGATGGCGCTCCTGCTTGCATTAGCTTAGGGGACTGCCCAAAATCCCAAGGACTCAGGAAGCGGAGCTGAGCATGCGACTGAGGTGTGCGCGCGCATGTGTGGATCCTTCCAGAAGCAAAGGGTGGACGTAGCCCTCATGCTGCGGCCCCACTCTGGGTTGCCTTCCTCTGATGGGCAATGCCTGTTTTGCTTTTCAGTCTTGGGTGCCAGGGCTACCCACACGGCAAATGCCTCTTCGGCCTCGTCTTAATCAGGCTGAGCATTAAGCAGCACAGAGTCCACTGCACGGCCATGGCCTGCCCGACAGCTCCCACCACTGCGTTTCAAGACTATTACAGCAGGCAGGCAAGGCTTCTGCATTTCCCCGGATTCCTTGCTTGCCCTCCCACTCAACCTCCAGCCAGAGGAAGATCATGGGCAAACTCGAAAAACCATTTTCTTCTTGCCACCCTTGGTTGCGCCCCACACGGTGCTCCTTGCACTGAAAATGCTTCTACCACCCACACCTGCTGAGGTCCTTTATTTTGCCATCCTGTGCCTGTTTAGACAGAAAAAATCCAGGAAATTCAAGGCTTTTCTGGTTTATTTTTTGTTTGTTTTGCCTCCCTGAAACATTTAAAATAAAGAGCAGAAACTCAACTGTATTGCATTAAGTTACCAACAGATCTCAAGATGCATGAGGCAGGGAAAAGGGGGAAATGTCTCTTCTGGCACTGAGAAAACAAGCCTCGGCACCAAGGAAACCCCTCCAGCGAGAGGAGTCCTCACTCAGGGGCCAGCAAAGGAAAGGCCCTGCCTATCCCTGGTCACTCATGGCACTGAACCCCCCTTGAATGGGGCTCCTCATTCTGGGTGATCCAGAGAAACCTCTCCACTGTGGGCTTATTTAGTGCACTACCCTACGCATGTTTAAAACCTGCATGCTAGAAAAGAAACTGCGATTGCTGTCTGGGAACGCTGGGATTGTGGGCCTTTTTCTGCCTACATGTACGCTGGACTGCACCATAATTAGGACTCGAAGCCCCGTGCCCTGCTGCCCCTAGGCCTCCAAACCAGCATGAATTGGTGTAAGCCCGCAGTCCCAGCCTACAAACACCCACCCTTTCCCCCTCTATGTCCTGCGTCTGGGAAGGGTTAGGGCTGGAGAAGGGGGAGGGGGCTCCAGGATGCCAAATAAACTTATGGCATTCCAGACAAGAGGAGGGGGTCAGATGTCCTTTAAGTATTTTTGTACCACCTTTCTATTATGTTCCCCAGGGAAATTTATAAAAATGATATAACAAATGAACAATGACATAACAATTAAAAATAAAATTAAAATAAGAGAAAAGTAATGCAATAAAAGCATCATAAAACAGTCACTGAGATTAAAACTGCATCTAAAAAACTTGGAAACTTGGAAAGTTGTCCTTGCTTGCCATCAAAACGGTAAGAAAATTGGCAATGCAACCCACTCTGGGGACAGAGTTTTGCAATGGGGAGCCACTGCTGCTCGTAAAAAGGCCCTTTCTCTGGTAGTTACCTGGCCCATGTCAAATGGTGGCAGCATACACAGAAATTCCTCCACTGACACGCTTAATCTATGGGGTTTTAATATATGGAGTAATATATGAAGACAGGTGGTCCTTCAGATACCCTGCTCCTAAACCATAAAGAGTCATAAAGGTGAAGTCAGACCCTTTAAACTGGGCTCAGAAGTTGACTGGCAACATATATGCAGAACATGATCATGATACCCAATTAATAACGAAGCAACCATACTATGCTCTAACTGTGGTTTCCAAGCCGTCTTCAAGGGCTGCTCCCTGCAGAAAGCACAACAGCCGTCTAGCTGGGGGGGGGGGGTGCCCGAGCATGGAAAACTGGGCTTGCATGGCGTTCAACAGGGCTCTCCACCAAACAGACACACGGGAAGGTTGTGGCAATGGGAAGGCGGCCTCACCTTGGCGCAGCTCATTTCCGAGATATGAATCATGTTGATGTTGACTATGAGATCCAGAGAGTCCGGGCGCAGGCCTCCCCACATCTCCCAGCTCTGAGATGAATCCAGGTAGATGGGGGGCTTGACATTGGAGAGGCGGAGGGCCTTGATGAATGCAGAGATGCTGCCAAGAGAGACCAGAAGACCTGCTGAGCATGCACAGCGACCTGCAGTTGGCGCGTGAGAAATGCTAGAGCTGACCGAGACAGGTTGGCCGCAGGGAGTCGCGGTTGGTCTTCTTCTTGGAAGGGCAGCTCACCGCTAACCAAATGCACTTGATCATGGTGAGAGGTGGCAATGGATGGCCCATTAGCCCCGAATCTTTCAGTAGCAGGCCCACACTCTTGGAGGCCATCTTCTCCACCTCCCTGGGCCAAATGAAGGTGCTCTGATCTGCCTGGATTTGCTGGCCTTTTACCAAGAGCTCCACATCCTGTGGACCCCCAGAGTAAGTCTTTCTGCCTGAGATTTTCCCCCTGATGTCAGCCACCTCTGTTCCTCTGCCCATACATCTCCTCTTTCAAACAAGGTTGTCCTTCAGGGACAGGATCATTTCAAGACACACACATGTGGCCGGTTTGCAGGGGATGCCGTATGAGGCGAGACAGCGGGAACTGGGTCTCTTCAGCCTGAAGAAGAGGAGACTCAGAGGGGATATGTTGGCGACATACAGGTATGTGAGGGGATGTCACACGGAGGTGGGTAGAGACCTGTTCTCCCCTGCAGAGGAAGGCAGGACGCGCTCCAATGGAGCAAAGCTCAGGGAGCCAAGGTCCATTTGGATGCCAGGAAGCACTTCCTGACAGTCAGGACCCCGAGGGTGTGGAATGGGCTTCCACAGGAGGTGGTTGAGGCCCCATCGGTGCGGGTATTGATAGGCTGGACATTCACATGGTGGGCATGTCGTGAGCGGAGCCAGCTGGTGCCAGAGGTCAGACTAAATGGCCCAGGAGACCCCTTCTGACTCGCTCTGTTTCTATGTTTCTACATGCACTTTGCAGCATATACAAATTAGCAAATGTGTGCATGTTTTCCTTTTGACCGATGCATATTGTCAGGGTCCGGGGGTATGGACAGTCAAAGCACCAGGACCCAAATGCTCAGCATGGTACACAGATCTTATTCCAACCGTGGTCAGGCAGTCCATGCTGACTGTGAATCCTGGAAGTTGCAGCCCAAGCTGCGTTAATTCGTTCTTTCTTTCTTCGGATCACACAAGTGCCATGTGTGACCCATATGCTACCCTCCAGGAACACCGGCATCAGCACTGGAAAGTGCACCATTTTATCATGACAATAAATAACCAGTTTATAAGAAGAGCAGGTTAATAATAATATTCCAGGTTTTACGATTTTCACTGGCAATGTTTTAATGGGATTTTACAAAATCGGTTCTTACTGATTTTACAGTATTCACTTTTCTGTAGGTCTTATTTTGCATGCCTCCTTGATGGGGTTCTACCCTTAAGACCCTCCAGGTCTAGGGACAGCTTGCCTGGGACCACAAGAATAGGAATTCTCAGGCTTCTGGCAAACCCCAACCATTAGCTGAGGGATGAGGCCCACAGTCCCACAATAAAGGTTCAGCAAGGAGTTCAGGGCGGGGGCTGGCAGGGCCCACTGGCCAAGTCCCAGACGCCCACTTTCCCCTCGCCATTCCGCCTGCACCTCGCTCCAGCCCCGACAGCACAGGCAGGGGGAGCTGCTTCCACCCGCTTGCTCCCGAGCTCTCTGCCCGTCAAGCCCGCAAGTGGGACCTCTGAGGAGGAAGGCGAGGGGGGGAGGGAGGGAGGGAGGCAGGCGGGCATCGAGGGTGCCTTGCCCAAGGGCCCTCCAGAACACGGAGCCAGCCCTGCTGCAGGCCACAGAGGATGGGCGTTCACACAACTGACAGGGAGGAGGCACAGAACCCCGATCCTGCGCATGGCTCACTTGCACACACGGGGATCGCCACCTGCGGTCATTCCTACCGGGCAGGCCTTTGAGGCAGAGGCCCGGGGCCTGTCTGAGCAGGAGGCGCCCTCAGAGGCCGCTCAGTTGCCCTGGGCTGTTGTGCGGGAGGGAGGGACTTGCTGTCGAAACAGGCCGAGGCGGAGCACATGCACCGTCTGCGGCCGGCCGCTGAGATACTTAACAGCGGCCCTGGCTCTTCACAGGGAAGCTCTCAGTGCATCAGTGGGAGCCTTCCTTCCGATGTAAACAACTCTGTGTGTGTGCGCGTGCGTGTGCGTGCGTGCGCGCACACGCAGGGAAGAGATGATCCAGGTCAGGGCAGCAGCCGGGGTGGCAGAAGGCCAAGCAGCCCTCCTCCGCCTACTGCCAGAGTCCTGATCCAGATCGGGGCCAAGACCACTGTCGCTGTTTCTAAAAGATGCCCACAACTGCAAATTGTGCAAACAGCACTTCGTTTCATGTGGCCCTAATTCTAGGGAGGGCGATTCATGGTCCTCCAGGTGTTATAGCTTACAAACCCCACAATCCCTTACCGCTGGCTGTAACAGCTAGGGCTGCTGGGAGTTGTAGGCCAAGCCGCGGGAGGCCACACACTTCCCAGCCATGCCCAGCCCACCTGGAACACATTTAGAAGTCCAAAGTTCAACCATCTCCTAAACCAGGGGCTGGTCTGATGTCGCTCTTGTGTGAAATAAAAGCGTCTTACGTCTATGAAGTCAGAGCAAACACCGAAGCTTGCGGAACAGTTAAAGCATAACTGATCCCTGTCCGGTGATCCTGCCTGTGCCCTTTTGCTTGGGCTGATGGGGAATGGCTCACTGGACGTGTCCAAGGTCCAGCTCAGAAGCCACAGCAAGAATCAGAGTGCCCTTCAGCCCCTAAGACCCATGAACGAGTCCTGGAGCCCATTCTCCCCTGTTCCAACCAAGGGTGCAGTGGAGGGGCCCTCGTGGAGTCAGAGCACCCTCATTTATTTTGGGGGGCCCTCAGGGGGTCATTGGATCCTGAAGCCACGGTCACTGTCCCTCCCCCACCACTGCTCACGGGAGTTACTCTTGCTGTCAGTGGCCAGCAGCTGCCCTGTGTTAGAGTCCCAAATTTCATGGGCCGAGGACAGGGGTGTTTTCTCGGCAGTTCCTGGGTGCTTCCTACCTGGAGAGGCCTGCCAGGTGTGCTCGGGGTCTCCTGGGGCACGTCCCCTCGTGGGCAGCCCCTGCTCCCCAGCAACATGGGGCCAGTCTGCTTGTGCTGCTCCGGAAACCCCCTCCCCCCTGACACACACCACATGCTGAACACTTTTACCCCACTTTAAGCCGTCATCGCTTCCCCAGAGTATCTTGTGGGCCACAGTTTGGCAAGGTGCCGAGGGCCACTGGCGGACGCCTCCTCCTCACACAGAGAGGGACGGACTGGGAGCCGTAGCTCTGCGAGGCGAGGAGGTGTTTTCTGGCAGCTCCTGGCCCCAGAATTATTTGAGAGAAATAATGGCTAAAGCAGAATAAAAGTATCGGAACTGTAGCATATTCACTGGAATCAATGGGAAAAATCGGCCATGACTTCTGACAGCCTCAATCGCGTCTTCCTTCAGTTAGGCCACATTGCGCATGATTCTGTGCGGACCCAAAGAGAATGGAAACAAAAAGATCACTGGCTATTTTGAGAAACTGAAACCCCTCAACTCTGGACTCTCGACTCGTGCATGAGCTCCCACACACACGCCAAGTCAGTGGCTGCAGAGGCCACAGAAAATTAAAAGAAACCAAATATTAACTGTCAAGCCAAATTGCTGCTCTTGGGAGAATACAGCGGCACACGTTTCTATAAGTGTGGCAATTAATGCCTGAGGGTCCTTTTTTCCTCTTCCCACCCCATCCCTTTCCTCTCATGTGTCATATTTTAAGAGTAAGCCTGTGGGCAGAAACTGCCTTATTAATTCCAAATAAGCCACTTTAAGAGCTTTCTGGCTGGAGATCAAGGTATGATTGTAATTAAAAAAATATATCATTCATAATAAGATAATAAGGAATAACTTCTAGAAGCTGTTGTTGTTTCACCTCAAAAAGAGAACTCTCCTCTTGCATTCGTTACTCAGCAGAAATTCAAACAAGGTGACAAAGCTCCTTTTTACTGTGTAATCATTGGTTGCATAATCTTGGAAATAGGTCTGGCTTGGGGGTGTAGCTTTGATGGGGGCATGGCTTTGAGGTGTGACTCTGACTATCATGAAGGGACCCCCATTTCTAAGCTTGGCACTACACCACGTGGGCTACACTCCCGTGGGTACCCTTCGCCCTAAAAACTGGTGGTTTTGTGACTGGATTTCAGTGGCAAGCTGGTATGGTGTACAAAACAGATCAAATGTAGCATATTCTGAAGCTAATTTTATCCATTAGTGCTCCATAATGCTAAAAACACCAATAACACCATCCAATAGTCCATTTTGCCCCAAATTTGCCAGCCCAGGAGCTGCATATTGCTCACCTCGGCAGTAAGTCAACCTTCTGCCACCTGATGCCCTCTGGACATGTCAGATGGCAACCTCCATCATCCCCACCTACATGGCCGCTGCCCAGGCTAGCTGGGACTTATACTTCTGCAAGGCCCCAGGCTGGGGACTGCTGTTCCAGGCAGCCTCCCAGTCATTGGCCCATTGCCAAACACAATTCAATTAGGGTTCTAGACTCCAGACACTGATAAGATTTTGCTGTCCAGGGGCTAGAAGGAAAGCCGCCTCAGCTCAGCGTACCTCAGTCCCAAGGTAAGGGAAGGGTCTCTCTGCCGGCTCTCTGATTCAGAACCCAGGAGCTAAGCCACCCATGTCTCCCAGCTCGGAGATGAATCCAAGTAAAATGGCACCTTGACGCTTGGAAGGGAGATTGCCCTGGCAAATGCAGAGATGTTGGAAAGAGAGCTGACATCAGCCATCTTCAGCTCCCTGCCTTTCAAGACTGCTCGGAATTCCAGTGGGACTGAATGCAGTAGGGGCTAGAGATGGTCACAGGGGTGCCATTGGAATTGGTTGCTGATCTGCTTTGGGGCCCAATGTAAGGTGCTGCATTGGACTTTTAGAGCCCTAATCCTGGGGTGCAGAACTTCAGGCCCGGGTGCCAAATCTAGGGTTCAAATCGGAACTTCCAAAGGTCATACAACTTGGTTTCTTGCCTTTTGTGCCATTCTCTCCATTCTAAAAGACCGAAAACCTTCTCCTAAGGTTTCATTCCGGGCAGAAATAACTGTAATGTGCTCGCATTTTGGTATGTCTGCCCTGCCCCTTTTGCCCACTGGCCCTCAAGAACATCTCCAAAGTGAAATTCAGCCCTAAATGAATTGGAAGCAGGGTGTTTAAAGGCTATCTAAGCAGTGTGGTTCTGTCTGGGTGCAGCTCCCAGAAGGCAAAGGCTTCAGAGCGCCATCCTGCGGGGATGCCTGCAACCCCCTCCTCTTGGAGCTGCTGGTCATCCAGAGCACTGCTGGAAGACCTGCAGCAGTGCCCCTCCCTCCCCTTCCCCACTCCGCAGAGGGCCACTTTGGGCTGCCCAGTTAGGAAGTGTTGGAGTGGGAGAAATGGAGGCCACAACAATTTCCATCTTTTCCCCTTTCCGAGTCCCCTTCCCCAACTGCCGAGAGCAGCTTGCGCACTTCCTTGCACATCACCGGAGAGGTGCCAGCGAAATGGCGAGCGGAACTTCGATTCCCAGCTCCAAGGTCAGAACGGTCGGAGCTATCCAATGACCCGCAGCCCAGGTCTGGGGGGCGCACGGCATTATTGCTGCTTTCCAGCCTCAGGCAAGGAGCTAAGAGTTTCCCATCATGCCCCAGGGGGAAGTTTCCACCAGTGCCCCGGACACAGCATACCTGGTCAGCCCTGCCCTGACAAGGGACTGTCTGTGGCCAGTGCTGCAGTGGGGTGAGTCTAGACTCTGGATTTGATGGTCTTACAAGGGGTACTGTTTAGATGAGAACGTGCGTTGCTTTATTTCAAAAGGCAGCCGGTCACCCTGCGCAGGGCCCCTCGTCTTCGGCCTCCCGGTCCAGCTCCAACAGCACCCTCCAGGTTTGCAGGGCAAGACGATTTCCCGCACTGACTGCTTGGGCAGTCTCCACGCTCTACCTTTGGCCATTCCAACAGCATTGGGTGGGCACTCGACTTGTAAAAAATTAACCTGCTTTAATTTTCAATGATACCCTTAACACTGCCTTTAAAAATGTCTTTCCCCAAGTTTAGCCTTTGGGATGTTTTTTCTCTTCATCTACAATTATTTCAGTCTGTTAGTGCTGCTTACAAAATTTTGATTGATTTGCTGCCATATCCATGGTGGACCCCTCCATCTGGAAGGCACCAGGTTGGAAAGGCCATTTTAAAGTGTTTTATCGTTTGTTGCACAGGATAAAGAAATGCACATATTTGCATTGGTAATTTGCATATGCTTATTGCATATGCAAATAGGAACGCCCCTATTTGAAATAATAGATGCATGGAGAGAGGAAAGGGCGTCTGGTATCGGGGGGAAACCCTCCGGCAGAGATTTAAGGGGGCGGGGAGCCGGAGGTGGAGCAACGTGGGCAAGATCCAGCGCCCTGGCCCTTCTCTCCGGCCCATGGACAGCGGAACAGGAGGCCTCCTCGAGAGTCGGGACGCCAACGGAGAGGTTTGTGGTGCCGGCCCTAGTTGGCCGCCTGCTGACACCGCCTCTCGTCTGCAGCCCGGGTCTGACCCAGCGGGTTGGACTGCCACGCCTATCATCCCCAGCCCTGCGACCACAGCTGTACCTCTCCATGGATTTCGGGTCCACGTCCGACGGCTGCCACACCACGTTGGGCAGCGCCTGGGCGAAATGGGCCGCGTGCTGCCCGGAGCCGGAAGCCACTTCCAGCACCTGGACCTGCGGCTGGCTGCAGTTCACGTAGTTCCTCAGCACCCTCAGGATGGGCTCCTTGTTCCGGTCCGCCGCCGCGGCCACGATCATGATGGCAACCGGGCGGCCTTCGTCGCGAGCTCGCCCGGGAAGGAAGGCACCTCGAGTGGCTCCCGCTCCGCCCCGCCGCCGCCTCCCCTCGCGCTGCGCACCGCGACCGGGTCAGCCCGCGAGGGTCGCACGGCTGCAAAGCAAGGCAGGAAAGCAACGAACCGCCGGCAACCCTTGCAAAAGTTGCACTGCGGGATCCGCTAAATGCGAGCTTGCCTTTCTCCCGAAGGCAAAAAACCCCAGTTAATTTAAAAAAAAAAATACACGAGCAAAGGCATGCTGGGAGTTGTGTACTCCAAGATACGGGGACAGGGCCCTAGGACTTTACAATAAGAGTTCCGAAGGAGACAGAAAGACTACATTTCCCAGAATGCACAGCGCGCCACAAAAGCTGGGGGACAGCCCATCTGGTACAGTTTATTCGCTGGTGCTTGCGAAAATTGGACTGTTTTGTGGGAATCTTCCTTGTTCCAGAAGGAAATCTAGCGTTTAAACTGCTTAACAGTACAGTCTTCCTACACTGAGAAATAAATCTACAATGGAATTTACTTCCTAGGAAAAGGGATTAGGATTGCAAATGAGAAAGACCTGAATCACAGAAGGAGATTCCCACCGCCGCCGCCTTCAAATTCATGCTTCCAGCAAGCCAAATTAAATAAGGTGCCTTCGGCGCTAGTCCTCAAGATTCTTCGTTGTTCTTTGGAGCAGTAGATGAAGTTCCTTTGCTTTTAAGGAAAGGACCCTTCTTCCATGCAAAACTATCCTTGAAAAGAGAGATCAAGTGCCTTAAATGGCGGGGAGGGGGTTGGCATTGCCGTCTAGCTTCTGGAGCAAAGGCTGGCGAAAGGAGAAAGGCAGGAGCATGACTCAGTGAAGAGGAGAGGAAAGTGTGACAATTAATTTGCCCGTGCAAATCTGTAAAAATTAGAGGGAGAAAAAAAATCGTTCTGCGCCGCCCGGGAATCGAACCCGGGTCGCAAGAATGGGAATCTTGCATGATACCACTACACCAGCGGCGCGGCTGTGAGCGCTTCCCTGCAAGGATTATTATGCAGTTATAATAGTGCGCTACCTATAGCCAAGTCGTGGTAAGTGACATACTCGTGCTTATCTCCTAAACCCGTGGGCGCTTGGGGAAATTTTGAGATTATTTAAGAAAAGAACCGATTCCTGCAATACAGCGACGTCCAGCTTCTTTATAACATTATTTCCTAACAGAAACTGGCGTTCGTGGTAAAAGTAAAAAGACGTTTAACCAACTTTTAGCTACTGATTTTTAAAAAAAAATGAATGGGCGTTCATTATATCGATGCTTAAGAAAACGCAATGCCCTTACGTGCTGGCAGGAAGAGGGATAGAAAGACGCTAACTGAACGGTGGCCGTTGTCCACCTTGACCAAGGGCAGTCCTCCATTTGAAGGCATGCTCTGAAAAGTGGTCCAGTCGAAACAGGCACCCTAGTCGCCCATCCATAGCTTGCGGCTGGTCAGTAGTTGGGCTAAGCACATGGTCCCAGTTTTCCCCACTAAACCGAGAGGTATTGTTATCTATTTGAATTTCAGAGGTTACTTCTAAATTTGCATCCGTAACTATAAACGTGCATTTTTTGCACAAACCTGCACCCTCGTTTTTTCCTCCTTTTTCACAATGTGCGACTGGTCACTATATGTTAAAATGTCCACAGAATTTCCCTTTTGCTCCATCACCAATGGTTTCAACATCCGGACCCTCCATAACGTTCCTGCAACAAGGCAAGGCGTTGGCCGTAAAAGCACCTGAAACCACTTGAAAGTTATCTAACTGCACCACTCCGTACCTGTATGGGTCTACTCAGAAGTAGCCTAGAAAAAAAGGCAAGAAAAAAACTGAAAAAAGTATTTTTTCCATAAAATTTGGGGGGAAATGGATTTTATGGAGGAAAAACTAATAGTTCAGATTTTTTTTCCCCTGAACTATTCAAGTTTTCATTTTCTGAGCCTTCACATTTGTACTCTGAAACATGTAAACAACATTAATAAGTTCAGATCCTTTTGGAATGACTTGTCACTGTTATTTTTATATACCTATTAGTTCTATGCAGAGATCTGTCTTAATTAATTACAATGTTCAGTGCTGTATTTTCTGCACTTCTTTAGACCGATTTTGGACTATCTTTCTGTGGGTCCAGGGTACTATATTTGAAAAACTCTTCTCAAGCACCATGTTTCAAACGCATCAATTTTCTTCCTGACTTCTGTCTTCGCTGTTCAGTTTCCACAGTGCACTGGGAATACAATGCACAGTGACTGGGAATACAATAGTGTGGATGATCTGAGCTTTTATTTCCAGAGAATTGTCCTAACGCTTGAGGATTTTCTAGTTCCTTCATTGCTGCCCTTCCAAACCTCAGTCTTCTTCAAATTTCTTGGCCACAGTCTCCATTTAACTGATGACTGAGCCAAAGTATGCGAACTCTTTCACAATTTCCATTTCTTCATTCTTGAGCTTTAAATTGCATAATTATTCTGTAGTCATGATTTTTGCCTTCTTAATGTTCAGCCGCAGTCCTGCTTTTGCACTTTTTATTTTCACTTTCATCAGGAGTCATTTCAGCTTCATTGTTGTTTTCTGAAACATTGGTAGTAATATGGAATAATGCACAATATTACATTTATATCAGTACCATTTGCATATCATAAATTACCAATGCATCTTCCACAGATTTACATTCCTTCTTCCTTTAATCCTAATCCAGCTGTCCTTACAATATGTTCTGTGTATATATTGAATACATAGGACAAAATACACCCTTGTCGGACACCCTTGCCTATATGAAACCATTCTGCTTTTCTAGATGCGGGCCTAACTATAGCTTCTTGTCCAAAATACAGGTCACATACAAGCACGATAAAATGCTGAGACACACCCACTTTTTCAGGACCACCCAATGCTTCTTGTGGTCCACACAGTCAAAGGCTTTGCTGTAGTCTATAAAGCACAGACTGTTCTGAAATTCCTTGGTGTGCTTCAGTATAAAAACATTTTCACCTTGCCTCTCCCCCAGGGATCTTCCTCTAAGAAGGTCTCTGAGTCAATTCCCTCTTCTCTAGGTAATGCCAACATTACCTGGCTGGATGGGCGGATGGGCTGGGTTCAGAGAACACACTCATTGTTCCATGAGGCAACATGGGTCATCATTGTTCCATGGATGATAGTTAAACTGTGGGTGAACCTTCCCGCCGATTGTGGAGGTTCTTATGGCCCTATGTTCTCTTTTGAAAAATTCCCCAAGGCAATGAACAGCCTACAAGATGGTGTGGTGGCTTAAGTGTTGGACTGGGGACTCAGGAGATACAGATTCTTAGTCCTCACTCGCTGGGTGTCTTTGGGCCAGGCATTCTCAGCCTAATACACCTCACATGGTTGCTGTTGTGAGGATGAAATGGAGCAGATTACATAACACCTTGGGTTCCTTGCAAGAAGAAATGTGTTATTTTCCTGGCTCCAAGATCACCGCAGCCAGTGACTGCAGCCAAGAAATTAAAAGACGCTTGCTTCTTGGGAGGAAAGCTATGGCAAATCTGGACACCATACGAAAAAGCAGAGACATCACTCTGCCGACAAAAGTTCATATAGTTAAGGCTATGGTTTTCACAGTTGCAATGAATGGCTGTGAAAGCTGGACCATAAGGAAGACTGAGCACCGAAGAATTGAGGCCTTTGAATTGTGGTGCTGGAGGAGACTCCTGCGAGTCCCTTGGACCGCAAGACGATCAAACCAGTCAGTCCTAGAGAAGATCAACCCTGACTGCTCTTTAGAAGGCCAGATACTGAAGATGAAACTCAAAGACTTTGGCCACCTAATGAGAAGGAAGGACTCCCTGGAGAAGAGCCTAATGCTGGGAACAATAGATGGCAAAAGAGGAAGGGGACGGCAGAGGATGAGGTGGCTGGATGGAGTCACTGAAGCAGTCAGCGTGAGCTTAAGTGGACTCCGGGGGATGGTGGAAGACAGGAAGGCCTGGAGGAGTGTTGTCCATGGGGTCGCAGTGGGTCGGACGTGACTTTGCAACTAGCAAGCAAGTGATTTTGATTCTTATTTATTTACATCACTGATCACACCTTAAAATATATTTCCCCAACAATTAATACATAAACATAGGGCTACAATGGAAAGAATATGAAAGAAGTGGGAAAAAGCACATCACTAAACACTGTATGCATGAACTAGTCAAAATTGCTCCTATCAAACATTAAGGATAATTTTTAAAAATGCCTCCACTTAAATTATCATCCCTAAATCGCACTGTTTTGAACCATTTCTGACCCATCTTCAATCTGTCTGAAAGTATCCTTGCTTAAAGAGGCATTTTCTTCCAACATTCTACCTTTGCCCTTTATGCCTGCACAGCCTGATACTTTCTGAGCCAAAGCAGGACCAGTTCCCATCATCCCCAGTTAGTGTGGGCCTGCAGGGCAGTCTAGAGATGATGGGAATTGCACTTAGCGCGTCTAGAGGGTGCCAGGCTTGGGGAGGCTGCCCTCCAGCACCCTCCTTAATCCTTGGGATAATCCGTGTGTTAACGGGTTTCACCTATGGCCCAGACGTTGGACAATCCGATGCTGAGGTCATTTGTTAATGTAAGCACAAGTCACTTGTAGGAGAACATGGACCTTGGAACATTTCTGAACACCAGTGGAAATAAAATATACACTTAGAAATGTGCAGCACTCTCTTAAGCACTATGCTGTACTAGTTCTCCAGCGATGATTCCCCTCTTGACCCTAACAAATTTTTAGCTTGATGCTTGTACTATGAGGAGGAAGGTTGGAAGGAAGTTTAATGAGCCACAGGAGCTGACTTTCAGTGACATTACATTCTAGATGTTAAATTGTTTTATATTTTTGTCTGTTGGAATTTTAAGCTGTTTTAAATTTGGGGCCTGGCATTTATACTACATTTTATTGTATTTGTACTTTTATTGTACCATTTTGTATTTTGATTTAAGTGTTGTGACGTGCTCAGAGCTTGGCTATTGAGTGGTATTAATCAAAGAAAGAAAGAATGGGCCCTTGTCCCTCAGTTTTCGACAAACTGCTTAGAAAGCGATGCCCCAAAAGGTGCATGGAGCTGGGCCTCCTCATGTGACCACTGCTCTGGCCCTTGACCTAGTGGATCCCCAGAGGGAAGGGGCATTTCCAAGAAAGAACAGCACACGAAAGCAGAAGGGCCCCTTCAGCAATGCAGAATAGCAAGAGGGGGAACATTCCCAAGGTTATGCTCCTAGTAAGAGAACCTTGCCAATTTTCCTCTGCCAAATAGTAGAGGGGCTCTGTGTCCGCTTCCTCGGACAAACGTAGAGTGGAAGCAGAGTAGCCCCAAGAAATTCCTCCTGCCTCCCAACTGAGTCCTTTCACTGGCTGGGCCCAGCCGTGTGGGTTACAGTACCTGCCCTAAGGGGGACACGTCTGTATTACAAAATGCAAGGCACCAAACCCTGGTTTGCATTAAATCCACACATGCCGATTTCTCTGTGTAGATGCAACATAGACATGATCAGTATGGTTTAAACTGGACCACGGTGCACTGCAGTCTGGGAGGCTGCAAGCAGGGCCTGTGTGTGTCAGCCTGCTTGGACTGTGGATAGGTAGCAACACAGAGGTCTTTTTTCTTTAAAGGGGCACTGGCCTGGGATGCCTCCAAGCAAGGGATGCCTACAAACAGGGGACCACCCTATCTTTCAGAAAAGTGAGGGCAGATCTTCCTTGGAGGTGGTCATGGGCTGTGTGCCGTGGCAAGCGCTGAAGCCCAGTGCAACGGGTAAACATTCTCTCCTCTTTTGCCTCAGGTAGCGAAAAGTCTTGGGCCTTCCAAGCCACATTTACATGCTGTAACAGGCTATTTTGTTTGTTTTGGGACGATGCAAATCATTCCATGGAAGCAGGAGTCATAGAATCATACAGCTGGAAGGGGCCTGGTAGGCCATTGGGTCCAACCGCCTGCTCAGTGCAGGACTAAGGTGATCATAATCGTCAGCCTCGCCTCAGAGTCCCTCAAATGGCAGCAGTGGAGGAAAGGTCAAAGCCTCCCGTTACGGCTCCCTCACATAGGTTTGTTATCAGTCCCCTTCCTCAGCCGATCACATGAAATGACCGCAGCCAGTTAAAAGCAAAGGTGCAGTCAAACATCGGGGGCACTTCAGCCTGGCCTGCTCGCAAAGTGCGGCAGACTCGCTGAGGGGTGGTCACCGAGGGGCATGTGCAGCAGCCCCGAGGCCCACCTTTCCCCTGCAGACGGCACTGTCACCTTTGGTTGCCAGTCAGAGCAGGAACTCCCAAGGTCACCTCTGAACTCGACTCGCCCTGGAATGAACGCAGCCAAGCAGGAGCAAGAAAGGCAAAGGCAAGGGGGAGTTTGTTTGAAGAGAGGCACCTTTGCAGGCCTATCTTGAAGGAGCTCAGAGTTCAGGGTGGGGAAGCAGAACTGGAACAACAAAAGCCAGCATGATAAGCTCTCCTGGAGTAGAAATCTACCTTTAGGGATTTAGCAAGGGGATTTTTAAAATAATAAATAACACTGAGAAACTCGCAAGCACTGTCATTCAAATGCCACCAAAAGTCAGAGGTTCTGTTGATTTGTGTACCATTAAATTAGGGTGGGCAACATGTGGCCCTAGAAATGTTGCTGGACTGCAGTTCCCGTCACCCCTAGCAAGCATGCCTAGTGGTGAGGACAGAAGGGAACTGCAATCCGCAACATCTGTCAGGGCTTCACATTTGCTCATCCCTGTGCTAAGCAGTCCCTTTCCTATCTCATACATCTTTATATCTTCTGTCTGACTACTGATTAAAGAAATATTACTTCATTAATTGCACCGGTTGATTAATTAATTAAATCTACATAATACCATATATAAGGAAACTAGTGCTATCTGAAGACAAACATTATTTTCATAGCCACAAGCATGCTTCTGGAGAGGGGGAAACATCTTTCAAAGGCTAAATTCAGTATGTTGTTGAAGGCACAATTGCTTTTCACACTGAAAATGTAATTGCTGTTACTTTTGTTTCTTGTTTTAAGCTCCATTGTATGCTCTTTGCTTTTTGTTCTGATTTCAATTTTAACTTGAAGCTGTTTTTCCTGCTACAATATATGTACTGTTGTCCTTGCCTTGTAGTTGTTTCTTTTTAACCAGTTGTTTTATGGTGTGGTCTTTTGTATAAGACAATGTTTAAATAGTGCAAATAAAGAAAAAATGTCCTTCTAAACCACAGCAGTCAGAACATGTATGTGTGCATGTTTAGAGAGGACATGCCTGGAGTTGTAGGGTTTTCCCAGCCTAAACATGCCTAGCATGGCATCCTTAGAGTATTAATCTGATAAGCTAATTATTTTATTTTGCCTAGTCCACGAATGTTTACAAGAGCTGAGCAGGACAGGACATTTTGGACTGGATTTGGAGAAGTTGGTACAACATGTGACAACAAAGTCCACAAGAAGGAGTTTTATGCTGTATCTTGGTTTTCTATTGTTAACTAGTGTGTTGTATTTTTAATGTGGGGTTTTGATTTGCTTGGCGATTTATAAGCCACATAGAGAATATGTGATGGGTGGTTGTATGAAATAAATTTTCATTAGCTTTGAAGGAGAATTTCCACTGGGACCAAAGGGGTGGGAATGTTTAAACCGGCTCCCTTCCAGTGTGTGTTTTCTTGGAAGAAGGCACACCCAGGCATGGTAAATGCAGTCAGGAACTGAACATCGCAGCTCATTTGCTCCTTAGAGGATAACTGAAACATCTGTAACATGAAGGACCCTGTTGGACACTTCAGTCTCATCCTCTTTTCATGCAAGGAAGGTAAGCCTCCAAAGCCACCTGCAGTTTTTATATTAACTTGAAATAAAAATGATTTGGTTGTTAAAAAAAAATAGTCTGTCCATGAATTCACTTTTTTTGTCCATCAAAAATGGTTGAATTTAGCAGCCAGTATAGGCAAAACAGGAATTCTGGGAGGTGTAGTCGAAAACAGTGGGCGGGCACCACAGTGAGGAGCTGCCTTGTGGCTTCCCCGTTCACGCAGTTTGTTCACCCAGTCTTCCCTGAATGATCATGCAGAATTACTGTAGCGGTTCGATGCACCGGCTGGCTCTGTGCCGCCCCTGCTTGTTAAAAGCATTTTAAAGCTTTGTTGCGTCTTAAAAGCAGGAGAAATCCTCCCTGCAAGTCGAAATCTAGCATGCAGGCTGAAGACTGGCCTAGGGGCAATGTCCCTGATGGTGCTTTGAATATCCAACCTGGTTTTTAAGAGGAGCTGTAGCGCAGGCAAAATGCATACTCCATATGCGGAAGGATTCCAGTTTGATCTCCAGCCGCGGCCAGAAAAAAATCCCGCCCAAAGAGCCTCCGGCACCGGACTCGCATCCAGACGGGCCAAGTGCCCGACGCCCAAGAGAGCCGCTTCCCCTCTTCCCGGGAGAGGCACTCAGCCCGCTCGCCTGACCTGCCGCTGCGCAGGAAGGCGCACCAAGCGCTCTGCGCGCTGCGCACACGTGTTCGAGCGCGCGTCGGACCGCGCCACGCGAGCCCGTGCGGGGATGGACCCCCCGAGGCCGTCGGCCGCGTAATGCGCGAAGGACGAGGCCCAGCCCCGGCACGTCCTGCCAGCGCAACGCCGTCTCCTCCCGCCCCCGCGGAGAAGGTCTGGCCCAGTTCCCGCGGCGGAGCCCGGCCGCCGCTGCGCCTTTAAGAGGCTCGGGGGGCGTGTTGGAGGCCCGGCCCGTCGCGGCGCCCGGGCTGCCTCCTCCTTAAAGGCGACTCGCGCGGCGTGGCCGATTGCGCGCGGCCGCCAAGTTAAAGTCAAAGGCAGGCCGAGGGGCCTGGAGACTTTGCATTGCAACAGGCGGCGGCGGCGGCGCCTCCTCCTCCTCTCTTGCGCCTGGAGAGAGTGAGAGGAACCTGGTGCCAACGAGCAGGAGGAGGAGGAGGAGGAGGAGAGCCATCCCGAGAGGGGAGCGGGCGGCTGCCGTTTCAGCCTAAGCAAAGTTGTGCGCCCGATCCCTCCCCGTCGTTCTTGGCGTGCGCGCACGTTTGGCTCTGTTCGTGCCTGCTGGCTCTTGGGGCTTCGCGGCGAGGCAAGCTCATGATGTACACCATTACCAGGGGACCAAGCAAATTAGCTACCCAGAGGAGGACAGGTAAAGGACGGGCCACGCGGGGTGCGCCAGGGGGCGGAACAGAGCATGTGCAGAGCGCTTCTGCGCCGTCTCTCCCCAACCCCGATCCCGGAGGGTGTAGCAGCAGCATTAGCAGCAAGAGAGTGGGACCCCTCGGAGGAATGCTTACCCCCGCGCCCCCCGATGGCAGGGTAGGAGCACTAGGAGGGAGGTTATGATGCTGATGCTGTTGCCTTGCCGATCGGAGGTAATTACCTCGATTCTCCCCCCACCCCGCGCAGGTCCCACGCAGCAGGTGGAAAGCAAATTGGCGGACTTGAAATGCCGGCGGCGGCAGCAGCAGCAGCAGCAGCAGCTCAGCTCGTGGCCTCTCTCAAGGTGAGCGAAGGATGCCCCCAGCCCCACACCATCCGGGGAAGGGCAGGGGCACATGCCCGGCCAGGCCAGGCCAGGCCAGGCCAGGCAGCAGCGAGGGCGAGCCTCTGACCTTGCGCGCCGCGCGCCCGCCAGCCAGCGCACCAGGCGCTGCAAGGGCTGCCGCGGCGCGTCCTTCTGGGCCCTTCCAGTGACAGCTCCGCGGGCGGGCGGGCGGGCGGGCGGGGCCGGCTGCTTGCGGGGATCCCGCTCGGCCGGGCAGGGGATCGCTGCAGGCTCCGTAGTGCGGGGAGCGCGGAGAGGGGGCGGAGAGGACGCGCGCGATGACCTTGTGGAAAGGTTACCAGGGTTGTCCTTGTTGCCACATGGCTCCGAGGGGGGGGGAGGGGCGGCCGGGCGGCCTTTCTGGGTAAGGAATCGGGGCGAGGCAGGGACGGCGAGGGGGCCCGCGGGCGCCTGGGAAAGGGGCCAAGGCGCGCCGCGGCACGTGCGCTTGGGAGGCCGGGGCGCTTCCGCTCCCGGGGAGGGTGGCGGAGGTGGCCCCGCGGCTGCTGCCGGGCGAGTCGCGGCCGGCCCGAGCGTCACCTTTGCCCTGGAGAGCCGCGCGCCGGACACACCCCCGCAAGGGGCGGGGTCGAGCCTGCAGGCCCCGCCCCGCCCGGGCCGCCGCCGGTCGGGGAGGCCGCTCGTCAGACGGGCAGGGCTGCGTCGGCTCCGGCCCCTGTCGGAGCAGCGGCGGGCAGACGCCGCTCGGCGCGTTGGCCACGCCCGCCGAGATGTCCTCCCTGGAAGACGCAGGAAGCTTTTCCGCTCTGAGGAGGAACTGCGCTCTGCTCGTTGCACAGCGACCTCCGGATGTGTCAGCAGCATCTCCCATCATCCTCAGCCAGGGACTTCGGCCTGTCCCCATTCGAAAGATCGGGTGCCCTCTTAGCTGAGCCCACCATTTCCTTCCCTCCTGGTGCTGAAATGCAGATTGTGAGCCAACTGGGGCATTGGCACCTCTTTTTTCTCTTGTAAAGAAATCTGTTCGTAGTGGGTTACAAAGTGCACTAGAGCGATAGATCAATAAGCGTTTATTTATTTATTGCATGTGCGGCCTCAGACCAATGCCATTCAGGTCAGCTCAAGGGTCGGCTTACCCAGCACCCTTTGTTGCCCCCATCAATTGCCTCTGGGACGAGGGAGCCCTTTCCCAACTCAGTTCCCCCAAGATGTGATGGAATAGAGCTCCCAGCATCCCCAACCAATGAGGATAATGGGAGTTGCAGTTCATCACATCCTTAGGTCTCAGGTGGGCCTCAGGGATCCATTTAGCAGTCACAGCTCATATCTAGTGAGACAGAAAGTTTCCCCATCGCAGAATAACTCACTGCAGCAGTGAGTTCTGCAAGTGAATTATGGGAAGAAGTGCTTTTGTGGGGAGGGTGCTGCCAATCAGTTTTGTTAGCTAACTCCAAGCTCCAGAATTTTTCCATACTGTGCCACTTCATAAAACTTCCCTTCTTTCCTCCTGCTTTTTAAACTTAAATGCTAAAATGCTGCATTCTTATTGCAGAATTACAGCAGTTTCTCTGGTCTACATAATGCATACTGTATTTCCCCGAAAATAAGACCCAACTGGAAAATAAGCCCTAGCATGATTTTTCAGGATGTTCATAATATAAGCCCTATCCCAAAAATAAGCCCCAGTTAAGATTGTCAGCCAGATGGAGGCATTTAGTACATCTGTTGAAACACATGACAAACATATTGAATTATAAAATTAGTATACAATTAAATATAAATAAATAATATTATTGACATTGAGTATTTGTAAATACCCAAGTGGGCACCTTTGGACGAGAGGTAAATGCCTATGTAAACAGATGAATTGAGACTTATTGTCAAATGACCAATTGGAGTACAGGCACAACACATGGATAGTGCGCACACTTGATAATGAATGGACGTGTTTCATAATTCAATATGTCGTATGTTGTAAAACTGGACTAGATGGAAAAACTATTAGGCGGGTCTAAAATTGTAACGGATATACTTAATACACTCATGGGTTGCCAGTCCTGTCTCATAAGTCCTGTATTAACACTTCCAATATTACTTCCAAATTACGAGTAGTATCAGTTCCCCTATACTCCTCAGTAGTCAGACCTCACCTGGAATACTGTGTCTAGTTCTGGGCACGAAGATTTAAGAAAGCTGCAGGTAAATTAGAAAGGGTCCAGAGGAGGCCAACAAAAATGATCCCAGATTTGGAAACACTGGCCTATGAGGAGGGACTGAGAGAACTGGGCATGTCCAGCCTTGAGAAGAGAAGACTGAGGGGGGACATGATAGCACTCTTTAAGTACTTCAAAGGTTGTCACAAAAGGAAGGTCAAGATCTCTTCTCGCTGATGCCAGTGTAGGACACGGAATAATCAAGCCAAGTTGTGAAAAATTCTGGAACTACCACTTCTCGTGATTTGGAAGGAAAACTTCTGCTAATGCATCCCAAAATAGCATTTGTCCTTTTGGCGGCTGCATCGCATTGTTGGCTCATGTTTAGCGTATTGTCCACAATTACTTCAAGATCTTTTTCTTTCTCAATTCTGTTGAGCCATTTATACCCCGTCTTGTATCAATGCTTTTGGTTTCTTCTTCCTAGGTGGAGGACTTGGCAAAATCTATAAATACAGCGATATAAATATAAATAACATACATACCCCAAACAATAATAAACTAGATAACCCTCAACTGAAATAAATAAAATTAATTATTAAAATAATTTAAACAGATTAAAATAATTATAATAATTAAAATCTATTAACATTAAAATATTGGGTGAATAAAAAGGTCTTGACCTGGTGCTAAAAAACATATAATGACGGCGCCAAGTGGATCTCTGTAGGGAGCACATTCCATAGCCAGGGCAAGTTTATCAAGATCGCCCTGGATCTCCATTCTGTCTTCTGGGGTGTTTGCTATTCCGCCCAGTTTTGTATCATCTGCAGACTTCATTATCTTTCCTTGTACTTGTACTAATCATTAATAAAGATGTTGAAGAGCACTGGGCCCAGGACTGAACCCTGAGGCACCCCCCACTAGTTACCTCCCTTCAGTTTGACAAGGTGCCGTTGATGAGCACTCTTTGTGACCGATGTAGCAGCCAATTTTGGATCCCCCTAATAGTTTTTCCAACTAGTCCAGGCTTTGCTAATTTGCATTTTAGAATGTCATGTGGCACTATATCGAAAGCTTTGCTAAAATCTAGGTAGATTATGTCCACAGTGTTCCCTTTATCCATTTCGGAAGTTACCCAGTCAAAAATGAGATTAGTCTGACAGGATTTATTTTTGATAAATCCATGTTGGCTTCTATTAATCACTGCATTTTCTTCGAGATTTTTTAATAATTTGCTCCAGAATTTTTCCTGGGATTGATGCCAGGCTAACTAGTCTATTGTTCCCAGGTTCATCTCCCCCCCCCCTTTTTTTTTGAAGACAGGGACTGGAAGTCGAAGCCTTTGCGTCTTGTCCAAGTGTGTGAGGTTGCACGCTCAGGGACGTCACCAGTGGCCCCTCACAGTGAGGCAATACAACCATGTTAACTGCAGCTGCATTGCGACCTGCCCGTTAATACACAATTGCCATTTTCTGCATTTCATTTCCTTTTGAGATCAAGCTGTGCAAGTCTCTCTCGCTTCCGCATCACAAAGCAATTTCTGACAAATGCCGAATTTCCCATAGCACGCCATGTTCCTGATGTCGTGGGTGATAGTCCGTGAAAGTCTAGGGCAGGAGCGGTTTGTTGGCATTCGGGTCAGGTGTGGGAGGTTTCTTTGTTGATCTTGACACGAATGTCTTGTGCGTTCCTAGTGGCCTTGAGGACGCTGGATGAGGCCTTCCCGCCCCCCTTCCCTCTTGCCAGCCCTTGTGTCCTTGTCCTCCTCAGGCCTGTGTCCTTCTTGCCTGTGGCACTGACAGCTGCTTTGATGCACATTTGCCCCACTGACCTCGGGGAGGCACTGATCCCATTCAGCGCTCGCCCTTGCTTCTAGAGGATGGGAGACGGCATGGACTGCAGCGTAGCACGTAAAGTGGGCAGTGATGGGGAAGAGCGGCTGGACGGGGGTGTCTCTGAGCACCCGATCTGGAGAACTGACACCCCGGGAGGCAGCCCACTTGCTGGACGCGGTGGCTCAGGCCGTCCTGAGCACACAGGCCATCAAACAACCCTCAGGGTCCCTGACACAAAGGAATCCAGCATTTTGAGGTGGGGGGGGGGGCTGATGAGGTGAAATGGGAACTGGCTTCTAGCAAGAAGGTCTCCCTTCCTGGGACTCCGTCTTCTGGGAGGGGTGGGGGCTTGAACCTGTTGCCACTTGCTGCTGCCACTCCTGTAAGGACTGGGGTGCTGCATCTGATCCTGGCATTAAATAGAAAAGAGCTCTGGGGCTTGGAAAGGAAGGGAGCGCCATGCCCTCTGGCTGGAGGGCAGTGGCCGCCCTGTGCCTGTGGCTGGAGCTGAGGGGGTGAGTCAGAATGTGAGGTTGGAAATGCGTAGTGAGGGCGCTTTCCTGGCCCTGCCTCATCTTGACAACTAAGCAGGGTCAGGCCTGGTTGAAATCTGGATGGGCGACTTAATGCCGTGAACTGCCTACAGGTGGCACAGCAATGTAAGGAATAAGAATAAAGGAGTAAGACCAGACTGGCTGGGTTTGGAGAGAGGCAAGGCCAGAGTGTTGTGTGCGTACCACAGCAGCTTGTGTCCATCTCCCGCTAGCCCTGGCCCAGAGACTGGTGGTCACAGGGCTCCATGCCCTTCGCTCCCCAATTGGCTGCCAAGCAAGCCGTGCAAACCGCTCTGTGGCACCAATAAGCAACAGTGTGCAGATCCTAGGGCGGAAATGTGTCCTCTACAACTGGCGGGGAGGAATTCTGTGCACAACCTGTTTGTCAGAGTGATGGGCTGGCAGCATGGCTCAGAATTCATTTTTAGCCACCCAGGCCTTCAAAAGGTTGAGCAAGCTGTGCAGCCACTCTTCACTTGGATTGTAGAATCACAGAATGGCAGAGCTGGAAGGGGCCAGAGGGTCCAACCCCCACTCAGTGCAGGACTCCAGGTTAAACCATCCATCTCAGACGGATGTCCAGCTGCACCTTGAAAATGCAAGGGTCCCCTCCTGATGTGTTGGACTGCAGTTCCCATCACTCCCTGGGGATGATGGGAGCTGAAGTCCATAACTGGAGGGGGCCAGCTTGGGGAATGCTGAAATAGTGGGGATATGGGCGTTGGGGGTGCTCCTGCCCTAGAGTGCCATTGAGTGTTGGATAGCTTTGCCTCTTGTCGTGTCCCCAGCAGTCCGAGGGCCACTGCATCCCGCAGGGGCTTCTCCATAGAGGCAGTCAGGCCTTGCTTTGGTGTTGCTGAAACAGCTGGAATCTGGCAGGCTGCAGCTTGTCCGAGGATCTGCTTGGGTTTTTTGGGGAGGAGGGGAGGCCTTGCTTTGATTCAAGGCTGAAAAGAAGAATACAGAAAACAATCATAGTCATAGTGAACAGATCAAGCCCATGATAAGGTTCTCTCCCTCTCTTTTTCTTGGCAGCTCAGCTCCCAAGCTTGTGTTCAACAGGCTAAATGGCAAAAGACGCCTGCTCGTTTCCCAGTCCCCGTCAGCCACAGAAGAAAGCTACACCGTGGCCCACGAAGAAAATGTGCGGTTTGTGTATGAAGGTAAGAGGGCAGTCAGGGGAGCCCAGGAACGAACAAGGTTCAAAGAGCCTCTATTTAACAAAATGTCCAAGTATCTCTGTACTCCAAAAAGATTCTCAACCAGTGAGCAGGAATAAGAAAATTCAAGATATGTAAAATTGGAAACCGTGATTGTTCATTCTGGAAAAGTTTGCGTAAATAAAAATGTTTGTAGCCGCTGTTGCAAACTGGAAGGGCTGCTGCCACTTGCCTGCCCCGGCTCTGATCCTTCTGTTTCTTGAATGAGGAAGGGAAATTCTGTTCTCACGCTCCTTCCTGCGGCATTCCATCACAAAACCAAGTGGGAGAACTGCAGCCCCATTACAGACAGGCATTCCTGGGCTTCCAACTCACAAAACTCAGCTGTTGAAGCTTCTAGGATAGAGGAGGCTTTGCTGATCTCCTTTCTGGGGATGATGGGAGTTGGAGCACAACTCACGGGAGGGCCCCAGGTTGGAGAGCTGCGTGCAGGATTTTTCCTTGGACCACTTTGTTTTCTTCTCCTGTGAGGTCCTTGGGCCACCAGGTAACATGCACACTGTCCTGAATCCAGAAGAGATGTGGATGAGCCAGGGACACTGTCCTGGGGAGCCCAGCTTCATGTTTCCATACCTTACTAGGATGAACACCTTGAAAATGCCACCAAGGGCGTGAACAGATTCCCTCCTTGAGGAGCATGTCTAGCAATCCTGTATATTGGGGTGGGCAACTTGGTGACTACCAGGTAGTTTGGACTACAGCTCCCATAGTTCCCGACCACTGTCTGGGGCAAGTCAAGAACTTGTTTCAGAAAGCATCTGAGAGAGCAGAAAATGCCTGGCTCTGGATTCTGTGATGCTGCCTGCTGCTGCTGTCTTGGTTTTGAGCAAATAATATGGCCCTTTCTGTTGTGTTTTTAATGATGCTTTTAAAAAGTTCCTGCTAAATCAACGGATGGGTATTGGTGGATGAAAATGTGGGGTGTAAATATGTAAAGAAATAAACAGGGAGCTTGCTTTTCTAACAGGAGTGGCACCCACACCATTCACACATGAACATGGAACTACTGCTTCTAACCAACCCACTGGCCAAAAGCTGCACGTTCTTTATTTTGAACCATCAAAGTGCCAGACCTGTTTCCTGGTGAAAAACATGCACGTGGGTCAAGGCTAGTGCCGTGTCACTGCTTAGCATGGGCCACATCTAAAAACAAACTAGCCATGATCATGTCTAACTTGGTGGGAGAAGAACCAGACGCAGCAAGATGCCAAAGCTTTGTTCAGTGCCTTGCTTCTCATTCCTCAAAATAAGGTGCCGCCATGGGCTTTTTGCGGGCTTGACTGTTCTTCCTATAAAGCCCACATGCTCCCCTCTTTCTCGCCTCCAGCCTGGCAGCAGGTGGAACAGCAGCTGAGCGACAGCCAACAAGGACAGAGCGGAGCTGGCCCTGTGCAGTACATGGATAAAACTCCCAGTCCTGAACTGAAAGGTACTCCCTTGCTTATTTCGTTCTGCTTCCGTGCTGCCCCATAACCCAGAGGTTCTTGGGGTGGCTTACAAATGCTCAGGGATGAAAGCAAACGCTGCCTTCCAGAGAACGCTTGGATTGCAAGACCCCCGCCAAGGCCTCCTCTCAAATGAAGGGCTGGCCCAGGAGTGTTGGCGCCTGATGCATGCCCCCTCACTCTCTGCAGAGGCTGCCTGGACTGGTCGAGGAAGCTCTTTCAGCCTTGGCCACAGGGCAGCGTTTCCCTCCGGCACCAGACGGGGCTGCATGGGGATACTGGGGCCGCACATTGGCCAGGAAGCTGCCACGGACGGGCACAGCAGAGCCTGGCCAGAGTTGCGAGCCCCTTCCCCGCCCGTCGTCTGCCATTATGCAGAGGTTCCAAGCTTATCGCCCCCCCGCCAACTTAGGATGTGTATTCCCTTGAGATTGATATGTGTTTGCTTCTGTATTTCTGCAAAGCTTGGCTTCCCTGAATCTTGAGCCCTGTCGTTCCTATGCATTGCTTATGCCGTATCGGCTACCTAAAGCTTGCTACTTTGAGAATGAATTTGGTATTAGAAAATAGGATTAAGGCCAATGATGAACTCTCCCTAACCTTGTGGTTTTCTACCTTGGTTTTTTGCAACGTAAGCATTAGAAACCACACCATTTTTAAAAAGAAAGTAAAGAACGCCACCATGTAAGCAGTGACTTGCTCTCAGTTGCAAGCCACCCGCACCAGATCCGTGCAGGAGCACCCTTGGCTTTCAGCAAGCTTGAGGGATGGCCTTGGAGCGTGTGATGCAGCATCTTACTGAGCTAAATTGGGATGGGGTTGGTCAGTCCCTGGATCGGACATGCAGTGGGGGCCATGCATGCCTCCCTAAGTCCTGAGCGACTTCAGAAAATGGCCTGGAGCAGGGCACTCCTGGGAAAGGAGGGGGTGGGTGAAGCAGGTTGGTGCCCGCCTTGCAAGGCTGGCGTGAGCAATTTGTGACTGTGTCAGGCCACTGAGAGTCAGAACACACCATCTGCCCCATTCCTCCACTCCCGCCAGGGGCTGCTGAGCCGCTCTGCTCGTTCTGATCCGGAGCAAGGCCAGCAAAGCATCTTGGTCTTGCTTGCCAGTGCTGAGGCGGTGAGGAAGTGAGGCTGCCCAGCCAATTCATCCAACTTGGGAGCAATCCAACTCTGCCTCTGGCATTGGCTGGAGCAGAGGAAGCAGGTGGCAGCCACACAAACTGCTGTTTGAGCTCTTTGTGGGCTGCCACTGTGGCCAAGAGGCTCTCTGGATTTTTGGCTCGACTGTGAGTTGCTGGGATTGGAGGAAGTGTTCAGCCATGTTGGCAACTGGCTTATAGGCTGAGTTCCATCCCTCAGGAAGAGTTCCTGCTTCAGACAACAGGGTAACTCACCATGGTGTTTAAACCGCAGTGGGTTATTGTGTTTTGTGAACTCCGTCCTTTTCGCCTGTGCTGACAATTTCAGACAACTGCTGTTTCTGCATGCGGTTTATTTGGCATCTCTTCTCCCTTTCAGATTTTGTGCCCATAGACCTAGAAGAATGGTGGGCCCAGCAATTCCTGGCAACCATTGAGAATGGTTCTTAATGAGGGGGTTTTGTAGAAAAGATTAAAATAGAAAATTAAATTTTATTGTAAGAAAATGCACACTCCTCCAAGCAGCGAGAGAAGAAGAGGAGAGAAGGAGAGAGAGAAGACGGCCCATGGCAGACCCACCCTTGCCCCCGTTCTGGGGCCAGGAAGGAAAGCGGCATGCCGCCTGCCACCAGTACCCCTCGCTGCACTGGGATTCGCACATGGACGATGCCTACGGACTGAACGCTCTGGGCGTGCTTTAGCCGAGCGGGAAGCGTGGCCGTGGGGAAGGGCTGGCCAGCCTGTCCTCCTCCCGCCTGGAGCTGGCACCAACACGAAGTTGGCGCTGACCTGTGAGGCCAGGATGGTGTTTTCAATAAAAGGCTGAGAATGCCAGTGGGAAAAGGCACGCTTGCCGCCTGGAGAGGCCTTATTGCCGAGCACCGACCAGGACGCCCTTCCCGCAAAAGCGTTTGCCGAGTGTTTGCCCTCCTGAGGTCTTCCGGGGCGGAGGCAAGCTGGGCAGGGAGGAGGGCACCTGCGAGGGATGCCGGATCAGTTGCCGGCCACGTGAGGGCAAGAGATCCTCCCGCAGTCGTGCCCAGTGAGGGGCCCCCTGGAGGTGCGGGGTCACACCCCCGTGATCTTGCCGCAAGGGTCCTGATGGGATTCAGCCCAGTCACCTCGAGTGCCGCAGGAGGAGGGGGATGCGCTACTGCGACCTCCCCTGCATTTCCCCCTCCATTGTGGTTTGTGTGCTGTAGTTGCATCGCATGGTGGTTTTTTAGGTATCTGGATCATAGATGGCACTTGTGGGAGTGTACCTTGTGGTGGAATTGGGTTCCTGTGGCTGGGAGTGGAGGGGGGGAGAGAAGCACACCAGAGGAAAAAACTACCCCCCCTTTTCTTTTTGGGGGCGCAAGGTTCCTTCTCACAGGGGGCACATTCACATGCAAGACCTTCCCCCGCTCTGCACGTACAGATCAACTACTAGCATGCTGGAGAGGCCCCGCAGGAGATGCCATGATGGCTGTTCTCAGGGCAGCTTTCCCCACCCGTCTTGCACCTTCCAGCCCTCCGAGTCTCAGCCAGAAAGCCAGTGGTCAGGAATTCTGGGAGTTCAGGGGAAAACATCTGGCTGACATCAAACTGGGGAAGACTGCACCAAGATCTCGCTCGCTCTCTTGTACGTTGCTCCCCATAACGTCTCCCCTTCGCTGCCCAGCCCACTGCAGCTTAGACTACTGGAGGGGCCTCCTGGCCTGAACCAATTCTGGTGCCTCTGTGTTGCTGAACTTCCTTTAATTTGGCAGCTTTCAGTGGCCAGGGCTGTAGAAAATCTCCGGTTTGGCATGCATGCCCTTCTTCCCACACCCCACACTACTACCTGGAAAACACCAGTGACGGCCTTAACCCTTCTGTGCAACACTGAATGACAGCTGCCCTAGAAACTTCTCGAAGTTTGCAAAGATTTGGGTTCACTTGGCAAAGGCTTGTTGTGCAAAGAGGAGTTACCGAGGCACATATCCTGCCTGAAACAGAGTCCAATCGTTCCACCTACGCCTTTCAGTTTACACTGAAAGTGGCAGCTGCTGAACCTTTGACTAAAGCAGACCAGCTGTCCATCAGCATGTTAATACCTCAAGTGGAAAACAGGACCTGGACTTCTGTGTTTAATGACTTTGCCTTTTAAAGTTAGCAGCTGGATTTGGTAAAGTTGTTCTTGGTTTGAGGCTACTTGTCCGTCTTGGATGGGATGTGTTCTGGCCATAAAAATCTGAGACAGGGTTAGGATTAGGCAAATTCTCCCCACCCCAAAAACGAACACAAACTTGTTTAAATATTCCCTTACACTTTCAGATAAGAAAGTCACTTTGCAGCTTTTGGTCACTCTAAAAATCCTTCTGCATGCTAAAAAAAGCACAATGCCAACACAGGCCCGTCTCATTTCCATGAACCTCTTTCAGTTGCGAGGCTGAAATCTACTTTGGAGGAGTTCAGAGAGACCACATTCCTCTAGTGGATAAGCCCCAAGATAAAGGGAGGTAAAACTTGCCTTTGAACTGTGGTGCTGGAGGAGATGCCCGAGAGTCCCGTGGACCGCAAGGCGATCAAACCGGTCAGTCCTAGAGGAGATCAACCCTGACTGCTCTTTAGAAGGCCAGAGAAGGAAGGACTCCCTGGAGAAGAGCCTAATGCTGGGAACAACTGAGGGCAAAAGAAGAAGGGGGTGGCAGAGGATGAGGTGGCTGGATGGGGTCACTGAGGCAGTGGGTGTGGGCTTGGGTGGATCCCAAGGAATGGCAAAGGATAGAAGAGCCTGGAGGAATGTTGTCCATGGGACTGTAATGGGTCGGGCACGAATTTGCGAATAAACACAAACATACAAAACCCTCTACCATACTGTAGCTTAAAGCACTTACTGCCACAATGAAGCATTAAGACAAGCATTTGAAGACAATATGGGGAGTGGGGACTGCACAGGAGCAATCAAACCTAGAAAATTATTGGATATTGGTGGGGAAAGGACAGCAGAAGGACTGGATTTGGACTCCTCCTGTTCTCATGTTTTTCAAGAGACTTGTGGCTGAAACAAGATACAGTACTGACCAGTGCCACCCACAATGCGTATACACACAGCACATTCCAACCTGCTTACTACATGAACTTCCTTGGAGCCATCTTTTTGAAAACTCAGTTTATTTTTTGAGATGGGGAAAAATGCCACTGCTACAGCCGACTGCAGTGCCGAAGAGCCATTGAACCGTGGAGAGACGCGCGTTTGTCTGAGACCTGGGCTAGTTTTGCATTGCTTCATTTGAGCAGCACCTTTATCCTAATTTTCAAAAATACCAGTTTTCATATGCAGACCCCTCTCTATATACAGTGGGGGGGGGGAAACCAACAAAGATCAAGGTGAGATATGGAAAATACAAAGGTGGGCACATACATTTCAGGACATAGCTAACAGAGTTTTCGTGGCTTAATTAGCAGTCCTTTTACTGCTATTTTTTGGTCAAGGGCACCAAAATGCAGTCCCCCAGTTCTGTTCGCCTTTTCCGTGAAAACATGACGGCATACGCATGCTTGCAGGCAGGTGCAATGACAGACCTGAGAAATTTCAGAACACACACACACACACACACACACACACTGTGCAAAAATGCAGGGACTTGTGCAAGAGGAAGTTGTAGTGTAAGCCGAAGAACAAAAATTAGCAATGCCAGTGACAGCCTCGGGACATCTGGTGCAGTGGTTTCAGTACTTCCTGCCCTTGGGGAATCAGTTCTGGCGCAGTGCAGAAGACCGTGTGACACATGCTAAGAGGCACTTTTGAGCTAGTACAGAGCAAAAGTTCAATTAAGCCAACAATTGCCGTATGTAATAATGGAGCACACACCCCAGAATGCTTCCGAAGAAGGAACCCCTCCAGTTCGTACTTTTCTCCACCCTGGTGGTTCAGCCTGTCTTGCAGCAACCCAATGTGCCGAAGGGGAGCCGAGGAGGAGGAGTTGAGCGCTCTGCCTTTGCTCCAGGAATAGAAATACCTGCTACATCTGGGGCTGATGCACAAGGTGGCTGTGTAGACACAGTTCAATAAAAGGGGGGACTCTGGTAAGATCATGGGGATACTGGTAATGCCAGGCAAGCCTGTAAGCCAGTGTTAACATTCCCATTAAAAAAAGTCTCTTGAGGTTTCCAAGATCCCTCACAAAGTTTAAAACCACTGATCTAGAGCTTACAGGAGTGGAAAGTGGGGCCCTGCAGGCAGCTTGACGACACAACATTTTGGAGTGCAGATGTTCCTTACGACAGTCTCCAAAGCCACATCCCCAAGGAGGGTCCAAAACAGCACTCAGCTGGGCTCACTTCTGTCCATAAACCAGGTGTCATTTCCACCAGGAGCAAGTGTGGTGCGAACAGCTGGGCTTACTGAGTGGTTCAAGGCTAGGCCACCTCAAAATACTTTGCATTGCTACAAGGAACAATTATTTGTCACTGGGAAAATCCAGTTCCCCGCACTTCCTGTGAGGGCTGTGGTTAAGTTCAGAAGGAACAGGGGATTCCGCAGGGAGGTGGCACATGACACAGCGTCGCTGCAGGGTTTAAGACACGCGAAAACAAAGGTGGGGCAAACGAAAGTGCTTTGCCATCTTTTCCTCGCACTATGCCCAGAATTGTCCATTCAGAGCATCACTCAAATCATGCAGCCGGGAGATGTGAGCAGCCACAGTGCCCTGGCGCATAACCGCTATGTGTTTAAAGAACATGTCCGCCTGTGTGGGGTGCAGGACCAGGGTGACCTGCTGCAGAGACAGAGGGGACTTTCCAAACGAATCTGTTCCAAAAGAAAATGCCCACCCAAACCAGGGCCGTCTTAACAGCATGATGGGCCCCGGGAAAAGCAGTGTCCTGGGGTTAATTTTGGAAGTTTTCCCATTTTCCAAGGATTAACATACACAGATTAGTATGGGGCCCGCAGGCAAGTGCCCATCAGGCCCATGCGTGAACACGGCCCTGATCCAAACTACTCAGAGCAGCATCGATGTGTCCCTTTGCTTTGCAACTCCTATTTTCTTTGCAGGGAAGCACCTGGGGAAATGTGCTATTGGTGAAATCGATACGAGGCAACAGCTAAAAAAAGGCCAAGGCCTCTTCCTGCAACAGGGAGGAGGGAAGGTGACTGAAGAAAAGAATTGCAGACCTTCTTCTTGCCAAAGGTTAGTGCCCGTTCTTTAGCACGGGAGTTGATGCCTGTGCTCACCGAACAATGAAATCCAGAATGGATCCTACCATGGGGCAAGACCAGGCCTCAGTTTTAGGCAGATTTCGAACACCTTCAAATAGGGGAGAGAGGCAGGGTTGACCCCCAGGGACTGGGCAGCTGAACGTCAACAAAACTTGGGCAGAATTTTCTGGTATTCTGTGGTAATGGCAGTGCCCCGTTAGGGTTGATCCACAGGGTAAACAGGATGGAATGTGGTCGCCAAACACAGAAAATCCAAAGAGAAAGCAACAAACAGATCCAAAGAAAGTACAGCGGTGATAAGCTTAAAATAGTAATTTTTAAAAACAGAGAAGGAACACACACCTCAAACTATTTGTTGTCACATTAAGCAGGCAACTCTGAAAGTCGACGGTAGGCATGGCATTCAAGAGGGGGCTGGCTGATTCTGCTTGCCCACCACCCTAGTCTGGCACCCTCCAGTTGTCTTGAAATACAACTCCCATCACCACCAGAGCACTGGAGGAATGACAGGAGTTGTAATATAACCCATTTAGGGGGTGTCAGCTTGGGAAAAGCTGCTGTACCACATCTGCTCATGGGCAGCTTAGAATGACACACAATTTGGACTCTTGCAGCCATGGACAAAATGCACAGGATTCGGACAGTTCAAGTTACACTCACAGTGACTCAGAGGCATCCCCTGGAAAACATATAGTTGGCTTCTTTCTAAGGGCATAAGAGCAGCCCTGATGAATCTGATCAAGGGCCCAACTAGTTCACAGTCACTAGTTCTGCAGTGGCCAGTCAGGTGCCACTGAAAAGCCCCAAGAAGAGCACCAAGGAGATCATGGCCACCTCCCAGCAGGTGTAAAGATGACTTCTGCATCTGGACATTGAGCTTCTACACAAACTAGCAGCCCTTGTGGCTAAGAATCATGGGTATGACCACAAAATTGTTTAAACCACTGGCAAAGTCAGCACCACTCTCCATGCTAATGCCCCACATAAATAATTTTGGATTTTAATACATTAATTACTTCCTTTGGTCTGTCTTGAATCGCTGGCTCATCAACTGCATTGCTCTAACCCACCAATGGTTTCTTGCCTACTTTTGGTCTTTCCTAGTTCCAGGTTGGAATTCTTGGGATGGGCTGCCTGGAACTCTACACACTTGGCCGCACCACAGATGTGAAAAAAGGGGAAGGGTTAAAAAGAGGCAGAATGAAATGCCACACAGCTCTTGGGTAGAAAAGCGAATTCTCGGCACTCCTTAACTCCACAGACAGAATCTAGCAGCCTGATTGTGGGGTCAGCAGGAACATGCGTATCCCACAGCGTGTGTCGTGCGCAGGCAGAAGCCACAACATTCCTGTGTGATGCACTTCAAAAGCAAAGTTGGAAGCACAAAGCAGAACAGGCCGAGTGCTGGCTCTCTCCCATCTCATAGAATAGGAGTGTTGAAGCTTCTGCAGCCAGAAGGCCAAATCCCATGTCAGAGAAGTGCTGGGAGGGGACACGTTCCAGTGTGGCCAAGGCCAAAATACCAGCATTTTTTAGCTTAAAGTGCTTACTGTCATTAGCTCAGCCTTAGGAGAGACATTTCAACATCTTGGAACAGGGAAAAATACACAGAAGCTGTGCAACCCACAAACTGACTGGAGGAAAGGGGGCCTGGCCATCTGGGGACCTCCCAGCTCTGGACCCAACCTCTAGGAGGGCCTGTTTCCAGATCAGAAATCCATGTGTTGGTAACAACCAGAAGCCTCTTTGGTCCCTAGAACTCTGGCACTTAAGCAGAGCAGGGCTGGGAAGGTGTCCCGTTTGGCTACCAAAAACAGCACCATTTGTTCACCCTGAGCCCTTTGTACAAGCAGGGGGAGAAAGAGTATATACCCCATGCCCACAGCATCAAAACTCTACACCAAGGAAAGCCCCAGCTGCCAATCCAAGCAGATTATGCAAGTTTGCCCCTGATGGCTCATTTGCACAAACTGTTCCCATTTGGCCAAACTACCTGGAGGGATAAATTACATCAGGAAATACCCCTCCCGTGCAAGTAATGCTCGCTAAGCTCATTATATGTCTTCAGAGATTTCACTGATATTTTGAAGCTTATTTGTACAGCCCTATGGACTAGACTTAAAATACTTAAAACAGCAGCAAAAGCCAAATGAAAGCTATGATACTCTAGACACTAAATTGCATTTCAGATATCAAATTCTATTCATTAGCAAAACTTCTGCAGATGCCAGAAATCACACATTCCAAAACCTAGATGAGTCAACCTTGGCTAGTGGGTGGTATAGGAATTAATTAATCAAATGGATGGATGACCAGGTGATCCTGGGAAGGCTAAGGAGACCAAGTGTGTTGAGCTGGCATTTAACTAACTCCTTGCTGGAGTGCTGGCAAATGGAACAGGCCCACAGTTCGGGGAGGTCCTTACTCTTACAGTTCCTAGAGAAGGGGGCTCCGATTAGGCTTGTTCTGCCTGTGGCCCTCGAGTTAGAAACACAGAAACAGCGTGAGTCAGAAGGGGCCTCCCAGGCCATCTAGTCTGACCCCCGGCTCCACTCACAACATGCCCGCCATTTTGTGCTCACAAGTAACAGAAGCTGCCACTATCCCCTATGGGGGGTGTGAGCATGACCCCAATTCCTGCCGAAGTCACTGACGGCATGCAGCCTGCTCTTCGCCCGTGAGTCACACCCAGTGCTTGCGTCAGATCCTGGGGGGGCTCTTTGCAAGACAGAGGCGGCCCTCCCTCGCTGTCTCCCCACCCTTGACCCCTCTGCTCCCGCTCCCCCCACACCCCGATCCCACTCGCTTGCTCTTGCTTCTGTCTCACCCACAGGCTGGTTCCTCCTCCCAGCCTGGCCGCTTCCCGCGGGCTCCGTTTTCTCTCTGGTGATGCAGCAAAGCAGCGTCCGGAGGGCTCGGTGCAGAGCCGATGCCGAGCGAGCAGCTGCGATTCAGGCCTGACAGAGGCACACGGTGCCGCGCGCAAGCACCTGGGAGCTGGGCACGTGACCTGTAGCACCCCGGTCCTGGGAAAGTGTGCCCCCAGGTTTCTCCTCCTTGAACTAAGATCTACTAGACAGCTACTCTCTGTAGACGGACTTTTTTAAACAGTGTAACACTAAAGCAGGGGTGGAGAACCTCTTTCCAAAACACTCGGGGGCCACATTCCAGCGATGGGCAAAGTCAAATGCAAAAAGGGTGCGGCCGAAAGCAAACAGGTTGAGGCCAACATACAATAAATTCCAGCTTACTGAACTATGAAGCTCTTAGTGAATTAGTCTTAGGTGAGGCAGTTCATACTTGTAGAACAGAAGGGAGAAAATACCATGCAGAAAAGCCAAGAAGCCACCAAATGATGAATGGAGGAGGGAAAGGGGGTTTAGCCATTTAGTGAAACACAGAAAGCCAGATTCGGCCCCCTAAGCTGGAGGTTCACTATCCCTGTATTAAAGGTTGAGGTTTGACATTCCAGTTGTTCGGAGAAAGCTGTTTTACATTTCCCAGGATTCTTGCACGGCTACTCTCGTTTTTAGCTCCAACGTGCTAATGAAGGGCACAAGCCTGGAAATGGTGTCCCACCACCAGACAGAGGCTCATGAAAAGAAACCAAAAGCCATGTGGTTTGAACAGAAAGAGCTAATTTTACTGTAGGTGTTCCCGGCTCTTTTTTTCCTTTTTGCAGATATATGTTCATCCACGCTGAGAATGCAGGGCTAGCCCTCGGTGGGGAGGTCTCCTGCTTTTCTTAGAGCAGGCTTCTCCAGCTTAGATGCTGCATGTGCTGGACTACAACTTCCATCACCCCCCGACAGCCCGGTGCTGATTGGCAGATGCTGGGAAGCACCTTGCAGCCAGGGCTGGATATTTCTACACACAAAGCCCAGCTTAACTCACAGGGTGGTTAACACCTGCTTTGGGTCCCTACAGGCCTCAGGGGAGAAAAAGCAGCATTTCTCAGCCCATGGCTCTCTTGTGCAAGGCTGACCAGCCGGAAAAGCAGGCAGAGTGCGGAATCCACGTAACAACATGCCTTCGGTGCCAGACGCTTGGACCCACTCAGCCTGGTGCCATGTGCCTGGGCATGCAGGTTTCAGAGGGGCTGTGCAGCCACTGCAAATTGTGTCATAGCAGCAGGCAGAAAGGCAGGTCTGGCCAACCGACAGTCCCAACTCTTTGCAGTGCATTAGAGCAGCTCGCAGGGAGGGTTCCCCAGTGACTCCCGGAAGAATGAAATTGGGAGCAGTACATTACCGAGCAATGCCTCTCTAACCGACATCAAAGCCGCCTTTGGAACTGCCCTGCGCCAGGAGACTGAAGGAAGCCGTCCGCTGCGAAAGACATTCATCATGAAGAGGAGGAGAGACACGGGTGCAGCACTGTGAGTGTAGCATTTCAGAGGATTTCAACCCCCCCACCCCTCAAAAAAAAAAAGAATGGTGCCCATGGAATTCCTACTAGAAGGGCTATAACAACACTATATTCATTCTCACACTTTGCTGGACAGCAAACTGCATCAGACCCCTGTCTGTAAAACCAAGGACTTGCCCCCAAGCCAGCCCCAGAGTGGGGGTCCTGATCCCTTGCATGTTTCTTTGCCCTTCTCTTGCTCTTGGCCACTGGAGGATGTGGACGGGGAAAGACAGGCTCGGCAAGACAAGAGATGTGACAAGGGGCAGTTGCTTGCACGGACAGATGTGGGTCGCAGCCCTACCTATGTGTGCGTTGCTAAAGCACCCAGACAGCAGCATGCAGGGGGCCATGGGGAGGCCCCCACCTGGTGGAAGCTCTAGGGGAGAGGAGGGAAGGAACAGTGTTCCAGCAGACAGACACCGAGTCACGTCAGTCAGCACAAGACCAGTAAGTGCCGACGGGCGGCCCCTTCTCGTCGGCTTGAAGGGGTGGTGAGGCCCCGGAAAGGCCCTGCCTTTCCCTTCCCAGGCCTCACCCACATGAACGTACAGACCGACAAAGACAACCCATGCACACGCTCCCTCTTGAACCCGGGGCCGCAACACAAGTGGGAGCCTCCCCCTTCCCACCAGCCAACTGGAAACGTCCATCCTTGATGCACCATTGAAAGACATGGTGGATGATGATATAAATTACAGTCTCGATGTATACGATGTATAGGCAGCAGGTCAGTCCACAGTGCAGGCGAAGGGGCAGCTCTTGCCTCACTTCCCTTGATCCTCCGTGTAGTGCTGGAAATGGGTAAAGCTCATAAAAACTTGCTCCAGCGAGATCTGGCTGATGGAATAATCCTCCACGCAGTACTTCTCTTTGGCTTTCTCTAGCGCCCCGAACACCTGCAGGGCAAAAAAATGTGGGGGGAAGAGAGTGTGCTCTCATTCGGCAGCTCCTTCCTTCAAAGAGCTTTCTCACCCTTTCCTAAAGGTTCTCAGGGCTTTCTCTGTGGCCACCTGCAAGCGGTGGAGCACCTTATTTTGAGGGGCGAGCGTGGCAACTCCTCTCTGCTGTCCTTCTGCCAGCAGGCAGGCTCAGCCCAGCCTTAGGCAGATGTCCCAGCCTCTCTGGCTCAGCGGGGACACTTCCAGACAAGGCAGTGGTTCCTCTCACAAAATGGCTGCCAGGTGTTTCCACTTGTGAAATGGCTGCCACGGCTGGCCACAAGGCACTCATTCTTCAATAGGCAAACTGGAGAGCTGAAACAAACGTGACTATAGCCAGAAGCGTGTCTTCCAGATCTAGGGAGGTGTTGATACCACTCAACACGACTCTGGTGTGCCCACAACTAGAGTACAATGACCAATTCTGGGCTCCACATTATAGGAGAGACATAGCTAGGTTAGAATCGATTCAGCGCAGGGTCACAGGGATGGTTGCCTGGTTGGGAGGGATGGCATATGAAGAGAGGTTGAGGGAACTGGGTCTTTTCAGCCTGGAGAAGAGGAGACTCCAAGGGGATCTTTTAGGGACTTATAGGTATATGAGGGGATGTCATGTGGAGGAGGGCCATGGCCTGTTCTTCCCTGCAGTGGAGGACAGGAGGTTCCAATGGGGCAAAGCTCAAGCAACAGGCTTCAGGCTGGATGTCAGGAAGTACTTCCTGATGGTTCGGACCCCTCGGATATGGAATGGGCTCCCAAAGGAGGTGGTTGAGACTCTGTCAGTGAGGGAGTCCAAGGAAAGACTGGACAACCACATGTCGGGGATTACATGAGAGGAACTGGCTGTAGCCGGGGGTCAGACTAGATGGCCCAGGGTGCCCCTTTTGACTCGCTTCCCTGGGCATCACTGGCAAAAGGAGGGCCATCAACCAGTCCTTTGGCCTCTTCCTGATGGGTCTTCCCCGGCCAAGTGGGTTGGTCCACTAGGGCTGGAGCTCCACAATGCTGGAAATTCCCCCCCCGCCCCACCCAGCTGCTGTCTAGGGACACTTGCTGCGATAAAGGTCTGGGGACCCTGGTGACATCTAAGCCCCCTGGATTAGCTGGCTTTTGGCCCACATGTGCTTCACCGCTTACTGAGTCCTGAATCTTTCTTCCAGATCCCTTTTTCTCACAGCAAACCTTCCTCTCCCTTGCCCTTACATCCATTTCCACAAAGAGGGGTGTCCCTGGGAGACACCCTCCTTGGAAGACACACAAAGACAATCATGTTGGGGAAGTCAAAGGCGGAAGACAAAAGGGCAGAGATGCATTGAATCCATAAAGGAACCCACAGCCTTTAATTTGGGAGAGCTGGATGGAGCTGTCAAGAAGACATTCTGGAGGGATTTCAATCATACGGTTGCTGCAGGTTGAAGACAACCGGATGGTATGTTACAACGACATATGCAAACGTGTACATGTGCTGTATTTTCGGTCCTGTGAGTCTGAACCTCAGATCTTTTCACGACCTCACGTTTACCCTGATCCCAGCTCCTCTTACCTGTGCCCAGCTGAGTGTCTTATCAATGAGGTGATAATGCACCATATTCTGATGTTCATGCTTTAGGACACTCCCTGGAAGAGAAGTGAGATTGTACCATATTGGTTCACAGTGAAAAGAAGACCCACAGCATGTGGCTAAGATACTGACATAGATGGGCCAACCCAACTGTCTTTTTGATTTTCTATACACGGTCACATTTTTTCAAGCAGAAGTTCACTCCATTCTATTTCTGCTTCAGTTTGCTATTTTTTAAGAAGTTGAAGTGAAAATTCATATTAATTTTTGCACACATGGAAATTCTTGTGCCGCTGGATACCACTTTCTGGAACACTTTTGCCTTCATGTTCTATTTCTGGGCTTCCCAAAGGCAGCTGCTTAGCCACTGTGGAAAGAGAATGCTGGACTAGACAGGCCTTTGGTCTGATCCAGCAGGGCGGCACGTACATTCCTCTGCATGCAGTCCTGCATGCAACTTACATGTATTTTGCAGACACTTTTCTGTAATGTATTTTTTAAAATCTGAGAACTGCATCGCAAACTTCAAACAAGCAGGTAAACCAAACCAAATTTCCATGGTCAGGGGGTGCAAATTAAGATGGTTAACACGTGAATCAAACAAATTTCTCCCTCATCTCAAGTACAAAAAAGACAAGTGCAGAAGAAATGGTTGGTCTAAATCCCATGCAAATTTAGACAGATAAAGTCTGAGAACTTCCAGCACGCTCTCTTCCTTGCTTATGTGGACTGTAAAAGAACCTTTAAAAGAGGTATCCTCCTTTCTAGCTCACACCTCTTTTAAGATGAAGCCTCCTATGACATCTGCTTCTCCTTTCAGAACCATAGGTTGAACTATGCAAATATATAATCCATTAATTAACTGATTATTTAACTAAAACTAATCTGATTAAATCAAACTAAGAGGCCTTTAGTTCGTGGCAGACCAATTATTATTACGTGGTTCAGCCACTCACAAGTGACCGAGAAGGCTCCGAGAACAGAAGTGAATGGAAAGAATCTCTCCTCCTACACCCAGAGAGGTCCCCTTCCTTGTGGGTTTGCTCAGAGGCAGAAGGGTGGTGGGCATGAGGTCCCCAGTGGTACCTTTGCCCCAGGCACCTCGAAACATCAATACAGCCCCTGCCATGCAGGCAGAAGCCGCTGGGCTCAACCCCCAAGTATCTCCAGATTGAAAGCCATCGCATACAGTCAATGGGAAGGATAAGTGCCGGAGACCCTGGACAGCCTGAGTGGGCCATTCAGGGTAAGACAGACAAGTATCTGGGTTTGGTTTACTGCAGGGATGCGGAGCCTCTTTCAGTCTGGGAATGAATGAGTGTCGCTTTGGAGAGGATCCCGGGCAGTTCGTGGGCTGCCTTCCTTTTGTGGGCAGGACTGAAAGCCGAGGGCCCAGGGCAAAAGAAAAGCGCTAAAAGACCCCCAAAGACAAACTTAATTTGGCTTCATGCCCTTGATGCCAGCACCTCAGCTTTAAGAGAGGCGTGCCATTTTTTTTAGAACGGAGAAAAGGACTGTGCAAAACCTGGGACTACAAAAACTGGGATTGGTGGTTGGGGAAAAGGGGCTGGGCCAGGGCATGCTGCCACCCGGGCTGTCTTTGGGCCCTACGCAGGCCAGACGGAGCCCCAACCCTCAAATTCCGAGTGCCTGATCAAGGGCAGCATCCTGTGTGAAAGAGGAAGGAAAGGCTTCTGGGCTTGGATGCCGTGAGCCTCCTGCCCAAGCGCCAAGTACCTGGGAACATTTTCTCCACGAACGTCTTGAAGGCCTGCAGGTTGTCCTCCCCGTCGCTGTGGGTTTTTGCCAGCAGGGTGTAGCCGCTGCCAAATTTGCTCTTCAGGTGCTGAGGGCTGCCTAAGCATTTGAACTGTCCGTTCACCATGATGGCCAGCCTGGTACACAAGGCCTCACACTCCTCCATGCTGTGGCAAAGGGACAAGAGTCAAAGGGGCGCCACCTGCTCAGCCTCGGCACAATAACCGAGGCAGCAAGAACACAAGCAACCTGCAGCGAACGGGCTGTGAGAATGATGCAGTGGCAAGACTCAGTGAGGACTAGAATTATGACCCTCCTATACAGGCTACAAGGAGCAAGCTGCCCTACTTCTTAATTACCAGTCACAGTGAAGTATCTGGCTCCTGCAAGCTTAAGGACAGACTATGTGGGCATGGACACACTGCAGATGTAAACTGGTTTCTATTCAGATTGATCGCCACAGATCTTGCAGAACCCATGCTGTTAGATACGAGTGCATTCTTCAAAGCAGGCAGGACTGAACTCAAATGCAAGACATCGCTTGCACGGGATCACCTCCGACACAAGTGCGGAGGCAGAAGCCATTCCTGGTTAACCTCCCACACTGAAAGTTCACTCTCATGCACTTGGTTTTGTTAAGGAGATTTAAGGCATGCACTTGGTGGGCATGTCGTGAGCGGAGCTGACTGGAGCCAGGGGGGTCAGACTAGATGGCCCGGGAGGCCCCTTCTGACTCACTCTGTTTCTATTTATTTATTTACATATATTTATAGGACGCCTGTAATTGCTGAGGCCTCCCTAGGCAGCTTACAATGTAAAACAAACCAACAGTAAAAACACATAAAAAACCAATTAACACATAATAAATTAGACATCTATAAAAACAATTAAAAAGGGCCACAGCATGCAGGCTAAACACTGAAAAAATCCTAACAAGATAGGTCTGTGCCTGGCACCGAAAGGAAAACAGGGAGGGAGTTCCAGAGACGGGAGCAGCAGCAGCAAAGGCCCTTCGCCTGCTTGCCACCCTTCTCATCTCCCTGAGGGGTGCTTCTCGCAGAAGGGCCTCCTGGGCTGATCTAAGGGGGCAGGTAGGCATATATGGGTGCAGACGGTCCTTCGGATAGCGGACCCCAAGCCGTTTGGGGCTTTAGATGTCAATACAAGCACCATGAATTGGGCCTGGGCCACAACTGGCAACCAGTGACATTCTTTCAGCACTGGTGTTACGTGGGCCGCTCTGACAGTAGCAGTGACCAGCGGAGCAGCCCGATTCTGCACCAGTTGCGATTGCCGGACCATCTTCAAGGGCAGCCCCACATAGAGCCCATTGCAATAATCTATTTGGGAAGTTACCAGAGCATGGGCAACTATCCTCAGGTTCCCACTGTCTAGGTAGGGGCGGAGCTGGAAAATTCACCGGATATTCCAGGGACAGACCAGGATCCAGGAGCACCCCAGACTGCGGACCCTGTCCTTTAGGGGGAGCGTGACCCCCTTCAGGACAGGGCAATGCCCTGCTAACCTATCGGAGGTCCCCCTACCAATAGTACCTCCTCCTTACCAGGATTAAGTCTCAGTTTATTGACCCTCATCCAGTCCAGTATCGAGCTCAGGCCCTGGCTCAGGACGGCAACAGCCTCACCTGGATTAGATGAGAAAGAGAGGTAGAGCTGAGTGTCATCAGCATCTTGCTGACTCCTCAGCCCAAACCTCCAGATGACCTCTCCCAGCGGTTTCATGTAGCTATTGAACACCCTCGAGGACAGTCCAGAGCCCTGCGGAACCCCATGACGCAGCTGCCATGGGGTAGAGCAACTGTCCCCCAGTACCACCTTCTGAACCCGTTCAGCCAGATAGGAGCGGAACCACCGTAAAGCGGTGCCTCCCACTCCCAACCCGGCCAGCTTGTCCAGAAGGACACCATGGTCGATGGTGTTGAAAGCCGCTGAGAGGTCCAGGAGAACAACAGGGTCACACTCCCTGTCCCTCTCCCTGCACAGGTCATCATACAGGGCGACCAAGGCCATCTCCGTCCTGTGCTCAGGCCTAGAACCCGATGGAAATGGGTCCAGATAATCCGTATCCTCCAAGGGTGCCTGAAGCTGCCGAGCCACCCCCCACTCCAACACCTTGCCCAAAAGTGGAAGGCTGGCGACGGGACGGTAGTTATTCAGCATCCCTGGATCCAGGCCTGGCCTTTTTAGGAGAGGTCTAATTACTGCCTCCTTCAATGGGACAGGGACCACTCCCTCTCTCAATGAGGCATTGACAGCCTCCTGGACCCAGGGCCAAACCATATCCACAGACCTTCCAACCAACCAAGTTGGGCATGGGTCAAGCGGGCATGTGGTTAAGCGGACAGAGCCAAGCACCTTGCCCACATCCTCGGGTGGCAACAACTGAAACTCATCCAATGACACTGGACACTTCCAAAGATTGATGTATACAAACAGTAGAGTCAAGCTCCCGAGCCACTGAGGGCTCCAGGGTCTCATCTGGTGAACCAGCTTATAGGAGGCCCCGGACCACCCAAAATGACTCAACTGGATGGCACTGTGAGGAAGCAATAGAGGAGGCAAAGAAGTCACGCTTTGCCCACTTTATTGCCACAGAACAGGCTTGATAGTGAGCGTGCAAACATGTTTGATCAGACTCATCACGAGACTTCCTCCACCTGCACTCTAGCTCACATTAACATTGAAATACATTATCTTCATTATGCATAAAAGCATGCTATTTATTTAATATGTGCACTGAGTGTGTCTGTAGATTTACGGGGCATGTGTGTACTTTTAACCATGCTGCAAAAGTTTCAAGTAGCAGAGTGGAAAGAATAGAGAATTTGTGAGGCATCAGAAGTGCTTGGGAATGCAAAGATGTGGCTTTTGGAAAGAGCTGTGGACGGCAGAGTGACGCCATGAGCCGTGACCTCCAGCCAGGTGACCTCTGAGCCTCCAGGTCTCCTGCTCTTGGGGGAATGATCAGCTCTTGAGAAGATGTTCCAGAAAACTGGAATTAAAGCAGGAGGGCACCACTTCTGTGTTTATACTGTGCTCTTCAGTCATGTTCCTTCACCGTCTTCAGTTTGTGTCTGGCCTCCCAGCAACCCTACAGGGTAAATCAGTACCATTTCCGATTTGCACAGAGGGGAACTGAGTTTGCGAGAAGCTACAGAACAAACCCTCCCTCTTTCCAGAGGGCAGGAAAGCCATCCTAACCTGTGAGAAGTAATAATGATGGATTTCCCACATTCCCTCGTCCTGGCAACCGCATCCCAGAGCAGGCGCCTCGCCACAGGATCCATGCCGGTGGAGGGCTCATCCAGGAAGATGACGGAGGGCCCTCCGATCAGGGCTATTCCGGCACTCAGTTTCCGCTTGTTGCCGCCACTGTGGAGGGAGGAGAGTAGCCATGAGAAAAACAATTCTGCTAGAAAGTAGGTGGGTGCTGCCGGTCCTATACCAGAGGACTGAAAAATGTACCAACGAAAAAAATGTGGCTTGGAGGACAGAGATGTAGTTCAGACTCATGAATGGGGCACCTGCCAAGCACATGCTTAGCCAGGAAATTGTTTTCAGTGCCAGAAATAACCTCATGGTTCTGTTCGACAGAAACGCAGTCCTGGTTTCTTCCCAGGTATCTTTAGTTTCAGTGGCCCAGGAAGGGGCTGGGAGAGCTGCTTTCACTGCTGCTCCTGTGGAACAGCTGGGACTCGGACATCCTATCCGAGATATCGCAAAGAAGCCAGACTTAGAATGGAGGTGCGGGGAAAATGCCGCAGAACCAGGAAGCTGCTGAAGAGTTCATGGTGGGGGCCTTTGGGGGAACCCCAGAGGTCTGGACATGCTTCCCAGGGCTGACCTCTGTTGAATGTGTGGCCACCTGGAGAAAAATAGAATCTCTAAAATGTTGCCTATGTTGGGAATGACAGAGGCAGCTCCTCTCCGTCCGCTTTCCGGGGTGAGGATGGCACCTGCTCTTTGGATGAGGGCTGTGAAGGCCGAGCAGTGGGGAGTGTGGACATCAAGATGGCAGCGGAGCGGGAGGCAACCCAAGGCCACTGTCTCCAGGTGTTCGTGCAGACCTTGGGAACAGACAGGCCTGGGAGTGAAGGGAGAGGAGGACGACGAGCCCGGTGCAGTCCTTGACCCCACAACAGAGGGCCTGCGCAGCCCCGGAAAGCTAGCCCTTCTCCAGAGGGGCACAGTCCGGGGTGGAGTGCAGGGCTACTGAAAAGGAGCACTCTAGTTTGGGCTCCAGTTTCTAGTTTGGGGTCAATGAAACACTGTGTTCATGCAAAGAGCCTTCTTGTGGCTACAGTTTGTTAGCTGTGAACTAGAAATAAAGGACTATTTTGCAAAGAGACTGCCGGTTTTTTTAAAAACAGATAAGGGGGAACCCAGCTTTCAACACCATGTATCTATGTTTCTACTGAAGCCTCATTGGTGAGGGTGTTCAAGGATAGGCTGGGCATGCACATGGTGGGCATGTCATGAGTGGAGCCAGGGGTGAGACTAGATGGCCCGGGAGGCCCCTTCTGACTTGCGCTGTTTCTATGTTTCTATCATCTTGCAGTGATGGCCTTTTGAATCAGGGCCCACGGTGGGGCTCATCTGACAGTTCCCCCAGTGGACCAAGAGACCTGCTGTGTCTCGGCCTCACCTGTATGTCCGGACCAGCTTGTTCGCGTGTGGCTCCAAGAGCAGCCCTCGGAGCATGTTCTCCACGCAGCTGCCAACGTAACGCTCCGGGATGCCCCGCAGCCGGGCATACATGCTCAGGGTCTCTCTCCCCGTCATGTGATCCAAAAGGGCATCGAACTGCGGGCAGTAGCCGATTCGCTGCTGGACCTGAACACAAACGACACACCGAGGAGACCGAGTCAGCCAAGCCAACCTACGTGCTACTGCCTTAAGTGGCCCCAAAGGAGCTGCTAGAGCCCTGCTGGGAAGGTTACCAAGGCCACCCTTCTCGGGACAAGCTTCTGGGCAAGACACCCTGTTCAGGAAGGCCACAGGGCCCAGCAGCCACTGCGAGCATTTAATCCCCCCCCCCCCACTTTAAACTGCCTGCAGTCTCAAAATGCTTCAGGCCAGCACATAAAACGTTGCTGCTCACGCGCAGCCCCTCCACCCACTGGTTACCTTCTTGATATTGGCCAGAATGCTGTGCCCATCCACAAAGGCATCTCCGGATGTGATGGTCTCGTCCCCGGTCAGCATCTTGAAGGTGGTCGTTTTGCCCGCCCCGTTAAAACCGAGGAGGCCGAAGCACTCGCCCTTGTTGACCGCCAGAGAGAGTCTGTCCACTGCCAGGCACGAGTCCCGGCTGCTGTACACCTGGAAGGGCAGAGCACCGGGGCCTGAAGCCTCGCCTCGCTCCCCCGGCCGGAATGGACTTCCCCGTGGATTTGGGGGCAGGCGGCCTCCAGGTAAGGTGCCCTCACCCGCCCAAGAGGTGGGACACGGGCCTTTTCTCACACTGCCTCCAGCTGGTGTCAATCACTGAAAATAGGGGCCGAACGGGTGGGAACCTGGCCAGTTTTAGGGCCCCAGAAACAGCCTGACTTCAGAGTGTTGCTCCTCTGGAACAGGGATGAGGAAGCTTCGGCCACATTTGCCTTGCAGGTCCCCCGTCGGGCCTGTGAAGCTTCCTTGAGCTCCTAGGAGGGTGAGGCTGGAGCTCCAAGAGAGCAGTGGCTCTTCCCCTCCCTCCCAAGCACCCCAGTGCTTTATATAGGAGGCTGCTTTGGAGGGCCCCCCCACCCCCCAGGAAAACTGAGTGGCTTCAGAAATGATCTAGTATTTTCTGATTTGGGGTGGAGTTGGGGAGATACCTCGACTTCTTTTTGAGCCTGTCTGTGCTTCAGCTACCAGACCACATAAACATGTAAGAAATAAAACAGACAAAATCCAGAGAAGCCAATAGCTGGGATACAACCGGGCAAGGGAACTCTGGGCTCACGTTCCTCAAACATTCCTAGCACCTGACAAAGCCACATGGCAAACCACTGTTGAAGCAGGGGAAACCTTCAGAAGCCCTTTGCAATTCAGCACAGGAATCGGAGTCTGTTGCCCCAGGCCAAGATCCCACTGGGTCGGCCCAATCCTCTGGGTGAGCCTAAACGCAGCCTTTGGACAACAGCTACTTCCAAACTTTACTAGGTTATACATCCCTAAATCCATCCAGTGCAGAACACCGAAACCCCAATGAGAAGAGCCACTATTTTCCTACAAAACGGCAGATTGCCTGCAGGCCAATCCCATTTGCCACAGGTAAATAGCTCCTTACAAACTTGTATTAGTCCACTTCCCACTAAGCAGGCACTGGCAGTTTCTCTAGCAGCATAGCTCCACACCAAGAGGTGAATTCTGCCCCAGGGCAGCTTTGTGCACTGAATATAAGCTGAGCAGAGGAAGAAATGAGGCTGCCACTGATCTGACTGGCAGGGGCTCTCCGGGGGCTCCAGCAGGGGCGTTCGCAGCACCCGCCCTTATCAGGGCTGGAGCCTATGCCAACGCAGCCTCTCTTCTCACTGGGATGGGGCCTTCCACGAGGAAGTGGCTTTTAACAAGGACTCAGGGAAAGGCCGCCCTGGAGCACATCTCCTGAAGCCCTGTAGGAGGGCCAGAGGCGTCACCTTAGTAAGCTCCTTGATGACGAGGGGACTGTTCAGTGATGAAAGCGATGACGTCGGCGACTCCAAAACCTTCTTCCGCTCGTCTGCAACATCCCGGTCTTCAGGCAGGACGGGGGCTCTGTTGAGCAGCATCACCTGTTTCGGGAAAGGCCAACGGCACGTGAGCAATGGCCGCAGCCACGGAATCGTCTGGCAGGGCTGAGCAACTTGTAGGGCTAGAACAAGATGCTCAGAGGCTTCAGCAGTGCAACGTTTAGTTTTTCAGAAATAAAAAGAGAAGCCCTTGACTAATTAGGCATTATTTCTTTTTAAAAATACACATATAAATGCCTATAAAGCTGCAGCATCTCCTAAGGAGAGGGAGGCTGCCATGGTGCCTGCGTGTTCAGAAATGATGAGAGAATAGTGTTTGGTTCGGGGTCTATTTTTTACAGAATGATCATTATATTTGGATTATGAGTTCTTAAGGCCAATCAATCAATTCATGAAGGCAGACTTCACCTACATGGCACCCTCTCAATGTGTTGGACTATATTTCCCATTATCCCCACTTAGCAGGCCCACTGGGCACCCTGGCTGGGGGTTCTGGGAATTGTAAGTCAGAACATCAAGAAGGTGCCTATATTGGGGAAGATTAAATTAAGCCAACAGAAAGACGTACAACGAGTTGCTCTTCCTGCTGGCAGCTCAAGTTCCCGAGAGGCACTTTCACCTTCTCAAATGGGGGAAATTAATGCTGCACAAAGACCAGGACGCCACCAAATGGTTGGGGTTTAAAGGAGGAGGACGCAGCCGCTCTCCGGAGCCTCACATGCTTCATCCCTGCACTACATCCATTGTCTGACAAGCGCCAGAAATATTTGCCAGCGATTCTCTTGGTCCCTGTGAGTTCGCTAGGCAGTGACTACCCAGTTTCAAATGCATCTCTGCATCTATAAGAGCCAGAAGCGTGCTTTGCCGTAGCAGAATGAACACAGCTCTGGAAGGATCTCAATGGCGCATCCGCTTCCGTATGGCCAAACTGCTGGGGTCACTCCGTGCAGTGGTGGCACAGCCCTATCAGCCAGGAAAGCCTCTTCCTTTACAGACCTTACCCATTTCCGCCTCCGGCGCATGTCGCAGACGATGGTCCTCAGTCGCCAAAGGAGGTTGGTCTCGATGAGAAACAGGAGGAGGAGAAAGACAAGTCCTTGCACTGCCATGGAGGTCAAGTATTTGCCAATCCCAGGCTTCTCCCAGGCAAAGTAATTTTTTTGGTAGCTTATATCTGAAAGGTGGCGAGGAAAGGTGAGGAGAGGAGGTGAGTGAGAAAAGAGACTGGTTACACCATCCACTTTGGAGTCCTTACAGACTAAAGGTACAGACCAATGGGAGGGAAAACGGGCCACAATTCCCAGCATGCCCCACCTAGGACAGCCAATAGTGGTGTCGCACCCATTTTCACGCACTGATGCAAACCAGTGCTAGCACAACATTATTCGTGCTTCCTAGTATGAAGGGGGAAGGCAGCAATTTGCCTCCAGAATCTGGTGCTGCTGCAGGTCTGGGAGCCACAGGCCACTTTTCCTCCTTGTTCTGCCGCTGCTGCTTTATGCCAGTGCAACACTGAATCCACTTCTCACGACACAGCCCAGCCCCAAACAAACACTTTTCAGTCCCAATGACTTCAACGGGAAAGAGTTACACATTTCCGCCACTCCCTTAAGAGAAGGACTGATGATGGTTCGATGCGCTTATGTCATTGTGTCCAGACTGTAACACATTAATGTTAGCAACGTAATTCTGAAAATTATTTCCCAGAGTTGAGTGGGGAGCTGAGAAATTAGTACCAGTCATAAATAATAGCAGGACTGGACACTAGATGGACGTGCAAAATTCAAAATGCACAATGGTGCACACAAGCAAAGGAGAATCGTCCCTCCCACATATACCTGCCCAGCCCGTAATATCTCAGTGGTCCTTCTGTGGGAGCCCCTGCCAGTGGCAACCCTCTTTTGCAGCGTGTGCAGTGTTTGTGCAGGCTTGCTTCCTGGCAGTCGTATGTGTGCACACTTGGCACACGGGCCTGGGAATTCAACTCACACCCACAAGAAAGAAAGTAGACAGGAGTCTAGGGAGCCAAGCCTAGGCAACCCAAGATTCCTGTAGACCACCCCGAAATCCTTACACGTCCTTTTTATTTTCCCAAAAATCCTCCTAGGAATTTTAGTTTCAGTCTATTTTACATTCTGTATTGTGTTTTACATCTTAGTATTGCTGCCAGTACCTTACTTGTATTTTAAACCATGGTCTTAACTATTTAATTGTTTATGCTGTATTTTATACTGTATTTTATGTTGTAAATTATTCTTAAATTGTTGTGAACCATCCAGACAGCTTCAGGTGGGTGGTACAGGAAGGACGGATGGACGGATGACAGACAGACAAATCTGCCCAGGCAGCCTTATGGTTAATGGGGAAGGATAAAAATCTAAAAAATAAATAAAATAAGGAGAGAGAGAAGAAAGCTCTCCTACGCTCCCTCAGTCCTAGACAGAGGTGATAGAAGTGACCTGGGAAACGCAAAGGCTTCAGAACTTAATTACTGGCCAATTAACAGGAATTTTAGCTACCTATTTTTGTACATTGGAGAGGAAGTTTTTGCTCATGGATACTCACTAAATGCCCGGCAGACAATGGAAGCCTCAAGAGAGGAAGTGCAGAACTTCATGAACTCGTAATTCTGGTAGAATTCGCTGATGCTTTGGCCCAGGCAGTAGTTGGGCAGGATGAGAAAAACCTTGTCCAGCACCTTGGAGAGATCCAGCATCCCCAGCTCTAAAAGAAAAGAGTGGGGACAATCAAGGGAGTGGCCTTTGCGTGAGCCAAACCACCGGAGATCAGATTTCTGTTCAGGAGGCAGAAAAACTCCATATCTTGCCAAAGTCTCCAGAAAATGCACCGGTTCACTCAGACTTTTCCTAAAATTACCCATGCTCTTTTATGTTCGTGATCCTATACTGCTTTGCATGGTAGCTGCATTTGTGCTATATTGTAGTATTCTTAAAATCATTTGCTTATTTATTAGATGTATCTTCCGCCTCTTCCTTTCGGTGAACTCAAAGCAGTTTACATCCTACTCCTCCTCCTGCTCTCAGCCTTATCCCCACAACAACCCTGTGGGGTAGGCTGGATTGAGAGTCTGACTGCCCCAAAGTCACACAGTTGGCTCCATGGCTGAGCTGAGCTGGCACTAGAACCCAGACTGCCTGAGTCCCAGCCCTACACACTTAACCACTGTACCACACTGTCTCTTTTATTCTGCTTGGGTTGGTTTTGTTAGCTACCTGGTGGCCACTTCCTCAAACTGTGGGGAGCAGCTAATATGAATATTGTACACTTACTGAAGGAACAAGGATGGCACCGGCCAGCAAACTTTCTCCAGGAACACAGTGGCAATCCGGGCGCCTTACCTGGAAAACTCATGATTGTGACTGCCAGAAAGGTGGCTGTGCCTGAGAAGATGCTGAAAATGGTGAGGCAGGTATAGGCTGTGGATGCCACAGAAAACAAGAAGCTGAGTAGGTACATGAGGGGGATGATGGCCCAGCCATAGAGGAGGAAGATCTGCATCACATCCACCAGATGGTTGTCCTGGGTGAAAGCTTTCACATCGAAGGCTTGGAATATCACCTGGATGGGTGGATGAGGACGGTGGGATTACAATGAAGACCTCAGACAGGTGCTTGGACTGTCCAGTCTCTTATCACATTCATATCCAGAGCAGCTTACAGAGCATCATCCTCATCCTCATTCTCCAAAGCCTTCCAGGCAGTTTATAGCAGCAGCACAACAACCCCTGTTCTCAGGCTTGCGATCGAAATTAAGACACAGCATGCGAGAACTAAGTGTTAGGAGGGAGAACATATAGAATCGAGCCTCGGGGTAAAGCCTGTTTGAAGGGATGGCGAGGAACAGTTTACTTCCCCTTCCGCTCCTGCTGGATCAGTCAGAACGGCTTTCCTGAGGGGAGAAAGAGGCCAGCCCTTTGCTCTATTAACGCAGGAACGTCTGTTCTGTTCTGACAGCGGCTCTCCTGCAGGGCCGGCCTGACCACTGGGCCCAGGGTGGCAGCTGCCTCAGGAAGCAGGCACAGAGCCGCAGCAGTGACGTGCTGAAGGGCCGCACACAGCCTGCCCCGCAGCGAGTTTATCACTCTTAGATGTGGTGGGGGAAGCTGTGCCATTACTGCTGTTGAAGCAAGACTGGATTCTCACTCTGGTGACGTCTGCATGTGGGAAGGAATGTTATCCTACAGGCAGAAACACGTCCTGAGCAGGTTCTGCCTTCTGCTCTGCGACAGAGAAAGCATCTTTTTCTGGTCCCTTGCTGCCTTTTTGCTCCAGCTGCCATTTAGATGGAGATGCTGCCAGCTGAGCCCAGGACTCCTGCCAACAAAGCACATGCTTGATCACTCGGACCGGGTGGAGACTGCATTAGTACAGCTGCACGTCACCCTCAGGAATTCTCCAATTTCCTTTCTTGAATTTTCAGTGCTTATTTAAACAAAATCAACTTCTAGAATTCTTCTATGTATGGAGAGATCAGAGGAAATATTTCAGTAGGATCAATATACAAAGTCTGTCACTTCTATCTGTGTGTCTGGGCAATGAGGTATTGGGACAATAGACAATCATTCAAAACATGTTTAAAAATAATTTGCTAAACATGAACTCAGATAAGGGCAGAATCCTAAGCATGTTGCATAGAAAAAAGTACCACCATTCCTAGAATTCCCATGTGCATAGGACTGAATCCTTAATAATTTAATAAAATGAATCCTTTCATAATTTAATCTGATGAATAGTAGATTAGAGTACTTACATTTGCATCAAGCTTTTCCAGACTGACTTACAATGTCCTCCCACACCAATATAACTCCCAAAATACACTCACCAACGAAACGTTTAATCATTTTGACCACAGGGCCGATTATCACCCAATTTCCACTAGATCGTCTCACCAGCCCATCTAGCCAGTGTCGTTGGCGTAATAAGCAGCGGTCACACCACAGCAGGGTCTTCTGGAGTGACTACACCCCAATCATGGAACCAGTGGCCATACTCCACTGGAATGCCTGGCCCCTACTCTTTATTCTTTTTGGCTGCAGGTTAAAACCTTTTATTTTCCCAGCATTTTAACAATTATCCTAGAATCACAGAATAGTAGGTTATTCCTACTATAACCAGGAAGGCCACCAAGTCCAACCCCCTGCTGTTGCAGGACACCAAGTTACACCATCCCACTCAGGTGGCTGCCCAGGCTCTTTCTGAACGTATTAGTCTCAGTTTTGCATTTTGTTCCGCACTGCTGCCACACCTCCATGCTGATCTGATTGTGACTGCTGTGCTTTTATTCTCTTACGGCTTGATTGTCTCTTATGTGTTTTCCGCTTTGTTTATATGCTTTAACTTTTAACTTTGTTAACCACCCTGACAGCCTTCGGGCTACTGGGCAGCATGAAAAGGCGATAAATAAATACAATGGGGTTGACTCACCAGCATGAAAACACAGGGGATGGGAAAGTTGATGAGGTCCCACAGGAGGGCCGAGAGCCAGAAGCTGACGACATAGACGCCGCTGACGAACTGCACGTGCTTGGCCTTGGTGGCCCTTTCACTGACGAGGAGGAGCGCAAAGGTGCTGGACAGGGAGGACATTCCGTACAGCAGGTTGACTGCGATGGCAAAGCCCGTCTGGCCTCTAGCGGGAAATTAAAAGTCAGAACGATCAGACGGACCCTTCCTGCTGATTTTGCCCAGGAGCCTATCGAAGCAAAGGCCTCCAGGTGGGAGACGATGATGGCAAGGAAAGATCCAGGCAGAGTGAACCTGAATCCAGCCAGGAGGCGAGCAATGGGCAGTCCTGGACCAAATTTATTTTATTTATTTTATTTAAAAATTTGTATGCTGCCCCTTGCAACAAGCCTCGGGGCAGCTCACAACAACAAATAAAACATCCAAAATAACAATATTCAAAACATTAAAAACTAACATTAAAAACTGGCCCATCTCGAGGTAAAGATAAAAATACAATAAATAAGATAAACAAACAAATAGAAATTAACAATTAAAATAACTTTTAAATAAAAAGGTCTTCGCCTGGTGCCGAAAAACAAATAACGACGGCGCCTGGCGAACCTCTCTGGGGAGCGCATTCCATAAGTGGGGCGCCGCCACAGAGAAGGCCCTCCTCCGGGTGCTTACTCTCCTTATATCCCTAACAGAGGGCTCCCGGAGAAGGGCATTTGCTGCTGATCGTAGGGGGCGGGAGGGCAGATATGGTTGCAGACGCTCCTTTAGGTAGCCAGGACCCAAGCCATTGAGGGCTTTATAGGTAATAACCAACACCTTGAATTGGGCCCGGACTTCAACAGGGAGCCAGTGAAGCTGACGGAGGACTAGAGTTATGTGAGAACAATGCCCAGTCCCCGTCAGCAACCTGGCAGCTCTGTTTTGCACCATCTGAAGTATCCGGACCATCTTCAAGGGTAGCCCCACGTAGAGTGCGCAAATCCAGCCCACTAATGAATGCCAGTTGCACCATCTTCCCCTTGCCAGTCCACGTGCAAGGGAGCTTCTGATGCAAAGGCTCCAAGGGTTCTGATGCAATTTTTGCCTCAGAAAATGCATAAAATAGGTGGGAAATGTGACTTTTGAGCGATTCCGTGATTTTGCAATATTGGCTAAATGTGAGTTGGAATAAATGAAAAAAGAAACCCTGCCATGCCCTTTTAGTAAATGGGCATTCCCTTATTTATTTATTGGAAAAAGTAAAGCTTGTGTAATTGCAAATTTCCATCACATATTTAATATGCTTCCACGTGGACCTGCATTATTTTTTAAGGAATATATGTGCTTGTATTGTGGCAAGAGGAGGAAGAGGAGGAAGTGTGGACTCACTCCATGAGCTGGTCCTTTGCAGTCTCAGTCACATTGCGGGGCTGTGGGTAGTTCGCAACCGTGATGGAAGCATTGGGGCCGGCCAGCAGCTTCAGCAAGGCGTTGTCTGCCAGCGACAGTGCTGCTGCGGACGAGTGGTACGGCTGGTTGTTGAAGAGGGCCACGACCCGTGTCTGGCCCTTGGTTTCCTTGAAGGAAGCTGCTGCGATGTAGCGCTCGTTAAAGGCTCCGCCCTCTTCAGATGCTCGAGAAATCAGATATTCCTGCAGGTTGCCTGGAACGACACCAGTTTCATCTCCACCGAAGGCAAGGAGATGGACGGCTACCAAGAAGATGCCGACTTTGCTGCTGTGGCCTCCCAGTTACAGAACACACTTTCAGTTTCTGCTGTTTTAGATCTGCCACTGACTTGTCAATGTTTGCACTGCTTCTAGGTTTTATTTTGGATTTTATTTTAATTTTGTACCATAGTTAATAATGTTTAAATGTTTATATAGAACCTTATCATGTTTTTAATCATTAGGAATCCTGCAGGATGCTTTGGCTAGTGCACAGCACAGAACTATAACCAATTAATCAATCTCCTTCCATTTGTCAACAAAACTTGCTTTATTCTCAAAGCTTTTAAGTAGATATTACTATAGAGAATTAGCAGAGTCAGATTTGTTACCATGAGGATTAGAAACTTTGCCCAAAAACTGTGATTTCTGGCAAACCAAAGGTTTCAGGGAGCTGGAAGCTATGCCAAATTATGCCATGGTCTGAGCCACCTGCTAACACCTGCAAATAACATGTAAGCCTGGTCCATTGTTGATTGACATTTGACGGTTGTGTAGAGATTGAGCCCACTTCTCCCAAAACACAGCATTTCAAGGTCAATACCTCAGACTCAGTGGAAGAAGAGATGGGGATGGAATTCTTAGCTGAAAGGCTACAGCCAGTGAGCTTTGAGATAAACCAAGCAGTTGGGAAGAACTAGATCATGTCTGATTTTGGGGGGATCAGAGGGGAAGAGATGTAACTCGAGGTCTAGCCTGTTAAGTAACGTCCAGGGTTCCTGTTGTCTGTCCCACAAGAGCATAAACCTCCCTGTGGGTGCAGCTAACCCTGTTTGGTAGTAAAGGGAAGAGGGGGATTCAGGTTGGAATCAACTGCTCCTTTCCCAGGGTGCTGTGTGACATTTTCTCCTAACAGCACCACCTCATTGCTTCTGTCTGTTGGATTCTCAGCAACATCCTTATAACACAGAGACATTGGCTCTGGATGACTCCCCCCACACCTCCGGAAGAGCAGCCAGGTCCCTTGGGGGCAGTCCCTGGGGTTACTAAGGAGTCGGAGGCAGAAGGAATTTGCCCTTTCGAGAGAAGGAGTGCACAGCCTTGCCAGAGGGTGTGTTCCACAACGAAAGCATGCTGACTTAGTTAGTTAGTTGTACTGCTTCCCATCTGCTATGAAGTTAGATCCAGTGCTTTTTTTTTTGTCATAGAACGCACTGGAACAGAGTTCCAGCACCATTTTTTGACAGATTTTCCAAGTTTTAAAAGTAACTTTTGAAAATTTGATGTTTGGTCCATGTGGATTTGATTGCCCTGTCGAGTGCAGCAGGTTGGTGGCAAAATCATTAAAACGGTACATGCAGGCTGCTTGTGTGTCAAATCTGATGCATACGTTCTTCACACTGGTTGTGATGGTGCTGCTCGGCTTGTGATTGGTCGTGTGGTCGCACGCTGAGTGCTTACTGTGGGCAGCGACTGTTATGTTTTGTTACTGACGTGTGTGGGTGTGTGTACAGTGATTGACTACGTGCGAAAGGTCAATAATTTCATGAGTTCCGGCACCTTTTTTCTTACAAAAACAGCACTGGTGAGATCAGACAATGCCTGCGTTTGTGGCAAAATACAAACCTAATTAGTTTGTATAATGAAGACTAATAAGTATCTAGATTTATTGATTAGATAAACGGGCAATTTTTGCACACTCTCACCTGTCCTGGCACTTCAGATACATGCACACACACGCCTCACGCCTCAACTCTTGAACTAGACAGACAGTTCTCGAACTAAACTCACGGAGGTAACTGGGAGACCGGCTGCTTGTGGGCACTAGACAGGACAACCAGCCAGGGAAAGCTGCGAACCTGCAAAAGAGCCGGAAAACAGCCACACCCGGTGCTGCTACTCACCAACCACCTCTACTGGCACTTGGCGCTGGGCACCAACGACTTCCTTATACTGCTCTGCCAGTCTCTGGGCTATGCTGGGTCCTTGGGAGACAGAGAAGGGCACCGTTGTCCTGCCATACAGGTTGAGGGTCAGCTTCAGCGGGGAGGAGTCCCGGGGGCCTGGAAAGGTCTTGGCCACAACCAGGGCGAAGGTGGTGAAAATCAGAGGCACCAGGAACTGTGCGACTACTATCTTCCAGTTGCGCCCGCTGTATGTAGCCCTCTTCATAAACATGGCAAAGAACTGTTGGCAGCAGAGGTAGAACTACAGAGGAAAAGAGGAGCTGTTAAGAGGATGTGTAGGCTTTGAAAGACTGAGTAATCTTTAACGGATCATTTATTTCAATATTTCATTCATTAACATGCAATTAAAAGGATGCCAGGTTAGTATATTCAACATGGGAACAAACACAAGCAAAACCTTCATAAAACTATGCAACTGCACATTTTTTTTAAAAAATAAACAATAACTCTTCAGTCAGCAGAAAAACATCAATCAATTCAGATTAAAACTAACGTAAATCATGTTTTTAATAAAATATATTAGAATGCTAAAATATTTCCAGGTAGTTTTCATCATGTGATATATACATATAGACATATATGAAATTATGTGCTGTTTTGGCCGTCCCACCTCCAAAAAGGATATTGTAGACTTAAAGGATCAACAGAAGGACGGGCAGGGAAAGAGTAACTAAAATTATCTTATTTTTGATGCAACAGTTGAAAGTTCTTTGAGGTTAAGATTTTTAAAAATCTGTAAGGATGACATGGCAAAGCTTTAAAAAATTATGAATAGTATGAACCAAACTTATTTCATTAAAAAAAAATCAATTCGTTGTGATTAGAAGAAACAGGATCATTTCAGAATTTGTCTCCCAGCAGCTATCAGGGAAATTGAAGTCCCCCATAACAACAACATCGTGCCTCCTTGAAACACTGGCCTTTCGCTTTTCCAAACCCGTGTCCTCGTCTTCTCCTTTGACTGGATGGTCAGTAATAAACTCCAGCCACCACCTTCCTTTTATTCCTTGCTCCATTTAGATCAATACAGATGCTCCTCGTGGGGCTATTAAGCTCATCCTGCTTTATTTCCGTGCAGAGAGGAGCATCTTTACCATAGGGCATGGCCGTGCCTCCCTCTCTTTTCCTTCCATTCTTCTTGAACGGGTTGTATCCTTCAGTTGCTGAATTCCACTCATGGGAGTCGTTCTACCAAGTTTCAGTTATACCTATCAGGTCGTATTCACCTTCCTGCATTAAGAGTTTGAGTTCATGCTTTCTGTTTCCCATACTCGGGGCATTAATATATAGACACTGAAGACTACGTGCTTTCTGCCTACATTTTTTTGAAAACTGTTCTTGGGCGCTGTTAGAGCTGCTCTCTCTGTTGTGGTGCATATGCCTTTGTCTGTTGCTACCCAGGTATACTTCTCCCTCCTCTTCAGGATTCAGTTTAAAGCCCCCCGAAGATTCTGTGCCTCTCTGAACTCACCCCCGTGTTCAGCTTAATGTTGGAGCAATCTTCTGTGATCAGAGCTCCGCTGTCATCAGTCAGGTCCGTCGTTCCACTGAGGCTGCTGGAGTCGTCCACGGCCCAGTCATTGGATCGCCGTTCGTGCTGGTACTGCAAAGCTGGTAGCTGGATAGCTTGGATGTCCATGCTGGAATCCACCAGCTTGCCAACTCTTACAGAAAGAGACCAAAGGCATCGAGGTGAATGATATCCATACTGCTTTTCCCAAATACTAAGACAGCTTCCCCAGAGGTTCAAGACTTGACATTTTAATTATCAAAAGTTATCACTTAAAACACCTCTCTTTGTGCTGCTTTATTGATATATTGCATTCCCAGCCATTTGTCCAATAGGTAAAGCTCTTTGAGTGAGTTGCACCAATTAAAACCATGAAATACAACATAATAGGATATTGTTAGTTACTCATGTATTTATGTATTTCATTTCTATACCACCCAATAGCTAGTTCATATTGAGTCATTTTTTAAAAGCATAAATACTTCTCAAATACCTAATCTTTAGGAAGTAGGGTGAGGCCTGGTTAGAATCTGGATGGGTGATGTGAGAGCATCATTCTATGATGATTGTTGTAAACTGCCCAGACAGCTTCAGCTATGGGCAATATTGAAATGTAGTAACAACAACAACAACAACACTAAAATGTAATAAAAGCAACCTACAATTCCAATATACAAAACTGAAAAAGGAATTTAAATCAATTGAAGCAGCTAAAACAATTTCAAGATGGCTAGAGGAATGGAACCAATGCCAAATTATTAGTATTACTCTTATTCATTCTTCTCTTAAAAGTAACCCCTGGCATCTCACAACAATATAATTAAAAACACACAAAATAAAAACTGTTCAAATGTATATCTTTGCAATGATTTTGTTGTAAGATGCCTTTTTAAGAAAAGCTAAAATTGTCATTAAAATACGCAGCCTAAATGTGAAGTCAGATGCATGGTTAGACTAAGAGATGCTGGCTGGAGCATGTTGGGAGTTGTACAATGCTGCTTTTGTCTAAACGTGCACCGCATTGCACTCGAAAGCATTAAGTGCTAAAAGTTTAAAACAACATCAGCCAAAAAGCCAAAAGTGTGCAAAGCTCTGAAACCCCAATAACATGTTTTTAAAGCCCCTAATTCTTAAGAATGGGTTTAATTACTTTCAGTATTCAAAAGCTCCCACACTTGAGCCATAGCTCCCTTCCACACATTGGTAGCTTGCGAACATCCCTTGAGCTTTGTTTTTCCTTGTTCATTGACTTAGATTTTCTAGCCCAGCCCTCCTCCAATGCTCACCTTTGTCCCTGTACCAAAGTTTCTCACCCAAGAACCTGAGAAGAACGTTGACGCATGAGTGGTTGGCTCCTGGCCAAGCTTCCTGGTTTTCCTAGTTGCTCACCTGAGGAACACTTCTTCCATTGTGGTGACTGAGGCTCCATAACTGGCAATGCCCAGTTCTTCACGCCTTAATTCCAAGTCTGTGAACAAAGCCTCAAACCTGGAAAAGCAGGATGTTAAGAGGACTTAGGAACAAGGAAGCACAGTGCTTGTGAAGCATAATCCTGGTTTTCTCTGTAGTAACAGTGACTGCCCAGAGTTGCACAGCCGGAACACAGCCTTCTCTGCCTGCGCATCTTTTCCTGGACAAGTGAGCACTGGGTGGTTTCTCTGTTTTTCCTCCAGTCTAAAAGGCTGAAATTCCTCTTCTAAAGCTTAGTTACTAAAGCAAACAGCTTTAAGAGGCAAAAGGTTGGGGTTTTGGTTTCTGCCTTAAAACCCCCCATTGGAATGTGGCCTCTGCAAGCTTCTTCTTTGACCTTCAAGATGCTCTGAAACACTTAACTTCTGCACTTAGGATGAAACAGTTATTACATTTTCACATGGTGCAAATGACACAAATTGCCTTCACTGCTTTCAGAAAATGTGTTTCTCTTTCAATCCTAAGGGACCATCTGGGAAATAAATAATTCTGCCTGTTTTCAGCAGTTTAGGTTGATGAGACCAGGGAAAAGCTGGATCCATTAAGCATCTATGCCACCCCCAACATTTCCCCATTCCCAAATCAGTTCCTTTTGCGGAGCAGCGGAATGCACATTCTTGAAACTAAAACCATGTCAAAACCACGCAAAAATGTTGGAGAGCACAAAGCAGCCTTGCACATCTCCAGTATTTACACGGGGTGGCCTTACCTGTGGGTGCTCTCTTTGGGCAGGATGAAGGACAGCTCCGCTCCAGCATTGCTTTCCAGGGAGGCTTTGGGCACGTAATGGTGAATGAGACGGGAGATTTCCCCAAGGTTGCAACAGGGCTCCTTCACCATCACCATGTGGTATCCTGCACCTGGAGCAGGGGGTTCTCTTTTCAGTGCAGGGAGTCAGATCAACATTCCGTCCAGCTCACTCTTGCCTGCACTGCCTGCGGGGTGTGAGGCGGGCTGCTTCCCAACCCTACCTGGCCATGCTAGGGATCGAACCCGAGACCTTTGGGGATGCAAAGCATGCGACCAGCCGCTGTACTGGGCTAGTCCCACGTGCACGCAGTTCGCCATTTAATAGTGCTTTCCAGCCTCATGTTGGTAAATAGTTGGCAGCCCTCCAGAGGTCAGAGAGGGACCTTTCCAAGCCCGACCGCAGATACTAAGGGCCGCACCTACAATCTTCTGCTGCAGGGGCAGACTCTCCACCACAGACCTATGGCCCCACCCCAAACCTCAGGAGCACAGAAAGCTTAGACCACTTAGCCAGTGCAGCTTGGCCCCATCCTCGGCCTCCCTCCCACCACCTCATCGCTCCTACCATGGGCAGGAACAGACTCTTCCGCATCACCAGCAAGGGCAGTGCAACAACACAGCGGAGAGCGATGACGACCACGCTGCACTCAACAAGCTGCTTCCATCCACCAGCTGAAATTCCCTCTTCTGTGTCACCACGGAAGCTTCGCGAGCCCCACCCTCTTTTCTCACCAGTCACCTTTCCTGGGAGTTGGTCACCAAGGCCCCCATCCCGCATGCCCGTCTTTCTGGAGGGGCTGCTGCCAGCCAACAGCCACCCTCGGCTTCGGGAGAATCTGCCTCACCGTATTTATGCTTGAGAAAGAGGGGCGATCCGCAGCACTGGAGCTCCCCCTTGGCCATGATGGCGATGCGGTCGCCCAGCAGATCCGCCTCATCCATGAAGTGCGTTGTGAGCAGGATGGTGCGGCTGCTGCGCTGCTGCTGCAGCAGCTCCCAGGTGCCCCGGCGAGAGACAGGATCCATGCCCGACGTTGGCTCGTCCAGCATCACCACCTGTGCGGCACGGAAGGGACACGTGCTTGGCAGCGCGTGTGACTGGGGCCAGGGCTGCCCCAAGGGCAGGCAGCTGCCGGGCCCTCCTCCCGGGAAGGTTCCACGGGCAACAGCCACCCTGAGTTGCCCTTCCTCTTCAGTGCTGCAACGCGCCAGCCCAGAGGAGCAAGCGAGGCCACGGCCTTTCTGCCCTCAAGCCAGTGAGCAGTGGCCAAGAGGAAAGCAGAGGGGGCTGAGCGGGGCGCTTGGGGAGAAGGGCTGAGAGAAGGCAGACTCGCGGAGGGAGGCGGCCGACTGAAGACGGCTCCCCCAAGGGCCCTCAGGCCCCCAGGGCTGGCATGGAACAGCTCAGCCTGAGAGCCCGGAGAAGCCAGTGCGGTAAAATGTTTGCCATATTCAGCTAGGACTCTGGAGGGCCGGATTTACATCTGCACTCAGCCAGGACGCTCACGGGGTGACTTTGCTCTAGGCCCACACGCCTCCCTTTCTCAGCCCCACAAGCCTTTAGTGAAGATGGAAACACACACCACTTGGAGCTTGTTGGAGGAACGGCAGGATATATGTAAATTGAAAAGGATCAGTCCGATTACAAGGGTTTGTGCAGTTGGGAGCTGAGCCTTCCGTGTTCACATGCCTGTTATTTAGAAGTGATCTGAGGCACTTGAATTTAGAAAAGCTATTCTTGCCTGAGGACAAAGCACCTTGCAAGATGGATCCCTTCACTTCAACAACAGGGGAGGCGGTTTTCTGTTATAATTCTCAGCTCCATGCTGCGGGGGGCGGGGGGCGCTTAGCAAAATACCCTGTGGTGGGTGTCCTCCTAGTCAGTGGGTTTCCTTGGGCTTACATGGCAACAGCAACCCTACAAGTGTGCTTAGGAACCATCGTTGTAATTTCCATGAACGCCTGCCATAGGACCACTCCTGGGAATTATGAGAAATTAAAATGGCTGCTTAAAGTCCCAGTTGGTTGGCAAAGGGCAGAACAGGGCTAATGCCTTGGCAGCTGCCTGAGAAAGCCAGGTCTACACAGAAGACTTCACGATGTAACTTCTTTGGGTTCCCCACAAGACAAAATATGCGGGACATTAGCATCATCAAATGGAAAGCTCTCCATAGAGCTCAGCCAGCAGTTCCCTGTTGCCTCCAATGCCAGGAGAAAAATGGTAGTTACAGGCCAGCAGCCTTTTGGGGTCGTTTGCCACTCATAACGTTTCATCTTCTCAAGAAATTCGCACTCTTCTTAACAGGAATCATCCTTTTCTGATTCAAGCTACGCATCCATCATCCCTAGTACTGCCTGTTCTAGCAACAGCTTTCCAGCGTTTCCCTCCAAAATCTTTCCCATCACCTACTTGCCTTTTCTTTCAGCTCAAGGAGGCTGAACCTCCCTGACCCCAACGGCCAAGTTCTATTTCAGAGACGCTCTCAAAGGCCATTTTCTAGTGGTGGGTGAGCGTGGTGGCAACGGGCAGTAGTGCCAAAATACCAGCATCTTCAAGATCAAAGTTCTGGTCAATCATGACACCACTGGGGAGGCAATCCAAGCTTTTGGAATCGTTTGGAATGGGTGAAGCAGCTGCACAGAGGATGCTGAAACAGCAAATGCACCAAGGGTGGGAAAACATTCTGTGACTGGAGACCGGGAAAGGTGGGGAAGGGGGCATGGCTACCCGGAGATGTCCGGATGGCCAGGTGCGGCCTCCGGGTCTGAGGTTCTGCACTCCTGCTTTGACTGAGATTCCAGGGAATGAACACGGGGTCTCCGGCATGCCAGAAGGCCCCCTTCCACACAGCACGGTTTCCTCTGCCACTCTTGCCCAACAGCCTCACACAGAAGCCTCCGAAGAAATACAATGAAGGAACAAAGAGGCCTCATTCAAACTTGCCTTGGAGTCTCCAATGAATGCGATGCCGATGGAGAGCTTCCGTTTCATCCCGCCAGAGAGTGCCTTTGAAAGGCAGGCGCGTTTCTCCTGTAGATTGAGGATGTACAGGATGCGGCTGATCTCCTCCGGGCATTTCTCCACAGGGTAACCTTTCAGCTGAGACAGAACAGAAAGGGGAAGAAAGAGTTAGCAAAGCAATTCACTTTTTGGACAGCTTTAAATTAAGGCAAATTTGCTGACCCTCATTGCTGGAATTAAAACACACACACACAGGCATACTGAAGCTCTTTCAGCCTGAAATTGCATTTTTAGAGAAATTCTTGGGGCAGTATTCCAATGGTGGGCAAAGCCAAAGGAAAAAGAGGAGGAGCCCAAAAGACCAGTGTTTTTGGCTTAATGTGCCTGATGCCAGCAGCTAAACTATAAGAGCCATTTCAACCTTTTGGAATAGGGAAAAAGCTGGACAGTTGCTGAGAAGCCACAGAGCAAGGACAAGTGGAGAAGCATGTTACTGACATCCTCCAACAGCCACAGAACAGAAAGGTCCACATTCCTCACACCCCAAGAGGTGCCTGCAGTCCTCCAAGGTGAGAGGTTAATTCTACGAACGAATCTGCATGGCATTCACATTTGAAGCCGTTTCGGGTGCAATCCTGGCTACATTTAGACAGGAGGATGTCCTGCAACTCCAGATGCAGTTCAAGTGTGAAGTAACACTCTGTGTTTTTTGCGTAGGGGCAAAAAATCCCAACAAGCAAACGCTGACGGCATCTCAGTAGCCATGACCAAGCAAGAAAGGGACCTTGGGCTAGTGGTGGACACCCGACGAAAAGGCTGGTCCAGCACTGTTCTGTGCAGAAGGCCTCCTCCATGTCAGTCATAATGAGGAAGGGAGTCGAAAAGGGAACGGCCACCATCTTATTCCCCTTATACAACTATTTGGTGCAACGGCACTTGGAATATTGAGTTCAGTTCTGGTCACCTGACCTGAAAAAGTCGGAAGAAAGTACAGATGAGGGCAACAAAAATGATCAGGGGGCCGGAGCAGCCCCTTTGTGAGGAGCGGCTACAGCCACTGAGTCTGTGCAGCTTAGAGGAAAGGTGAGGAAGGGGAGACCTGAAAGAGGTGCTTAAAGTAATGCATGCTGAGGAGAACATGGAGAGGGAGACATTTTTCTCCCTCTCCTATACACCTGAACCCAGAGTCATGCCCTGAAGCTGACTGGTGGGAGGTTTAGGACAGATCAAAGGAAATACCTTTTCACACAGTGTATAATCAGAGTATGCAATTCACTGCCACAGGAAGTGGGGATGTCCGTCCGTCTCGAGAGCTTTAAGAGGGAATTGGGCGGATTCCCGAGGGAGGAGGCCATCCATGGGTCCCGGCCTCGCCGGCTATGTGCTCCCGCCTTCACCAGAGGTGGGTGGCCTGCCCACATGCACCAGTTGCTGAGCAGCATAGACAGGAGGCGGTCCTGCACCCTTCCTGCTGGAGGGATCCTGTAGGCAGCTGGTTTGCCACCACGTGCTCGGCTAGAGGGACCTTGAATCTCATCCGCGTGGCTCTTCTCATATTCTCCCAGCAGGCCCCAGTCAGCCATGCTAGCTGGGACAAGTTGGGAAGTGCAGGCCATTTTTCTGTCTGAACGTGCGCAAGAATGCGCCTGTAATAACCCTTGCTAGGGAAGGCGCGCTCAGCATTCCTGCTTACTTGATGCCACAGGAACCTTGCAGCCGCACAGCTTGTGAGGAGGCAGCAAGCAGCATAATGAGTGGACCGGGCAGATGGTGATACAAAAATGCTGCCATGTGGAAGAAGGATGACTTACCCCGGAGTAGAAGCGCAGGTGTTCCTCCACTGTCATATGGTCAAACAGGACGTCATGCTGAGGGCAAAGGCCAAGACTTTTCCGGATCAGAGTCATGTCCTGAGTGATCTCGTAGCCATTGATATATGCCTGGCCACTTGTCGGTGGATACAAACCTAGGAGACATCAGCCACAGTAGTAAAAGGAAAAAATACAAGGACGCCAGAGCGGCCCAGGATGTTTTGGTGCTTGAGGCAGCCAGGGACACCCGGAGGGCCACCTGTTTCCATCGCTTCAGCAGCTCAACCTCACCTGTGAGGATGGACAGAGTGGTAGTTTTCCCAGCACCGTTGTGTCCCAGAAGTACTGTGATCTGTCCCTCGTACATGTTAAGAGTCAGGTCCCGTACCGCTTGCTTGGTCTTGTTCCCAGCTTTGAATGACTGCAGACAGGAGTCAGAAAACAGTTACTTAGACATTCTTTCTATAGGTACATTTAGTAAGAGCTACTCAGAGGCTTCATATCAAAGGAGAGGCCAAATTAAAACAGAAAAAGACCCTGGCCTGCACTTATGTAATCTGAACCAGAAACAGAGGCTGATCTTAACTTGGTTAGTGAAAACAAACCAGCTTCATAAACTATGTTTTGAAGTTGATGCACAGATCAACAGGTATAACTTTCATTGGTTAAATCATGCAGTCATTGGTACATAGCTAGGCCAGAGAAAACCCCCCTTTTCTAGAAATCAGGGTGTTGCATCCTTGAAATGCAGCTGACACTGACCAGGCGCCGGTCCAGAGAAAGCTCCTTGGCACTTGACAGATGACAGCAGCTCAAACTAAGGGCAAATCACCCCACAACCCCTTCTATGTAATAGCACTCCACCCTCCTTTGCCGCATCTTCTTTGGCATGCAAGTGGGAAAGATGGCGCCATTGCAACTTTTCCTTTCTGTAACCTACTGGAAAGTATTAACTGCTACGAGTAATTCTCTGATGATCAATGTATAAAAGGGCCAACTGAGGGCTGCTCAGGGGCAGGCCTGGAACAACTCGTTGGTAGCCGATCATTCTTGAGAATAAATCTTTTAAAAGAAAACGTTCCCCTGTTGTGCATTTTGGGCATAGGCACACCAGGACACGGACCGTTTGGTCAACAAAGTTGACAGTTCCAATCACTATAGTTGAGATTAAAATAAGCTTGTCTAGCCCTAGTTGTTGGAACTGTGGAGCCAAAGATACATGTGCTGGGATTACCCACTGGTGCAAAAGTTTTGGCTTCAAGTCTTTGTCTTTGCCAAAGAGATTACAAAATAACATTTGACATATCTGCAAAACTGGGACTGATGTTTCTTTAAAAAGGACCTTGATACACAAATAAGACATAATAAGCTCCTGGTTTTTTAATGCACAGCAGTCAGGTTGTTCATGGTTGCTCACTGGAAATCAGTAAATGAACTTTTTCTTTCACATGAAAATGGAGAATCTGGGGCTTTGCCACAAGAAATTGGCACTTTTTACAGAGTATATATACTCTGAGTATATATACTCATGGTGTCTATATACTGTATTCACTCCTACTGAGAAGAATGTGTGATAAACTCCGAAGACACATGTAACTCTGTGCTGTGATCTCATAGAACAATGAGTGATAAATTTATCAAATAATTTTGCTTGTACCAAATAGAGATCCTGAAGGATTAGAAAGACTTTAAAGGAACTGACTCACATCTGGTGTATTTAAATTTGTCAATGCTTATTGTTACTTTTAAAAGTTCAAGAAAAAGATTTGGATGACACAGCAAGCTGCGGTTAACAAGAAAATCTTTCCAAACTCATTCTCAAAGCTGCACTAGAGAGAAGAACAGAGGGAACATGCAAATGAGTTTTAGTGTTATGTCTGAATGCCTGTGTTTTACCAATATAAGCCAACTTGTGCCTGAATTTGCTTTTTTCCTCTACCATTCCAAACCCTTTTCTTTCTGTGCTGTGTCTTTTATACTGTAAGGACTGTTTTAATTCTTATCTTATCTTAATGCTTATCTCCCCAGTTGGGGAGACTGGCTGAAGGACAGGGCTAAAAATGCCCTGTCAAATAAATAAATAAAATCAAACTATATGCCAATATCAAGCATCTTCTAAGCAAGCAACTTCCAAGAAATCCCTAGTTGCCTAGGAAACAATGTCAATTTCAGAGATCAAAGGTGTTCTCCAGGTAAGGCCTCCAATATCCCATTCCTCCGCCTCATTCATGGAATTTTACAGGGAAAGCTAGACAATACAGCCTTCTCTCATGCGATTCTCTCTCAGCCTTCTGAATGTAATTCTCACTGTGAAGAATCCATTTGCAGGAAAGGCCAAACTAGCTATTCATTGCTTTCTAATAAGTAATTCAAGGACGGTTCTGTCTAGAAGTCCTCCGACTTTCTCCCTTTAAAATGGCAAGGATGACTTCTCTGATGTCTGCTCCAAAACACCCGAGCAATTGCTATAGTCTGGAATATGATAACACTAAAAAGGGACAAAGTAAACACAGATCAAAGAAAAATTACTAATAATTTGGAGCTATCAATCTACAGTTAATGATAAAAAATCTGTGATACCAATTCTCAACTTTTATAATAATATTAACAAGTTAAAAACAAAATACCCAAGGCTATTGAAAAACACAGTAAGTTTTCTTCAATATAATCTATTTCACTTGCCATACTAAATCTGGTATGGATTTTAGCTAATGCCATTAGTAAAGTGGAGACTCCTTATATTTTGTATTTTAATATCCTTATTGTAAAGCAAGACATCTGTCATCAGACAAACTATCCAGTTTGTTCCAATTTTTAGCGAGCTAGTAAGACATTTTCCCCTCACATCTTATGTCTGAAACACTACTTTATCGGGCCCAGTCAGGGGCCTTTATGCTTTTATAAAGGATCGAGACCATCAAAAACATTATTCCTTTAGAATCTCTTTAGAATTAAAGAATTTAGAATTTATTCTTTAGAATTAAACTATTGTTTTTATTTAAAAGAAAATTACTCCTTAGAATAATACTCCAGGTTCCGTAAAGTATGCCTTGTTTCTTGCTACAAGCTGAAACTAATTCATCAACACTGATACCTTTGTTCAACCTTAGAAAAACAGAATGCTGAATCAAGCTATCCTATAGAAGCAGCCCAAAATTTTCCAGCTAGCAATGATTTGTATTCCAAATAGTGACTGGATTAAACCTGTTAGGATTCTCTCCTGCCTTTCACATATCACAGAACCAGGGAAAAACTTTAGATCAAATGCAGCAATAACCTTGAGATGGACTTTTGCTGAGATAAAACAAAGTAGCCACAGGCCTGCAAATGTGACCCAATTCTATAGAAAGGAAATTCTGAAACGTAGGTTTTGTCTATCAGTCAACGCTGTAGCTTGAAGACTATGAAACTCAGTCACCTGAAGTACTTCCTGACAGTCAGGACCCCGAGGGCGTGGAATGGGCTTCCACGAGAGGCGGTTGAGGCCCCATCGGTGTGGGTGTTCAAGGATGGGCTGGACGTGCACATGGTGGGCTTCTCGTGAGCGGAGCCGGCTAGAGCCGGGGGTCAGACTAGATGGCCCGGGAGGCCCCTTCTGACTCACTCCATTTCTGTGTTTCTATGAAATGTGGTATGCATACGAAAGGGACTCTAAGAAGATGCACCTTGTGCTTACGTGCTTTTTTCCCTCCTTCCTTCTTTCCTTTCACAACATATATCTAGCACTCCACATCTAAACAGATTCCAGAGCAGAGAACCACAAAAAACAAAGCACCTTATTAAAGGTTTTGAAAGCAACGCCCATCACAATTGTTGCTGGCCAGTGGAAGAAGGCTTCTTGAACTAAGGAAGCCTTCAGCAGCCATTCAAGCCCCTGGTTGCTGCCTGAATTCTAGGGGCTGTGGGTGTCACAGGAAGGGAGCTCCCACACTGGTCTGGGTGAGCCCCAGGAGCACTCCAGCAACCAGGCAGGTGCTCTCACAGGTAAGGAGACACTCGTTTAGCAGGGCAGCAGTTTAGAAGGTCCCACCTTGGACAGGTGCTTGATTTTGATCCCTGACACCAGGTCCGATGGTTCCTCTTCTAGGTACTGGCTTTTCAGGGCCTTCTCTGGGTCTTCCTCCTCTTCCTTCTCCTTTCCCAAAATTGTCTGGGGACTCCCACACCAATAGGATGGCTACAGAGGGAAACAGAAAGGTAGGGGGCATCTGGCTATTACCACTGCTGTTTGCAGCCAGTTTAATCGGTTCACGCACATTTAGTGGGGAAAGGCGACTAGGGTGCAACCCAGTGGCCTTCTGGAGACGGGAAGACTCACCAAGAGGAAGAAGTACCAAGGCTGTGGGATGCCATACTCCCCTGGGAACACGGCCTCCACATACCAAGCCACCAGACCATACAGCACGGAGTCCAGCAGCAGCATCCCCAGCACATGCGCCAGGGTGAAGTTGTCGTCCACGCTGACTGGCTTTATCAAGTCCCTCCACTGCACCCCAGTGCCTGGAAAACACACATGTCTGAGAATGGGCAGCAAAACATGCACTCTGGGAAGCTGAAGGGAAGGCGCCAGAAAATGAGCCAGGATGAAGTTGGATGCGGACGAAGATGCACTCGCGTCTCATCCCAGCTTGCGCTCCGTTAGCAATCCAGAAATGTTGCCTGCTTGTCTGCTTTTAATCTTGAAAGCTATACGATAGCGGAAGATATGGACTAGCCAGTGACAAGTATACTGGAAATGTTTAATCAAGCTATGTAGCATGCAGCTATATAGTGCGCAAAGAAAATAGGATACTGGAATAGCTCACTGAGGGCTCAGTCCTACGCATGGTTAGAAAGAAAAAAGGCCTACAACTCCCAGCATGCTCCAGGCAGCGATGTCATCTGGGGCATGCTGAGAATTGCAGGATATTCCTCTGTCTAAATATGCACAGGATTAGAAAGAAGCCTCTCCAACCTGGTGCCTTCCAGATGCTTCAGGTCCACTCCCATAGGCTCCAGCTAGTATGGCCAAGGGTCCGGGGTCCTAGATGTCACAGCACAAAACATCTGGGAAGAACAAGGCTGTGGAGGGCTGGACTACAACCTTAATCATCCCATGGAGGAAACCTGCCTTTGCTGTGGAACAAAACTGTTTGCTTTATTAAGGTATCTCTCCTCCCAGAAAAAGTGGGTAACAGCCTGTGTCAACACTAACAAACCACACAATAATAGGCGAGTGGAACCTTATAAAATCCAAAACAAGAAGCATCATCTTCTGTTTGTCACTTGGAGAGAGGAACTGACACGTCGTCATTTATTCAGGTAACTCCAAAGACTCACAGAACCACTGTGGCCACATAGAAAGCAGGGTGTAAGCTCTCTTCCTCTTGTTTATATTCTATATCCATATTTAATTACTGTCTTCAATAAACTGTGTATCATCTCATACTGTGTTTCATTTCTGCTAAGTATCTTCAACTCTAAAGTGAGCTGCCTTAGCTAGCAAGTCCTTGAGGTTAAAACATACCCATGTACTTAACATGTCGTCTTGGTTTTACTTTGGCATTTATATTGTAATAGACACACTTTCTGTGTAAAGCAACTTGAGTTCCTATGTATGACTATTAAGAAGCAGCATTAAATGTTAAAATATGCTTGAAGGGGCACATGCCTCACTGGGAATCCCACACGAATTCTGGGAACCAGCCAAAAGGACAAAAACAAGCCAACTCACCTTTGCCTTCAAACATGCCGATTAACTGAGCTCCCATGGCCAAGGCAACATTAGACAGGAGGCAGGATGAAAGCTTCTGGTCGTGTGTCATGAGGTCATAGCGTGGGGAGATAAAGAAATAGGGAATGTAGGAGAAAAAGTAGAGGAATCCCCCCGTAGCAGCTGCCACATTTGCTGTGAAAACAAAGGTGTTGGGGGGAAGGGGGAAAAACATTCAGAAAAAAACCCAGTTAGCAAGAGTCTCATGGCATCTGAATGTCTCAGAGTGCAACCCTTTGCAAATTTAGCTGGGTCACTAGGGGAGCCGAGACCTTTTTCTGTCTTTATGCCCTTGGTCAGGTAAACAGATTTGGCTAGGTATTCCCACGAGCAACACTGATTCACCAGTCATTGCTATCTCTGCAGCCGCGTGTCTGTGGATGGAAGGAAAGCATTCCATCCCTGAGAATGAAGGATAATGACAAGGAACACATAGTGCCCTTCTTTCCCACACCGTTACGTCTGGAACAGAAGGGAACAATGATCTCTGTGTTTTGATTTCAGCCATGAGATGCTGCGGAAGAAGCACAGAAACAGAGCGAGTCAGAAGGGGCCTCCTGGGCCATCTAGTCTGACCTCCGGCACCAGCCGGCTCCGCTCATGACATGCCCACCATGTACATGTCCAGCCTATCTTTGAACACCCTCACCGATGGGGCCTCAACGACCTCCCGTGGAAGCCCATTCCACACCCTCGGGGTCCTGACTGTCAGGAAGTGCTTCCTGGCATCCAAATGCAACCTGGGTTCCCTGAGCTTTGCTCTGCTGGAGTGCGTCCTGCCTTCCTCTGCAGGGGAGAACAGGCCTCTACTCGCCTCTGTGTGACACTCCCTCACATACCTGTATGTGAGCCAGTGTGGAGAGCCAGTGTGGTGTAGTGGTTAAGAGCTGGGACTGGGACTCAGGTGATCTGGGTTCGAGTCCCCGCTCAGCCATGGAGCCAACTGGGTGACTTTGGGCCAGTCACAGACTCTCAGCCCAACCTACCCCACAGGGTTGTTGTTGTGGGGATAAGATGGAAGAGGAGGAGATGTAAGCTGCCTTGAGCCCTTTGTAGGAAAAAGGCAGGATATAAATCGAAAATAAATAAATAAAAATGTTGCCAAGAACCTGCTATGTGACAAAAGCTTTGGACTGGAGAATGCTGGGAGCTGTAGGACATTTTCCTGTCTAAGCATGCATAGCATTTCACCCTAAAAGTATGGTCCAGAAAGGCATGGCAGACATTTCAAATGTGGAGATAAGCAGCTACAAGCTGCCGGAACTTATGCGGCCCATCAGGATGAGAAGCGGGCACAGGCAAGCTAACGTGAAGCTGAGTGCCTTTGTGGGGTGGCAGCTCTTTTGCTCTGTTGGAGGAAAAAGCAAAGACAACTACTCACCTCTGGAGAAGAAAGTGCTGACCATGAAACTGAAGGAGATGGACGCGATGGAGAAGGCTGCCAGGAAAGTGAAGATGAGGGTGGGGTCGCTGTTTGTGAGCACTGCTCCTTGCTCACTCACCTGCAAAATCAACGCACTTGCGTAAGTCCTGCTGCTTACTCAGTGTTCACGAACAACAGGCAGAATGGGGCAATCCTAAGGATGCAGGCAGCATGGCAAGACATTATGTCCCTTCTCCTTGTTAGCAAATTTGGGTGACGTGACTTAGACCATGTTCTGCACAGATATGTGGAGAGCAGGGCTGGGCTTTGACAGTAGATTAATCAACCAAAATTTTGAGCTGGCTAGCTGGAAGGAAGTAACTTTAATTGAGGAAGGCAATTTTTTTATGACTGTGGCTGCCTATTATGAGCACTCTGCATGTAAGGTTTTTTGCAGGCTGTTGATTCTGAAAATAAAAAATGAAAGAGAAAATATTTAAAAGATGCCCTTTCTTTTTATTGCAATTAAATAATAAATTAAATAAAATTATTTGGTGCTACCATGCATAAACTGGACTGTATCTACAATAATAAATAGCAACATATTAAACAGACGCCTTTCTAACAATGGTGGTAGCTTTTGTTTATTGAAAGTTTAGATAACAATGAAAGTTAGATAACATGAAAATGAAAGTTTAAATAACAAAAAGTCCTGAGATTCTCAATAGACAACAGCCAGAGATGCTGCCCAGGGCATTATGGGACTTTTTCCTGTCTAAACACGCACAGGATTCCACCAAGTGTAGAATCCCTTAATGAGCCACTTCTGTTGAAGTTCTAGGTGGCCAGCTGAAGTAGAAGCTAGTTTTAAACTTGGGACAGGAGATTAATACGTTCAAGTCCACATTTTTATGCTAACTTTGCACTGCCCAAACTTGTATGCAAACTGGAACACAGTTAAGCATTCATAGCTACACTTTCCTGAAGTTCTTAATCAAAGTTCATGCATTCAAAAATGTATAGGAAAATGTGTGCATAAACACATTACTGAGAAGTGCATGTAACAACATTTTGTTTTAGAGAAAGTCACCTTCAAAGCAACTTATGATTTGGACATGTATAAAAAGTGCAGAAAAAATATATATGAATCCTTGTGTGGATTTTAAAAAGAAGCTAATTTGCCAAGTAATGCAGCAATAGGAACGGAACAAGTTTAAAGTGGGAAAAATGAGAAACTGGGCTGAATTCAGAGGCAGTGCAGTAGGGTTTGAGCACCGAATCTTTAATTTGGAGCCCCAAACTCTGGGGACCCTCTGCCTCACCTCCATGATGCCCAGGTGCAGTTGCTGGGGCCCTGAGGATCTCTGCTGCATCAGACACACCTCTTGGCCTATGTGCACTTCGCCTCCTGCTCCCCCACTTGAATCTCTCTGCCTGAGCACAGGCCTCCTCTGTCCTGTCTGTACATCCCTTTATACAAATAGGGATGTCCTAGGAGACAGTGTGCTCTAAAAAGCCACAAACACACAGACTGCAGAGCACATGTAAATTAGCAGGTGCAAATGTGTACTGTTTTTTTCCTGTGGCCCTGAGCCCCAGCTCATTTTGGTACCTTGCACTGCTCCTGGCAGAGCTGAACTTGATGGATTTGTCCACCCCTAGTTTTAAAGCCCACCAGAAGATGCTCACCTTAATCCAGAAAAGAAGAGTGACAAAGAAGATGGATACCAAGAAGATGAAGAAGAACATGAGGAACCAGGCAGTCCAGTGCAGCCAGTTGCTGAGGCCCATCATGCGCATATATTCCTGCAGGTAGAAAAGTCAACACATCACCGCACAAAAGCAGATCCAGGCCATAATTCTCCTGACAAGGACTCCTGCTCATCACTGCACCTCCCTTGCTGGGCCGTCTTAACAGCATTATGGGCCCTGGGCAAAGCAGTGTACCGGGGCCTCTACGACAACTACTCACAGTGCCAGTGTGTATCAGGAATGATACAAAGAGAAAAGAACTTAAATTAGCAATTAGTGATGTAACTATATGCTTTTGGTCGGTATGTATCATAGATGATACAAGGTGCATCGAAGGGTCACCACGCACAGATTAGTGTGGGGCCCACGGGCAAGTGCCCATCAGGCCCCTGCGTTGAGGTGGCCCTGCTCTCCTGAGCCCTGTAACTCTTGCCTTCAAAAGCATCATCTCAAACAGCCATAATTGCAGCAGCCATTCTGAGCAGAAAAGGTCCAGCAGAAGAGGCGAAACAGAAGTAAAGGATGCATTAATCCCCCTGTGCCTGGTGGGATCCAACTAACCACATCAGGCCAAGCATTATTTCTGGATCAGACCAGACAGTTCTGCTGCCCCCCCACCCTCTCGCCTCTTTAAAAGTACGACAAAAGCGGAGACGTCCAGGATAACACATTTTTCTATTCCACATCCGAAAGGCACTATCTGTTTGGTGAAAAGGCAGAAAACGCACAGCCCTGGCCAGTCCGTTGGGAGGAATTCTCACTGTTACCTTTAGTTTCTTCTCCTTCTCACGCACCACGGCACGGACAATGTTGACCGACGTGTAGGTGAAGCTCAGCATGAGCAGCAAGGGAAGCTGGTTCTGGATGGCCACGAGGAAGAGGTCGTTGATGTAGGGAGGGTAAGGGAAGCGCTGCACCACCACTGTGACCCGATCCAAGAGGCCTGCGGCAGTAGCGTTGGCGTGGTATTGCATGATTGCCTTGTCCACAGTGTGCTGGAGTGCCAGGAAGCCTTCCCGGAAGTATCCTATGAAAGCGAGAGCATAAATTAATTTCATTTCATCTGTATACTGCCCAATAGCTGGAGCTCTCTGGTTCACAACACTTAAAGCCACAAAAATACAACATAAATTACCCTATATAAATGTACAAGCTTAAACGAATCATATAGAATAGAATCAAAAGCCAAAGTAGCAGCAGCAAAAAGATTTAAGATGCAGAAAAGCATTTAAAACAACAGAGCTGACATATTTAAATTCCTAGGAAAATACGGTTTTCCTAGAAACTGGTGCCAGGAAGAGCACAATGCAAGAGACAGGTGAGCCCCTCTGGGAAGCGCATTCCACAACCTGGGGGCCACAGCAGAAAGGCCCCTGTCCTTAGCAGCCACCAATCTCACTTCCTTTGGCAAAGGCTCCCAAAGAAGGGCCAGTGAGGACTATTGTGGGACGTACGGTGGGAGCCGTCACTGAGGATGCCCAGGGGCATCTCTGCCAACAATTAACAGGTTTCTTGTGTCTTGGGCAAGGTAGACAGTGACACAGCTAGACACTTAAAAGATGTGAAGCCCCAATGCAAATCTGCATATGCTAATGTATGTCTTTATTTGCAATTTAGAAAGTTGCTAGGATTTACATACATTTCATGAGGGGAGCCAGCTGGAGCCAGGGGTCAGACTAGATGGCCCGGGAGGCCACTTCTGATTCAATCTGTTTCTATGTTTCACAAGAGGCAAAGCCAGACAATTTATTTCTCATCTGAATAGTCTCAAGTGAAATAAATTCTGCCATGAATATGCCCCCTAACGCAGATCACCCCAAACCAATGGAAAAATTGATTTTTCCAAGTTTAATTACCATGCAGGAGATGCCTGGAGATGTGAGCTGAGACATGTCAGAACCACTGAGAAAGGAAGCAACCAGCCTTCCCCTCCCCTCTAGAATCCTTGAAAACTGCCTCCTGCATGGCAGTTTGGCTTACAAACATCTCTTGGCACCACGGGATGCTCCAGGCTCTGCGGAACGGAATCGTGGCCCTGGGAAATAAGGTCCAGGGGCCTAAATTTAGCAACTTTCCTTCAGACCTTTCCCTGTGAATCTTTGGCTCAGAATGGGGAGCTCGTGGTCCTCGCGAGGTTGTGCGACAGCTACTCCCATCAACCCTCACAACTAGCTATGTTGGCAGGGGCTGATGGGAGTTGCAGTCCAACATCCTAAACCTGCTGTAACTGGAGATCCCAGAAGCATCTTTCATGCACCGTGTGCCTGCACGGCGGCTGTAGCAGAGACAGTGCAGCGCACTGCCTCCCACAAGCAGATGCTTGTGACCTGCAAGAGAGGCTGCAGAAACAGTGGTGCTGCCTGCCTAATCAGAGCAATTAAATGGAGGAAGCACTTAATTAGGAAATCAAAAGGCGCCCCTAATTAAGTATTTGTGTGTGTTCTATGTTTTGAGCTCCTTAGTACTTCTAAAGGTATAAATATGTAATGACAGCTACTATGGGTATCTATGCGATTTGGTCTCTGACTCCTTAGAAATTGTGTCTGAAGAAGAAAGGTGCATTTTCCCAAGCTTTCCATAGTGAACTGAGTGATTTTCATTGGTAGTCTTTCTGCCTTGGTTGCTGTCCTTGGTTGCTTGGTTGCTCTCTTCCCCCTTCCTTCTCCTTGCGTGCTTAAACTGTAAACCTGCAGGGCAAATTTTGTTATTGGCAGCAGTTACATGCTTTACATTTATTTATTTAACATATTTGTATGCCGCCCCCTTGCAAGACATCTTTTATTCTAGCTACTGCAGAGATAATTACAACGCCTCATTAGACAGAAAAGGATTTGCCTATATTACTGTAATGCATATAAATGAACACCTCTCTAGTCATAATCCCTGGTTCCATACCAAGGGGTGTATCACCACAATTAACATTTCCTTCTTTGCTATGCAAAAGGCTTTCTTTAACTACTTGCATGTATCAACATATCCTCTCAACTGTTGCTAAGGACCCACAGACACCGCACTGGTTTTGATTTCCCGTTAAGTGGGAATGCCCCATAGTTTCTGCTTCCCCTAAATGGCCCTTAATTGCACTATTACTGATATATAAACAAAGCTCCATCCATGTGCATTCCACTTTTCACAGCAGAGGTCAGTCTTCCCCAACCCAGTGCCCTCCAGCTGTTCTGGACAACTCCTCCCACCAATCCCATCAGGCATGGTGAATCTCACAGATGATGGAGGTTGTCCTCCAAAACACCGGGGGGGAAGAAGGCATCACATCAGAGAAAACTGGTACAGCATGACAAGTTCCTGCCCTGAAGAGCCTATCGCTTCAAATGTGACATACATGTAGGGGAACACTAAGAGGCAGATGGAAGCAAGGGAACAATATTCCGTTGTTCCATGAAAACACGCTTTCATTTTGCTCAGCTTATTCTGGTGCCAAAATTTCCCCACAGAAGTACCAGCCTCCACTCCCTGGTCACTCCCAGAATTCGGGCCAATCTGTTCCAGCACACTCTTCTAGTTGCTGTTAAAATTAAATATGCAATTAATAGGCTAATATTTGATCATAGAAAATGCAATAAATTGTCACAAACATAACAATGAGACACAATGCACCTTAAAGACTAACACTTTTCTTATGGCATAAGCTTTCAGGGACCACCTTCACTGGATGCACGCTATGCCGAGCTGCAAGAAGTGTGCATATGGATGGAGGTGGAATTAAAAATGGGCTGCCTCGTGAGGTCCAAGGGGAACAATGTACAAATAACAGAGACAGGGATAATTACTCCAAATTAGTAATTTGGAGTGGGCACCTTCTGGTTCTCCAGGTGTTTTGCCGCATACAATCTCTCACCATTTCCATGCCACTCATAAAGTGAGCTCTCCCCATAAAAACTCGTACCAGTGTTGCGGTTCTTGTTCATATTAGTATTCCTAACTTTTTTAAAACACTGTAATGATATTCGAATAGGCTCAAAATCTAACAGGTGCGATAAAAAAGGAAAACAGGATGTGGAGGGCAGAGGAACGCAAGCATCTGGTCTCAGTTTGAAAAGATGTTCCTTCTGGAAGGAGGGGCAGTGAGATACTTGAGTTGCTTCCTCTCTGGCCACGTATGAGGCCACCTTTCTCTCTCCCTTGCCGTGATGTTTTCCCTGAGAGGCAGCAGCGCAATCTTCCATGACTCGTGGGCCCCTGGCCAGTGGATGCTGCTAATTAATTAAGGTACCACAAGGTTCTTTACTGTTTGTACTGTTACAGGCAAGCCCGTCTTACACAATGTCGAAGCTGGGATCATTCACTGGGATCATCAAATTTCCCAGGAACCGAAATCCTTACAAGTTGCTAACACATCACGCTTTCTCCTTCCTTTTCCAAATCTCCCCTTTCTCCCCTTTACACCATTTCCCTTGAAATGCCTGAAAGACATCTCTGGGCACTGTTGCAGCTACACAGAACCATCATGCATGCCCACTGGCAAGCTACACTGAGCACGCCTGGCAGAACGCCCGTGCACACATTCCAATTAGGAGATGACTAATGTGACAGCATGCCAAGCCCGAGTCCCTGGCACTGGAGCAAGTGTACAGCTGCAGGCATTTGTTGAGCTGGTAATGAAATGAATCCTGCGGAAAGCTCCTCCAGCATCGCTGAGCCAAGGAGACAGCAAGAGCGGATCCAGAAGAGGCAGCTGTGACGGGCATCCTTCGCATGGTCACCCAGCAAGCCGGCAGAAATGCGTAGGGTCTCCTGCTTCTAGCAACCTGGGCTGGCAAGTGGCACCTGGCACCTCCAGGGCCTGGAGCAAGGCGCTTCAGGGTGCGGCACGACGGCTGGTGTGAGGTAGAGCAGCATGGGCTGACCCAGGTTGCGGGGGGACTCCTTGTGCACCACTGTGAAGCCATCTCTAGGGCTCCTACCAGTGCCCACCCCAGGTGTCAGTGGGACTAGGGTCCACAGGTCCCCTCCCTCAAAAAGTCTGTCTTCTCAGTGCGCTTCTCACCTTCTTTTCCACTTCCACCACTTGCTGCTGCCCACCTATGTACGACGGCAGCTCCTCCTCCTCCTGCCCGCCACCACCACCACTGTCCGGGCCCAAGCCAGGGGTAGGGGAACAGTGCAGCTGCCACAACGAGGAGGAGGAGCATCTCCAGCAGGCTTGTGTCAGTGGCTCCAGCCCAGCGGCAGGTCCCCCGTCTGTGGCTCTGCAGAACTGTTTTCCACTGGAGTAGACAGCACTGGTCGAGACCATCTGACCAGTGATGTGTAGTGGTTAGAGCACTGAACTGGTATTGGATGGGATTCAATGTCATCCAGCCCAGGGGCCCTTCACTCCTAACTCGCATCCAGAACTTATGGCACGGCATGGCATGAACGAAGCACAAAATAGTTTGCGTGATTCTGACATCAGAACAATGACAAGTGATGCAAGTAACTGAGCAAACTCTCCATGTGACAAACAACCGGAGCCTTCCCTGCATCACAGTTTAAGGGTGTTTCCCAGGGGAAATCTCCTATTGCTAACCCTCAAAAGGCACTCGGGAGCTATTCTGTCTTTTCATAGAGCAGTAGAGTTGGAGGGGGCCATGAAGGCCATTGGGTCAAACCCCTGCAGTTGTGGGAAGTTTGGTTTTCTTCCTTAACAGATTTTTTTTCTGGTAAGAAAAAAGATGAAAGAAGTGGGAAGTTTACAAATGGAAGTTGACAACAGCTGGACCTTCCATTAAAAATTCTGGAAATGAGTCTGCACAGGAAAAGCCTCTCTGAACACCCCGAAATCTAGTAGCACCACCCTTTTTCTGATCTCACATGCATCAACCATCAATCCGGACTCAGATGTGACATTCCGAAACTTTCCACAGTGTGAGAGCCAGTGCAGAATGGTGTTAGAAAGTTAGACTGGGACTAAAGACGCAAGTTTTAGTCCCCTACGTGGCCTTGCGCTCACTGGGAGACTTTGGTTCAGTCACAGCTTCAGCCTAGCCTACCAGCCAGAGGTGTTGTGAGGAGAAGAGGCGGCCATGGAAGCCATACTGGGTTCTTTCCAAGAAGGGAAAATGTGGAAGAGGAACAGAAGAACAGCAGCAGCAGCAGCAGCAGCAATCGTCTACAGTAAGCAAGGTAGCTGTCCATGTTTCTACATCCCATCCAGAAAGTGGTCACCTCTCCACATGAAGGAAGTTGCAGGCTAGGTGGTACCTACCTGGCGTCCCGCCGTCATGATAGCTGGGTTCGCGGGGGCCCGGTAACTGCAGCAGTGGGAAGAGGTAGCTGGTGTGCCAGTCTCGGTCCCGGTTGGGGTTCAGTACCGTCTGCTCTGCCGGAGGGGCGTTTCTAGGGCTGTATTTGAAACGTAGCTTGTAACTGACCTACAAGAGATGGGGTGAGGGGAGAGAGAGGGGAGCGATTGCAAAAGACGTGGCATCGCCAAAACGCCCCATCCAGGAGCCGCAGCGCGAGAGGAGGGCCTTCAGGTGAAAGAGCCCGAAATGGCATCCGTCCAAGACAGGGCACTGCAGGGCTGCTGCAGGCTGATTGCCAGTTGCGGGGTAGTGTTTTTTGCCTTCCAGTCCAGTTTTAGTCTTTAAGCCCAATTCACTCCACTTCTAATCGTGTGCCAACATCCCCCAGGACCAAGCAAGTGCCCGAATCCAAAAGCCACATGCAGAGATCCCCGGTTGCATGGTTCTTTCCCGCTGGCTACTTGCCCGATCCCACGCCTAAATGACAGGGAGCTGGGGCACAGAGGGCCTGGCCTCCTTACCGTACGTATTTGGGAGGGATGTGACCCCCACCGTACCCTGATTCTCTCCCCCAGCCCCATTTTCAGAAGAATATATGGGAGCCACACTTGGGTTAAAAATTTGTGGGGTTTGCTTCGGATCTCATACCACACCCCCCATAATTTGAGCACCGGTCCAACCAGGAGAACCACCGCATGGGATCAAGTGCATCTCATTGGGAAGTGTGGAACAGACCAAATACCACACACACAATTTCCCCATCCCCTCTCTTCATGTCAAGGTCATGGGAAAGCTCGGGCAATCATGTCTTTGCTTAAGAAACTTCTGTGCAAACAAGACTTATGCCTGCACGTGTCTCCTCTCCCCACAACCCAGCAAACAAATCAGAAAGTCCTCATAGGGAAAAAGAGTTCCTGATTCTTCTAAGATGGGAAACTGCAGCGAACCGCTTCAGAGCAGCCTACGCCAACTTCCAGCTGTGGCTTAATGTGGCTTCCTCTGAGTTTCCCAGTCCAGATGAAACGGGGAATTCTATTAAACGGACGATGCCCTGGTTTGTTTGCCAGCTCTCTCAAAGAGGAGGAAAGGGTCTGTGGGCAGAACTCTCACATATTCCACATCTTATGAAGCCACGGTAAGAACATCTGGAAGCAGTCAATGTATCTTAAAGGAAGCAGTCGACACCGTTGGCTGTGAGTCACCAATGATAAATTGCAGAGTGACAAATGGGCACCATGTGAAGCAGCTATTATTATTCTAGAATGGTTATCAGGAAGCCGACTGGCTTTTGGATATCCAGCCAGTTACAATTCTGGCTCTAGCCAGGAAGAATGTGTGTGACACAATTGTAAAGAACCCTGATATTCTGAAAAAAAAATCAGGGAAGTGCAGAGTGGTTTGCTGTGGCAGGAGCTTTTGTGAATCAGATGCACGGAATAGTTACAGAAAATGCTGGGCAGAAATTATGCTGCACACAGAGACACTGGCACACACATGCACCGCAAAGGAAAACTCATTTTCCCTGCCACGGGGCTCTTTACTGCGAACAAGCTAAGGTTTTCCATGTGGCAGGAAAGATTTGTGTACATGTTCATGGCATTCCAGGATGTTTGTTGTCAGGACAGCAAAGCTGCACCCAGTGAACGACTTTCAGGGCACTGAAGACATCAGGGCAGTCTCTGTCTTAACACTGATCTTCTAGAAGCACCTCTTTCTACATTCTGCAACAGAACCATCCCAAATCAGCCAGTTCAGAGAAGGGGGCAGGCAGGTCTGTGTGCATCCGACTTTTCACCTGCCCCTTTGTAACTCCCTAGGAGTGTGGCCCAACCTAGTTCAGGAGAGCAACCAAAAAAGAGGAGAGGTTCTTGCGAGCTCAGTCCAAAACTGTTACTTGAGAGAAGGTGTAGGAACAGAAAGAGGTGATACAGAGACGCTCCTTCATGCAACAGCTGACTGTCACTGAATTCATTCATGCAGTATTTCTATATCTTGCCCTTCTTCCTGCAAGGAACCCAGGCAGATTACATAATCCTCCCCTTACTCCGCATTTCATCCTCACAACAATGCTGTGAGGTGGCTTAGGCCGAGAGTCAAGGACCGGCTCAACGTCACCCAGGCTACCAAGCCCCACTTCAGCAGCAGAGCTGTTGTGTCACACTGGGGTCCTGGTATTCTCCTGCTAATGGTCTTCAACAGTTTGTTGCACGTTGAGAGGCCTGCAGGCTTCCGTTTGGAACAGGTATCTGGCACACACTGCCCAAGGGTGCTCCCCGGCCCTGGCTAAGAGATCGCCACCCATCCACGGGGGGGAAGCCTAGGGCAGGATCGCCCAGGGAGTCCCTCACCTGGAGCGGCAGGGGTTCCTGGCTGTGAGGGAAGCAGTGCTCAAGCACAAGGCCAGCCAGCACGTTGCCAGAGCGGTTATCAAACCGGACGTAGTCCTCAAAGTCTTTCTCAGAGAGGAAACCGTGAGCTGCAAGGAAAGCGAAAGTCACACAAGGAAAAGGAGGGACACCTTTCTCATCCAGACACAGAATGTAAAAAAACCCACCCAGCTGGACCCAGACCTAGGAGCCATCTAATTAAAAATGTGGCTTCCAGGAGTGGCTAGCCAAACGCCGTACAGTTTTCCGGATATCTGAAGGCTTTCCCCCTGCCATATGACTCTGCCCCATAATTCATGACCACAACCAAAGGCTCCATTCTTCATTCTACCACCTAAAGAGCCAGGTTTGGTGAGCACATGGGACAGGGCCTTTTCAGTAGCTGCCCCCCGCCCCAGCGAAGCTCTCCCTTGAGGTCCAGGTTCCATTGGCTTTAACCGTGGCTTGTAACCGATGCACAGCACTCTCTCACTTGAATTCTAACTGCAGCACCAACTGCATTGTAGCTACAGCTGCGCCCCATGTTTATTTTATGGTGTGGGACAGTTTTATGCAGAAATATTTTAATAGGCAGAAGATGTGAGTCGTAAACCTACTGAAGAAAGATGTATGTACATTAAATAAGGAAAAATGTCGTGTCCTGGGGGTGCTATGGGGAGAGGCCCTCGCTTCCCCCTCTCCAGTTTCCGTGCCCCTTTTATAATGTCTAGTTTGCTTAAGGAATTCTAGGCACAACATTTATGTTGCTTTCCTGCGGCATTCCAGGCTTCCTGGTTCACGCTCCATAAAAACAGAAATGTGGAATCAGCCTAGCAGCCTCATCTGGGCCTCCAGGGGTTCCCCAGAGGCCCCAGCTCCTCCTTTGACCTCATGTCTTCTCTTCAAGCCACCAAGCATTAGCTGGCCTCCCAGATTTTGTGCTGCTTTTGCCCCATTGTAAAGCCCCTCCTTCAGTTTAGAATCGTAGAATCATAGAATAGTAGGGTTGGAAGGGGCCATGAAGGCCATCAAGTCCAACCCCCTGCTGTTTGTTTGTCTGTTTGTTTATAGCATTTCTGCCCCGTCCTTAACAGCATCTCAGGACAGCTTACAACATAATTGAACAAATAATAAACAAACAGAAAAGGCACAACCAACATAATGCAATAAAATAAGGTAGAATGTGACCAAGCATGACAATAAAAGCTGTTAAAATTTTAAATGTTAAAATGTTGGGTAAATAAAAAGGTTTTTACCTGGCGCCGAACAGAATATAGTGTCAGCGCCAGGCGAACCTCTCTGGGGAGCGAATTCCACGGATGGGGTGCTGCTGTGGAAAAGGCCTATCGCATGACACCATGTTACACCATCCAACTCAGAAGTTTAATCGCTGTCCACAAGAGCTTCAAGCTACAACATGCTAACGTTTGGGTCATGCTGGTCCCCTTCTGCCTCTGAACCTGCCGCCTTCCACTGGAATGCAATCCACCGGAAGCCTTCTCCAAAATGGACTCTGCCCTTTGATGAAGGAGGATCACTCCTGTGCTAAAGCACAAGGGGCTCCGCTCTGGAGACAGACCTTACAGAGGCAGTGCTAAAGAGGAGCCCCAAAGCTTTCCTTTGGAGCCTGAGCCTCTGGGAGGCCGCCTGTCCCATCACTCTGGTGCCCATAGGCACTCGCTCTGTATGTAAAGGTACAGAAGCTTTGTTGCCTCCAATCCCACAGGATTACCTGGCCTTTGCTCTCATGGGCTTCACCTCCTGCTGCCCCCCTCACTCTGCAATCGTTCTGGCTGACTTTTCTTTCTGATATCAAATGCCTTCCTTTCTCCCATCTTTAAATTCCTTTTTGCAATTAAGGAAGTCCGCCAGACACAGGCTCCTTTAAGAACGTGCGCAGAGCCCCAGACTGCGAATGAGCACATGCACATGGCCATGTCGTGCCCTGTGGGCCTCTCAACAGTTGCATCTGCCAGCCCCAATCAGCTTCTCACCTTTGATGTCGATATCCAGCATCTCCTGCACGGTCTCGACGATGCTCTTCACAGCCGTGTTGTTGGCAGGGACGTAGGCCAGCTCCCAGGGACCACCTGGGTGCCAGTAGTGGAAGAAATCAGGCAACCGATCCACTGGTAAGTTATTGTAGATGCTGGCATTGGGGTGGCTGACTGAGTGGACTCGATGGCGAATTGCGATGAGGATTGCAGCAAACAGCAGTGGCAGGCAGATCTCTATGATGGTGACCAAAATCTGGCGTTTCTGCAGAACAAACCAAGGGAGTTCAGTTCAGTGCAAGATAATGCAACCAAGCCACCCTTGGCCTGCTGACATTATCGAGTCATAAAAACATCAGATGGTCAAAATGGAATCTCTGATATGCAGGTATAAGTCACCACCCTATGACCTGTAAGGTGCTTGTTCCTTCACAGCTCTTTGTTCTACAAAAACAAAGCTCTTTGTTTTTTAATGCAAGATTCATTTACCACCCAGAGGTGGTACCTGCAGGAAGATTCGAGAGATTAATCTGGGCATGGGATCATTGGATTACATCAGTGCACAAACTTTCCAGTACCTCCCTTTCATTACCTGGGAACAAATCTTGGTGATTAAATTGGAATAAACCCTTGTCCCCACATCAGCTCCCTGTTGATTGCATTCATAAGATCAAAGCCTCGAACAAGTTACTCCAGAGCAAACATTTTATTTATTTATTTATTAAAACATTTATATGCTGCCCCGTCGCAACGAAGCCTCGGGGTGGCTTACAGCATAATTAAAACACAATAAAACAATCAATCACATTAATTTATCCCCCCCCCCCCCGGTGCATCTCGGCAACTTAAATGTAATTAACTTAAATACAAGTCAAAACTAAATAAATTAAATAAACAAAATCCACTTATAAACCAAATAAACACACCTAAACCACTACGACAAACATTAAACCATAAATAAATATCTAGACCGAATAACTATTAACAAAATCAAGCTAACAATTAAAATAAGACTTAAATAAAAAGGTCTTCGCCTGGCGCCGAAAAGCATATAACGACGGCGCCAGGCGAACCTCTCCAGGGAGCGCATTCCACAGTTGGGGCGCCACCGCCGAGAAAGCCCTCCTCCGGGTACTCACTCACTTGACCTCCCTCACGGAGGGCTCCCGAAGGAGGGCAGCCGTTGCAGATCTTAGGGGACGGGAGGGCATGTAAGGGCGCAGGCGGTCCATTAGGTATCCAGGTCCCAAGCCGTTTAGGGCTTTATAGGTCAACACCAGCACCTTGAATTGGGCCCGGACTTCAATCGGGAGCCAGTGGAGCTGACAGAGGACTGGGGTTATGTAAGAATAACACCCAGTCCCCATCAGCAACCTGGCAGCTCTATTTTGTACCAACTTAAGTATCCGGGCCGTCTTCAAGTGCAGCCCCACATAGAGGGCGTTGCAGAAATCTAGTTGGGAAGTCACCAGCGCGTGTGTCACTGTTGCCAGGCAGTCATAGTCCAGGAAGGGACGCAGCTGATGTACCAGCCGAAGCTGTAGGAAAGCACTCCTCACCGCTGCCGTCACCTGGGCCTGTAACGACAGCTCCGGGTCGAGGAGTACCCCCAAGCTGTGGACCTTGTCCTTTACCCCATCCAGGACAAGGCCCAAGTCCCCCACTCCAAGACCCGAACCGCCCACCAACAGGACCTCCGTCTTGTCTGGATTGAGCTTCAGTTTATTGGCCCCCATCCAGCCCATTACCTCGGCCAGGCACCGGTTCAGCACAGCCACTGCCTCACCTGGATCGGTAGAGAACGAGAGGTAGAGCTGGGTATCATCAGCATACTGATGATTCCGCAGCCCACACCTCCTGATGACCTCTCCCAGCGGTTTCATGTAGATGTTAAATAGCATGGGGGACAAAATGGACCCTTGCAGTACCCCATGGCATAGCTGCCATGGCGCAGAGCCATAGTCCCCCAGCAGCACCTTCTGGAATTGGCCGTTGAGATAGGAGCGGAACCACCGCCAAGCGGTGCCTCCAACTCCCAATCCCGCAAGCCTATCCAGTAGGATACCACGGTCGATGGTATCGAAAGCCGCTGAGAGGTCCAGGAGAACCAACAGGGACGCACTCCCCCTGTCTCTCTCCCTGCACAGGTCATCGTACAGAGCAACCAAGGCAGATTCAGTGCCGTACCCGGGTATGAAGCCGGACTGAAATGGGTCCAGATAATCAGTTTCCTCCAAGAGTACTTGGAGTTGTCCCACCACCACCCGCTCTAGTACCTTGCCCAGAAACGGGATGTTGGCCACCGGTCTATAATTGGCGGCCACCTCTGGATCCAGGGATGCCTTCTTTAGGACTGGCCGAACTACCACCTCCTTTAGGCGTGCAGGCACCCGGCCGTCTCTTAAAGAGGTGTTGACCACCTCCCGGATCCAGGGCCCAATCCCATCCTTGGCTGTCTTAAGTAGCCAAGAAGGGCATGGGTCTAGCAAGCAAGTGGTAGGGCGTACTCGTCCAAGCACCTTGTCCACATCATCAGGCCGCAACATCTGAAATTCATCCATTAAGCATGGACCAGACGGCATCGAAGGCAACTCCACAGTAGAATCTGCTTCCAAAGCAGAGTCGAGCTCGCAGTGTATCTGAATGATTTTCTCCCGAAAATGCTGGGCAAACTCGTCACAGTGGGCTTCCGAGGGCGGCACCAGATCTTTGTTAGGGCCAGGATGTACTAGGCCCTGAACCACTCGAAAGAGCTCTGCCGGACGGCATTGTGAGGAGGCAATGGAAACGGAGAAGAATTTCTTCTTCACCATCCTCACCGCCACAGCATAGGCGCGATAGTGCGCACACAAGTGTGTTCGGTCAGATACCTGTCGTGATCTCCTCCACCTGTCCTCTAGTCGTCTCCCAGCCTGCTTCATCGCCCGTAATTCGATCGTATACCATGGAGATGAACGGGCTCGGCTAGACGGAAGAGGACACTTGGGAGCAATCGTGTCAATAGCCCTGGTCATCTCCCCATTCCACAATTCAACCAGGGTGTCAACAGGATCACCAGCCCTGTCAGCCGGAAAATCCCCCAGAGCATTCAGGAATCCTTCAGGATCCATCCTGCTCCGAGGGTGGACCCACAAAATCGGGTCCGCACCCTTACAGAGGGAGAGGCCGCTCTCGAGCTCAAACCTTATGAGGAAGTGATTCGACCATGACAGGGGCAACAAGCTTAAATTCCTCACCCTCAGATTACCCTCTTCCTGCCCCGTCGAGAAAACCAGGTCCAGAGTGTGTCCACGTTCATGGGTCGGGCCGGTGACGTGTTGAGACAGCCCCATGGCCGTCATGGAGGCCATGAAGTCCTGAGCCGCCCTGGTAAGGGCCGCCTCGGCATGGAGATTGGAGTCCCCCAGGACCACCATCCTGGGGGTCTTCAACACCAGGTCCAAGACGACCTCCATCAGCTCAGGCAGGGAGTCTGTTGGGCAGAAGGGTGCACGGTACACCAACAGAATCCCCAGTCTGTCTCGGTTGCCCAACACCAAGTGGAGGCACTCCAGCCCTGGCCTCGAGGGAACAGGAAGCCCCACAAGGGAAACTGATGCCCGATTTTACTTAGAAAAGTAAAATTTTCTATTTTACTTAGAAAAGTCTGCAGGGATTTTGCTACTTCACTTTGTTTCTGTAGGATGGATCATGTTCAAATGTCATGGCACGGTACCTCAGACTTCTGCTCTTTAAACATGATGTAGGGTACAGAGGGGAACGGTAAGGGGAAAGGGTTGAATGGGGGAAGAAAGCCGTTTTCTGCAGGGAGAAAAAATGGTCTACATCCCTTCTTGCAACTGTCTGCATTCCACCTTAAGTCAGAAGCAAAGGAACTAGTATTAGGCATGGCAGTTAAGGAGTTAAACAAAGGTAATTCCAGAAGTAAGTTCACAACCTGAGAAGAGGGATAATGGGAGCACAGGTGCAACTGAAAGCAGACAAGAGGCCCGAAGCTCTATAGCTCTGGAAACTGCATCTCCAGTTTCTATTGCCACCTTCCTATTTTGTTCTATATGTTCACTTATTTATTGGGACTGTTTCTTGATTCAAAGGTACAAGTGCAGACCCACTGGCCCATCAGCCTGCCTGGGATCCCATTCTGACCCTCTGGGCTTCCTCAGAGTTACATTTCATTCCTGGAACCATTGCTGGCTTGGTGGCCATGTACTTCCTGTCTTGTATCAATGCACTTGGTTTCTTTTTCCTAGATGAAGGACTTGGTACTTGTCCCTATTGTTGGTGCTGGTGGTTTCAAATGTTATGCTTGCTTGCTTGCTTGCTTATTTATTTATTTATACTTGTCCTTATTGAATCTCATTCTGTTGCTTTCAGCCCAACATTCAGATGTATCAAGATCACTCTGGATCTTCATTCTGTCTTCTAGGGTGTTCGCTACTCCACTCAACTTTGTATTGTCTGCAAATGTGATTATCTTTTCCTGTACTTCCACATCTAAATCATTAATAAAGATGTTGAAGAGCACTGGGTCCAGGACTGAACCCTGCAGCACGTCATGAGTTACCCATCTCCAGTTTAAGAAGGTGTGATTCATCAGCATGCTTCGCGTCTGATTTAGCAGCCCATTTTGGATTCACCTAATAGCTTTTCTATCTTTCTATCCAGACCACTTTCTGCTAATCTGTTTGCTGCCTCATCCCGAGGTTCTCTAGGTGGCTTACAGCAAATGACTTACCTGCAAGACGTAGTTCTTCCAGAGAAGAAGCCTAAACTGCCGTAGCAGAACCATCTTTTCTTTGGGAAGTGGGGGTCACAAGCATCCAGGACTCTGCAGGAAACAAGGGTTCAACCAGAGTATTAAATGCACAAAGCATATGCACGCACTCTGGCAAGTTGCTCTGTTACGCAGAGTAGCAGAACAGGTCTACTCAACTACAATCCTATTAAACTGGTTTCTGTGCTGGAAGAAATTGAAAAACAAAAGCAGATCGGTATTTCTGCCCTGTCTGCCCCAGTTCTGGTCCTGACCAGCCCCCCAGGAGCTTGCATTTGCATATGTAAAAGTATACATTAATGTATATGTATATATTAAAAGTATATATATATAACCCTAAGTTACATGCTTAGCATCACACATTGTTTGTTCCACAATTCTTAATTTATTAGTAAAACTGATATACCACTTAATATGGCAACACCTCTTAGCCATTTACATACAAAAATATTTTAAAACACACTTAGATACGTATATACAATGTAAACCTCCCCCCCACACACACAAAAAATCAACTTCAAACTACAAAGGACAAAAGATGAGGGGTCACCCAGGAGGGGTTTTTAAAGAGGGGGCTGATATGGGGAGAGGAGTAAGCTGGCAAGAAGGTTTAAGGCTTGCTTACCCTTCCACAGTGTTCCCAGTCCAGCTTGGGAGCTTGTGCTATCAAACCATCAAGCTTTCATTCTTAGGGCAACCCCAAATGTCCCATCCTAGACAGCCCGGCTCAGCCGTTCTAAATTCAAGCCTGTGGCTTCCTTCATGCAGTCCATCCATCTTTTATTTGCCCCTTTTCCCTCTTCTGCCTTTGACTTTCCCTAGCATGGTGGTCTTCTCCAGTGAGTCTTGCTTTCTCATGTTGTGTCCAAAGGATGACACAAACACCTCGGCTTTGTCATCTTTGCTCCTACAGAAAGCTCTGGCTTGATTTGATCCAGGGCCCATTTGTTTCTCTTTCTTTAGGTCCAGGGTATTCACAAAGCTTACCTTCAGCACTATGTTTCAAATGCATCATTAAAGGGTAGCATGTCTGAAGGCACAGTGTGAAGGTGAATGACAGCAGTTCCTTCGCTGTAGCAAAGGAGGTCTGGATTTAATCAGTGTCTGGATGGCAGACCGTGGGAGATTCCCTGGTACTCTGCAGTGAGTCCCAAAATAGAAGATGGGATACTATTAGTATTGGATTAAATGTATGTCTTTCTTCCTCTTGCAAGGAATCCAAAGCAGTTTAAAAGGTTTCTGCATTTTATCCTCGTAATAACAAGCCTATGCAATGGGTTTGGCTGAGTACCTGTGACTGAGCCAAAGTCGTCCAGTGAGCTTCATGGCTGAGGGGAGACTAGAAGCTGGATCTCCCAGGGCAAGTCCAGCACTGACCACTACACCAAAATGGCTCTCACTGAATACTTGCGCCAAAAGGGTGTATACAGGGAACAGCCACAGATGACTTCTCTGATGCCACTAGTTTCTGCCCAGGTTCTGAAAAACTGAGACGCTTAAATGGCAAAGGGATAGTATTTTGTTTGTTGACTGGACAAGTCAAAAATGGAACCCTTTTCCTCCCACCCTGATCTGACCAATACATGAAGGTATGTACCCCTACTGCATTTGAACTGACTGACAATGCAATGAATTGTTGTTAAGGCCCAAGTTTATCCAAACTGTTAATTCAACAACTCTGACGCAGAAATAATGCTAAATAAAAATGTCTACTCAACAGGAAGTCCCACTGAATTTAATGGGATTTATTCCCAGCTAGATGAGCAGAATAGCCCTGTAACAACTCAGCAACACATCAAAATCCCCCTTTGCTCCATCTCTTTGGCAAACATGCAACAAGGAAAACTGGTAGCAGAGCCCCTGTTAAATCCAAGATGATGACCCTTCCCAAAACCTCTTGGCTGTACATTTATAATCATCACTGAAAAATGGGTGCAAAGGAGTAAACAGGGCATAGAGGGACGCAAGTCTGGTTTATCACTGGAGGATGAGACCTGGAGGATGAGGACAGCCTGCAGAGGAAGAACTACAAGGGAACCTGCGTAATAAAGACAGGAAAAAAAGTACTTTGAAGGAAATCTGCACAGCCTGATAAACTGCATCCTAGAGGAATGAAGGATTAGCAGAAGAACTCTCAGAACCACTATTATCTTTGAGATCGTGGAAGAAGTACGAGAAGAGTGGATGTTGTCCCTGCCTTCAAAAGGGATTAAAAAGGATCCTGGGAACTACAGACCACTTAGTTTGAAATCAATCCCTGGGAAAATTCTGGCACAGCAAATACCTTGAAAGCAATGCAGTGATTACAAGAGGCCAACATGGGTTTCTCAAGACGAATCTGATCTTGTTTTTTGATCAGGTAATCTCGCTTGTGGGGAATGCAGTGCACATAACAGAGATACATTTTGTCACAGAAAGCACCCCATGCCAACTGGCTAAAAGAGAGCTTGATGGAGCAACTGACAGGTGGATCCACAGCTGCCTACTTAGAGAGTGCTCATCAATCGCACCTTCTCAGGCTGGGGAGCAGCAACATGTGGGGTACCACAGGGCCCAGTAGTCTTTATCATTAATGACTTGAATGGAGAGATACAGGAACAATGATCATATTTGCAGATGACACAACATTTGGTGGAATGCCTAATACCCTGGAAGCAAAATTCAAAGGGACCTTGACAGGCTGGAGTGCTGGGCTGAAAACAATAAATAGAAACTCCACAGGGGCAAACGGCAAGATCTGCACCTAAGAAAAAGGAACCATAGGCATTGTTAAGAGATGGCAGATACTTGGTTCAACAATAGTGCAAGTGAGAAGGATCTTGGAATTGTTATAGATCACAAGCTGAATATGAATCCGTTATGTGACGCAGCTGCTAAGAGGGCAAATGCGATACCAGGCTGCATTAACAAAAGCAAAGCTTCCACATCATGTTAGGTACTGGCTCCCTTCGATTCCGCACTAGTTAGTTAGGCCTGGTCTTGAGCACTGTGTCCAGTTCTGGGTACCAGCCTTTAAGAAAGACGCAGGCAAACTGGAGGGGACAAACAGCAAGAAAGATGCAGGGACTAGAAACAAAGCTCTATGAGGAGAGATTGAAAGAACCGAGACGAGACGAGAAGAGATATGACAAGACTCTACAAGTCCTTGAAAGGCTGTCACAAAGAGGAAGGGCAGGATCTCTTCGCCATCATTCCAGAGTGCAGGACATGGAATAACTGGCTCACGCTGCAGGAAGCCAGATTCCGGCTGGACATCAGAAAAATTTCCTGGTTATTAGAGCAGTACTGCTATGGAAACTCTTCCCTGGGGAGGCCGTGGGCTCCCCCACACTGGAAGCATTCAAAAGGCAGTTGGGCAGGCCATCTGCCACAGAGTGATTCTGTAGGCACCACCTGTTAGTGGTTCCATCAAGTCTGCAGTTAAAGCAAGCTAAAGGGAGTTGGATCCGATAGCCTTATAGACCCCTTCCAACTCTACTATTCTATAACTCTATTTATTATCCATTCATAGTTAGGCATAAAACAAGAATCAACAAATAGGGGTTTTTTGGAGCGGGGTTGCCACCCTGCCCCTTCAACAAAGGGATCCAGTCATACACAGGCTGATTACAAATGGAAAGTCCCACAAACTGTTGCATTGTGGGGCATCCTTGCTCAAGGCTCCAGCCAGCCATGCACTTTTGGGATCCCTGGAATTCTACTCCCATTCCCAACTTCCAGCTGCTGAGAATGCTAAAGCCGCATTGCATCTGTTTATCAGGCGAGGTAGAGAAGGATGTCCCATTAAGATTGTTTTACCTCATCATACTTTGGGGTTTCCTTAGCATGCCAGTAATGTTCCTGTATTTTAATGATGCTGTTTGGGTGCATAATCACTGGCACTCGGAGAATGAATTAGGGACACTGGGCATCTATAATGAAACGTTTTAAACTAGCTCACCACAAAAAGAAAAGTGAAGCGGGAGACCTCTGGAGAGCTCTCACAGCTACAAAGAACATTGGCTTCCTTGTGAAAAATGGGTACAAAATATTCCAGAACATAAGGGACTACTGATACACTGGACTACTGTAATGAACTATACATGGGGCTTCCCTTGAAGACAGTCCGGACTCTTCAAATGGTCCAGAACAGGGCAGTGCGGCTGCTAACGAGTACTGGTTCTAATGAACATTATCTCAGGTAGTGCAGGTCCTTCACCACGTGCACTGGCTGCTTCTTTCAGTGCGGCCAAATTCAAGGCTTTAACTGTGACATACAAAGCCCTAAATGGCTTGGGACCACAGTATCCGAGGGAGCACCTTACTCCATGTATTCCTGCCCATTGGCCGAAATCTTTGGCTGGGGTCTTCCTGCGAGTTCCTCTCCCCAAGGAGGCTAAAGGGGAGGCTGTAAGGGGAGGGTCTTTTCTGTGGTAGCACTGCGATTATGGAACATTCTGCTGCCAGAGATTTTCCAGGTGCCTACCTTTGCTGAGTTTCAGCTGCCTGGCGAAAGCTCTCCTTTCCTGGCACATCTTTGGCACCATCTAGATTATTTCTATCAAAGCTCAAGTTTTTAATTGCATTCATGTATGCTTTATTTATTTATTATGATTTTATTCTGCTTATTATATTTTAATTGGATTGCTTTATTAATGTTATTTGTTGATTTTATATTGTAATGGCCGCCCAGAGAGCATGATGCTAATGGGTAGCTTTTAAATAAATCTTATAAAAAAAATAAATATGCAAGGACTTATGTAAGAAGGACCCAGTGGGGGCCTTAGCTTCACTTTTCTTCCTTCAGCGGAACAAAGCCGACTGGGGAAGCCCAAGCTCTTACTTGGGCAAGTTACAGAACTCCATGAAGTCGAAAGCTAGAGTGAAGTCAGGAAGGTTGCATGAACAGTTTTATTATTGCATCATCATCATCATCCTCATCATCATCATCCAAGTCAAGAAGCAGAAAGCAAGAACACTTCTCTTAAAGGGCTGGGAACCTGGGAGAGCTGCCCTCCAGCTTCCACTCAGTCATGAAGCTCACCAGGTAACTAGGGGCCAGTCGGCAACTCAGCCCAACCTACTACACAGGGTTGTTGTTGTGAGGATAAAATGGAGCTGTGTAAGCTGCCTTGGATTCCTCTCAAGAGGGAAAAAGGCAGGATATGCACGCAGTGTAATAACGGGCAAAACAGCCACACTGAACAATGCATTCGGCTTTTGAAAAGCTAGTAATACGAGGCTTGTCCTTTGCAGCTCTCCCACAGCCAGTCTGCGCGAAGCCCCATAAATTTCACCTTTGTGCATCCAGAGTTCAGGTGCAGAGGCAATGATAAACAGCCCTTAAGGCAAAGGTCAGCCCCCAAGCATAAACACAGAGCGGCACTCACGGCAACGGCCACAGCAAACGAAAGCATTCCTGTTTGTTCTCTAACATGGCACATAAGCCAGGAAAGCTGTTGCTGGCCCTTGAGCCACACTGCCAATGGTGACTCCAGTGTGTACAGGCACACACTGGTCTCACGATCCCGTCCTAGTCAGTGCAATCCTTCCCTTGCCCTCTGTCTCACATGCGCCGCCCCCGCAGTCGCACTTCAGCATCTTCTGCGCAGGATGAAACAGGACACATCATCAATGCATATCAAAGCATGACAAACCACCAACCCTTAGCCTTCTCCTCAGACTCGCACACTTCCTTCTCTTGCTCAGACACAGACACAAGCAATTTGGAAACGCCGCTTCCATGCCTACCTGTGCCCTTTTCAGTGCAAGGTGAACACCTTCTTTTCCCAGGCATCTTAATGCACCAGTATTAATACAGTATACTGTATTTTCAATCTTTACACTGCTATCATTTTTGAAATTGTATGCAGCCATTTAAAACTTCATTTTTGTATTGCATAGTATTGTGTTGTTTGTATTTAATTGTTGTGAAACACCAAAAGAGTTTTTACTATTGCATAGTATAGGAATGTAATAAATAAAGTAATTAAATCTCTCCAAAGAGTGCCAACATTCCCACTTTAGTTTTGGATGATGCAATTGGCAATAAAGGAGGTTAACTGGGCGATGTTCAAAGCACACAACTCTACCCAGCACCAGGACAGCCAAGGGGAATTTAGAAGGGCAGCATGGTAAGGTGCACAATCAGAAGGACTCTTCCTGAGATTGTGCAGTTGGGGGATGAGGGAAAATACAAGTTTCAGCATGGGAAGTGGCAGTGCAGAGCTATCCTCACCTGGGTGATGAAGTGGCCTGAACGGACTGCATAATGCCTATGTCTGAAAGATTTCTGAAGTCTCACCCACGTGCCGTAACAAAGCAAAGCTAAATTATGTCGTATTGTAAGTATCACTTTACTGCAATTCCCAGGCGGCAAATCTGGAGCACCTGTATCACCATTTTGGTGGCCACATTAATAATGAGAGCCACCTTACAAAAGGGGAAGGAGAGCAGCTGTCGTGAGGTGCACTGGCAACTGAAGGAACACTAGCAAAAAACTCTTTAAGGGTGCACACTAGGGCCTTCTGACTGGACGGCCACAGGAAAAGTCAGAAGCCCAGCTCCGGCCTTGCGAACACACCCTGAGATCAAAGCAGGCACTCAGATGGGTGTCCTCCCTCTGCCTTCGGGATGGTGCTGTTCTTTCTGCACTGGTGGAGGCTCCAAAGTCAGCAGACCAACTCTGGACCTGGTGCTGTGAGGGCAGAGAGGGAATGAGCGAGGAGGTGCCGGGCTATGCAGCATCCTGCAATCACCCAGGCTCTTCTCACAAGCGGGGAAAAACCATTTAGCAGGCATTTTGGGGTGCAAGGGGAGGTTGGTGCAATCCTGGCTTCTGCACTGCATGCACCTTGCTCAGGATCGCTGCTCTCCTGTCGCTTGCTGACCTGCTAACCTTTTCAATAGGCTCCAGAACGTCGTGCCTCCCTGGGATTATCAATACGTTCATCTTGACGGGGTGGTGAAGCAGAAGTACAACGAAGAAGAAAGGCAGAACAGAACATTTAGGGCAGTGTGCTAGCTCTGGCATGCTGCCTGGCTGCAACGTTCTGATGGGTCGGCTGCTCTCTGCTTTGTGTTTGCACTTTGAAGGCAGCAGAGACTGGGTTCAAACCCATTTTATTCCTGCAGCCCCACTGGCTGATTTAGGATCAGCTCACCATCTCGGAGGCCTACCTTGCCTCACAGGACTGTTGTAAGGATAAAATTGGCTAGTCTCATGTAAGCTTCTTGCAGTTTCAAAATACTTTGTGTGTTTTGTGTATTCAGTCCTTCAAACCACAGCTATTTAATACAGGTCAGCATTATTGGTCCCATAATGCAGAGGTGGGATGGATACAGCAATGCTGAAAAAGGTTGACTCTGGAGCAGTGACTACAAATCTGAGCCAGCTCATACTCTTAAACCAGATTTCCCCAACCTTGTGTCTTCCAGATGTGTTAGACTACAAATCCCAGCATGCCTGACCATTGGCCATTCCAGCTAAGACTAACTGGTATTTAAATCCAAAATATCTGGAGGGCATCAGCTTGGGAAGGCTGTCTGAAATGTTTTCATTAGCGGGTTGAAGCAGAGAGAATCAATAATTGTGAGTAATAACCCAAGATAAAGAATGTAGGGTGTAAGCAAAATTATTTAGGTCTGCCTTACTGTGCTTGCTATTTTCTTTCTTTTTTTAAAATCAAGAATGGTGTAACATTTACTAGGATTATTTTTAAATAATGGATTTGGTAACATACCCACCCTGAAAATATGTTAGTTATATTTGAAGAGATACAGGCTCAGTCCAGTGCAGCTAGAAAAATACATATTCTTCGGTGCATGGTGCAGCTAGCATACACAGAGTGCTTGGGAAGTATCCTAAGTGTTGAAAGCCACTATTGTAACTCATGGCATCATGCAATAATATCAAGAGGCCAGAAGTTTCTTTATTTATGTCTGCCCCTTCCACCCCCAAAAATTGTGGTCAGGCAGAATACGGTAAGAAAAACCACCCAAGATTAAAATAAGCACAACTAAAACCGCAGCAATAAAAGTGATGAGAACAATGCCCAATCCATTAGAAACCCATTGGCCTCTGTAACTGACTAGCAGAAATGCAAAGCAATAATACTTTGCCAAACGCCTGCTTGACTAAAAGGGGGATGCCACGGGCAGAAGGCCATCAGAGAGGGAACGCAACCTGGCTTCCCTCAACAGCAAGTGCCAGCGTGGGAGCGGTCACCAAAGGGTTCTCCCCCCTGCTCCCACACAGTGTTCCTCCGATGGGGGCAGGCCTGGGGGAAGGCCACCCTCCAGGCCATCTAACAACCCAAGCATGGTCACACAGGACTGTGTAGTCTTTCCAGGAGCCTGGTTCCAAAGTTAATGAGTCTTTACATGGGATCATCTTTGCTGCCTGCTCCTTCATCAGCTGTGCTGAGTGCCAGCAGACTAAAATGGCTTAAAGCCCCGGTCTACCTGGACATCTGATCAGAAGATGCTCACAAGCAGAGCATCTTGAGATACCATCAGGCCATCCCATCAGTGAAACGAACAAACTGCAAACCAGTTTCCCTTTGCAGAAAGAGAGCCTCAGAAAGAGCTGGGGCAACTGTGTTAAACAACAAAGCCGCCCCGAGGCTTTGTTGCGATGGGGCGGCATAGCAATGTTTAAATAAATAAATCAATCCGAGCTTCCACCGAACAAGATACAAATCTGAACACACGGTTCTTCTTGGATTAGTAGGAAAGCTTAAGCTATTGCGGGAGAACAAGCAAGAAGTCGCAAACACTATTTATTGGTGCTTTGGGACTGCAGGTGGCGCAGTGGTTTAAACCGCTGTGCTGCTGGGCTGGTTGATCGAAAGGTCGCCGGTTCGAATCTGCACACGGGGTGAGCTCCCGTGCGCCATCCCAGCTCCTGCCAACCTTGCAGTTCGAAAGCATGCAAATGCAAGTAGATAAAAAGGTACCACTTTGGTGGGCAGGTAACAGCGCTCCGTGCACTTCGGTGTTTAGTCATGCCGGCCACATGACCACGGAGACTGTCTGCGGACAAACGCTGGCTCCCTCGGCCAGGAAACGGAGATGAGCACCGCCCCCGAGAGTCAGGCATGACTGGACGTAACGTCAAGGGGAAACCTTTACCTTTTTATTGACCAAGAAGAGGAAGGCATATACATTTCAAGGAGGGGGATTAGTTGGAGCAAAAACTATTCTATAATTCCCAAGAAAGCCTTCAAGACATGTAGGGTCTTAAAATCTTTAAATTTTAAACATTTGCATCAGGGATGGAGAAAATGAAACCCTCCAAATGTTGCTGGACTACAATTCCCACCATCCCTGACCATTGGCCATGCTGGATGGGGCTGATGAGAGCTGTAGCCCAACAACCTCTGGGGCTCACAGGTTTGCATCCCTGCACCAAGCGCACCGTTCCCTGGACTCTGTTCTCCGCAAAACCATGGTGGACAGTCCGGCCTCACCAGCCAAGGACACCACGGACTGTGCAAGCCTATCGCTCAGTTACTCCCTTTTGGCAGGGTTAATAAATCCTTCAAGCTGGCAGAACAAAATGTTTCGGTGGCACTACAGGCTTACCATGGCATAGAAAAGTGTACAGCTGCTTTCTGTCTGAATTCTACTTAAGAAAAACTCTTCGAGGCAGTATTGCTGTGCTGGGTGGGGCTGTTCTCAGCATTCAAGGAGGTTTTTCCTTAAACATGGCTATGGGAACATATGCATGCATGCATGCAATGCCCCACCTAAATACCGAGTAATCCAGTCCTATGACCGTTTTCCTGAAAATGCAGGGTGGCTGTAAGTACAACACTCTAAATCCAGGTATGGCATCGCATCTACAGAGGTGATAAAAGCCAGAAGAGTCTCACATTGTGGAAAAGAGTAAGAGAAGCTCAAGAGTAAGAGAAATTCAGAGCATTTCTCTGTTCTTGCCTAAGCTTCAAGATCAGCTTTTAACCCTGCTTGGTGGTCTCTATATAAACCATATTAGGCTAACAGGTGCAAAGGACGGGGCCATTCCAGGCATGCCCCCGCCTCCACTTGTGGAGTTTCCACACCCTAGAAAGTATGAATGGTTCCTTGATTGCTGAATTTAAGAGAAATTTATTCAGTCCACATTTTATTCAGCATTGTGTCGCTGAGGGTTTACTGCTCATTTTAAAGGGGATAATAATATTTTATTTATTTATTTAAAACACTTCTATGCCACCCCCATCACAACAAAGCCTCGGGGCGGTTCACAACATAAATAAACATATAAATATAACAATTATACAATTAAATTAAAAACCCTGGTGACATCTCAGCTTAAATTTTTTTAAATCCTATAAATACAATAAATTAATAATGAAAATAAGTTTTAAATAAAAAGGTCTTAGCCTGGCGCCAAAAAACAAATAGCTACGGCGCCAAGCAGACCTCTCTGAGGAGCACATTCTTATATAGATCTTAATTTGATTATTTTTATAGAGTTATATTTGATCTTTTATTATATAGTGTCATACTCATGTCTGTAGAAATAAATAAAACCACAAAATAAGGGAAGCTGCCAAACCTTCCCCAGAACAAAGGAAGGGCTATTTCCCCATGCATTTCTGACAACAAAGAATTCTGCTATCCTTCTTACACACCACAGTAGCCTGTTTCTCTTTAGTGATTCCAACAAATACAAGCCAACAAGAAGCTTGCTCATCAGAAAACCAAAACCAAAACACACACATCAAAGAGATGGACTTCCGCAGACAAACCACCATAATCCTGCCCTGAGCCTCAAGCCACCCACGGCACACGCTTTCGGCATTAAGGACAACCAGGCGATCAATGCAAAGGTAACAAAAGCACAATCTCTGATCTCTCCTGGAAAAAGAGGATGCTACAGAAGCATCCATAAGTCTTTGCTTTCGGAAAGAATTTGACTGGCATGGCAATTGGCCCAGAAGAGAAGAGAAGTGAGACAGATAAGAGCAGCCATCCACTTACAAAAGCTGCCCCAAACAGAAAAGGCCCCGCCCAGCCAACACAAAAGAAACGCACAATTCCAGCAGGTAAGAGAGTAGATGCATGTGTAGTGTACACTACAAACCTCAGTTGTGCATTAGCTATGGACTTCCTGCACTGGCAGGGAGCTGACCAGAACTTTCGTGGTCCTTTCCAAACGTATTACCTTATTCTTTTGACAGACGTTCTTTTGCTTTTTTAAAGTCCCCATGGGCATAGAAATTGGGGAGGGATGGGAAGAGAAATATTTAAACCCCCACTCCAGCATCCTGGCAGCCCCAATCTAAATCAAGTCCAGCACATTTACATCAGAAGGACGTCTATTGCTCTTAACAAAGCTGTGCATAATTACAGGTATGTTTAGTTTGTCCCCAAAATGGCACCTTGCACAAAACGCAGCACTGCTAACTCTTCATAGCCAGACTCTGTTTTGATTTATAACTCTTTGACAGGGAACTGCATTTCCCCATTTGACAGGGAACCTTGTTTTAACCCGCACACAAAGCAGCATTATGTTTCTCCAAAAGAACAATGGGAATCGCGATTTGGGCACAATTGTGTTGGTAGCTGCAGGCCATTTTTCTGTCTAAACTTGCATAGGGGTGTGCCATTTATGAAGGTACTAGGAAATTTATCTCAGAACTCCACAGCCTTTTCCCAAATCTGCAGTTCCCAGGATTCCTGGGGGAGAGGAAATCACCCTTAAACAAGTTTAAATTTCTAATGTGGCTTTGTCCTGGTTCTGAGCCCCACTGCTGGCTGTTCAACTTTGTCCCATTTTGGGGAGCCAAGCCTAGTGCCATGATGTGCCCCATATTTCCATTCAAAACAGGGCATGTGTGTGCGCTTGTGTGTGTGAGCAGGTGCCTCTAAGTCCAGGAGCCACTGCCTTTTTAATTTCCCACAATGCCCTGGAGCAACACTATTTTAGAGGCATTGTCGGAAATGTTAACGGCTCAGAGGCCCAGAGGCTTATTGGGGTACAGCGACTGCTTGCCTACTTGGGGGAAGCGCTGTTGAAAAAAGCGGCTGGCCACAGGGCACTTTGCTGAATACCCCTTGAACACAGAGCCAGCCCCATTTCTGATTTAGACCATCAATACGTGCCAGGGATTAGTGAACAGCAGCAAGTAATAAGTATGCACCACAGCCAATGTTGTCATCATTGCCTGTATTTCTATGATGTGGTCACTGAAAAAATAAAGTCACATTTTTAATAGCCTTCTTCATATAACTTACAAATGTGGAGTTAAAACTATAAAAAATGTACCTTCAGTTGATTTGTTACAAGAAATTATTATAAATCCTATTTATCCTACATGGCAAAATATTCAGTATTTTAATTTACACCGCCAACGGAGTACTGGAAATCTCACTCAGGCAGCTGTCTTGCCTTCTATGATTGTAAGGGCCTCTGGCCAGCCTGCTGCTGTTTGTAGGCTTAAGGAACAGAAACTTAATGCCGTTATCTGGATGGCAAAATTCTCTGCTCAGTTAAGGGCTCCAGAAAGGGACAGATACACAGCCCTGTGTGTAGCTCTAATTTAGGAATAGGAAGAAACCCCCACTCCAGTGTGGAATGGGCATTCCCCCATGCCCACTTGCAAAACCAATAGTTCGCCTGTTTAATATCCTTTATTGCTCTGGTCACAGGCTCTTCTAGGGGGCCAGTCACACAACATCTCAAGAATGCATCTAGACTTCAGCTTCTACATTCTCACCACAGCCTTTGTGAACTTAAATTGCAGCGTAAAAAGCAGGTCCCACTGAAGCACAAGCTGGTTTCAAAATGATGGAATTTCTGCAATGGGAGGATTTCTCCATTTTTGCATCTTGTTAGAGTACAAAAACTGTGTTATCAGGTCAGGCTACTTATCCACCCAGTGCTATTTCTTCCAACTGGGAGCTGCTCTCTAGTGTCTCCAGCAGAGATCGCATCTTCTTCTACCTGATCTTTTTAATGGCAAATGCTAGGATTAATCCTCGAATCGCTGAATGCACAGCTGGTGCTCTGCCACTCAGCAACGGCTTTTGCCTTCCAATCCCTACACTCCCCTTGGGACTGCACACATCTGGAAGCTGGCTTATGTCGGGACAAAATAAGGGAAAGCTCTGGCATAATATGGCTGCTAAAAGCCTAACTGTAAGAACAGCACTAGAGTTAAGACGGGATTCCTGATCTGAGCAGGAATCTGTGTTGCAGGTCTTGCTCCCCAAAGTGTACGTACCTGAGATATGCTACTGTGCCAGTCCTGAAAGGTCTTCCTTTGGGGGCACACCTTAGACTTACTGATTCTGTCAGTCCTAAAGGTTCTTCTTTTTGTGTTGTGTTGCCTTAATCCATTCAACCCCATTGTTTTGCTCCGATGCTTCCAGCAGCACCCCCACCTGATCCCGCACCCTCCCCCAAACTGTGTAAGGAAGTAACTAAAAGCTTATGAAAACCTCTTGGGAGTCCCTTGGGGGACTGCTGGCAGGCCGCATGTATTTCCTGTATGTCGGAATCAATTGTTAATGTTCTTTTGATTGTGCATCCCCAGCAGGCTGTTTTTTCCTGCTGATCTGTTTTTTTATCTTGGGAAAGACGTTCAACCTGCAGGAAGGAGTCACCCCTGGACTGGCCCTTGGGGTGTGACTGGTAAAATCTGGGGGGAGCTAGGAATGAATGTAGAGTGGGGGCAAGGAACGGTGGTCCTTCAGATTGTGTTGGACTACAACTCCCACATTCTCCGGCCATGCAAGAGGGCTGATGGAAGCTGGAGTCCAACATCATTTGTGGGGCAGTTTCCCCACCCTGCAGACTTTTATGGGTACTGCTGTACAGGCTCTGAGTTCTACTGCGCAGAATACTGCTTCCTCCTTCACAATGAGTCAGCTCGGAAGCTGTGGGAGACGGAGAAAAAAACCCTGCTGGTCTCAGCAGGAGGCAACTGGAGTCCCTCCCTGTGATTTTTCTCCCTTCCCCATGACAGCAAAATTTAGTGCCTGAAAGTGGTTTACTGTGATGGATGACAAGCGTACAGAGCTAAGGAGAGCATACATAAGTACTACTCTCCTTCTGCCCCCAGTAAGCCTCTGAGCAAGCAGATGTTTGGCTTGGCGTCTAAACACATCCCATGACCCCCAACTAGAAACATTACATCACAAGTGAAGCCTGCAACAAAATGTTGCAGCACAGAAGGCTCCTGTTCAGAACTCCAGCCACTCTGCTCCAGTCACCCTGCCTGCATTTTCTGTCTTCTGCCCGCTGGAACTGCCAATCCGCATTCTGTGCTGACTCCGCTGAGTCCTCACTGAGCTGTTTATGGGTTTCTTTCTCTTCTAAAGGCTTTTCCTCCTAAAGATGTTGCACTTCTGCAAATCTCAGCATTCCTCCACTCTTGTGGTATTTCCATCATTCTGCTAGGTGGTTGCATTTCGACTACCTGAGGGCCAAGATTTTAAAAACTAAGCTCATTGTCAGTCTGCACACTTTGCTGGCTGGGGCAAGCTGGGAACTGAAGGCCTTTTTGTCTAAAAGGCATGGAATTGCGTGGAATTGCATTTGCATTAACCAAATTGCATCTTTAATATTGTGATGGCACCTGCTGTTATTTGACAGAGCCATGATGCCTGTTTTCCAGCCTCTTCCCTTGCAGATTAATATACTGCTGTTTTTAAACTGTGCCAATGGCTCATGAAGCCATTTTCTTGCACCCCAGGCAGGTGCAGGATGCTCAAGCAAACTTCTTCCCCTCCTTCCCCTCCATTTTCCGCTCCACCTGGGCAGCCCGTCTGGGGAAACAGTTTACTCTTCCCAGAGGCCAGCGCAGAAAATCGCTGCTTTCGCTGGAGCACCCACTGGCTGCTCCACAAGCCACGGCAGAGGGGAATGAGACCTGTGCCAATTGCACAGGTTGGCCGGCATACAAGAAATGTTTATTTGGCCCTTCGTAACTGTCCTCTTAGCACATTACATGGCGCTTTCTCACCGGTTCAGCTCTCTCAACTTCAGGAATACACGGATGGAACAAGAGACCCAGCAGCTGCTGTAAGCACAATCACAGCTACATCATCACACTTGAGAAATAACCCACGAAGCAGGTTGTTCCGAGTCACGCCGCCGGCCGGCTCCTGAGGGAACAGATCTGCCGCTGACCATCTCTTTGCGATGTGGAGGAACGAGTTCAAAGGATGCTCATGGTAAACCAGAGAATGTTTTTAAATCTCTCTCCACATTCCTTATGCGTTTGATGTGCTGTTTCCTTAGGAACCAGGGCTAGGAAAGGCAGGAATTGCTCCATGCTCTGAGGTAGGCGTCAGGTTCGGATCCCTGGGGACTGAGCTCTACCCTGCACAGCTATCCCAGATGGGTGGCCCATTCCTGCCCCTTTCAGTGGGGCCAGGGCCAGCCCCTGCCTAGGTTGGGGTGGGCCGGAACAGAGGGCAAAGGCAGGAAATGATGTTGCTTTGAAACATGCTGACAGCCCAGTGCCACATAACCTTGGTCCAGGGTGCGGCCAAAGGCACGAGCTTGATCCAGCCTGCTTCTGGCATCCCTCCAAGTTGATGGCAGGAGGAGGGGCAGGGCAGGGGGACCCACACGCCGGTGTAGTGTGGTGATGAGAGTGCTGGACTGGGGACTTGGGAGACCGGGTTCTATGCCCCAGAGGGCCATGGAGCTCACTGGGGGACTCGGGGTCAGACACAAGGTGAGGGATACTTGGCTCAACGATGCTGCAGGCGAGAAGGATCCTAGAACTGTTGTAGATCACTAGCTGAATATAAGTCAACGATATGATCTGGCTGCATAAAGGACAAGTGCTATTTAGCCAGCATTGATAGAAGTCTCACTTCCAAATCCTGCGAAGCACTAATTCCCTTTTCTCAGCACTGGTTAGGCCTCATCTGGAGTGGTGTCCAGTTCTGGGCACCACAGTTTACGAAAAATAGAGAGACGCTGGAAAGGATTCCGAAGAGGGCAACAAAGAGGATGCAGAGATTGGAAACAAAGCCCTATGAGAGACTGAAAGAATGGGGCATGCTCAGCCTGGAGAAGACTAGACAGGTGGGAGATATGACAGGTCTCGAAAGGCTGTCCCAGGATCTCTTCTCCATCATTCCAGAGTGGAGGACATGGAATAATGGGCTTGAATTACAGGAAGCCAGGTTCTGGCTGAACATCAGGAAGCTGCATGACAATGGAACCAAACAGCAAGGGAGGTTGTGGGATTTCCCACAATAGAGGCATCCACAAGGAAGTGGGCACCCATCGAAGAGGGTTGGCTCAGCCTGGGGTCCTGCAGTGAGCAGGGGCTTGGCCTTCCTGGCCCCTTCCAGCTGTACTATTGCATGATTCACTCTCAACCTAACCCACCTGGCAGGGTTGCTTTTGTGAGGCTAAGATGGAGCGGAGGACTATGTAAGCCGTCTTGGATCCCCCACAAGAAGTAAATGCGCACAGTAAGAGGACGCAAGCTCCATCTAGGAGCAGCAATCATGGAAGGCACCGGAAGAGGCACGGGAGATGCGTGAAAGCCTTCCACGTAACACCCCCCAGGCACTCTGGGCTGTGCATATTCGGGTGTGGGTTTAATGCATGGGCTTTGGAATATGTAATCTGCACCTTCCTTTGTACAAGGTACATGAAGTATCGCATGACACATTTGGAACGCTTTCCTGTGTTTCCTGCCAGATCCAGTTTCCTGCTCCTGCGCTCTGCCTCCTCCTCTTGCTGGCCCCCCACCTCCTAAAAAGAAGCAAATTTGACTTGTCTTGGTGCTGCCATCACATTTCATCATGGTGGACCATTTGGTGGAAAAGAGATGATCAAATTGAGCCAGAACCTTTCCTGGAAGCAAAAATGACTAAACTGAGACTGTTGTACTTTGGGCGCATTGTGAGAAAGCCAAACTCAGCGGAGAAGACGATCATGCTGGAGAACATTGAAAGCAGAAGAAGAGGAGGAGGAGGAGGAGGTGCTAGTATGAGATGGATTAACTCCATCAGGAAAGCCACAGCCTTGAGTTGGCGAGGGCCTCGCAGGGCTGTGAAGGACAGGTCATTGTGGCGTGTCTTCATTCATAGGGTCACCATAAGTGGAAAGCAACTTGACAGCACATAACAACAACAGAACACAATTGTTAAAGGATATTAATGTGCTATAATAAAGGCAGAGCTGTTACTGTTTTCTGTCCTGCTGGTCAAGCAGGTTTTGCAGGTTTTCAAAGAATTAAAAACTGTACAAACCTGTGGAGAAAAATAATAGTGTGTTTGAGCATCACACAGGCTTTGCAGCCTCTTCTCATATTACACTTCTCACTTCCTAAATATATGCATGTTTCCATCCTCACTTCTGTTTAACATTGTAGTCAACAGTGCACCACACGGAGTGGTGATGTGGAGGGTGCAGCCATCTTCTTTCTCCCATTAATACCCAGGGGAATCAAGCTACTTCCTGGTGTCAGATCACTTCCAGTGGCATTTTGCCCCAGAATGGGATGTGACTGGGAGAAGCCAAGCAGATGCTTGAAACAGCAAGACTTTGCTTGTTGATTTAATTATCACATTTATATTCTGCCTTTTTTCCACATGGAAGGAACCCATGGCAGCTTACACAGTCTTCCTCCTCTCCATTTTATCCTTACAACAACCCTGTAAGGTAGGTTGGAGCAAGAGTAAGTGACTGGCCCAGTATCGCCAAGTTAGCTTCCTGGCCCGATGTCAGGTAGCAATAGGGTCTTTTCAGCCTCAGCATCTTCTAAGTGCTAAGAAAGAAATTGAGGGAAATATAGTTCACCTCACATTTAAGGGCCAAATAAAAATGGCAAATGGTCCCACAAAAGAAGAGAATTTCTGGCACAGTTTTACAGAGACCGGCAAGTGACTTGTGGCAGAAAACATGCATCTGCTTCCATATGCTACTCCCCTCTTCCAGCTCATGTGCAAAGGGTGGAATCGATGGGAATTGCAGTGCACTGCATTGGCGGAACACCAGGATCAGGAAGGCTCTGTTCCATAACCCCGGTATGACTCATGGTGTCCCTGCAGCACATGGCAAAAGAACAAGGTGAATGTATTCAGGAGGAGAAAGCTTTTTCCCCGGGGACTTTATTCTCTGATGACTCGAGCCGCCTGAAACTCACACCCCGAAACGCAACAAGCGCTGAGCTTTCAAAGAGACAGCACAGAACATCATCATGGCAAACGCGGGATCTGGTGCAGAGCAGACAAATCTGCCAGCCCAGGAAGAGATTAAAGCTGCCACTTGGAGAGAAATAGGCGAGGTGCGTTCAGGGCAAGCATGCCTCCCACCACAAGTGGCTGGAGCAGATGTCACCACTCAAGCAGGCGGGCAGGACGGGATTTTGCAGGGACAGGTCTGCCGCGCAGGGCCGAAGTCCGTGCCATGGCAGCGCCGAATGACCGGCTTTTGACACTCAAGTTTGCTGCAGCAGAAGTGGGCAGGCTGCAATCGGGCAGGAGCACAGGAAGGCCAGATTAAGTGCTCTGCAGTCTGGGGGCCAATCTTCGTGGGGACTGTGATGCAGCTGAGTAGGGACATTTTTAATTCTGCTTTCCCGTGTGCTGTTTTTCAAAAGTGAAAATACTGACTGCA